>JAGVSL010000047.1:1378439-2756878 GCA_022494535.1 Himalopsyche phryganea
TGAGAATTTACAGGAGTGCATTTCAAAGATTTATACCGCAATCAAGTAATGTTTTCGTTAAAAACAGTTTTTACTTTCACCTGAACAATTTCAATTTTGAGGGTTATATCAATTGGCCAAAACACCGTTGAAATGTTATCGTAATCATGATAGAGATATATGTTTTAATCTCTATCGGTATTAAATATGAAATATCGGTTTTGATTTGTTCTTCCGGTATTGCGATATCAATCGGCTGATTTTCCCCCTGAAATTTTAACTCTATTTTTATACCGATAGTTATATTGCAAAACAGGTATTTAATATGAATTACTGAAATACCGGAAAATACATTCCTCCGTTATATAAATCCCTAACACTGAGGACGAACTGAACGACTGCTATATGAAAACCCAGTCTCTATTCACGATCGTCAGTCATCTTGCTTTGCCACTTACTTACGAAGAAACTGTTAATTTTTTAATATTATTTTCAATACTAAGATCCATTATGTATTATCACATTTCCAGCTGAAAGGGTTGTCGGCTATTCGCAACTGACACCTTTGTAATACTATTACATAACTGACCCTCCTATTTTTTATCGGAAAATATGGCAAACTATTTTTATGTTAATTGTAAGAAATAACTTAAGTCTCAGTCTATGGGTGAGAAAAACTATTATTAGAAATAATTTAAGACATCGACTGAGGGTGCTTGATGGAATTACAATATCAAATTTGGATTATTGAGATTTTGTACACTTCCATGTATTTTGTCACTAACGACCCGGGTTTCGCCTGTCGGCATCTTCAGGCATTCGAGCACACGAATGGATTCGAACTGAGAGACAGTAAACAGTGTCTAACGTTTATATAGAAGATACAAATGCGACAAATATTATTTACGAGGTAAGATATATATACAAAAATTAACAGACGTATAATATCTTACCTCGTAAATAATATTTGTCGCATTTGTATCTTCTATATAAACGTTAGACACTGTTTACTGTCTCACAGTTCGAGTCCATTCGTGTGCTCGAATGCCTGAAGATGCCGAAAGGCGAAACCCGGGTCGTTAGTGACAAAATACATGGAAGTGTACAAAATCTCAATAATCCAAATTTAAATTTTATTATTAGAAAACATTGGGAACGGGTTAATTTTGGTAGCCGATATACCAAGATTAGTATCACCACATAGCAGTGTAGTGAACACAGGTCTAAAATCTCAGCATGCACCTGTTGAAGGATCGACCGGTTTTTTTGTTACATTGAACGACCGTGGGCCATTGCAACCGGCAACTAACTCTGCGAGGTATCTTACCTGTAGTGAAAAGTGCAGATTCTTTGCAGGTATATAATAGAAATCTTCGCAAACGATGAGCTATAAATAAAAACCATATAATATTGTATGTGTATATGATATATAATGATTCTGAAATGTCATTTATTCCGCATTGCTTTGTTTACTGATCCAAAGATAGCATAAATATATATTATGTACATATTATCGACGGTGTTTTGGCCAATTGATATAGCCCTCAAAGTTAAAATTGTTCAGGAGAGAGCAAAATTTTTTTTTATCGAAAACGTTATATTGCGAGTAGAGTTATGAATCTTTGAAATGCATTCCTATAAATTCTCATGTTTGCAGATACAGGATTATACGTAGTGTTGATATAATAGTGGATATAGGTTAAACCTAAAACCAATGTAAAATGATGTTGCCCTTCCAAAAAGTGGTCAATTTAATTTTCTAATTTACATTATTTGGCCGAGAAATGCTCTGTCGTCTTTGAAATGAAATCCAATCATTGACTCAATTTTGTATTTTTTGAGGGTTACATCAATTGGCCAAAACGACGTTATTATCGTTGTTAATATGTTTAGATTAATAAGTATGTGCATATAACAGATAATATCAAATATTTTTTAAAGTTTATTTTACCATTTTTAGCCCAGATATACAATAGCAATGAATATAGTTTTATAAGAACTACTTAATACGATCTCATCAACATTTTTACGATTTTTCCATGAAATCTGTGGAAACATTTATGAAGCAATATTTTGATTTATATTCAATAACTATTGTCGAAAAATTTCTGGGCAAAAATAACAAATGATACATAATAAAAATGATAAAAAGGTCAACACTTTTTTTCAAATTATCGAGACGTTCGATTTGTGGTTTTTCCATTTAGAACAATGACAAAAATATGATAGGATATCAGTGCAAAAAATGAAGTGTTTTTTTTTTAATACAAATATAATAATTTGCCAATCACAGTACATTTCCGCATGCGTTTTACAATCAACGTCCAGCAAAATAGTCCCTTTTTTACAACCTAAAAAACAAATTTATTTGACATTAATCATATTCTCTTTCAGTATGATTTCATTTAATCTGTAACAACAAAAATTTCATACGTTGGTTATTTTTACTGGGCCCCGTTTATTCTCACTGTCTATAAAATAAAATGTAATTTTGTTGTGCAGATATTACGTTAAATTCCATTTAGATAAACGTTGCAACGAAATATAATTTTTCGAAAATAGGTAGCTTATCGACGATTACTGAAGGGGGCGATAAAGCAATTCGATATTGATAGAATTGATATTAATATCCGCCAGAAAAGTTGGTGCAAATATTTGCTCATACCTGCATGATACCCGCCTACCTTCAAATAGTCAGTGTTCGTAACTAATAGGTATGCAGTTAACTGAATAATATACAGTAAATTTTTGGTGAACTGTATGGGCGGGGGAGACTCATTAAATGATTTTAATTTTTTTAATTGTTATTCAAATTACAAAGATTTTATTTGAAACGAATTAAAATTTACATGTCGGTTGCCCCACCTGAGACCCATTGTGTATGCAGCCGCTGTTTCACGGCCACCTTCCATAACGCAATAACGAACAAGAAAAGAAACTGATTTACTTCTCATATTTTTGGCCAGTTGCAGCATCCTGCACCTGCGCTTAAGAAAAGAAATTAGCAAATTGTGCTGAAGAAAATAAAAGGTAGAACATTTTGGTTCAATAGCTAATTGAATATGAAAACAAAAAAATACGTTCTCAACTTGTTGGATTCAGCTGACGACTTAATCAATTTCGTTCAGTCATAAAATAGCTCAAGCTTTGCGTGCTTGCTCAAAACGTTAATAATAACGATGTGATAACAAAAACTGCATTGGTTCCAATGTGGTTTGGCTTGGCGCACCACTTACACTGGAGAAAGATGAATATTGGTCGTTGCGCAAAGATGAAGTGATATCGAGCGTCATAATTTTGCACGGAGTAACTAGAAATATTTATACCCGCACATCTAGGTCAATGTAAGGCGATTTGCAATAATTAACATTTCACACGATAGCTCTAATTGGCAGAACGCGGAAGGAAATAATAATTTCGGAAGTGGTTGAATTTTTTTTATTAATCTGATAAAAAAACAGGGCTACCGAAGCTGTAACGTACCACCACGACTGGGTGGAATTAAAACGTATCCTCTCCCCCCATATAAGTGAATTTATGATAAGTTATTATGAATAGTGGCCATAATATTATCCAAGCGTTCTGGAACATCTGAAATGGTTTCGAAGCCTCAGTAGATAACCAACCGTCAATGAATTCACGGTAAAATCTCAAAATTTGTTTATTTAAACATTGACTATGTTTATCCAAATAAATACGTCATACCATGTTCGATTTATTTTATTACTAGTAACGGTACCCGTCATAGATGACGGTATTGAAATTGAAATACTGTACGTGTAAAGTAGCTAGTACGTCGGGACTGTGTATGCAATTGAATAACATTTTATTTTATATATACACCGCGAACGACCGCTTACGTCATGAGAAAACTTCATACCTACATGTGAAATGTGATAATAATAAAACGTCTACCGAGCGGTCTCGGCTATTATATATAAGACTAGTAACCGTACCCGTCATAGATGACGGTATTGAAATTGAAGTACTGTATGTCTAAAGTAACTAGTACGTCGGGACTGTGTGTGCAATTGCATAACATTTTATTTTATACATACACCGCGAACAACAAGGTCACAAAAAATTTTATACCTACATGTGATATGTGATAATAATAAAACGTCTACAGAGCGGTCTGGGTTATTATATATATAATATGACTATACCAACGTAGATGCCAACAGCTAATCCACATAATCATTTGCCTTTTCTACGCTTACTATACATATTGTACGATGTATAAAACATTGTATATAGAATAGTTGTCATAAAAAACCATATGTATTGTGAGAATAGGCGTCTACTTGGTGGAACTCAATTTTAACAAGATAATAAAAAACAATGTATTAAGCTCGAGAAGAATAAATTGAAGATGTCGGTGTCACACTATAGACAGAATTAAAATTAATGCATCACTCTATCTATGTTTAGAAAACTTTTAACGTTCTGTACAAATATGCGAAACTAAATTAGAGATTTCCTATAAGACATCCAAAATATCTGGTAAATAGGAGATTTCGTTCCACCGACGAACACTCCCACGAATTCATAAAAAAGTAGTAATTATAATGAGCTGGGCTCTATGAAGAAGAAACAAGAAGAGTGTTTGCCAGGGAGTGACATAAGGCAGCGCGGGGTTTTGAAAGGGGGAGTGAGAGGTAATGCTGAGGATCTCCGTCTCCTCCCCCTTCGGATTCCCCGCACAGTCTGGTGCAAGTCTGGTCGAAAGAGGAGTCAACGCACCTCTATGCTGGAATAATGATCGCCGACGACATACGGACGAGAATGGGCATCGATCGACCGATCGACCTTATCCTTTCGAATGAGAAAACGTTCGATACAATAATGTTTGATTGCAGTGTAAAGGAAAAAATGAAGAACAGCTTTTGAATTCAGAGAGTTACATAATAAATTGTATCGGAAAAAACCTTGAGGATTTTTTTTGAAAACCAAAACTGTGACAAAATGTTAGTAAAATTCTATGAGCGCCAGTTTAACAGATCAACGAAAGTGCCTAAAATAATACATAATGATCAAACTAGATCATTTATTCATACAAAATTAAATAAATTTATTTTTTTAAGAATATCCGTGATATAGTATTTGTCTTTTCATCAATTATTATTATGATAATACTAAGAACTATTCATGGTGTGAACATATTATACAGACATTTAAATAATTTTTAAGCCATGCCCGCTCACAATATGGAGCAAATGGACTACTTCAGTGGTTCTCATGTGCAGCCACCAGAGGATTTTTCCGTGGCCACCAACGATTCTATAGTAGTAAATATTGATGTTAAAAAAATAATAATAATGTAAAATAAATACGACATTTGTTTATTTGTATTACGCACGTACACGGCTCGAAAACGTATTTATAATGAATGAATATTTTTAATAAAATAGGGATCTTTTTTAGATATAAATTCATCGGGATAATTTAAGGAACCTTCAACGTGTTAATTTGAGCGGTGCAGTAAGTAATTCGGTTTGTTGTACGATAACCAACGCTTTTCATCTTGCAATCGAGTAATTATCATTGACGAGAGATTATCCAAATACATGTGTATCAGTGAGTGTCTTCTGATTTCTTTCATAAAAATGGAGGCATCTGTATATTCCATATACGTAAATGACAGGATTGTAAAAACGTAGTACATATTTTTTTAAGAAATTATATTTAAACATAAAACTTTTCTCAATTTGACGCAATTTTCGATGTCATAATGGTTTATGGTTAGTAAAATACATGGTGGTAATTTTTTAAATATTTACAACGCAACACTATGGTAAATATAGAATTATTTTGGAGGAAAAGAAGAGAAGGGCGGCAAACACAATGACCGACCCAGGCGGAAAAACCTCTGGCTACGCCACTACCAACATGTTTAAATGTCTTTTATTGAATAAACTTATATGTTTTAAATCACGATTGAAAAATTTGATGCGGCCACGAGACATTTCCATAGGACCACTGATGTTTATAATGCGGCCACGGAGAAATTGTCCGTGAGACCCACTGGACTACTTAAAGTAGTCATCTACATCGAAGTTATTTGAGAACTCTTTTTCGGAGGGTAAGGACAGCCCGTTGGAGGTAGGAAAGGACTAGTAGTTAACTTAACCATCCTCGCTAGGCCTTCTTTAATAAACGAATGGGGGAGAGATATTTATGGGAATGGGGAAAAATTAATTTAGGAAAGACACCGCAACCGAATTGTATCGCGTTGTAAATATAACGAAATAATTGTTTGTAGCGCACAATACAACACTGCGCTTGCACACGATGCGCGTCATAATATTAATAGGTGACACAGGAACCCGGTAATAACTAGTAAAATAATAAACTAAAACGGTAGTGTTTTTTTTATTATAATATTATAGTGTTTTACTGTAAAGCTGCTTTTTGACTCCAATGGCTCGGTATTATCACCGGTGTTTTGGCTAATTGATGTAACCCTCAAAATAGAAATTGTTCAGAATACAGTAAAAACTGTTTTTATCGAAAACATTATATGGTGAGTTGCGTTATGAATCTTTGAAATGCACTCCTGTAAATTCGTATGTTTGAAGATACGGGAATCTACGCAGGGAGTGTCGATATGTTAGTGGCTTACGTCAAGTGGCCGGGTTAGAATTTTTAAACCTGAAACCAATGTAAAATGACGTTTCCGTACCAAAAAGTGGTCAGTTTATTTTTCTAATTTACATCATTTGGCCGAGACTTGCTCTATCGTCTTTAAAGTGAGATCCAATCATTAGCTCGTTTTCGTATTTTTTGAGGGTTACATAAATTGGCCAAAACACAGTCGATATGTTGATACAATGAAAACCATTCGAAATGACAAATGCAGGTAATACGATATCAATGGTTTAATTGAAATCAAATAATTATCAATGCAGTATTACGCGGACAACGGATGCGGTGTGTCATAAACCTTACAATCATCTGTTGTAACATCACACTCCGACAACAATCGGACGTGACCAGACACTGCTACTGAATCATCCAATTCTGCGACATTCGATACGGCGGGAAATTTAAATTTTTTGCACGATTAATATTGTTCGATTGCGGCGGGAAAATTTGGCGCGAGAATTGATGACAATAAATTATCGCGGGGTTATCAGTGATGTATGCACATTGAGTTTTTTTTTATATAAAGCTAAGCGAATGCACTCTGACTAAGTTATATATTGTTGTAAACTTATTACATCTTTCTAGAATATGAATAAAAACGAGTCGTTTTCCCACTAAGTGAGCTACAAGTATTTTCATTTATGCACAAATAATTTCAAGTCCTAAGGTCGAGTGGTCAACGTCGTTGGCTTCGGTTCCGGTGCTCACGGAGTCGAATCCAAGTACGGACAGTTTCATAAAATGATATTTCAATCTAATTTAAGACATCGACTGAGGGTGCTTGATGGAATTTCAATAGACTCTTTCATTTGATTCGTGTGCTCGAATGCCTGAAGATGCCGATAGGCGAAACCCGGGTCGTTAGTGACAAAATACATGGAAGTGTACAAAATCTCAATAATCCAAATTTGATATTTCAATCGATTAATGGATGTCTAAGATCTCTAAAATTCCTTCCCACCCATCAGATCCTAAATCGGGATAAACGAGAAAGATTATCTAACAACTAGTCTTTTCCTATCCCTACCATGGTTAATATTTTGTTTGTCATTTTTATAATTATTCTTAACATTGATAAACTAATTCTAAGCGCCGAGTTATAAATTGTATTAGTTATAATATCCTGACATTTTAATTCATAACTATTATAGAAAAAAAGAGTGGCTAAGCAACTTAGTAACAAGCAGTTCTCGTAGAAAAACGTATGCTAAGATAAACTTCACTAGGAGGCCATATGCTCCACATTGGGAGCTAACATGGTAAAAAGCTAAAACGAAAATCCCCGAATTAAAATTATCTTCAATTATTGTTATTAACGATGGATTATGCGGCTATTTAGTGAAAATTAATTTAAATTGTAAAATGATAATTGAACACAAGGAAAAACAGTTATGAATTAAAAATGTCAGAGTATTATTATGAATACAATTTATAGGTCGGTGCTTAGAATTAGTTAATCAATATTCAATTTTGTGTAGATATTATAAAAATGACAAACAAAATATTAATCTCTCCGAGGTAATCCGATATAAGTGTGCAAAACTTTTGTCCCCAAACAGTCGACAAAGTTAACATAACATATCCGAGAGAGTGTGTAGATCACATTTAGCGTGCACGACTATGTTATCTGTCTACCAACACAGATACACAGAGACGGAGAGAGTTCAATCCACCGGAGACTGGAGGCATTGGACTCGGCGCCAGCCCCTCCCCAAGGTTTCTGCAAGGGATAAGGACTAGATATTTTGCATGTTCAAGCGTACGAACATTACCAATGAATCCAATAACAATACGATTGCATTATGAGAAGAAAAAACAATTGAAAATATTATTGAGTATCACAACGACGCATAAATTATTATTTTTTAATATTATATAAACCAGGGATAGGGAAACTTTTTATGTAACAATAATAAATGTACTCATTTATGTGCTGATTCAAAGATCCACGTAATTACTTTTAAGGTGTTAACTGTCAATTCTTGGTGGAAAGACATTATATTTAAAAAAATAAAACACAATTTGTTTGTACTACTTCCACATATTTATAATGATCAGGACCGGTTTCGCTCATCACGAGCATTATCAACTGATAAAAATACAAACATAACAGGCGTATTTATATAAAATTTAGTGAAAAAATGAAGGTATATAAAACTGATGGTTCATGAACTGAGACAAGAAAATATTGATTAACAAACAAATTATACATAAATCAAATGAAAGAGTCTACAATTAACATAACATAACATAATATATAACATAGTCCATAACATTTTAATTGTAGACTCTTTCATTTGATTTATGTATAATTTGTTTGTTAATCAATATTTTCTTGTCTCAGTTCATGAACTATCAGTTTTATATACCTTCATTTTTTCACTCAATTTTATATAAATACGCCTGTTATGTTTGTATTTTTATCAGTTGATAATGCTCGTGATGAGCGAAACCGGTCCTGATCATTATAAATATGTGGAAGTAGTACAAACAAATTGTGTTTTATTTTTTAAAAGATCCACGTAACTTAACTTTATTTGCTTGCAAATTATCAACCTAATACGAAGCGACTAACGACCAATATTTAGAACACTCAGTCCTTCTTTTATAATAATTAAAATTGTTGAATTGCTCAAACAAATGATATATGTACAATTGTACATACTTACAAGGCGGCATAGACTGATACAGAGTTGATATCATTATAATTATGTCATTTTACAAGAATTAAATATTGAAATTAAATCACAATGCTTTTTATAGGCTATAGGAAATACCAGAGAACTGATGGACGAGACCAAATTATTCTTAAGGAAACGTTTGTGGTTTTGGTCATATCCGTAATTGAATCAAAACAAAAATATGCATGTCAACAACAATTACAATCTGTTATATGATTGCACTCAAATTTGAGGTGGAAATAATTATTAAGCCATTTCATGAATCGAACGAACTTGAGTATGTAATCACCGCTAGCGTTTCCCAAAAACAAAATATATTTTCATATTTAGCATTATTGACACAATTTCTTCAATTTACATTACTTTTTCGGTAAGGTTCAGTAGATACGTGACGCGCTTTTACTGAGAAAAATTTTAAACGATTTCGATATAAATAAATCTATAACGGTTTTTATGGGGGGAAAAAACATTCGCCATGCCTTCTTAAGAAATATATATTAGTGGATGATTATTGACGCTGAATGAATAATATCGTCATTTTTACGGCAAAACCACTTATCAGAAAAAAATGTGAAATTAAGTTTTGAATGCCATTGTATAAAAACAACATTCTAACATCACCTGGCAAAAACATGTAAATGGGGGACCAATAGGAAACCTCTAATTTGAATAATTCAAACCACTTATTAGTTTTTCTCTTTCCATTATGTTATATTCAAGGAATTCTAGAATTTTTGAAGTGATGGTTATATAAATGATGACTTATCTTCCCTTGTGTCATGAAAACTGGCAATAAAAATATGTATTATTAAAAAATATATAGCATCTTGCTTCTTTAAGCTAAATGATATTTTTTGCTTCTCCTGAACAATGGCAAGTATTCGGATAGTGGGTTTGTCGTGGAAACGACGATATCCACCATTAATTGTATCAGTGGAGTAACCATTTATATTTGTAGAAAGTTGATCATTTCGTTTGAAAATTAAAACTGTCCTGAATGAATCGGCAATGTTTAGGGATTACTGTGTCGGGCTGAAAGTGGTAGATTGACAACATAACCAGACATGCCCTAGATGCCTAAATGGTAAAACTTTATCGAAGAACTAGCGTACTATATTTTGTATTATATAATCGAGATTTGAATCAAGAAATTGGCATCTTTCTCAATTGAAATAACAACAACATGCCATAATAATAAATACCAGGCCGATACTTACAACGATCTAAGTGTGCTATTGCGAATGCATTTTTGCGTAAATTGAGGAAATATCTACAAGGCACCAAATGCTGAATGGTCAGAACTTGTTTTCCAATCGTCATGGTGAATGAGTTGAAGTACTTACCTGTGAACAAAGAAAGAAAAAAATAAAACAATTGTTTGGATAGCACAAAAACGATAGAATATTATTATTCGAAACATAATAGATTGTTGAAAAACACCGAAGAGTTTTTTTAATTATCACGAAATATTATATAAATAGAATTCGCAAGCCAGAAGCTTTTAAATTTATGAATTAACAGTTTTCTCTTTTCCTCTCATTGCTCTAATTTGTGAAAATGAGTGCATTTAAGGCAGATATTATCATGTT
Organism: Himalopsyche phryganea; assembly: GCA_022494535.1. NCBI lineage: Eukaryota > Metazoa > Arthropoda > Insecta > Trichoptera > Rhyacophilidae > Himalopsyche > Himalopsyche phryganea. The sequence goes on from JAGVSL010000047.1 coordinate 1,389,334, forward strand.
TTAAAACATTTTGGAAATGAGTATGTCATAAAAAATAACTATTACGACATGGGTATGGAATAAATATAAGAAAATAATTTTACATTCAGACACTACGTAAAACTCATTTCAACAATAACTCCACGTTTCCTGGGCTTTGGTTTTTATATTCAATTTTAGATATGCCCACAAATTCTCATCGATCATTTGGTTTCTGAGCACATTTTACAGAGCTGCGGAGTCGGGAGTCGTGAAGTCACTCTGTTTTGGCCGGAGTCGGAGTTGTAAAAAACGAGCGACTCCGACTACTTTTTCTGTAAAGTGCATTTTTGCATTTCAGTGTATATTAATTTACTTGTTTCATGTTTATTTATGCCTATAACATCTTTTCCTGCAATATAGAAATATATGTATATATTATATATGTATAACTTGAAAAATTTGGCTATTTGCCAGATTGGTTGGTTTTGTGTTTAATTTGAAGACCAATTATACATAAATAGGAAAAATTAAACATAAGGAGGAAAACATCACGCCAAAATAAGACTTTTTTTAGTCGTAAAATGAAGCGGAGTCGCAAATCGAACTCGGAGTCGAAATCGGAATCGGATTTTTGGTCAATGTCGGAGTTATAGTCGCGTTTTTGTTGACGACTCCACACCTCTGATAATTTATATGATTCATATTGGAAAAAATGATTGATTAAAAGATGCAGGAAATATGATAGTTTAAATTTCACATTCAACACAGTTGAAAAGACGCATTCGAGTACCCAAGGAATAATAAGCTGCAAGCAAACCGCGGTTTGAAGATCACGGTCGTCAATTAATGACACTATAAAGAATATTTTTTACGACTATGAAAACATGTACAGAATAATATGTATGAATTGTAAAATATCATCACATTGTTCAAATAAACAGGCAACCGATTTTTTCGATAACATCGCAGATAGGGCGTGTTGCACTGGGGCGTCACGGTAAGGCGATTACCTAAGTGCAGTTTTGTCATACGATAGTCGAGTCGCGATTAGACGCTCAATTTCACACAAAAGCGAGCGCGAGCCACTTATAAACCAGTTACAAACCTATGTGAAATACACCCACATATCTATAACAATAAGATCCGGTCTATCCATACACTGAAGAATTTACGGAAAGTCATGATTATATACCATGAATTGTAGGGCATTGTCCAAAAACAGAGTAGTACGATAAAGCTCGGTATATATCGCACCCCCAGAAGCACATTGGAGAAGTATAGTCATGATTCATTAATGAAGTTTAATTATATTTTTTTCTCTATCTTATGATTTTTTATTTCACGACATATACCTACCAAAAATGTCGGCGTCCTTTTAATGATGAAGAGAATGGTTTTCTCTTTATATAATAAAGAGAAAAATTGGGCTATTGCGCGATTGGGGGGTAAACTGTAGTTTGTTTTTGCTCTCCTGAAAAATGAATGTTTTGACTTACTGCAGTGTACTTACTTCTGGGGGTGCGGTTTTAAAAAACCAATACCAATGTAGAAGAGTTCAGTTTTTAATGATTAGATAAAATAAAACTGTCTACAGTATTACATGCCAAATACCAAAAGCAACTATGAAGAAAAATTAAATGAATCGGTGTATCAAAACAGGCAATCACTTTATGGGAAACATTTCGATCGTTTTGTTTGGTATGTTTTATATCGAGATTTAAAAAAAAAATTATTACAGTATATTTTCAATACTCAAGTTATTTTTAAATCACTTGAGATTCTGATATTATCAAAGTCAAAGTTTTCTCTCACCCTCTTGACTTTATCTCTGTTTTTTAGAATCGAAAGACAATGAGGTGTTGATATTAAGAGTACTTACGACTCCCTTTAAACTGCCAAGTAGCTCTTGTGTATAAATAAATCTTTTTTATAGATTTTACAAGTTATAAAAATAGGTTGCAGCGTCAGTATCTTATCTACCTTGGAAATCATACAAGAAACAAACCACTTTTTTACGAGATTTTTAGATGTATTCCAGAAGGACGTCAATAGTGTTGAGACGTATACCTATGTTTTAATTAGATTTTGTCGGAACATGCTCGGTAGACTTCCTAGACAATTTTTGTTTTTTATAAATGGTCACATTACAAAAACAATAAAGTTAAAATATTTTTTATGTGTTATATTTGAATTAAATTAAAGTATAACTTATTCTAGACCAGTGCTCTGCAACCTTTTCTTAACCATGGCGCACCTAAGAACTTATTAATATTTCGCGGCACACTACAAGTCAAAATATGTAAATTTCATACACAAAACTTACAATTTATTAATTTGTTTTTATTTGATGAATTTGAAATAGTGGCTTACATACTTTTAATAAAAACCAATTTAACTATTTATGCCCTTCAAAGTGATGGGATACTTACAAATTAGAAAAAAAGCATTTTTAAAAGTGTATCTGAAAAAATTAACTTAGCTTCACTACTTAAGATTATTTAAACTCAGTTGAGTGGATTGCTCATTTTTTTTTTTGGCCAAATCCAAAATAATCTTTCTGTTTTTAATAATAGTCTCGTGCAGTGGCGTAGCTAGGGGTTGTGCCATTCGGGGTGTTCTTGAGTTTGACACCCCCACCCATTTCTCCACCAAAACCTTTTTATAGCCATCACGACACGAAAGATTGCGCCGCAGGCAGAAAATTTTTGTATGTAAATATAAAATCTTGAAAAATATCTATGTATTTCCGTATTATACTATATGTGCTAACACTAATACAATTATTCTATTAAATATGAAAATAATATATTTGTTTCAATAAGAATAATTTAAACGGAGATTTTAGCAACCTTTAAGGTTTTTAAGAGTAAGGAGGCTTTAAGTTTTTTCTGATACATAAAAAAATACTCGATTTTTTCTCATTTTGGACGCACTGCGTCACGGCACACCTGGGATCGTCTCGCAGCACACTGGTCGCGGAGCACTGTTCTACACCACGTAAAATTAACAAAAAAAAACGAATTATTCATATATCATAATTTCTAATACATATTTAGCGTGTGCATTACTATTATATAATATTACTGGTGAATCGAGCCCCTAGCGTTGATATTCTAAATATCCTACGAAGTGTGGACACTATATAATAATACTGTTAATAGGAAAGGGTTCGAAAACATTATTTACTCCAAAGGTGTGGTTCAGGTAGGGATCATTGATATATTGCACCAATCTAGGGAACGGTTCTTGCGGGTTCACATATTTTTATTTCACGTGTAAATGAAGGGACTGGCGTCAGGTTGGTGCCATGGGTATGATTACGAATTAATAATTTTTGTAAGTAGTATACCATTTTTAAGCAGAAAGGGGCGCCGGAATATTAAAACATAACTAATAGTAATATCCGCCCTGTATTTGAAACACGTCCGCACTCTATATAAGTAAGGTGTATTGTTTTAACAATTGCTAGGGAAAGTATGTTACGGTTATTATGAATACAGGTTGTCCTCTACTTACGACCAAGATACGTTCCTGAACTTTGGTCCTAAGTCGAATCGATCGTAAGTCGAATTCCTTACAAAATATTAAAATAAAATATTTTATGGTTCAGTTCAGTTTTAGCGGCGTCAATTTCACCAATTTTGTCAATTTTGGCAGAAATAAAGCGACTGCAAACGACAATTAGAATATTATCGCAAATTGGAATAAGGTTTGGGTGCAAGAATTGCGTTAAAAATAAAAATTTGCTTTATAATCCAAGTAGATAAAATAGGGTTATGCCTGCAAGAATTGCGTTGAAACTTCTTTCTGATTACAATATTATTTTACTTCAGGAATAAATAAATTCATAAAACAGACTTCAAAAATAAATTGCGTCATCCACCGTTTTTCGTTGGTGTTGTAATTGTATTACTAATTTTTTTTAAATTTTTGGTCGTAAGTGCGAATCTTCGTAAATCGAGGACTACCTGTATATATTTTTAACTATGTTATGATAGTGGCATATGTCTTTTCTCAATTTATAATATCGAGTCTACTCTTGATATTCATGACTCAGGCAGAGCGTTGCAGGATTGATCTTTTGAGATACCACTAGCTTCCTCTGAAGAAAACGTTAGAAGATGTGACTTTCTCAGCCATATAAGTATACCACGCTAATAATAAAGTATCATATTTATGCATAATCTGCATATTAATGACCAGCCGATTTAAGCGTCTTGAATGTGCCTCGCTAGAGATTGAGGCTATAAATTAATTAACAAATTATTGAAAGCCGTAAGATTAGCCTTGGTCGCAATAAAGTCAGCGTGGTTGATTTGACCGGTGTGATAACGAACCACAGCAAACGTTCTGCTCGTTCGTAATGCATCATGAAGCACTCCCATGGAACGAGTCTAACATAATTGCTACGAGTACACCACTAATTTTTCCTCGCGAGGATGCGGAAGAATTAGTCAGTACCAGGCACAAATCAGGATTTTTTCTTGGCTAATCCAAAAGGTAGAAACACCGTGTGTCAGATCTGCATACATTAGATATTGATGACGTCTAGCCCAAGAGACACGTGACCCTTCACATTATTTATTACACAATATATACGTACATTATTAGTCAACAGTGCTGCTAATTAATATTTTATATTAACAAGTAAGTCACCTTTCTTATAACCGATGGGCTAATTATTTCTAAGATAAAAACCAACCTTACGACGCCATATTAGTGTGAAGAGGTTCTTATACAGCTATTAGAATTCGCATGTGAATACAAAAGTACCTTTATGAATGAATTCGGAGAAGGAAAAAACACAATAAAACAAACAGTTTCGTTCTGTACATTTTAAAATAGGCTCTAAATAAGTATGAACCTTTGCGCATATTTATTACGCTCGTGTAAACGCGTGAAGGGGTAGAATAATCACTGCTTTTATTTAGTCCTACTTTAAGCTTTTTGTCAGATTTATTCACAATGTATTTATTATGCTAATCCAGATACTTGCCTTCGCTTACTTTGTTTGAACAAAGCCCCGATCGGTCGGAATAAGGGCATACAATTCCAGGATCCGGAATCCCGATATTCCGGGATCCCGATCAATTAGCCAATCCCGTAATCCCAGGAGTGACTGAAAAACAATACAGGGATGCCGGGATTCACCGTATAATTTTAATTCATATTTATAATGTAAATATGTACTTCTCGGTTAACTACTACGATATTGAATAAGAAAAAAAGTGTATTTCAGGTTGTATATGTACCTACAGATTCTTCATAATATCGGGATAATAATAAGTTTATTGTAGCTTCCCTTGCCTCCCATATTCGAAAACAGTCGTTTACAGGAACAGAAAATTTTACATATTTTTGTTTTTGCGCCAGTATATACAAAATTCAATTGCGATCATTTCTATGGCGTGGCCTAACCCTGCTGGTGTGACATGCACTATAATTTAGGTGTTGATTGTTTTTAATATAAAATAATTACAACTCCCTTTAATAGCTTAGATAAATTAAATAAACTCTAAAATTATTTATTTAGATTATTTCAGCATTTTTTCATCTTTTCTCTCATATATATTCATTCCGATAACAGCAATGATGTGAAAACACATTGAATTTAAAATATACAATTAATAACATAAATTTAAGATATAATTTAAGACATCGACTGAGGGTGCTTGATGGAATTTCAATATCAAATTTGGTTTATTGAGATTTTGTACACTTCCATTTATTTTGTCACTAACGACCCGGGTTTCGCCTTTCGGCATCTTCAGGCATTCGAGCACACGAATGGACTCGAACTGACTGTCAATAATCTCAATAATCCAAATTTAAATTTAATAACATAAATTTATGCTAAATGATCAACCCCGGAATTGAAATATTTAGAATCACAAGTCCCGGGATCTTAACAAGGGTCCGGAATTGGATGCCCTAGTCGAAATACGACGCAATTATTTACCGAATATCTCTTATTTAGGCAGAAAGGTTTCATAGTCTAAGTTTTATTTTTTTTATACTGTAACATAAAAGTATTCGTTGAATAATATTACCTCAAAAAACTTAAGTGCGGCTATAACTAGAGAGAACATTCGGAACCAATGTATGGCCACATAACCGAGATAAATTAAGTATCTTTCGATACAAATAATACTAAGCAAAATACGCACAAATTTAAAATAAACCATTAATTTGCTTGTTGTTTTATTTTGCAAAGCGTCTCTTTAAAATGCTTTGATAATGACGGCAGTTAAATAAACAAATTTCTATCTTTTAGAGTCGAAAGCCAGAAGAACAATTAGTTACTTAAACGTTGGAAGATGAATTATCATTTAGTTTCATCAGACGCTTGGGTAATAATGACCATACACAATGTTATTGAGATAGATTTGTTGTAAAAATATAAAAAGGGTCTTTTACGATCAAATCTATATAATCAACAATTAATAAAATTGCTAATACGCAGATACTTCTACACACTAAATACAAAAATCGGAGAAAAAACCAAAAAAAAATTAAGTGGAATTTAATTATCATCAGGTATTTTTTAATGATTAGTTAAGGATTTTGTTAAATCAAATGAAAACACATTTAGCCTGAAGATTTTTTTTTTTTTTTTCAGTAATGATTTTCATGTAATATCTTCTAGAGAAAATAATATATATTATAGGTTATGACTTATGGATATTAAATAATGAATAGTTTCAAGTATAATCTGAAGATCCTCGGGGTGCCGAGCAGCTCTGTTAAAATGAACAAATTTACTAGAGATACTCATGAATTCATAGTTGGTAAGCAATAGTATCAAAAAAAAAATCACGAATGAAATAATGACGAGTAAAGTTGATTTGGTTGATCACTACAATAAAATTTTGATACAGCGGGTCTCAGTTTTAATGGACCAATATCCGATCAAATATGAAGCTTTTAAAAATGTCATTAAAGATGATCTGTATCAATCTAAGAGTATCCTCTCGTTAACAATGTTATGAGCATAATTAGCATGCGATCACACAAATGCAAACGTTTTGACGAGAGTCGGTCGATGAATCGACGTGCCCTTAACCGCATACCATTAAAATAAATCCCAATTTTTAATCTTTATCTGGAAACATTTATTTTCACAATAAAAACAAAGCCGCATTACTCTCTTAAGTCGAAGTTTTATCGGACGTAGTTATCAGCTATTCGTAAAAATAAAACAAACAAAAAATGAAAATTTACACCACAATACAAAAGAGAAAAAAGTTTAAATCGATTCAAACAAAAAGTGCGCATTAAGCATAATAGGGAGAAAGAGAAAATCTGAACACCAAAAGGGTTTGGCGAGATATTGCGTAATCCTTATAGAGTTAAACATAACATAAAAATGGGTATATTCTCGCCTAATGGCCGCACACCTGTAAATTTTGGCTACCTGTGGATCGCAGCTCGTGTACCTGTAATTTTCTCGAGGCGCATTCATATCTATACAATGATCCGCCTGTGCGTAGGTATATTATGAGATTGAAGAAGGAAACGATGAAGCGTTTATCTTTTTAAATCTGCCGAACTCAAAGCGCAGTGTTGCGTACATTATGATATGTACATATTGTAAAATTGTATATGTAACAGCTTCTTTTTAATATTTTTAATATCATCTCGCAATCTAACTTAATTATATAGATATAGATTCCGTATATAAATCATATTATTATATTGCCGCGTGTAAAGGGTTAAGTAATTAATGAAGAATTTCCCGAATACTCCCCATAAAAACATTTGAAATAATGTGACGATGAGTTGAAACACTCAAATTTTCGGCTCCATATCCAATGAGTAATAAATGTGGGAAAAACCATTTAAAAACATTAGATTGACTCTAAAATGTCATCTTGAACACAACTATGACGCCGTGCATGTGCATAAACTTTGCAATTTAATTCACTTCATAGAAAAAACGATAGTATAGAGTGTGAAGGATTAATTAAAATAACTCTTTACATGTAAATGTTGTCTTATTTTATAATATACACAATACATTATAAATCAACGCCAGAATAAGGCACCTGGTTCAGTATTCGAATAAAATTAACGGCCCTCTGAGTGGGCATCTCAGTGGAAAAGTTGCCATTGTAAAAACTCTGAAGCGTATTTTATAATATGCAATATTAATAAAGATTGAAATTGGGAAAGTTGCCAGGAACTTGGCATAGTTGAGCGGAATTTTTTTTATTCATTCTTAGTTCATTATTTATATTAGTCACTTCGGCCTACTTAACTTGAGAAATAAATAACTTTCATCAGAATTTTCACAGCGCCAAAACTTTCTTGCAGTGGGCGTACTTTATACAAATATTTCGTGTTTAAAATTTAAGCAAACCATACTTGAGCGATTATGCGTTGTATTTTTAAACACTTGTTTATTGAAGTATTTGAACTCCAAATTAAAGTTTTTTATTATAAGAATATTATAAGAATTAAGAAAGTCTTGACTTTGGGAAAATCCATATATTATTATATCACGTAACAAATAACAATATATTTAATTATGTAATGAAAACACAAATATAATGCGTACACATTCAAAATTAAATTTACTCCTCACGACTTGTTCTCGTAGCATCGTCAGTTGTGTGAAAAATCACCGAATGGAAACATAGGCATAGATAGACAGATGCCTGTAATATTTGTATTCCTCCCCACCAACTTCCAAACCGATTTTGAAAACGGGATGTATAGTGAGAGATTATCGTATCACTTTTCGTTTCCTAACCCTATACTTCTTCGTTTACCAGCTCCGAAGGGAAGGTTGTGCAAGTGACTTAAAACCGTATTATTTTATTTAAGTCTTGTCGAACAGTCCATTTGCATTTTATTGGGAGCGGGTACTGTTTAAAAATTATATTGATACGATAGACATTCTATTTACGAAACCGGTTCTGATTGATATATTATCTCCAACTGAAATCGGGTGATTTTATGAATATAATTTGTCATTCCTAAAGACTATTTCCTACACAATTAACGGAAAACTTGTGGTTTGTATTTTACGTTGAAAAAAGGTTTTTTATTTTTATTATCCGGTTGAATCAGCACGTGGCATTTTTCGCATACGCATTGAGGGCCGACCAATTGGTCTCGTGGCACGTAGGGAGTTAAAAACAATCATGTCTTCAATCACCTGGAAATAATTTCAAGACCATTCGATATTAACTTGACAAATATTTTACGCACTGTGATTTCATATGGCGAGACGCAGTTGATTTAAAAAAATACAGAAACAGGAAAACGACAAACAGAATGAAAATGGCAATGGGCACACATGAATAATAATGCAACCGAGAACAATGGCCCATGTGACTAATGAATGCATATTACTATATGCACTGAGAAAGTCAATATATTACGTATAATATATAACTAAATAGGTATATTACTTCCAATATATAGCTGCATCGTGTTTGTTAAAAATGACAGCCTCAACCATTTATCCAACAACATCTGAGACGGTTGATTTTACTTAATTTAATAAAATCACATTTTTTAATTAATTCAATAAATAAATTTGAAAATAATAACTCATCATTTATATGATACAGTGGCATTGGGAAAAATTCGTAAACTAAATAATATTTTTTCTTTATTTAAAATTACTTGTGTACAGATTTCAGTCTCAGAAGTGTGTCAATAAAACAGGGTGCGACATTGAGTCCACCGTTATCATAATAACCGTGGATGTGTAGTTGTTTGCTTCAAGATAGTTGGGGACCATTTGCTTCGAGCAGGAACTTGTCAAACATTTATTCCAAAAGAACCAACTATGTATGATATACCTGCATAATATATCGAGGGTATACTAACAGAACGCATTAAGTCAATTTTGATGATTTTCTGTTTTAAATGTCAAAATAACATAATTCAACTATTTCATTTAATAATGTAATCCAACGATCGACTTACTAGTCAAAAACATCAAGTCATAGGAAGGCTTTAAAATAGAAACAGTATTGTAATATCGTTATTTTTTTTATTCAGGCAGAAAGTATGATATGATTATAACTCGATACCAAATCTTATAATTTGTATGCCAAAAAGATTATTCTTTATAATGTACAAAACACTCTTTTTAAATCACGAGCAGTTGTACTTGGGAATAGATATCATCGCTTCCACGGCAAAACCACTTATAATATTTTCCATTGCTCATGAAAAGCAAAACCATCATATAAATAGCTTAAAAAAGCAAGATATTATATTACTTTTTTTTTTGATAGTAAATATTTTGATTGCGAGTTTGCATGAAACAAAGGAAGAGAAGTCATTATTTATATTACCATGACTTTGAAATATACAAATTAGAGCCTTCCTATTGGTCTATTATTCACATATTTTTGACAGGTGATGTAGAATATTGTTTTTTCTGATAAGTGGTTTTGCCGTGGAAGCGACGATATACACGTAAAATAGATGGAATATCAATACGTATACTCATATATGATTGGTACGTCCAATGCTTTTTGTAAAACATGAAATTAATAGACTAGTTTTATATTCACATTCAATATTTCTAATTCGCGTATAAGAATAGCCGCAAGTGAATCGCGAGCCGCGGTTTGCCGGCCACTGGCTTAGAGTATTAATTTAATATTCTCACACGTGCGGGAAAAAGGCGAAATTAACAGTCACCTCTCCAACAATAGAATCTTATTAGCGGTGAAATGAATTGTTTTCAAATATGTACTGCGAACACCAAGTAAAGCAATAATAAATTATCTTCATAAGAGTGGTGGAAAATTGTCCATGATGCAGCACGTACTGTGGCTGTCGTATTGCCACAATAATGTAATTGAGGTGTGAACCTCAAAGTCCATAATACACAATCCGAAGACAATGGCTCTGAACTGACGCATAATACGGCATTGTTCGAATTTAGAAGAGAATTCTCGGTAAAATTTGTAACTGTCATGTGAAATTCATTTCCGCAGTAAATCACGAGAAATGTAAATCTTTATTTTAGTCGCAGGTAGTAAAAAAACAACTTCTTATGTGTTGATGAGATTTTTTTAAATACGAAGTTTATTTATTAAGTACAGATACCACCCAATCGTGTCATGCAAAACCCTAGCCATGCGAGTTATTTGAACAAAGATTCTACCATAGAGGTATCTTAACAGAATTTTTCTAGGAGAACTGCTTGTTACTCAGTTGCTCAACCTCTTTTTTCGAAGAGAGTAGGAATAGATGGACAGGACTAGTGGTTATCTAATCGCTCTCGCTACACTCCGTGAGGATCGGATGGGTGGTAGGGAGTTTTTTAGACATCACAAACACTCAATACTATGAAAAGAAATCCATAAATCGATTGAAAGATCAATTTATGAAAACCGTCCGCACCGGGAATTGAACCCGAGACGCATCCGAGCACCGAAACTCGAACTGACAGACAGTAAACGAGAAGATACAAATACGACAAAACGATTTTTACAATTAAGAGCTATTAATTCGTTGTATACACATTGCCCACCTATGAATTAATGCTATTAGAAGTATCATAATTAAGTCTTTAATTACGTTAAGTCTCGTAACATTAGTAAACACTGTCGCTCATTACCTCTGTTTCACAAATTTTCAGTTGGTTCCTGAATTTAATGAAGACTTATATGAGTCCCGTAGAGATTATACTTACTGACATTAGTAACTAGCCCAAGTCTTACAGTAGACAATGGTACTCTACTGGCTATAGGCGGATATGTTTACATGGGTTGAATTCTCAAGACAGAGTGCCTACAGTATCCACCCTCTCCACTAGTTTCATGTGATCTGCATGCACAATTTGAATAAAATATTGACACTTACTTTTATCGTATTGATCTTTGTCGTTCACTTTAGCTCTGATTTTGCGAAGTTTTTTGTTATTGAAGATTTCATTTTGCCATTTTCTTTTCTTGATAGCTCGTGACTTAGCGTTCTCGTCTGAATAATTTGGATCCCAATATCTTGGCAACTACTGCTCGGCCATCTTTATAGTTCTCGCAGCATGAACCTCTAATATTAATCTAGTTTTGCCTTGCCAATACCTATCTTTCCACTAATTGCTTGACGAGAGCAGATCCTTTGACGGTTTTGGGCGTACTTCACGGCTAGAGTTTGCATGACACGATTGGGTGGTGTCGGTATATTTGATATTACTTGACTCTTTCATTCCTGATACTAGGTACATCTCGTATGAGTAAGATTTGATTTTGTCCGCTACCAATGTGAAGTATATGGAATCCGTATTGAAGAATATGTTCTATGAAAACTGCTTGTTACTTGATAAACCACTATATTTAGGAGAGTAAGAGTGGTGCTAGGAGAGGGCTAGAGGTAAGCAAATCGCGCTCACTATGTCGCGAGGTTTTGGGATCGGATAGGTGAGAGAGATCCAAATTCATAAATCGAACCCGAGGACACTGCGACGTTAACCACTCGCATACAAATTTGAAAAACATAAGAAGAAAATATTTAACAATCATATTACTTGATTTCTTGATGAGTTTTTTATTTGAAATTTATATATCTGCTTTTGAATCTCTCGTAGATTTACTTTTTGTTATTCAGTCATCTTTGTAAACGTTAAAAGGAAACTTTTCATGGTGGCAGGTCGCAACTTATTTGCAATCTTATTAGGCCGCATTCATGTAATTAACATGACGTATATTCGTTAATTTGTATTCGTATGTATGTAAATTCGTCGCATTGGTCTGAAAATAAACGCAAGTAAGTCAAATGTGATGTGTAACCATGCCTGTCATGACTCTGAAAGGACCCTGACTAGCGCAGGACAGACTATTGGGAGGGTTGACAGCTTCAGATACCTCGGTGTACACATTTCGGAAAACGGCAACACAAAGAAGGAGCTCGCTGTCCAATTAAGAATAGCCGGAGCTGCATTTAACTCAATACAGACCGTCTGGGACACGCAGCTGTACACGACCAAAATAAAATGCCATCTCAAATTTGGATTATTGAGATTTTGTACACTTAACATGGAAGTGTACAAAATCTCAATAATCCAAATTTGATATTGAAATTCCATCAAGCACCCTCAGTCGATGTCTTAAAATGCCATCTGTTCAACGTTTGCATTCTACCTGTGCTGCTTTACGGTAGCGAATCATGGCACATGACGAAGTCACAAAGAAAACGTATACTGAGCATCGAGAATAGATGCTTGCGTCGGATATTGGGGGTGAAGTGGTTTTACTTCGTGAAAAAATCGGAGATTAGAGAACAGGGCAACGTCGTCACATCGGCGGCCATGGAGAGACGTTGGAGCTGGCTGGGTCATGTGCTGCGGATGCCTCCGGAAAGCTTCAATCCTGTTGCCTCTTCTTCCGGCCTGTGGGATTTCGGAGTCCTGGAACACCATAGGGTACTATTCATATGATGTACTCGGCGGAGCTGAGGGACTCTGGCCTGTCATGGGAAGAAACAAAGCGATTGGCGGGTGACGGGGATTCATGGAGACGCCGCGTGGTAGCCATATGCTTCACATAGGGAGCGAATATGGAAGAAGAAGATATTCGTAAATATATTTCCAATATTTTGTAAATAAAAATTTAAGATTCTGTCAAAATGCCGCAAGCCCACCTCTGGTGTAACTAAATACACAACAGTTGCGTTATGAATATCTTAATGATTTTTATTTTATTTTAATACATTTTAAGCTCATTTTTATGTTAAATTTTCCTTTAACAGAAAGTTATAGGAATATGTTTGAAATAACATATTAATTCCATTAGTGACGTTAGGTAGGTACGCTAATTTAATTAAGAGTCAAACATAATAAAATTACTGAAGACAATTTGTTTTGAAATAATTCACACATTAATTATTTTTCCGTGCAAGGGCAGGTTGCTTCTTAAATATTTTGAGATCATATTCATTCTGTAAGACCTTTAACTTCATACAATAATGAGCAACACAAAATTCCTCCCACTTGAATAAATAATAGCACCAAGAAATACGTAAGTATGTACTTTTAGAGATTCCGAGTACGAAGATTTAAAATAAATATTGAGATAAAAGCCAGTGATATATTATTTATGAATAGGAATGGTGAATTATTTTCGGCAGAATTTTCTCTGTGCTTAAAGCTAGCTTAGAAACACGAAAAATCAGGTTGTTAGATGGATATCGTACCACATATTATGTTTATGTAAAACCTTAGAATATACGACGAGAGTTTATATTATAAAATTCTTTTGAAACGGTATTATTGAAATACCAAGTAGCAACTATTACAAAAACAAATATATTAGAAAAATAAAAACATTATTAAGAAAAACACATATGGTGATAGTGAAAACAGATTTAATATAGAGAACAAAGTTGTGTTTTTTCATTTATGATTCATTAGTTGTAATCTTTCTATCGTATAAGCAACAATTATTTTGTGTTAAGGAAAGATAATAGAAATATGTCTGAGGGTGACTAACTTATGATATCGGGTTTTGATTAATTTCGTTACAGTGCATATGAGATTGTGACAAGTCATCCCAAACATTCTCAGAAGCTGCTCCTAGAAAACTGGCAATCAATTATGTCAAGACTTTATGAGGACAACTGTGCGACAATTTTTCAAGAATATGAAAATAGTAAGTCAACACTATTTTACATTATAATCCAGTCGTTTGTTTACTTTTTACGAGCACACTAAGGTTATGTTTTCTTTATTTTTACTCTGTCATATCTTTGAAAATTCTTGTGCTCTCACATTTATGTTTATATATAAGAAGTCGACACACGCAAAGAGAACGATAAATAAATAGATTTTATCAATTGATTATAATCATCCAGATAATCAGGAATCGCATAAAATCGGTAGATATTTGATTTACATTTCAAATTCCAGTAACATATATAAGCTTTTAAGGTATTGGAAATGTCTTCCAAAATTATCTAAAAAGTTCGTTTGTGTCATTTATGCATAATCCTCTTTAATTACTTCTTGGGAATACTTGGTTACGTTTTATCACATCTTTGAAAAGCTATTTTGTATTTAGACCATCTCACTTTTCGTGAGTTGATGTATGTATACATCCGCAAGATGTTTACTTCCAAGGGAAACGACTGTACGTGACACGAAGAACAAATTTACACATATTATTAAGTTATAAAATTTACAAGCAAGTATCTTCCTGCATAAAATTGCTGGCTCAACGCAAAAGCTTCAACAAAAAAACGAGAACGGGGGAGTATGTACTTAGCAATATACAAAAGCTTTCACCGGATGATCGGTATCTTTATTACTAAATAAGTACTAAGGAAGTGATCACGAAAGATATTACAAAAATAAATCTATTGTGGGAAATTGAGTATGATAAACAAATATCTTAAAAATGTGGAGGGCTTGGAAAACAACCTGTTTTCTTACTTATTTACTCACCAGGTTCTTATATTCTTTATTATTTCTTTTATAGGATCTTGAAATCCTTAAAACTTTTAAGAGGCAGTCCATACAACATATGTCACGCCTTAATGCTAGGGGAGGGCTTCTTTTATATCAATGTGATTATTCCTGAAGAAAGTGATATGAGGGGAGCTTGTTTAGAAGAAAATTTGATAACGTCGTCAAAGTCAACAGATATAGTTATTTTTTGAGACTAAGTATTTCGTAAGATACATATTACAAGTTTTATAAAATCGTGTTATTGTATTTGTGAACGCCTTCAAAGGAGTCAATATGCTCCACGTTGATAGCGGAAACGTTTCAAAAGAAGAATAAACTAAACAATTGATAAACGCATGTTTTTTTTATCAAAGATAAATATTAAACTTGTATATATTGACTGTTGAAAGGCAAAAGGACGTAGCCCACACACAAAAATATTCTGTATAGCTTTTGTTTCACAAAGGCATCTTCAAGATATTAAGCACTAAAAAAAAAAAATTGACCAATCATAAACAATTGTTGGTAATAACAAGTGTAGGTACCATGTAACTATTGGCAGTGCTCAATGAAAAACAATTAGCAGGCAGATAATAGTTTTCATCCTTGGGCCCAGCGGATTTTATAAAGTTGTTCTTTCAAAAATATTTCAAAAGTAAAACGATAATAAAACGTCAAATATTCCAAAATTATGGTTTTAATAATAAAAATAAAGTCAAATTAACAATTCAGTACAGCTTAGTGATTTCTTTGGCTTCAGTTAGTTGAATTTAATTAGTTTTTCGAAAAAATGTATCCCAAATAAGCTACATGATATTATGGTCACCATTTGGGACTAAGCAGGTTGTCTTAAAAATATTAGCTTCATTTGTTCAAAAATGCATTCCGTTTATGGAAAAATGAGTAAAATCTGGACCCCAGAGTAGACTATTAGTATTAAGAAAATCTAATAAGAGTGCCAAGTGTCAAGATTTTACCTTCCCAGTTTGCTTTCTTTAGATTTTGAGGAACGTGGATACACATGATCGATGAAATAGATTTTACAATATAGACATTATTCATTAGATATTATAACATTATACAAATCCTTGTTATATGTTGAGAATCAAGAAAATTATGTTGGGTATGCAAATCTTCTTTGAAGAAATATTGTAGAAGTGAATTTTTAAGAATAATAAGTATTAGTGTAAAAACACTACAATAACTTTAAATTAAACACTACAACTCAATGTTCGTAAGTCTTGCAATATGCACCGAGTCTATTTTCCAGCCGATTGCATTTCAAATTACTCTCGCCTATAGATCTGCTGTATTCCTACACTACTAAGGCAGATGATCCAGAGAATTCCTGACACTAATAATTTATATGCGATATTGTTGTACCCGCGAGACCAGAGATAAAGGGCATTCGCTACGCTTAAAGTAAACTACCATACATTACTGTGTTGTCGTGCGGTGTACTCAAAGGGTTGCGTCAAATATTACCTTGTTAATAATTGTTATCAAGGCTGTTAAAAGCAATCATCAGTCTCAACGAGATATTCGACTCGTTTTCCCATATCCCAAAAAAATAAATTAGAATTGATTCTTGAAAATTTGGGATATCATCGAATGTCTTGTCAATTGTATTTCAGAAATAAATACACAATTGAAATATAATGTTAATTATTATAAATACTTTCATAATTTCACAATTTCATAATATACTCAAGACCGGTTTCACTACACGAAACAGAACAATGGTACTTCGATATTTTACGTCAGGCAGTAAAACGGGAAATTGCTGGAACTCATAATCCATATGGGGCGTTACTTAACCGATTTAAAAATAGAAACATAACATTCATACCTACCCACCTTCATGCTTACTCAAACAACCAGTTCAAGCTATCAGTAAAACGATATTTATATAGTCTTAAGCATGTATAACTTTAAAAAAATATGCCTGGCACAAAACAACGAAGTACCAAAATAATTGTTGAATCAGTTGAGCATGCTCAGTCTTTAAGCAAAGCCGGTTCTGATATTGATATAAAATTGTGAAAAAAAAATTGCATAAGGCGTTTACTGGCAATTCTAGGTGGAAAGGAATTTTATGTTGAAAATGAATACACAATTTTTTGTTTTGTACTACTTCCACATTTTTATAATGACCAGAACCGGTTTCGCTCAACGCGATCATTATTAACTGATGAAATAAAAAACTTAAGCTATTTATACAAAATTGAGTGTTTATAACTATTACCAGGTATATACAGCAAACAAAAAAATATACTACACATTGCAATGTATTTAAACCAATTATAATGTAATATTAGGAAACCATACGAAGCAAAAATAATTATGTTTATTCTGCGATTCACTGAATCACTATAAAATACAGAGTGTCTCAAAGATGTATCCATACTTCAATAGCTGGTAGCTTGCTGAATATTTTATCATTAATAAGTAACATATAACAATGAAAACATTAAATTTTATTTAAATATCAAGTCCCCATTTATTGAACGAGTTCCGTATCGTTTACGAGTTATAAAAAGAAAATTCAAAACTACATGTCCTCTCCCAACGTGGAGCATATGGTCTTCTAATTGAGGTATCTTAAAAAAAATTCTATCAGAACTGCTTGTTACTAAGTTGCTCAACCTCTCTTTTTTCGAAGAGAGTAGGACAGGACAGGGCTGGCGGTGAGCTAATCGCGCTCGTTACACTGACATCACAAACACTAAGACTACGAACAGAAATCCACAAATCGATTGAAAGATCAATCTATGAAAACCGTCCGCACCGGGAATCGAACCCGAGACATCCGTAACCATAGTCAACGACGCTACCAACTGCGCCACGGACGCCGACAAAAAATAACAGCTCAATTTAAAAACTTATTTGAAACAATTCAGATCAAAAGCCTTACAGAGCCATCCGTTAACGGCCACGAAACAAACTATGAGGCAACGAAATATGTACATTTATAAAATGGACTAAATGTGCCAAGTTAAAATAATTTATTTAATAAAAACACATACCTGGTATTGAGAGTTATCGTTCTTAGTATTTTTGTGCGCCATTGGCTGTCGAGAATATAAGGGAATAGGGAAAAGTAGGATGAGATCATAAAACAATGATACAAAGGTGCCCGAGTCACTTGACTATTATAAACACGTGATCCATCCTGCATAGCCAAATCCGCCGACAAATACCAAAAATACATCCCACTTTTTAATGCAAATGGGTACAATTCAAGGGACGTGTCAGGGAATCAAGTAAAAATAGCGCCGCAGGATGAGAAATTGCCGGTGTCTGATCAGTCACGGGACATGTTGACGATTGGCAAGCAGAAGCCAGATACGGAAATTAGAATGCACATTATAGTCGAGGCTTATTAGGTTATTCTTGCAGTCGCCATGCCTGGGACACAGCGATTGTAAAACTGTCAAGGCGTTGCCGGTTTTATCAACATTTACAAGAATTACTTATAGATCTATTTTAACAGATTTGATTGAGCCTAAAAGAAATAGAAGCCATCGGAACGTGTCGTATTTATTTAATTGTTTCATATATCCCAAAGCATGTTTTAAATTTGTTTACAATCGGCTCTTAATATAGAGTATGTGAAGTTTTAACACTGCGGAAAGATTTAACACCAATCGGTAAAAATAAAAATCATTTAAAATATTAAAAATTGATGGATCAACTTTTTCATTAGTAACCCCAATTTCTCAGTTACAATCCTGTTTAACTCGAGTATGTGAAGTTTTAACATGCCGGAAAGCGACACCAATCAAAATAAAAATCATGGAATCAAATCGAAATCAAGTATAAAATACTTTTGCCAATTCCAGACAGTGCGTGTCAGAGAAATGGTAGTTTTCATTGTAAGAGAATTTCTTGACTAACAGTCAGCATATAATTTGTTGATTGAATTGGCATTTACTTTCTAGAACTCCATTATAATAGGATAAAAAAAGTATTTTATTCTGTAGTTGATAGCTATTTCGGCTTGACGCCATCGTCAGAACTATACTTATTATCGTATAATTCAGTATATAAGTTTGAAAACAGTTTTCTACAACTACTACTTATCATAATAAACGTAGCTTTAGCAAACCATCGTCATTAATTTTAAATGAAAAACTGCCCTGAACAATTCAGCGGAATCAATTCATGAAAATTACACAAAATACGATCTTCATAAAGCTTTAATTAACGCATCAAATATTTATTTATAGCTGGGAAGCAAGCAAGTCGAGGAAAAAGCAACTGTCGGGCGACTCGGATAGAATATAAATTTCCAAGTGAGTCGCAAAGTCTGGGTGAATTAAACAAATTCGTCTGTAAATACAATGATGGCAAGAGCGAGCGGTGATAAAACAGAAATAAAACAATAAAGGCGAATTTGTAGAGGTTTAGCTCTCGTTGTTACGGCATTGGTGACGCAAAAGTCGAACGTGTTGATGGAGTAAGTGATGAAGCAACACATATTAGATATAGTTTATTTGGGAATTGAGAATTCACGATATACGTCAATGTCCCAAAGCTATAAAAACACAGAACCTTCATATTATATTCGTCCGTAGTGTCCTTACAATAGAGGTGTGCATGGCCCCGGGTTTTTACCCGGCCTAACCCATTGGCTGGGTTGGGGCTCGGGCGGTAATTTTCAGAAAAATATTTCGGCCCATGTTCGGGTCATGAGTCAATCGTAAGGCAATAGTATTCATAACTTAAGCAATGTATTTCACATGTGTTATGAATATCGTTGGAAATAATAACATACATTTTAAAATTTAGGATATCAACTGAGGGTGCTTGATGGAAATTCAATATCAAATTTGAATTGTTGAAATTTTGTACATTTCCAATTATTTCGTCACTAACGACCCGGGATTCGCCTTTAGGCATCTTCAGGTACTCATTTGCTCGAATGCCGAAAGATGCCGAAAGGCGAAACCCGAGTCGTTAGTGACGAAATACCAGGAAATGTACAAAATTTCAACAATTCAAATTTCAAATTTAATAACGTACATTGCTTGAAAAATATAAATGAATTTCTATATTTAAAAAAAACTGGCTTTTTTCAGGTAAGGTTCAGGTAACAAGTGTGACATTGAGACTAAGATCGGGCCTGAAAATTTTGGGCTCGGACCGGGAAAATTTTATAAAATTTCGACCCGTGCCGACCTCTAGTGCAAAGACACTCAAGTGATGTGATAGCGTGACTATAGTCTGTCTCGCCCACTCTTACACTCAGTATACAGCCGATAATTTATTTAATTAAAATCTAGCGACTACGTGGATACATGTATTGATAGAGATCCGTGTATTAAATATTAGCTATGAGTTGTCATAAAGAGATTTTATCAGGTAGTTAGAAACGTATTGGTGTGAGAGAATTTTCGGGGGAAAAGATAAAAACAAATACATATAAAAAGTGTTTGCTTTCTGGCAGACTTAAGCATGTCGAAAATTTCACGGCACATCGCAAGACCAAATATATAATTTTCATTAACATAATTTACATTTATTGATTTTTCATTTCATGAATTTAAATAGCCGTCATTTTGTTTTTTTAAGTATAATCAATTAAGCCCTTAAACTTAGCTTTAGTTGGGTGGTTCATTACCTTGTCGAGATGATGGAACACTTTTAATTTCATTGTCGAAAAAACATATATGTAATAAAAAAATAATTTATATATGTCACCTGAACTTATCGGGGTTTGCTGATATCAGTAGTGTTAGGTATACTATTATGTGACATTCCTTATTTCTTTGTTCATATGTAGTTTGTATAATATGAAAGTTAATGATGTTTTCTTCTCTTTTCGCATTGCACCGCGGCACATCGGTTGCGGAGCACTGATTTAAATCAATCAAAAAGCAGCGTCGTCGCCTAGACATAGGTCGTGGCTTAGAGGAGATTTCATAGTTGAAAAGATAACTTACCTGTAACAAAGAAAAATTGCGATAAGTACATTATATTAAGTATTCACATAAGTGGAACGATTATTTTTTTGCTCGTAATATTTCCTGCGAGCCCAATACGGCGAAGCCATGTTTTTTCAGACAAACGACAGGAATTGTAATGGTTTGATTTAATTAAAGATTGATACTATGGTCAAATAACCGTTAACTGTCACATCCCGCTTCATACATAGTTAATATAACAGAAAACGCATCTGGTTTTCTGCACATCCGAGAAGGCTCTTGGCAACCGGGGTGTATAAACTACTGCAAAATGGGCACTTGACAACAGGAGAGTCGTAGATTCGTTCGACATAATTGGTAATTTACACTGATCGAATAGAGAATATAATTTATACTATAGGTGGGTAATGCGTCTAAATATTATTTTATTTCGCATATCCTATGTGAGACTGCTAATTGTACCTACACCCATTTCAAAAATAAGAAACAATTTGTTATGACCACCTCTACCCTACCCACAAAAAATGACATTCCTGATAATAATTCGCCTGGACGTCCAATTTAAATATTCTTACTATGTCTGCATTATCTCATCATCCTCAGTTCTATCAAAATAATTTTACAATTCGTTAGTCATTAAAACTATTGTGATTTTAACGTTTTAGGTGCCGCAATGGTATATCGGTACAGGACACATTTAAACAGCAAATAAAGCCCTTTTCCCATGTCCGCTCCCAACCTGGAGCATATGGTCTCCTAATGGAGATATCTCAAAAGAAATTTTCTACGAGAACTCAGTTGCTCAATCTCTCTTTTTTCGAAGAGAGTAGGGATAGAAGGATAGGCCTACGACAAGACTAGTGATTAGCTAAACTCTATCGCTACGCCCCGTGATGATCGTATGGGTGGGTGAGGAGGGAGTTTTAGACATCACTAATACTCAGACTACGAACAGAAATCCATCAATCGATTGAGAGATCAATTTATATATTATTTCGCTATAACGCATATGACGTTTACAATCTGTCATATCTTATTACTAATTCAACGTTCCAAGAGATACGACCGTTCGTTTAATATTGTATACCCACACTCGGGTACCGCGACTCGGGATTATCAGAGAATATTTGTATGGCCGGCCTGGCGTAAGAATGGCTGAAATATAGAGTGCGTAAACGCACATAAACATTAAAAAAAAAAAGGAAAAAAGGTTCAGTAGTGTTTTTAAGAATTAAATAAACTCCGAAGTTAGTGTCCAAATCAGGCACAAGTGACGCTTCGTTCACCGCTCTTCGTTAGTCATTTACTACAGCCACCCGCCATAACGGCGTGTCGGTTATGGCGCGTAGGATAAATTAATAAATCAAGAGTGGTAATCCTGACGCGAGGGGTTTACTGACTAATCCAGTTTTACATTTCGCCAGTGATAGCGGGAGACTACTTTTACGGTGGGCAGTCGCATCAGCTGATCCTATCGCACACTCTCTCGCCAATCGTACAACCTACACGCGCAGCGTAGGAATAAACGACTGCGTATAGAAATCATTACTACTAAATTTATTCACGTGGTAAGCTAGTACTTACACAAGAGGGTGACCAGGTGATACATAATCTAATTTAATGCAGAAAGGATTAATATAAATTCACCGCTACGAGACAGTTTGCCTCGGTGAGTCCCCTATATCTCAGTTTATAAATCAAATTAGTGTATATTCAGTAGGAATATTTAACTGTATGTTTTTAGAAAGATTAACAAAAAAAGAGGTTTTTTTTTATCGTAAGCAATATATATATATACATTTATATAAAATTGGTAATTTATTAATTTCTAAAAACTCTTAACTAATTAATATTATTACATTTTTTATTAACTGGATGGAGTATTTTTACGTAGAATTAGATTCATTGGTTACCTTAGAAATAAATAACCTTGCGATATAGTTAGTCTGAAGATGCTTCTTAAAGAGGCGAAACGCGTCACGTTAGTGATATGGGAACAACTAAGTTACCAATTTTAATTTTATATTAAAAATGAATTTCCACAAAGTTACCGTCGAATCCATAGAAGAAGAAAAATGTTTAAGCCACGTCCGCTTTCGTATTGGAGCATAATATATGGCTCCCCAATGAAGCTTGTGAACATAGTATATGTGATAATTACGTTAGGTTAGTAATATACAGTGTTTTATTGGTGAAAAACAAAAAAATACAGATTTTTTCGTCCGATGTACAACTTGTGTCATGTGTCGTGTGATATAGAGATATTGTTTAATTAATCATGAGCAATATGAAAACTTTATGAAAAATTCTTCTCTGTAACATTTAAGCGATTAAAATTTTACTTTTTCACGAATAACTGTAAAAATATCCGTGCCACGGTGAAAACAAAAATGGTGAACGCCGGTTCAGACAATTAATATAAAAAAAAAACAATGAAATTAAAAAGATAACATTCGGATGCAGTTATTTCAAGTGAAAAATGTGTACAGCATAATCATATCCATCTAGTTTACAAAATGCAATTTTATTTGACCTCACAATTTTGATTCAACCTTTACGCGGTTAAATAGTATTTCACAGGTATTAATTAAATTTAATAACCACCGTACTCGTATCAAATATCGCACATTTTATCACAAAGTAGACAAAATTACGCGCCGTAATGATATTACGCTGAAAACTCAATTCGAAACCAGAAAGCAGATGGCAGCATTTGATGCCACGGGTAACTATTATACATACTACATCATCACTTATTATGATGTAAAATGATGAAAGTGTAGAGTTGGAAAATGAGACTGGTCTCGGCAACTTCTTCGTCAGTCGTGTTACATTATTTATTATGATAGTCGTTTACCGGCGGATGCTTGGGATTATTACAAGACGATCGCGTTTACGGTTCGCTCACTTTAAGCACGACGACAAAAAACGAGATCGAAATCACAAACTGTGAATTAAATGTCAACATTACAGATCTTGCACCCGAAAGATTGACGCGATACAACGCCGGTTTCAATATTGGATAACGTGACGATGATTCGATTTGAAGTGGATTCGTAGATTAGGAAATCAAATACATCGTCATAATATGCAATATTATTCTCGATTCGTTCGATGATTCGATCTAATGAAAAGTTAATCATATTTATTTCACGCTTAAAGCAAATTTCGTGCATAATTTATTATTGGTAAATATTTCACAGATATTAATTCGACGAGGTCAACATGCAGGTGTGATTGAATAGTGTCAATGAATGCAATTTAGCGAGTAAGGAAAAAAATATAAGTATGTTTTTTGCTATGGAACGAAATATTATTCATTGATTGGAAGAATTATAGGTTCTGATAACTTTGATGTAAATTGATGTGACCGATTTCAGAGGGCAGTTATACATCTATATATTTAATAAAAAAAATATAATTGACTATTATGAAGTACCTAAATATTCGGCAGCATTTTAAAACGAGTAACCAAGTAGATATCTCATAAAAATCCTGTAACTCGTACGTTCCTGCATACCTACCGAACGTGCTTATTTGGTGTAACGATCCGTAAAATCAGAGACGCGGCAATAGGAGATTAAAAATAAAGCAAGAAAATTCATTACGAAGATGGAGAGATATCACTAATGGCGCTGCGGTACATTTTGCCAAAAACAATAAGGAATGAAAAAACACTACTTTAGATACATGTCAAGAATCGTCATGAAAATTTAAGCAAAAAGTGTAAATAATTTAATGTATTTTATGTTATCATTTAGTTTTGTCAATAAATATATAAGAAACAGTAATTACTTCATTTTTATACAGCGGTTGGAACAAATGCTGATACAACAATGACTATACAACCCTACTTAATATTCAATAAAAGAGCGTTTAGAAACAGCTAATGTCACTTACTAAGGAATGCGTGCTTGCATGAATATAGTCTGCTTCATTTACTATTTCACTCCGTTATGTTTTGATCAGATGTTTGCGGCGAATACTAGGGGTACCGTGGTTTGATTTTGTCAGGAACTCGGAGGTAAGAGAGCGGACGGACCAGCCTCTTATTACGTCCAAAATAAAAAAGCGGCGATGGACCTGGCTTGGACACGTGCTGCGGATGCCCCAGGGGAGCCTGAATCCTGCCTGTCTCTTCTACCAACCAGATGGATTCCGTCGCCCTGGAAGGCCGCTGATGACCATCCATAGGATGTATTCGGCGGAGCTACGGGACGCTGGGATGACATGGTAGGAGGCGAGGAGGCTGGCGGGGGACAGAGAAGCTTAGAGGAACCGCGTGATGGCCATATGCTCCTAATAGGGAGCGGATATGGTTTAAAAAAAATGTTTTGATATAAACACATTGCAAAATACATGTTTTTATTATGTACATTTTTTTATTTTTCACAGATTCGTTTTAGTAGTCGCTTTAGTTCACTTTAACAAGGAATGGAAACAATATATTTACTATTTTTAGTAAAAGTGAGCACAAGCATCAGTATTAGTTATTTTTAAAACTAAAACACAGTTTGTTTGTACTACTTCCACATGTTTATAATGATTAGTACCGGTATTACTCATCACGAGCACTATCAACTGATAAAAATAAATCATCACATAGCTATTTATATAAAATTGAATGTTAACAATTACAAGGTATATAAAACGGTTGGTTCATGAACCAAGACAAGAATCAGTCTTAGTCCATTAACCAACAATTAACCAACTATTTTATACATCTTGTAATTGTTAACATTCAATTTCATATAACGAGCCCGGTGATTATTGAACTTTTATCAGTTAATAATGCTCGTGATGAGCGAAACCGGTCCTGATCATTATTAACATGTGGAAGTAGTACAAACAGATTGTGTTTTATGTAATGCCCAAGAATTGAAAGTTAACATCTTAAAAGTGAGTATTATTTATTGTTATGTGCCATGTTTAATGCAACTGCAGGAATAAGAGTGGTAAACAATAATTATGACGTCCAAGATTGACCTTCAATTTTACAATAATCACTGATTACCTAGATTTAATGAATAGCATTAAAATTCTAATGGGTCTGATGGTGTTGACGTACTTCACGTCTGTCGTTAAACTTTTTCTAAAAATATCACCGAAAATCTTCATGGAATGTTGAAGCGGTTAATCACCGTGTCGCCAAAAATTATAAACTCATTTCGGAACAAATTTGTTGTACACTTAAACGTAAAAGATGGCGTTGTAACAACACAGAGCAACGTAGCATGAAGTCAGCTCTACTATACCACGGAAGCTCAAAAATAAACACGCAAGGGATGAAAAGTGCTAATTTTTAACATGGCGTAACAAAAGCTTCGGAAAACTTGTACGTTTGTATTATGTATTGTGAAGTGTTGGAAACGGTTCGCGGAAAACACATGCGCTACATGTTTTCTAACTGGACTGTCATGTACTACTTAATTGAAATGATGGCAATAACAAAAATATTCACACTTTATAATGAAATCATCAAAAATAAAGCGCTATAAGCGAGGAGAGGACCCTGTGTGAGATGTGAATGTTAATTAATAAACGTGTGATAAAATTCACTTTAATTTAATTAAAATGGTAAACGTTATTTACGGTCAATCTGTGTAACTGAAATTAACAATAAAAGATATAGAAGTTAGCCAAGCAAAAAAGACGTGAGGCGCAGTTCTGGGAGTATGTAAATAGTTTTAATTATAGAGCCAGATTCAAAATGGGCCCAGCAAAAGTTTAAGGATTCCGAAGATAAAGATGTTTTTTCAAAGAGTAGGTAAAATACAAAACGTTCCAAATGCAAGTACTTCAGTGTAATATTGTTCTAATGACAATTAAAATAAAACGAAATCAATGTGTTTTCTGTTTCGCTTTACTTATAAGTTGTAAATTAATTGTCACCTAAGCAACCCAACGTTTTCTCATCCATGGCACCACTAAGCATAAATATTTCGCGGCACACCACATGTCAAAACGTAACAAAACTAACAATTTATTAATTTGTTTTTATTCGATAAATTTTAATAGTAGCTAAATTTTTTTTCTTTCTATCTTTTCTTTTCTTAAGCACAATAGTGCGTTGTTAAAAGATCGGTCCCGTGCAGCTCTGCATCGGGTCAAGAATATGAGCAGTAAATTCGTTTCTTTTCTTGATCGTTATTGCGTTATGGAAGGCGGCCGTGAAACAGCGGCTGCATACACATAACGGGTGGAGGTGGGGCAACCAACTTGATCCTAGTCGTAACTTTGTGAATGTTTGAATTTCTGTTTGAACCCATTTTATATGTCAGGGCATGTCAATAACTTTTCATTTCACTTGTTTGTAATAATTTCTCTGGGAAATTATTAACCATCAATGCTTCGCAATATATATATTTATTTTCAATTCTTGGTGGAAAGACATTATATTTTAAAAAATAAAACACAAT
Source organism: Himalopsyche phryganea (assembly GCA_022494535.1). NCBI lineage: Eukaryota > Metazoa > Arthropoda > Insecta > Trichoptera > Rhyacophilidae > Himalopsyche > Himalopsyche phryganea. The sequence continues at coordinate 1,417,053 of JAGVSL010000047.1, forward strand.
TCATTTGTACTACTTCCACATATTTATAATGATCAGGACCGGTTTTGCTCATAATTCTGATAATGCGAAACCGGTTCTGATCATTATAAATATGTGGAAGTAGTACAAATGAATTGTGTTTTATTTTTTAAAATATTTATTTATGTAAGAATGTGTGATTTCTACGGTAGGATTTTTTGATTCACACACGAGACAAACCCCATTTTATCCCCCATTATTCCAGTTGTATTATCCGTGCTGTTTGCAATACTATTTGCCATTGAATATCAAAATAATACAATATTTGTTTCAACGACAATAATTTAAACGGAGATCTTTGCCAGCGAATGGCTTTAATTTTTTTCTAATATAAAAACACTCGATTTTCTCTCGTTTTGGACGTACTGTGCCACGGCACATCTGGGGTCATCTCGCGGCGCACCTGCTCACTGCTCTAGATATTCGAAAATTATTCCTTTCTAGATAATAACCGACATAATCATGAGTATTGTAGTTAATACCGAAACGTTATTCGTCAAGAAGACAGACACGATTAAATCTATTTCAAAAATAGATATTGACATTCGGTCTACTGGATTTCTTCAAACGTCAGAGATGATAAATACTAATTCGACGATATCGCTTAGTATAGGAGGGCAGAATACGTTTACTTAAGTTTTATTATTGGATAAGTCCGCTCTGATACGTCTTTAGGAGAGATAGATATATAGTCGATCAATCAAAGACGTCGGTTCGTATTGTGTCATGAAGGGAATTCGGTCCGACAGCTTTCTGTATGGCGAGAGGAAGGTTAATTCTATTAACGACTCCGGTTTCTGTCGAGGAAATAAAAATGATCATAGAACAGTATCAGTGACGTGCAGACTTCAAAAACCAAACTGGCAGTGGGTGCAGAAGATACGCATGCATCGGCGAAGACTTTCTACGGAGTGATAATTTAATGGTAACTTAAGGTATAATTAATAAATGTTTTAATTATGACCATTTATTGGAGAGAAAAAAATATTCAACACTGAGGCAGACGACAACTAAATTAATTATTGTAGACAAAATGTTTGTACAAAAAATGACAACGACCTTATATATTGAAGCTTTAAAATTTCAATTACAATCAGTTTTCTAACAATAAAAAAAAATATTGATATTTATATATAGAAATTATATACAATTGACGACATATATATTTAGTTGTCGGCTCCGTTTCGCAGTTGGTAACGTCGTTGGCTACGGTAAAGGATGTCTCGGGTTCAGGTCCCGATGCGGACAGTTTCATAAATTGATCTTTCAATCGATTTATGGATTTCTGTTCGTAGTCATGAATGTTTACGATGTCTAAAAACTCCCTCCCACCCATCGGATCCTCAAAAACCGGGCATAGTGAGAGCGATTAGCTAACTATTAGTCCTGTACTAGCCCTACCCTTCTATTCCTACTCTCTTCGAAAAAAGAGAGATTGAGTAACTGAGTAACAAGTTCTCATAGAAATCGTATGTTGAGATACTTCCATTAGATCATATGCTCCACGTTGGGAGCGGACATGGTAAAAAAAATTACAAAGAAAGGAAAATGTTTTCAGCTTTAGGATTGTGCCTTTTTTAGGACACCTTTTGGTAGCGCATAGTACTCTTGAATACATTTGTATAACATCACAGATAGTGGTAGATAGACGTAGCGTATAGCTGACATGTGGGTTGTACGCTACTGTGTATTATATACATACAAAATATCTATTAAGTGAATCGAGTCATTCACCGGGATCTTTATTTTGTATGCGGTATATGATTTGATTTGATTCAGAATGAATCGGCATATTTCTAATGGTATTTTAATACGAAATTAAACTTAACTTACTGCTTTACTAACCGCCCATCGCTGCCGCAGTAACTCAATTTAGCGTTAGTCAAAGTACCAAGTAATTCTTAGACAGGGAGAGTACATAAAAAATATGTGTCTTCTTAAAAGTATCGTTATACGAACTAAACTCGTGCTTTTGGCCAAGCAGTTCATTCGTTGCTCCATTGTCAACGAGTATACTTCGATAAGTATCAGGTGAATTTTAGTATAGTTATATATATAGGCTTATTTTAAACAATATATGAAGGAAGAAGATAATTTCTTTCAATGGCGATAATCCTGATCCATATTGTTGAGCAATATGTATTGAAGACATATTTAAAAAGTCATGCAGCTATCCGAAGCCATCCAACATTGCAAAAGCATTGTGACCGTTGGTCATGAAATCAAATTATCAATTATAATCTCCTGTGGGATATGTGTGTTTTAGGTTATTATTTATCTCACGTATACAAAACATAAACACGTCGGAATGTATTATAATGGTCGCGTGTTGGTGCCAAAGAATATTGTCTAGAATTGGCTCTCACCTCTCGAGGGAAGCATCATAACGGATGAACATACAAATGAAAAGAAAGAAGGAATAAACACAAATTTATGAAAAATTACATTACCATATTATAGAACAGGTATACTATAAACATACATTTTTTAAGCGATAAAAATAATTCAAAGTACGAATTAAATAATGTGGCGATGATTGCTTAGGCTTTTTGTATTGATTTCGTGTTACATGCAGAAAAAAAAACTCTTGTGACTTAAGATGTTTTACGCAGGGTTATGGGAGTTTTTAAGCTGACTCTGAATTTCCATCGGTTGCGATTTTTACAAAATAAACAAGTTATGAACGAGACGAAATGTGTACAAATGTTGATTGAATTCCATTAAAATTGATTCTTATGGAATCATTTACGTAGAATAAGCGATTCTATATTACTTTCAAAACATTCTTTACTAGCGATTAAGTAAGTTGCCGTTATAATATATAATGGTTAAGTATCATTCAAAAAAATCAAAAAATAAAACATAAATTTTATACATATGTTTAAATCGGAGTTTTGCTCAGAATATACATTTTTCCATTGCATGTCATTTTACTTTTGAGAGAAGTAAATTACCTTCTCAACATTGAAGCATAGTTGCTAGACTTCGTCACAGCAACTTATAGGTTAACAGAAATCCACCCTTGACCTTCGATGATTCTCACTATCAAGTTCTAGGGTAGTGAAGTGCAAACAAAGGTCCTGGATAGGCGCCTGAGCACCCCGCTGGATCCACTTAGCACGTGATTACGTCAAGACTTTTGCTTCCAAGCTCGTTAATCAGCGGCCACTCCTTCGAATCTGGGTCAGTCACTCGACGCTCGCGACCGCTACGCATCGATAATGTTTTTATTTTATTTAATTTTCCGACCGCAAGAACGCGAATCTGCCACACATAGAGAAGGGATACCACATCCATATAAAATAAATGCAAGAGATTCGATACCAAGTAAAAAGTCCTGACTGCCGCTTTATATTGAATAAATATTCAATTGAAAGTCCTAAAGATGAAGCGGTCAGGAACCAAGAGGTATATTATTCTTGGCAGTCATTGCAAAGGGCAAAGAGTATACGAATTGTTTATTATTTTCGCTGCAGTCGAGTAGCACTAGATGAATAATGAGCTTTACACTAGCTCAGTTGCCAATTTTTCGGTTCATTTGAAAATAAGTGACCGATTTATTATTCAATTAAAGACAAAATAAAGATGTCATTTTAAATGTATCGGTAGCTTGTGCCACGGCTCTATCTTTTCAGGTGAACACATGGTCTTTAAATATTCCAAAACCGTCATCAATCTCTTCTCACAAATGCAATTTATATGTATTGCTCATCTTTCGCGTGATATGTCAGATTTCTGAAAAGAAATCGGTTGTCGATAGCGTCAGTCGTCCGAGAGATCGAGTTTGTCCTGGCCGACCGCATTCCAGACCCTTTGAAAGAAGACGAGGGGCTGCATTTAGACGTTTCTGTATATTTTTTATTTTTGTCAATTCATTTCCGTCAGCAAACGCGGTCGGGCGTCTCCACGCCCCCGCACTGACCGAAAGTTAACCGTTTATATGCCGCGCGCGTCTTTTACGCGCGCTGTTTTATTCTCTTTAATTTGTGCTTCGTTTAATTTTTAATCGTATAGTTTAATATTGTTAATACTTAAGCTGTGTATTGAATTAACTAACTGCAATAAAGATAACTTGGACGTGTTCTCACTGTCTGAACCAATCTGAAAACGAAAAAATCTGTGGAATAGTCATCATCATCGGCACGCCTGCTACTTTTTCTAGCTTATCACTCGATAAGAAAGAAAAGGGAAGTTCAGTGTTAATAGTACCGAAGTATACACAGAACTAACGAGTGTATTGCAATATTAAAGGCATCCTTATACACAAGTGGCATCGTGTCATAGGTGTCTGGCGAATGACGCGATGTTTGCTTCGGGATGTTATAAATTATATTTAATTACCGTAACGTTTACGCAACGACGTCTTTTCGAAGTTAAAATTGTAAATAGTTATATCATGAATCGGCATTGCCAAGAAATTCGCGCCACTCGTATCAAATATAAATCGATCATCGCTTCAGTTTTATAATATAATCATAACTACTATAAATTATAATGGTGTTATTTAAATATTATGGATATAAAAGTCTGCACAATTTCCTAAAGCGCTTTGATAGATATTCAAACGATTGACGTATCTGTCTACATAACCACTGAAGGTTATAATAATATAGATATTCACTGTAATGTCAACATAATGTCGTATCAATTTTCCTAATTGAAAGTATAAATTTATAAATGCATGTGTAATAGAAGAAGTGTCTCATACTTTCAATTCTTGGTGTATAGACATTATATTTTTTTATTCATATCCGCAACAATTGGAAATTATTTTTTATTTATATATGGAAGTATTTTCATAAGATACACATATAATAAGTAATAAAATTAATGCGGGCGGTTACGGCTGTATCGGGTTCAATTCCCAGTGCGGAGAGTTTCATAAATTGATCTTTCAATCGATTTATGGATTTTTGTTCGTAGTCTGAGCGTTTGTGATGTCTAAAACTATCTCCCGCCCACCCATCCGATCCTCACGGAACGTACCTACCGATTGCGATTAGCTAACCACTAGTCCTGTCCTAGCACTATCCTTCTATCCCTACTCTCTTCGGAAAATACAGAGAGATGAGAGTTGAACAACTTAGTAACAAGAAGTTCTCATAGAAAAATTCTGTTAAGATACCTCCATTTGGAGACCATATGCACCACGTTGGGAGCGGACACGGAAAAAAAATAAAATGACTTGTGATATATATTAAACATTAAAACTTAAAAACCAGAAAGGGAATAAAATCGAAATATTATACATAATATACTGTATTAAGTGATATTTTTCGTTTTTTGTAACCGTGTAAATGCAAAAAAAAATCAGGTGAAGACGATGATCGACAAAGTAAAACGAACAGGTATTACATTTTACAAGTTTGCGATAAATTAAATCAAACATCGTCGCTAAGAAAACGTATCAAGCGATACAAAGAAGACATAAGACAATCTCAAGTTAGTCAAGTTATATGCACATCCGATACAACTTACTACACAGCGCAATAAAACGGAGCATGCATGCACTCGACATTGGCAGAGGCAAGTGTCACGCCACCGACCATTTGCAATATGCCACTACTCGGCGAGTTTACAATGCAGCTTCGCGCCTTGCGACACATAAGCACAAGTTCACGTTCCGAAATATGTCACCTTGATCTGCCGCTGCAGTTACGTGGACGGCGCACAGGTGGGATTCAAACCTGGCGAAGATATATCCAAAATGCATCAAGTGGAATGTTATTCGTACACCAACGCTCACTTTTTGTGACAAAAGACAGCACTATCATCATTTGTCACTGACATCATCACCTAATATTATAATTAACACTTTTGGTGTGTTAGACTTACGTGTCAGCGTTGCCTAAACTAGAAGCAGACGGTATCTACAAAGTTATATTATTTGCCTACTGTTACTAATTGAAATTGTTTACAGTAAGAAAGTATTTGCTAGGAATGTAGCCTAGTGGTTAGCGTCACACACGTCAGAAGATTTTCAGTTTGCAACCGACTTATGGATTATGTTCAAGACATGGATGTATGTAATGATTAAAAATTCAGTTCCAATAAAAAAAACGGGGCTTAGGGTGACGAATAGCTATCCTCTAATCCTGTCTTAGCTTTATCCTTGTACCCTTACCTAAAAAGGAGATGTTAAGCGACTAAATAAGAAGCAGTTCTCGTAAAAAAAAAATGGTTAAGATAAGCTCCATTAGGAGTCCACATCCAAATGTGGAGTATACATTTGGATGTGGACATTGTTAAAAAGAATTCAATTGATAAAAAAAATCTAGTGAAATCCAATTAAATCTATGAATTATATTCAAACGTCTTAACAATAAGACAAACTCGTGCTTTTTATGTGTTGTTACGAAAAATTTGCTGAGTTATTATGATAGAACAGGCTTCATTAATCAATTCCCAATCACCTTATCCGATTCTAAGTAGGTGTAGTGACAGATTGATTGGTTAACTATTAGTCACTAGATAGAAGTTAATTGATTAACTTACAAAAAAATTCTCGATGAACACCTTGAAATGCTATATTAGAGGTCCATATATTCCATACTAAAATAAGCCACGGTACAAAAGATAAACACCATCTTTTTTACAGAAGAATACTACTCTATTCTTTAAGATCGAACGGTATATGTATCTGAGATATTATCAATCTCCCCATTTCCTACAAATTATTTTTTTATGTATTTTAAATTATTTTAAACATTGAAAAAAAAATTAAATGCATACACAATCTTTTGACAATTATTATAGTAATTGTTGTTTTCTTTGTGGTCCACCACTTGAGAAACTCTGATATATAATTACGTTCAGTTGTGTTAAAAACAAACACATTAAACAACACATATACAAAATGTGAAAGAAAAACCTGAAATCGTATGACATCTGTTACAAAAGACGGGCAATAAATAATTGAAATAATATTTACATACAAAATAAATACACTCGGTCTTATATTTAGACAGCTGCTTTGGATTATAAAGTCGATGCAAACATATCTAGATAACTAACTGTTAAATAAAAATTCAACAAATAAATATTAAGAATATACCGATAATGCAGTGAACTGTTTTTTTTTTGTACAAGTCATTCAAATCAACAGTTATAATCATATGGATTAGTTTTTGTTAGTCCTGATCAGACAACCCGTGTTGTACACGTATGCACTAAAAGCGAGCCGTCAAATTTCATATGTTATAATGAAAACTTTGAACGACAATTTATTCAATTGCAGCTAATTATATTATACGATGTATAATGGATCGGAAATAAATTTTTCTGTACAACGTCTCGTTCGTGCACAATTATTCACTATCGAAATCCTGAAAATGTCAAACCATTCAGGTTACCTTTCAAATGATAATAATATAATAAGCTCATTGATCAATTTGTAAATAACAGCATTTTAACACACAGAGGTCCGGGTGCACAGATATGTGCGTTTCATAAATAATGCTCAGTAGTCCGGGCGTACATATGAGTGCGTTGTGCGGAGTGTGATTACATACGAAAAAAAGGCCACTTCCCGATGATAGTATTTCTTCTATTTATCAATAGAGATATGATGGTTGATATTATCAAATAAAAATAATATTTTAAAATATGAAAAAAACATGGAAAAACCGTCGTCTCTCCTAGCAAATAATTTTTATTCCAATAAAAATCTTTGATTGATGAACAAATACTTATTGTCTTTTATAAACAATAATCTATGTTTCTACTGTGTTTTTTTATTTTGATATGCGTCTAGTTGAATATATAAGTTACACATACTTGCACAGCTGCAAACTTCAATGTATTTTTAAAAGATAAAGCATCATAATGCATTCCAATTACTACTTAAATTCAACCTTCTGTCATACTCTGCCTTTATGTGAGAAACTTACGGCAGGCAATAATTGCTTTTCAACTCAAAAAATCAATGAAATGAATAAATTGACTAACAGAAAGCATGAAGAAGATTCGTATAGAGACTTGGCTACAAAGTGGCACCGCACAATATAGACGGAAAGAAAAGTAAAAGAATATCTTGCCCTGGATCGACACGATACTTTTACGATTAGCGTTGCTATCGCGAAATGTTAGACGCACATTTAAGGTACTACAAATTGCCAAAGTTCACCAACTCTACAGTAATTGTAATTTATTATTCTTGTACTTCGCATTTAAATCCTGAATCATGCAATTTAAGATGAATATAAACAATAATTGTAATGACTCCATTGTGATGGGTAGATAACCTCGCGTGAGAAAATTGTGAAAAAAATGCGTAGCCTGTACGTACTTCTACATTTATAATAATAAATAAATAATAATAAAAAGCACGTTGTTCTCAGGTATGAATTGATTTTTTCCGCGATGCATTTATACTGTACAAACGCGTTCGTGGAAATACTTAAAATTCTAGTTTGGCCTTTGTTACGAGAGCAAGTTCAATGGCGATACTTGGCGTTGTGTGAGAGAACGAGTTTCGCAAGCGCATTTGTTTTCATTTATCGCCGAGTCAAGTGCACCCATCCTCTTCGTCATTGCGAAACGATTACAGTATACGATTAGTGAATAGTACATTTTGATAGATAAACAACATCAACGTAAGGACTGTTGTCAAGCACGCGAATTGTAAATTTATACTGTACAAAGCCATACACTCAATTCCTATAGAAGTGGCACGATAGTGAAAATAGAAAAAACTATATGAATATTATACTCAATTTGAGACTTTACGTATAGCAGAAAAATATATTTCCTTTACTCCATTTTAGCCACATCCACTGCCAATGCAGAGAATTTGGACTCAATAGAGCAGTGTCTGTCAAGCTTTTTTACCTCACGGCACACTGGGGAAGTTGATGTTTTTCCGCCACACACCAAATAAAAATGACTTAAAAATGCATCGTACTTTATTAATACATATGAATAAAGAAAATCTTAGTGTAAGTAACAATACACAATATTGTTTTATAAAAATACATAATGTAGGTATACAGAGGTGGTAAATTTGTAATCAGTGAGAATGGTGCAATTGGGTTTCAGAAAGATTTATCTCAAAACACACATGTAAATTCCCATCTACCATCTTTAGCCGCTTTCGTTTTTTTAATTTCATTTACAAAAACTTTTCTGAAAAACCAAAGCGTATATATAAGCTGTGAGTTTTTAACTTGTCTTGTCCGCAGTTCTAATTTGTCTTCACTTGTCTCGGCACACCTTAAACTTCTTGCGGCACATCAGTTTGCCGCGGCACACAGTTTGGCAGACACTGCAATAGAGCAAAACAACAGAAGTGTGTCACGAGAAATAGCGGTTAATTAGTCACTCAATAAGTCATGATACAAGAGAGGACGAGGATAGAAGAAAGTTAACTAATCGCCTTCGCTACTCCCCGTTTTTAGGATCGGATAGGTGAGATATCGATTCTGTTCTGTAATAGAAACATTCTCAATAATAAAGGAATTAGAATCAAAACATGCGTAATGATTAAATGTAAGCTATACATTTAATCAGAAGATGCCTTTCAAAACGTCGAAACACGTATCAAACCAAATTATAAAACAAAATTGTCAATTTAAATTTTACTAAACACTGGTGTTGAAATGTAATTTTAAAATAGAATTCAGGTAATTTTAAAATACGACGACAAATACAATATAGATGATAAATTGGTTAAAAAAAAAACAAATCAAGTCTCAAACTGTTGCTCGGCGTGTGAGATGTACACATATAGCGCTATGTAGGGTAATCTTATTTTTAAATTATTATTTTGGATATGAGCCATCTACGTCAAAAAATTGGCAGATCTTCAAAAGGTAGACATGTTTCTCTGCCACGAAAACAGTCGTGTATACAGTACAGAATATATTTTTTATATATAGGGCTCACGCTGTCTTTTTCATCTGAATCTAAACGATATAAATGTGCCGCTTTACGAAAGCCAAAGAAAGTTCAGAAACAATTTGTTCAGATTCAAATCTCGATTTTTCATATCCAAGTAATGGCATTTTACGCACCAAGAATATTGATTTTTAATCAATAATAACTAATATTAAATTTAACATTTTTGATAGAAGTTCGTTTTTCTAACATTATAAATGAAAAGTAATTACATACCTAGAAATAAAGAAAAATTGTTGTGAAGTAACGTTTCCGTAATAGCTTTCATAAAAATCTTATGCTTGGAATCAAGAAAGGATGGAAAGAAAAACCTTACAAATACAGTTTAGTTTTTTATCTATGTTTTCGTTAGACATTCTGGCTGAAGAGTTATCGAAAGAGCAGCTGTTAAATGGTTGTTTGAAACTCTTTTCTTTAATTTGAAACATGGTTTTCAAAATAAACGTTGATGTAGTTAGGAAGAACTAATTATGAAAAAAACGGTCCCCATTTATCGCCCTATTCATCAAAAGGTTGGTGAATAGAAGTTTAAAAATTCTAATGATCAATTATTTGAATATTTGTGAAAAATCATTTTATTATTGAAAGATCTTAAACTAGATTTTTCAGCATTTCCCTTAATTTTAAGAACTAATGACTAATTTTTGACGTACCACATACTATGACGGCAAATCAGAAAGGTATATTGTTGAAAAGCATTATTTCTTTGAACGAATAGTTCGATGAATACAAGTTCAGCTTCTTTCCAAAAGAATGATTGAAATTGTTTGTTTGACGAATGGAAACGAAAGATTAGATACAAAATATTTAAATTTTGATATAACGGATTTTTTTGTCTAATCAATGATAACCGATATTAACTGTGCTTTGTTTATTAAAATATGAACCATATAAATTAAAGTCAAACAATTAAATCAAGAACGTCAGAAAGAGAAAATAAGCAAAACTTTTAATTGATTTTGTCTTTACTTACAATTGTATTTGATATTTAATCTGTGAACATGATCGTCCGTGACCCATCACCTCAATAATTATTACAAACTCTCGATTACTTCCGATACAAAAATCTTTTTAAAATATGTACTTCTTTTAGTTGATGTGAAATTTAATGTTTCAGCTGTTTTTATCATGCTATCATCAAATAATTCAATAAAATCGAATCCAAATGTATAATTATAATCATGACAATTTCAATCAATTTACCGTTTCCATTACCTACCTGAATTCATGAATGTTGAAAAATAAGACATTAAAAAAAGCATCATAAAAAGCTACTGGCTCTATATTATGTTAAATGGTGAATAGCTGATCAAAGTATTCGACGTCACAAAAAATATGGTTAGGAAGTATGCCAACTAAGCAAAAAAAAAAATGGCATGAGTAATTAGGTATGACATGATGATAATATGGCAAACTGTATTTATTACTATTTATGCACAGTGGATAAAATATGTGGAACAGTTTGGAGAAAAACATCGAATAATCAAATGAATTTCTAACATCTGGGAAGTATTGCCTAAAAAAATAATGTCCCCGATTCTCCAAACATTAATTTGAAATCTCACAATAAATTCATTGAATTTAGTCTTCTATTAATTCGATATATCAAACATCACGAAAAAGGAGCTTGCGCGGTCAGAGAACCAAAAACCTGCGTTGAAATAGTTAATGTTGGAATTCTGAGTAAACCAAAAAGACATTGATAAAAATGACACAAAATTAGGGATTCCAACTCGAATATTCGATATCCGAATATATTCGGCCTGTTTTAACTATTCGATATTCGAATACTTGGGCAACTATTCGAGTAGCATGCGTAATAATTTTTAATGAAATATTTCACAAAATCGACGAAAGATCGCATCACAATTTCTACAGATTTCAAAGATAATAACAAATACCCCAGGTAGTGGTTTTTTTTATCTTCGTCCAACTCGGACGCTTTCAGTATCTTATCATAAATCATTATACTTTAGTTTGATGAATTACTCGAAGCTACAAAAACCATTTAAGCATGCCGTAATTTTTAGTAATCGAAAAAATAAGGATGGATTAATCCGACGCGGCTGCAAATTTTATTTATTGTAAAACAATGAAACGGTTTTGCAATGTGCATTTATATAATGGTATGTTACTAATAATTCAAATCAAATTTTTAATAATGTTTTCATACTTCAGAAACTAATCGAATATATCTGAATATATTCGAATTGTTCCAGTTTTACTATTCGAATAGTTGATAATGACGAATATTTGGAGTCCCTAAGCACGACACAATCACATAACCGTGAACTTTATGCAAATACTACGATGTAAATAAATATATGAAAACTCTGATGCTGGGCAAAGATCGAACTTGGCGTAAGGAGAGTCCAAACGGGTTTTTTTTAACCACTAAGCCGTTATAGAGACCAGAGATTGATACTTTGAACATAGGTGATTGATAATGTATAATCAATTTAATAAAAGACCACCATTTGCTTTGGTATGAGTGAAACTTATTCTTCGGTGAAAGTTTAACGTTGTAGTAGTGATTATTGCGGTAATTCGATTAAAACGACTTTATATTCTCATATATTGGGTGTGCACAGGCCGAATTTTTATCAAATTACGCGGTCTAAGCCTGGACCTCTCAGATCTAGTTCGGCATGGGCGCAAACGTCTTACTAAAAAAAACCAAAACGATAATAATTATTCGATTTACAATAAAACATGAGTTTCTCAGTCACTAATCAAATACCGACCACTTCGAACAAATTGAATATCATGAATTAGTGAAGAAAGCTTTGTTTCAATTTAAATTTCGATTTCAGCATACCATTTTATGTGTTTATTTGATTCCGAAATATTTTCGAATCTTAAAAAAAAGTATTAAAAACCTTCAATCTCAATCATCGTTATCTGGCCGGATTGATTACCGGTCGCCAAACGGTGGGTACGCGAGAAAATTTTGAAGGATGGCAAATCGCAATAAAGTAATCGGAGCCAAGAATCCATGAGCTTCAAACAAACAGCAAAAAATATCGCTCTCATTAATTAACATTTATGTTTTTATTTTTTTGAAAATGTCTTGTTTGTGGTCCTCGAGATTCAAGCAAGCCTACAAAGTATAATCGACACAAAGAATGTCAAACTTGCGGCTCACAACGAATATCTTTGCGGACCAACACGCTTTTTAATAAATATTTCGTTGTAATTTTCAATTACCCAGGTCGTGAAGGAAACTTAAATTCTATCTTTTTTTTGTTCATTTTTTACTGTAAATACTTTCCGAGATAAAACAACGCTTTTGGGAATACTGTATCTTTTTTTGCGGCCATATCAAGCCCCAAAACTTATTTATTTGATCTGTGTTAGCTTTCGAGTTAGGCACGCTTGATGTACGCAATAATCTTTAGATCTCTGAGGTGACGCTATGAAGTTTTTAACAAAGTAAGTGGAATTTATTTCATGTAAAAATATCAAATTACTTTATGCAAAAAACGATGATGCAGTGCAACAATCTACTTACGGCGCGCATAAACTGTGAATACCGCAACAATCTATTTTAGCACCAGAGTGTTATAGAGGCGAAACTTATATAAATCATTAAAAATGCAAAGAATCTCAATTCAAATAAATTATCGTATTCATAAATTACAAACAGAGCAGGAAAATTCTCATTTTAAGAAGTCGATATACAGCTGTAAAACTTTTTTTTCAACAAGTGGAATAAAGTTAACAATTTTTATTTTATATTAGATACAATAATGCAAACGAAAACGTAATACATCACAACTATTTCATTTTATAATAGTGTTGAATCAATCGTTTAAGAGATAACACAGATGAGATAACTTCGAGTAGCGTTTGCGAAATGATATTCCGCGAAAAGGGTGGAAAAAAAGCTTCAATGTTCAATGTTGGAAAAAAAAATTTATGACCTAATGGAGGTGTCTCAACATAAGCTTTCTACAAGAACTGCTTGACACTCAGTTGCTCAACCTTTCCTTTTCGAAGAGAGTAAGAATATAATACGTCTATGACAGGAATAGTGGTTACCTAATCCCTCTTGCTACGCCCCGTTTTTATGATCAGATGGGTGGGAGGGAATTTTAGACATCACAAACATCCATGCCTACGAACCAAGATACATAAATCGAATGAAAAATCAATTTATTAAACTGTTCTAATTAATTACAGCTAATGATTATCAAATATTTTTCGTTCGAGTCACTCGAGTTCAATGCGAGGAGAAAACACGTCAGAAACACCCATGTCCAAATTTGATATTTACCTTGCCGGGACTTGAGCCCAGACCGATCTGATTGCTATGGTGAAACTCCTCCCACAAGACCGTCATAGATATAGATCTAAATTCTAGTAACATATAGTTTTAACAAAATTATTGATGAAGATTTGTTTATATGCGAAATTAAAAACTTATTATGCTGGAGAGAACATTATTAACTTCAATTGATAATGCATATGCGGTTTATAGGAAACATTTGGTGGCGTTACAACACATCAATAAATAATATCAGTTACTAACAAGTATATAAATCTGTGAATTCGCTTATTTCAATCGTCATATAAAAAAAAATATGCCTCTGATGCTGATAACAACTAAGCAGAATGTTTTTTTTTTAACTACACTGATTCTTCGGCTGAATCAAGCACGCATAAATATAAATAACGTAACGGTACTATATTATTATTATTGTAAGCAGCAGATATATCGAAATCGATTTAGATGCGGTTATTATTTCGCGGGCACGGTGTTTCGGATTAGAGGCGTTCGCCTGCAACAGCGCACGGGCGACCTCTCATTAGAAAGTGGCTTACATCACTTTCGTCATTCTTAAATCAAAGAGGCTGACTGTACCTTCGCCAATAGTAAATAACACAGCCTGATTTCTACAGCTATGAAATCATTACGTTTCAAACTGACATGTAACAAGCTATACTATAATTACAAAATAAAGAAGTAAAGTCGCAGAGAGAATAATAAATTGTAGTGTGTAAGTTATCAACAAATAATACTGACCTTACACAAGAAAAATATATCTTAATTAACGATTGCGGTTAAGCCTGAACCAGTGGTTTTTCGAGGTAAAAAAAGTTTTGTAAATAGACATGACTTATTTTTATGATTGAACAAATATAATATTCACAGATAGATAATATTTGATATTGAATAATAAAAACCATGAAAATTTGAAATTAAAAAAAAAACGTAAAATGAACGGATTTTCGAGTTTATTATGAAATGTGAAGATTCCCAAAACGTCGCCGTAATGCCGAAGAAAAATACTACACAAGTAAAAACAAAAAGGCAGCGATGGATCTCGTCTGATTCGCAGACGAATAAAAAGAGAAAAGAATTTAGTATAGTGACAAATGGCCATATAACCCGAATAGGTATCGATTTTAGAATAATTGGAGAAGCTATTTATAAGAGGAATGGTTGTGATTCACTCAATCATGATATTCTTTGGCAGTTTAAAATATCGTTTTTAAGGAATCTCTTGTTACCTTACAAGAAAATGAATAATTTGGAAACATCAATAAAATCATGACCTTCTTCACTACACCCCTGGTCAATATATTCATTTATGAAATGCTCAATATTTATATTAACCCTTAAAGCACAAGCCGTTTTTGCACGAATTTATTTTCAGTCAATCGATCTGTTTAAACGCTCAGTATGGCTAAAAATAGATCAATTTCAACAATAAAAAATTATGTGAAATATATATTAGTTGTCCCGAATACCTCAAGAAGTAAACTAAACTGTCGCATTCTCGCTAAAATAAATCTAAGAAAATGAAGAAGCTGAAAAATATTTAATCTACGACTTTGCAAGCAAAATGACGGCGGCCAGTCTTTATATACACAGCCAACACGCACACAGGCAAGCGCGTAGCCGCATAAGCATGTGTAATATATATGTCTGACAATTAATGATACGTATCGGCAGTTCAAAGCTGAAATTCGAAAAATTGAATATCGAGAGCGCTTTTCAAAAATAAATTACCTTGTGTTCTACTTGACATTTACATAATATGTTGCCTAATTTCTCTACTCAAAGGTTTGAACTATTTTTTAAATCATACATCCAAAAGTGTTTCCTTATTGTTTGGCCGGAAATACGAGATAAAGTCTTGGACATGTAAACGTTTCAATGTAGTTGTATTTGTAATCTGTAACACCATTCTAACTTTCTCGTACGCCGTTTTGACAACATCGATTAAAATTAAGTCATTCAAAAGGCCAAAATCACAATGCCTTTCTTTACAACGCAGCTGACACTTACAACGACCTGTCCACTAATCTGCATACAACAATCCAAACACAAAAAAAAATGTCGTTAATCAATTATTCATGAATGCGCATGATATGCGCGAGCGAGCCGTAATTTGTTCCGGTGTGCGCATGCAGGCCTCTCGTATTTTCAATTAGGCGTAGTCACAATAATGAACATCATTTATTATTCTTACGTAAAACATTGCAAATATAGAATTGGTCTAGCGGATTTCAAAGCAATAACACAAACAATAAAAAAAATATTTCAAACCAGTGTCGAAATTGGTCAAATATTAGCCTTGAGCTTTTCTCTATCAGCTTGGTGACAGCTAGCTGAAATGCGTGCGCATTGGTGAAATGTACCAATAATTAATATTGACATGAACTCACGGCAAAACTAGGAATGTGTAGCAAAATGTACAGTAGAAAACGTGCAGGACCTATGAGTGGAGGTTGCAATGGAGTACGAAATAAAATTAATACCAGCAAGTTAAACATTTCTAAAAATAATTTTGCATTATTTGAATTATCAAAAAGTCTGACTGAAATTAAGTCAACGGCAGGCATGGAATCCGTTGACTATGTCAGTGCCCCGAAACCGGTGTGAGGCGGCACACTGGTGCGCCTTGAGATGGTGATGACTCCAAGTGTGCCGTGGCACAGTGCGTCCAAAACGAGTATTTTTACATAATGAAAAAAAATAAAGACATTCGGTAGCAAAGATATGAGTTAAAATTATTGTCGTTTAAACAAAAAATTGTTACATTTTGCCATGTGGTGTGCCGCGAAATATTAATGAGTGCTTAGATGTGCCATGGGTGGGAAAGGTTGCGGAGCACTGGACTTTGTCATCATTCTGCATTTCGTGGCTGATATTATTCGTGTTTTCTCTTTATATCAATGCGTTCGTTTTATTTAAATCAGACTTTTGTGTTAAATAAATCTATGCTCTTTTTCAGTTTAAAATATATCCGCAACGGCGGATAAAAAATGTTTTTTCTAGCATATCGTCGTCGATCTGGAAGAAGACAAACACTAGTTTTGAGTAATTGGATTTCGAAGTTTGTCAATTGTTTGAAATGATACCTTTTTCATTTTGTTTGTTTGTGCAAAACTGTTTTTAAGCAAAAGTATAATTTATAAAAAATAAGTGTATTCTTTCATACGGCAGGGTTTCAAACCAATAAGGAACATTTTGGTATAACTAACTCAATATGTCACTTTTTCGATTTAGTGTTTTCTTACAGAACAGCGACGAAATGTGATAATGTGATGTGTATGGCGAAAACTTTAAGCCGATGTAAATAAAAAGAAAAATATTTTATAAAAAGTCTGAGGCAAACCAAGGTAAATAAAGATATTTTATTCAAACTTGTATTATTTATCGGTTCCTATTCGGTCGCTATTTTGGATTATTACCGTATACATTTATTTCGTATAATATAACTAATGATATTAAGCAATTTCGGGCGCTGAAAGCTCTCCAATGCGTGCCTGTGCAGGATAGAAAGTTGATTTATAGCCATTGTGTGGTAACCAAAATGAGTGTTTATCTAATGGGTTTTTCTTCATTTCAATTATATTTAATGCATGCAAAAAATACAAGACTTGGATATACATTAGTCATTCTCACCTTATGTACGCATACAATGATACACTTGAGAGTAATTTAAAAGCAACTTGATGAAACATGTGATAAGTTTTCCATTTTTCTACACAAAGAACGCTTTCATTAGTATGCGTAGTTTCATTGTATTTCAGTCGATGCGGAAATGATTGTTTATCACTATAAATTTAATTGAATGTTGACATTACCTATATTCTTTATCAGGATATCGCGTGACTTTAATTTTGACCGATAAAAATAACACCTGTTTTAAAACAAATAATATACTCTGAATATGAAATATTTACTGACTTGCACAGCTATCAATCTAGTCAGTGGAATCCAAATCAAACCAGGCCATCTTTATCGAATTTCAATTCAAGATTATGTACAGCTGAAAGTCCAAAGTATTGTGGATTTAACGATGAGTGCATGTTCGAGTAAGTGTTTAACTACAAAACAATACAGAATGGAGTAACTACTGTAATATAATGCAGGCCTAGGCAAAATAAGGGCCACATGCTGCCCGACGCGTATTTTTGTGAGACCCATTCATCCCACCAAATTGTCAGTAATTAGAAAATCATTTATATTTTAATTGTATACTATATCGTTGCTTCCATGGCAAAACTACTTTTCACAAAAAAATGTAAAATTTAGTTTTGATTGCCATCGTATGAAATACAATATTCTACATCACCTGGTAAAAATGTAAATTTAGGACCAATAGGAAGGCTCTAACGTGAATATTTCAAAACACTTATTAGTTTTTCGCTTTCCATTATGTTCTATTCCATGAATTCCAGAATTTTTAAAGTGATGGTAATATCATCTCTGACTTCTCGTTCTCGTTTCATGGAGACTAACAATAAAAATATGTATTTTTTTTGCGCTGTATGATAATTTTTGCTTCTCTTGGACAACGGCAATTTTTCTGATAATTTGTTTTGCCGTGGAAGCGACGATATGGTACTTCAAATAGGTAAATCGAAAAATGTAGTAAACATTTAGAGTTGACCGATTTTGTTCGTAACTTTATGTATCCAATCACATCACGACATAACTTTACATTGCAGTACACATCAATGAAATTCCTTACAACCCATCATAGAGCACATGCAACGTGTAATATGATGTATGTATCTAGTTCTATTCCTGAGTGACATTCGAAGGAGATATCGAAGTCAAAAGAAAAATATTCAGTAGCAATTGTCGAAAATGTATTTTTTTTGTTATCTTAAATTAGGCGGCTAATTGCCAGTTAAAACTACAAAGCGGCAGGTGGCCGATGGCTTATTTCGGGGACAATTATAATTTTGTAAACGAAAGACTTGTCCGTAAACGATCGACGGCCAATCCGCCTATTTCCGTGTCTTCAAAATTAATTTTGGAAGATCCGCATGCGAGAGTCGGAGAGAACCAGCGGCAGGTCGACTGGCACGGATCCAATTTTGACGAACGGTCGCAATATGCGCTGGTATAGAACTCGGCGAGAGCGCGTGCCGCCTACAAGCGTCATACTATTTTCAATCAGATTCGAACGCAAACAATGGGCCGGGCCGGTTTCGACATCGCATAACAGCCAACAGATCCCACATGCAGTCTGACTTTCGCCGGCACTGCCATCCATTAGTAAAAAAAGGCCGACTGACATATTATTGCAAGATAGACGTATTATGGCAAACAACAGTCAAAAATATAAACAATTGAGGAGCTTGGTGGAAAAACACTAATACGTAAACATTTCCTACAGAAGTAAGAACATGTTTTGAAATGTTTAACACTGGATATCTCAGAACACGCTTTCGGTGTTTAAGTGGGTTTTTCACCAAGCTCCACAATTACCATTTGGTGGTCAGTAGCAGGTTGTGAATTATCTATCTCGAGAAATTGTGAATTAATTCTCGGGAATAAAAAAGGTACCTACGATGAAGTTACCGAATAACTTTGTATATTTACTGTTATGCTGAATACTATTAAAACGTACGTCAACAGTTGATATTGTAGAGGACTGATTTTAAGGCTAAACGTCGTTATTATAGAAAGATAAAGTAAAGAAGAATAAAATAAAATATGACACTTGTTCAATCGCTCTCTATGAGCACCGTTTCTAGAATTAAGTATGGTAGCAGGATATGAAAATGACTTAAATACTTTTTAAATAAAGCACAATTTCTTTGTGCTACTTTCACATGTTTATAATGGTCAGGATCAGTTTTTATCATCACGATCATTATCAACTGACAACAATAAAAACATAACAGGCGAAACCGGTCTTGATCACTAACAACATGCGGAAGTAGTACAAACAAATTGTGTTTCATTTTTAAAATATAATGCCTTTCCATTAAGAATTGCCAGTTAACACCTTGAAAGTGATATCTTAAATATATATATATTAGTGGATTTCAAATTTGAATTATTGAGATTTTGTACACATGTATTTTGTCACTAACGACCCGGGTTTCGCCTTTGGAGTCGAACTGATGTCTTAAATTGTATATTGGTGGATTAGAGGTACACCCATAATAAAAATCATTTAAATTAGAAAATATTATTTAATCCCGTATAACAGTAAAAATATTGATAAATTTAAAGGTATATGTTAGCTTTTTATACACTTAAAATGCCAACGTTCCCATTGAAGAAAGGATTTAAAATTGTTTATCCCAGACTTCAATGCTATATAGCTAATTTGGATTATTGAGATTTTGTACACTTCCATGTATTTTGTCACTAACGACCGGGTTTCGCCTTTCGGCATCTTCAGGCATTCGAGCACACGAATGGACCCGAACTGACAGACAGTAAACAGTGTCTAACGTTTATATAGAAGATACAAATACGACAAATATTATTTACGAGGTAAAATATTATACGTCTGAGTACCTGAGTTAACAATGTTAACTCAGGTATCAGTGTGGCTCTCTGTCTGAAGATGCCGAAAGGCGAAACCCGGGTCGTTAGTGACAAAATACATGGAAGTGTACAAAATCTCAATAATCCAAATTTGATATTGAAATTCCATCAAGCACCCTCAGTCGATGTCTTAAACTATATAGCTTATTTTAACATATATATATTTATTTATGTACATATTTTCTAAAAAAAATAACGTAGATTACATTTATTTAAGATTTGGGCATTGTGTATTTACAACATGATATAAAATCAAGTTTTCTCAACTATTCAGAAACAATTTAAAAATAATAAAAAATGATATGGTAAACAAATTCTAGAGGATACTCGAAAGTAGCATCTAGCGGTATTGTAGTGGTTCATACAATTACACACACCCATCACGTAATCACCCGTAATTGTTTAACCAACAATGATTTGACTAACCATGACATGGAAAGGAATAAAGTCGAATGCATGTTCTTTTAAATTATATCAAATTTATTGAATGGTGAAAGTATCATACGTGAGATCAGCGCCAAAAAAATCATTTAGAATCTCAGAAATGACAGTGACATGAAATTAAATGTATCGTAATTCAGTTTTGTCTATTGAAGAACGGTCATATTTCATTTTCTGTACTCGAGTTCACTAAAATAATTCAGATTAAGACGATTCTACTAGAGAAATCTGTCATTGTATTTTATAATCTGGAAGGTACTACTTTATCTATTATAAATAATAATAAAAATGAATTAAATTATATGAAATGTGGATTATTGAGCTTTTGTACACTTCCATGTATTTTATAACTCAGGTATCAGTGTCGTTCTCAGATGTATAATATTTTACCTCGTAAATAATATTTGTCGTATTTGTATCTTCTATATAAACGTTAGACACTGTTTACTGTCTGTCAGTTCGAGTCCATTCGTGTCTTCGAATGCCTGAAGATGCCGAAAGGCGAAACCTGGGTCGTTATTGACAAAATACATGGAGGTGTACAATATCTCAATAATCCAAATTTGATATTGAAATTCCATCAAGCACCCTCAGTCGATGTCTTAAATTATAAATTATATGAAATAAATTTAAATGCAATTGATTCTAATAATGAATCTAATTGAATTAAGAACTCCAAAAATTTAAATAAAAAGCTTATTCCGTGCGTATGGAGACACTGCCGCGCTGGCCCGTGTATTGTAGCCACGTGTATCCACGACACGAAAAATGCGTAGTACTTTGTCAAAAAAAAAAATGTTCCCTAAAAATTTCAGCGTTATTATCTTATGTTTGTTATCAGCATGGCCATCAGTACTTCCAGCCTACGCCTACACCACTATAGAAAACACTCAATAAATACAGAAAAAATATATATACATACAACTTTGACGCTAACTTTTATTTATATATGATTTACTGTATGGATTTTTCTACATTAACACAAACAAAACATTAATGATAAGTTTTATAATTTTTTTGTTTAATTTAAGTATAATTTAAGACATCGACTGAGGGTGCTTGATGGAATTTCAATATTAAATTTGGATTATTGAGATTTTGTACACTTCCATGTATTTTGTCACTAACGACCCGGGTTTCGCCTTTCGGCATCTTCAGGCATTCGAGCACACGAATGGACTCGAACTGAGAGACAGTAAACAGTGTCTAGCGCTTATATAGAAGATACAAATGCGACAAATATCATTTATGAGGCAACACATTATACGTCTGAGAGCCACACCGATACCTGAGTTAAAATTTCGGAAATCGTCCTAATCCTTATTTTGTAAACACCATATTACCAGAGTGGCGATTGCCGCTTTTCAACTTCTTTTAGAAATACCAGTGATTTTACAATTATAATAGTATTGTGGGTTTTGACGGGATGTAATTCGACGAATGGGTAAATATATACAATCATTCCACATTTAGTGAAATCTGTTAGGTGTTTCAACGTATCGGATATAATAGCGGAGAATTAGGAAGGTTCAGCTGCTCATTCAAGATTGGTAAGGAGTATAACTGGCCTCTATTAATTTCTAAAATTTCCTGATAAAATAATTTATGATCCCCCATGTTTTTATGCAACAGTTTAACCCCATCATCCGCATTAAACGTATGGTTCTCCATTAGCAAGTGATTTGCGAATGTCGAAGTTTCTTTTTTTAACAAACCGAAGGCCTTGCAATGGGAAGTTGTTTGTCACCACTATTAGCAGAATTTTACATGAACCATTTAGAAAACCTTATTTTTAGCAATAAAACAGAAGTTAGAAACGTAGTTTATTGGTTCCGTTACGTAGATGATATCCTTTGTCTATTCAATGGAACTGAGAGACAAGTTTCTAACCTTCATAATTTTTTTAACTCACTAGATGATAAAATTCAATTCACTTTAGAAGTAGGGGGCAAGAATATAAATTTCCTTGACCTTAATATTGATATTAAAAACTCCATTCATGAATTTAAAATTTACCGAAAACAGACATTTTCAGAAGCCACGATCCATTTTAAGTCAGACCATCCTTTCTCATATAAATTGGCTGCTTTCCATTCTCAGGTTCACAGATTAGTCATTATACCTCTAAATAAATTTAATTTTGAAAACGAACTAAACATTATTAAACAAATTGCCATTAATAATGGCTATGAGGCGTCTCTTATAGATAGTCTTGTATCAAAAACAACGTAAATTAGCAGAAAAGATGCTATATTTCGGGAACTTGTCTAAAGACATAGACCGCCCTAGAATCTGGCATAGAATAAGTTATTTAGGTTGCACAAGTTTAAAATTAAAAACAACTCGCTGATAGTGTTAGACCGTTCTATTGCAAAAACTCTCTAGGCAAATTACTTATTAACAATAAAGATGAGTAAACTTTAAGAACAAATCGATTGCCAACATTTCTATGTGGGTAAAACCACACGTACATTAGATATAAGGGTATCAGAACATTTAGCTGCCTTTAGATTAAAAAAGAAACTTCGACATTCGCAAATCACTTGCTAATGGAGAACCATACGTTTAATGCGGATGATGGGGTTAAACTGTTGCATAAAAACATGGGGGATCATAAATTATTTTATCAGAAATTTTAGAAATTAATAGAGGCCATATACCAATCTTGAATGAGCAGCTGAACCTTCCTAATTCTCCGCTATTATATCCGATACGTTGAAACACCTAACAGATTTCACTAAATGTGGAATGATTGTATATATTTACCCATTCGTCGAATTACATCCCGTCAAAACCCACAATACTATTATAATTGTAAAATCACTGGTATTTCTAGTTGAAAAGCGGCAATCGCCACTCTGGTAATATGGTGTTTACAAAATAAGGATTAGGACGATTTCCGAAATTTTAACTCAGGTATCGGTGTGAAGCCTTGTAAATGATACCATTTTATCTTCAGAGTGGACACGTTTGCTGTCTTTTCAGTCCACGTTGCTCGAATTTAGAAACCCCGTTAGTGATTTTACAAAATAATCCAAATTTAATTAATGATAAGGATGTGCGTTTGACCAATTATTCCGTAAATAACTCGTCACATGTAAAGTTTATGGAAATTAGAGCTTTTCTCTCTAGGTTAGCCGTATATTAAATGAAAGGATATTAGCTGGCCAAACTTCATAAGGAATTTTATCGAATATATCATTTTCATGTAAATTGATAGTGAAGTAAAAACGTAACAAAGAAGGAGACCACTTCAAACCCGAACACGTTGTATGATCCCAACTAAGTAATCGCTTGGAAACCGTGGGTATATGAAAAGCTTTGGTACTCAGTCAGCTTTAACTGTTATTACAGATTATATCGAAGTACGTCGGGGATTTCCACAATTTTCGCGATAACCATACTACTGATACATTAGATTTAATCCGGATTTGGGTCATCAATCATTGAAGGGTCAGAGTGAAAATCGTAAAGCATATAAGAGATCTCACCAATTATAGGGTGAATATAGAAATGTATTTAGTTCTAAATGTAAATTAAAATAGTCATTTTATTATCGATAGCTATTTACGCTTCATCATCATCAACGCAATTAGATAATCAGTTTATTCGCAAAGGACAAGGCAATTAATTTGAGTGTTGAAAATCGTTATCGAGAGTATTTGATAAGCCAAATAGAATCACAACGCTAATCTTTTTTACCATGTCCGCTCCCAGTGTAGAGCATATGGCCTCTTAATGGAGGTATCTTAACGGAAGTTTTCTAGAAGGACTGTTTGTTACTCAGTTGCTCAATCTCTCTATTTTCGAAGAGAATAGGGACAGAGGGATAGGGCTAGGACAGGATTAGTGGTTAGCTGATCGTTCGTTGGAGGGAATTGAGACATCACAAACATTCATGCCTACGAACAGAAGTACAAAGAACGATTGAAAAATCAATTTATGAAACTGTCCGCACCGGGAGTTGAGCCCGAGACATCCGTAACCGTAGCCATTAACGTTTACGACTGCACCACGAACCTGACATACGTTTTATCGTATTATAGTTTTACGAAATATAAAAAATATTACAATATAAAACTGTGAATACACTTCTAAGTATGGACAACACTTACAAACTATAATACGATTAAATCAACCTAAAATATGCTTTTGAAAGAAGTTAAGTAATATAGGTCCGCTAATTGCTTGTGAAAATACAGTCATCATATTGACTGTGCAAGTTATCCCATATTACTCGAACCATTGGTTGGAAATATTGACATTTTTTTTTCAAATCAATCTGTAAGAAATAACATCAACTATTTCGTGTTCGTTATTTTTTAATAGGATTGCATTTATACATCGAAATCGGTGAAAATGCTCGACGATCATGGTTATACTAAAAGAAAACAATTAGAGAACATAAGCTTTGGAGAAAAGACCGAACACACGATGTAAAAAGCTCTTACTTGAAAACGATTTGCAAATAAGCTTCTTTACTTTAACTAGATTAACATGTTTATTTGCGTTAACAAGGGGTAGGGGAACCTTTTACTTTTACAAGGTAGTATTAATTTACTTACGCGTTCAACAAATTTGATTAGACATACGTAGTTAAAAATATATTTACATTGTTTTGTAAATGAATAAAAACAATAAGATGAAAAATTTTAATTCAGTCAAGAGGTTGTACATGAGCACCTAGAAAACCACAGGTTCGCCACATATCCTTAAAACTATATATTACACGGGACTTAATATTTAAAGTGAGGAAATTCGGAACCTTAGCATGTTAGAAGAAAGTGTTCGATGTTTCGCAACTATGCAGATGAATAATACAAATTATCTAACTTTTAAGGTGTTAACTGTCAATTCTTGGTGGAATTCACTAATTTTTCATATAATTTTCCTGGTCCACTATTGCTTATTGCATTAGTAATGTCATTAAAAAAAATTCTCACCTAATGGACTTTTAATGTAGCTATATTTGTGAATTCAGATTAGTATTTATTGATTTGTAAGAGGTCCATAAAATTTTAATTGTAGACTCTTTTATTTGATTTATGTATAATTTGTTTGCTAATCATCAGTATTTTCTTGTCTTAGTTCATGAACCATCAGTTTTATATATTATCACACCCAATTTTATATAAATAAGCCTGTTATGTTTGTATTTTTATCAGTTGATAATGCTCGTGATGAGCGAAACTGGTCCTGATCATTATAAATATGTGGAAGTAGTACAAATGCATTGTGTTTTATTTTTTAAAACAAATTATCTCATATCATTTTGAAATGCCCGGCCCATAACGCGTTCGCGATAAAATGTTACGAAATAAGAAATTACACATTTCACAAAAATAGCTGCGATAATTGAAGGAAACGTTCTGCGCAAATTTATTGAACAAATATTGTCTTGACAGTGTGTCTGATTACATAAATGTCTAAAATGGAATTATTTGTGCAAAACCATTTCAAATGAATTCGTTCAATTTTGGCGTGATTTCTCAACAGATACATATGTACATATTTCGAAATTCTAAAAAAAATATACCAATATGTTATACAAGTCAATTATTGTATGACGTATTCAAGAATATGATCGGTTTGTCAAAGATTTTTTGTTTGAATTAACTCACGAGTCCACGAAAACATCATGGCTGAAATATTTACTAGTTGAATAAAAATCATTGGCTTTGTTTTGGTATTCATATTATTTGGTTTTGCGATATTCAATAATTTTGTTGGATAAGACGTTCTTCCAGGTAAGAACTTAAGTTTAGTTTATATGTAAAGTACATTTTTTAATTAAGTGGATCAAAACGATTAGCTAAACAACATTGTTCGAATTTTTCTCAATGCTCTGACGTCAAAAAAATTGTTCTGTTACACACAAATGCCATTTACAACGATGGATTTTTATAAATTAAATGAGTATAAATAAGTATTATAAAAAATATAAACAATAAAAGAAAGAAATTCATTTATTAAATTCGATAAACAGGCATTAAAAAATAAAAACCAGCGGGAAAAAAAGCGAAACATAGAAGAGCAACATAAATGTGTCGAGACAATAACAAGTCATGCATGAGTCATGAACACCTGTATCTTAAAATGACGATTTTCATATCGACCGTGGAAAGGGAAAAGGACGTAACCCATACCAAAAGAGATTCTGTATAACTCACACAAAACGTGCTAATACACTATATTTATATATAAATATACAATATATCGACTGTAGAAAGGTAAACAAAAAGGATCTTTCCGTCTTTTCAAAATATTTTTTTCGATAATTACAATGTATACAATTTAACCACGTTTTCTTTGGGCTATACACATGGTGTAAGAAGTACAAGGTGAGCTGGATCGTTGTTTTTGTATTATATGTGACGTCACTTTGACGAACCAAGTTTTTATTGTCACCAAAACACCGTTGTAAACATAGTACATCGTAATAGGATAAACACGTAGTGACGTTAACAAATACAAAAATGGCGCCTGTCACCTTTTATCCAGCTCACCTTGTACTTCTTATAACCATGGGCTTTACACAATATTTGTTGTGTGTAATTTATGTCCTTTTTGCTTTCCACAGTCGATATACAAAGGACCCAAGTGTCTTTAAATTCATACATATACACTGTATTTAATCATATTTGCCGTGTTTCATAACCGTGTAAAAGAAAAAAATCAGCGTAAAAAAGTAATTGGTGCGTTTTCTTAGACTGTGCAAAAAGAGAATCGTGTGTACTTGATTAGAATCCATTGACAACATGAAACTGGGAATTATTCACTTTGACTGAAAATAATATAAGGTATTAATTTCTAAGGGATAACACCATACACACGTGGCAGAGGTACCTTGTAACCACTTGAGGAATAAACCTACTCAAATCCATGCACACTTGTGCGTATTCCATATCCGCAGAGCAATACGAGTACATATCCGCAACTTAACCGTGAAAGCGTGTGCGAACAAAAGCAGTTAAGTGATACTTCCCTTATCCCAAAGCAGTCGTTACTTATCCGGTGCCATAAATGAGAATGGTACACTCGATATCGAATGCGATAAGTGCTCCATCACACAACACTGTATTTGTGGTACCATGAGGGCTGATTCTACTTGAAACAACCCTTTGGTGGGAGAAAAGTCTAGAGATAATAATGGTCGTAAAGTTTGAAGGGAAGCTGTATGTATACATTGTATATCTGGTTTCAGAAATATGTTCGGGACTAAACTCTCTGAGTGGATTTCACAGGACTCAAACTGGATTGGCGTGAATTTTGAAGAATGTTGTTTAATATATTATATACAGGTGAAAAAAATTAGATAAATTCCAACATACTATATTCTACCAAAAAATAATTACATAAGCCAGTTATTTAAAAAAAATATGGACGTGAAATTAATCTTGTATATATAATATTTAGTGCAACGAAGATTATATCACATTATGTCGACGGTCTTTTAGCCTCAAAATTGAAATTGTTCAAGAGAGTAAAAACGGTTTTTATCGAAAACATTACATGGCGAGTTGCGTTATGAATCTTTGAAATGCACTGCAGTAAATGCTCATGTTTGCGGATACGGGAGTATACGTAGGGAGTAGGGATGGTCGAAATAACAGTGGCTCACATCAAGTGGCCGGGTCAGAATTTTTAAACCTAAAAGCAATGTAAAATGATGTTTCCACCCAAAAAGTGGTCAATTTATTTTTCCAAATTTACATAATTTGGCGGAGACCTGTTCTGTTGTCTTTAAAATAAGATACAATCATTGACTAATTTCCGTATTTTTTGAGGGTTACATCAATTGGCCAAAACACCGTCTTCGGTATTAACAAATATATTAATCCTTATCAGTTTAATTCAATTAGGGTATTCTTCGGTTTAATTTGTTGATTAAACAAAAAAAAACACAAAACATCGTAACATCTATTCGCCAGAATAAAACTATAGCAAAAACATGCATACAGAAAATAATAAAAATCACCATATTCCACCTTAGATGGTCACCAAAGCTCTTCAAGGGGTACTTATGTAAATTCAGATTCTTCCCAAAGTGCCCATTGGACAGTCGCAAAGCTGCAATTGTCTTTTTTCCACATCCCACTAGGGAAGTAATGCTGCAGCAGCAACGGTGATAATATTATCTTGTGGAACACGACGCCGAAACGGGTTCGTGATGTTAGCGTAAATATTGGACATAATATATTTTCCCCAGAAGAGATGTCTGTTATGCTTCAGAGGAACTTTCCCACGCACGTGCGTGTCGGTTTTAAAATCAACAATGTAATTAATCGATTACGGAGCACGTAGACACACGTTTTTGTTTCGTCTATTCTATTCGATAACCACGGTTCGATAGATAGTTGACATCGTGATCTCCACAAGACAAATTTTAAAAATCTATTGGTGAGCAAATAAAAACGCTGTGCTTGGTAAACTAGTGGCAACAAGCAAATTAGATATTATGTATAATTTAAAATATCGACATAGGGTGCTCGATAGAAATTCAATATCAAATCAGAACGATTCAAAATCATATGTAATAGCAAACCGTCAGAAATTGGCACTACACAAGTATTTGTTTGAAACTTACTTCCCTTTTACAACGTGTAGCGCGTGGTAAGTTAATGTTTCAACGAATCGAGTGGAGAAGATTATTATTACTACAGCAAGATTATATTTTAGACAGATTGATCAGTGTCAACAATAAATGATAGTAGCAGAAGAACAATAGGCAATTTGCAAAAACTTTAACTGGTTACTGAGGCTAGTAAATATCAAAATATTATATTTATAAAACGTTACATTGGTGAAAATTTTGAAAATGTTGAATTATTTTTCTGTCGGTGTATTCAGTAAAAAGTTGAAAACATTACTTTGAAATAAATTTCTCGGTGAGTGATATTTGAATTTACATTATACATTTTTAAAATATATTTACCAGACAGTCATTTACCTAGCAATCTCGCTAGTAAGCAATGGTTATTTTTCTTGTTGTTTTTAATCTCTATCATTTCTCAACTGGGTTCAAAACTTCGTTAAAAACGTATATTATAAAAAGAACTTAACATTTCGAGTTTGAAAGGCTCGGACAAGAAAAGAAGTGTTCCACTGACACTGCGACAGGGCTCGTCTCCTCAGAAATCAACTCTCAATGACTTCGGAAGACAATAACAAGCCACTTTCGCCGATTGCACAAAAACGTGTAGACACGTTTACGATGAATGCAGCACGCTCCGCTTGGCGATTGTAAGTACAAAGTAGGAAGCAATAGTACCTTGGTATACACGTAAAAGCAAAGGGATTAATTTCAAATAAAATCAGTTCCACTATTGCAACACTGTGCTATGAATCTTAGCTTTAATGCACATAGGAAAAAAATACTATTTTTTGAAACTTTTACCTCGATGATCAAAATATGAAAAACAGTAAGTGTATTGAGAGGTAAATTAAAATGATTGAGAGTATATAGCTTGAGTAAATCGAACATTTCAAACAAATTACAAATAAAATCCTGTTAAGAATTATGTATGAAGATAAGACCTCCAGCTGTTGACTGTCGAGAAAAAAAGCTAAGATCACTCTAATAGTTAACTTGACTATGCTATATTTTATATTGTATTGAAAGCTACAGTGGCAAAACAAATAGGGAATTCTCATTAATTAAAATACGATAGAAAAATAAGAAAATACAATTCGCATAGGGAAATATGTAAAAGAAATATTTTTTCTGTAAAAATGATGTTAATTGAATATCATTTCGAATCTATATAGAAAAAATACTTGAGAATCCCTACAAAAAAATCCCTATAAGTGTGAAGAAGTAAGGCTATCATATTATATAATTTAATAAAAAAATGATTGACAGCTGAATATTATTGATATTTTATTATTTGGCATGAGGATTTTTACGGCAACATTACAATTCATATTGCAGTAGACGCATAATGAAACAATTCATTCGGTTTTAATTGCACACTTTGGCTGCCTTCATTGGTGATTGCACAACAGCCAGCGGGTCAATCACAGATGCGATAGCAAACACTTTACAAGATTAATGTGCTTATTCTCTAGTTGCTATAGTGACTTCACTGGTTTTGTTTGTTAAGTTAAAGTTTTATTAGGGTCCATGCCTGACAGCGCACAGCTTTAATGGCAAAGATTCTTGGTAGTCAAACCGAGTTATTGTCGTTAAAAGTAATCGGTTGCCTTAGGGCTACAGCTAAACATTAGAAAGCTCCCAGCGGACGAGTCTATTATTGACAAAAGGGGGAGGAGCCTACAGTGGTTGAAGTTTAATTTTTATTTTGGCGGGCAGTCGGCTCTCGGAGGCCTTCGGCTCAAGGGAACCGGCCGGCATCGCAAGTAATTATAAAATGTATTTTTTTGTTTTGAAAATGGACTTAATTTTAATTTAAAATCGTTTGTTGTTGTAAGCTACCACCGAAGGGGACGCGGAAGGGCCTCAACTCGCTGGAGCGACCAGGTGAAAGACACCACAGGCATCTCCTTACCGATGGCCCTCAAAGCAGTGGACTGCAAGAGTGAGTTGCGAAGAATCGTCAAAGGAAACGAAGTTGATACGATAGACGGAGGTCGCGACCTGTGAGCAATACGACTAAAGAAGACCACCGAAATATTGTTTTCGATATTGGCCTTGCCACGACTTAAGCCCAAAACTAGTGGACCGCAAAATTAGACTGCTGACCGCTAGACTATAGAGGACGATAATAATTTAATTTTGAACATATTACCTGTTTCAGTGACTTAATAATGTTGAATACCAATGAGATTATGCATCAATTACATTTTTAAGCACTCAACTGTTTTTAACAGAAGTTTGTCAGACTCGTCAGTTCAATATTTTCTTTATAAGAGATTTTTACCGACGCAAAGAAACTAACATGCTGAAGGAACGAATAAAAAAAATTCAAATTACTTACCCCTCTGTGCCTAAGCAAGGCATAATACAATCTTACACAACGAGTATCTGTGTAAAACGATAACTTATAGATATCTTCGTTTTCTGGATTCGGATCAGTATATATTGAATATTGATTCAATGAATAAGTAACTTACCTGTGAAACAAAGAAAAAACAGTTATTAGTTTTCGTTTATATGTGACAGATTACACGTTGGAGATTTCATGAATGCTCCAAATCCCTGAATTCCTCTGGAAAACAGGTCGATCGCTGTCAAGTTCTCTATTCTCGTTGTGGAAACACGAAAACATTATGAATGAGGAAAAACATGAAATAATATTGAGAATTCTCTTCTTATTGCATTGATGTGGTAAATCCATATTTACTTTTCAGTTTTTATTGAACCCACAATGCAAAAGTTCTATACACACTGTAATGCTTTCGGGAAAAGGATATTAAGACTTAGTTTGTACCGAAACCTACCCGAAAAATAAAACTAGCGAGAAAAATCAATGCGCGCTTCGCAGAATGCAAATAATATCGAGAAATTCGTGAAATTTTCTTGTGTTGTCATAGGGTTAAAATTAAAAAGGTAAATTAGAGTAACTCTCCGCATGCATTATGTGAAAAAAACGATTGCAGCACAAAACAAGTTGGATACCAAACATCCATTATATTTAACAATTAATACGTATTCTTTTAAGACATCGACTGAGGGTGCTTGATGGAAATTCAATATCAAATTTGAGTTGCTGAGATTTTGTACACTTCCATGTATTTTGTCACTAACGACCCGGGTTTCGCCTTTCGGCATCTTCAGGCATTCGAGCGCACGAGACTTGAACTGAGTCAGTTCGAGTCCATTCGTGCGCTCGAATGCCTGAAGATGCCGAAAGGCGAAATCCGGGTCGTTAGTGACAAAATACATGGAAGTGTACAAAATCTCAATAATTCAAATTTAATACGTATTCCTCAGGAATATGATTGTCTTTTTTTTTTTAAGCCATATCCGCTCCCTATTCGGAGCATATGGCCATCGCGCGGTTTCTCCAAGCTTCTTTGTCTCCCGCCAGCCTCCTCGCCCCCTCCAGGTCATCCCAGCATCCCGTAGCTCCGCCGAATACATCCTATGGATGGTCATCAGCGGCCTTCCAGGGCGACGGAATCCACCTGGTTGGTAGAAGAGACAGGCAGGATTCAGGCTCCCCTGGGGCATCCGCAGCACGTGTCCAAGCCAGGTCCATCGTCGCTTTTTTATTTTGGACGTAATAAGAGGCTGGTCCGTCCGCTCTCTTACCTCCGAGTTCCTGACAAAATGAAACCACCGTACCCCTAGTATTCGCCGCAAACATCTGTTTTCAAAGCACAGTATACGGTTACCCTGTGCCTTGGTGAGGTGCCATGACTCGCAACCGTAAAGCAACACTGTCAGGATGCATGCGTTGAATAAGTGGCACTTGGTTCTGACCGAGTACAACCGTGAGTCCCAGACTTTCCGCATTGAGTTAAAAGTTGCTCCAGCTATCCCTAATCGGATTGCGAGGCTCTTTACGCGGATTGCCATCTCCCGTGATGTGTACCCCCAAGTACCTAAAGCCGTCGACTCTCTCGATGTCTTGCCCCGCGCTCGTCAGAGGGTAGTCTGGGTCTGGACAGAAACTGTTGCAGAGCACATTGGTTTTACTCGCGTTGACTTTGAGACCAATGCGATACGAGTTGCTCTGCAGCCTGTCCATTGTTTCCTGAATACCCTCGACAGATTTGTCAAATATTACAGAGTCGTCAGCATACTCGAGGTCGCATAGCCTCAGATTGGGGGTAACGGTTAAACCTCGGTCGGGTGGAATTGACTTCCTCAGGATGAAGTCGAAGATTATTATAAAGAGGAACGGAGCCAGAACACAGCCCTGTCTGACCCCGGTTGAGACCGGTTGATTGTCTTAGCATTACTATTTCTTTTAGTTTTACATTGCTAACGGCGTACAAAATATCTGTATTTAAAAAGAAAAATTTACCGAGTATCGTTTAAAATGAATATAACTTTACAATTTAAAATAATAACTAAATGATATAAAAACAATAGTGTCACATTTTGGCCTTCAAAATCATTAAAATTTGAAACAAAATAATTCGTAATTGCTACATAAGTATATTTCATAATAATTTTGTTTACGGAGAGGAATAAATATATAAACGCTTAAAAAACGACACGATTGAAACATGATGACCCAGTATTATAATAGTATCTGCATGTTAGAAGTGGCAGAGAAGGTCACAGCGGAAGATAACAAAACATGGAACTTGCATAAACACAACATCAATATGCACTTGTTTACAGATCAAGAAGGAATACGGAAAACTAACAACATGAAGAAATAAGTGGATTTCCTTATATATATGCTAATTAATTCATCAATATGAATGTTCTCATATCGTGTGAGTATAAACTGCAACGATCACCGTAGCCGAGTGATGGAGCTCTAGCAGGGCAACGCATCTAAAAAATATTTTATAACATATTTCTTGTGTGTCAACTAATTGCAGGTCAAATTTGAATTGATGACATTTTGTACATTTCCATGTATTTCGTCATTTTCAGGCATTCGAGTACACGAAAACCTGAAGATGCCGAAATGCGAAACCCGTGTCGTTAGTGACGAAATACACGGAAATGAACAACATCTCAACAATTCAAATTTGATATTGAAATTCTATCAAGCACCCTCAGTCGATGTCTTAAATTATGTAATTGTAGGTCTTTGAAATAAAATGATCGATCATTCCAATTTACCATCTATTGCAATCATATTTGATTAAAGATCGACACAAACAGCTCTTGTGCATTCGATACCTTTGCTACAGGGCTTACGTCTTACTCAGTCTCACGGTCGATGGTTCCAACCCCCAAACGAACATTTTCATATATTGGTATTTCAATCGATTTATGAATCCGAATCCTAAGCCTAACCGAGCACAATCTGCTGCCTGAATACAAGGCGAAGATGATGTGATTAGTCAAAAGACCTCTCCTAATATTCTCTTACTTTCTTCTATCTCCGAAGGCAGGAAAATGTGCTTAATCAAATCACATAACACCAGGAATAGTTGAATACCTACTGTGTGTAATTCTCCATTTAGAGTGCATTTGTACCGAACAGCGAGCGGAAATATTTTCCAAATATGAATACATGTGCATAATAATATTTAATTATCTATGAATGTATTCACTAATGAATATGTTTAGTTTATAATTGACGATAATTGAAATATGCTACACGATAGCACTTAAATCACAACTTATCTATAAAAATGCATTAGTTAGAATAAATAAATTTTTATAAGTGTGTATAATTGTTTATTTGGAAGAGAAGTACCGAAGTTATCTAAGATTTCCCTTCATCCGATTTGATATCTTAAGAAAATGATAATCAATTATTTAATGTATTATATATCCAATATTCAAAATTGAATTGCAATAAATGAGACACTAATGACATATCGGTACATGGAACAATGAAGAATTAAACATGTTTAGTATACAGCAACGCAGTTTCAATATTTTCAATTCAATTCATATGAATCGATGATTAACCTTAATAAAAACAATGTCCGTTACCCGAACGATATAAAGATCACAATCCACACTACTATGCAGCTTGTATCAACCAGTGACAACGTACACAAGAATTAAATTTAATTACGGTTATATTAATAGCAATCAGGTATATGATACTGCAGTTATGAATTTATAATTATAATTACGATTTCAAATTAACTACATATATACGCAGAGGAATCTGGAAATATCTTCAAAGACAAAGTAACGTAAATAACGAGAAAATAACACAGTAGGATCGTCCCTCCTAGCCAGTGGCGGCCGGTGACAGGAATATTAGGGAGTGCAAAAAAAGATTCACATATTTATGTAAGAAATCCATCCTCCACATATTGGATTTTGAAAGTACTATTAGACATATACGAAAATATAAGTCTGATATTGGCGATATCAACTGTTTCTCTTCACCACGGTTTCCCAAACCTTTCCTGCGGATTAATTTCGACGGACCACCTTTTTCCTTTTTTTTTGGTAGGAAATATCAATATGAATTTGAGTACGTCTAAATTTGTTGCAGCCCTAGCAGCATATACAACCATTCCAGGTTGTCGCGGATGATAGTTTGGGAAACCTTGTCTGTCTTTAGTCGTGGTATTTCTCAAAATGAATTGATCCTTTTTAAATTTTAGAAGTAACACTCACTTTCGACGGAAGTCATCGACATTGTATAAATTATTTGTAATGGCTTAACGGTTTAGCTAAATACTACATGTATTTTTTATTCGTGAAGAGTTGAAGTATAGACAGGGCTCCAACGACATCGTAAAAATCTTCTCTGCTGCATAAGACAGTTAGTTCAATTTAAGTTTAAATTCCTCCATGAAATCGTATGTTAAGGTTACCGTATTAATTCCTGCAATTGGAATAATTCTGTATTAAACCGGAAATTTTTCGCATAAGTATTTTTTAGGGAAAGTAATTTGTAGAATTCAATATTGAAGAATATAAAAAATATTAGAGGAAGGTGTATTACGAAACTGAACCAGATACACAGTTGAATATTATGGAATAGGTAAGGCCAGCCAGGTAAAAAACTCGAAACTATCCTATTTTAAATATTCAATTATATTTACTCGGTATTATACACGATAATAGTTGTTATTTTATAAATTGTATTCATAACATCAAAAGTAATAATGGTAGGTAAATATTATTCTTATTGAAGAGCGTATAGTTATTATGAAATTAAACGAGCTTACTACGCTTGTTCCACTGCTCTTTTTCATTCTTACAAATGACTGTTACAGGCTTGTAAACTCAAACGTCAAATCGCTTTCGGGTACGTTCGGGAATTTCCGCCAGGGGGATCACTGCTCAAGGGCCCGCAAAAACAGTCCATACAAAATGCAACTGAAGCGTAGTTCACACTGGTGAAACGTCACAAATATGTCAAAATACATAGAACATTTCAGACGTCTAAGGAGTGCAAAAGAATTTATGCTCCTACCGCGTCATCGACCGACTTTCATGCGTATTTCTGAATCGACGCAGAATACGTTTGCTAGTCGTGTTTATTGATCATCGTTCCCTGCAATATTTTCCTATGGGAAACACGAGGAAAATTTAAAATTAGTGAATAGGTATAATTATTATATTTGAATATCGTTTATTAATGGAATATTTTGATGGGACTTATTGGAGTGCATTGCACCCTTTGCTCCTTTACAAGAGCCGTCCCTGCTCCTAGCTATGTTTCTATTTGCATCTATCATCTCAAATTATTATTAGTTCGAACGGTGAGTGAATTTTAAGGATTAATGTCTAAAATTCAATTTTAAAGACACTTAAGGTATCAACCTTTTAGACATGTCCGAAATATCGATCAATATAATATATACCTTTAAGAGGTCGATGGCACTCGCCAAAAATTCTTTATATTATTGAATATTTAGCTGTATCATCTGAGGTTATAGTAATATTGTTCACTAAGGATATTAATAATGAATGTATTGTTATTTTCGAAAGACCGTAGAAATTAAGTTATAAAGCCAGTTTAGGTGGTTAGAAAGGATACAATCAGAAAGGATCGCAAGAAAAAAAAAGTATTTGTCTGGTAACTGAGAGCATCTGTCATAGCGTGTCACAGAGCGTTAATAATAAGTACTAAAAATGGAGGATTCGAAAAGTGTTCGAGATTGTATATTGTAAATAAATTCATAGAAAATTATACCATGTAATACGGAACGCGCGCCAAATCGTTGGTCACGACTTTATTAACCCATTTTCCGGCAAGGGTCGAGAATCCGCTATGCCTTATTTACAAAAAGTATAAATAGATACAAAAAGGAAGGATTCGACTCTTTTATGTCTTTCGGTTAAGATATAAAAGGTCTGTCAAACAATTTACCATCATCCCCTTTACGTTATGTGTCTCAAAAGTTATCTCAAACTCGCTCAAACAAACAACGCAATAACTTCCATGTGAATAAGTCCAATTAATGAAAGCTCAAGTGGTTGAAACGGGTTTTATTAATATAACAACAAACAATACTAATATACTATAGATTAACATACAGAATAGAAAGTTTTAATTGTTATTAAGGATTTTAATCACCATAATCGTTTCCACAAGATATAGAAAACTTGTATCGAAATTGTAGCTATTTAGTGTTTGAGATTCAAGTGCTTTTATGTTATACTTATTAAACAAAATATTATTTTTTTAAGAAACTTTATTGAAAAAACGTGCAGTCTATACGATCAATGTGGTAGTAATTATATACCTTAAAATTGAAAATATCTTGGAATTGTTTTTCCGTATCAAGTTTAAGTTCGTTAATGCTGAAACTGAACCTTTCGATTTCTACATGTGTGATATTTTCTTTTATAGATGATAATTCTGAAAATTACTCACCGTCCACCATAGAAACTTCAAACACCAGTACGGTACGGACAGGTTGACGACCACTATTCTAAATAGATATCGTATCAATAAATAAGCGACAGCAAATAGCAGAAATGTGTCTTATGCGCCTGCTGATTCGAAATGAATGAAAAGGTCACAGATGATAACACAATAGATTCCTATACAACATTCTGTTGATGAAACGTAATCAACGTTACATCGCTCAAGATGATTTGAAACGCATGCGAAATCAATGAATTAAAATTATTTCAGATAAATCTACCGATGACGTTTAAAAGCATTCGCGATGCGAACGGATTAAAAGAATATTGATGGACAAACACAATAACGCCATGTCAGAATTTTCTAAGCGACCTGATAGATAACGAGGAAAATGGACGCTAATGCATTCGCTGGTGCATCGGAGCGAGATTGCGGTAGATTGCATTAGATGATTACCCCGGCGCCCTTTCAAAACCATACAATTTTTAAAATATGACAGGAATTTTAAGAGATGCAATAATATGAAGGAAGAGCAGACCATATAAATCATTTGACTTACTTACTTACCAGTTATGGCAATCGTTCTAACTAACGGATTGCTTTATATTCCTATACAACTATCAAATCAATAATATTCATACTTAGTAGTAAGATTTGATTAGGAAAATATACTAGTTTCAATAATTAACAGAACCTCTAACATAAATTAACATAATACATACGGAGGTTAAAAAAAATTGAGATGGGGCAGATAAAATCATCTATGTACATTGAATCAAGCCAATTGGTCAGGATTGCATATAAAATCTTAACAGCGATACGTTCGTTTACACATTCTGTACGAAACAATGTCGGTGGTTTGTATTATAGTATTATAGTAAAGCAAATATAGAAAAAAAAGTAGTTTGTATTAATAATGAATATGTCTTCACTCTGTTAATTAAATTCTTGTCAACAAATATAAATAAATAAATATAAGAAAACATTAAAATAAGCTTAACTTTAAGTCAGTATTCGTAAAGGGTTTTGTAAATTGTCGGAGCTTTAATTTAGCATCACTATGCTATCATACGTACGGAAAGCGGATGTATATAAAGACTAAGGCTGTACCCAAACTTGCAATGAACTAACCAGAAAGCTTAGACCCCTTTTAATAGTTTGAATAATAAAGTATCAATGTATTTTAAATTAGTTAAATCAAGTAATAAATACAATCTTTTGAATTATTTTCGTTATATATATCATCATATTGAATAGTCACTCAATGAAATCACAAATACAACTGCAACCCCTCCAGTACCGATATTCGATCCGCACGTGTATTGCCAAGGAAATGTTACTGGGTGAAGCACTAAAGTGATTAACGCCTCGGTGCACTCTGACGTCACGGCGTCCCAACAAATTTCCCGTTTAACCTCTCGACATTCAACTTATGCAATAATTGAATGACATCTGCAATCTCCCTGGCGTCATCGCGCAATTAACAAGCGCATTAGATTAAGTCTATTAAGCGGATTCGAATCATAATGTATAAATACTAAGCAACATTAATTCATTAAAGCAGTTTAAACCTCCAATAGCTTCACAGGAACTGTCTTGGAACTATAAAAAGAAAAAATGGTAGAGTAATTAATATTGTTTTTCTGTAGGAAAGTTTTACTACTTAGTAAATATACATAGAACAGTCACGAATGCACTTAATAAAAACTCTTATATTAATTTATTGATTGTTGCGGAGCGTTAAAATTAAATATCTGAAATCAGTCGTATAGAATAGAAAATGATTGACGTCTTACTTACAATGACCTAGAGGGCTGCACGGGCCCGGGTAAGGAATTTAATTTCCAGAAAAATATTTCGGGCTATTTTTTAGTTGATTTTTTTATCACCAAACGCAGCACGGAAGGGCATGCACTTAATCATACAGTCCCCCCCCCCTCCCCCAATAACACTGTTCCGTACAGCATAGTACTTTATCTAAAACATAATTTTCGAGTCTTATTTTATTGAATGCATAAATACTAAATCTCATTACAAATCAATTATTTATTACAAAATGATTCGCATACATACTATTATATTTTACTGTATGAAATATGATCAGTGGAGGACACTAATTAAGGCGACCGAGGTACACCCCAGACTGTAGCACAAGGAAAGAAGAAAAAGATTAATATGCCTTATCCAAAATTACGACGAGAATATTTTGGCAAAAAAATGGATAGGTAAAAAAAATACCGAACCCCAAGAGTAGATCTATGGCATGCTCCCGAAAGTCGTGCTAAGATACCAATTCCATAAAAGAAAGGTACTTAATTTGTAAGTATGTATCAAAACAGAGTATCAATTTCCGTGTCTCAAAATGAAGAGCGAATCAAAGAGAATGTTGAGAGAATTGTGACAGCATTTGTCAGCAATTGAAACGGGATATTTCCTTGTCTTAAGTGTAAGTTGACGGTATACATAAACAATGACGCTATATATTATATAAGTATATACATGTACGTTTGGTGAAACTTCTGGAAATATCGAAAATCCCACACCTCGTTCAGTTAAAAGCAAACTTTGAGTGATGAAATTTGTTCAATAAAGTCAATATCGCGCGGATAAGGAACTAGTATAAAACAAAAAAGATTCGCAAAGTTTAAATTAAAATTGTATCAAAAAATTGTGATGGAATTTTGTGAAAATGAAAAGATATGGATTGGAAATATACTATACACGCCAATAAATTCATTATTACAAAAAAATATATTGAAATTCTATACATAAATCATTGCATTGTTCGCTTGACGATGGTATTTTTAATAGATATACCTATATGTATGCATGAACTGTATTGAATTATCTTGGTTTTAAACTAAATCTTTTTTTTTAGTTATTGATATATATTATTTTCATACACAAATCCAAATTCCAGCACTCCTATAACGTGATGAAGAAAAACTATCACGAGCACTATTTACCAAGCCAAATTTCAAATTTTAAATTGAAAATCAGTTGAA
This sequence comes from Himalopsyche phryganea, assembly GCA_022494535.1. NCBI lineage: Eukaryota > Metazoa > Arthropoda > Insecta > Trichoptera > Rhyacophilidae > Himalopsyche > Himalopsyche phryganea. The sequence continues at coordinate 1,458,602 of JAGVSL010000047.1, forward strand.
ATTTAGTGCTATTTACCTGAACACGAACTTGAGTTTGGAGCCTTCTGGTCGCACACCTCTAACCCCCAGCGCCTACATAGGCAAATATTAAACATGAGAAAGGTTTGTCGTGTGCTGATAAGGAATGTAAAAAATCAACATTTTCAATGAACACTGCGATTATGAGCGAGTGATAATTATTCAGTCCTGTGACCGAGTGGTGAAAAGTATTATACAGTATACAGTATAACAGTATATGCACGTTCTATTCGGTTGCGGTTTCTGTGGGTTTACATCTCTACACGGACACTTAAATCAATTAATTTTTCAATAGAATTATGTCTTTTTGTCCAAAATTTAAAAGCACGGATGTTTGAGATGTTGGCATTCTCTCCCAGCTACCAAACACCTATCCGCTTCTCAAAACGGGGCGTTGATTAGCTGACTACGAGCTCTTGCCCACCCCTATCCTCTTAATTTTATCTTCTCCGAAAAATAAGTTAAGCAACTGAATAACAACCATGTTATCGTTAATAACAACTTTTCTTAAGAGGCGCACTTGAGATAAAAAAAAAACTGCTCGTCTTGATGAGAAAAAAGGTTGCCGCACTATAACCAATAGCGGTGTAAATAGATTAAGGATAAATCGTGTTTATGATAAATTTCTTAGCACGCAATTCGGATTCAAAACATTAATCATTAAATTTGAGCAATAGTGAAAATTATTACGAAATAATTTGTTCGTTCCTTTGAAAAATTAAACAATATTATTTCACATGATCATTAAAAAGTCCAGTTTGCTATCGCAGTCGTAATCATCTGATCTCATAGGCGCACTTCCACTCGTAAACGAGGTTTAATGCGACGACAGACAAAGTGCATCAATCCCACTGCCCGCCGCCGACGCTGTATCAAATTATAATACAACTCTGGCGCCATTTCCGGTGGACGGGTCGGTCTTCTTTTGCTCTCAAACGAAAAAGACATTCCGTCCTTCCGCACCAATATAATAAAAGTGATATAGTTTATAATAATGTATCATTTAAACGAGTTTTGTTGTATTTTTTAAAATATTTTTTGCAGCCCAATTAAAGTTTATATAATTTGAAGTAGGTAGGGTGACTGTTATAGTAATTGGACACTTAAGGAACTACTTTCCTTTAACAGTGTACAAGCCAAAAAAAATAAGTATGAAGGAAACATGTAAGATATGTAGAGATGAGGAATTTAATGAGCTCCAAGGAAATGAACACACCAGTAATAAAAACAAAAGGTTTTTTTAGATATTTGTATTAGACTGAAAAATATGGAAAAACATAGTAATTGGACACATTTACTTTTTAGGTTAGGTGTACCACTATTGTAGTCTCTCACGCTTTCCTGAGAGGTTTCGTTACGAAATTCACGAAACTTTTATAAAGTAAATGTCACTAAAATATCACTGTTTCTTAAAGGGTCTGCTAACACAAACACGTTTTTCACGATTCTGACCTAACATCACATACGATTTCTCAGTATTGTCATCTAGTAGTGGATAATTAAAGCTGCAGTTACATAGTGATAGAAAGACTAGTTATATTTGGTTCATTCACACCAACAAGAATGCTTAGCTCCTCTTATTTTGGACGTTTAAAGTTGAAATGACCAATAACTATCGCCGTCCAATTACTATAGCAGTCACCCTAATTCATTGTTGTATTTAAAACTTAAGTAGCTAGAGCAACGTTTCCCAATTAGATTTCTGCACGAACCTTTTTATATCGTGGATGTTCTGTAAGAAGACACTAACTGAAAAATACTAGTGTTCAGTAATTGGAAACAAATATTCGAAATGCTAAACATTTTTCATTTTATTTGTTTGTATAAAACTGTTTTTAAATAAAAGTATAATTTATAAAAAAAGTGTGTTCTCCCATTCGGTAGAGTTTGAAATAAGGAACATTTTGATATAATTAACTCAATTTGCAATTTTTTGGATTTAGTGTTTTCTTCAAGAACAGCGACGATACGGCGTTCAACAAGACGGCACATTTAAAATATTGTAAGCGTATCTTGTTTCAAGTTCAAATATTCCTAAATTTTAAATTAACTAGTATTTGCATTATTTTTCTTGAATGAGTGATAACAACAAGTATCTTTTTCATTATTTTAAATAAACATTAGTGTAAAATCAACTGAAAATTGTCCGATCAATGTGTTGGCACCATCACTGCATACATCAACACATTTGCCTCAATTTACATTGTGTATTCATCAAAATAGTAATACAGTTAACCTCGTAAAGATTTCGTCCAATTACCTATACCCCTCCGCCACTCGTCTAGGTCGCGCAGCTGTATTACTGGCCTGCATTCGAATACATAATAGTAAAGAATTGCTCACAGTCGGAACGCAATAAAACAACAGAGTATGGCACGCATCGGAGCGGGGCCAGGAAGTGAGTGGCCGCGAATCTCGATCCAGATACACTTCCGCGAATTGCATTGGGAATTTTATTAATATCACAATGAAAAAGTGGTTGAATCGGCACACTGAGGACAATAGCCTTCGGAGTTCCCAGGCTCAAATATATTGGATACCAAAACGGGTTTTCCTTGGTGATAACCTTTCCGTATTCAATTGAACATTGTTGAGCGTCTACTGAACTACTGTCAGAAGTGAAGTAGAAAAAAGAAAAGCTAAGAACAAGTCATATTCTGTGAGACGACAAGTATTTCAAATAAAATTAGTAATCATTCAAATTCACTGTAACGTCTTTGGCTACGGTTGCGGATATCTTGGGTTCAAGTTCTGGTGCGGACAGTTTCCTGAATGTTTGTGATGTCTAAAACTCCTCCCTCACACCCATCCGATCCTCAAAAAGGGGCGTAGCGATATCGATTAGCTAACCACTATTCCTGTCCTAGCCCTATCCTTCTATTCCTACTCTCTTCGAAGAAAGAGAGGTTGAGCGACTAAGTAACGAGCAGTTTTCATAGAAAAACTTCTGTTAAGATACCTCCATTAGGAGGGCATATACTACACGCTGGGAGCGAACATGGTAAAAAAGTCTATAGTGTATAATTGTATATAAGTTCTGTAAATCAATTTTTCAACATTTCTTTCAATCAATCTATTCAAATTAGTTGTGAGCAATGCAATCTGTGTGAGACAGCAAATTTCACGTGTTTGAAATAAAATTTAATAATACAAAGCGTTCTTTTGCCTGTGTCTTGTTGTAGAACGATGAAATCATCAATATCATAGAGATATCTTTAAAAAGTTTGGTATCACTGTTCTACATAAGTGGTGTAACTGTCTCGGATGCAGAAATAGATAACGTAACGATATGTTGTCCGTACATCCTCTTATGAAAAGATAATAATTGTTTATCAATCGCATGAATAATTCCCGTCCATATGCATTATGGTCAAAGAAATGTAGATAATAAATATTATAGACACCCGACGTGACAAGATAAAAACGAATACAGCAGAGAGGTCCGAACGCATCCGCTAGAAAAATAAATATACAAAGGATTACGATTCGTTTGTAGTGATTTTTAACGATTTATTTGTAAGAATATCACAAATCACAATACTGCCGAAATGCGCGCAAAAGAAGTATCTTTATTTATTCACCATTAAAATGTATTTCTGACTGTATTCATATTGCCACTTGTTTGATATCATATATTATATTGATGTTTTATTATATTATAGAAAATTGAATTTTATTGTTATTTTAGCTGCGTTAAGTCTAGCTTCACACGATAGCGTTTTTTTAGCTTATTATCACACATACATTTTCATTATCTTTCTGATTATTCGTGTTCATATTATAATATTTGTATCTTTCTGTCGACAAGGATATGTATAGCAGGGACCGTGGACGAGTGGTCAACGCAATTGGGTTCGGTTACAGTACTCACGGGTTCGAGTACCAGAGCCATAGATTGATTTTTCTTCAGATGTTTCAGATGTACGAATTCTGTTGGAAGGCATGAGATGTCTAATACATATCCGATCCTTAAAACAGGGCGGAACGAGAATAATTGACTGAATACTACTTCTGTTTTAGCATTATCCTTTTATCACAACTCTCTTAAAAAAATAAGGGTTGAGCATTTGATTAAAAAGCAGTTCTCGTAGAATAAAATCTGATGAGATACACTCTATTAGGAGACCATATACTTCACATTGGGACATGCGTGAACTGATGTAAATATACATAGCTTTTAGTGCATGTAAATTATAAATTATTTTAATTTTTGAAGTTCTTTAAGAGTGACTATCGAATCATCGCGTTCCCAGTGTTCTCAACGTTGCACAGGGAGTCTCCTGTATCAGAACAGCTTTAAACGACTTCTTATTATTGCCATGAATATTTTTGGAGCCATTACCCAAGATTTGGTTCATATGCACTATTATGTGCTAAAATAATGACTGTTTTTTATTGTAACCTTTATATGAGTAATGATCTAAGTTCGATAAAAGAGATTCGCTGGCCTGCACGGCAACCTATTAAGAAAAGCTGTATAACATGGTATTGTCATTGTCGAATTTGACAAATCATTCAGCCAGATCGAATATTTCGAATGTGTCGTAAAATACCATGATTGACGGACAAACTGTCGGACCCGCAGATATAAATCTTGTGGCCAGGAACGGCTAAAAGAAATGGGATGACGTTACACAATATACCTGGAACGCACCTTTACGAGATCGTTTACAAAAAGGTTTGGGAAGACCTCTTCACAATTCATCCTTTATTCCACGAGAATGATCAAAAAGTGAATGTAATTTTAAACGTAAAATCAGCTGCGTAAAGATTTATGTTTGGATATAAACTGTTTAAACCTATATAATAACATTCTTTTAAGTTTTCTTTTATATCATACAGTGAGTACAACCAGGTAAAGCACTGTCCATACACGACTTCATGATATAGTGTAGAGGAGGTCAATGATATTGTTGTTGTAATGTGTTTATTCCCCTTGTTGTAATTACAGATATTTTAACATTTTGAAATAGATTCGCCGCCGACCATTGCGGTCGACGGCGTCGAGAGATTATTGCTGCCTTTTCCGTGCGCGAGGTAGGTCCGGCTTCCATGACTTGCGATCGCTTTCTGTTCTGTCGCCCGCTTCCGTATAAGGAGTGATGCACAACCTATTTGAAAGAAGGGTTAGTTTATTCATTTTCTAATCTTTCACGGGCCGCAGAGGGTAAAAGTGTTGAAAAATAATGATATACTATACTAAACAAGTTTTGCATTTTATTATTTTTAATTTAATAGTTACATCATTTTTCTGCTTATTACTTGTTATTTTGGGCCGCGTTTGTGCATCACTGGTCTATGGCATCCGCGTAACGTATGTATATTAGGTTTTCTTCAATGTTGTTAGCTCGTCGGTGTTGCTCGCCGTATTTATTCCCCACATTGTGATTGGGCTTGTTTTTCACACATGCGTATTATGTCAATGGGGTAACTGGGATTAAATCGGCAATATCGAGCGCTGTTATTGAAGAAATATGGATTAAAAATTCAGCAGCATAAGTTACATACCATGTATTTAGACAAGTAAATTGGTTATGGGTCACTTTTAACATTATCGATTGTTGCGTCGATACAAACGACGCGGCGTGTACTGTGCTAATAGTTCTGACACATAATATTGTATAAGTACAGTGGAGGTGTTTTAAAAAACTGGTAGGTGTTTATCACATTCTTACCATTTGGGGTAAGTTACTAACTTCTAAGAAGGCGATTACATACTGGAGCTATCTATGTAAATTCTTACGATTCGAACTCGTTATTTACTTTGTGGCAATGTATCCGAATTATTTTGTATAAAAATAATTTCAATTCCCTTATTCAAAGAAATATATTATTACATACATGTTAACAATTGTATGTTTAAAATTTCATTTCTACTTGAGGTGGGGCGTTCAATAATACTACTGTGTTAAAGGGGATGACAGATTTAGTAAGCTTAAGAGACGATGCATTAGTAAGTACAATAAAATTGTGATGATAGCCACACCATTAATTTTTCATAGTATCAAGAATATGGAAATCTCTACAAACACAGTGTAAAAGACGTCGTTTGTTTGGCTATAAACCAAAACACAGAATTTCAAGTCGTTTGTTTCAAGGTATTGTTTATATTTTGGAGGAGTTTTCAACAGAAAAAAATGTTGCATACGTAACACAAGTGGCCAATATAATATGCGCCTCAATTATCATCAAATTCGCAGCTATTGAGGTTTTGATGAATGATGAATCGAAGCTCGCGAGCGCAGTAAACACACTTGGGTGAAAAGAGCACAAAATTACTGTACGCTGCGATTTCCGAACTGAATTATTTGTTACACTTGAAAAAATCGCGAAAAAGTGATTGTATTTGCAATGACTCATAAAGAAGCTCCCATTTCACACACCAATATGTGAAAAAATATATAATTTTTAGAAAGTTAATAGACGACGGCAACTGTATGAAATACGGCAAATAACGCTAACTCAGTACGCTTAAGCAAACATTAAAATTAATTGTGAATATTTTTTTCTTGTTACGGAATGAAACAAACTAATTTGTCTTCTTTCCACTGCTTGATATCCCAGAATCAAATTATTCTCCCGTATTGGCATTGCGCAATCGTAGATACAAATTAAATCAACGTTATGTGATCGAGTTACCGCGATTTTAAATTTAAAATGGTATATAAAGAAGAAACATCTCTGACCCAAAGCTTGGGCAACACATATATTTAAATTTTAATTACACAAATGTTACGTTTGATAAGCGGAACTTGTAATATGTTACATATTGTGTTATTAGGATAACTTAAAACGCGTATAAATAATTTCGAATTGTATGACTGAGCACGTTGTGAGTAGATTGACGTGTATTTAGTTACCACTGCAAATAAAACGATTCGGAAAACACGATGTGATGGGCTTATTTGTTTGTTCATATTTGCATGACACGGTTGCTAATAATATTAGGTAGTAGAGTTTTCGGTTCAAATAAATGAAATAAATTTATCTATGGGGTATCTTTATAATGTGTATATTTTAGACACATGCGCACAAACGCCTCTATCCTGAAAGAGCTCCAAATTCAGGATAGACTCTCGGCCATCTATACAAGACGCTTACTCGGCTTTTTTGGCCACATCGCCCGCAAGCCTACCGACAATCTCTACAGGCTCGTCATCACAGGAAAGGTCGAAGGCAAAAGGGTACGAGGAAGGGCCCCATCTCGTTGGAGAGACCAAGTGAAGGACGCCACAGGCATTTCCTTACCGATGGCTCCAGAGAAGCGGAGTCCGGGAGCGAGTGGTGAAGAATTGTCAAAGGCAATGGAAGGTGGAGTTCACGACCCTTACACTTGAGGAATAAATATGAAGAAGTTTTTATGTTTCATTTACTATGTTAGAGGAGGTGTCAATGGATTATTCTACCGTTATGAGGATAACATCTTAATTGACCATGCATGAAGTTAGCTACGTGAGATTTTCGCAATTTTGACTTTATTCTTTTTTTTAAATATATTTAATAAGCTAGGGAAGAAAACATTGTTTAAACCTGAGAATAACTTAGGATAGCAGTTTTTCATTTTGGAAACGGGGTCGGCCTGGACGATAGGGTTGGAAACTTGATGGAAGTAGAATCTTAAAATTTTCAACGGGATTGAAATTTCTTCAGAAATGAATTGTTAAAATAATTTAGACAAGATGCTTCTATTGAGATTATAGTCTTAGCGTTAGATCACACACATACATACATTATACAAAATACGGCGATTGTACATAAATAATACGTAGAATTCTAAATTGCGGGTCAATCAAACAATGATTCTACAAAAGGTTCCGACGGGTCCTCACTAAATTAGATAATATTTTGGAGGCGTGGGAGAGAGGCTCGTAGGTTTGTTCAAACAAAATCATCCCATTTAGGATTAAACGCATGCACGACAACCGCCCACACGCCACACACAAGAGATTCATACAAAAGCTTTTGAAATAGACAAATTAGTATCAAATTTGATACTTGCTAAGGTATCCATCCTCTTACACACCAATTAGGCAAAAGGTGTGTGTGTGTGAGTGTGTGATGTATAAGTGTAACAACAGACAAAAATATAACATTCGAAAATACCGCAAAATATATACTAAAGCCAAACAACTGAAATAATATATTATATGTAGGAATTCTTAAATGAAGTCGTACGTATGTACATTATATGTAGCAACTTTGGAAGCATAAACGCGGCTTGACAGAAACAAATAAAAAATGGAAAGATACCCCACCCCATACGTGAAAACAGCGCGATCATCGGGTTAATGAAATAGCCAATAATCTGCATGTAAAATGAAACGACGCAATATTCATTGTTATCAGGGAGACGGTGATATTTAGTTATTTTCATATACTTAAAAATAATATTAAAAAAAAAACGTTTCGACAGACACCGCTTTTTCATAAAAAATCTTTTTGCGCTTCGTATGTTCAAAGTTTCTAAGGCTAACATGTAGGTACTTATACTGTGGAGCGCAAAGCTCGATACTTTGCCCATGAAGGTTATCTTGTTTAAAATAAACCAATTATTTATTTTTTCATTCCGAACAAAAATGCAAAAAACAAAACTTCAATGCCCTAGTGATGTTAGTTTTTTCCGACGTAAAAAATAATCTACAATTTATTAAGTAATGTTTATAGCATAAAAACAACAATGGTGTCACCCAAAAATACGTTATGTCGATTTCTACTTTCTTCCGTGGAGTCGCCGTCTATGATATTACGGCGATTTCACTCTAGGCTGAAGATATATTGTATTACATCTGTACTTTTACATTTTCTGTCCACTCAATCAGGTCCAGTATACCATTTATAGACGAAGGAGTAGTTTATATCAGTGCTCCGCCACCTTTTCTCAGCCACGGCGCACCTAAGCACTCTCCTTAGAATTTCGCGGCACACCACAGGTAAAAATATTTAAATTTAACAAAATGTACATTTATTTGTTTTTTATTTCATGAATTTGAAATAGCTAATTTAACAAATACCGTGAACGCTCCCAATGTGGAACATATTGCCCAATAAATGTTCTTCTACGAGAACTACTTGTTGCTCAGTTACTCAATCACTTTTTTTTGGTAGGGATAGAAGGATTTCGCTACCTCATCGTTTTTAGGATTGAAAGGGTGGGAGGAAGTTAAATCTTCGAACAGAAATCCATAAAGCGATTGAAAAATCAATTTATGAAACTATCCTTACGAGTTCGAGTCCCAGAACCCGTGAGATCCGTAACCGCAGTCGACGACGTTGATTATTGCACTACGGCCCGGACAAACCCTTTTACCTGTAGCCACGTTGTTCTTATCTTTTTTAAGTAATGGAAAAATTTTGAAATATAAACTATTTACTGTTAGTTCGAGTTCATTTGTGTATTCGAATACCTGAAGATGCCGAAAGGCGGGACAAGAGTCGTTAGTGTCGAAATAAAAGGAAATGTACAAAATTCGGACAATTCAAATTTCGAACATTTTTCGAAAATTCGAAGAAAAAAAATACTTTTTATATATTTTTAAGTTATACATACCTACTTAAGACTACAAATATCACTGACGCCTTGAGCTGGATGTTCGAGTAAGCATAACGATGGGGAGTTATGAATGTTTTGTTTATATTTTTTAATCGGTCGAGTAAAGTCTCACATATATGGGTGCAGAGTCCAGTGATGACCTTTTCCCGTTTTACTGAGTGTCGCAAAACAACAGTGGGCCAATAAAAATTCAACGAGACTTATATAAACTGAGCAACCAAATGATTGAAGTTTTTCCTCTCTAAAATATATATTTTTTCATTTTGAGAGCATATGCGCCGCGGTACACCTAGCATCGTCTCGCGGCACACCAGTTGCTGAGCACTCGTTTATATTATGGAAACTTAACGAGGTTGCAAAAACTGTACAGCGGATAAACAATATTAAATGCGATGAAACCGGTAACATTAGTAATAGAGAAGAAGAGTCATCTTCAGATGAAAAGACCATGAACCATTCGAAGGATAAAAAAGGATAATCATCCGGACTACGAAGACACAAAGACGCAACATTGTGAGTTCTTGGTCTTATTGTACTTAAATACAAGATTATGACTTCTTGGATCCACGTAGTGTAAGTCTATTCGATGGTGACCTTTATAGTGATATTCAAGTTATTTAAGAATAAGATAATGATTCGTACAATACAAAGTCCATAAAACAATAACTTAAAAGACAAAGCTGAATATAAAATATAAGGAAACAACAATGGAAAAAATACATTGGACAATTTCAACGAAACCAATCTGTGGTGCGGCAAGCGAATTCATCAGTTACAAATAAAAAATAACTGTTTTTTTCTTTGCCTTATGCTTTAACCAAGAAACAAATTTAAAAGACATATTTAATTCAAATAAAAAACGCTATAAAAACGTAAAGCAATCTAAAAATATCAATCGTTATTGTTTTCCAAGGCTTCGCTTTGGCATTGTGCAGTTGAAGATAAATTAACTAGAGATGGTCGGTCGAAGTCGCAACATTAAGGAAAGAAAACTTATGACGAATCGATATTTATTTATATTGTGAGTGATATAATATACGATAAGTGGGTATAGGACGAGCGAGACATAATTTTGTTTGTTTGTTCGTATTCTGTTAGTATCTGATACACTATATATGTTAAGCCTTGCCAATCAAACTCACACTAATTGACACGCGAGCGCCGGACGTTTTATTAAAATATCGATATAGCGTCCGAAGAGATATTATTGTTTTATGATAAAGGATTAATGTAGCGTTTTAAGTAGCAAAAAAATCAAAAACTAACCCCCTCCCTCCATTATCAGCTAAAAGCATACTCTAGTTCTAACAAATTTAGCTTATTTTAAGTAAATATACTAATGCAATCAGTCTGACAAGTAACCGTGCTAGAGTACGTGCTTTAATAAAAAAACATGTTATTTTTAGTAAAATTGAACAATGTACATACTTATATGTGTCTAATATATGCTCGTAATAACAACTGTCAAACAAAATTAGCCCAGTGTTTCAAAACCACTTTTAAAAAATATAATGACATTAAGTATGAAATTCAAGTTTTTAAAGATTAAATCTATATTTTAAAAAATAAAACACAATTCATTTGGACCACTTCCACATATTTATAATGATCGATTTTTATATAAATAAGTCTGTTCTGTTTGTCTTTTTATCAGTTGATAATGCTCGTTATGAGCGAAACCGGTCCTGTTCATTATAAATATGTGGATGTAGTACAAATGAATTGTGTCTTTCCACCAAGAATTGACAGTTAACACCTTAAAAGTGATTAAATCTATACTTTAGAGTTTAAAAATAAAACACAATTTGTTTTGTTCTACTTCCACACGTTTTCAATGATCAGGACAATCAGTATTATCATTTGATAATGCTTGCGATGAGCGAATCCGGTCCTAATTATTATAAACATGTGAGAGTAGTACAAAAAAAATGTGTTTTATTTTTAAAATATAATACCTTTCCGCCAATAATTGACAGTTAACACCCTAAAAGTGATTACTTTATATTTTAATAAAATTGCAACACGATATAATAACAATGTAAGTATAAAAAATACAAATCCATATGCCACCGCCTTTCCAAACTTCTTTACTTACTTTTCGTAATCTTTTATTTATCACCGAAGTCTTCAATTGCATAAAAAGAGAGTTCTCTATAATTCCATACCAATATCGATTCATATACATAAGGGCGTAAAAATAATGAGAAAATAAGTGACACGGTTTGATCAGTCCGAGCTGCATAATAACATAAAAATACGATAAATATAGCGATCCTAAGAGCAAGAGCTGGGAGTAGCTTCGGGTCGAAAACTCCATACAGATAAATAATCTACTTCATTTCCTGCCAAGCGGTGTGGTACGGAGTACGAAATGGACTCGACGTCGATGTTGCGGATCTTCATTAGCATAACAACCAGGGACCGCAATACCAGTAGTCTGTAACATTTTACCACGTAGTACTTTCAATATAAATTAAATCGGTGTTTGCTATCGATGATCATGATACAATTGCATTTTACAAAACCTTTACTATTTATATTGTAGCACATGGTAGAGAAACAAAATACATAGCATTGCAATTTTTTTCATCAAAACACCGGGAGTAACAGACGTGTACGAACAGCGCGCGTACACGTGACGCAGTGTACGCGACGTCGGTTACGATCAGTGTGGCGAGAACCAAAAATCATCGAGTGGTTAAACGGTATGGCAACAGTGATTTCGATTATATTTAACCTTTATCCGCCCGATCATTGTTGGCGTAATTATTGCGTGATCCTAAACTGTCATTAAAATAACTATATCTCTAAAACTAGTCAACTTATTTGGGTAAAGAAAAGAGCATTATGAAAAAAAAAGATTTTTAAAATTTTTAATATTCACTATTTTTCACAATTCACATAATTAAAAAAAATTAAAACTATAAAAATTACACCAAAATTAAATTAAAAACTGCAAAATTGCTAAAAAAATAGCGAATCAAACTATAAAATTACAATTAAACTTAAAATAACACAAATATTAATTTTTTTCTTCGTATGCCAATTTTTAAAATATTTGTCTATATATGGACCATCTTTAAACTTCTGGCATGTGAATATCGGCGACCCCAAAACGAAGATATTTTACATTAATTATTATGGCAAACGTATTCAGTGAATGTGAAAATAAAATTATGATTCGGTACCTCAAAGTCATTATGTATATAAGGTAATATTTATATTTTGAATACTTTTATTATAAATCAGTGTATTCCGATTGCGAAATGTGTCCTTATTAGTGGTCCCGTATGGGACCGCTGGGCGGTTAAAGGTTAACTATAACTAAAATAATATCATGCTCTACTGATAATTCGTAAGAACTTGACTAATTAATACGTATATAATTAATACGTAAGACTAACGTGTAACAATAGCTGCTTGTTTAAAACAACGATTACGCTTAGATTATTTTTGTCATAATTTACATAACAGCGAAGTCCTTTTCAAAAATAGAAAATGAAAAGGGATGAATGTGTTTATGGCTAAATATTTAATCGATGGCACGTAAGGTATGCTATCTGGAGAAAATATCTCCAGCGCTTATTGAAAAATAAAATAACGCCTTTGCCCGCTACGCTGAAGAATGTCTATAAATATAATATGATTAAAAAAATCACCCGGAGAATAAATAGCATCGATCAAAACTAAATCCATAATGTGCCGTTAAGTGTACACTGTATATTGGACTTGCACGCTAACGATGTACTAAATATTAACATCGTTTCCAGTCTTGACCGTGTTTGTTTAGTCATTTTAAATGTAGCGAAATATGCCGTTAATTGACATCAAACTTGACCACACTGAACGAAACCACAAGTAGGCAATCAAATAATGAATGCAATCTCGAGTCTCAGGTCGGCGACTCTTGAATCTGAATCATGCATACCTGATTTGCATGAATATTTTGATTGTGTGGCGCTGAAGCCATTTGCGAGCAAGAAGCTGTTACAATTTATTATGAATGAATGTTTAATTAATGCTAACACTTGCCTTCCGCTAGATCTATATAAATTTAAATAATTTATAACAAAGTATTGATCGGGACACGAAGAATTAATTTGTACTGAAATTGATTATCAAAATAAATGCCATGAAATTGTTACTGATTTTAGAGTTATTACGAAAAACCTGGAAGAAGGTTATGACCAATGAGGATTTGTCTAATATGAAAATTAAAACAATATATCGGTAGGCGTTTAGCAATTGATTACTAAAATATCCTTTCGAATTATTTACAGATTAATTAATTTTAATGAATAAAATGCCACAAATAAAATTCAACACAAGATGAACCAAGGTTTAGGAAATATTGACAGAACTGTAGTTTCGTCAAATTTTTCGGATGATAAGCGTCTTCGGCGTTTTGAGTTAAGAGAACTTAAATCTAAAGCAATAAAAAAGGGATTTAAAATAATTTGAAAGACTAAAGATGTGAACAGTGATTGAAAAATTCTAAATAAAATTAATTTTCAATAAACAAAAAATACTTCGGACACCTCATTTAAACACTTTTAAGGTGTAATTGACAACTCTTGGTGACAAGGAATTTTATTATAGAAAGAAAACAGTATTTGAATTGTATTGCTTCCACATTTCTATAATGATTAGAACCGGTATAACCCGATAAAACATAAATCTAAAAAAGGCTATTAATATGAAATTGAGTGTTTTAAAAAATAAAACACAATTCATTTGTACTACTTCCACATGTTCACATGTAAACATGTGGAAGTAGTACAAATGACAAATGAATTGTGTTTTATTTTTTTAAATATAATGTCTTTCCACCAAGAATTGACAGTTAATACCTTAAAATTGAAAGAAATTGAGTATTGATTGAATTGGTTCAATCAACCTCAACTTTATTTAAAATAGCGGTTACGTTTTCTTCATCCTTCCAACACCAACTGTCAGGGCATTCATTGCCTCTCCATCGCCAATCGTTGCAGCCTTTGCAATACTATACAACTAAGGAAACCTTTGAATTGCGCTGGATTTCTTCCGATACTTCCATAGCTTGTCTTAGGTACCATGCCTTTTAGGTAGACATTTATATTGTACGGCAATATTTTAATTGAAATGAGTGTTCAATATGCATTACGGATCGATAAAACAATCGGTCCAGTCCAAAAGCCGACTGGTAAATACTTTTGGGCGTCCGTCCTCTTCAATAAGAGGTTTGTATTCATACCCAATACTCTGATTTTTCCATCAATGTATGGATTTGTGTTTAAATCCACGGATGTCTATGATGTTTTTATTCCTCTTTTATACTATATCCCCAACGATCCTAAAAATGGGGCGGGGCGTAGGGAGTACGATAGGCTGAGGTCTTTCGAAAAAGGAGGTTGAGTGACAATTCCCATAATAACAACTTCTACTGAGATCCTACGATAGGAGTCCATACACTCCATATTGGAAACGGACATGATCGAAACAAAATAGGGCCAGCATCGAAAATCAAGGAAGAGCAGTTATTTTGTAAAGTTAAGTAGGTAGGTACTAAGCATAGAAAGGCCGAGAGAGGCGTTACTCGAGGAGACAAAGGAAATAATAATGTTCGACGATTCGTTTCACATCAGCTGTTGTCACGCTCTACTGGCTGATCGCCTCCATGGTGAACACACTCCGGCCGAAGTGGACGCATACCACGGCATCCAGCTAAAGTGCACGCAACATTACTCCTCTGCGATAATAATGGTAATAATATTGTGCCATCGCAATATTTAAAATGTTCAGCGGCTTGTTGCCGGACATTGCAGCATGCAAGTGTACGGGAAATCAGTTTCACTCAATGAAATCTAGTTTAATACTGCAAAAACTCGAAAGGAATTCGTAACTGATATTGCTCGACGCCTGCATTTTTTAACACACATGTTCATAAGAAACATTTGTTAGTTATGTTCAAATTTGTTTCGATGTTATTTATTAATTTCCCGTTTGAGAAGACGCTATTATTATATATTGTGTATTTTTTTTTAGTAAATTACTTGTAGGCCTACTATATAGCTGATGTAGAGGTGTCATTTGCTCAGGAGTGGATAACTTTGTAATGTCGGAATGTATTATTCAAAAAAAGTTCAATTAGATATAGGTACTTACGTATGACTGTAAAACAGTGAAATGAAATATTTGGATTCAGTTGAAACGCCGCAGGTTCCCATCTCTTGGATAGGGCGATTTGAAAACTTATTTAATAGTTTGGGGCCGATAGAGAAAGATTGTCAGATATTAATTATTTACTCAAAGGATTTCAACGTTGTGTTGTTGATATTTGAGATCGCGGTCGTCTATACATAGTCTCACCGGCAACCAGTAGTCGCTGTCGCCACCGCGAGCATCCCTGATATATGGTATATCAACGGCTAATCAATAAATGATGAATACATAGTGATTATAATTTAAGACATCGACTGAGGGTGCTTGATGGAATTTCAATATTAAATTTGGAATACATGGAAGTGTACAAAACCTCAATAATCCAAATTTAACATAGTGATTAGTAAAATCTGTCTTCAGAGCGACATGATCCGATGAAAGCATAAAAAAATGAAACTTACGCGACAAGTCCGCCAAGGAAAGCGACCGGTCCCCCTCCGATGAGTCTGATCTTCCTGTGGCACGTGTCGAAGAGCGAGAGCCTGGCGTGGGGCGGCGGCGGCGGCGGGAGTCCCACCAGCGCCGACTGCCCTCCGGCCTGGTGGTGCGCCGGCGATCGCAACATCCTTCCGCTCGCGGATCCCGAGCTGCGTGCCCTCGCCCTAGCTAACAGCCCGCCAACGGCTGAGAGCGCATCGTCGACGACCCGCTTCGGGAAAATTTTTACCTCCTTCGGCCACGCACAATTTTTCAAATGAGCAATTCTCACACTATATGAGCGGAATCCATACACAGACGTGCGGTTTTCAACAGCTCCTCACTTGTGCTCCAGATTTAAAATTTCACTTTTTTGTATCGGAAAAACTACTACCAAAAATAACAGCAATAATTGACACTGACTCTACTTATACCTCGATACGTTTTCCAATTTTTGTTATTTTGAACGTGAATACAAAATAACACGTCTCAAATTTGAATAGATTCATTCAATCAAACTTTCCTACATTAAAAGTATTATTACATTTCAATAGAAGGCAGCATCGAACAATTTAAAAAAAAATACAAAATGTGATAAAATCAATGCACACTTTTTCTGACATATACTGAACAGTAAATTTGTGTTCGATGATTTTGAATTTATTCAATATATTTATATGTAAATGTTATCTGAAACCATAAAAATAAATCTATAAACTATCATTTGACAATTGAGTACACATCGAGCTATCGTTGAAATGAAGGCACATGCATAAAAAAGTGACTTTAATAAAAATCTATGGCATAGTGAACAGCCGTCCACTTATATCGATTATTCCATAAATGCGCTGCCATAAACATAGTCAGAGAGGCAATACGTTGACCCAGTTATTTACACCTAATAGGCGAAACTGTGAACTATGGGAAAGTATTGCCATCGGGTGTATAACATAATAATATTTTAATACGAAACATCGGTGTTTCCGTATATGCGACATTTTTAATACCTGCGTCTAATTGACGTAGTGTTGTCAGCACTGATTATTAAAAATGTTACCGACAATCACTTAGAATCAAACTACGAACAAAGCTGTCTAGCTTCTTTAAATTACGAAGCATTGTTCTTTTATTCGAAATGAAAAAGGACAGCATTCACAGGCGATATCGGATCGAACGTTATATTATATGTTTACATTTTGGAGGAATATAATAAGATTATATATAAATATGTTCCGTATTACGTTATAAATCTACCCATGGATCGTAATGCGGCAAAAAAACAATCAAATGAAAAGGTGAACAAGGCCTTCGTGGGAGTATAAAAGGTGTTTTTTTCTTAACGAAAGTTTACCATACAAAAGGGCCGCGCTGGTCCATGTCTGCCGCGAGCAAAAAAGCTAACCAAAATAAACCAGACGCAGATACAATATTAATGTGTCTATATAGCGATAGCCAAGATGTCTGTCACGAATAACGTTGAAATAATGATTATGATACGAAACACGGCATGAAGTTAGTATTACAATAAAATATGCCCGATTACAAAACAACCAGATTAGTTGACATGTCACTATAACTAGTAGTCATTCACACGCCTGCAGCATGAACGTGTTAATTTTAAACGTCAAGTAAAATTTCTCCAACTAATAAATAAAATACATTGAATTGATTTTGTTGCATTTTTATATTACTGTATTTGTAAAACGTTTATCAAAAAAAAAAAAAAAACGAAATTGAATTCTGGTACATAATTTATTACTTATTTACCGTGATGTATAAAACAAAAAATAAGATAAATACTAACATTTCTCTTCATGGATTTCGTACAACTTACTGGTAAGGTTAACCTCTTATTTCATTCATAATTTAAAATAATATACTTTTTGAAAGATAATTAAAATGTTGAAAAAAAAACAACAATATTATCAAAGCCGGCGACGCAGTTAGGTATTATTTATTTGTCAATAACATTTATTTTGGCTGTAATACAATTTCTATAGTTGACAGTCGTTTATGAACAACCATTCAATATTTAAACAACTCGATATGAAAACAAATATGCTTATGTAAAGATTAAATAAAATCAAATCAAGTCTTCACTTTTATTCTCTTTACGTCACACAACATGAAATCACGAAGTGCGTTACGAAACTTGGGTTACGTACCGCAGCCTACAAAACAATACCACAGAAACTTACGTCAAACAAAACAACAATAATTGAACGACAAAAATTCAAAATTGGAACGCAAACACCGCATCGGTCGATCTTTTATTTTTCGAATGTCAAAAAAAATGTTTTCAAATGACAGGACGGCGATAGTTCGCGCTGCGGTGGCAGTCCGTCGAAACACAAAAATGCTCTACGACTCTGCTGAGACGACCCGAACCTCAACGCGATCGGAAAAGAACTGCCGCAAACCAGCTGACAGCATCGCGCCCGCGCGCATGCGCTGTGACGCATTGGCTTTGTGTCGACGTAATGTTTCATGTTCAAAAGTAAGTTTGCGAAAATGCGGCAGTTTTGTAGCCATTTAACACAGAATAGGTAAAATGTTGGTCATATTCGAATGTTTAAAAATATTTCTGTAACAAAATCCACCAAATCAATCAAAACTTTAAGAACATTGACATCAAACGAAAACATTGCAACCACAACACATACACCGTAAATATCATAATCATTTTCTTCACAATAGGTAGGTAACAGCTTCAATAAATATAATTCACATGGTATAAACAAGGTATGTATTATTATTTGGCACTATTTAATTTAAACATCTCCATACATTCCAATTGCTTTTTTGCCTTTTAATGCAGTTTACCTCGTTCGCTTTCAAGCGAAAGAGTGAAGTTTAAATTGATAGACAAAATTTAAAATAGGTATTTGATTCTTGCTGCTTCTGAACTTATACGATGAAAGTTTGCATAATCAATATTTATCTAATAACAACATTTTTAACAACTGAATAATTAGGTTCATTAAACAAAATAGGACTAATAACTAATACAATACGAATACTGGTTGTGTCAGTTCCAAACAGTCCAGATATCATTACACATTGTGAATGAATATATTTTATATCCTCTGTGAAAAGGGAAAAGGACGTAACACACACACAAAAAATATTGTGTACAGCCCAAACAAAACGTGTATAATACTGTATAGTACGTGTATAGTACACGTTGTAATTATGGGAACAAAAATATTTTGAAAAGACGGAGGGATACGCCATTTTGCCTTTCTATAGTCGATATAGTGTATATTAATATATACATATAGAGTATTAGCACTGTGTGAGTTATACACAATATTTTTTGGTGTGGGTTACGTCCTTTTTCATTTCCAAAGTCGATATGAAAATAATAAATTTTCATAAATGTTCTAAATAAAATAAACAACTTTTATGACATTACTGGGTTTCCACTGTTTTCTTATTATACTCACGTGCGTTAAGCGTCATGTTAACATTTATTAATTTATATGAATAAATTATATCATTATGTGTGAATGCCATATAATTATTTAAAGCAACGTAAAAGATTTACGTACATTCAATGTTGCACCAAATTTCACCGAGAGAAGAGAGCACGCAATGTAGCCGGCAACGACACGCAATGTCAGCTGATCGGCGCGCAGGTGTGTGTGCGGTGACCCGCCTGCGAGTGTATGCGTGAGAGAGTACAGCGTATACACGGCAGAGTCGGCTACATTGCCTGACACTTCTACCTAAAGAGCGGTGCGGGAGGGGGATTTGATACGCAGAGTTTTATAATGCGGGGTGAGGGAGAGCGAGCACAAAATAGACCGTCGCGTATTGCGTTGGCAACGGTCGCACAAAAACAAAAGAACGGGAATAATATCGATGCAAATTTGACACAACCGAAAGTGGATGAGAATGCACAGTCTGTAGGCCACATGTGTAATGACTGCAGAGTTAGTAGCGAAATATAATAGCCTCACCTAGTGTTACTAAAAGTTGAAGAAATAACTGGAGAGGAGTAAGTGTCAAAGCCCCTCCAGAGCTTAGTGAAAGAAACAATGTGTGAAATTTGAGCACAACAATTTTGAGAATATTTTCGATGGCAAAGGAGAGGTGGCCCAGATGAGGAAGCGCATTATAAAAATAATCAACAGTGAAATGAAAATATAATATCAATATATCTTATTATCCGCTCGCAGTGTGGAATATAATTTTCGTATTATGTATCAACTAGAAATTATTACCAGGGTGGTAACATTCCCTCAATACGTTCGCTGCGAACGATACGCAGACAGAGAGAGAGAGAGTGTGTGTGTGATTTGTGTTGAAATTTTAGTAATATACACACTCCTTCTGCGAATGCGCTGACAGAAAGAGTGTGTGTGCGTAACAGATACCTACATCAAGACAAATATACGTATGTTGTACTGACATGTTTTAAGTCAGTCAAGGACTCTTTCAACAACCCGTTTTCAAGAGCCGATCGGTGGGTGAGAAGAGTTGATGACGTCTGTTCAATCGTATATACATTCAGAAACCATCCGTTTGGTTATTGAAGGCTCGGAATGCATCATGGAAGCCTACAGGGGTAACTAATCGATCTCAGTTTCCATTTTCTATACTGGCATATAATTAATAACTTTGTTTGTTAAGATCGTATTTAAGATTTATTGTTCAAGCAGAAGAGGCAAGGCGTAAGACGAAAGAGTTTATATTGGCTGCTTAACCTAAGCCAATGTACATTTCATTGGCAATCTTATATGGTTAGACGTCTACGGTAGGTAGACGTACTGCAAGAAAAAGAATATGCACTTTTCAATTATACAGAACTTCTAAAATAGCGCAGTTTGTTACACTACTTCCTCGACCAACGACGTTTTAGCTGCACTAAGGAATAATCAAATCAGACGGTATGACGGGAAGGTTTTCGATATTACACACAAATATTATCTCGTTATTATTTTTCAGTTTTTGACACTATCTGTATTTACAGTAAACATTTGAGAATTTAAATTTTAAATTACTTTTTATAAAAAAGCCGAAGCTATGATACTTGCTATATTACGTAGGTGCGATATTTTGATTCTGTACTATATGCTATTTGTATACTTTTTGTAAATGATTCATCAATAGGGCACAGCCCGAATGACTAAAAACTTGCCCTCTACACAAGACTCAAGAAAGTCAACAACTTGAATGCTCCATTTTTACGCATTTAGATAACCGCAGGTTGGACTCTTAATGGAGATAACAAAACAGAAGTTTTTCTAAGAGAAATACTTTTTAGTCAGTTGCTCAATCAATCGTTTTCGAAGAGAGTTGGGCTAGGACAGGAATAGTGGTTAGCTGATAACTCTCGCCAAGCTCCTTTTTTGCGATCAGATAAGTGAGAGGGAATTCAAGGCATCACAAACATCCATGCATACGAATATAAATCCATAAATCGAACGAAAAAACAATTTATGAAACTGTACGTACAGGGATTTGTACTCGAGATATCCGTAACCGAAGCAAACGACGTTTACCACTTCACCACGGATCCGACGCTATAAATGCTCCATAAAGAGTCCATATCGTATTATCGGATGCAATCCCTCTTTGAATCAAAATTAAATTATAGCCAACCATGGGGTACCTATATAGCATACGTATTTGACAGCCAGGACATGGTAGCTTATGATGTGTTGACCTGCTGTTAAATTTACGTTATCTTAAAAATATTTGGCAAATTGGCGATTGATGACAAGTTTCGCTCAACGGGAAAACGTTTCAAATAATTCACTAAAAATGCATCGATTTGTTGACGTTGTGAAGATTAACATTTATTTATCATTTCTACCTATTTTATTATCTAAGGATGGACAGTAAGCGATATTGAATATATTGAATTGATCAATAATAAAAATTAGATACAGATTCAAAAAATTAAATATTAACAATTGCGTAATAGTATAACGCACAAAATGGCATACGTCGTGTTAAAATATTGCTTCGTAAGTAACAAAAATTAATACGTAACTCAATTTTGCAAAAAAATAAAATATGCATATTCATATTGAAAGTGAACTGTGGAATATAGAAACGTTAATTATGCTTGAATCACACGTTCGGAACGCTGACACAAAGAGCGATGAAATTTCATAACCATATAAAATAAAATATCACTTGCCATGTCATACGTCAAAATGTTGCAAAGATCATTAAATTTCTAAGACAACATTAATAAGCAATAGAGACGTAATTCACTTTCAGCTCATTCGATGAGTGAATCAAACTTTTTTTTAACCATGTCCGCTCCCAATGCGAAGTTTATGGCCTCATAATGGAAGTATCTCAACAGAAGTTTTTCCACAAGATCTGCCCGCCTGCTACTCAGATGCTCAACCTCTCTTTTTCGAAGAGGCTAGGGATAGAAGGATATTGCTAGGACAAGACATGTGGTTACCAAAGCGCTACGCCCCGTATTTAGGATCGGATGGGTGAGAAGGCATTATAAACTGCATACCATTCATGTCTTCGAACAGAAATCCATAAATCGATTGAAAATTCAATTTATGAAACTGTCCGTCCAACGACGTTGATCGCTGCACCGTGGATCCGGCAACGTAAGCTCTACAAGTATTTAAAATACTGCATAACGTTAAACTAATTCTGGAGGATTACAATTGATAACGTTGTTATTCCACTGTTGTATTACTAAGTGTTGTGAGACACGTGTTTCACCTCTAGTTCAGTAGAAAGAAATAGTCTAACTTTTAATTTTTATAATTTCATAAATTAAGAATCAGAATTAATCTATGCCTTATAAATTATAAATGAATACATTTACGATAGTTAGTCTGAAGATGTTTCTCAAAGAGGCGAAACACGTGTCACAATTAGTAACACAAACAGTGTAATAAAAAAATTAGCAATTTTAGTTGTATGTTAAAAATGAATTTCCACAAAGTCACCGTCAAATACATCGAAAATGTCAATTCTGAATGGGTTGGTAATTAATTAAAATTTTATTTAACATATCCAATTTCATAAAAAAATTTTTTCAATAATAATAAATATATTCCACGGAAAGTAATTTATGTCACATTGAAACATTAGTGAAAGAGGGTAAGAGTACATGGATGTGCTAAAGAAGGAACTAGTAATCGCTTATCTCTTTCCAAAACCGCGTATTCTTGGTAAATGGTAAGGGATGTGAATATCACAGATATTCACGCCTTTGGACATGCATACATCCATAACAAATCCGTACCAGCCCATACGATAAGGGCGAAAACATTAGATTGTTACCACTTGGCTACGGCTACTTGGAAAATATAATAGATTACATTGATAATTTTTGACTAAAATAAGAATTTTGAATGAGCGCGACAATATGCTACTAAAATGATCAATATGAATTGGACACGGCGAAACAAATTGAAGATGAAACCTTTCCATATTTTTTAATATCAATATATAGAACCGGTAATTTCACAATTATTAATATAATTGGTTTTGAACATAATCATAAACAACAAGAATGCATTTGCATCAAAATAAAGAATGTTTTGTAACGTAATTTAATGAAAAAGTAAAATAAAATCTAATATTTGACCTAACGTAACAGATATTATCATAAGTAGCGGCCTAGTTTAACCTCGGAGTTCATTGGACAAATAATGCTTTTTTATGCAGTTGTAAAGAGCTTTGTTACCTTACCTTGGATTAAATTGTATAAAAAGAATAATTGTTAGAAAGAACAAACCACTTTAATAATACTCATACTAAGTGTATCCTAAAATGGCAACACTATTATTTTTTAAATTTATTCACTGCAAATACAATGCACTGTGGAGATTTTCACACCTCATTGGTTGCGTAAGAGTACAAATAAATAAGAGGAACAGGCTCCCGAGTCAACAATACAACAGTTAGTATTAATTAATTACAATACTAAGTTAAGACAATGGTTTCTAACAAAGAAGACCTTGCGTATGTATTCTCTCATGCATATTTAGTTTGAATTTGATGGAAATGTGAAGGATTTTTTAACACAATCGTATTTCTACAGTTTTTTAATAATTTTAATTTTTTACTTAGGTACATGCTTAAACACGACGATAACGAGCATTGGATATATGTACAATATATTACAGGTTTAACTGTAAAACCATCTATGGTAAATACGTCATACGGTTAATGAAGATTGAATGGAATGATTGCATTCATTGAAGAGTGTACAAATATGACTTGCACAATAGTGTTCAGTTTATGAAAATAATTCTTTACAAACATTAAAATAAAATTGACAAGCTTGCTGTTCCAATGGTTGAGTCACATCACTCACATCCAGTTATAGCATATAGCATAAAGATAACAAAATTATCAATTTAAATTTTGCAGTGTTTTTAAATTCGCAACATTTCCAATCATCTTCTGGCTTACGTAGGAACTTTCAATCTTTGTTTAGGCACAAAACCTTTTTACAATAAAAGGTCACTGACGACCACCCATTATATCTTCTTAAAAATGGATATATCACATTAAAAATATATATTTTTAAAATTAAACTATAACCCTAATACACATTCGATGCGATATTTGTACTTTTAACTGAGAAATAAGTCGGACGACCATTTTTACATCCAACTTCAAGTCGTACATGCTGTCTGTCTGCTAGATAAATAAACATCCATCAATACTTAAAACTAGTTTGAATAGTAACGATCGAATTCATCGGATCGAAAGTACCGAAGCAAAAATTTTCAGAAGAATTTTGATTATTTCTTGATAAGTAAAAAAATTCGTTTCGGTTATTTCAACTCTAAAAGCTGATTGTTAAAATGCTAGATGATATTATAACATTCTGTTATACCTACAATAATAAAAACATACGGGAGGCACAGTTTATAACAGTACATCATAGTCAATCTTTCAACAGTTTAATATGCTACTTTTCCTAAATTCTCTTTTATATGTATAAATAATGTAATTCTCTAACCATCCTCAGCAAAAAGTGTACACATAATAAAGTCCCAATTTAGTTTATTATTAAATAAATCCATGACAAATAAACCAAATACAATACTGTACAGTTTGATTGAACTTTACATAACGGCATCAAGCAAAATATAAACTGGTAATTCAATTTTACGTTATATCATTATTTTTAACCATAATGGTTTACTTACTAATATTTAGATATTGCGGGAATCTTAACATAAGTAAGCAATCTGAGAGAGAATTTAAATTGCTGATACAATTTCCATCTCGAGTTTTCGCTTAATTTATAAGGTAAGAAACGTTTCAAAAATTATTATTCTCGGAGTGAACAAGGGGACTAATTGGAGGCTTCCTATTTCTGGATCATTTCTATGGTCCGGGTTGTATTTTAAGAGTTCCGATGTTGAATTTGAAACAAGAACATAATTAAACGACGCGGCGCGAAGTTTGGAAGGTACTCCTCATCCACTTCAAAGAAACAAACTTATGCGAAGATGTTCTTGTGAATTTTTCCCAACAAAAGAAAATACATCTCCTTATTTGTACACATAAAACCGTTATAAATTTAAAACGATTTACAGAGTCTGACATTAAATGCCACAGAACAATGGCAGTTAGCTACTAGTTTTAGCATAATAGCGGCGCACTGTCTTTCAATTCGATATTTTGTTTTTAGAAAGACGATTTCCAAATGGTGTCCCACAAATTCAAATGGTAAACTATTTTACGATGAAAACATTTTAAGTTTCCGGTTCAGTTTTACAACATTGAACGTTTTCCATGACTAAATTTAATTAGAAAGATCTAAGTTAGATGAATTGTTTTATAAACTAGGTACGTTTCCAATGAGAAGCATATGATGTTTATCACGAGAACTGCCTATATATCTGTATATTCAGATAAGGACATAATGATAGGATTAGGATAGCAAAAGTAATCAGTTAATCTCTCTTTTAAGACTCGTTTCCACGGTCGGCTTGAAATTTATAATGAAATTCCATCAAGCGTCAGTCGATATAATATCAAATATATTTGACATGTATAAAAGTGTTTTATAGCCATTTATTACTCCAATTTTATATCATAGAGAATTTATGAATATAATTGAATTTTAAATAGGTAAGAACTTAATTATGTATGTTTAAGTAAAATAAAAATATTGACCGACCTGTTAGAATTAACAGCTCTATAATAAGATTCATTTAAATAAATGTCTTATAAATATATTCTACCCAGGGTTTAGGAGTTTTTTTTGTAAGTATGACGATTGCAAATCAACCTATCTCTGCAGACATTTTACATTCGAATCAAATACAGTTACCGCTGGTTGGCAGGTTTAGGACTTACCTTCTTTTGACATTGACCTCTTCACCTCGCCGAGAATAGGCAGATGAATGAAAGGTCATATTGAAGCCAGGGGAGGAACGCTTTTCAAACGACACGAGACACAGGGCGCTTATATTTAATTCACCACGTATTTACTATCCATCACAAAATTGATGCATTCTTTTAAATAATGTTTTCAAATTGTATTACTAATTTAGTTGTCCTATATATTTCGGTAGCACCTGTTTTGCCTAATTGTAATTGCTTAAGTGCTTTTATACGGAAAAGTGGCCAATACGAACCTTTTTTTTCAAACCTAGCGGTATAGTACTCCGGGATGTCTGGACAGTGCTATTTTTTTGTTTTCATTATTTAAATTTATCATAGGATAAAATATCAAAGTATTTTGTTCTAAAAAATATTGTAGAACTAAATATTTTGTCCTATTATAAAGGAGCTCTACCAAGTAAATGCCAATTCAATCAATACTTTAAATTTATCATTTGCGATCAAGAGCATTTGTGTTTTCTAATCGTGTTGATGTTACGTAAATTTCAAAATTATTAAATAATATCCTCCAGATATGGCCCAGGCTTGACTTATAACAACTCATTTGTTAATGTTAGAGCAGGAAGGATGTACATTTTTATGAATTGGTTTTTTTTAGATCTGTAAAATAAAAATAATATTATAATGCTACTAATACATTATAAATTAAATTAAAAATGCTTCCCCACCGAGTGTAACTGGTCCCGATCATAATGTAAATTTTTGAAAAGAGAACGGAATTTTACTTTTTAAATATAATGTTTTTCCACCAATAGACAATAAATTCAATTGAGTTATACCGTTTATTGAGATCTTTTGGCCATGGAAAGCAATGCATATGTAATTATATTTGTATTAAAATAATGCGGCTCTGTTGGAAACAACGAGATCTCCATTCCCGTAATGGCCATAATTGAATCATCATATTTTCAATTCAAAGTTCTCTCAACCGCGCGGCACAGCCGAGTTGGTATGGGCATTTATTTCTGCAGGGAAACAAAAGAGTTCATAATGTAGATAGATAGATAGATAGAAGATGTAGCTGGCATTCAATTAACGAAATAGATAGGCCAAGTTTGCCGGGGTTGGGTGGGGGGGAGCTGTAAAAATAAATGGGTCGCAAGGTCGCGGAGATTGACCCTCAGATGGTTTGATTATTAAATTATTATGTCGTTCAACTTTGGTAACATGAATGTTATTAATTCATCATATTATTAATATATAGAGATATATGTGTTTGTGGGTCAACAACAGGGGTTGCATGCAATACCGGACGAATATATCTAACCGGTATTCAGTGGCGACCGGTGACAAGAATATTAGGTAGTGCAAAAAAGATTCACCTATTTATGAAAGAAATCCATCCTTCACATATTGGAATTTGAAAGCACTTTGATAACACGAACACATAAGTCTGAAATTGGCGATACCAACTGTTTCGCTTCATCAGGTTTTCCCAAACTTTTCCTGCCGATTAATTTCGAGGGACCACCTTATTAAGACATGAATTTGAGTACGTCTACATTTGATGCAGCCCCAGCAGCATATAAAACCATTCCAGGTTTTCGTGGATGATAGTTTGAGAAACCTTGTCTGTCTTTACTCGTGGTGTTTTTTAAAACGAATTGATCTTTTTTAAATTTTAGAAGCAGCATTCACTTTCGACTGAAGTCATCGGTATTGTATAAATTATTTTTAATGGCTTAACGGTTTAGCTAAAGACTACAAGTATTTTTTATTCCTGAAAACTTGAAGTATAGACAGGGCTCCATGAACATCGTAAAAATGTTCTCTGCTGTATAAGACAGTTAGTTCAATTTAAGTTTAAATTCCTCCATGAAATCGTATGTTAGGGTTAACGTATTAGAGTCTGCTATTGGAATAATTCTGTATTAAACCGGAAATTTTTCGCTTAAGTATATTTCGGGGTAAATAATTTAAATAAATCATTATTGAAGGATATACAAAATATTAGAGGAAGGTATATCACGAAACCGAACGGATACATAGTTGAACATTATGGAATAGGTAAGGCCAGCCTGGTAAAAAACTTGAAACTAACGTATTTTAAATATTCAATTATATCTCCTTGGCATTATACACGATCATAGCTATAATTTTATAAATTGCATTCATCACTCAAAAAGTTATCATGGTAGGTAAATATTATTATTATTAAAGAGCGTGTAGTGAGATTACTAAGCTTGTTCGAATGCCCTTTTTCATTCTTACAAATGGCTGTTGCAAGCTTGTAAATTCAAACGTCAAATCGCTTTCGGGTACGTTCGGGAATTTCCGTCAAGGAGAGCAGTGCTCCAAGGGCTCACAAAACAGTCCATACAAAATGTATGTGTCGCGTAGTTCATACTGGTGCAACGTCACAAATATGTCAAAAACCATACAACATTTTAGACGTCTAGGGAGTGCGGCAGAAGTTTTGCTCCAACCGTGTCATCGACCGACTTGCATGCGTATTCTGAATGGACACGGAATATGTTCCCTAACTGTGTTTATTGATCATCGTTTCCTGCAATATTTTCTTTTCGTGTTCCCCGAGGAAAATTCAAAATAAGTGAATTGGTATACTTATTATGTTTGAATATCATTTATTAATGGAATATTTCATGGGACTTATGAGAGTGCAGTGCACTCTTTGCTCCTTTAAAAGAGTCGTCCCTTGACTACGAGTCGAGTAATTTCGAATTTTCGTGATCGCCTTCCACAACATAATAACGATCAAGAAAAGAAACGAATTTACTTTTTATGTTCTTGGACAGATACAGAGCTGCACGGGACCGATATTTTAACCATGCACTATTGTGCTTAAAAAAATAAGGAAAAAGAGAGAGAAAAATGACAATGTAACTTGCTTAGCCACTTGTTTAAGTGATATTAAGTATCATGGGTTTCCGTAGCGCGGCTGTAGAGTGTGATCTACTACTCGTTGTATCTAAAGAGGAATCGAGAATAAAGCTAAAATCTGTCGATGTTGATCAGATCCGGCGATAGAAAAATTTGATGAATATGAGAAAGATGTGTTAAGGAATATTTTTTTATGATGGAAATAAAAAATATTTTTTAAATGTTAAACAGCATATTATATTGTACTATTTACGCATTCTACTGTAAAAATTCTACAAAATATATTCATTCCATTGACACTAACAGCGAGATATCATTTTAGCGTGAAACGGTTTGAAGTTTATACAGTTAGACGTTTATGGATCACAAGTCATTTCAAACGGGAAGAAATAGCGAAGCAGTCTACAAATCGTCCACAAATTACCCACAAATTGTCAGAGGTGCGTAGGTTCTACGCCGTAGAACATAACATGTGACGAGGCGGCACAGCAAACAAATAATAAATTAGACAATATTGATATTTTTATTGTTATGCAGAGCGGAAACATCCGATCGGAGTGGAGTAGATGAGATAGTGTTTGGGCTCGTGATTTGAGGTCACATTTGTTCGGAGTCAAAGCACTAAGCGGCCACTGGTGTTAGTCAATAAATTGGCACCACGCGATCTCATTGACCCCCCTCGCCCGTGGCTCGATCAACAACAAATCTATTATTCCCGAATGCGTCATTCGTTCATTCACGAAACAAGCAATTCGGCAGCGTGGACAGCTGCGAGGTCTCTGGGGCTGCGAACGAACCTGACGCGATTACTGCAGGTAAGGCAACTGCAAATGACTATTCTTAATTCATTAGATACTACTGGAAGAGCCCATTTTCCACGCATGCAGACATAATAACGATGATCCTATCGGGTATTCTGATTTACAACTTGGTATAACTTCATTATAATTAGATTATAAATAGCAAATAGCAATTTATTCAGACAAATAACTTTGTACCATTCAGGAAGTGTATGCTATTTGTTATATTATTATTTACCCTGGGCACATTCATGTGGAGATATTAATGGTTTTCAGTGTGATGCTTAAAAAGTATTTCGTTTAAAAAAAAAAGACCGTGCATGCGGCAAGTAGTTAACTACGGGAAGGTATTAACTTCCTTCAATCACTCTGCCTGCCCTTACCCAGAGTGATGATCCGCCAATCGTTTCTTCCGTGGAAATTAATCAATAATGACAATTTTTAATTGGAAAATAAATTAGGATGGACGACCCGACCCTCTGAATCTCGCGCAATAGAAAATATACACAAAAATGACTATTAGGTTTTAGTTAAATATGGTATGTAAGTATTTCCGACTTTTTATTAAATGATTAGAAACGTGATCTCGTTAAATAAACTAATCCTCGAGGATTGTCATTATTCAGCGACAAACGTTCTGGACTTTCGAAATTACGATACAGGGTTAGAAATCCAAAGAAACATTTAATGTTTACTTATTTGTCTGTCAATTCATTTATTTTATTGAAAGGTCATGGAAGACTTCGATATTTTCAATCTTTCTTTTCCTACATACTATTTAATTAATCAACAAAACTGATATTTCTAATATGTTTTTTTCGTAAAACAAAAAGTTTGTGATCTGCCTTTACTAAATATTAGGGCTGTCCATCCTTAGTATGTTGCGCGTTGAAAATTAAAATTTATCCGTAGGCCGAATCCAGAATAATAAATGCAGTACGTACACAAACTAAATTACTTGAAGAAATTAAATTGCCTAATCGTGACTTTATTGAAATTTCGCAAGAAAGAAAACTCAAACTATGTACTTTCATGGCACTGACTGTTGGCTTGATTGACTTAACATAAAGATTTCCAACAGAGTTCCCCTTGGTGAATTATGCAATATATTGTGTGATAGTTAATATTATTTTGTTTCAATAGTTCAACAAAGACGATTACATTCCTCGTTATAGCTTTGACCCTATCGTATAATGGATGAATATTTATCGAATCCTCAATAGTTCATAACTGTTTCGAAAATACAAGTACTTTTAGTAGCCTCATGTAAAGATATAAGACTGATGATTTATTCATTAAAAGTAAAAACCTCCGGAATAGTTCGAACAAAAATTAAAAGTTGACTAACGTCAGTTTGATCAGTGCTTTCATCAAGCTACAATGAAAAGTATTGATATTTTGCAGTTGAATCACACAGCTTTTTTGGTAAAAACAATTTCATAACAGTAAAACCACGGTGAAATTATAGTTTGGGGATAGCAGCAAAAAAAATCACCAATATCGAAATCGTCAGAATCAAAATATCTAATTCAATTCAAATTTTAAAAAAATTGTTTTTTTGCGCTTAAAAATAAAAAAAATATCGGCGGGCCTCATTTTGGACAGCCCTGCTATAAATAAAAAAATCTGTAGATGTTGCTTAAAAAATCTTTCGATTAAATTGGCATTAAGCTGACCATAATAATAAGGTTAAAAAAGAAATCTGTCGTATAAAATATAATGTTATTTTTAGAGAATTTCTCCACGGCAAACTTTTACTACCACTACAAAAAATGTCAAACAACTTCAACAAAAAAATAAAGTTTTCTACGTCGACACATTTTTTCTTCCTACCAAAGTCTATCTATTGATTAATGATTATATTCGAAGCTTGATCTATCAAGTAGTTTGTAACGCCTAGAACTGATAATTAAGATGGATGCTGGCTCCCTTTGTGGCTTTGTTTTGTGCGGTTAGCACTTTTCACGCGTGACTTGTCTTCATTTAGCCTATTCGGTCTTTTATATCACTATCTGTTCATGTAACAAGTGTTAGTTGTCTCTTTATTAGAAACTCTATCGGTCGTAAAATTCCTATGACGTCCAAGACGCGCCAATGACAATGGGTGACAAATTTAATCATCTACTACGACGTCAATTATCGGTAAATAGGAAAGTAAAAAGTATCTATATTGCTGTTATGATGCATGTATTATAATTCAATTTATATACCTGTGCCTGTGAGGTGAAATTGAGTTATAAATGTCACATTATTTGAAATTTTAAAATCTATAGACGGCAAATAAAACTTTTGCGTATGTGGACTGGTTAGCGAAAAACCCTATCCAAAATCAGTCCAATGTCACATTGCATTTACGGGGTAAACAGTCCTATGTCCATTAAATCCTAAAAAAAACATGATTTCACCTGTAAATGAAACTTTCCAAGCCACTTATCTCTCTACAGCAAAATAATGAAAACAGTAAGAGAACAACTATGCTAATTAATATAAAATGAAAACCGTTTTAGAAACACTTTTGTGCCCCTCCTTTAAAGTTGATAAAATGGACAGATTAGTCTCTCAGGTACAGATATATAACATGTATTGTATTGGAATATGCTCAGTAGAGCTCCATTGTAATAAGGTGAAAAACAATTGAAAATAATGTACTTAATTTCACGAAAAATAGCTATTTCGGCATCACGCCATCGTCGGAATTATGAACAGAAACAGAACACGTTCGATTAAATCAGACTGAAATTAGCATAATTACCATCTCATATTGGATAAGTTAACGGCGCAGCGTGTCAATTGTGTTTCTAGCTGGCGTATACAAACAATAATAATGGTCTCGAGAACTGAAAATCAATATTAGATAATAATTAGTTTCTCAGAAAATTCTTTAGCTTTGTTTTAAATTAAAAAGAGAATTTTCATAATTAGATTTTCCAGCGCCGTGATATAAATTTTGAGAAGGGTATCTCGCAACTCATAAATTACTTGGTATAATTTTTAAACAATATTTGCGCTTTCTACAATACATTAGCGTGCATCTGTATATAAATTAGTTTTTGCTGTAAACACTGTTTATGTTTGGTTTGTTTATTACAAAATAAACAATAAACGCAGTGAATGAAGCGCACGCTTTCTTTGCGGTCATCTTGCTGTTCTGCGTGTGGTCATTTGGCAGAACAGCTGTAGTAGCCAAAACATTAAATTTAGTAAACAGACAGTTGGAAACTTCATGAACAGCTAATAATACAATATAATGAGCAATAATTTTGAAAAACTCCCGGCGTTATGATGCTACTTGCGATAACAGTGCACATGTAAGTAACGCCACTGCAAAGCATAAGTACTATTATCGAAAAACATCCCAATAAACATTTGAATATATATCGACTGTGGAAAGGAAAAATGACGTAACCCACACCAAAAAGTATTGCTCACACAAAACATGCTAATACAATATAATATATCGACTTTAGAAAGGTAAAAAGACTTATCCCTCCATCTTTTCAAAATATTTCTTCTTCGATAATCACAATGTATACAATTTAATACACGTTTTGTTTCGGCTATACACAATATTGTTTGTGTGTGGGTTACGTCCATTTTCCTTTCCACAGTCGATATACTTTTAATAAACTTCTTTGACTTCAACCACTACGAGAAGTCACTGAATTATAAATTATTATAAAAAGTTAAACATATCAGTTTTTAACAGCTTAATGGCGGCATGTTTTTTCGCATTTTCATTTCACTAAATTCACTATAATTTGTAAACTAATTGAGATATCTTAACCAAATTTGATGGCTTCCAGATACTTCGCCGCATAAATCAATACCGTTTGAGCAGTGGTTCTATATTTGTGGATTGCATACTTATGTGGTGTATTGCAAAAAACTTAAACCTACTAAAAAATCCCTGCTTCTCATATCATCCCTGTTGCAGATGTTACAAGTCACCCAGAGACAGGACACGGTTATCATAATGACTCAAGCACCATAAAAATGCCATATGGCCTATTCAATAAATCACTACACAATCCGTAAATAATAATTACCAATGCTACGAGAGAGAAAAAAGTACATGTGTACCATCTAGGGGTTGTTTTACAAAACTGTGCGGTAAAAATATTATTTATGTTTTGTTAAATAATTCATTGATGTGTATACCACCATCTCTCGTTGACATTTTAAATCAAACTCGATTATAACCCAGTTAACCCATATAATGGAAAGTATGACGTAGGACTCATATATGAGTCCGCGGCCGTTAACCTGTTTTAATATAAATTCAATACATTTCGTTCGATTTTTCCGAGAACTAGAGAGTATTTAAAACGATCGTGTCTCTCTCTTATATGTCATTATGCATAGGAGAACGAAAATTCGTTAAAACATTCGAGCAATTCTTGGTAGGAATTGATATTTTGTTAATGATTCAAAGACAATCATTCATGTAAGTGTTGTCAACACACAAAGCTTTCAGCTGACAGTATCTTTTAAAAATCATGACTGAGCTAGCTTGCGGAGAAGGGGTGTAAAGACTTAGTATGTACCTTAGCAAGAACAAGTCAGGAAACAAGTAGCCCGCTTCGCGGACTCCCAATATAGTTTCATTAAGAAAGTAGAGGTAGGAAAAACAACCGTTAAAACATACTTATTTCTGACGATGATGTGATAACGAAATAGCTATAAACTATGGAATATAAGTCTTGCAGAATTAAATACTTTGCCATTTTTACGGCCTTTATTTATTGGGTTAGTAATGAATCAAAAAGGTCGTTAATTAATTCGATAAACGGTCAGTATACACGTGGTCAGTTAAAAAATAAACGATCAGTAATTTTTATAAAATGGTCAGTTATTAAATCAAACCTAATTTATTATTTTATCTTTTTTACTTGGTTAACCTAACCTAACCTAACCTTCCTTTGATATTTACTGACGGTATCTTTTTTTAAACCATATCCTCTCCCTATTCGGAGCATATGGCCATCACGCGGTTCCTCCAAGCTTCTCTGTCCCCCGCCAGTCTCCTCGCTTCCTCCCATGTTATCCCAGCGTCCCGTAGCTCCGCCGAATACATCCTATAGATGGTCATCAGCGGCCTTCCAGGGAGACGGAATCCATCTGGTTGGTAGAAGAGACAAGCAGGATTCAGGCTCCCCTGGGCATCCGCAGCATGTGTCCAAGCCAGGTCCATCGTCGCTTTTTTATTGTGGACGTAATAAGAGGCTGGTCCGTCCGCTCTCTTACCTCCGAGTTCCTGATAAAATCAAACCACCGTACCACCTAGTATTCGCCGCAAACATCTGTTTTCAAAGCACAGTATACGGTTACCATGTGCCTTGGTGAGGTGCCATGATTCGCAACCGTAAAGCAACACCGTCAAGATGCATGCGTTGAATAAGTGGCACTTGGTTCTGACCGAGTACAACCTTGAGTCCCAGACTTTCCGCATTGAGTTAAAAGTTGATGCAGCTATCCCTAATCGGATTGCGAGCTCTTTACGCGGATTGCTATATCCCGTGATGTGTACCCCCAAGTACCAGAAGCCATCGACTCTCTCGATGTCTTGCCCCTTGTCTAATGATCAAATCATTCAAAAAATTCAAAAAATAGTAATATTATTAAACTATGAACGACTTAAAACTTGGTTAGAACTGTTAATTAATATAAAAGTCATCACTCACCATTTAAGAGCACTGCCTACATTTAATTCGGCAAAAATCTTTGTAGTGAAGATACACCAATCTCACACATCGTTAAGTATAGTTTTTTTTATGACCAGCCAAAAGAAAAATTATTAAGCCTACCTAGTACGTAGCAAAAAGTCAATAAAAACCTGAAGAAAAAATATCTACGACCGAAAATCTTTTTAGAGCTTAAAATAACTTATCGATATTTGACGTAGGTATAAGAAAAAACGTAGAAAAGAATCATTTTACAAAACGAGCGTCTTAAATTTTTTGATATATTTTTCATAGTTATATAATAATTATCTTTCTAACTATTTCAAATTGACCTTTAATTTTTCCATACGACGTGAATCGTATTTTTTTAACCATATGAAATTGTGATAATATTATATAAATGCTTTTTAAATGAAATTATGGAAACTCAAAATTTTCTACAAAACAAACCGCGATTGATATTATTATAAATTATGATAGATGTATCCCAGAAGTATTTTAAAACACATGGGATTTTTCTGAATTATTTTATTTATATTTATGAAGTTTCTTTAATAAAAAATCCGAATTTACATAATGTTCAAAAACTAAAATCTAAATAAATTTTTCATTTTAAATTGTGATATTTTTCCAATATCTTTATTGGATATTGGACACCTTTCTTATCATTTATTGGCGTCCCACGACGCTTTCATTGTTCAGGTTTTTTGGAACACAGGTGTAAAAGCGCGATATTATTAATATTCGATGCTACAACATAGAATCCATATTTTATATTATTTGACTAAAAAAAAGAATAATGCGGTTATCGATTATTTGCGAGAAGAAAATGATGATATAAACAGTATGGCAGAAAATCGTGTGTTTAAAAAATAATATACAAATGCCGGATGTACAAATATTTAATACATGTCATCGCTTCAAAAAAACCATGATTTTAATCGTGGCGAATGTCAAACAGTTATGACTATAGGATTAATCAAACTGTGAAAGATATAAAAGTAAAATTTATTTTATATTGATATGCATTCTTTATGAAGAATCTCAACAGATTTTTGTTGGTTGCAATAATTTACCTACCCAGCCTTTCTCTAAGGAAAGAAGTGTGGAATAAAAGTTATGTTACACTACTGTTCATAAACATGTTTCGGTTATAATATATTGGATGAATATTATATATTATTATTAATAATCATTTTCTAAGTTACCGTGCCCGCTCCCAGTGTGGAGCATATTGACCACTAACAGAGTTTATTTCAAAAGAATTTTTTTACGCCAACTGCTTGTTACTCAGTCGCCCAACCTACACCCGTGAACTCAGTAACCGAAGCCAATGACGCTGATCATTGGGCTACAGGCGTATCAATTAATTGATGGTAACTATTTGCTTATCGTTACTTTGTTTTCATCCGCGAGTTGAATATTCTGAAGATGTCAACGTTCAGATAGTAAATAATCACGACTAAAATTGAATGAATTTCGTTCTACATGGATGGAGGGAGTAAGCCATGCTTGGTGATTCGGTTATCTTTAAGAACCACTGCTCCACACATATACAGGTGACATGAATATGCGTTATTGGAAACATGTTCAGCCTCCGAATTCACTTTCAATATTATTTATCATCCGGTCTATGGTTATTTTCGTCGCGCTGCGAGTGAATAATGCTCGTTGCTCACAGAAGCGGATCGGTTCACCATTATTATAATAAATATATAGCAAACTGGTTTTTTGGGCATGGACTGTTCGCGGTCCAGCGCGCTAGCTCGACATAAACAACCCGGCCACGACAGATCACAGCTTCATGTCGTGTCGTTAGCTATTCACACATTGTTGAATTATTTAACTACATAGGAATATACATTTTTTTACAGAACACCCGGAAAAACACAAAATACCCTACTTGTCCGTATTAGTTTTACCAGTTTGGACATGGTGGAAACGTGAGGATTTTAACACCCTCATTAGAACCGCAAGAAGATTTTCTGATCATTATTAGTTCAGTTTATGCGCTTTTTTGTCATGTGAAAAGCTAATTTCTTTCAAAAAAAATCGTGGTAACTTTCTCGGGAGTTTATTACGCCGTACGATCGTACTGAGCTTTTATATTTTCGGTGAATTCAGCCATTGTGGATATATTTAACCTTTACACGCACGTGCGCTGTGTGTAATAGGAGTAGCTTTCTCTCGAGCATTTTTTCGCACAATTATTGCATGACATTAGCTGTCATTAAAATAACTATATCTCAAAAACTAGCCAACTCATTAGAATAAAGTAAAAAGCATAATTAGAAATAAAGATTGTTTAAATTTAAAAAAAAGGTTGATTCACTATTTTTCACAATTTATATAGTTGTAAATTAAAATTAAAGAATAAAAACTATAAAAATTACACAAAAGTTAAATTAAAAATAGTAAAATTACTAAAAAATTAGAAAATTAAGTATATTTAATTACAATTAAAACTTTAAAATTACACAAAGAATAAATATTTTTTTTCGTATGCCAATTGTCTTTACATAGACCAACTTTACACTTCTGGCAGGTGAATAATATCTACGACCTCGAAAAGCAGATGTTTGTATTACTCATTATAGCAAAAATATTCATTGAATCTGAAAATAAAATTATGATTCGGTATCTCAAAGTCATTATTTATGTAAACGAACATTCATATTTTGGATACTTTTATCATAAATCAGTGTATTCCGATCGCGAAATGTGCATAATCAACGTTCCCGTACGGGACCGCTGGGCGGATAAAGGTTAATAAAAAATGATTACATCGCTTTTACACCGATTGTGTTACTAGGTGTGACCCGTGTTTTGAGAAGCTTTAAGAAGCCGACGTACTCTACCATTACTTATACATGAGATATAAGAAAAATTGTCAGTAAAACTGATTTTTATCCGCCATTATTCAATATGGCGAAAGATGCTCCATTCCAATTGATGAATTCTTTGATTGACTACACTGGTGGTCTCGGTGCTTAAAACATACAGTTTACCTACCATATTTTTTTCTTATTCGGTATATTAAAATACATTCTATATAGAAACAAATAAAATAAACCTTTAATTAATGGTGGAATTTAACTAAAACGTTCAAGTGGTTCTTTTTCTAGTTTCTTATCAGCACTTCTTGTAGATCGGAGATCGAATATAATGTAGGAAGCTTACCTGTGGACGAAGAAAAAAGGAACAATTAGTTATGCACATTTATTTATCATCTATATTATATTAGTCAAAAGCTATCATCACTCGTCAAAATACATAATTTATAATCAATCATATTTTACTTATTTCTAACGATTCATTTTGTAAATTTTACGAATGGTCTGATAACGGGTTGTGAATCTTGATTTTGGATTATATTGATTTAAGAAATAATTTCCGAATTTATTTCCAATGAAACGGCTGTCTGGGATGATTTCAAAACTTGTTGCTTCTTAAAAATTGGATGCGGATCAATTTAGATCACAAACTATTCAAAATTAAACAAAATTATTCTTACTACACCGTATTTGGTAGATGGTGCTATGCAGGTTATGCAACAGTGCCTGTCCGTCACTAGACTACTCTCTGACGACTACGGGGCAGAAGATACTTGGGGGTATTACACTTCACGGGAGATGGCAATTCGCGTAAAACGAGAGTTGGAGCAACCTTCAACTCAATGTGGAATGTCTGGGACTCACGGTTGTACTCGGTCAGGACCAAGTGCCACCTATACAACGCATGCATTCTGACATTGCTGCTTTACTGTTGTGAATCATAGCACATCACTAAGCACAGGGTAACCGTATACTGCGCTTCTAAAATAGATGCTTTCGGCGAATACTTGCGGTAAGGTGGTTTGAATTTGTTAGGATTTCGGAGATAAGAGAGCGGACGGACCGGCCCCCTATTATGTCCAAAATAAAAAAGCTATGATGGACTTGGTTTAGACATGTCCAGCGGATGCCCCGGAGAAGCCTAAATCTTGCCGATCTCTTTTACCAACCGGATGGATTCCGTCACCGTAGAAGGCTGTTGATGACCATCTATAATAGTGCTCGGAAACCGGTGTGCCGCGACGCGATGTGCCTAAAAAGAAATAAAAAAAACAACATAACAAAACACCTAATCTATAGAATGTGATCGAAGAAATAAACAATGTCACATAATATTATTAAAATCATCAAAAACTGTTAAGCTCAGTTGTGGTTTATTAACTATTTTTTATATTTATGTAGTGTAGCAATGTTGAGTTACAATTCTTATCAAGGTTTTTTCTTTAATCTTCAATTTTCAGAAATAGGATATTTATTTTTTTGTTTCAAAAATAAATCAAAAGTGTTCCATTATTTCGAAAAGGTTAAAAACTACCTAACTACGTTAAAAAGTGTTTAATTGGATATAATTCAATTCATGAAAGAAAAAAAAAACTACAAACGATACATGTAAATTTTGTTTGAGAAAATTCGTTATTTGTTCGTGCGGTGTGCCGCAAAATTCTACACGCTGCTTTAGGTGCGCCGTGGATGATAAAAGGTTGCGGAGCACTGATCTATAAAATGTACTCGGCGGAGTTACGGGACGCTGGATGACCTGGGAAAAAGTAAAAAAACTGGCGGAGGACAGAGAGTCTTGGAGGAAACGTGTGGTAGCCATATGCGCCGAGAAAGGAGCGGATATGGTTGGAAAAACCCCAGTTTGATAAAAGCAGATTAATGACTTAAAATAAATCTTTATTATTATATAATATATAATATGAGATAATTCGTTATTTTAAATAATTTAAAATGTAATATACATCAATCATGCTTTAAATTTGAAGTGAAAATTGTGAAGAGGGAAATAATTACACTGTTTAAATTTATTTAGAAACGTTCTCGTCAGTAAGTAATGTTCAGAATT
This sequence comes from Himalopsyche phryganea, assembly GCA_022494535.1. Classification (NCBI taxonomy): domain Eukaryota; kingdom Metazoa; phylum Arthropoda; class Insecta; order Trichoptera; family Rhyacophilidae; genus Himalopsyche; species Himalopsyche phryganea. The sequence continues at coordinate 1,499,371 of JAGVSL010000047.1, forward strand.
AATCAGTTTAATAGTTTTCAAGAAAAGATTAATACATTTCGCGTAGGAATTTGTATTATCTTATAAAGGAGATTCTAAATCCTACGACTTGAAACGACATTTAAATTTTAACTCGAGGAGCTCTTAATATTAATTATTTTTTCAATGGATGCCAAAAGGGGAGTGAGAAAAATAAGATCCAAGCCCACGTTAAAACAAAAGGTCGAATTTTATAGTTCGACTTGCAGATATTGAGATATTACATCATTTACATCTTAGATGCTAAATTACAGTTTTAATATTAATTTTAAAAGACAGTATTTTCAATGGCCTGTGGTGCAGTGGTAAACGACGTTGGTTTCGGTTACGGATCTCACGGGTTCAAATCCCGGTACGGATAGTTTCAATATATTGATTTTTCAGTCGATTTACAGATTTCTTTCCGTAGGCATGGCCATATGTTTGTGATGTATAAATTCGCTCCTACCCATCCGATCTTAAAAGAGAGGCGTAGCGAGAGCGATTAGCTAACCACAAATCCTGTACTAGCCCTATTTTTTTATCCTTAATTTCTTCGGAAAAGAGATGTTGAGGAACTGAGTGACAAGCAGTTGTTGCAGAAAACTTCTGTTGAGATACTTCCATTAAAAAAAATTGAGGCTTAATGCTAGAAGTGTCTATGTAAGATCTTGACCATTTTTTAATGACCGATTTAAAATGAATGAAATGAGATTAGACTGATTAATACTTTTAACTGAAATGTTCAAAATAATAGTGAGATCAACATTACAAAACAAAATCATCGTATAACTCTCTTTGATCGAGTCACAATAGTTGCCAGAGACTGCAGAACCAGCTTCTACGATGTCAAAAACATGCGGGGTTCGAATGAATTTTCTCAAAGTTGACCCATTCGGCTTCTACGCAATATTACTAAAAGGTTGCGCCGGTAGCTAGACTCGTAGGTAGAGTGGCACGTAGCCAATACAATAGCGCTACGAAGGGCAATGCTCCTTTGGTGTAGAAGGGGTGCTACACCAAATTGATAATATTAATATACAGGTTAAACGAATTGGATACGAGATGGTATTAAAAGAAAACTGATTTTTGGAAGCACTATTTCGAGAGTTTTGGTTCACTCAGTGTTGAAGAAATTTTAAAAGATTGATATCATAACCTCGGGGAGAGATTATGAAGCTGTGGCTATATATGTCAATTAGTGAGGCTTTTAATGAATGATAGTTTTTATTAAATTAAAATTTGATAAAATTTCTTGAGGTGCATCTAAAAAACAACTTTATCCAAAAACAATTAACTACCTATAAGGGAGACATGGGTGCTTATTCTTTACCCTATTTGCAAATCAGAAATTCTCAGGCACGGAGAGGAGGAAAATACAAAAAATATCTTGTATGTAGTGTGTGAGGAGATACAATATGAAATACATTTAAAATAAGGTAGCCACTCAATTAACTGATGATTGATTTGCAAATCGCTCATCAGAAATAGACACGAATTAATGAATTGCTGCTTTGTTCGTTGAGGGTGTCAAAATAAGGAGATAGAACATCACAATTTTATGAAATATGGTAAGTCTGATGATGTTTTTACCGAAGTCGATATTTTAAAAACAGCGTTTGATATAAATATAACCTTACAACATGTATTGCAAACAAATTTAAAAAGTAATTATAAATTACATGGGTTGCAAAGTTCAAACGAAGAAGACAACAAAGGAAAAATGCAATATAAAGAAATAACAATCTGAAATTATAAAACTTTCCACCACGTGAAAGAAGAACGTAGAGTTGTCATTGTGTCACAAGTAATTACGTGAAAAAGGAATCTCGTAGGAAAAATCTAATCTAACTTTATCAAGACAGCTTCTTACTTATTTACTAAGTGAAATCAGCGTTCTCTGAATTCACAGTGGTTCAATCATTAGATTGTCTCAATTCAGTAGACAAATAATACATTTCGAAATCCATAAACTTACGTGTGAATCCTTCGTGGAATGGTAAAAGAATATAATTTAAAAGTGTATACTGTAAATGCTTTCGATTTATGTATATTTTGACAAAAGTTTTTTCGAAAAATCAGGTGATTTCGCTTGTCGAATAGACATTTTAATTTGAAATTGTTAAGGATATCAGTGAATGTAAGCACATGCTACTTGATTCAACCAAGAGTGGTCTTACAGGAAGATCTGAGACAACTGTGATGAAAGGTTGTCATGAAAGCTTCTGATTTGACATTGTCAACTACTGAAACATTAACATGGTAGTTACAAATTGAACACATTTTTTTTGTACAGAACTTTCCCAATTTTTGTCTTATCATATTAATTAAGATATTTGATCCATCGTGAATACACTTGCTTTGTCATCATTCGGTCTAATGTTAAACGTTAATCGTTATTTTGTTTTTGCCTTAGGCGGTCAAATACTGATACGTTTATCTTAATTGTATTTCATTTGGACAGCAATTACCCAGCAACGTTTTAACATGAATCTTTAAATGTGAATAAAGTAACCGATGAGGGTAAGAGTGGTGGTCAAATTAGGTTCAGTGCTTTCATTCATACATTTTCATTAACAATAAATTATAATGATAACATTCAACAACCTGTATAATGGACATTTATTCTTTACTTTTATTGATTAGATTCATTTAAAATTAAGGAGACGAGATAGAAAATGATAAATGAGCCATCGATTTATGGATTTCTGTTCTTAGTTTGAGTATTTGTGTCTAAAACTCCCTCCTCACCCACCCAACCCATCCTCACGGGGCGTCGAGAGAGCGGTTAGATGACCATTATTCCTATCCTAGCCCTATCCTTCTATGCCTACTCTTCGAAAAAAGAGAGGTTGAGCAACTGAGTAACAAGCAATTGTCGTAGACGTAGTCCGGGAGTGGATATGGAAAAAAATGAGTTAATATCAACAACAAAAAAATGATGGGACAAGTTATAGATGTCATGTCAAATACGATGGAAAAATATTGAATTTTGACTTCAATTTTCTTAATGGGTCCTCTCACCTGTAATAAAAAATGAATTTTACTCTTATGAGTAACGATTCCTCATTTTTTTTTAAATAAACATAAATTTTATGCCTGTTTTTGTCTCATTTATAAACGACAGGTTGTTTATAGAGAATGTTTAGTATAATAGAAGTGCACTGATTTCGGATTTCGGCCTTGGGCGAAATTTGAGGTGAACCGAATGATATGAAAAGATAATTTTAAATGTGTATATTTACAAAAGCCTTTACCTACGTGATCGATCAAATGAAAGTTATGTTCTGTTGCGCACTTCTAGCGGTTTGTGAAATATTATTCGATGTTTACTTTAAATGATTCCGTGGGGTTCGGTTTGATTTTTGTTCTTCTAGGGTAATCGGAAGTCAGTCTACACGTTCGAAATAATGCATGATTGAACAAATTAGGTTCCAATCCAATGTTGCTGTCAAAGCAATTAATAGATGACGGAAGAAATAAAATAATATAATATTTTTTATAGAAAAACATAACAATAAAATGTTTTAGTGGAACGTTGTGGTAAAATGACGAACGTCGCCAAATATCGTATGTATATTTTATATTTTTTTCAATTATCTGAAAATTTTATTATTTTTTTAAATGCAGAGCTATTTTTAAAAAAATGTTTTCTTAAAAGCCTAATTCATAGTGTTTGATCAGACAGTGTTCAAATATCCAAAGTGTCTCAAAATATTATCCGTTCGATTTGTTTTTCAATACAACACGATTTTTTGTAAGAGCGTTATCAACTGTTGATATTTCATGTCAGCGTAATGCAGTAAATATAATATAATTAATTATATGAAGACTTATTATTGAATATTAAATAAACTTTAAATATCAAATGTTAAAAAAAACGTGGTTATGGGGCAGGGTGTTCCTACAATTTTCTGATCGTTTAGGGATAAACGTTGTGTGGAAATATGAAATGTAAAGACGTGAACAAGATTTTCAATGATTCGTTAAGGTCTTTCACTGCGAATAGGTTCTTCAGTAAAAAGTAAGCCAGGTAAATACGACAGTGAGTGTTATTCGTGATTTCACTGTAAGGAGTGAACGCAATATTTTCAGCGTAGGAAATATCGTAGATCAATTTTGTTCTATCTTTAAAAATCTATACATCGATGCCTGACCCAGATTCCCGTCCGCTGTCACAATTACGCTAGTCGTAAATACACTCCGATAATAATTACGCGTAAAAATAGCTTTGTATTGACAATTCAATAATATAATGCATGTAAGTCTTTTATATTTATGTCAAAAAGTAAATTACCTAATAAATATATAATACATTTGATGAATGGGATTTTGTTGACGTTAACAATGGCAGCGAGTCTCCTATTGTTGGAAACGTCAAATTTCACATTATCAACGGCCGACGCACAAGTAAGCAATAATAAATACGCATGCATAGAAAGAAAGAAGAAATAAATAATAGCGACCGAGTGAAAGCTATTCGAGTTCATTCACCATTTTCCAAAAAGGCAGGCGTTTTGTTCGATGCTCAAAGAATTTGCATATGTATTATATAAAATCTCTCAGAAATTGCAATCACATCCACTGTTGTACAGTTAGTTTAAAAAATCACTTCTAGAGCTGACTACACAATTCGACACTTGCTATGAATAATTACATAAGTGCAAAATATGTGATTATTGTGTATATATTTTGCATTACTATTGTCTACGCACTCAGTTCAATGGGTATACATCAAACAACAAGGAAAATAAGATTTAAAATAGCAGCATCGACCCAAAGTTGAAGAATATACATGCAGTCGTTACATTGCAATTGCGATATGAATCTTTGAAATGCTCTCCTGTAAAATCTCATGTTTGCAGATACGGGACTATACGTAGGGAGTGTCGATATTACAAAGAATCTAATTATTACACGACAGTCTGTTTTGAAATAGCGCGAAAGCATGTATAAAAGAAAAATAAATTATAGCTTTTTTTATTCCATAACAATCGTCTTCCATTTCCGGTAAACAAACATTGCTAGGACAAGATTAGTGGTTAGCTAATAGCTTTCGCTACGCTCCGTTTTTAGGATCGGATGGGTAGGAGGGAATTCTCAATTCTATCTCCATTTAAAAATTAATTAAATCATAATTACCACTATTCATAGTGAAGTCGATCGGAAGAATTATCAGTTTAAGCTATTTTTACGAGATCTATTTTCTGCATAAACAGTTGGTCGACCTATGCACGGACAGGTCGGCAACGATGAATTGGTTGCTACACGAACGAACTATGGACTCTGCCTGCATTTATTGGGCCAGTAAGAAATAATAATCGGTCAGTAAATAATCAAAATGGTCAGTAACTAATTCGATAAATGATCACTAAACATGTGGTCAGTTATAAAATTAAACGGTCAGATATTTATATAAAACGATCCATTTTTAACTAAACCTAACCTAATGCTTATTTATTTGCCAATTATTTACTGACCAAACATAATTATTAACTAACCATTTATTATTTCTTACTGGACATTTATCGATTGAGTTACAGAACATTTATTAAATTAGTTACTGACCAAGTAATTAGTAGCCTATATTATACAGTTCCTGTTGCCGATTATACGACGCTCTTGGTCCTTCGTCCTAATCAGGTACGGTGCGGTGTACACGGATACGAATTTCTGTACAGACTCTTTTATAAACAGGCTTGTGCTACAAAAGATGGATTGACTCTCCATCAAGTAATTCCATCGGTTACAATGCTTTTATTTTATTTAAAAGTTAAATAAACCTGAATATGATGTATAAACAAACATTTTTAAATGTCATCAATCGTCAATAGAATTGCAGAAAAGAATAATTTTAACATATCGACGGCGTTTTACCCAATCGATGTAACCCTAAAAATTGAAATTGTTCAGGAGAGAAATTGTAAAAACTGTTTTTATCAAAAACATTATATGATGAGTTGCGTTATGAATCATTGAAATGCACTCCTGTAAATTCTCATGTTTTCAGATACGGGATTATACGTAGAGAGTGTCGATATAATAGTGGTTTACATCAAGTGCTCGGTCAGATTTTTTGAATCTAAAACCAATGTAAAATGATGTATCCCTTTCAAAAAGTGGTCAATTCATTTTTCCAATTTACTTATTTTGGCCTGATCCTGGAAACCTGATCTGTCGTCTTTAAAATTAGATCCAATCATTAACACATTTTATTATTTTTTGAGGGTTACGTCAATTGGCCAAAGAGCCGTCGATATAATTTGGGACATGCTTTAGCCCGAAAAGATTTATGACAATAATTATTATATTCACTTCACTAGATCACATTATCGGTTGTAGGAACTTTGTTAATGTGTGAATACGAATTAAGTTCAAACAGTTGACTCGAATATTGAACATGTTTAACAGCTGTTTCTCGAAAGTTCAAGTATTAATTTGAAGCTGTGGATGATGTATAAGAGCTTCAAAAAACCATAAAACAAGTTGAGTACTAAATTATGGAACTTATATTAGCGTAATTCTCACTATCCAAAGTGCCATCGACAAAGTTAACGATATGACTAAGAAAGCACTTAGTGTAAGGATATAAGAAATACAATGTCAAGAAAAGCAGAGTGATTACGGAAACTTTTTAAAAGCTCTATAAAAAAGCAGACAAATAAAAGGAGATAACTGCGATACCCAAAAACAAAGAAGACACATTGGAATAGTTGAAGAAGATGTTTTTAGAAAACATTATTTATTTTATATGTAACATTTATTCAATGTAGAATTTTACCAAATTAAATAAATAATTATTTAAAACAATATTCACGATATTTTGACTATTGATAAGGAGAAAGTTTTGATCTGTTGTCTAACCGTATAACAAAAAAGGAGCATATAGAGAGCAAATAGGTGACAGCTAGTAAGTTGTGAATTAACTGCGGCCTTTTAAGTACTCAATTGTGACCTTTTGACTAAATCCGAAATTGATATTTCATTCATTAATTATGTAATTAAATATTTAAGTATATCTAATTGAAGTTACGCGTTTACCTGGCGCTAAGCCGAGTGGTCAATGTCGCTGGTAATGTCAGTCACGGTGCTCACGGGTTTGAATACCAGTACGGACAGCTTCATTAATTGATTTTTCATTCGAAATCTGTGATGTCTCAAGTCCCCTTCCACTCATCCAATCCTGAAAGGGGCGCAGCGGGAAGCGATGAGGTAACTACTAGTTAGGTCTTAGCATTTCAATTCTTATCCTCACATAAAAAGAGAAGTTGAGCAACTGAGTAATGAGCAGTTTTTGTAAAAACAAACTTCTGTTGAGTTCTCTATTTGGAGTTCATATTCTACACATTGGAAGGGGTCAAGTTTGAAAAAATTAAGTTTAATTAATGTAGATTTCTGATATGAACATGTTACCCATTTCTGGGCTTATCCTACATCGGCACAATTGTATAATACTAGTTTTTTAAAAACAATAGAGGACACTAGCGCCATATCCGACAGTAAATTAATAAAACCGATCGAAACGAATTTAAACAGAACCGAATTCCGCTTTGGCAATAATAAAATAATTGTTTGCTGTTGCCGCAATGCAAATTCAATTTGAAACATTATCAACAAAAGGAACGGCATTACGCGCTCCAATTATGAGCCAAATGATACGTAACTATCAACACGGGAGTGCAGGGCGAGCGTGCAGCAACGAAATGAAAATCGCCCGAGCCGGTGTTGTTTGCCAACCGGAAGTGCACGCGGGCGCTCATTTATCAAATCGCTGCAACTTCGCGCTCTAATGGTCCGCGGATCCCCCGCCCAGGACTGGCATTCGGGGATCGCAACACCTTTGGAGTAAGCCAATCTTTATGAAAACTAATACATTTTTCTTCCAACTAAATACACATTGTCAATTCAGCAATATTATTCAAGATGTGAAAAATTAGCGGTCAGATAAAAAATCTCCGTCGTACACGCCCCCTTAGATACGAACAGGTCAAATTAGTATACAAGGCTTTCAACAATTACGCCGTCATATGAACAGGGAGTTGATCTCAAATCATAAAAGCACGTCTATTATTTATATCACATAGGCTATTTCTTTTTGTCCACTATATGACTATGACCAAGTCTTCAGAAATTAACTTCGAATATTGCTGGCAATAGTTTAAAACAATACAACATTGTAATGTAGCTATAAATAAAAAAGTGTGAAAAAGGTATGAATGCGTAGCGGGTGGTGGTGAGTATAAATTTAATTACTAACATTAAAAAAATACCGCGCGGTGTTGGTAGAGATTTAAAGAGAGCGAAATATTGAATTAAAGCCGTCGTGCGAATAGGCAAGAAAGCATGATACAAAATTGCCCCGAGGCAGAGATATTTTTCAACAATTTCTACCCTACCTAAAATTTTCATTTAGTATGCTTTTTTGATGACGACAGCATTTACCAGTGACCATTATTTCAGGTTGCCAAAAAACCAGGAGAGAATAAAAATGTACTGCAATCAGTCTTTTCTTCAGAATGTCGTTCGAAATTCAGTCGTTGCATTGCCATAAGAAAAGCAGAATATAATATTACATCTAAAAAAAACCTAATCTATTCACATTTGAATTGTTGAGATTTTGTACGTTTCCATGTATTTCGTCACTAACGAAACGACCGGGTTTCGCCTTTCGGCGTCTTCAGGCATTCCAGCACACGAATGAACTTGAACTGACAGACAGTAAACAGTTTACATCGCTTAAATACAATACAAAATACGAAAAATCTTATCACTAAGTCTAGGAACTAGAATGACGTCTTGATTGATCACAACAATGGCCCCCAATCCCAATTGGGAAAGCAAATTCATTATGGATGGAATGGAGAGATATTGAAATTTCATCAAGCACACTCAGTCGATATCTTAAATTTACCTAATCTATTGCTTCATTATTTATTATTAACTGTAACATTTTTCAGTACACACCAAGTGAAATAAGATTGACGTGGGACGAATTTTGAGTACCTTTCAATATCAGACTATTGTCGAAGTTAAAATTACAAATGTTAGAACTGTAAAGTAAATTTCGTAAAGTTGTCGAACGTATTTATACGCTTTGAATATTATTTACCAAGACGAATGCCGTCAGCATTGTGCGAACTTATTCGCCGATACATTGTTCATGAATATATTGGAATATTCTTCGATTAACTATTTAAAATCCACTCGACTTGATTAACTTGGGTATGAGCATTGGGAAATTTAACTCAATTCGCGAATACTTTAGCTACTACGCACTGAAAAGTGTTACACACAGTCATGTTAAAGAGAAAATCGATAACATTACGTATTGTTTGTTACAAACAGAGATAATAAAAATTCAATAAAAAAGACTACATCTTTAACGCGCATTCTGTCAATTTAGAAATTACCCATTGTAAGATAAACTGATTTTTTTTTATGAAATAATATCGACTGTGTTTTGGCCAATTGATGTAACCCTCAAAAAAAAATTAGTTAATGGTTGGATCTCGTTTTAAAGGCGACAGAGCCAAACATCTCGGCCAAATGATGTAAATTAGAAAAATAAACTGACCACTTTTTGGAAGGGAAACATCATTTTAAATTGGTTTTAGATTTAAAAATTCTGGCCCGGCCATTTGATGTAAGCCACTATTATATCGACACTCGCTACGTATAATCCCGTATCTGCGAAATTGAGAATTTACAGGAGTGCATTTCAAAGATGCACAACGCAACTCAGTATATAATGTTTTCGATAAAAACAGTTTTTACTCTTTTCTCCTGGATAATTTCAATTTTGATGGTTAAATCAATTTGCCAAAACACCGTCGATATAATTATACATACTAGGCGTATGAAATGATTAACTGAGCCAAGAACTAATCACTTCAAGTGAATTCCACTCTTTCATTTTTTTCATTCGAATAATATTACTGCGTAGCAAAAACGAGTTTCGACTCACGGCTTAACTCTGATTAGATTCTCCGCGAGTTATTTGACGCTATTGATAAAGCAGTGTTAGAGTGGGAAAGCAATCGATTTGAAACGATTCTAATGTCACCGAGTGAATCTCGTTCACTAAAAAGGTTAGATTGTTTTGATTTGCTCATTTGCGAACGACGCATGCCTAATACAGCGGTCGCCAACCTTTAAGACTTCACGGTCCACTTAACCCACAATTTTGAATCTCGCTGACCGCTATCATAATTTTTTTTAATTATTACAAGCATGAAATAATGATCATATAAGTTTGCAATAAATATACCTTTTTAACCTTGTCCACTTTCGAGAATTCTCTCCAGTCCTTGTTTAACGATAAATGGTTGTAAGTCAGTCGTTCTTCAGACAAGGTAAAGAAAGAAGTACGACGTTCGATTTGCACTTAGTACCTCTCACTCTACGTAACATTTTCGGGATAGGTTCTCAATGGGAACAGCGGGACAAATGAAAAAATTACAGACATTCAGATAATCAGATAAATATCCACTCCGATATTCCAGCACACTTAATATTAGGTATCTGGGTCGGTTTTTTTTTTCTACCACATTTCCGCAAAACAAAAATAAAAGTTGCCATTCATATAGATAAAATCTCCCCTAAAATATATTTACGGATATTTCTACAGAGGCTCAGCACAATAATGGAGGCTGGTTATAATAACACAGAACGATCGATATAAACAAACGGCGAACTCCAAATAATTATCCAATGTAAATTATTATTTTAAAAGTCAGCAAAAGCTCACTTAGTTTATGTCCATTTCAAATATTGAAGAATGAAGACTTACAGTGTATCTCGAATAAATAAATTCAGCATGCAGCTGTTTGAAATATCTCCTTAAATAACTTCATAATAAAATTGAAATTGTATTACAGTATTATATACATAAAGTATTATATACATATATATAAAAATATTACAGTGCTCCGAAACCTTTTCCTCCGAACCCCACGGTACACCAAAATTTTTCTCAGATTTTCGCGGCACACCACAAGTATATATTTATACATAAATATAATTTGAATTGTTGAAATTTTGTATCAAAAGGGAATAACAGATATCACATTAACTTTACATTTGATAAATACGTAAGTACGATAAAAGAATTATATGAGTCGTATAATGTCAAAAGTAGAACTATCCACTATTTGAAGTTTCGAGATAAACATGAAAAACGTTTTGTTGGCGTTTTTTGAGTTTTTTAATGTTTTAAATTTGTATGAGCGGCCATATTGTGACATCACTTAGAGTAACTATGTGATTGGTCGAAAGTATGATTTACCGAACCGTCCACTTCTGTTTCCAAAGCTGTTAATCGCTCTGATCATTTTCTTTTACGTTTTTATACCACATGTACATGATTTTGATACTAAATTTTTATTTCTAGCCATACACTATGACCGGTAGAATAGTGTGGCAGCATTATTTCAATTTCGACAAATATGGGATAGTTCTACTTTTGATACTATACGACTCTTATGCGTGTGCTGGATATAAGAGACAAATAATTTGCTTTTTTTCAATGAAGGAATGCGCCGCAGCACGCCATCACCTCACGGCACACTAGTGTGCCGCGGGACAGTGGTTGCGGAGTACTGCCATAGTATATTCGCCATGCATTCAAATTGACATAAGCAAAGCTCACACAATTTTAAAGGGTTTAGTTGACATTTATATCCTCATCAATACTATTTAATAAAATTCACTTGGAAATATTCTTTCAATCAAGTATCTAATGCTCCTTCATAAATATTGAGTTAAATTAGAGTTGAGAGCTGAATATCTAGCACTTACTGTGACATTTGAAACTTCTTATTAATAATGCCATCAGTGTGCAAGTTAACGTGTTTTCATGTAAACCGATGGTGTTTTTACTATAACAGTAACAGTATTACTTAAACCGGAACAAAATATTTATCCGCGTATGCTATCGCAAAAAAAAATATAAGAACTAAATGCACCAAGCCACGAAAATTGAAAGTTTCATAAACCTACGTAATTGAAACAGTGCGTTAGGCGTTTCTCAAATATTGATTAACGAAGACATCGAGGTCGCAGTGCGTTAGCGGTAGGTACTCCATTTTCACCCGCCATCGATTTGTTTTTGTGATAATTTTGCACAAAACAATGCGGGAGGAACGAGCGAGAAGTGGAGCAGTCATGCACGCTCACTATTCGCGTACGACTCGCCGCATATTCGTCCAACGGCAAAAAAAATTATACATTAACTTTGCCGTTCATTACACCAGACATGGCGCTGCAAATTCGTGCCGTTGCTTTTCAGTATGACCAGATATGGATTGAGTAAATCAGCATTTTTATAAGCATGCTATTTACTCAGTCTATATGCTGCCATAGAGGGGGGGACCACATGATTTTGCACTGCAATTACCCCACCTCCCTTTTCCAATGATGTTAGGAGGGAATGATAAGATTACAGGAAAGCATAACTTTAAAACGTTGTGGCGTTTAAAACCAACTGACAATTTCAGCAATTTAAAAAAGTTGATACTGAAATCAAGCCCATATACATTATGTCGCAATTTCACTACTAAGCTAATTTTTCAGTAGTCCTACCGTCACGACATAATATTTATGGTTCATAACGCTGGTAAAAAATAGGTTATAATTAATTAAGACAGTAGTCAAGAGTCTTCCGATTTCTGAAGAGTCCATAATAAATCAAAAGTATTATAAATTAGGTCATCTCCCAAGGAGCTCCTAATTTAAATTTTGACATAGGTATGCATATTTAAACCTGTTTTAAAAAATAAAACACAATTCATTTGTACTACTTCCACATATTTATAATAATCAGGACCGGTTTCGCTCACCACGAGCATTATCAACTGATAAAAATACAAACATAACAGACTTAGTTATTTAAAATTGAGTTTAAAAACATACTTTATATTTGATTATTTTTAAATGGTTCACTAATTTTTTCTTATAGTTTTCCCGATTCATTATTGCTTATTATATTAGTAATGTCATTAAAAAATTTTGCTCAGCTAAATGGACTTTTAATGTAACTATATTTGTGATTTCAGATTAGTATTTGTTGATTTGAAAGAGGTCCATAACATTTTAATTGTAGACTCTTTTATTGGATTTATGTATAATTTGTTTGCTAATCAGTATATTCTTGCCTTAGTTCATGAACCATCAGTTTTTGATACCTTCGTTTTTAAACTCAATTTTATATAAATAAGCCTGTTATGTTTGTATTTTTATCAGTTGAAACCGGTCCTGGTCATTACAAATATGTGGAAGTAGTACAAATGAATTGTGTTTTATTTTTTAAAATATAATGTCTTTCCACCAAGAATTGACATTTAACACATTAAAGGTGATTTAAACCTGTCTTAATAACAATCGCAATTATTTTTCATTTTAAATTAATAACTACTAGTGTACTACAATTCGAAGTTGACGATGTATGAAGTAATGTAGTCACAATGATATCTATAAAATAGCTCATTAGAGTTAATTTCAATGAGATAAACAATACAAAATAGCAGATTAATAGCACGTTGGTAGAATTTTTTAACGTATACTAGGTTTAAAAAATCATACAGGCAAGAAAAATCTCTAAACAAGGTAAACCTTACTGTGTGTAGCCAGCCCTCCGTAACCTATACATTGTATGAGCTGAAGCACAAAGCAGTTGACTTAACCCTTCTATTCTAGACACATCCTATTCTCTCAAAATTGACGAAGATCATGAAGATGACGAAGATCAATTCATTTATTCACAACAAAATTTGATAATCCTCACTTTGTAATTTTCATTGACTGGTATTTACATAATTCTATTCAACACGTACTGTCAACATGGTGTTGGACAGCATTGATTTTTTAAGATCGATTCGTAACAAAATACAACTAAAACTTTGACACACCCTGGTTTTTGTTAAGTATAAGTGTCATTAGTGTCCAGAACTGAAATCACCCAGCGGCAGCGGCAATAATTCGCAGAATCGGCCCAAAACTGGTTACAATGCCGTTCAATAGCCCCCGGGTACGCCCGCTGGACGAGTCCATTTTGACGGAAAGGGGTAGCTCCGACAATGCAGAGAGTTTTTTTAAATTGTATTTGTAGACAGTCGATTACGATCTGTCGAGCCGGACGAGTGAGGTCTCGTCGCGGCGGAGAACGATGTGAGTTGTGTTTTTTTTTTATTTGCATTGGACTTAATTTAAAATCGTTTGTCGTGTCATTTGTATTATAACTTTAAGTAAATTCAGTTGCTAAGTAAATGTAAATGTAGAATCAATTTTATGTGTTAGGATTTATATATTTGTGTAATGTAAACCACTGCATCTTGGATGGAAAAATAAATAAGTTTTGAACCGGATTTGAAATGGTGTTTGTCTGAGATCACAGCCCTTCCAGAACTCTGGATAACCAGCCGTTCGCCTCTCTTCGATCAAATAGGAGTACACAAGTTCAAATAACCTACACGAAGACAAATCACGCATGTGAAGTACCAACCTCACAAAACAAAGCCATAGAGAGACAAGATCTATCTTAATAAAAACTTTAGGGCGCATCAATTGCTTGTTACGGGCCCATGTTTATCCACATGGATACTGGCATACATTAAGTAGGTGAGTTGTACGTGTCCATTGTTAAGAGATCGCGCTGAGATCGATTCGCGAATAAATGGAGCGGCAAAGGTATCGAAAGCGAGAACTTTGCAGCTTTGGCGGGAATCTACAAATCGATTTAAAACGGCCGTTGTTTATGTGTTATAAAATGGCTGCACATACAATAATATTTGAATGAATCATACGCATCGTCTTGTAATCATAGATGTCACAATTATAACATGGTGAATACCACCAAAAAATGATTAATTTATAAGGAAAACAATTCAATTCATTTATAAATTTACGGTTAAGTTTAGCTATTTCGAATATGTTAAAATAAGTTATACAATGAAATCTTTGATATGTATGTATTAGAATCCTGCAACATATTGTGAAATTAAGACAGGTATAATAACCCTTCGAAGATTGTGTATGTTTAAATTTATTGAATATGAACATATTTTACATATTGCAATCCCGAGATTAAAATGCCGCAACTCCAAAATCGCTATTTTGAATGTTATACGTTGTCAATGATCGTTTTGGGTGATTATTGAAACATTTCATAAGGTAGTACGAATGATAAAACAAATTCGAGCTATTTTTTAGATAATACATAATTTCGTGTTGGAATATATAACAAATATTATCATTTATTAGTTATGTACTTAAGAGTGACTTCATTTTGTGTCTCTCTGCCAATATATTTAATTTGAGATACGGTCAAAGGAAAACTATAGAATATAATCAATAACCAAATACGTGATTTTCTAAGATATGTCATTATTTTGCTGAGAGTCCAAGGTAAGATTTGACAATACTATCGATATAATACTAAGCATGTTATTCGTCACATTCGAAAATTGACAGAATAAAGCCAGCAGAATAGATTAAAGATAAAGTAAATAATGAAAATAAATTTCAATAATGGAGGTACATAATAAATATTTTATGATAGCTTATTCAATAAGTATAATCCGATTTAGGCGAAAGTAAAATCCTCAATAAAAAAACGGATTTAAATGAGAAAATTCACCTAACGGCAACAATAATTTATTATATATTAGACGGAAGTCGTTCAAGTGAATCCCCGGAAATTCATTACAAAAATGAAATGAAAAAAGTACATTTTCCGAATAAGATTCGTATCGAGCGCGTCACATAATTTTACTTTGTAATATAAATCTTTCAAAATGATATTTAATGAAATAATAAAATTGAATCGATTACGTACGTACCTTGGAAGATTTGTTTTAAGCTATTTTCCCCCTCGTTAGCTATGGAGCATATTGTAGTATTCAAAACATAAGGGATTTAATGGCGTTGTGTAAAGAAATGGTTCAACGAATCCATTTATAAAAATAATTAAAATCTAGTTTATTTAAATGTCATAATGAATTAATAGTCGTATTGGATTATCAAGCGATTGATCAAAGTATTAAATCATTATCCTTGTATTTCTCTTAAAATATACTTTTACATTTATCTGTACAGTTTAATTGAATCATAGAAAAAGATTATTAATGGCAGAATAAGAAAAGTAAATTTGTAACATTATTGCCGTGCAAATCACTAATTCTACATTTTTGGTACTAGCGGCATTGTAAAACATGAGGGAGTCAATATTACTTGTTTTAAGATACATTGAAGACATGTATTATTGGAAATATTTTAGGTGCATGACTTATGGTTATACTAATGTAGGTCAATGGTTTTTATAAGTCACATGTTAACTATGAACTATTTTGGTTGACTATCTGCGATTAGTAAAATAATATTTTATATTACATTATATTGTTGGCACAATATTCGGTGGTCTAGCTCTAAGATCCCGGGCTAGAATGCTCAGCTTAAATTCTAATTTAAGTGAATGAAAGAAAACTGTGTATGAAAAATAAAGTACAACAAACAGTATGGTGAAACGGTGGCATGCTGTACGCTGCTTGCTAGTGGAAAGGAAATATTTTCATTTATGTTCAATCAATTTAATGGATAGAAAGCACTCGCTATCATGTACTGCATATTTTTAACCAAGTTCACCCCCAATGTGGAGCATATGAACTCCTAATGAAGACTATCTCGACGGCATAGCCTTTTCTACGAAAACTGTTTGTTCCTCAGTTACTCAATCTATCTTTTTTCGAACAGAGTAAGGATAGAAAGATAGGGCTAGGGCATTACTAGTGGTTAGCTTGTAGCTCCCGCTACGACCATTTTTAGAATGTGATGGGTTAAAGGGAATCTTAGATATCACAGACAGCCATACCTTGGAACATAACTCCATAAATCCTATCTTTACATATGATGTTTTAATAAATGAGATGATATATTGTATACATCTGTACCTGAGAGGCTAATAGTCGTATGTCCACTTTATCAACTTTACAGGAGGAGAAAAAACGAGTTTCTAAAACGGTTTTTATTTTATATCAGTTAGCATAGTTATTTTTCTTATTGTTTTCGTTCTTTTTCAGTTGAATAGATAAGGGGGTTGGAGAGTTTCATTTATAGGTCATCAGTTTTTTTTGTAGGATTTAATGGAGTTAAGATTGTTTATAGCGTTAATGCATTGTGACATAGGACTGATTTTGAATAGGGTTTTAAGGGAATTCCACATACGCCAAGTTTTACTTATATATATGACATTTATAAAACGGAGGGTCGCAGATATCTTAGTTAAATTAAAGAGTATCGCGAAACTAACAAGGTCGGGATCCTACGATATAAATATTTTCAAATTAAAATTCAATTAGCTGCATAGGCGCGTGTGTCTAATACCGGATAATATTAGAACCATCCAAAAACTGTCATCAAAGCTTCAATTATATTTAACTGAACTGTAATGAATTTATTCCACCTACGCTAGGGGAGTATAATACTATCTCGCACCTTTTCTTCGAAGTCAATTTCTAGTCTTCCAGTAATTCGGCAGCGCCAGGTGCTGGCGTCTGAGAAATTTTATTAGGTTTAAGGTATGCCGTTAAGTTATTCCTTTATAAAATCTACCTGAGGGTATAGCGCAGACTACTTTTGTTAATTTGCGAAAGCTGGAATATTACGATTCGCGCGTTGCCGCGGCATAATTATAATTTTAATAACGTAACTAACTACCGAGCGTTAGAAATCTAAATTACTTTGCATAAAATTTAGTCGACAGTGTTAAAAATATGAGATTTTTCTTTCTTTATAGATTGTTTGCTCCAGTTTTCCGAATAGCTAGGCGTTGGTGTTTTCAAAAACGTTTTTAAAAACACATGAAAACATGAAAAACATGCCGACATGAGTGTTTTCTTCACAAAGTGTGAACTTCATTAAGATGTCACAAAATGTGAAAAGAAATTTCGAAAATGCTGAGCGCATTCAATATGACAGTGAAATATATTATGTTTTGTCTTAACGTTATGACTCTACGCTAAGGAAGAAAAAACATTGAATATTGAATACATTATATGAATAAATGTTTCTATTAAAGATGTGAAATTAAGTCGGTGTATATTTACAATAAACTTTTGGCATCAAAGCTTTAAAATTTTTATTTTCATAAAAAGAAGACATTCTTCCACGATAGTTTGATAAAAGTATCTTAAGTATAAAAAGAATTTTTTATGCTATCAGTAAAGAATATTTTTTGAAAAAATCTGTACTAAATGAATTTCCCCACAGTTACTGTCAAATCTATGATTATTGCTAATTTATTAATTTTTTGAATAAATTAATAAAAATCTAGACGGTTATATTGTACTGCAGTTTTACAAGTGAAAGAAAGAGGAAATATTTTTTACTTTAAAATTTTACCTCACTTGAATACTATATAAGAGTATTACATTATTTAAACAATTTTTCAACGCGGAAAATGCATCCGGTGTTTATTTTTTACGCAGTATCAATGATCATCATTTTCGGGCAAAATATTTTCAGAAATTTAAATACACCTGACTATCTTTTTGCACGAGAGATCTGTTCTAGAGACCACCGCACAAGACAAAACGATATAATAGGATTAAACATCAGAGTATTTAGTTACTACAAAATTTTACTCGGTAATTGATAGCTATTTCGGCTTAAAGCCAACGTCAGAAAACTATAATATTGTCTATCTCTTCTAAACAGTATATAGCGATAAGCTAAAATAAGTATAGTTCTGACGATGGCGTTAAGCCGAAATAGCTATCAACTATCTAGTACAATTTTGTAGTGACTAAATACTTTGTCGGCGTCCGTGGCGGAGTTGGTAGCGTCGCTGGCTACGGTTACGGATGTCTCAGATTCAATTCCCGGTGCGGACGGTTTTCATAGATAGACCTTTCAATTTATGGATTTCTGTTCGTATTCTGACTCCTCCCTCCCACCTATCAAATCCTCACAGGGCGTAGCGATAGTGATTATCTAACCACTAGTCCTGTCCTAGCCCTATCCTTCTATCCCTACTCTCTTCGAAACAGAGAGGTTGAGCAACTGAGTAACAAGCAGTTCTTGTAGAAAAATTCTGTAAAGATACCTCCATTAGGAGACCATATGCTCCACAGTGGGAGCGGACATGGAAAAAAATACTTTATCCTATCATAAAGGAGTTCTACCAAGTAAATATCAATTCAATCAACAAAACGATACAGTGATCTTGAAAAATGAAGGATAGGTTCCATTACTTTAAGCAACTGACTAACCATTTCCAAGAATAAAAGGTTTTTTTAATTCATGCATAATGATATTTTCGAGTTACACATAATTGAAATTTAAATGGTTTGCAATAATAATTTAAAAAAATTCATTTATTGGGGGTTCAGCATTGTGTGTCAATGATAAGATAAAACATCTTTCTTGTCATCTCCTTCTTTTTTAACGCTACAGTCGTGGGTGAGTTTTGGCCTTCGCAATCAATCCTCTTCACTTCACTTGATCCTCCCCACGCCAATCCCTGACCCCAAAAGCACTCGTCTTGAGACACCCTATCTATCCAGAAAATTCGCGGCCTTCTAGTCATATTTTTACACGTTTTATGTAAAGCAAAACAATGAGGTTCAGAAAAATAATTCTTCCGGTTTTCGAACAGTGCAAAAAAAGAATCAGGCGTACATAATTTGCATAGTCGGCTGATCAACCACCTCGCGTTGTGTTGCCGGGGGAAAATTATTAATACCAAAAATATTTCAATATTGCAGGTACACGCCCGATCTCAATGTAAAGCTATGCCGAGACGGGATTATTTTTAAGCTTACAAAATCGATACGGCATGCGGCATGAGGCTAAGCTAAATGCGGAATTCAATTCACTCTATGTGAAATCACACCGCCGACGTCGCGACCAGCCTAGAGCCGTATTGGAAATTATTGAGTAAAAATAACAGAAAAGGAAAAACGTTTTATTGAATGAATTGGCATTTACTTGGAACTCCATTATAATAGGATAAAATATCAAAGTATTTAGATCAACAAAATTTCATGATGTAGTTGATAGCTATTTCGGCTTAACGCCATCGTCAGAACTACTGAAATAATACTAGAAAAAATGTTTGTTAGATAAAATACAGTTTATTTTTTGACTTTTACAGGAAGAGGCGTCCGTTACGCAGTTGGTAGCGTCGTGGGATACGGCTACGGATGTATCTGGTTCAATTCCCGGTGCGGACAGTTTTCATAAATTGATATTTCAATCGATTTATGGATTTCTGTTTGTAGTCTGAGTGTTTGTGTTGTCTCAATCTCGCTCCTCACCCACTCTTCCCATCCTCTTGGGCCGTAGCAAGAGCGATTAGCTAACCCATAGTCCTGTCCTAGCCCTATCCTTCTATCCCTACTCTCGATGAAGAGAGGTTAAGCAACTGAGTAACAAACAGTTCTCATAGAAAAAATTCTGTTGAGATACCTCCATTAGGAGACCATATGCTCTACATTGGGAGCGGACATGGAAAAAAGGAAGAGGATCAGTTTTGATTCCGAATTTGCCGGGTCTATAGCAGAGTGGCCAACACCGTTGTTGTCGATTGCGATATTCACGGAATCGAATCCTAGTACGGACAGTTTCGTAAAGTGATTTTTTAATCGACTTTTAATTTCTAAATTTCCTCAGAAAGCTATTTGTTTGCCACTAGCCCTGTACAGCCGCGTCCGTCTAAGAAAAGTAGAGGTTAGGTGACTGAGTAACAAGCAGTTCGCATAGAACAATTTCTGTTAAGGGAGTATATATGTTTCATATTGGAAACGGACATAGTTGGAAAAAAAGTTGTTAATTGAATTCTACCTCATTAAATTGTACATTTTTTTTCTATATGGCGTATTAATTGTTTTACTGCAATATCCTTAAAAAATCAAAAATTATAATTCAATTTTGATGATACCAGCCAGAATATTACACGTGAAAATTTGTTGCAGTTCACGACGCTGACATAAAAATTTAGAGTACCTTCCCACGTAAATTTTGTTTTACTATACCATCTTTAAAGGGTTTAGGGCGTAGTAAGAAGTAAGACGATATACAAAGTATAAAAAAACTGTCGAGTAAAAAGCTTAGAAAGCGCACGTAACAATAATGTATAATGACGGTCGAAGTAGTAATGAAATTACAAAGTGGGAAAACCACCCGCTGTGCGCTCACATAAACCGGCAACTAATCCCGGCCTGACCTTACCCTAGATCGTTGTCGCTCTACGCCGAGACGTAGGCTCCGCCGGCGCGGGATCGCCCGCGCTGCGAAGCGTCGTGACGTAGGTCGTCGTAGCGGCCGACGGTACGTTGCGCAACACTCCTGCCTAACCGGACGTAGCAGCTCGTAGAGGGCCGCCGTTACTCCTATTTACGCTCCGATTAATTGATTAACCAATTACCCTGGGAGCGGACCTGCCTATAAATAAGCCGGCAAGAACTTGATCAAGTA
The DNA here is from genome assembly GCA_022494535.1 of Himalopsyche phryganea. Classification (NCBI taxonomy): domain Eukaryota; kingdom Metazoa; phylum Arthropoda; class Insecta; order Trichoptera; family Rhyacophilidae; genus Himalopsyche; species Himalopsyche phryganea. The sequence continues at coordinate 1,520,833 of JAGVSL010000047.1, forward strand.
AAATGGTCTAGTGCCCAATGCGGACGTGATGAAGGAAGAATAGAAGAAATAGGTAGAGGTTTCTAAATATAACACGTGTGCATTATACTGATTAATAAAAGTTACTGAAGCATTTTGATGGCCATATTAAAATCAATTTTTACCGTTTACACGTATAGCGAGGTTAGGACAGCATATATTTGACATTTTATGAATACTTACTAGTCGATAAAACAAACAATGTTGTATTTGTACTGTAAAAGCGACAAAACGAGAGTAAATACATAAAGAACTTCACAATATTTAACATTAATGTCACTATCAATATTCCAGTAATAAGGTCATCCAATAGGACTATTGACGTTATTCTGACAACTCGAAAAAGTAAACAAATATGTGATTGTAAAAGGACACCGTCTGCAAGCGTCAGAATTATTAAAACACATTATGAGAACATACGAAGGAAGAAGATACGAATGAAGAATAAAGAAAAGGAACCGTAATTCTGTCGCCACTCGCCGAGCGTGAAACATCTACTCTAATTGTTTTAAATCATTTAAAAGGGTTATACGACACAATATAATTGGGAAACACTGCGCGAGTACACTGAAGAAGCTATTGCATGACTTGCAAAACAAGTTAGCTCCGTTGGTTCATAACGTTAAAAAGAGTTTTCTTGGCATTAAAGAATTAAGCTATCGTAGAAAAACATCTTAATAACGTAAGCATAATGCGATAAGCGGTTCAATCAAAAAGTACGCAATCACGTCCAATTCTATAAGATCCAATAATTATTAAATTGTAACGAAAGATTATAACATTAATTCCTTTACAGAACAGTCAAGAGAAATTACTCAATATGCATGATTAAAGAACTGACTAACAAATTACGCAGTGTAATAGAAATAAACATCTCTCATGAAAGATGCTGCATCAATGTATAAGTTTTATTTGATGAGAAAGAATTGGGACATATAAAGGTTTTTTTCGATGGATTCTAGCTTTGTGGTTAGTTTTTTTTTATATTCAGAGCTGAACCATGAGTCACACCTTGCCAATGTTAATTTTATAATAAAGAAGGCTAACTTATATTAAGAGCAATTAAAGAATTAATTAAAATCATGAAAGTTTTTTTTATTTTGAATGTTGGGTTTTACGTAAACTCAGTCATGGTTTTACATTACAAAATCTCAACATATTTACTTGCTAGCTACGTGCTATTTTTTTAATTACAATTTTTTAAATCATGTCTTTCTCTCAGCGTAGAACATATTAGCTCATTATGTAACATTTCTGTTAATGATGTTTAACGGTTAGTTAAGTCAGTTGTGCAATCTCTTTTCAGAGATGATATGAGTACAAGGGGTAGTGAAAGGCTTGTTTTCAGGATGGAAGAGAGCGGGTTGGAATGGAGATAAAGGCATTACAAAGAAGGATTTAAGATTAATAATTCAATATATTATGTAAGTATCCATTCGAAGACTCGGATTCCGATTCTTAATCGCGCTAGCACAAGAATCCTAGAACAGCACGACTCATCTGCAAGAGCGGCATTTTAAATATCAATTGAAATCAACACGAAGAGAAAAACATTCTGATCCCAATGAATAATTTTCAAAGATATTCTATTAAAAGTTAGAGAAATATAAATAGCATATTATCGCAACTGCAGAAACAAAAAAATAATCTTCGAATTCCCCGGCGCTGAATCGAATTCGTATGCTTCACTTCGGTGTTTCCCTCGCACGTGCCGCCATGTCAGCGCGTGATCGATTCGCCGCCTTCGAGGGGCGACACCGTGACCCGGTTCGCTTGGCTACCAGAGGATCCCCGTGTGTGCGGAAAAACAACGCCAGGGGGATGATGGAGCGTCGCGACGTCGCGTCTGCCAGACACACTGTGACAGCGGGACGTCTATTGTGAATTACCATGAAAATATAGTCATATCGAATGAAAGCATTGTGTAAACGTTACATCACGGAAAGTCTGTCAATGGTCACCAAAATACGTCGCATTATAGTAATTCTTCCAACCGTCTCTGGAATTTTCCAAGAATGGTATACTATTTCAACAATATGGATTATACCTTCTGACTTGTTATTTTCTATATCGACACCTGTATTATTATCTAGCCATATATATTAAAATCTTAAGTCTTAAATCCATATATATAACGTCACGCAGATTTTTTGACTGTATTTCTGTGGGGTTTTGACCCTCTTCAGTTTTTTATTGAGGATAATTTTCCAGGAAAACATTAATACAAATTGCTTGTGACGCGTCTCCGATTGTGACTCCGACTCAAAAAACTTACGACTAAAAAAAGTCTAATTTTGTCAGATTTTTTCCTACCTTAATTGGTTTCCAAATTAAGCACGATCCAACCAATTCTGCAATTAGTCAAATTTTTAGTATACATATCGACCGTGGAAAGGAAAAAGGACGAAACCCACACACAAAAAATATTGTGTATAGCCCAATAAAAAGGTATATTACATTGAATACATTGTGATTATCGAAAAAAAAATATTTTCAAAATACGGAGGGATAAGTCCATTTGCCTTTCTACAATCGATATAATATGTATTTGTATTTATATATATATATATATATATATATATATATATATATATAGTGTATGAGCACGTTTTGTGTGAGTTATACACAATATTTTTTGCTGTAGGTTACGTCCTTTTTCCTTTCCACGGTCGATATAATATATACATATATATGTATATTGCAAGACAAGAAGATTTTATAGGCATAAATAAAAATGAAACAAGTACATCAATACAAGCAGAAATGCAAAAATTCACTCTATAGAAAAAGCAGTTGGAGTCGCTCATTTTTTACAACTCCGATTCCGGCCAAAACACCGCGACTCCACGAATCCAACTCCGCAGCCCTCGTATAAATAGCTTTCCAGCAAATAAAATGTGATAGTAATGTTTAGAAAATTAATTCGTTTTCAATAGGTTAACTGAAATTAATCAAACAGAATCCGTGTTAATAGTTCCCAAATATAAATTATGCCATTATCGGAAAAAATATCTGATAGTCTTCAAATATTGCAATTTACACGTGTTTTTTCTATCGTTAATAAACATATATATAGATGTATTATGTAACCAAGCGATAGCTATGACGAGCCGTGATTACAATCCCTTCTTACAGCACACATTCCACTATCCATTAATAATCCTAGAGGGGGTACCAATAATTAAGGGTGTCAACACTCGTGTGTCATCGTTTATCATATAGCCGACCCTAACAGGCCTATTAGTTCAATAGGCTGACACGTTATAGCACCCTTTCTTACTTCCAAGCAATGGGGTGCAAATCATATTAAATGCGAAAGATTTAATAAAGTCGGCCGACCGAGGACAATATGTCAATTCTATCAGGTAATTTAATGATAGGATATAATATACTATAATACATAATACGGAAAAACGCTTACGTCATGAGAACATTTCATACCTACATGTGATATGTGATAATAATAGAACGTCAACAGAGTGGTCTGGGCTATATAAGATAAAAAATCTTCTTTATGATTCTACAGTCCTTATACGTTTAATTCAACATTTGTTTTAACCATGTCCACTTCCAGAGTGGAACATATGGCCTCCTAATAGAGGTATCTCAACAGTAGTTTTTTCGACGAGAACTGCTTGTTACTCAGTTGCTCAACCTCTCTTTTTCGAAAGGAGTAGCGATAGAAGGATAGGACTAGGGTTAGCTAATCGCTCTCGCCATGCCATGTTTATAGGATCGGATGGGTGAGATGGAATTTTGGAAACCACAAAGATTCATGACTACGAACAGAAATCCATAAATCGATTGAAAAATCAATTCATGAAACTGTCCGCATCGGGACTTCCGTAACCGTAGCTAACGACGTTAACCACTGCACCACGGGGCCCACATTAATGATTTTTAAGCAGTGTGGCCGTTCTTAACTAATCAACGGTCGCGTGAAATTATAACGTGTTAATAGAGCATTTTTATATGAAAGCAGCTTGCCTGATTAATGCAGAAGAATAAACAACATTTTAGATTAAGTAGATAAAATGTCCTTAATTTTCTTAAAAAAAAAATTGGTCACCGTAATAATAACACACAGCATAGAGGTTTGCACGGGCCGAGATTTTATCAAATTACGCGGTCCGAGGCCGACATCAGGCGCGGCCCGGCCCGAGCCTGAGTCTCAATATCACATTTGTTACCCGAACCCGACCCGAAGCCAAGATTTATTTTCCTCAGCCTGATTTTTTTTTCAATAAATAAATTTATTTATACTTTTCAATCAATATAATATGTTATTAGTTCCATATTTCAACGATATTCATAGCACATGGGAAATAAAATATTTAATTTATGAATACTGTATGGCTATATGGCTGACTCATGGAGTGGAACTTAGTCCGAAATATTTTTCTGGAAATTAAATTCTTTACCCGGACCAGGGCCGAGTCCGAACCAGAATTGTCTTTACCGACACGAAACCTCACGGGCCGGGCCGGACCCGTGCAGACATCTATCACTGCATAAGCTAAAAACACATGCTTCAAGTCTAGCAAAAAACAATCAATTAATTAAGAAACTGCGATAAAAAAAGCTATAGCTTTAACAGCTGAAATAGATTATCTAAAATTGCCATCTAACAGCCTCAATCATAATAAAAAGTGTCGATGTTTTGACTCTGAAAGTAGCAGTTGGAAAAAACTTAAGTCACGATAGGAACATTATTATACACTGCGAGATGACGTTTCAGATATGAACATTTTGCAACTGATATCTTTGATGTAAAAAAAAACATGGTAATATGATTCGTGAACAATGGAAGAAGGTAACGTTATGTTCCACAGTGGGAGTTGGCGTATTTATTTACAAATCTCTTATTGTTTTCATTGTAACAGAAGATGTCTTACTATATTTATCTTAAGTTGAATCAACAATTCAATTTGATTTAAGTGACAGTGCTTTCTTTTGAAATAAACAAAAAATGGCGTTTTTGACTATTGAATTAATATTTTTCACAACATGAAAAGTGGCATATTGCAGAGTTGATAATATTTTAATGAAAATTGTTATTTTTGATCTTGTTTATTTATTTTACATAGATGCCAACTTTTATTGACTACAAGCAAGTATCTGTCATGCGTTGCAATGCCACTCAAAAAAAAGAAAGTGTTTGCGTTTTAATTCTGTTTATTGAAGTGATTTTGGACACACAATATTTGCTGTTTTTCCGTCTGGTGCCTACACGAATAAATCGAAAGAATTTCGACGCGTGAGCAGTCCACATACAGCTATCCATGTGAGAAGGATGGATTTTTCAAATTTAGTCACACATTTGAAGCGATTATCCCTGTGCTTTGTTGGTGTTCATTGCAAATGCGAGTCACACAGGAAACTGCAAACGTTTGAATTCGACTGGCATATCTGTCGGAATCATTGGGATGCGTGGCAACAGTATATCTTCTCCTTTAAATTTTACATTTAAGACCGGCAATTGGAATTTAACAAATAACACCACTTGTTATGTCATACACGACCTGAAATGTCGCTGTTTGTAACTATTTGTTTCTTTTTTTATTTATTTTTTTAGTTTTTTTTTAGATTCAGAAATCTTTCCGGGTGTGCGCACAACAACTCACCAAAGCTTCATCGCAATCGGATGAATAGTATAGGAAGGCATACGCGACAAATAAACAAACAAACAAGCACACATTTATTTATATATAAATTTATAGATGAAATGAACAAATTCTTCAGAGCATAATTGAGTTATATTTTGACTTCACGTAATCTTGACGGAATTATCTTATAATATGAGTGAAATGACAACATCAAGAGAGATTTAGCTTTCCGGCTGATAAGAAGACTATAAAGGAATGGGATGATAGGAAAAGATTATAGATATGGTATTTATTTAATTCCAAGAGGTCGTTAAGCTTTTAATTGTAGATAACATAATTTCATTTTTGCAGCTTTAAATTATTTTCAGAATCTATTTAGAAATATTTCTGTGTATCCTATTAAAAACGTAAACAAACAAACCACAACGAAAAATGAAAACTCATATTATATATATTTTGGCAATGTTTATATTTTTCTGTGTATCGAACAAGTAACGACACAAATACGTGCTTGCACGAATGAACGTTGTCTCGCTTACTCTTACTGATTAAAAATGATTACTACCTTATTTTTAGTTTATTATAATACATTGTTTCTAAACGGGTGCGTAAACTGTCCCTAGTGTCTGGGGTGGAGTGTTCATATTTTTTACATTGTGGGTTTTCAGGGGGGTTGCTGAAATACGAATAGGCGATTATATCATTACATATTGCCATAACTCAGTCAGTAATCTATGCCAATCCTTGTCCAATATTAGAATTCTTCTGCAAAACCAGTTTTATATACTTTGGCTCTTATTTGAATAAACTCATTCCATGAAATACATATAGAGTAAGTTAGAAATTTCGCTTTTACTTAGGCGTTGAATAATTTTGAGGATGTGCACGAATAAAGTTAAGGAACACTGCTTTAATAGTATGTATAGATCATACTGTTTATGTCATGTGTTCAAATATTTTGCTAAAATATACATAGTTAAATAATAACTTATTTTACCTTCCAAACAAATCTCTTGTTCACGTTTTCTAAGTAATGTTATTTTGAAATTCACTGGGACAACTTAACAAAACACGGCATAATTCGTGTGTCTATCATTCTCATATAATTTGCTGTCTTTTCCGTAAGTATACTTACGCTGGTCATGTTTTAGTTATAAGAAGATTTATTCAATTTGTTACAGTTTTTCAATTAAATATTCTTTTGACTAAAATAGGAATTAGAAATTAGGCAATCATTATCATCAAGCTATAATGGTCGGCGTGAAAATTAGTATTTTTCTTTCCATGTCCGCTCCCAATGTGGAGCATATGGTTTCCTAATGGAGGTATCTTGACAGAATTTTTTCTACGAGAACTGCTTGACACTCAGTTGCTCAACCTCTCTTTTCTTTTTCGAAGAGAGTAGGGATAGAAGGATAGGGCAATGACAGGACTAGTGGTTAGCTAATCGCTCTCATTACGCCCCGTGAGGATGGGATTGGTGGGAGGGAGGACTCAGACTACGAACAGAAATCCATAAATCGATTGAAAGATCAATCTATGAAAACCGTCCGCACCGGGAATCGAACCCGATACATCCGTAACCGTAGCCAGTGACGAAACCAACTGCGCCACGGACGCCGAAATTGAGACTGAGGGTGCTTGATGAAATTTCAATATAAAATTTGAATTGTTTAAATTTTGTACATTTCCACATATTTGGTCACTAACGACCCGGCGTTTCGCCTTTCGGCATGTTCAGGCATTCCGTTAGTGACGAAATACATGAAAATGTACAAAATTTCAACAAGTCAAATTTGACATAATAATTAAGTTTCAAATATTTAATTTTAATAACCCTTTGTCTTATAACTAACTATTTATATTGTCGTATTCATTATAACACATAACAAAGTCATAATGCCGAACATATCTATATCGCTAATGATTCAACAATACCTCTTATAAGTCTTATACCAAACGACAAAAATTTTAAAGGAGACGACAAAAACTCTAGTCGCTCTGCATCAAATTACGAATTTTTTTTTAAAACATAATTTTCATATGTACATTGTTTATGTGGAATACATCATATTACATCTATCATAGTAACAAGAACAGTGGTTTACGATGGATTTATGTTATTTTTTTAACTTGAAAAACATGGAATTAAAATTATTTCATGTTGTATCGTGAGCGATGTACAGATTTTTCGGCGAAATATTTTGAACGGGGAATTTTTCGTAAAAAATTTATATAAAACAATAATTTGAAGATCAAATATTTTTAATAAATCAAAAAATATACATTTTTGGTCACGTTATTTCTAAATGGTCACCCAAAAGTGTGACTAGTGCTAAATTTTTCAATACAATACTGAGAACATATTAGTACTATTGAAATAAGTCTAATATTAGATTTATGAACCACGAATAGGCGATTTGTTTCCATAATAAAATCCGCAATGGCCGAAAACAATATTCTGAAAAAAAAACACAATCGCGATAGCAAAAGGAAAGCGTGAAGGCGTGGGGAACGGAAAAGGCGTGATTAATTGCCCACGTGTTATCAAAAAATAATCAAGGCTATTAAAAGAAAATTTGGCAGTAGATTACTATATTTCATAAATTTAGCAGTGTATAACTGGGTAATCAAAATATAAAATACAGGTGATTCTATCTTTGCACAGACTTTTTTACACGGCTTAAGAAAAACGATGATTTAAAACAATCTGCTTCTCGTGACGTCAAACCAGTTGGGTAACTGTAAGGTAAGGAGACTCAAGATCGATCGGCAATCGAAGCTGTTTTGATGGCATTAGCTCAGTGGCGGATTACACCATAGCCGCATGAGTCACGAGCTTTTGGGGTCCTCGAAAATAGCCTACATTTAAGAAACATTTCTTTTATTCAGTTTTCAATTTGTATTTTATATTTAACATGCAATGCATACAACATCGCAACAATTTGTATGTCAATTGAATAATCAATGCTTTTATCGGAACACTTTTGATGTTAATAATGAGATATTTGTGAATAGAAGAAATTACAAATTTAGAATATTTTATTTGTTTTATACGGGTACGTAACGTAAAAATCTCAAATAATTTTTGTTGAGCTTTTTTGATATCCAGAAATCAAGGCCTTTAAATTATATTGCGCCTGGGGTCTCCCAAATGCTTAATCCACCACTGCATTGGTTGTGTCATCACACAAAAACTGAACACTTTCACTCTCTCAAAATATTATAATACGATAGTTAACCGCGCAAGACATGAACGATAAATTAAAATATTTTATTTTTAACGATATGCGCTGTACAGCATACATAGTCCAAATAGATAATCTCAACAGATTTACGAGAACAGATTACATGTCATTAAGGAGAGGATGTTAGAGTTAGGAAAATACCAGCTCTCACTACTCTCCATTTTGAGAATGCGGTAGGAGGTGAGTGAGAGACGATTTCACATATAACAGCGGTAAGGTCAGCTTTTTACCGGTAAATATTATAATAGTAAGGGGCTGTTCAGATATAATGCTCTTTAGAATCACCGTCATTAAAAAATAAGTCAAACTATAAATCTAATAAATAATATTCACAAACACTAAAATACTAAGCATATTCTATTAAAGTGAATGATTTTCTAATTGAAATTTTTTTACACTATTTCCAGTCAAGTCATACAATAAAAAAGGGTTCAAATTCATGGCTCTCCACAGGACCATGGAAATTAACAAACCCATTGTTATAGAATCTGTACTAATTATTAATTTATTGGACCTGTAGCCGTGTAATCAGCGTCATCGTGTAATTGCGGACACTTTCATAAAGAGATTTTTGAAACGATATATGGATTTGTGTTCCGAGACATGGATGTGTGTGATCATTTACATTTTTTCGAGAGCGATTTGCAAACCATTCATCCTATTCTAGCCTCAGTCTTCTTTATTTACTCTTTCAGAAGAGAGATCGATCAGTTCTCGTGGTACAACGTCTGTTTAAATAGTACATAAGTTTAAAAAAAGACATCGGTCAGGCAACATAATTTTGAGTTTAAAATTTTAATGCATGTTAAGATGTAAAATTGTAAATTAACAACATAATAAAAATGTACTTTGTCAATACGTTTATCAATGTTATCGAAACAGAATTCAACTATCGACGAAGTGTAATAATCACACAGAAGTTTTCGTCTTAATTAATTCACACTAAGTAGACTGTGGAAAGCAAGATTCAAAAACTTGAACTCAAATATGAACCTTGGTCGTACGTGTAATGTAGTTGCAAAAAGCGAATACAAATACAGTGTACTATCGTCTGACGGTAATCCAAGTCGTTCTTTTGAGCACCCAGCTTTTGAGGAAGGAGACAAGCGAGGCGAGTTTCCACGCTCCGAGGAGTCTTTTCGCAGTGCGCATGACGACTCCGTTTACTCCAGATAACTCACCTGAAACAGAATAAAAAAATAAAACTTTAATACACAACAAAAACAATACGACATAGCAACGCGATTATATTAAATGTTCTCCCAAAAACTGTGATTTATTTTGACCATCGTCCGCACATTAAGTGCACGATCATGGATTATTAATATGGTATATCGACGATTCTCAAACATATTTGGTGGCGAAACGTGGAAAATTATGGTGAACGACAAGAAGGAACCCGTTATATATTTTCAGCGTACCAAAAAAAATACATTGCCGACGAAAAAATCTTGTTTCACGGTCAAATACATTTTAATGTAATGTTAAAATTTTACATGAGAATGTATTTGTAGTAAAGGTCTGCACGGGCCCGGGCTTCGCCTGCGAGTCTTTTCCCGGTCTAGGTTCGGGTGAATAAAGACAACTCAGATTTTCCCCCCGTGTATTATGAATATCGTTGGAAATATGGAAATAATAACATAAATATATTGCTTGAAAAGTATAAATGAAATTATGTATTAAAAAAAATCGAGGTCTTTTCGGGCTGCGGAAAATAAATCTGGGCTTCGGGTTGGGTTCGGGTAACAAGTGGGATATTGAAACTCGGGCTCGGGCCAGGTCTTAAGTTGTCAGGCTTAGACAGGGTAATTTTATAAATTTTCGACCCGTGCAGAGCTCTAATTTGAAGGTTATGTCCTATTGCTTATTCCATAAGCAGTTTCGGAAGTAATCTTCCACATTATTCATAAAAAAATAATTGGAGAGAAGATATTCTCTCTAATCAATTTGTCAAAATTATACCATACTAGCCTCTTTTCAACTTATTCGCGGAACTCCATTCGAGAATCATTGTGGCTTTTCCAGTTTATCATCCATGTTGAATTGATCATGCAAAGCCTACATATTAAATTGAGTATATTTTTTACACGTGGTAATAATTTCTAGTTCATTATGTATGTTTAAGTATCTTAAATATATTAATTTAAATTGGTGTTTTTGAAGATGATTGATTCAATTTGTGTATTTGCTAGGTAGCAAGTAGCAACCAATATAAGTAGAACACAACATTTTCAACATAGAAGCGAGACAGTAAAATGGTAATTATTATCTTTTTTCGAACGTTTGTCATCATATGAAACTTTCGTTCGCTGATTCCAAAGAGCATATTTCAATATTATGCAAACCCTAGTGTCAATTTCGAAGCGCGTTCGAGGAAATATTTTTGAAAGATTTACATTCAGCAAACAAAAGTATGTTTTTTCCAATCCCGGGGGTGAAATAGTAGAACGATATGCGAAATCTGTTTGATTTATGAAACTAATAACCAAGTTAGGTACCCATTACGCAACCCAACATTTCGAAGCGTATCGAAAAAAGGGAAAAAATATCATCGCCCTCTAGTTCTTATACACAGAAATGCAGATCACAAATAATTAATAATGCTTTTGATTTTTCCCTCTTGCTAATCGAAATGAGGTTAATTTACGAATCTAAATATTTGACTGGTGATGCATTTGATTTCTAAGTAATTTTTCATTTAAAAAAAACGAAATTATATCTGATACAGTTGCATATAAAATCGCAATAGCAGAGCAATATCGTCATACAAATAAGCCTTTTGCATTTGCAAGACGTGTATTTTAGTGCCTACTTTTAAGGCGATTAAATTTATGGTAATAACAGGTTTCACTTACTCAAGAAGCATCAACAGATTGAAAAGTTAAAACAAATTATTTCGCACGATTGATCAGTTTAATGGCGTTCCATCAATTCTCCAGTGAAATAGTAAGTGTAACTATTTTAATAAATTCAAATAAATGGATAGTATAAGTAATAATAATAAATATTTAATTTCATTTATGTGTATTTGTATTTGCTAATTCTTATCATTTTGGTGCCACGTATTTTTTTCTTATAATGAATCAAAAGTGCTCCGTGACTTAAAAAACGTGTTACCACGCATATGGTAAAATCAAAACCAATTGAATTCAAACAAGATAATATTCTAGGATTTTTGTGTAGTGTATTATTTGAATGTGTCAAATCCTTCTACATACATTTATATTCATAGAAAACAATTATTGTCAAGTACTTCAATAAAAGTATCCATTACGAAATGATGAATTCTAGGCGTTTGTCTCCATAAACAATTTTAGAAGGCTGGGCCATTAATTTTACGCATGTCAAGAAATAAAAATGTTATGAAAATTATCTTCCATGAACTGTTGAAGAAGTAAAATCAAAAAGAACAATAGACGCAGAGAAATATTATAACAAAGAAAAATGTCAAAGGCACTAGTCAAAATATGTTGTGCATTAAAAAACGGAAAAAACAACGCTATTAAAAATAATAATCTTGACAACTTATGAGTAAGCTTCAGCATGGCCTATACATTGGTAAGCTGTCACTTACTGAGTCATATCGTAAAAAATATTATCAAGTTGCTCTATGGTTTTATCCCAATGAGAATATTAACCAGGGTCATGGAACCAGAGTCTTTCGACATCGGCTGTCACCTGCTTTGTTCAAAGCAGTGGAGGCCAACCTTTAGGTTACCAGGCGCCATTTTTTTTCACATGCGAGTCAGATGCGCCATACAACTCAAGCACTTTTTCTACATTTTTACGTTCACGGTTGGGGTTGGAAAATAGGGATAGGAGCGGTGGCGTAGCTTGGGTTTATCCGGGGCGTTTTATCTTTTTCCGAAAATTTTTGCAAGCACAACGAAGGAAAACTCGCTGCAGGCAGAAAATTTTTATGAAGAATAAATATAATTTCTTAAAAAATCTGTACTGTATTTTTACAATCCTGACAAATTTAATGTTTAATATTGAATTTGGATTATTGAGATTTTGTACACTTCCATGTATTTTGTCACTTACGACCCGGGTTTCGCCTTTCGGCATCTTCAGGCATTCGAGCACACGAATGGACGAATGGAGTTTAATATTGATATTTTTTTTTCCAAAAATGTTGATTTTATTTTGACAATATTACTGGGTTAACGCTATTTTATTAGCAACTCTTTTTTTATTTTATCATAAATCATCATGACGCAGAAAATTGTGCCGCAGGCAAAAATATATGTATAGATATAATTTCTTGAAAAATAATATATATTTTTACAATCCTGTCCATTTTCGAACGTTATATTTAATATTAAATTTATCTTGAGTCCCGCAGGTTTATTTTTCAAATATATATTAAAAAATCTATAAGTCATTTAAATAAATTTATATTTATTATTAATATGGGAGTATATTGTATAATATTTCAGAAGCATTTTGATGCGGGAAAGCTTATCAAATTTCATTTTTATTAATGAATTGATTTTTAAATCAATCAGTTCCATTTGTATGTTATTAGGCATATATTATATGCATTACGTTTTGTTAACTAACTGAAAGTGAGTTTATAAATGCAAACATGCAATTTTCTTCTTTACCAAAATCATGAAAACGACTTTCACATGACCTTGCAATGTATTGATTTTTTCAATATATTTGGTCAAAATATTATCCGCAGCACATTCACTCTGCTCTTTCAAGTGTGGAAATTGACTGAAATCCTCATTTTCTAACTGAGAGATGAACAGTTTTAATTTCATTTTAAATGAACTGATGCTATTTACTAAGCTAGGGACTAATTTATTCTTTCCTTGTAGTTTTAAATTTAGTTAGATTATTGAGAGGAGAGTAACATAAACTAAAAATGCCAAATCAAATAGTCAGTTATTATCAAATAATAGGGTTCTTTCATCAGGTAGTTCATTTTCCGGTTCTATAAAATTAGAAACAGCATTTTTCAATTTTCAAAATCTACTCAGAACCTGTCTCTAGAAAGCCAACGCACCTCACAATAAAGGACAAGTTCACCATATTCCAAATCTAATAATTCACAGTATTCTCGTCTGGTAAATGCTCTTGATCTAATTTTATTCACACATTTCACAAACATAACATACTGCGTACTTAAAGTTTTTCCACACAGTGCCGCTTGGTGTATAATTCAGTGATATTTTAGTACAGGCGGTTTAAAAAAATTCAAGCAAATATGTAGTGGCATTGACTTTACCTATCATTGACGGCACTCTGTCAGTACACACACTGATGAGTTTGCTATGGTCTAATTTTAGACTTTCTAGCCATGGTTTAACTTTTTCAAATATGTGTTATACTCTTGTTTTACCATGCCTCCAGACTGACAAGTTCTTCAAAGACATTCAAATTATCATCAATTACTCTTATAAAAAGGTTTAGCTGGACAACATCTCATACGTCTGTTGATTCATCCAAAGCTAGAGAAAATAAAATACAAGAATGGAAAAGGTCTTCCAGTTGCTGAGATGTATCCTGAGGGAGTTTTTGGATACGTCTCCGGATAATATTCCATTGAGAGTCAATATACTTCATGTTGAGAGCAGATTTGATCAACAAAAGTAGATATTTTGTAACAAAATTCACTGATATATAAGGAAAAATATAATAATTAAGATTTCCGCACAAGTAAATTACTACTTAACAGCTTAATTTGTACACCACCAGTAAAGGCGATCAATCAATCAATGTCTTTAAAATCCATTCGGAAAATAACTGAGCGTAAGTTTCTCCAAGATTTTTTTCAAAAGATACATAATTAAATATGTCTAATCCGCTATATATTTTTTTTTAATTCTTTCTCTTTGCAGCAGTGCTAACTAAGATTTTATGATATTAGAATCTATTTTCATAGTTAATTGATAGACATGATTTTAAAAAGTGGAATAAGACTGCACTACGATAATTATATTAATTGAAGAAAAGTAACATGCAAATGTATCCGTACTTTTTGGATCGTATAACGTATAAGTATATATTTTTTTCACCAAATAGAGGCAGGGGGTCGAACCCAAGTAACTCAATGTGTTAAATTTTAGTCCGCATACACAATAGACGCATAAGGTAGAAGAAATTGAACAAAAATAACTTTTTTTTTCTTTTTTTTTTTTAAATAAATCACAATTTGTTTGTACTACTTCCACATATTTATAATGATCAGGACCGGTTTCTCTCATCACGAGCATTATCAACTGATAAAAATACAAACATAACAGGCGTATTTATATAATAGGCGTATTTTTATATAAATACGCCTGTTATGTTTGTATTTTTATCAGTTGATAATACTCGTGATGAGCGAAACCGGTCCTGATCATTATAAATATGTGGAAGTAGTACAAACAAATTGTGTTTTATTTTTTAAAATATAATGTCTTTCCACCAAGAATTGACAGTTAACACCTTAAAAGCAAAAAATAACTGGAGATTTTTTGGATCACACGTATATATCTACCGATAACACCCCAAGAATACGCCCAAAAAGTACTGTAAACCCGCAGCTGGTGGTGTAACGTTAAGAGTCATTGGAATATACCATGTTGTGTTTTCATAATAGCATTTCTCTTCAAACTGTCAAAGTACGTTATGAAACGACTTCACAGCCTGAAAACGAGTCTGCCTACCCTCATCCAATGCATCAGCAGCAACTACCTATGTGTACAGCAATCTTTCTTCAGGTATGCCAGGACTTTCAGGAGAAAGGTTATTCATTCTAATGGAAAACATTTCACTGTGAATAATTCATACTAAGAGTTGTGTTAACAATCCATTAAGAGCCGTTTTAAAATCATCTGTCGGTAAAGAAGTGGACCTCTTGGCGACCTTCGTGTCATAATGATTCATCAGTGTGATTATGATGATGAAGATCAACGACCTTTTTCGTTCCGTACTCACGATTCATTGGCATGATTAGATTAATTTGCTCTCGGTACTCGGCAGTTGCGCGAACTACGAAGGACAATCGCCTATCACACGGTCAATTCTTTTAACGGGACCCCATACACGCGAAGACTTCGAGAAGGAATGGATTCTATATATCTGAAAGGATAGAATTTTCTGACCCTCTTTATGCGTGAATGTTGTTGTTATATTGTTTTAATATAGTGCTTGTCACTGACAGTTAAATTAATTAACAACGAAATTCGGTCAACCCACAGCAACCAGAGAAGTGTAGCTAAACTAGTGGTAGCAAACATTTTGAGTTCGGTGTAAAAATTCTGGAAAAACCTAGCATTAACTCAGTTGCCGTATCAAATCCCGATATTTACAGCCCTATTAAAAAAGATATATTTTTGCTATATTTATTTATTAAAAAATCGAAAACAAATAATTCCTTACATTCAAAACTTTTTTGCATTTACTAAATCTTCAATCGTAGGGTGGTATTTCGTGTACTTTAAGCCCAAACAAGCGCTTATAACTTCATCTGTCAGAGGGTTTTCTATTGATGTTCATTTTTAATATTATTCAACTTCAAGAAAAATAACTCATAAAAGTCCGTAGCCAGAAATTTGAGATTAAAACTATCGCTAGATCTTTCAGGCCGTTTATCGTTCTTGGGCGAAGCCTCCGTAAACGATGTGTGTCACCAAAAATGTATTGACGTATCATAAGTTCGCCATCACTGCCCTAGAGTCACTCGACAAATGTTTAACGAAATCGACGTGGAATTGAAATTGTATGGAAATTTATGGAAATTCCTTTGCTTAGTTTTCTAACTAAGTGTGACACAAACAATTGCAATAACAAAGTTAAAAATGCAATATTATATCAACAATATTCATAATAAAAATTTGCATTATACCCGTATACAATTTATTGATATAAAATACAACCATTACAAACATTAATCATATAAATTATTGCACATCACATTCTAAAATATCTCGTATGTTTAATAGGAACATATTTATAACGAAAAATAAATATAAATAACGAAGACATGCGTGTATGGTATGGCAAATATTTACTTTGTTTACCGTTCCTCACGCCGAAAAAACCGTTGAGCCATCATCTGTGTATGGATTAGTGTTGATGTGGTTCAGTAAACCGACCGGGGTCTTAATCCGGGTGTAATGATATCTTTATACATACGGTCCGCAAATTTTCTCAAAATGCCTACGCCAAAATACGATATTTTTTAGTGAAAAACAACAAATTTCGATTGCAAAGTTAAAAATTATGTAACTTTTGACCCTATAGATATGATTTAATAAAATTTTCAGAAAATATTTACAATTAATCATTGCATCAAATTTTGTCAGTTATTTAACACTTCTCAATTTCTGGAGAACGTTCCATAAAGGCAAAGTATGGAATTTGTAAACAATATTATGTGATTTTTTGAAGAGAGTAGGGATAGGGCTAGGATAGGACTAGTGTTTAGCTAATCGCTCTCGCTACGCCCCGTGGGGATCGGATGGGTGAGAGGAAGGGCTTTTTTAAGAGATCACAAAGACTCAGAGTACGAACATAAATCCATCTGTCGATTGAGAGATCAATTATGATACTGTCCGCACCGGGAATTGAATCGGAGACATCCGTAACCATGGACAATGACGGTACCAACTGCGCCACGGACGCCACCGACGACGATCTTACTGACCAAATAATTAATTGCCATATATTAAATCCTATCCCTATCCTTCTCTTCCTACTCTCTTAGATAAAGAGAGGTTGAGCAACTGAGTAACAAACAGTTCTCATAGAAATTCTGTTGAGATACCTCCATTAAGATACCATATGCTCCACATTAGAGCAGACATGGAAAAAAATTCTTATGTTGCCTATCTCACCTCCGTTACTGGTTTGAACTATCAAAGATCATTGAAATGTATTTAATTCAATAAATAAATAGGTCTATTAGATAAGATATGATGAAAATCGCTATATTGATTAAAGAGAAAGAAATGTATATATTCTAATTAATTGAAAAATTGTTGATAGCTCTATTTCTTCATCACGCCATCTTTAGAACGTAGCACAAAGGTATGACGAAGGCGGGATGCCAAAATCTATAACAACAATCCGCACACAACAAAATGCATTGCTATTTTTACCCTGGCATAATGAAGTTATATTTTTATTAATAAATATTTTTTTAAATTACGTTAGACAATTTGAAAAATACAAAAAAATGAGTTTATTTTTAATGTCAGTAGATATTAAATTGAGGAGAAAAGACATAACAAAAATCCATGTCCAAGATCACAAATTCAAATTGAAAACTTTCAAATTTCACACTGACCTTGCCGGGATACCCAAAGCCACCTGATCGCTAGGGTAAAGTTCTTACCACAAGACCACAACGGTCGAATATCTTTCGCGTTAGTTTCAATTCAAGCCAATGAATTTTATGCATTCGGATTCAGAATTATTTTTCCGAAATCTTCTCTGTATTGTAGACGAACAAAGTATGCGTGTGAATAAATCGAATGAGTAAGTTTTTGTACGTAATTGCACGTTCGTAGAAGACGTTTGAGCATAAGTTAAAATTAGACTTTTAGCGAGAAATTCCAATTCGCCCAGCGCGTGCGATAACAGATAAAAGAAACAAGGAAACCGTTTATATTCCGCGGATGTACTCATGCGAGATTACGATGTAAGCCGTTTATAGAATTATTGTACAGCGACACGTGGTTCGGAGTTCTCATCATCAAGCCACTTTTACGACCATCTCGGCACTTAAATAATACGGGATTTAACAAATAGCCAAGCGATTATTTTCACTGACCCCAATAAGCGGACAGCGCGCGCATACGTTGCAAAATCACATTATTTTACAATCTTGGCAAAATACCAGCACGCCGAATAATTTATCATGAAAATATTTTTGATGCACTATTATTTAAATTTAAAAATTTGTAAAATTTAAGACATCGACTGAGGGTGCTTGATGGAATTTCAATATCAAATTTGGATTATTGAGATTTTGTACACTTCCATGTATTTTGTCACTAACGACCCGGGTTTCGCCTTTCGGCATCTTCAGGCATTCGAGCACACGAATGGACTCGAACTGTTCGAGTCAGTTCGGTCACATGGAAGTGTACAAAATCTCAATAATCCAAATTTAAAAATTTGTAGTTGAAATAATATGTTGCATATACAATCCTCTACAAATTTTCAGCATATGGATTACCAGTGGAGCAAGGGAAATTGCTTGTATGATATCTGAATGTGAGTCAGTCGCTCAATCTCTTTTTCGAAGAAGACAAGGAAAGAAGGGTAGAGTTACGGAAGGATAAATAGTTGGCTTGGCACTTTCTGGACACCTCGCGCCGTTTTCAGGATCAGATATGGCACGGAAAGTATCATATACATCTATTCCTCATGAAACAGAAATTCCGAAATGTTTGAAAAACCAATTTTAGAATTGAAACCTAAGAAGCCGCAACCAATTCTGTTGTTTACAATAAATTGTTTGCATATGTGGCTTTCTATTATCATTACGAAATTATTCACTTGTGACAGTGCGTTATGCTGCCTTGCTAAATAAAAACACAGTATTTGCATGTTCAACGATTTGTCAGAAACAGACTTTCTATTTTAATTTTCTTTTTTTTTGATAGTGATTTTTTGGGATAATGTACAAAGGTGTTAAGCATATAATTAAAACTGTGTTTCATTTACAAATTAAATGAAACTGTGTTTGTACTTGAAAGTCAAGTCAATTTTTAATGAGTATAAAAATATTTTGACATTTTTCAGTACAAAATATAAAGTTTACTCTGGTTTTCTTACGTAAAGTATTACAAATTATTCACTTTACCATACCTAATACTTACTTTAAAATCAACATTTTCTTTGTTTTTACTTAGCAGGGCAGTTGGGTCATTTTTAATTTTGTGTAGTTTGGGAAAGCCGCCACTATCAAAGACGATCACATGGTCTTTTTTGACATTTTTTTCTTATAATAGGCAATGTAAAATTCGTGTTTAGAAGCACGAAATGACAAAAGACAAAAGGGGACTGTCAGTAGTAAAAAGCACTTGGCTTGCAACCATCTTATCTTCCGATTCCGCAAGTATATACAACTTCAAATATCTTTTCGATAAAGAGTAAACATCGATGAAAATAAAATAGCCATAAAGATTATCAATAGCACGTAGGGTCATTTCGCCAGTGGTCGGCCAGTTAAGCGACAGCTGTACTTTCAAAAGGGATTTTGAGTCAATGAATCATAAATAAATATTTCTTCGCTGTGATTTCATTAAACAGAGATAAAATAATGTAACCAACTAAAAATAAAATAGTTAATATTATACCATGCATAAAATAATAGAAGTTTACAAAAAAATGCCAATTCACCCAGTTGTCGGCCCCCAAAATTCAATGGTTGGCCTTTCGTTGCCCAGTGTTCGGCCATCACTATAAAACTTCATAAATATGGCGAACGAATTTACTGAGAGTAGACAGAACAATAAAAAACATAATGATGCAAAGCATGACAATATAAAGTATATTTTGTTAGCGATCCCCATACAACATGAATTTGTCGAAACTTGCGAAGTAAAAATGTGCTTTTTTAATTGCGTATTGCATGATATAGGTTAGTATAGTGCAGACATACATTGGGACGTGGCAAGACTACCTACACAAATTTAAAAAAAAAATGTTTTTTTTAATCTATCCACTATTATTTAAGTTTTAAGCTGAAAAGGTCGACCACTGGCGACAGCTGACTTTAGGAACACTCGCTCTACACACTTGTGAAATAATATTCACAAGTCTGAATCTTTGAATACATTCGTTCGATTTCGCACACACATGATAGATTTTTCCATCACTCATTACTTCTGACTAGGGAATGCAATACTGGACGAATATATAAATACCGGAATTTACCGGTATTTATAAAAAATAAATTGAATGAGAAAAAAATATAATAACTACGACCAATTATTGTAATCACAATTTTTAATTTTTTTACCATATCCGCTGCCAATGTGGAGCATATCGTCGAATCAAACTGCATTATCAAAATTTCAGCAAAATTTTCAGATTTTTAAAATTTAATAAATTCAGTTTTAACCAATGTTATGTTTAATTCTCACATATGTTATATGAATATTGATTTAACATTATTCATGTAACGTATTTAAAATTCGTAAAATAAAATTGATTAAAACTGAATCTGAATTTTAAAACTCTCCTGAACATTTTGTTGAAATGTAGATACTCAGTTTGCTCGTTAAGGCGACGCTATGGAATCCTATTGTAGGTATCTCGACAGAAGTTTTTCTACGATAAATGCACGTTTCCCCCCCTTTTTTTAAGAGAGTAGGGATAGAAGGATACGGCTGGGACAGCACTAGTGGTTAACTAATCGTTCTCGCTATGATTATTTTTTAGGATCGGATGGATGGGATGGAATTCGGGAAGAGTATTCGCAATATCGGAGCGGTTTTTCAAAACCGATATTTAGGTACTGGGAAAGGGCGGAATTACGGGATGGAGATTTCGGTAATACCGGTATGGCAAACCCTACTTCTGACATCTTCATAGAAATGTTCACACATAAATGGTGACGTAATAAGCCTGATGTAGGCAATTTCTTATCTCTATCATTGTAACATACGGCGGCTTACGTTGCAGAAGTTTTGGCACTAGGAAATGTTTGTCCAATCGGACAATGAATGGCCCATAATCCTCCTGGTAAGATTTTACTTAGATGAGGAATTGTAGATAGAAAATAAGCTGTTTCATGCTGTAAGTTACAGGGTGGCTCTAAAAGAAGTAATAGTCATAATTAAATAAAAAAATAAAAGTTTTCATCGCAATTTGAAGGTCATCGGAGAGGGGGAGTACGATGTGGCATTCCTGCGCCACCATAGTTATTTAAGGGGCTACCTTTATGAAGAAACGCAGCAAGAATTCGTTAAAATTCACACAACAAAAAACAACAAAATAATCAATTACATAAAATAAAGTTTTATCCTATGATCTATTGTCGTGACTAATGGACTAGAATATCGTTCTTGTGCTGCATCTAGTTCCTAGATAACCGAAAACACGAAAAACAAATCTGAACAGTGACAATTCCTAGCACATAAAATTATTGTGGATATACACACATGAAGACATCTACAGTTGCGCATCAAATGATATTATTTAGTGTTAGATATACTTTAAAATAAAATATATACAGTTGACAAAGATAAATAATTTATTGAAAAAAATAATGGGTCACTATTTAGAGACATCGCTGCCACCCTATTCGCCCTATACAAAAATATAGTATTTAAATGAACTGAGACGTTTTCAAAATTCTAGCAAAATAGACTTTATAAAAAACACTAATGATTGATTGTCACTAGATAGCACATTGATCAGCGTCAGTTTCACAAAAACTGAAGCTTTTGCCTAGCCTCCCTTTAAACGATTCGAAAAATACCTATCTAAAAAATATTTACATGTCGTTTGACAAGTTACCGCCGCTCGCACGTCAATAGTTCATCATTGCTTGCAGACATAAAGCGATCTCTCGCAAATTACTTTCCGCGGTTTACGTACATACAAGAGTATGAAGAAACGTTAAAAACGAAATAAAAGCGTCTCTCCGGCAATCACATTTTTATCGCTTCTTTTAAAGCAAACATTGACATAAAACACTATATAAACATCGCTACGCACATACGTTTGCATATACATATATTTAATAGCGTAATAATTAAATAAAATTCGAAAAATCGAAGGTCGATAAAAGTCATCGAAAGTGAATTTTTTTTTACATTCGGCTTTGTACATACGCCGCTGGAGAGCTAACGGATTCAGCCAGACAGGCCGATCATTTTCTACGTACCATTGAGAAGCAATTTTGCGAAAGATATTGCGGAATAAACATTTAACGACAAAGAAAATAATGTCATAGCTTCTGAGGAGTACATAATAAAAGTTATCCAATACAACGAGCGACAGTCTCGATGATTCGGTGAAATGATGACGACCGGTCGTTTCCCCTATCATTGAATGGTTTATTGTTTTATTCAATCAATAAAAAGTCTTTGATTGCATACTTATTATAGATGTACCAATTTAGCTTGGTCGCAGAAGAGGGCGCCACCGCCGCGTTGGGAATGTTGCCATACTCAACCAACTGAAATTTCATTAAATTCCAAAACTGATATTTTAGTGACGGCTATTAAAAGTAGACATGAATTTTCGAAAAATATTTATTTTGCTTAAAATAATAATTGGGGAAATTTATTCTAGACTGACAATTCTAGTTCTAAATTTGGCGGCAGCCAAGTAATGTTGTTAATACTATAGCAGATGTTTCAATTTTAAATTACTTTTTAATAATCATAACAGTTTTTTTCGAAAATAAAACATTAATTTATTTTGTACATACATACTAATTCAACATTCGTATAATGGCCAAGACCGGTTTCGTTAAAAGAGAGCATAATCAACTGATAACATATGAATCTTACAAGGCTATTTATATGAAATTGCGTGTTAGTAATAATTACACGTTATATCGAACGATTGGTTCAAGATCCAAATTATACATAAACGAAATTAAATAGGAACTTTAATTTAATTCAATACCAAATTAGGAATACTGTTCTTAATATTTTTTTATTGGTAAATAAATTTAAAATTCTCCAATTGGCTATATCTGTTAATAAATATGTATGAATAAATTTTAATTCATATTTTTCTGATATAATTGATATTTACTATGGTTTAATTTCTGGTTTCAAATTAGTAGTAATTGATTGTAAAGAGTCCTTAACATTTTAATTGTAATTTAATTGTACTTTATCTGTCAATTTTTGTCACAGTTCTTGAACCGATTGTTTGATATACCTTGTAATTTTCAATGGTACATAAAAAGCCTAGTTAAGATTTACATGTTATTGTTTGATAATACTCGCGATGAGCGAAACCGGTTTTGTTCATCATAATAATATGAAATTAGTAAAGAACATATTGTGTCTATTTTTGAAATATTATACTCTCCACCAAAAACTGACAGTTAAATCCTTAGAAGGAATCTTCATAGTGTTTGAAAAAGATTAAGAATTCGCAGGCATATTTATATTTAAAAAATAGTGACAGAGAGCAAAAAAAATGGGAAAACGTCTTGATAGAGTTCTCAATAAAATACATTTAATGGAAATACGATATCTATACTGACCAAAGAAGTTTATAAAATATACGTCGTTTCAATCGGAGATAACGATGAAACTTTACATGCGAATCAGTACATATAGTTTGTACATGAAAGCATAAAGATATATTGTTTGCTTTTGTATCTCGTTTTTTTCTTAATGAGCACATTCCGTGCTCAAGTTAACAAAATAAACACAAAGACATTATTTATTAGAGCAATTTGTTTGCGATGTTCAATCGACCATCATTAGTTTTGACTATGGCTAGACAAAACATCGATTCCGTGAAATATTTAAACGTGTTTAAAACATTAAGTCTATTAAATTTTAAAGATCAAATGTGAAATTACGTGAGGATATAAAACCTGATAATAAATATGAATACATAGGGCAGTGATGACAAACCTTTTTGAGAAGTGGGTAAAATTTTGTTCATTATTTTTTTTAGTACTAACTCATAGGTCACTAAGTCAGTGGCGTCACTTGGAAAAGGGGCGGGGAGGATGATTAAAAACTACAATCTCTCTTGATTGTCTATTCTCTCTTTTAAGATGTAAAAAATAAGTTTATAAAAATCATCGCCTGGGTCATTTAAAAATCATAGGTTCGCCATCACTAATGGCGATGGTGACAATTTAAAGTAATGAAGTGAAATTTCTACAATACCCGATAATGCATTATTATCTTTCGTTAAAAATTTTGGAAAACAACCTAACAATTGTTTACATACCAAATGTTTTATAAATAAAATGGAAATTGTCTAAAATGAAGACATGAAGGCTAAAAACAAAAAATCTAATTAAGAAAATTGAAAGCAAGCTTTAATTAGTCACATTTGTATGACCTGTATAAATGTCCAAACATGTATTTCAAAACCAGGTACATCAATTTTTGTTTTATCACATAAAGTTCCGTCAAACATTTTCATTCGATACTATGTTGTATGATATTTTTATCGTAAACAAGAAAATGTACATTATTTACATAACAAAAAAATACGGCCCGTGAGAAAATAGTTATATCGTATTATATTATAATGCATAGTCAGTTAGTTAAAGGTAGCTCTGTCACTGGCCGTGTTTTACCCGTAAGTTAAGAAAAACCGTTTCAACTTAGGAAACGTTTTTCAAATTAGATTTTATCGCTTTTAATGGGCCATCTCTTTTGTCAAGGTCGTATACCGGCAAACAATTTGTTCGTCTCATTTCACAGGTCGCCCCGTGAGTTCATTAATTCCGCTGCGAAATAACGGCCTGGTGCAGCGCCCGTAGGACGCGCCGCGGCGCCCTGCCCAACAGCAGACGCCCGCCGACGCTCGAAACTACGCCGGGCAAGAGCGCCTACGTTGACTGCTCGTCTAAAGTCAATTTGCGAAGCGGGATATTAGCGACAGCGATGGGTTAATGTAATATAGCAGCGCGTCGGCCTAGGGATGTAATTTAGCGTTAACTAACACTTAATCTATAATTTAAGACATCGACTGAGGGTGCTTGATGGAATTTCAATATTAAATTTGGATTATTGAGATTTTGTACACTTCCATGTATTTTGTCACTAACGACCCGGGTTTCGCCTTTCGGCATCTTCAGGCATTCGAGCACACGAATGGACTCGAACTGAGAGACAGTAAACAGTGTCTAACGCTTATAAAGAAGATACAAATGCGACAAATATCATTTACGAGGCAATACATTATACGTCTGAGAGCCACACCGATACCTGAGTTAAAATTTCGGAAATCGACCTAATCCTTATTTTGTAAACACCATATTAACAGAGTGGTTCGAGTCCATTCGTGTGCTCGAATGCCTGAAGATGCCGAAAGGCGAAACCCGGGTCGTTAGTGACAAAATACATGGAAGTGTACAAAATCTCAATAATCCAAATTTAACACTTAATCGTTATAATCGAACCATAAATATTGCTACATATTGCCTCGGGGGAATCTTTTCATGACCAAAATGATAATGTCAATAATTGATAAAAATGTCTGGTGATTAGCATTTAATTGTTTGACCTCCATTACAAGTTCTACAAGAATTATAGTATAAGGTTGATAGCTATTTCGAATGGCGTGTAGCAGAAACAGCTAGCAACCAAATCTTATGATTCTTATAAAACTAAATATGTACTTTAAATGAGTCAGTCTCTGTGGTCCAATGGTAATTCCTATACTATATCGAGAAGATGAGTCTGAACTCATGTCTCACAAGGTAAATATGAAATTTATATATTTTCTATCTAATATTTCATATCTAGGACATGCATATTTGGGATATCTTTTCTCCGTGAGTTGACCTTGAGAGACTTTGAAAATTCTCAACGAGTTGATCTCATATGATTTAAAAAATGCATTATGCTGTAATGGCAAATATTTATAGGCATCAAAGAACATCATCAGTTGATAATGCTCGCGATAAGCGAAACCGGCCATGATCATTATAAAAAGAATTGTGTTTTATTTTTAAATGCATTTAGATCATTTACAATAAAATTAAGTCACTTAAAAAATTACTGACTCCAAATTTATCACACATTCCGACTCCGCTAAGAACAATAAAAGACGTTTCACTAGTTGATAATGCTCGCGATAAGCGAAACCGGCCATGATCATTATAAAAAGAATTGTGTTTTATTTTTAAATGCATTTAAGATCATTTATATATATAAAAATGAATGTCTGTTTGTTGGTTTGTTCACATTCCGACTCCGCTAACAACAATTAAAAACGTTCAATTGAGTTTGACTTTTCCATAGAAAATTATATGCTACGATACCGGTGGATAATGTGGAGATTCGAGGAAATTAATCATTGTTAGCTAGTCTGCCAACGGTGATGCTACTGGAAAGAGTTTCAACTGTGTTTTACGATAGTGCGTTGTAAAACGATATATTTCAAGTGAATGTGAGTGACCTCAGAAAACACTTTCATTTTATTTGTGCCAGGCCATATAAGTAATTTTCGAAATGCTTTTTATCGTCATAATAAATTGAAAAAATAACGGTTCACATAAATATACTTATTTACTCGACTATGGCGCCATTGATTATAAGACGCACCCTTATTATTTATACCAATAAACGAATACATAATGAAAAACTTTGTTTAGCAAAACAGTCATAGGATGAAAATGTAAATTAGTTATACATAGTAGATACGTACTTTCTTATCATCAGCCTGAAACTTTATCGGATTCAGTGTCTGATTTTTCTGAATCATTGCTTTCCCAGTGTTCCTAGAAAAATCTTCTTTTGCATTTTTGAAAGGAATTACATTTTACGTCATCGATTATGAAACGGAAATCAAACATTCCATAATAGGTTAAATGCTGTGTCTTATAATTGTTAGCAGAAAAATGTTTTTAAGAATGTAGGTACTTTCACCTGTTGAAGCTAATTCAACAATCGAAACCAACACTGATACTTTTTGAGGAGTTGGTCGAGACCAGGGGTGAAGAACGTTTTAGTGTCGGAAAACCGTATTTATTTCTCTTACAATCAAATTCAGCCGCATTTAAGAAACATACATAAAAGTGTATGGTAGTACATTATTTTGTAAATGATAGCAAAAAATAACATTTTTCTGAGTCAAAAGGGTGCACTTGAGACCCTATAAGCATGCCGGTTCGTCACCCCTAAGCAACCAGTAATTTAAAAGATTACCTTTATTACAATAAAAGAATATTAAATTTGAATTGTTGAAATTTTGTACATTTCCATGTATTTTGTCATTAACGACCCGGGGTTTCGCCTTTCGGCATTACCTTATAAATAATATTTTGTTGCATTTTTATCTTATGTATAAACGTTAGACACTATTTACTATTTGTCAGTTCGAGTCCATTCGTGTCTCGAATGCCTGAAGATGCCGAAAGACGAAACCCGGGTCGTTAGTAACAAAATACATAAAAATATACAAAATCTCAACAATTAAAATATGATATTGAAATTCCATCAAACACCATCAGTCGGTGTTTTAAATTAAAAAAAATATTAACTATATTAGTACTTGAAGGAAGATTTATTTGATATGAAAATAATTAATCAATGCATTGTAGGGTTAAACAAATTCAACGTTATTTTAGATGAGCACGATAAAAAAATGATTGAATTAAATTCCAGCGTCTACGTTCTTTACAGAGATACTTAAACCGATGACATTGAGAAATCGCATAAAAGTGCAATGTACAAAGTTTATTGCAAAATTGGAAGGAATAAATTTAGTCTGGACTATTTTTAGTGGTTGAATCCTTTTAACACCAACTGACTGTTTATAAATTTCTATTAATCTTTTAGAGTGTTATTTTAACACGTGAAAAACTAGACAGATTTCTTTTCTGCTCGTTCGGATCATTTATCATTTTAGAAATTAATGTCACACTGGAGGAATCGTTCCAGCTATGGATTGCACTGATAGACGAGTAAATAAATAAACCGGTATTTCGGTGTTTCGAATATCAATACCGGTAGTACGGAAATACAAGTTGGTTGTCCACACCTCCACTCGTTGTGCGTATACAGCCGCTGTTTGACGGCCGCCTTACATAGCGCAATCAAGAAAAGAAACGAATTTACTCCTTATTTTCTTGGTCTGATATTGAGCTGCAGGGAACCGATATTTTAACCATACGAAAAAAATACAGAGAAAAAGACGATTTAACTTGCTCAACCACTTGGTTCAAGTGATATTATCTTGTGTATCCCACAGTAGGGGTAGAACATATACTCCGCGTTGAGTCTAAAGAGGAATCAAAGATATCGCACGATTAAAATCAAATGCCACTTGTTCATCGTTTGTATTCTACCTGTGATGCTTTACGGTAGCGAATCATGGCACATGGCGACGACTACGAAGAAAAACCGTATACTGAGTTTTGAGAATAGATGCTTGCGTCGGATACTGGGGGTGATGTGGATTGACTTCGTGAAGAACTCAGAGAATAGGAAAAGTACCAGGCAGCACCCTGTTACGATAGTGGACACGGAGAGACGTTGGAATTGACTGGGTCACGTGCTCCGAATGCCTCCGGAAAGCCTCAATCCTGCTCGCCTTTTGTTCCGACCGGTATAATTCCGGCGTTACATTCGATTCGTTGATTCGAGTGACAGGAAATCATGGCGGCGACGCACGGTGGTCATATACTCCACATAGATAAGAGAGAAGAAGGTATTTTGTTTTGTCTTATTCGCCATTTCGGTATTGAAAAAACAGCCGAATACCGGTTTGCCGGTTTCGGTGATACCGGTATTGCAAACCCTAATTCCAGCATCTGCCACAGCTTGTTTCTGTTAGCTTTTCTACGCGATTACCGTGCCCATCAATCTTTTACAGCCATTTGAGTAAAATTGTATATTTTTTCAAGAATATTGAAATGTATCGGTAAGACTATATTTAGACGCACTTTGATGTTTTTTACTCAAGTCGTTTATTTTATAAATAAAGAGAAAACGTAAAAGCTGATCTGAAGTGTGAAAGTTGATGATATTTTCATTTCATATATTAAAAATAAGAACTCTCGATATATATACTGCACATCATAAAGTAACAGTTTTTTTGGTAAATTAATTAGTATGAAAGATTATCACATTTTTTCAAAACAATTTGGTGCTTAATAGGTTCATACGATATTATTAATATGTATTGGTTCTATAATAAATCATTACTTACTAAATACAATAAATATTTAATATTTGAAAAAATAAAACACAGTCTTAATTACTACTTCCATGGTGAGGATTAATTGACGTATTACAAATAGGAAGTCCTGCACTTATTGGGTCAGTAGCTATTTCAACTGTCGGTAAGTAAGAAATAATAAGTCGGCGTCCGTGGCTCAGTTGGTAGCGTCGCTGGCTACGGTTACGGATGTCTCGGGTTTTCATAGATTGATCTTTCAATCGATTTATGGATTTCTGTTCGAAGTCTGAGTCCTCCCTCCCACCCATCCCATCCTCACGGGGCGTAGCGAGAGCGATTAGCTAATCACTAGTCCTGTCCTAGCTTTATCCTTCTATCCCTACTCTCTTCGAAAGAAGAGAGCTTGAACAACTGATTAACAAGCAGTTCTCGTAGAAAAATTCTGTCAAGAGGCCTCCGTTACGAGACCATATGCTCCACATTGGGATCGGGCATGAAAGAAAAAAAAATAATAACGGCCAGTAATTAATTCAGTAAATGGTCTGTATACACGTAAACAGTAATTTATATAAAATGGTCAGTTATTTAATTAAATCCAACCTAACCTTTACTTATTTGGCAATTATTGACCGACCAAACATAATTATTAACTGACCATTAATTATTCCTTACTGGCTATTTATGGAATTAGTTACTGACCGAATACTTAGTTGTCTTACAAATAAATCAGTTGATATATCTCATTCGATGACCGAAACTGGCCCTTATCATGATATTAAAAAATTGAAATGTGTACTGGAGATATTTTTTTATAAGTAAATAATTGATGGACTAAAAAAGAGTCTTGCTAAATGCCGTATACAAGATTATGAAGCCTGCGTATTTTTAGTGTGATGATCTTTGCCAAGCAATTTTTAAACATATTATTCAATCGTCGAAATTTGATACTGAAGTTCCATCAAGTACCCTCAGTCGAAATCTTTAATTAAAAAATACTTGTATTTGTACATTTTTATACCAAACATATATTATAGTTGAAAAAAGATACGTTTAAATGTTCCGTGTGAAGAAAACAACCCTCTAAACTCTAAAATTTCTCGTAAAGGGTTACGTTTGAATTATCAATAATTAATTCTTGAAGCAAAACTGTCATAACATATACCCATGTCGATAAATAAGAATCTGTTTAAGATGGCTGGATACTATTTCAAGTAAAAAGATGCTCAATTTATGAGGCACTAAATTTGAATGTTCGGCTACAATAATAATAGGTCACACCCAGAGTTGGGGAAGAAAACAATTCGAAGAAGTGGCGCCATGTCTGGTGCCCGATACCCACCTACGTAATTCAGACATAACATCCCTCTGTACTGATCCCCCGCCCCTGCACGGCCACCCGGTCAAGAACCGATCCATCATCCCTCGGACGCGAAGTAAATGTATCACGTAGATGGGTGAGCTCAATTGAGAGGGCGGTTACGGTGCAGTGGCGTAGCACGTAGCCATGTTGGAGTCAGGACATAGCAATGAAGTGATATTTCGATTTTTCCACATTGCATTCGAATTGATCACATTTTTCATGTTACCATATATCTTGTCACTAGCCTATTTCGAAAATCACATGCAACTGAGAGCTCTGACGACTAAATTAACGGAATTCTTGCAAATATTCTATATCGCTTACATTATTATGTCAAATAGTTATAAGGTGATATTGTAATAAAGAACTACTTTTTCATATGATAAAAATATATACTTGTCAGCCTCTGTGGTCTAGTGGCAAGAGCTTTGCCGTAGCGATCAAGTGGGTCCTGGTTAGAGTCCCAGCAAGGTCAATATAATTTTGATTTTTTCAATTTAATTTTGTGATCTTAGACATGATTGACATGAGTGACTCTCAGCGAGTTTACGTAGTATGATTTTCCAATTTTCATAATATTTGGCGCATTGGCTGTCAGCTGTAATACTAGATATTTAACAAAAAATCATTAAATTTAAATAATTGAATTAAATTGGCATTTACACATTTTGATAAAAACTGCTCTGCCTTTTACATCGAACAGATAACAGAATTATTTGTAAAACTTATACATTTTCATATTTTATTTATTTTCGATGTGCTTTAATATTTTACTTTCGTAAACTTAAGAGATCGTCAACGTTTAATTTATTTTCTTTATAATATTTATAAATACTAATAGTTTTGTATACCTTCTCATTAGTCATAAATAACATTTTATACAAAAGTGAGCTTAATTTTACTGTTGATCAATTTTGGTGATGAGCGAAACCGGTCGTTAACATTGCATAAAATTGTGAAATTAGAACAAAACAAAATGTTTGTTATGGTGATACATTTTTTCCTGCTACAATTTAAAAAAATCAATTAACAATAAATTAAGAAGCGTGTACCCTGTCTACGCTACTGCGAAAAAGGTCTAACGTTACATAATGTTATTATGTATTTGAAATCATGATGGTTTACATTGTTTATGGTATATTATTGTCTAATAATGTTTTACGTAAACAATTACATTAGATATTGCCGACGCTAAGTGAATGTATCGATTAATTTATGGATTCAGCAAGACAATACCTCTATCGCATAATTATAATTGATCTATAAGCGTGAGAAAGATTTCTTCAGCTAATTGATTATTACCCTAACATAAGAGAAACCACTCGATGTTGTGTGTTGGTAGCAATGTTTATTTGCGTAAAATAATGATACATAACTAGAGATAGTGGTTGTATCTGAACTCGATGATCTGATTTGAATTGGACGCTGTAGAGAAATCACTAAGCGACCGGAAATTCTTAGGGTTAATACCCGTTTACATTAAATATTGATTGAATTGTAATTAGCTTGGTGGACCTACATTATACTAAATTAAACAATAGTATTTTCTATGGATTCAGCGGTAGCTTAAAAGTTCTTTTTTAATATATGATTAAAATTGACAACTTCTTATAATTAAAATAATAATAATAATGTAGAAATCCATCGAGTAAATAAAAAAAATATTAAAATGAATAGCTTAGAGTTTCAAGAAATTAATAAAACCATTAACAGTAATGGAGGATTAGTAAATAACATTTTAAATAGAACAGGCGGTTCACCATTATTAAATTTATTTCCCTTGGGGTTTTCACCTCCAAGTACCAGTAATTGATTTGTAAATAGTCTATCAGTGTTTATGTCTTACCCCCTCCCCACGTCAAGTAGAATGGAATAAAACCCACCCCACTCTTTATTTTTAATGTAAGAATTAGAATCATTAGAAATAAATAACCATGCGATATGGTTAATCTGAAGATGCTTCTTAAAGAGGCGAAACGCGTCACGTTAGTGATAAACCAAGTGGAATAACTAAGTTATCAATTTTTAATTTAATTTTAAACAATAGTAACATATGAAATTCTGCAAGAACTGATAGATTAATAGGTTTTTGAGAAAAGAGCAAAATATGTGCATGGAATTGTTTCACTCTTCCATGATTTTTTTTGGGATCTAGGGCGTGGGTTATTGTGATGGCATTAATTCTTTAGGTGTTATCAAGGGTGGGGAAAATGGCATTCGTTGTCAAATCGAATGGAACACAAACACGATAACTTGTCGAGTTTTATTTAAATTTGACTGTGAGAAAGCTTGATAACAATTCTTTGGAACGACGCAGGTCTACCACAGTAAATAGCTTAAAAATAATTTTAAGATGTGTGTCCCACATGTGTTGTAATGATCATTTTTATATTTCTGAAATTGAAATGTCTTTGCAGTTGTTTTTATCAAACCATTTAGTTCCTTGTTACTTTTTTATAAGATAAATTTAGTCCTTGCGAAAATTTTAAACTCTGCCGAGCTATGGATAGTCCAAGAGTATTTTTTTATTGAGCAAAAAATATCGGCGAGAAGAACGAGAAAGTGTTCAATACTGATATGACAGCGCTGGATATCATTCATCATCGAGCGAATTCCGCCTCTTCGCACACCGCGCTGTCCTCCCTACGGCAGACGCCGCCCAGGCGATCGATGTCACAATAATGACATCAGATAATCGTAGCCGAGGGCAGTAAGCGAACTGGAGATGA
This sequence comes from Himalopsyche phryganea, assembly GCA_022494535.1. Taxonomy (NCBI): domain Eukaryota; kingdom Metazoa; phylum Arthropoda; class Insecta; order Trichoptera; family Rhyacophilidae; genus Himalopsyche; species Himalopsyche phryganea. The sequence goes on from JAGVSL010000047.1 coordinate 1,554,590, forward strand.
CGATATAATGCGTAAAAACAGTCAGTTTCTCTTTAATCGCAGCTACTTAGCGGAAGTTATATATCAATATTGACAGATGGTAGTCAATTCTGAATTGAGTTTTTAAAAATACTTTTACATTTGGGTTTCGAATAATATAGTCATATGGTTCATCAAAAACGTCGTGTTATACAAATCCGAGCTATTTTCTTTCCATGTCCGCTCCATTAGGAGACCACATGCTCCAACGTGATGCATGTGGTCTCCTAATGGAGGTAACTTGACAAAATTTTTCTATGAGAACTGCCTATTACTCAGTTGCTCAACTTCTCTTTCTTCGATGAGAGTGGGGATAGAAGGATGGGGCTAGGACAGGACTAGTTTATCATGGAACCTATCTACTGCGTAACTATTACGTAAATCGAGGAATGAGTGTATAAAATCCCGGGACCAGAAAACTGTTCCGCAATGCATTTCGACACACATTCGTAAATCGATTCAAAATCAAAATACTAAATTGTCCATTCGAATCGAGCAGGACGAAAGTAAAAAATCGTTTACTCTCGGCTACCGTATGAATAACATACTCATCTTATTATAATTATGACATGCGATGTGTATGAAGTAGTAAGTGTCGTAGCGAAATAAGAACTATATTTAATACTGTACAATTAGTTAATGAAGAATAATGTTAACGATTATCATTATTTGTGTATCTAATAAAATTTATAAGCGAAAAGCGGACTAAAATAGTAATGTGATAAAAGCATTTCAGTCATAAAAGCGATTAGTGCAAACAATTAAATCTAGAAAAGAAACGGCTTAACATTTATTACAATTTAACGGAGCACTTACTAATTTATTTATCATGAAATTTTAAATTACAATAGATTTAAAAAAAAATACTAATTATTTTCGTAGTACAATATATTACCGTTCAGTGATACCATGATTATGGTTATAATCTTGATTCGCAATAATTGGGAAATTGTGCTTTTCTTTACAAAATCAACACCATTATGATAATTAAATTTTTGTTTTTCTGAAATATACTATTGATGCGAATGACTGAGACAGTAAGAGGACGGCAGTTAAAGAGGCCAATATTCGTCAAGATCTATTAGAAAAATATGCTATAAGTGGATTTAATTATTATTTTCGATATTTTGGTAGTTTCGCACTGTAAGACATTGATATGTTAACGAGCTCATATCGAGTTGATATCGAGAATACGAATAAGCATTTTTTCCCCCTTTTCGTTAATGAATTGCAATGGGTAAATATTTAGATCAGGAGTGGGGAATCTAATAAGGCTGATGTCAAAAAGCTTCAAATACTTACGTTGGTTATCCCACCAACAACCGTTGTGAATGAAACCGCTGTTACCCGACCGCCTTCCATAACGCAATAACGACCAAGAAAACAAACTAAATTACTAATCATGTTCTTGGAACGATACAGAACTATATGGGATTGATATATTAACCATGAAATACTTCAAAATAATCATCACTATTTTGTAAATTAATGAAAACAGTGAAACTTCAAAATTTGGACTCAATACGGAAGGTCGCACTGGACGACCTAGAAGGCCACAGGCATTTTCAATAACCATAGGTGTATTTGAGTAAGATAGTACCATGGCCTGGTAAACAGCGAAAAGATTAGAAGTGACATATTATATAGATCACTATTAAGGTGTTAACTGTCAATTCTTGAAATTATATTTTAGAAATAAAACACAATGTTTTGTGCTACTTCCACATATTAATAATCAGCTGATAATGCTCTCGATCATTATAAACATATGGAAGAAGCCCAAAACGAATTGTGTTTTATTTTCAAAATATCATACTGATCACAAGTCCACCAAGGCAGCGAACATATATGAAGAAATGATAGGAAGAATGAATATATTTTATTTCTGGAACAAAAAAAAAGCAACATAAACAGTAAAAATTATAAAAATTTTGAAATTAAATAAGCCGGAGCAATAAGGAATAAAGCTTCTTATCTGAAGTAAACAGTTCATTTATCTTAACATAAGTCGTCTCCAGACTACTTACACGACGTGGTAACATTCATATTGTATTTTTGAAACACAGAGCAGCCACTCTTAGCTTAATAATGCTGACACGTGTAAATGGGAAAATTTGTTTTATTTTACTCGAACAATACATTCGTAGAAAAGACATGGGTATAAACGTGCAATACAGATTTGTAAAAAAATAAAATTGTTTAGAAATAAAATTGATACCATTTAAAATGAAATAATAAACACTCATATACGTCATTCATCCTTCCGCTCCTGTTTTCCTCCGGCCTTTTGATCTTAAAGCTTAAATTATTAGGTTTTTTAATTCGTGTAGGTAGTCTTGCCACTTGCTAATGTATACCTGCACTATACTGACCTATATGATGCAATAAGCAATTAAAAAAAACACATTTTTACTTCGCAAGTTTCGACATATTCATGTTGTATGAGATCGCTAACATAATATACTTTATATTGTCATGGCCGAACACTGGGCAACGAAGGGTCGACCATTAGATTTTGGGGGCCGACCACTAGGAGAATCGGCATTTTTTTGTAAACTTCTATTATTTTATGCTTAGTACAATATTAACTATTTTATTTTTAGTTGGTTACATTACTTAATTTCTGTTTAATGGAATAACAGCGAAAAAAAATATGTATTTATCATTCATTTACTCAAAATCCCTTTTGAAAGTACACCTGTCGCTTAACTTTCCGACCACTGGCGAAATGACCCTAGTTAAATTTATCACGGCTTTAGTCACCTTATAAAGTCATTGTCTAAACACTATACTTGTCAAGCTCCTGAATGAGCTTATCGAATATAAACAGTGAGATAAATACCTTGTTGAATCTTGACAGAATTATTCTAATATATATATATTGATAAATTAGAAAAGTTATTCGTTGCCACGACGTATTACTGTCAAATGAATCGAGTATGGTAAGATAACCTTGCAATGTCTAGAACACTCTTAAAACATACCAATAGATGGAGTACGAATTAAAGAACGGGATTTATGTTATTCCGTTTGTGAATTTATAGACAAAAACATGAATATCCATGATGTTAACATTTATTTACACCTATTCACACCTCCACGTTGCGCCAACGTGTCCAGAAACTCCAGAAGTCCCCGAACCATCTTTCACTGTACAATTAGTGGGACAGTCAGGCGGTGGAAAAGCAAGGATTCGTTAACTCAATAAATTCATTTTTGTAAATTAGAGTCATTGTTATTAATAATTGTAAATAATTCACATCAAATAGTCATGTTTACCATTCACAATAATTCTTAAAAATTATTTTTCCTTGGCTAACTGGTCTTTCGCAAACAAAAAAGACGCGTTTCTACCTAAACTTGGCTATCGATTCACGGCTGGGAAGCTGCGTGGGATCTTAGCGCTTGTGGGTGGGTAAGCCGACCCCAACGTAAGCCGGACGAAAAAATCACTTGTGTTTTTTAATTCGACACTGTTTTTTTACTGTTACTAACTTAAATACCTGTATTCAACTTTGTACAACAAAGTGCAATACAAGATATTGACATGGATCGAGCTGGCGTGTTTGATTGATTATTGAATCACTCTGGAAGTTGAAAATTGTGCTTTATCTTACGTCTGTTTCTGCACCCCGCCTGAAAGAGAATATCAGTATCTATCCTATAACATGGTCGTAGGGGACGGTAAGTTTACGACTATTCTTATTATTGCGAGATCTTTATGTGCTTTCCGTTGATGAAAAGAGAGGTTGAGTGAATGAGCGTTCCTTAGGAGCCCATATGCTTCACATTTTGGGCAGACATGGTTGAAAAAGACAACATTAACTTGAAATTATTTTAATTTTATGAAAGAATTATGAAATATATAGGTCGTGTAACGAATCAGAAAACTGCTTTTATTAATTTTCTTTGTATTCTTCAAACAACTTTCATAAAATAAAAATGTTAAGTGTAATACAAAATCGGTTCATTCCATACGACCGAAGCGCTGTGGAAAATATGAAGTATGTCGTAAAAAACAAACGCAGAGCAGAATACCGCAAACGTTTTGAGCATGTTAAAACTGTTACGTGATCTGTACAAGGCTTCTCGGCGGCTCGAGGGCGTCGCCGAGCGTCGCGGCCTGTCAAAGATGCCGCGAGTGACTTTAACACGGTTTATATTGTATAATGTCAGACAATGTGTCCACAAGAGAGTGAGTGCATCGAAAGTTTCGAATTTGTTTATCGCAGGAAGACAACGTCACAATTTTCTAAAGTGTGACCGTTCACCCCGTAGAAATGTTTTACTATTTAGTTTGTACTTTAGTTTGCTAATATTAATAACGAATCAAAAGCGGTCTTTACATTTACGTATGGATAGCTCTTATAGCCTTAAAATGTTGTTATTTTATGAACCAATAGTAAAAAGTTTCATAGTAAAAACATTCTCTAGAGTACTCTAGACACACTAAAGCAAAATTACAGCGCTCCTCGCAGTCAAGTCATGAAGACAATATATGATTTTTTTATAATAATAACTTTTTTCTGGAAAACTCGAAAAATTCTTGATTAACCTATTTCATACTATACCATGCTAAATTGCGTCTAACAAACAAATCATTGTATGTATATTGTACTAGAAGCCTACAAGGGTCCGGGTAAAGAATTTTCAGAAAAATATTTCGGACTGTGTTTGGACCAAGACTCAATATGCCAAAAGGCAATATTATTCATAACTTAAACAATTTATTTCACATGTGCTATGAATATCGTTAGAAATATGGAAAAAATAGCATAATATTGTTTGAAAAGTATGAATGACTTTCTATGTTGAAATAATCGGGCTTTTTTCAGATTGAGAAAGATAAATCTGGGCTTCGGTCGGGTTCGAGTAACAAGTGAAATAGATATTGAGACTTCGAGCCGGGCTCGGAGCAGGTAATTTTATAAAATTTCAGCCCGCGCAGACTTCTAATAGGTAAATAAACATCCAATAATAATTGAATGAAGTATATTTCCTATGTATTCTATTGAACTGAAATGAATTGCTTGCCAAAAATGTATGAATGTGAATATTAATTATGTTTACAAATATCATTCGTATTTTTAATTCCTATGCGTTTAACGAAATCAAAGTATTGATTCAAATTTTCAAATTAAAGTAACGTTTAATGAATCCATATATCCATATCGACGGTGTTTTCTTAACCCTTAATTTTGAAATTGTTCAGGAGAGAGTAAAAACTGTTTTTTATCGAAAACAGTATATGGTGAGTTGCGTTATGAATCTTTAAAATTGACTCCTGTAAATTCATATAAATTCATATATAAAATGCAGATACGGGATTATACGTAGGGAGTGTCGATATAATAGTGGCTTCCATCAAGTGGCCGGGTCAGATGTTTGAAACGTAAAACTAATTTAAAATGATGTCTCCCTTCCAAAAAGTGGTCAACATATTTTTTTTAATTTACATCATTTGGCCAAGACCTGCTCTGCCGACTTTAAAATGAGATCCAATCATTAATTCATTTTCGTATCAATTGGCCAAAACACCGTCGAAATATTTATTTAAATAGTGACTATTTTTTCATATTAACTATTGCTATTTAATAATTAAATATTATACACAAGAAATAAGAATATCATATAAATATATTTGCAGATTTTTAAAAAATATCTATCCAAGCTTAGAAAAATTATGCATCATAATATTGAGAATATGCGATTATGCATTGTCGCATTATTATCAAAGTGCCACACCTACCGCAAAAGGTACATAGGTGCCAAACGAGAGTCTGAAGGGCACAGCACGTGAGTAGTTACTTATAAAGTTCGACGCCAGGGAAACAATGAAGCCGTCGCGGCGCCTGACCAGCCTTTCCGGTTGCGCGGAACCACTTATCGCTTCACAGGAAGGACACAACTGATGCCACTTACGGAGGACCCACTATAATCTGCTAAGAGTACAAAGTCTACACACGCAGGCAACTGGATTAAGGCCTTCAGTTCCAGACGTTCATATTATATTAATTATTCTACATAACATAGTTTGCCACATTGTGCCCGTAAAAATGGAGCGTAGCGGGAGCTATAAGCTAACCACTAGTCTTTCCTTAGCCCTATCTTTATATATGTAATATATTTAAAAAAAGAAAGGTCGAGCAACAGAGTAACAAGCAGTTCTCGTAGAAGATTTCTGTTGAGATAAACTCCGTCAGGAGTTCGGAGGAAAAATATATTTTATAAGTTATGTCGTCTCTCAATTTTTAGTATAATATATATTCTTAAATGAGTATTTCAACAGCAGACACTTAAGGACGACTTCAGTCAGATAGTCTTATAAATAGGAATGAGTGTATGTATATTGATATAAGATAAATTGATTGATTAGGCATTTACGAGGCAGAACTCAACTATATTATGGTAAAATATAGCTAATCATTTTGCTTCACAAGAATTATGTTATACTAAAAACATAATACACCAAATGGCCGTGCCACCTGTGAAAATTCACTCAATGCTCACGCACACACTGTGTCAGTCCGTCGTACATCGTGCGTAAACGCAGTGTTGTGCTGTGAGTTACAGACATATAGATAAATCAAGACGAATATTTATTTTGGTAGTGTTAAGTGATCACTTGATCGTCAAAATTTTACCACCTAGTTCTATTTTTTACCTCAACAGAAAATGTTAGGTTTTTACTGACAGCTGATTATTAAGATATCTATACTGTTCTCATAAGCTGGTAGAAAAAAATCAGCTTTGGAATTAATTCAAATATACGTAGTTACTGAAAATAATGGAATTCTAGCATACTAATTCAATATCCCGCTTTATACACCGGCGCTTACATGTACGATCGGGTGATTTGTGTGCTTTAAAACAAGAATTTGTTTGACGTTTTCGTTTTTAATCGAGTTTTAAAGCACGCAAACTACCCGATCGCGCGTGGAAACACCTGTGTATAAAGCCGGCTACTGTTTGATGTAAATGATCTGTCACATGATGTAAAAGTCTCTCTTTAAATTCTTGGATTTAACATTATTCAGCAAACCAATGTCCCTTGGACTAAAATTTTATATATATTATATTGAGAGACAAATACCAAAGAGAAGCACTGACATCTCTATTATAAATATGCAGTCCGTACACCATGATAGAAAAAAAAATGAAAAAGTTTGTTAACCAATCCCTCCAGCAGTTTGTCATGTGAACTGGTATCTAAAGTGTTGAAGGGATAATGGGGCTAGGGTGTGAAGGCACATATGACAAATAGGCGTGATAGAGCGATGTCAAATAAGAGATTTAGTCAACACAGATGTTTATCCAAAGGGTTAATATTGTCGCATAATAAACAACATAAATGTGTATAAAAATATTATACAATATGTTAACATTTGTCGTTTTTCTTCTGTATTTAATGATTCGTCGATTCTCCGCTTACGAGTGTCGAAAAAGGATGGAGTTTATATGGACTGGAAGATGAGTAATATTTTCTATGTCTGTTTTTTGTATGGTAGATGGGATATGATCCTCAGACGAACACTTTCATATATCTATTAATCGTTTTGTGAGCAAAGCGTTGTTGTCTGTGAAGTTTACATTTTTCTCATCCACTTACTAGCCAATCTTCATATCAGGTTTAGAAAGAGCGATTAGCTAACTGCTAGTCGTTTCCTAGCCGCATCATTGTATCTTTACTCTATTCGAGAAGAGGTTGAGACATTTAATAAGAACCAGTTTTTGAAAAAAACACTTATGTCGAGATGCTTTATGAGAAGTGTACAAGCTCCACATTACGAGGGACATGTTTTAATAAAAATACATCTACAATATAATTCTGAATTGAAAAATGTTTGATTTAGATTACGCATTCTCGCTTTAGAACAGATAATCGACAGCCTAAGATAACATTTAATAAATCATCACAGTAAGATGGTAACAGAGTTTTTTTCTTAATAGTATATAAAGGTGAAAAAACTGTGAGTTTGACGATGGTCTGATCCCGAAACAGCTGTCAACTTTTTAACAATCGAACCCCGATTCTTCGTTTTTCAAGGCACCCTAAAAACGATAATTGCGGGAAAGCCTTTTCAGTCTCGGCCAACTTCCTGACTTTCTTTCGTCATGACGTAGTGGGTGTTTTAGTTGCAAGTTAGAGCCATTCACGATGCGACACATTCTGTACATAGGTGCTCTGTCAGTAAGTTATCAGCGGAAACATTATGAGCTGGCATCATAACACCAATACGACGATTGCAGACTTGCAGTCACGGTCTTTTTTCTCGATAGTGATTCAATGGAGTCGTGCGTAATTCTGAACGGAATGACAAATGTTCGACAAGAACGATCAATATATTTGCAAATAGGATTTGATGAATACTGGATAATTTAAAATTGTTCTTTTGTCCGTTTTGCCGGGACTATACAACAACACAATTAACAATACACGGGGAAAAACGATCAATTCGAAAACGATAGATTGGGGTTTCAATGTATATAATTCTCATGGAACTTAATCGTTAGCTCTTTCTGACCTTAGTTAATTTTTTATATGTCTTAAATTGAAACCTACGCACTACGCATGCATATATTTAGGATACAATTTTATCGGAATTCCGATATAAAGAAGCCCCGCTGTATAATCCGCAATAAAATAAAAACGAGCCATTATAAAGAATGAAAGCTTACACAATACGTAATACTTATTGAGAATGATCCTCTAATAATCTAATTGTACTGTTGTTAAGCTCTTGAACAAATGTTTGTAATTTAAATATGCGTGTTTCTATTGTACGGATTCGTCGGGTAATTTATATTATCGACGGTGTTTGTGAGTTCTGTTTTCACGAAAATATTTTAACGGAAAGGGTGGGTTGCGTTATGAATCATTGAAATGCACTCGTGTAAACTGTCATGCATATATGCAAAATATACGGGATTATACGTAGGGAGTGTCTATATAATAATGGCTTACATCAAGTGACCGGGTCAGAATTTTTAAACCTAAAACCAATGTAAAATGATGTTTCCTTTCCAAAAAGTTTTCCCCTTTTAATTTACACCTTTTGGCTGAGACCTGTCATCTTTAAAATGAGATCCTATTATTAAGTCATTTTCGTATTTTTTGAGGGTTAAATTAATTAGCGAAAACAGTCGATATATCATAATCTATTCATTGAAGATAGGTTCCGATTTCAGAAGTAGATCGCTTAGTAAAAATAGTGGACACCACTGCTAAACAATATATTAATTAGAACAAGATTCTAAAAATTGTATATCATATGCTGGCTCCTGTCCATGATCATAAATAATACTAATTATTGAAATAAATTCACTTTGTGTTCTGTTATCAAGCATGAATCATATCATGAGTATAATTAGAAGCTAATTAAAAACTACATACAAATTTCACGGATACAGTCATTGTTCACGGCATAATGCAAAGTGTCAAATCAATACTGCAGTCAGTAAGAAAAATATTTTTAATACTAATTTTAATTTTTTCAGATTTTTTCACACTTAATGATTTAATTTAAGACATCGACTGAAGGTGCTTGATGGAAAACTGACGTCAGTTCGAGTCCATCCGTGCGCTGGAATGCCTGAAGATGCCGAAAGGCGAAACCCGGGTCGTTAGTGACAAAATACATGGACGTGTACAAAATCTCAATAATTCAAATTTCAAACTTAATGATTTGATTAAAGCGCTTTTAAATTCACGTAAATCAACAGCAATTTTAAAAATACATTGATAGCATTAGAAAGAAAGCTATTCATATTTGGCTACACAAAACGTCCTGATACACTGTTTTTTATAAATAAATATATAATATATCGACTGTTGAAAGGCCTTCCGATAATCACAATGTATACAAATCCACAGCAATTTTAAAAATACATTGATGGCATTAGAAAGAAAGCTATTCATATTTGGCTACACAAAACGTCCTGATACACTGTTTTTTATAAATAAATATATAATATATCGACTGTTGAAAGGCCTTCCGATAATCACAATGTATACAATTTTATACACGTTTTGTATACACGTATGGGCTATACACAATATTTTTTGTGTGTGGGTTAAGTCCTTTTTCCTTTCCAAAGTCAAATTATGATAGACTTTGACGACCTCTGTAATATGCTTTACGATTATTTTAGAAATTGGACACTTAATTAAATTGAAATGAATCTGTCGTCATTAAAAAAGAAAGCATGAATAACATTCATACGTGCAAAAATAGTATTAACATAAATAAATTCACAATTTAAATATTTTGTTTGATAAAAAAAACACTTTGGACAGGTAAATCATGATATCGCGTCCGTTAAATAGAAAGAAAGCGATTATTATTAAGTTTTGCATATTCATTAACTTCATTATATAAATCTGCCTGGTCATAATTTATATGTTAAAAAAAACCACGCCATATTTGATTCATGGCGGCGAAGTGAAATAAATTAATTTCTTTTTTCCAGTATGTAGTTAAAAGTTCGTTTGATGAAAATATTCATACTTTTTCATGAATATTAAACACCCTCGAAAAATCTATATGTCGTGCATATTTAATTAAGTATACTAAATTAAATTTGAAAATAAAAATACATTATTTAATCATATTGTGAAACAAAGAAAAATTTCTCTTGATGTTTATATAACTAGTATAACATTACCCGTCATTGATGACGGTATTGAAATTGAAATACTGAATGTCTATTGAAATTGTCTAATGCTGTGAGCGTTCGCGGTATAAACAATAGACACACAGTTCCGACGTACTAGCTACTTCATACATTCAGTATTTCAATTTCAATATCGTCATCTATGGCGGGTACGGTTACCAGTTATATATAAGATACTTGTATGTATTACCAAGATTGCAAGGAATACACCGCGCTAACATTTAGACGTTGGCGTTATTTTGGTGCAATCTCATATTAAAATTTGAAAGTTGAAAATATCACAGTGAACCGTACCTTATGTAACACCCACAAAACATAATCTATCAATTGATAATAATGTTTAAAGATGACAATATCACGATGACCCGTATCTTATGTAAGGACTCACAATATATAGTGTAATTAATACATCAATAAATAATAATGTTAAAAGTTTAAGTTCAGAAGTCATAAATAGCACAGTTGACCTAGAAATGGCAGACACAATGACATGTGCAAATTTCACACCGCTACTGTACACATTTGGGAGGAGTTTTTGTGAAAGACGTTCAGAATTATAGATGTATTTTCTGTTATATAGTAGAGATTGTGATAGCTTTTTCCTGCACCCATAGTAGTTTTTCGACGAGAACTGGAAAAATATCACGACCGAAGTGCTGATATTTGTAAAAAAAAATAAGTCACTGTGCCTCACAAAACCCGGAAGCCGATAAAGCTGTAGTTATGACATCTCAACTAATAAAAAAAACATTTTAAATTACTGTTTCAGTCTAAGTCTAAAGGGAATACATAAATATTACCGAAGCAAACAAACGTCAAGTGGGGTAAAGGCAATAAGACACCGGTCGACCTCCGAACAAGATTTAGAACTTGTGTCGGGAATCGCATGCAGTTAAACCCGCCGCAGGGATGAGTGCAGCACTAAAACGGGGGCAACGGAACCTCTCGGGGATTAATAGTTTCACAAAACTGCCGGGTATTTAATGCCTTTGAGCGGTATCAATTCGAAATTGATGACGCGGAAAAACATATGGGTACATGCGATCCTTTGTTTTATTTACGGAAATGGTGAGCGAGTGGGGAATAGTCGTGGCCCTCGGGGGATTTCAGCCCACACACTATTGTATACACTTTAAAAAAGAGAACAGAACGATTGTGTGAATCGAATATTGTTATAATTAATAGGGAATATGCGGAATTATGCGAATATTTCAGCAAAAGGAATTCAGTCTTCTCCCCATTCAAGCTAAAGTAAAATCTAGTCATTTAGGGACTAGATTCTAAGCAATGCATTGATTAGCCGAACACCCCTGCAACGTTGCAACCGGTGAATCAAATAACCGACGCGAAGAACAAGTTTTAATAATAAAAATTGCTTGGTTATGATATCGGCCATGTATATATGATATGTTAATATGAGATAACAAAGTATTCCTGATAACAATTGAACATTTTTTGTTTACTGAGTACCCATAATCAGTATTAGTAAGGGGTATATCTTTACTACTTTCCCCGTACAAATCTGACGGAATCTTTTATAACAGTGCTTAGCTAGAATACATGCGAGAAAGCGATATAAAGACTCAGTCTGCATCCACTATATGAATAAAAGTAGTCAGGAAACTGAGTGACCGCTTCGTAAGCTCTACATATTTTCAGTGGGTAAATATAGAAAGGAAAAATCTCATTCTGTTATTTTTTTATACAAAAATAAAACACAGTATTATTTTAAATCAGAAACGATTTCGCTCACCGCGAGCATTTTTAACTGACAATAAATAAGTTAGATTAACTACGTTCTGTCTCAATTAAATTGTGCAGACTCGTGTGCTAGACGAGATTGCGCCATTAGGCAAACAATCTGCGGCGTATTCTCCATTAAATTCATGTAGATATGAATTCTTCTCAATTCAGTTGATGGCGTAAAAAATATCAAAGTCTCTGGTTCCATGAGAATTGTGTTATATACCTGATCCTTCCGAAATCACGCCATCTTCAGAACTATGGCATGATGAAGAAATAACTATCAAGGGATCCATGAACGAAATTCGAGCCAAGAATCCATAAACTTATTTGAAATTCGCAGCAACACGTATTGCTTTTATTATTTTTTTATTATCAAGCAAATGTTAATATTATTTCATAATAAATAAAAAAGTTACTTTAATGATATTTATTTTATTGTCATTTAAAAATTGTGACTTCAGTGGTCCTTGGCGACTGAAAGGTCGGCGACCGTTGATATAGTAGGCTTTTATTTTATGTTAATTAAATTAAATGTCGAATACTCCGCGGCTGTTACTTAAGCTTAAATAGCTGAGGAAAATTTCATTGTTCAGTTGAAATGTGGAAACGTTTAGAGCATGTTTCCGATATGTAACTTCGTCGATATTTGTCAAAATCGGTTGCACTGAATGTGCATTCGCTTAGAGGTTTTCTGGAAATCGAAACGTGCTTTTGAAAAGAGAACTCTGCTGCCGCTCAAACAGATTAATTCGTTGCTAGTTGAAGTGACGACAGTTAAGCTATGGCGCCAATTACAATTATTTTATTCGAAAGCAAGCAAATATTTTTATTCTGACATTATGGTCTTTATACGAAGCGGTGGAATGCTTGACTGCAGTCATACCAAACAAACAGTTTGCAAAATAATTGCAGTAACGCATTTGGAATCCATAAACTTTTAAACATGCAGCAAAAAATATCACACTTATTTTTTTTAATTAAACAAGAAGCTAACAACCCGGGTTTCGCCTTTCAGCATCTTCATTCATTAAATCACACGAATGAACTCGAACTGACAGACAGTAAACAGTTTACATCACTTATATACAAGATAAAATACGACAAATTCTTGTCACTAAGTCTAGGAACTAAATACACGTGGATAGGACAAAACTTCATATTCTTACCTGTACTGGACAGAATCTCAACAATTCAAATTTAATATTGAAATTCCATTAAGCAACCTCAGTCGCTATTTTAAATTAAACAAGAAGCGTTACTAACATTTCTCATTTCATATTTAAAATGTAAGTTTTATGATCGTTTTTTCATATATGTTTGTATGATTTTTTTAAAAAAAATACATCTTAGTGATTCGCGCAGTTAACCATTGCTAGTGTTCCGTGACGTCCCAAAGGTTAGCGACCGCTGTTTTAAAACACAGCTAATGGCCAACTGCACTTTACGAGCAATGAAACGAAAACTTTGATTTTATCATAAAGAAAAAAAATCGAAATTTAGCTTTGGTTATATTGTCATGGTATTTATAATCATCGATGTAATCAATTTCAAATCTCAAACAAATTAATATGGTTCAAATAACAGTAAATGTGTCTTAAAGAATGCGTTAGTTGACCTTTTACTTACGATGTCATTTACGAACACCCCGGTTGATTTTTTATGCATATAGTAGGGATTCAAATCATTATTGAAACACATGCTGAAAAATATAAGTGCAACCATAAAAGAGAATGTTGAGCACAGTGTGAGGAGTTCTACAGATTTGATTAGCTTTTAAATAGTTGGGAACTCTTAATATGTCAGAAAATCGGTATTTTATTGTACACAAAAAGACTTTTTTATGGTTAATAAGGTTATATAGAATTCAGAATAACCGATGTTGATCATGAGGATCATACTTAGAAATGATATAAATAAAAAATATTAAATAAAACTAGCATATTTTAATTCAATAAAAGTATTTTACATTCTTCGAAGCATTTGTGGAAAGCCAATATATGTGAGATTTCAATTGGAGTTTTAAGCCCTTGACTGTGCAAAGAACGACCACTGTACTACGAATACAATACTGTGTCAAAATGTATTTCACATTGTAATATTTATTTATAGCTCACCCGTTTCGGAAAGAACTACATACGAGTTTAAGTGATCGCGAATATAACAATCAAAGTGAAATAAGAGCGGCAGTGATTCAGGCGGAAGGCTGCAAAGCTGAAAGCAGTTTCTTTCTTTCTCTCGCTGAGTACCAAACGAGCGTGTTTTTTCTTTTACTATTTAAGACAAACGGGAAGAGGTCACCTTTTCAAAGAAAATAGGGCAACGAATGAATGTGTGTGTGTGTTAATCGGATGAAGCCCGATATGCATGTATGCAAACTGGTGGATCTCATTTGGAAAATGTTAACGAACAAGTCAAAGACATTTTTCCGTACTAACAATCTTCATTCAGTTATATTAACTTACTTCAAATTTAAATTTGACTACTTCAATACGACCACAGTTTTATTAAGTTTCCTTTAATAAGATTACACAACTGATTCGATGTTGAAATTGAATACTTTTTAAGAAGATTTACATCACTTTAAAGAATATGTGGCCAACGCGTGGCCCGCGGAGCTGAACAAAAGTTACATTACTATCTCAAATCAGTCAAATTTTTACTTCATGTCTTTTGCCATTATACGAATGACATATTTTTGTTTACTTTGCATGATTATGAAAATTGATTGTAAAGATTGTGGACCTGCAAGAAATCTTACTTTCAAAATCTTGCCAGGCTGCTGAAATGGTTGGCAACTGTGAGTTTTCGGTGGGATGACATAAAACTTACAAAAATAAAGCACATAATATGAAGTACATAATATGCCACAATTTTGAAATGCGACAGTGAACATTTGTATCACTTATTTTATTATACACTTTTAAGGTGTTAACTGTCAATTCTTGGTGAAAATGCATTGTATTTTAAAAATAAGACGCAATATGTCTTTTACTACTTCCACATTTGTATAATGGTCCACATTTAATAATTAAGTACACAATTAAAATCACAAATCATGCACTATTGTTATAATTTAAGACATCGACTGAGGGTACTTTATGGAACTTCAATAGCAAATTTGAATTATTGAGATTTTTAGCGACGGTCGTTAGTGACAAAATACATGGAAGTGTACAAAATCTCAATAATTCAAATTTGATGCAGTATTGCGCTTCAAAATAAGTAAATGTTACTTGCTTAGCCACTTAGTTTTTAAGACATGCGTGGATAATAAGATGATTGCCCCCCCCCTCCATTATTTATGCAGCCGTTGTTCCATGGTCGCCTTCCATAACGTAAAACGATCAAGAAAGGAAACGAATTTACTTTTACAGAACTGCATGGGACCGATCTTTAAATTACGCACATTTGCAACATCATATGGGGAGCGAGATATTCTCGATTCCTCTTTAGATTCAACGCGGAGTAGATTAAACTCTAGCGCTACGGCGGATTCTCAGTATAAGGATACACAAGATACTACCGGATACCAGTCACATTTTCTTTTTTTTCTATCTTTTCTTTTATTAAGTAAAATAGTGCGTGGTTAAAAGATCGGTCCCGTGCAGCTCTGCATCGGGCCAAGAATATCAGGAGTAAATTAGTTTCTTTTCTTGATCGTTATTGCGTTATGGAAGGCGGCCGTGAAACAGCGGCTGCAAACTCATAAGCAACTTGTATTTTGTTAAAGAAAATGAAAAAAAAAAGGTAAACATTGCTTGCTAAATGGCTTATCTTAAGTGATACTATATAAAAAGCGTACACTCTCAAGTTAATTTCATAATTACTCCACCTAGAATAAGATACATCGCGAATCACGACTACCAGTCCAAACCCCTGCAACAAAATTTAATCTTGGCTAATATTAAATTCTTGACAAAAACATAATACTGCGTGTATCGAATATTATTGATCCGACCCGGACGGACTGTTTTTCCCCGGAAGCGTTGTTTATACATAGGTACATACACTTATTGGACATCTTTGTATCGGACGGAAACTTCGTTAAGTAAATTGATTATCCTTGGCAACTGTTTCCGGTTTCAACATTCCAACAAGTATACTATGAAGGGTTTTTTGTTTCGCGGTATGAATACCCCTAACGGCCCTAGCTATTTAGTACTCGCATACAGATATTTGGAAATTTATTACTTGCTCAGTTACAAAATGCATTAACTGTACTCATGGGTTCAAATCACAGTTTCATATGTTGACTTTTCAATCAATTTATGAATTTCTTTTGTAAGGCATAGATGTCCAAAATTTGCTCTCACCCGTACGATCCTAAAAACTGGTCAAAGCGAGAACGATTAGCTAGCTGCCTTAGCCCTAAACTTCTGTACCTACTCGGGGGGTCGAGTAACTGAGTAACAAGAAGTTCTCGTAGTAAAACTTCTATTGAGGTACCTTCATTAGGGGGCCATATGCACCCACATTGGAATCTGACTTTGCTTAAAATTAGGATAACATAATAAATGTCCAGTAACCAATTAAAATGGGCATCTTCGCTACTCTTACCATCCACTAGTTGTGTAACTTAGTGTGACACGATATTCACTTAGATCCACAACCGATGAAATAAAAAAATATCAATTTTAATGTTATATCTCTACTTTACAGCACCAAATACATATAGAAATATGTAAGTTTGTATGTCTGTCGGTCACAACCACTCGTCCCAAACGGCGTACATTAGAGACGTGAATTTTTCACATGTCATTTTAGCTGCAATTGTTAGTTCAACTGTGCTATTGTCATCCTTCAACTCTCAACATTTAACTTTTAAACTAAAACTGAAAATGCGATATTTTTGGTGTTTCAATGAAAAAAGGAATAATAACAGTGGCCCACCAACAGCCTAATACTAATGTGTTCTGCAAGTGACAGTTAAGATAGTAACGGGAACGTAGATATTTGTGTTAATATTGAGTTTAATGTTTGCGATTTGGTAGAAAGTGAGTGGTAAATTCGTACAACTTGGTGGACATCTGGAAACGTCATCGAGAATTAGCGTACGACCCTGATCGTATGTTTAATTTGTGGCGCTGCAGAAGCCATTATTAAATGCAGATCAACAAGCTGTCTATCGAGAAGTCGGCGCTATAACAAGAGTGCAGGTGGCAAAATTGTCAACTTTTATTATAGCTGGTTTCAACTTTTAACATTATTATTAATTGGTGGACTATATTTTGTTGGTGTAACAAAATAGGTACGATTGACGGTGATATTTTCAAATTTCAACATCAGCTTTTCAACGTCTAAATTTAATAACCTAATATAAGCGTTCTCTATCTTGGGCGAAGCAGGGTAAAAAATACTAGTATAAAATGAATTTCCTTCCGCGTAACCACAGTTTACCAAAATATGGTCAATATTAGGCAAATGGGTCAGTATTGTTAGTGAATAATCATTTTTTTTTAACGTAACTCTGTTGAATGACTGATTATTAACTATATATACTATACGTGTTGTATAAATTACTGATCGTTGAATATGTTCATTGGTTCGTATCCGGCCGATGTTTCACGGCCGCCTTCCACAACAATATTAGAAACACAACAACACGCTAGGATACTCAACATCTTGCCCACCACAACCCACTACGCTTTTACGCCTTTGTTATAGCGCGCTTTACGCATCGTAACAACGTAATTCATGTATCAAAATTTTACTAGGAATGTCCGAAGAAAATGATAAAAAAACTCACATTTAATTTTGAGGAAATCCAGTTTACGTATAATTATCCTTACCTGTGGACAAAAAGCAAAAAAACAACACATTAGCTGAGTCATATTAGACAAAGTAAACAAACAACAATGCGTAAAAGTACGTGACCCGAGAAAATCTATAAAAGCATCACATCACGTAATACACATAATAAATAACAGAGGGCGAAAAAAACGGCATTGAAAGCTGTCACATGACACGACACATTTCGGGGTAATTGTAACGACGCAGCTTTCCCAACAGTGAGTCACTCGTGTACAGTGTGCGAAGCTCTTGCCGGCACATGACCCTGTACCCCAGATAACTATGCATGACACACGAGTCGCGCCTGATTCCCGCCCTCACACAAGAAACATTCGGGGTATGCCGGATGGGTTTTTCCGATAGCAGCAAACGCTACACGATTTACATAATAAATACTTTGTATTCACAATAAAAGTATTTTCAAGATTACACTTACATAGATACGGATTTACGAATGCTTATATGCCGGATTCTGTGGTCAAGTAGGTAAGGGTTTTACCATAGTAAACAGCACAAGGTTCACGTCACAAGAAGGCCATTATGATATTAAGATTTTTTTAAATTTAACATTTGAGATCTTGGACATGGGTGATTGTGATATCTTTTCTCCTCGAGTTGATTTCGAGTGACTTTTAAAATCGAAAAATATCGTGTCCATTTCCAATCATAAATTACAATGCTAAATACTTATTTCAAAATAATGACATTTTTGACATTTTTATAGCACTTCTTCTTCTTCTCTTAGTGCCGTCTTCTATGAAAGTGTTTTTTCCCATTATTAGCAAACAAGTATGTCTGTCGACATCGCCGTTAATTCCGGTAATTCACCGGTAATAATACGTACTTAATTCTAATTCAAATACATGTTATTATTTATGATAATTGTTAGAAATCGTTATTATGTTGTTTAAAGCAGCGGTCGCCATCCTTCTTTATCTCGCGAAATACTAAGCTCGCAATTCTGGATCTCGCGTGGCACTAATATTGTTTGTTTAAAAAAAAAATGGTAAATACATTTTAAAAATAACGATCATAAAGCCGATATTATTTTATAATGAATATTTGTAATAAAGCTAATTTAATCATTTAATAAAAAGTGTGATATTTGATGCTGCATATTTGAAATAGGTTTATGAATGGCTCCAATGACGTTACTGTAAAACCATCGGTTGGCGACCGCTGGTTTAAAGTAATGAAACCTTTCTCTCATTTTACCACATACGCTAGAAAAATACACATTTTTTGGTACTCTGGTTCCTAGAACGTATCTCCGTGCAAAAAGAGAATCGGATGTAAGCCATTGAAATTACTACTTTTAAGACGAGTATCTTTGTTGACACAGTATTAATAAATAACTAAAAAAGATCGGTCCGTTCTGCACTGCATTGGGCCAAGAATATGTGGAGTAAATTCGTTTCTTTTCTTGATCGTTATTGCGTTATGGAAGGCGGCCATGAAACAGCGGCTGCATACACATAACGGGTGGAGATGGGGCAACCAACTTGTAAATAAAACATTCTTTTGAAATTTATTTTTCTTAAGTATTTTTCACTGAAACGAAAACGTTCAATCAAACATTCGCCCTCTGTTTTCATCATACAATTTGGTTATAATTAAAAGTACCGTCGTTTCGCAGCCTGGCGTAGCCCGACCTTATCGCGGGCGGACGACCTTCTGACTTACAAATACTTACGATGAATTGATTTTATAAAGTTGCGATGTAGCGCTGAGGCTTTTTTAATGCAGGAAATGAAAAAATCCCCCGTGAAAGGCCTATTTTAGGAACGGAAAAGAATTTAACTTGTAAAACATGGCGCTAATTTAATTTTACATATGTCAAGGTTGCTACAATATTTTCAACTTTGCTATCAATGAAACTTTTATTTATTATTCCAACTCGCATAAACTTAAAAATACTGTCAGTAACGAACGAGATAAGTTTTGCGATTAAGCCATTATAAAAACTGTTATAAAAAGCATTACGGGTAGTACATAAAATTAAATCAAATTGGAATCAAATTTGGATTATTGAGATTTTGCACATCTCCATGCATTTTGTCACTAACGACCCGGGTTTCGCCTTTCGGCATCTTCAGGCATTCGAGCTCACGAATGGACTCGAACTGACAGACAGTAAACAGTGTCTAACGTTTATATAGAAGATACAAATACGACAAATATTATTTACGAGGTAAAATATTATACGCCTGAGAGCCACACTGATACCTGAGTTAACATTTCGAGAATTGCCTTAATCCTTATTTTGTAAACAACACATTAGCAGAGTGGCGAATTGCCGCTTTTCAACTTCTTTTAGAAATACCAGTGATTTCACAATTATAATTGCATTGTGGGTTTCGACGGGATGCAATTCGACGAAAGGTTAAATATAAACAATCATTCCACATGTCGTGACATCTATTAGGTGTTTCAACGTATAGGATATAATAACGGAGAATTAGGAAGGTTCAGCTGCTCATTCAAAATTGGCAAGGAATTTAACTGGGCTCTATTAATTTCCAAAATTTCCTCAGATATAAACTATATAAACGTTAGACACTGTTTACTGTCTGTCAGTTCGAGTCCATTCGTGAGCTCGAATGCCTGAAGATGCCGAAAGGCGAAACCCGGGTCGTTAGTGACAAAATGCATGGAGGTGTGCAAAATCTCAATAATCCAAATTTGATATTGAAATTCCATCAAGCACCCTCAGTCGATGTCTTAAATTACAAATTGGAATCGTTAAAAATTCAATACTGAAAGTTGCGTCAATGTTTTATATCTATAAGATTAATAATTTTTGCCGACTGCGTTTGTCGTAGTCATAAAGTAATATACATCCCCAATTACACTTGGTTATTATATATGGTATATGCGGATAAAAATGCATTGCGTACTTCTTGATCATTAGTGTTCAACGTCCTTGGCTACGGCTACGGATGTCTCGGGTTCAAATCCCAGTAGTTTCATGAATTAATTTTTTAGTTGATTTATGAAATTTCAGTTCGTTGGTATGGATGTTTGTGATGTCTCAAATTCCCACCCACCCATCGGATCCTAAAAACGCAGCGAAGCGAGAGCTATAAGCTTACTACTAGTCCTGCCCTAGCCCCATTCTTCTATCTTTACTCTCTTCGAAAAGGAGAGGTTGAGCAACTAAGTAACAAGCAGTTGACACACCCAGGTTTTTGTTAAGTATAAGTGTCATTAATGTCCAGAACTGAAATCAGCCAGCGGCAACAGCAATATTTCGCAGAATAGCCTCTTTATTGTTGCCAGGCGTTCAAATAGCCCCCGGTTACGTCCGCTGGACGAGTCTATTTTTACGGAAAGGGGTAGCTCCAACTTTGCAGGGAGTTTTTTTTTTAATTTTTGTAGACAGTCGATTACGATCCGCCGAGCGGGACGAGCTGCGGTCTCGTGGCGGCGGAGGTGACGTGACGATGTGAATTGTTTGATTTTTTTTGATTTGCAATGGACTTTATTTAAATTCGTTGTGTCATTTGTATTATAACTTAAAGTAAATTCAGTTGATAAGTAAATGTAAATGTAGAATCAATTTTATGTGTTAAGATTTATATATTTGTGTAATGTTAAACCACTGCATCTTGAATGGAAATTAAATAAGTTTTGAACCGGATTTGAAATGGTGTTTGTCTGAGATCAGCCCTTCCAGGACTCCGGATAACCAGGCGCTCGCCTCTCTTCGATCCGGGGTCTTCTCACAGTATTCGTAGAAAACTTCGGTTGATATACCACCATTAGGAGTCCATATGATCCACAATGGGAACGGAGATGGTAAAAAAATAAAGGCGTTGAATAACATCGTTTTTATATATGTGCATACATAAATAATTTGGAAATCACACGTGTGAACATATTAAACATATACTATGTAATAACCGAAGTTCAGTAAACTTTCTTAGATAAAGTATCTTTTTCGCTGTATACTGTTCATCAAAATATGCGGAGAAAAGAAATTTTAGCCTGGATATTTGAACTGGTCCCGCTCGACGAATTCAAAACTAGCGAAGCAGTTCAATATAAAAATATACAATATGTGCTCAGAGCGTGTTTCGATTTCAAAAATGAAATATTTGATGACAGAGTAGAACTTTTAATTGAATCGCTATTTTCGTCGAAGGTAATCTAATAATATTATTTACATTAAAATGGTATGCAATAAGCCATTTTTAACATGTGGAAAAAGAGCAGCTTCATTTTATGAGTAATATTAATTGTCGTTGAATTAACATCAAGGAAAAATAATGCATTACTTAATAAATCGTCGGTGTTCTGAACGAAAGCACTAAATCGAAAAAATGATATATTGAGTTAATTATATCAAAATGTTCCTTATTTCAAACTCTACCGCATGAAAGAGCACACTTATTTTTATAAATTATACTTTTACTTAAAAACAGTTTTGTACAAACAAACAAAAAGGTTTGGGATTTCAAACATTTGACAAACTTCAAAGTTCAATTACTCAAAACTAGTATTTATCAGTTAGTGTCTTTTTTCCAGAACAACGACTATAGATGATTTCAATGTTTCATAATATTATTTACATACGTTATTCCTGCACTCAACTGATTAATAAAATATGACAGTAGAGTCATATATAAAATGTTAGTCATAATTAGAATCAATACATTCTTGACTCATTTGGGTAACAGTAAAAATGTAGCTGCACACAATAATAATTGCGCAAGTCCAATTGAGCGAGAAAATGAATGGTCCAAAGGGTAAACGACGCGAAAATATGCCATTTATAGACAAGACGGTTACCTGTCATATTGGATGTTTCCACCGGGCCGAAAAAACTTAAGGCAGGTCTAAAATTCGTAATAAAGTTTCCGTTATCCCATCAGCGCGCCGTCACACGTCATTTTCGCAAAGCAAAAAGGGCCCTCCCCTACGCCGTTCGGGCGGGTGACCCACTGACATGAATGCAGCGCCGGAAATGGGGGAAAAAGCAAGCCCGGAGGGATGACCGGGGTTCAAAGAGGGATTGGCAGACGTCTGTGGGGGAGTATTGCCACAGCGAGTGGCATTAACAACACGCAACGGAATGTGCAAAAAAACTGCAACTGATAATCATTATAACGCGTAATAGACTGAGGATAATAAGTGTTGTCTTATAGAATTAGATACCTTTTTAATTTATTTACGTAATTTTCATACGATTTAGTAAATAAAATTCCAAAGCTAGTAAGAAAAATGATATAACAACAATAAATATTTCCTCAATAATAATGCAATGTTACATAAAATATTTTATAAACATGATATAAAATTTTTTAACCTAATTAAATTATATAAAACGATATTTTTTATATAGCATTTATTAAAACAATAGTGAAAGTTTCACTTTCAGATAAACTGTCGACGTATTTGGCAGTACCTTTGTGGCTATTCATTTTATTCCTTATTATTTATTATACTGATTGACCTGGACCTAAACCAAACCTAAACCTGCGGAATAACAAAGTAATAACAAACTACTTCCATTTTTCGATAATTCGTTCATTAATGTGCAAATACATGTAATAATCACACATCAATTGAGCCAATGAGAAGTGAAGTGAGCTAATGGATGTTTTCGAATAAAATGAATTAAGAGCGTTTTGGTATTCTAAATTATCAAAGCATAAAAATGAAGTAAGCTATGTAAATAAAGACTGAAAAGGTATTTTATAATGTAAGAAGTAAAATGGAATAAAGTAGTTTTTAGTGTAAGAAAAAATGTGTAATAGTGTAAAAAATGTGTAATAGTGTAAAAAAATTAAACTAAAACTTTGCGTATATATTTTGAATTATTGAGATTTTGTGCATTTCCATGTATTCTGTCACTAACGACCCGGGTTTCGCCTTTCGGCATCTTCAGGCATTCGAGTCCATTCGTGCACTCGAATGCCTGAAGATGCCGAAAGGCAAAACCTGGGTCGTTAGTGACAAAATACATGGAAGTGTACAAAATCTCAATAATCCAAATTTGATATTGAAATTCCATCAAGCACCTTCAGTCGATGTGTTAAATTTGCTTATATAATTCATGTATAATTTATGACAACTAGCTCTGTTCAAATGTAGCTTTGATTAGTTGATAATTCTCACACATTGATAGAAGCTTGTGATACAACCACAATAGTCGTGTTTTTCCCGGATGATTGAGTTAGATTATATAGATGGGTTAAGATTTTTCAAGGTTGCAGCTATTTTTTTAACTTCTCTTTCCTATAGAGAATCGTATTATTTTTACACTAATATTAAGGGAATTAGGGTATGGAGTGTTGGCAACATTGCAACAAGGAAAATAGGGTAACGGAAAATGCTGAACCGCTTCCAACGTTTCAATTAGTTTCAATTGTCTTAATGGGTATTAAATAAATATCGAAATGCTGTACTATATCGCGGGATGTTATCAGATGGTAATTTATTTTACAGATAAATGTAATTTATGAAAATTAATATAAATGTTCTCCGAGGCGTTGCGTGAATATATATTGATTTTAATTTTAATTGGATCATATAGAATAGTCAAGCCTAATAATAATAAAATAAAGTATATTTCAAAATAGTTATTTTTAAAACGAATTTTATTACTATCGTGTATTCTTCTCGAAGACAACCGAACCTAAATTCGTCGCTCGGGGTGTCAGATAAGTCAGAAATTGTTATTTTGAGATACAGTGAAAACAAATCATCTCAGAGAATAACTTATCTTTAAATAAAATTTAAGAGTAAGTAGGTTAGTTTCTATATCTTCTAAAAATAATTCTGACGTTTTCGTCAAACCGAAATAGCTATCAACTTCTGACAATGTTTGTAGAGTAAAATATTTTGCTATTTTCGCCGTTTTACAGTGGTGTTCTTACGCGTCTTATGTGGACGAAGTCTTCGCGAACGTGCGCCTAGCTCGAAAATATCAAACGTTCTCCGTCAATGGGAGTGTCCTATGTGAGAGATGACGAAGAGATGCAGGGCGATCAGATGGATTCACGCGAAGCTAACGTGGCGTTGTGTTTTACATTGGCTCGCACGGTTGCCGCTTGTATGTAGGACAGCGTTGCCGCTTCGCCACTTTTCGTCATAAATCGATTCAAATCGCACCGACATCGCCGAGTACTGACTTCGTCCAGGCAAGACTCGGTTAATGACAATACAATATAATTCTGACACACCCTGGTTTTTGTTAAGTATAAATGCCATTAGTGTCCACAACTGAAATCACCCAGCGGCAACAGCAATAATTCGCAGAATCGGCCCAAAGCTTGTTACCATGACGTTCAATAGCCGCCGGGTACGTCCGCTGGACGAGTCCATTTTTACGGAAAGGGGTAGCTCC
This sequence comes from Himalopsyche phryganea, assembly GCA_022494535.1. Taxonomy (NCBI): domain Eukaryota; kingdom Metazoa; phylum Arthropoda; class Insecta; order Trichoptera; family Rhyacophilidae; genus Himalopsyche; species Himalopsyche phryganea. The sequence goes on from JAGVSL010000047.1 coordinate 1,580,169, forward strand.
GACGGTGCAGGGAGTTTTTTTAATTGTATTTGTAGACAGTCGATTACGATCTACCGAGCGGGATGAGCTGTGTTCTCGTGGCGGAGGTGACGTGACGATGTGAATTGTTTTGTTTTTTTTTATTTGCATTGGACTTAATTTAAATTCGTTGTGTCATTTGTATTATAACTTAAAGTAAATTCAGTTGCTAAGTAAATTTAAATGTAGAATCAACTTTATGTGTTAAGATTTATATATTTGTGTAATTTAAACCACTGCATCTTGGATGGAAAAATAAATAAGTTTTGAACCGGATTTGAAATGGTGTTTATCTGAGATCACAACCCTTTCAGGACTCTGGATAACCAACCGCTCGCCTCTCTTCGATCCGGGGTCTTCTCAATTCATTATAAATATAATAACTAGCTCTACGGTAGTTGATGATTTTTTAATATTATGGTCCAATTAACTACACTGATTTGATAATTAATTGCAAATATGTTATCTTCCGTCATACAAATTTTCCCTGTTAGCAATCATTGTTATAATCTCGTGCAAATGTCATTATTTTAAATGTATAAACAATAAATTGTCAAATTAATGCGTGTACTTTCGTAGTTCGTTATCAATATATCGTGTCAGACGTTTTTCATTTCGATCGACTTAATGATAAAACAACTTCATCCACAACTAAAAATAAATTCGTTATTGAAACCTAAACATACAATCAAACAGACGCCGTTTGCGGTTCAGTTGGCTCTCTGAATGGGAAGATTTCCCGCGCAAATCCCTCCGAGTTTTCAATATCGAATGTGGTAAATCCCCGTCAAAGCTCTCCGATTCATTCGGGCATTTCGTAAAAACTGTTCATATTTAAAATATGACATATATCACGACGTTTAATCAAGGACCTATGGATAAAAAAACTTTTCAAATGAACACTCATATGGATACATATAAAGCTTCTTCTGTATTATAAGATATTATGGAATAACTGAATATTTTTTGTTTTGTGGTTTCTATCATGTGGTTCTATCATGTAGTTATATCATGTGTTTTGTCTTTGTAGAGATAATCTAACATTAATTTATCTGATTGCTTTCGTTTTAATATTGTATTTAACTAGCGTAGAATCATTTATTTTCGAGAGACATCATTAAAAATGTCAAAGCTGTCACCGGATAACTTGCAGGCAGCTTTTTATACAGTTAACAATTTAGGTACAATCTTATTGAACAATAAAGATCGAATAGAATCATTGTCAAAGTGTGGAAAGTGAAGACTGTCAAGCTTCCTATGTAGGACAGACAAGTAGAAGCTTTAATAGTAGAGTTAAAGAACATATAAGATGTCTCAAGTGTAATAATTTATTAGAGTTTGCGAATCATTTAATTGTAAATGATCATAATTTTAATAAAAACAATAACGTAGAAATACTCCATGGAGTAAATAAAAAAAGTATTAAAATCAATAGCTTAGAGTTTTAAGAAATTAATAAAACCCTTAGCAGTAATGGAGGATTAGTAAATAACATTTTAAATAGAACAGGCGATTCACCATTATTAAATTTATTTCCCTTGGGGTTTTCACATACAAGTACCAGTAATTGATTTGTAAATAGTCTATCAGTGTTTATGTCTTACCCCCTCCCTACGTCAAGTAGAATGGAATAAAACCACCCCACTCCTTACTTTTAATGTAAGATTAGAAACATTGCTTACCTTAGAAATAAATAACCTTGCGATATGGTTAGCCTGAAGATGCTTCTTAAAGAGGCGAAAGGTGTCACGTTAATGATAAACCAAGTGGAATAACTAAGTTATCGATTTTAATTTTCTACTTAACTTGATTTAATTTATTTATTTCTCAAACTGTAAGAAGTGTTAGAATTCAACAAAAACAAATCAAGATGGAAATGAAAATGAGATGTAAAATAATTTTTAAAAAATTAACATATTGTACATTAAGCACTTATACTGAAGTCATTAAAAATATAATTAGCGATTTTTTGCAACTATAATTACGTATGCAAGTATGTTTATTTTGGCAAATTATTTCAGTGACTGTTAAGTGACGTTATGGCTAGACGGATTTCGAAATGCATAAACAAATTAATTGAAATAAAACGAATTCGAGTAAAACTTTCATATTCTCTTTCAGTTAAGCTAATTTTATCGGTATTTATTTTTTTCTTTGAATGTGTATTACCGGTTTTTTCAATCATCATACTTATCTTTTACAAGACTAATTAACCAGCTAAACTTCGCCTAACTCAGCGGTCGCCAACCTTTCATACCTCACGAACCATTTAACTCACAGTTTTGAGTCCCGCTGACCACTAACATGTTTTTTCTTAAGTGCAAACATGTATAAAATAATAATCATTACTCACTTTTAAGGTGTTAACTGTCAATTCTTGGTGGGAAGACATTATATTTAAAAAAATAAAACTCAATTCATTTGTGCTACTTTCACATATTTATAATGATCGGTTTCGCTCATCAAGATCATTATCAACTGATAAAAATACAAACATAACAGGCTTATTTATATAAAATTGAGAGTGAAAATGAAGGTATATAAAACTGATGGTTCATGAACTAAGGCAAGAAAATACTGATTAGCAAATAAATTATACATAAATCAAATAAAAGAGTCTACAATTAAAATGTTATGGACCTCTTACAAATCAATAAATACTAATCTGAAATCACAAATATAGCTATATCAAAAGTCCATTTAGCTGAGCAAAATTTTTTTAATGACATTACTAATGCAATAAGATATAATGAATCAGGAAAATTATAAGAAACATTATAAGAAAAAATTAGCGGTCCTGATCATTATAAATATGTGGAAGTAGTACAAATGAATTGTGTTTATTTTTTTAAATAATCATTAAAGTAACAATTTTTTTTATAATGCTCGTGATGAGCGAAAACTGTTCTGATCATTATAAACACGTTGAAGTAGTACAAACAAACTGTGTTCTATTTTTTAAATATAATGATTTTCAACCAACGATTGACAGTTAGCACCTTAAAAATGAGTAAGTAAATTTTTTTAATTATAAAATAGTATTTACATTCGTTTAGTTATAACAAAATTATTAAGTGTTGTTGTTGCTGAGTCTTTTAAATAATATTTTAAAGTTTGTGTATCTTTGGTTTCAAGAACGTTACTCCGCGACTATCGGTTTCTGACCGGTGATGGTGGCGTAGGGCTGCGTAGGAATGGTTGTAGGGCCGTTCCAATAGAGCTAAAAGTATTTATTTACGGATTTTTTCCTATTAGATCTGTATGGTATATTTGTTTTATAAGAGCATATTATTCGTGATGTTACAAAAAAAAATATATCAGAAAAACATGCGATACAGAACGCAGGTTTATATGTCAAATAAAGCGTTCGACAAATAAATTTATTTTATTTTCAGGGTAGGGGCCATGGTACATTTCTTGCAAATTTTGCGGGCCGTGGATGGCTCCGTGTTTCAGTGGTTAACGTCGTTGGCTACGGTTACGGATGTCTCGTGTTCAAGTCCCGACAGTTTTATGAATTGATTATTCAATCGATTTATAGATTTCTGTTCGTAGTCGTGAATGTTTGTGATGTCTAAATTTCCCTCCAACCCATTCGATCCTTAAAACGGAACATAGCGAGAGCGATTAACTAGTCCTGTTCTAACCTTATCCTTATATTCCTACTCTCTTCGAAAAAGAATGATTGAGCAACTGATTAACAAACAGTTTTCGAACAAAACTTCTGTTAAGATACCTCCATTAGGACGCTATGGTCAAAAAATATTTGTTTTATAAGAACATATGCGATTTTATATAAAAAAATGTCGAATAAAGCTTTTGACAACTAAATTAATTTTATTTTCGGGGTAGTGTGCTATGGTATATTTCTTGAAAATTTTGCAGGCCGTGGAATGTAAAAAGAGAAGCACTGGTATAACCTAACATCCTCTACCTGGCGTTACAGACGTTAAGCGAATCTACGTGTTTTGTGCATGTGAGCTGTGAATGTTTTCGAAGCAACCATTGAGCACTTGTTGACTTGCATATAAGTTTGCTGACAGGATCTATGCGATATGATTCAACAAATAATATACTAGGAGTCGCGTTCTATTTAGTCGTTCTCGGTACAGTTTCGAAAACTTTTCAAATCATAGCTGGCCGGCCCAATGGGCGGTTGGATAGGGTAGAGAATAACTAGCACAATTACTTTAGTTGGAGAAGTCACCTCGTTCGTGTGATTTATGTTATTGACTGTTTGTTAATTGGACGTGCGGTTTAAACGTGATTAATTGAGTTACTCAACACACAGGAGAATGATAATTATAACTTAGATCAGTGCTTCCCGAAATGGGGTCCATGGTCCGACAATGAGGATCAAAAGTACAATTGGATAAGAACGCCATTTGTTAAATCCTTAAATTATGATCACATTACGTGGGCAGCTCGAGAAGAGTTGATCGATATCAAATCAGATAATTTTTTTTAAGTGTAATTTAATGAAAAAAATATTTCATAATTTTGGATAAGGCAACAGAAAAAATATCCGTCTATTGCAAAAAGCATTGGTAATCCTAATTTATTTTGCGACTACATACCCATGTGAAACAGCATTTTTGTCATTACTTTTAATAAAAAAATAAGCCCAGACCATGGTTTTCCAGGGAGACTTTGGAAGAATCCTTGCGAGTCAGCATATCTGACATTGAACCAAATATCGATTTATTGTGTAAAAACATGCTACCGCATCCATCTCATTAAATTGTTTTGTAAGCTTCATACTATGGACAGTTATTCTTATTTTATTTTTAAAAAATGTTTATAAGTGAGTTACTATTTAATATAAAATTAAATTAAAAATTGATAACTTAGTTATTCCACTTGGTTTATCACTAACGTGACGCGTTTCGCCTCTTTAAGAAGCATCTTCAGACTAACCGTATCGCAAGGTTATTTATTTCTAAGGTAAACGATGATTTTAATTCTTAAAAGGGTGGGTTTTATTACATTCTACTGGACGTGTGGAGGGGGGGGTAAGCTATAAAAACTGTTACACTATATACAAATCAATTACTGGCACCTGGATGTGAAAAACCCAAGGGCAATAAATTTAATAATGTCGCGCCGCCTGTTCTGTTTAAAATGTTGTTTACTAATCCTCCATTACTGTTAATGGTTTTATTGATTTCTAAAAATTCTAAGCTATTCATTTTAATACCTTTTTATTTACACGATGAAGTACTTCTACGTTATTATTTTTATTAAAAGTATGATCATTTTCAATTAAATGGTTCGCAAACTCTGAAAACTTATTACTTTTGAGACATCTGATATGTTCTTTAACTCTAATATTAAAGCTTCTACCTGTCTGTCCTATATAGTAAGCTAGACAGTCTTCACAAGAGAGGCGGTATATTCCACACTGTGACAATGATTCTATTCTAAACAATTTTACGACTAAAATATGTATTTTTCGGGGGTCCGCGGATTATTTTTTTCAGATCTAAGGGGTCGTGGCATGGAAAGGTTTGGGAAGCACTGACTTGGATGACACTTAAGAGGCGTTGTTTGATTAAACAATCGTTGTTCAGATCCCGAGCATTAAATAATGATAAATTTGAATATCGCTGTAAGTTATGTGTCTTTCATCACTATTGTTGTATACAAATATGTTTAAAAGTGTACTTAAAAGAGTTGTGACACATGAAGAGACAATCACTTAGCCTGACGAGATATTTCATGGTCATGGACGATGCATATAGGAAGCCGCAGGAAGCAGAAAAATCTGTCATGAATGAAGAGCGCTCACATCATCCGGAAATTCGTGTCACAACGACACAGATGCTATAATACGTTCGCATATTATGTGCCACAAACAGCAAACTACCTACCGAATTTATTTCATTCCAGTTTACTCAATGGTATACCCGACAGTTTACACAGGTTACTGGGTGTATCAATTAATAAATACAACATGGCATGTTTCAAATGATTCACTACGGATTTGAATCGTTTAAATTTAAATTTGAATTGTTGAGATGTTGTAAATTTCCATGTATTTCGTCACTAACAACCCGGGTTTTGTCTTTCGGCATTTTCAGGCATTTGAGCACACGAATGAACTCGAACTGACACAGTAAAAAGTTAACATCACTTATATACAAGATAATATACGACAAAACTTATCCCTAAGTCTAGGAACTAAAATGACATCTTGATTGTTCACAACAGTAGCCCTCAGTCCCAGTTGGTAAAACAAACGCATTACCGGTCGAATGAGGGGGGTTTTAAATGCAATTCGAAGAACAAACTACCCGTTTAAAACTAATAGGATCTGTCAGGGTGACCAAGGACCGATGTATTAACGTGGGAATTTCATTTTTGGATTGTTAATTTATGTTTATTTTGATTGTTATTTGTATTTATTTTTTACAGTTCGTGTGTTAAGTTTATTCGTGTGCTCGAATGCCTGAAGATGCCGAACAACGAAATACATGGAAATGTACAAAATGTACAACAATTCAAATTTGATGTTGAAATTCCATCAAGCACCCTCAGTCGATGTCTTAAATTATATCCTTAAAATTTAAATTTTTGTTTATTTGGATGAACATATTATATTAGATCAAGGTTGCTCAATTTTTTCTTGTGAGTGAAAACTTTGCAAACCATAAAATTTTAACGGAACACCTTGTTTCTTTTTTTGGGTACATACTATGAATATTAAGTCAAACATGTTTGGATTTTTTTGCAGCTGCAGCTGCAGCTGCATATAAAACCATTCTAAATTCCAAAACACATTATGCCGTTCAGCGGAACATAGTTTGGGAAACCCTTGCTAGATGATAAATACGCTTTCATATTCATATATATTACGTACATTCGGTAAAATGAGTGGTGGCAAACAAAAAAGTTAGTTGGAAAAGTGACCCAATCAAGCAAATCGAACGAACGATTCTTTAAGAACGAATCGTTAAAGCCAATTGAATCGCGATGGACTCGTGAACTAATCATTGAAATTAAATGACTATGTTCGTCTTATATTACTGCCATAGATATGTGAACGACTCTACCTGGCTCCACACTTAGAGGGCACTTACACAAGTCACGGTCGGAGCATATTCGCTTCGTGAAGTTAAAACAAATATGAAACGAATTAAAAATGTACACATCAAAAAGGGTCTACGACAGCGCCAACGCTACGAGGCATATCGTGTCGTTAAGGTACGTTATTGTGTACCTATTATAGTGTTAAATACACTTAAATGGTCTTAAGGATTTTCATAATATATTTGCGTCAGCATACATTTCAATTTTTTAAATTTACAATAAATAAATAAGTTTGCCTATTATTATAAATTGAACTTTATTGATTCAAAACCGGGGTAAATTAAATTTCATAACCAGAAATAAACTTACTAAAGGAATATTTTTTTATCATAAAATGATGATACAATAAGGATAATATCGACGGTGTTTTGGCCTATTGATCTCAATGAGACTTGACCCTCAAAAAATACGAAAATGACTTAATGATTGGAACTCATTTTAAAGACGACAAAGCAGGTCTCGGCCAAATGATGCAAGTTAGAAAAATAAATTGACCTATAAAACATCAGTTTACATTGTTTTTAGGTTTTAGGTTTAAAAATTCTGACCCGGCCACTTGATTTAAGCCACTTAGAGGTCTGCACGGGCCGAAATCTCATCAAAATTACCCGGTCCGAGCCCGTCATCTTCAGGCCCGGCCCGGCTCGAGCCCGGGTCTCAATATCACACTTGTTTATATCACAGATTTATTTTTGTCAGCCCGAAAAATGCCCAATTTTTTAAAATATAGTAGTTCATCTATACTTTTCAAACAATATATATTATTGTTTCCATATTTCCAACGATATTCATATCACATGTGAAATAAATTATTTAAGGTATAAATACTATTCCGTTATGGCTGACTCATGACCCGAACGTACTATGAAATACTTTTCTTAAATTTCAATTCCTCACCCGGGCCCTGCCCGAGGCATTGAGGCACGAATTGTCTTTACCCGCCCGAACCCGGCCCGTGCAGACCTCTAAAGCCACTATTATATCGACACTTCCTACGTATAATCTCGTATCTGCAAAACATGAGAATTTACAGGGTGCATTTCAAAGATTCATAACGCAACTCACTATATAGTGTTTTCGATAAAAACAGCTTTTACTCTCTCCTGAACAATTTCAATTTTGAGGGTTACATCAATTGGCTAAAACATCGTCGATTTTATGCTTTGAATTGTGCTACATATATATAAATAATATTAAATTTAGTAGATAATACAAACACACATTTTTATTAACTCATACGTGATGAGGAAGAGACTTATCCAAAAAATTCAAGTAGATTAAATCACATTATATAGAATTATATTCAGAGAAACGGTTTACCATCGTCATAATCAAGAATATAGTTAGTACATTAAGCACAGAATATTGTCACACCTATCGGCTGATGTCCAGTCAACTCCTTAATGATAGTCTCAACTAGGGCTTCCAATCCTGGGACCCCGGTCAATTATTCAATCCCGGAATAGCTTAAATATCAATCGCGGGATTTCGTGATTCACTGTGAATGCTGAAAAATAATTCATACATCAAATTACAACTTCCCGATCAACTACAACGCGTACCTTGGTTTGTTCATGTTCATAGTTTTTCATAATTCTTATATTATAATTAATATAAATGTAATTTAAGACATCGACTGAGGGTGCTTGATGGAATTTCAATATTAAATTTGGATTATTGAGATTTTGTACACTTCCATGTATTTTGTCACTAACGACCCGGGTTTCGCCTTTCGGCATCTTCAGGCATTCGAGCACACGAATGGACTCGAACTGAGAACTCAGTACTGAGTTCTCAGTTCGAGTCCATTCGTGTGCTCGAATGCCTGAAGATGCCGAAAGGCGAAACCCGGGTCGTTAGTGACAAAATACATGGAAGTGTACAAAATCTCAATAATCCAAATTTAATATAAATGTATTGTGGCCTCATTCTCTTTCATATTTCGTAAAAGCCGTTTTTAACCAATTTGAAATGGAGGACAAACGAGGACCACATCTTAAATGAATGGAAATGCAAAAAATAAAATACAAAAATATTTTGATGAGGTTTGTTTCATTTTTTTGTTAATGACTGTTTGATTCCCAATCAATAAAAAAAAACCATTCTGATTCTCATAAAAAAATCATAAATACTTATTTTCCAATTGAAGAAATAACGGACACACATTAAATTTTAAATGTACAATTTTACACATGAAATTACCCTTAATGATCAATCCCGGGATTGAGAAATCTGAATAATAAAGTCCCGGGATCATAAAAGGGGTCCGGGATTGAATGTTCTAATCTCAAAGGGAAAAAATCATCATATATATAATAAACTTTTACGGGCCATTAAAACTTATATTACCGTCATTATTTTCGCGCAGAGAACATGGAGAATATTTATTCGATTCTATCTTTTATTGTCGATCGCGATTGTTTTATCGGAAACACGTTCACAATTGAGAAATGAAAATGTCGTTAATCTTTTATTCTTCAAAATCAGGTCATACTACTTCAAGCAATCATTTGAGTATTTTTTTTCATGGGTAATGTTTTGTTGAATTAATTTTTCGTTTAATAGTATCTATTTTTATTTTCTTCGCCAAAAAACACACAAGCCATAAAAATCTTCAATCACTTTTGATTAATTCAAAGCATGGCAACATTTACGAATGAAATATTTATCATACTTGTGACAACTCACCGAGAAGATTGCTCGAGATTCTGTTCGAGCAAGAGAAACCCTAAAGGAAATGGCGTCTTCGTCTGGCAGATGGACTTAGGTCTTAAATGGTATCACAAAATAAAGCTTACGACTTTCATCGAAGATAAAATTTTGACATTGATGTACGGAAAAACATGTTTTTAAAACAGCCTTTTCAAGAGACATTTTAAAAACAATCATTTTTGTATGGCTCACTGTGTACCCTGGGTGTGAACACATTAAACTAATTGAATTAATTTGCATTTCCTGTGGCAAAGAGTGTGAAATGTTCAAAATCTCAACTATATAGGGAGAACATTTAAGCTTGTGATACAGTATATGATTTTTGAAGTAATGTGAAATATTACGTTAGGTCTCACTGAATTAGAGATGGGATTACGTATGGTAGAAAAGTCAGCTTTTGATAATTAAAAAATATCATATTAACCATGATATATCAATCAAATCCGAAAAAGGCATATTTTGGACATACCAGGTATTGGCTCTTTACCGCAGATTAACGTGGCGAAAATCCATTATTGTAATGTTCATATCTATTTCGGTATCATGTCATCGCCTAACCTATAGCTATATTAATATAAATAAAATACAGTTTTAAGTCATGGTTATAGATATATTTGTATGAACAGGATCGGCTTTGCTTAGCGTGTTGTAAATTATTAATAGGTAATTAATTACCCTGTTCGTTCGAATCAGTTGAAAATTATCACCGACACTGGTGCTGATGATATTACTGATGTTGGAGAAACGCTACAAATTGCGATTTTTTTTAATGAAAAATATGTTAAGTAATAATTAATTACATCTATTACATTTGATTGAAAATTGTAAAATATATATTCATATCATAGTGGGTATTTAACACGTTCCCTGCTGAACCGTTTAAAGTATATTCCAATGCCAAATATTTCAAAAACATCAATAGTGTAAGTAAGTGTTCATCAAACTTATGGAGATTATGAGGACAAATCAGGTTATATCTTAATACAATAATTAATTTCTACACAAAAGTTTTCCCACTGTTAACACTATTATACTTTTGAGTATCAGCTATCAACACACTGAAATATGCCGTCTCAACAGCTGAGACGTTAGCAGTCAGCGGGTTAAAGTGTTCATATCGGACATCGCCTTCCATAGGCTTTTTATTGTTTATATTGAAGTATATTTTGGATATATAAGTATATTATAAATTAGCGACTCTAGGTTAAGGCAACATTCAGTTTCGGAAACCTTTAAATTTCAAAATTAGGTCACCAAGAAAGCTTAACTATTTAAATGGTAGGAAACAGCTTTTACCCGATGCAAGTACATGTACTCCACCATTTTCGTTTCTAAACGGTGAAACTTGATTAACTCTCGTAAGTTTATACAATTTGCCAAATATGAAGTCGAGCGTGATATCTCGAGAGGAAAACACACGTGGGGAAGCGGCCGAGAAAGGAGAGTGATACTTCCAAAATATAAAAACGAAAACATTAACCGAGATTGTGCATATAAATCGTGAATAATTACAAACAAGTACTCTCTTTTACTCATTACAAATATAACTTCAAGAAAATACTTTTACAAGTTCGGTGTACCTTTAATCCATAGCAATTAGGAAACAATCATAGAGCACACGCCGCATTCAACGCCGATACTGTTTGGTTAAAAAATAGTTCTGATTTTTGTTCCTAATTAAATCTAATTTAAAACACTGAAAGACGCATTTTGTTTAGTTCTATTGTCCAAGAATTGTTGATACAATTTGAGAAGTCTCGCATTACTAAATAAATATATTGATATTGTTTAAAATATTATAATGAAGTTTTCTCAATCAAATATGTTCCATTACAGCAGCATTATCCAAGTTTGACTAATATGGAAACAGTTGTTGATTTAAGCCAGATGTTGAGGAATAGCGGCTTATTGCCCCGAATGGGTTATAAATTAATATTTTCAGCGAATCTATAACTATATAGATTTAACATCGTTTTGAATTTATTTCTTGACTAGACATTTAAATTATGAGATTGGTACTGTTGATTGAAACCCGTCATTGATTTTTTTGTTAGTAGAGTAATAAATACCAATCAAATAAATTCTTATTCAAAACAACAATCAGCACTTCAGTTGTACAAGAAGTTTCTATTGTAATAGAATTTGAAACGAGAGATAGTTCATCTCTTCTTAACAACCGTGCATTGTTGAAAATACTGCTTCGAGGAAAACACGCATACCTTTAATAGGCTCTATGGGAGAGTGAGCAGGGAAGAGAGGAACAGCATTAAATACTGCTAAATTTAATTTACCGCCGGAGCAAACCGAAAACCGCATTCCAACTTTTCGTCAGCGGGGCCCTAGTTAACTTACGTAGTTATATAATTATCTACCTCCAACTAGTGAGAAGAACGAGAAAGAAAATAGCATGAGATGACAAGAAAGCGCGTGTTGTTGTGCACAATTTTTAAAATTCAATACTACAACTCTTCCGTTAGTCTTAGTTCAAAGTTTAATGTTTTGATCGATTGTAACGAAACGCGATGTATCGAGATGTGACAAGATACAACGGCCCCAAATTGGTTGTCAGTTACAATGAGCTGGCGCCATTTCCTGCCAAGCTAGATGAGACACAATGAAAGAAAATAATTTTAATATTTTCTAAGTTAGTCTAAAAATACTTTTTAAAGAGGTGAAACGCGTCACGTTAGTGATAAACCAAGTGGAATAACTAAGTTGTAAATTTTAATTTTATATTAAAAATGATTTTATTTTTAAAATATAATGCCTTCCCACCAATAATTGACAGTTAACACATTAAAAGTGATTTACTTTTTTGTTTACGGACAGTAAGGAAAGGTATTTAAGAAGCAACTTCACATCAATTCATCATTAGATTTTGAACATTAACGTGAATTTGATTATATATATATTTTTTTGCTGAACGTGGAGAGAAAATATATCAAAATATCATCTTTATTTTTAGATATTTAATTTATTTTTACTGGCCGATTCAATTAATCCGGAATTCACACAGAGTCAGTAACCGTTTGAAAAGAGGGCGCGAGAGGATTACTTTGGAATTGAAAAAAAACGATCACGACACTAAATAAGTTGGCCACCACTGTTATATACTATATTATATGCATTTGAGCTGTATTTATTTGTACATGTGAGTATATAACTTTACAATATTCTCCACTGTGAGATGAATTACAATGCTTGCGAGTGTATTTTTTTCTTCAAGCAATATTGTTTTATGTTCTTTGTGACAAAGTTTTGCATGTAAAGTGAAACTATCAACTGCAGGTATATCATGCTGGTTGTGTAGTGCATGATTAATAGAGAATTTTCAACGTATGATATAAAAGTTTCCTCTATGTGCAAACGCTTTTCTCGTCGATAAATATTAAATGAAAATGCATAAAGCGAACATACGTTATTCAAAATTTCATCGTATTAAAAATTTTATTTTTAGAGAAACCTCTGAATTTTCACATATGATACTATATATATATAAATATACATTTTGCATATTACTATGTTCTATGTTCCATGTTTTAACTTACGTTTAAGTTACTCACTAATCGTGAGATTTACACTTGAAAACAATAAAGTTGTGTCAATCAACTTGTGAACTCTGTGTTACTCAGTTACTCAACCTCTCTTTATCGAAGAGAGTAGGCATAGAAGGATAGAGTTAAGACAGGACTAGTGGTTAGATAATCGTTCTCGCTACGCTCCGGGAGGATGGGATGGGTGGGTGAGGAGGGTGTTTTAGACAACACAAACACTCATACTACCAACAGAAATCCATAAATCGATTGAAATATCAATATATGGAAACTGTCTGCACCGGGAATTGAGCCCGAGACATCCGTAGCCGTATCCCACGACGCTACCAACTGCGCCACGGACGCCGCCGGACCGACGATGTCTTTTTTACATATTGTTATACAATCAGCCATGTTTATAAGTTTAAAATATATTCTGTGATATGAAGTCATTTATCACAAGTTAGCTCATCTCGAGTAATTTAAAATTTCAAAATATTTGACGCATTGGCTAAAATTTGTTGTCATGACATATATTGTTTTCTATCTCAATTATTAAAGTGTTTTTATTTTCATTATTGTATTTATTAGTATTATTGTTTTCATTATTATTATTGTTGCTATTATTGTTATGTTTGTGTAATGCATGGCGCATTGGCGTCAGCTGTAATGCATTGCATTTCATTTTTTTAAATTTACATAGATAAATAAATATTACTAAAATATATAAAAAGACCTCCAAAACGTTTGAAAGTCACGGACCTCTTCTATGTAACCCAACTTACCTGCGACAAAATTCATTTTAATACACCAACAATATACGTTAAATACATATTTTTTTTTTCATAATAAAACTCAATACTTATTTTACGTCGAGTTTGTACTCGTGTTAGGGTTAAAATCTTTAAAATTCTCGGATACATAATGAGATTCCAGGATGCTCTGGGAATGTCCAGATATGAAGAACAAAAGAGAAACATTGATCTTTCCCGTCGGAAAACTGGGTCAAATTACTAAGAATTCAACAAAATCGCCTTCTGATATATCATAAATAAATTAAGATTATAAACAGCACTGGCTTATTGAAGATTTTTGTCAGTTGATAATGCAAAAAAGCTATCTAATCGTAATATTATAATAAACATTTGAAATAAGTAACACAAACTGTATTTAATTTATTAAAATAAATAAAATGTCTTTCTTCCAAGAACAGACGGTTCACACCACAAAAGTGACGGCTTACAATATTGTATAAAGCAGGGACGGCTCTTGTAAAGGAGCAAAGGGTGCAATGCACTCCAATAAGTTCCATCAAAATATTCCATTAATAAACGATATTCAAATATAATAATTATACCAATTCACTAATTTTAAAATTTCCTCGTGTTTCCCATAGGAAAATATTGCAGGAAACGATGATCAATAAACACGACCAGCAAACGTATTCTGCGTCGATTCAGAATACGCATGAAAGTCGGTCGATGACGCGGTAAGTCGGTCGATGACGCGGTAAGTCGGTCGATGACGCGTTAGGAGCATAAATTCTTTTGCACTCCTTAGACGTCTGAAATGTTCCATGTATTTTGACATATTTGTGACGTTGCAACAGTATGAACTACGCGAAGGGGGGATTTTGTATGGACTGTTTTTGAGCATTGATCTCCCTGGCGGAAATTCCCGAACGTAACCGAAAGCGACTTGACGTTTGCGTTTACAAGCCTGTTACAGTCATTTGTAAGAATGAAAAAGAGCAGTGGAACAAGCGTAGTAAGCTCATTTAATTTCAATATGATTCTTTAACTATACGCTCTTCAATAAGAATAATATTTACCTACCATTATAACTTTTGGAGTGATGAATACAATTTATAAAATTATAACTATGATCGTGTATAATACCGAGTGGATATAATTGAATATTTAAAATAGGATAGTTTCAAGTTTTTTACCTGGCTGGCCTTACCTATTCCATAATATTCAACTGTGTATTTGGTTCAGTTTCGTAATACACCTTCCTCTAATATTTTTAAATTCTTCAATATTGAATTCTACAAATTACTTTCCCAAAAAAATACTTAAGCGAAAAATTTCCGGTTTAATACAGAATTATTCCAATTGCAGACATTAATACGGTAACCTTAACATACGATTTCATGGAGGAATTTAAACTTAAATTGAACTAACTGTCTTATACAGCAGAGAAGATTTTTACGATGTTGTTGGAGCCCTGTCTATACTTCAACTCTTCACGAATAAAAAATACATGTAGTATTTAGCTAAACCGTTAAGCCATTACAAATAATTTATACAATATCGATGACTTCCGTCGAAAGTGAGTGTTACTTCTAAAATTTAAAAAGGATCAATTCATTTTGAGAAATACCACGACTAAAGACAGACAAGGTTTCCCAAACTATCATCCGCGACAACCTGGAATGGTTGTATATGCTGCTAGGGCTGCAACAAATTTAGACGTACTCAAATTCATATTGATATTTCCTACCAAAAAAAAAAAAAAAGGTGGTCCGTCGAAATTAATCCGCAGGAAAGGTTTGGGATACCGTGGTGAAGAGAAACAGTTGATATCGCCAATATCAGACTTATATTTTCGTATATGTCTAATAGTACTTTCAAAATCCAATATGTGGAGGATGGATTTCTTACATAAATATGTGAATCTTTTTTTGCACTCCCTAATATTCCTGTCACCGGCCGCCACTGGTATAAAGTAAAAGATATCCAATAAAAACTGTATAATATTGTATCCAAGTGTTTCCTTGAAACAGCAATTCGGCGTAAACAATTCCATATAAAACATATATTATACCTACGGAGCTCTTTTCTCTGATTTATAGCGCTGTGTTTGATTTTCTTCGCTCAAATAGTTACTCGTACTATTTTTTATCGCCCTTCCCGGTCGTATTTGAAACAAAGGGCAAGGACGAGGTCGAGCCGACGATATATTATAATTATGTTACACATATCAGGACTGAGAATTTTCGGAATGCGTTTCAAAGAAGAGTCTTAACTCATTTAACTTTGAATGGTTCAATTTTTTAACATTTCCATACGTGAACGATTCAAATTTGATATTGAGGTTTTTTAATATTTTCGGAATAATACCAGCCCCTATTATCCTATGTCTGCTGTTATATAAAGCAGAGCTCCGCAACCGGTGCGCCGTGAGGTGGTGCCAGCGTGCCGCAGCACAGTGCGCCAAAGATGAGAAAAAAACCAGTATTTTAATATTAGGTAAAAATTAAAGCCATTCGGTAGTTAAGATCTCCGTTAAAATTTTTCTCATCGAAATAAATACTGTATTATTTTGATATTAATTTAATGGAATGATTGCATGTGCTCGTGTGTAAAACAAAAAAAATCTACCTAAGAAATTACGCATTGCTGCATATAATAGGAAGCATTGATGGCGAAAATTTTTCCACTTTGAAAAGTTAAAAGGATATAATATGCTCTTATTAAAAAATATATAAGCTACTATTTCAAATTCAACAAAACAATTTATTTCAAATTCAACAAAATAATTCAATTTATTGTTAGATTTGTTTATGAAGTTTACAAATTTTGGATTGTGGTGTGCCGCGAAATATTAATCAGTACTTAAGTGTGCCGTGGGTGAGAAAAGGTTGCGGAACACTGATATAAAGTATAAGGACGTCCAATGAATTCTTTCAAGAGAAGGTGATTTAACGAGAACTGGTCGTTCAAACTCTTTTAGGTAATGATATTATGTAAGTTAAGCTAATCACTCATATTATGCCACATTTTCGAGATAAGATAGGCGAGAGAGAAGATATGAAAACTTATAAACATCTTTCTCGTTGAATAAAAATCTATAAATCGCTCTATCTATTAGTCAGAAACTTAAAGGGGTCCTGTTCTACATTGTTATAATGATCAAGACATGTTACAGTTGATTTGCTTGCGATGAGCGAAAGCGGCACCGCCCATTATAAAAATGTGTAAGTTGTGCAGAAAAAAATGAGTTTTATTTTTAAAATATAATGCCAATGTGATTAAATTCGTTGACGAATATGGGACATAGTCAAACCTGGGTCGATAGCAGTCGATCGTGTCGGTAAAGTAGACATCCTAATGATAAGCGACATTAACGAAAGTTTCGCATTTAAAAACAATCGAAGCAAAATGGCAAATAAATGCCGTATCGCAACATTTTCCGTCGGGTAACTTGTACACGCCGTGTTCTCTCGAAGTACCAGTCGAACAAATAATGGCACAGCGAGCGATGTACGAGAGGTCGCTAAGTGCAAAAATAAACTGACGCCATTTTCCAACTCAGCGTTTTCAATACTGCCGAAGAGAAAACAACAGATTCGTGTACTAGAAATAACTTGTAACAAGCGTAACGTTTTTATCGAACGGAAGACAACACAGTTTTCGTTGCATTGAGCGGTTTCTCGATGCTGGTGTATAAATATATCAAAGTTGATTTTCTTGTATATCTTTAAAAGATGCTATGGATTAGTTTTTATATCGTTAATTGTTATATGACTTTAACAACCTGAAAATCTTAGTTTAGCGAAAATACGATTGTAATAAATGATTACGATTTTGTATTACAAATAATACAGAACCGTACTATGAATTTCAGGCTGGTATTCTCATAAAAATAAATATCGCTACATTTGAACAGCAGGACGACATTGTCTTAATTAAATTAAAAAGAACACAATACTTGTGCAAGAGATAAAGTGTTTTGCTTTATTATTGTTGCATTAAATTAATAAAAATAAGGCCAACATTTATTGGGTCAGTAAATATTTCAATTTGTTGTCAGTAAGACAGTAATAAATGGTCAGCAATTAATCAAAAAGGTCAGTAACTATTTTGATACATGGTTGCTATACACGCGGTCAATTTGTTTTTAAATCAGCTGAGACGCTCTTCTACAAAACTATAAATAATATTAAAATACCCATTTGAAAGTTGCGAGGTATTACGTTCAAAAATGTAATAGGTCTTTGTGCACCGTAGCAGTCCAAGTAGCGACATCTCTCGATATAACCGGAAAATGCTACGTAGTTAGATTGACTACAGAGAGATGATAGATTACACCAAAATAAAGTGAATATTATATTTTTAGTTAAGATATATTAAAAATCAAGTAAATGATTTATACCTTCCATGAAGATTTACAAGAAATATTTCCTATAAAAATGTATTTTTATGAGAGGCGAATTCTTGTATGATGTAAAAGGTATCCCCTACAGCTTCTTTATAAAATAATATTTTTATTGAAACGAATATTGTATCATGGTCTCGGGGAAAGTCATAATAACTATGGAGTATACCAGGGAAAACGAACCTGTGGTCTTTTAGGGTCTCAAGTCAGAATTTGAAAATTTTTAAATACATTTCGTTGTTTTCCTTTATTTACAAAATAATGTATATGCATTTTTAAGTAAATTTAAGATAAATGAATGCGACCCCTACACTATACAAACAAAAAAAATATTCTAACTAGTTTAACAAGTATAATAATAAATGAGATTAAAAAAGTTTGCGAAAAATCAACGTTTTAGTTGTTTTAATAAAATGTTATCAATAATAAAATAATGTAACTTTTTCGTGAAGAAACATACTTTTTAATGATTCAAACTGATGTCAGATATTTATTGTTTAAATATAATTAATTATTATATTCGATATTTATATTACGATTGGAGAACACGAATTCCGTTTGAAACGGTTCGCAGATATTTGTTATATGACATTATATCGACAGTGTTTTCGTCAATTGATGTAACCTTCAAAATTGAAATTGTTCAGGAGAGAGTAAAAACTGTTTTCATCGAAAACATTATATAGTGAGTTGCGTTATGAATCTTTGAAATGCACTCCTGTAAATGCTTATGTTTGCAGATACGGGAATATACGTAGGGAGTGTCGATATAATAGTGACTCACACCAAGTGGCTGGGTCAGAATTTTTAAACCTAAAACCAATGTAAAATGATGCTTCCCTTTCAAAAAATGGTAAATTTATTTTTATAATTCATTTGGCAGTTTTGGAATTGAAATTCGCTGTACTAAAATAATACATTTTTTATGAAATATAGAGCCGAGTGTTGTCCATTAATGTTCTTGAAAAACGTCTACGTGCAAACAATCAGCTATCTCTGAGGCTACTCGTCGATTTGACGAAAGAAATAAACCAAAATCGATCAAAATACAGAGACTCTTAAAATATGTGATATGCCACAAACAATTTGATACTATTTTATAATTTCTTTTATAACAATAAAACAATATTATGTATAAAAAAATTATCGGTAAAAGCATGGGGATCACTCACAAACGGGTTTCAAATCACGACATAATAAACATTAGTTTAATATTTCCGTTGGATTCAGTAATTGCTGTGTGAAAATAGATTTTCAATGGCAAATCCAAATTGAATTTGTTATACCCACTTGTATATGTTTTAACATCGAAATACCAATATTTTGAATTTTAAATTCCGAAGCTGCGTAAATTTAGGCAACTAGTTATTTGGTCAGTTTCTAATTCAATTAATGGTCAGTAGATATTAAAGAAAAGGTACTGACCTTTACAAATGCATAAAACGGTGAGTAGAAAAATAAAAGTGCTAAGTAAATATTAAAGATACGGTCAGTAAATATTTTAGGTTAGACTAGGTTATTCTATTGTATGTGTGCATTTTTCTGGTCAGTAAATAACTGACCAAAAACAAAATTACTGACCGTTTATTTTATTAATTGACCGCGTGATTACTGACCAATTATAGAATTAGTTACTGAGCATTTTGATTAATTACTATCCCAATTAATACAGGCCGTAAATTTATTGTATAACCATAATTTAATTTAAGACATCAACTGAGGGTACTTGATGGAATTTTGAGATCAAATTTGAATTATTGAGATTTTGTATATTTCCATATATTTTGTCACCCGGGTTTCGCCTTTCGGCATCTTCAGGCATTCGAATACACGAATGGACTCGAACTGACAGACAGTAAATCGTGTCTAACGTTTATATATGAGATAAAAATACGACAAAATATCTCAACAGTTCAATATTGTATAACCTCTTTAAAAACATATTTTGGTAAGCACGTTATTGTTTGGAGGATGTTTGCCGCATTTCTTCTACGGATCCATGGAGAGAGTTTTCCTGCAAAGGGACTACGTTTTGAAATCTTACGGCAATTGCTGTTCGAGAGATTTACTAAACACGCCGTTCTTTCAAATTGTATCATTGTACATGACGCCAAGATTTAAAGAAAAATATCACAACAAGGTGTTTGCTACTATGTCTAATCTTTTAAAACCAGTTTCTCACGCCAATTGGAAATGGTTGACTCTATTTCAAATTTTTAATTTGGCCGTTGTACCACAAGTGGTAAGTTTAGATAACATGCATAATATGAATATAATCAACACATTTGAATTATTACGTCTCGTCAACAACAATATTAAGATGTCGAGCTAGACAATGCAATAATATAGTTTCAATCAAATAACATAATATTTTCTTTCAGTTGGAAGTGTTCTATGTCAATTTGGTGGGATTCTTCTGGGTCGTGTATTGCAATAACTAAGGATAACTGCCTAACAACGTTAACGAAGTATATAGCTGCCTTTATGAAATATTTAAACAAACATCGAGCGATTTTAATGTGCAGATTCTTGTCCAGATTGGTCGTACAATTGCGAAACCGCACAGATTGGGAGTTGGCGATGCGAGACGCTATTAGAGAGGAAAAGCACGCTTTCAGCGCGAAATGTTTGCTTCGGATAAAGTAGATCTAAGATAAAAGTCGGCCTTCACGGATCGCGAATTCCGCTTCAGTTTAGTGACATCGATCGCGATTCTACTTTGAAAACATTCCAAATATCTTAAAACATTATTTTTGTAAATGTTTCATGCAGATTATTTGTTTAATTTCAACACGTTATAATCCGTATGCCATCAATATTTTCGATTACTGGAATTTATTTTGATTACTTTTAAGAATATAATTCAAATTCAAATTTGGATTATTGAGATTTTGTACACTTCCATGTATTTTTACAAAATCTCAATAATCCAAATTTGATATTGAAATTCCATCAAGCACCCTCAGTCGATGTCTTAAATTATAATTCAAATTGTTTCATGCTTGACGCGATTACACTGTATGTATAGAATGACGATTATGCAGTACAATGAAGACGTTTCCAGTTTGACGGTCGACGACAATATGAATTCAGTCCTTTATTTTTTGTTAATATACACTGTCGTCGGCTGTCCGTGTTCTGCTTTAGTCACCATGACTTGCCTTTCCAAAGCGTTTACCTTTATCGCCACGTATGCAGTATGCGCGTCGTATATCGGTCACAGATTTCGCTAACTGCATTAAAAAATAAAATATTATTTGCCAATTAGCCTCGTCTTTATTGCTGACTTAACATAAATACTGACACAAATAATGACAAGCATAATGTTTCGTAAATCTGCAGGGTGTATCGTTACAACCTTATCAGAAATATTAATGCAAAAAAACCCCGTCGAGTTCGAAAATGAATATCTTAAAATACTTAAGAAAAAAACCTTATAATTAATCAATCAAGGGTAAAAATTGAATACCTCCCCACTATCAAATTATTTCTTATAGGATTTCTTCCCATATTCATATTTAATTGATTAGTATTATTGTAGTTTATATTTTCTTGTTTTCTGCGCTTAGGAAAGGAAGACACCTACTCTTATATGTATAATAAGCGAATAATTATAATCGATGTCAAAGTCACACATAATTTTAAAAAAATATAGGTAATGTTAGTCTGAAGATGCTTAATATAGTGACGAAACAAGTGTAGCACCACTTAGACAGCCAGCTGAATAACAAAGCATATTAAAATTTAATAAAATGCCCGCTCTTCGCTTATCTGTATAAGCAATTATTGCCATGTCTAATAAATATACTTTCATTTCATAACTATAAGTTTTCCTGTAGAGCAAATAAGCTAGAATTTTAAATCTTTTATTTCTCGAAAGGTTTTGGAAGTGCAACAAGCTTCGGAAAGTACAGTGAATTTCAAAATCAATAAACAAATTTGACTTTGTTTACATTTGAAGGCGGATGTTCAAATGTGACCCCCTCGTGATGTTGGGGTGTCTGATCGAAGTATTCACGGTTACATTGCCAAAGAAATGCGACGCAGTTTAATGTTATCTTTTTTTTCTTTTAAAATATTTGAAACTACCGGCTGATGACAAGTAACGTATTTTTCGTCGTTTATCGTTTGTAATTGTATACTCCACTGTTTCTGCTAAAAGCGATTGGATTTTCAATACCAACTGTCGGTAAAATGAATAATTTGAATATCTTCAAATAAATGAAGATGCCGAAAATCGATAATTAAATAATATCGATTAATTGTGACGTTTAAAATGTTTTAAGGGTGTGGATATACGTGGATCATATATTAGTGATAAGATAATTTTCAACGTATTGTTCGGTATATTTGATAAATATAGTTACTTAATCTATTATTTCTCGCTTTCTAACGCAAAATATTCTTGGATATTAAAAAAAACATTCACATATTTTAAGTTTTTAATTCTAGGCAGTCTCTTTGTGGTGTGCAACTTTTAACGTGTTCCAAATTTACCTGACACTTCAATTTACAAATCCGTACAATCTTTGCTACGGAGAAAGCAAAAGCAATTTCGCTGTTGACACATTAAAATGCGGAAAAATTATCATGTGTCAACAACAAACTCTTCACACAGATTTCATTTGATACAAAATACAAGTAAGCATTATTGTCCGTACAAAGAATACTTCAAAAGAATAGTATAGCTTCGAAAAGATTTTTTCATATATTTTGCAATGGTATGATAATATTGTTTTTACAAATTGAAACCGGTTGGGCGCACTGCTGACATCGAAGTGAGAGATTGCGTATTGCGCTCATTTATGTCGAGATGGTCGTGTAAATTTATTTGCGTCAGTTTATCCGAGTCCATCTACATTTAAAT
The DNA here is from genome assembly GCA_022494535.1 of Himalopsyche phryganea. Classification (NCBI taxonomy): domain Eukaryota; kingdom Metazoa; phylum Arthropoda; class Insecta; order Trichoptera; family Rhyacophilidae; genus Himalopsyche; species Himalopsyche phryganea. The sequence goes on from JAGVSL010000047.1 coordinate 1,603,548, forward strand.
CAGTTAATTCAAGATATCACGAGGAACAGAAGAGCTGCCAATAATAGTCTAGTGAGAATTGAAAACTATTCACAATGTATTCACTGTAACAAAAAATATTTCCTAATGAATTTGACTGATTATTTTTTTTAATAAAAAAATAACTCATTCCTTCTTGGTATACGTTGTACATTTGTATTGACGTAACATAAATAAAATTATTTGTATATCAAATAAAACATATTTTAAGGGTATTAACGATCAATTCTGGATGGAAAGGCATTATTTTTTCAAATGCATGCGAATTAATTTTATTTAGATATTTTGTTTTTTAGTTGGGAGAGTGAATAATCTGATTGCAGTTAAATGAGGCGACTGGTTTACCAAAGATAATAATCACATTTAAATTAAAACGAATACAATAAACGCCTTTTTATGAATTTAAGAAAGATTTTTCATTATGAAAAAAAGCTCGTTTTATTTTAACCTGTTCATGTATTACGTATGCTTCAGAAAAACGAAGTCAAAAACGTATTCAGATTTTAAAAAAGGGCAAAGAGAAAATTTTTAATAACACAGAATCCATTAAAAAGAGCTCACTCCAGCAGATAGATGTCAGCAGTGAAAATCTGAGGGCACTGCCAACAAACATGTTAACCAGTCATATGCCGACGACAGCTTTAATAGTTTTTCCCTGCCAAGTGCCAGGTGCTCGAAACAGCCATTAACCTTTCTCCTTTTACCGCTATAAAGAACTTTTTGGAATCAACTATTATTCTTTTTTAGAATTATTACGGCTTACAAGGCTCCATCTCGGTTTTGGGAATAAGATTGTAAGAATGGTTAGGCACTTGATAAAAAACAAAAAGATTCAGACAAGATAAAAACACACTTCCCATGTAATGTGTGTATAAAAATAAGTTTATAGATAGTAATACAAGAAAATTGAATTGTTATTTTATTATTTATTTAAGTATTTCAGGACTGTTTAATAATGTTTCTTTAATACGTGTAGATTTTTTGGCGAATGCGCGGATGATGATTTAGTAGATTAAAACAACGAAACACGTGTCTCGTGCAGTGATGTATTACATAACACACGTGCTTATTCATATAGAAAATAGTTCACATATACCACAAATTACACATTTTTTAAATTTACAGTCTATGAACAGTACTGTTTTCGCTAAGCTAGTGGATATTAAGTGAAGACGTTGTCTTGAATATATGAAGTTATTACGATAAAACAAATGTTATTATAAAAATCGCAGGCTGACCCCTTTTTATTTTCTTCAAGTATAAGGCTTGGCTCAGTTAGATGCATTTTATTTCAGTTTTTATTTCAAATGTGATATATTGAAATAAAATCATAAATGTTTTCCCTACCTTTACTGAAATAAAAAATATTCGCAACATATAGAAACCAAATCATTAAAATTAAAACTGTGCATTAGTTAATATTTGATCTTAAGCTTTCAATATTATTACTATTCGATACAAAGATACAACAGTAGAAGCTATATGATAAAACTAAGTTTTTAATGGGTTTAATACGTAGGTAGTTACCGATTCTCTTGGCATTAAAGTGGTTTGCGTTAAGTAAGGAAGAAATTTCGCGCCGCGCTCTGACGTCATTGCAGGCTGTCCCATATCCACCAGTGACAAGAGCGCTCATATCGGTAAACATAATTCTCACTTGAACACATAGATAATTCCATTGTAAGCGAATGGATTCCGAATAAGGGATGCCGGAAGCGAATATTTGTAACCGAATTCGTTCTGTATTGCGACATTTCAAAACAATACAAATATCTTTCCACTATCTTGTGCTGATTGTAATTTGACGCAACAACGGGTGGGAGTTGATTTTCATTTCAATTTATTTCCCAAAAACAAATGAAACCATGCAGAGATTACCAGAACGTCAACAGAGGTCTACCGATATCCCGCGAAGCCATTTTTGACCGTCGCAACGGATGTGTTAAAAGAAAATATGAGACTTTATTGAAGTGAACGATTGTTTTTCTCTACGATAAAATTGAAAAAAAAATACAACTGCATAAAAAAATACTTTTATCTCTTTTTTCTGACTCGAGTTTTAAAATGTGTGTGTGAATTATGCAAAAATAAAAATCTCTGAGGCGCTTATTAGCTTTTCATACATAATATAATAGTATATAAATACATGTAACATTCAGTATATAGTTTTTAAATGTTTTATTCATTTAACCCCTTCCTAATTTTTGAAAAATATGTTTTATAAAAGATTATCATCCATTAGATTTAGAAAAAAGTCATCCCAAAAGAAGACTGACCAAAGTGGCAGTATGAAGCACTTATATAATATTGTATATATATTCCGAATACAAGACGCATTAAAATATAACAAATTACATCATTACATCCTTGGTCGTTTACCACAGTGCGGTATTTTTCCCTTTGCTAGAAAAGTATAAAACACTCTTTCGTAGTTTACCAATTAACTTTAGTTTCGTAGGTCAAGGCTCCATCCACGGTGCTCTCAAAGAAAACTTTTCAAAAAGGGAGTTGAATCCGTAAGGCCCAGTGTCTGTACAGTGTGTAACGAAACTTTTGAAAATCTACACGACTGAAGCACTTTTTTTCGTTTTAGAGAAGCCTACGGCGTTATGCAGAATAGTGACGTAGCACATAATACACAAACTGGATATTTCGTCACCGAAATATATACATAGAAAAAGGTAATTGTAATGAATTTTTAAAATTCAGATCCGAAAAGTTCAAAGTCCTATTGGTTATCTTTAATAGCGTGCTTAAATATGGAAAATTGAAATAATCCGTTATTCTATAAAACGCTTTGATAAGAAACGAAATACTTAATACTTGGCAAGTTAAGAACTGATTTATTGGATAGTGATTTATTAAATTAATAAAACCCCTACTGCCAATATAACAGAAGTTTTAATAAAAAGATGTAAAAACTTATTCGGCTTTCTTTTTGCTAGTGTAAGTAAAATTCAACTATCCGTTCAATATTTTTTGTGTTTTTTCAATACCATAAAGTTGAAAGCGATATAATTGTACACAAAAGGCTTGTGATCTTCGCAATCAATATGTAAAAATAAGGTTAAATAATATATATATATATATATCTTGGAAATTCGATTTATTCGAGATAAACTAAAAAACATCAAATCTACTGAATACAGGGAGTCTTCAATGAATACTAATATACTTAAAATAAAATTATAAATACTGCTGGTCAAACTAAAACATCGTCATGCAATTTATTGAGTTTGACAAGTCCGAATAAATATTACTATTTTCAACACGCTACGTTTCTTCATAGATACCGATCATAGACATATAGGGAAATAACATTAAAATCTTAATTTCGGACGAATCCGGGTAGTAAAGTATGTTCGTTAGAAAAAAATGTAAAGAATAGTGTAATACATTACTTGAATAGAACATTGATGATTATATCGTCTTTTCCCGAAAATAAGACTTCCTTCAAAAATAATCCCTAGCGTGATTTCCAGGATTTTTTCGAATATAAGCCCTCCCCCAAAAATAAGCCCTAGTTAAAATAATGTGAAAAATATAATTTGTTAAAAGATGCTGTTGAGTTTAGTACCTCTAGCTGGCTTAATATTTCCGAGAATTGCACAGTTTGGAACAAAAAATTGTACTTGAAAAGTAAGCACCCCGATAATAAGCCCTATGCAAGCACTATTTTGGACCAAATGAGAAAGTAGGAGAGTGTCTTATTTTCGGAAAAAGACGGTAATATTTAAAATATGCGGAGATACCTGCATTACTGGTTGCTTGTATTAAATTCAGTAAATCAGAATAATATAATATCGACAGTGTTCTGGCCAAATGATGTAACCCTCAAAAAATACGAAATGAGTTAATGCTTCGATCTCATTTTAAAGACGACAGAGCAGGTCTCGACCAAATGATATAAATTCGAAAAATAAATAGGGAATAAACTTTTTGGGAGGGAAACATTATTTTACATTGGTTTTAGGTTTAAAAATTTTGACCCGGCCACTTGATGTGAGCCACAATTATATCGACACTCCTTACGTATAATCCCGTATCTGCAAATATGAGAATTTACAATAGTGCATTTCAAAGATTCATAGCGCAACTCACCATATAATTTTTTCGATAAAAAAGGCTTTTACTCTCCACTGAAAAATTTCAATTTTAAGGGTTACGTCAATTGGCCAAAACACCATCGATATCATGTATGAATAATGAAAAGTTATATATTGGTAAATGAATTATGAAAAGAGTTTACAAATCGTCATACGAATTATAAAGAAATTAAATTATTAACAATCCACATGTGAACGATTTGTTAAAAATAACTACTGTAATCAAAAACTAAGCTGCATTAAATTGAGTAAGAAAAAAATAATTCTTAAATATAAATTACATACCAGAAGACGCTGACAGAATTAAACATGACGGCAAAGAATTTTGGTAGTGAATTCTGAATAGTAAGGATATTGAATTTTGACATATTACTATGATGGGCTGCATTATTCTTTGCATACTATCAAAACCCTTCGTCTAGGGTTTTTGACAGGGCACGTCCGACGCACAACAGAGACGTAGGTACCAGAGCGAATCCTTGATGGACACCCAGGTGTAAGATGGCAAGAGAAACTGTGTATTTAAGTGATATTAGAATAATCTGTATTAGCTTTGTAAGACTTGTATACGAATTGTCAACGCTGTTGGGCTTTCGTCTACGTTGCGCGATCACAGATTCAAATCCCCGAAAAATATATACATTGATTTATTAAATGATTTATGGATTTGTATCCATTTGCATTGTTGGTGCTTTAATTAAATGTACATGGATATAATTTAAGACATCGACTGAGGGTGCTTGATGGAATTTCAATATCAAATTTGGATTATTGAGATTTTGTACACTTCCATGTATTTTGTCACTAACGACCCGGGTTTCGCCTTTCGGCATCTTCAGGCATTCGAGCACACGAATGGACTCGAACTGACATACAGTAAACAGTGTCTAACGTTTATATAGAAGATACAAATGCGACAAATATTATTTACGAGGTAAGATATTATACGTCTGAGAGCCACACTGATACCTGAGTTAAAATTTCGAGAATCACCTTAATCCTTATTTTGTAAACACCATATTAACAGAGTGGCGAATTGCCGCTTTTCAACTTCTTTTAGAATTACCAGTGATTTTACAATTATAATAGTATTGTGGGTTTTGACGGGAAGCAATTCGACGAAAGGGTAAATATATACAATCATTCCACGTTTAGTGACATCTGTTAGGTGTTTCATGGACTCTATCTTTATTGTTAATAAGTAATTTGCCTAGAGAAATTACTTATTAACAATAAAGATAGAGTAAACTTTAAGAACAAATCTGGTATTTATAAATTACAATGCAGTGATTGCCTACATTTCTATGTGCGTAAAACCACACGTACATTAGATATAAGGGTATCAGATCATTTAGCTGCCTTTAGATTAAAAAAAGAAACTTCGACATTCGCAAATCACTTGCTAATGGAGAACCATACGTTTAATGCGGATGATGGGGTTAAACTGTTGCATAAAAACATGGGGGATCATAAATTATTTTATCAAGAAATTTTGGAAATCAATAGAGCCCAGTTAAATTCCTTGCCAATTCTGAATGAGCAGCTGAACCTTCCTAATTCTCCGTTATTATATCCTATACGTTGAAACACCTAACAGATGTCACTAAACGTGGAATGATTGTATACATTTACCCTTTCGTCGAATTGCATCCCGTCAAAACCCACAATACTATTATAATTGTAAAATCATTGTTAATTCTAAAAGAAGTTGGAAAGCGGCAATTCGCCACTCTGTTAATATGGTGTTTACAAAATAAGGATTAAGGCGATTCTCGAAATTTTAACTCAGGTATCAGTGTGGCTCTCAGACGTATAATATCATACCTCGTAAATAATATTTGTCGTATTTGTATCTTCTATATAAACGTTAGACACTGTTTACTGTATGTCAGTTCGAGTCTATTCGTGTGCTCGAATGCCTGAAGATGCCGAAAGGCGAAACCCGGGTCGTTAGTGACAAAATACATGGAAGTGTACAAAATCTCAATAGTACATGGATATGACAAACGCGCGTCGTGATGAATAGACACATTCATACTTAGATAGTTTCGCACAAAATTAGAGAAAAATATTTAAATATTCATAAAACAAACTATAGACGTGTTCAATTGTCATGTGTGAATTTTGCTTTTACGTATAAACGAGTGATGGTGCGCATTAGTCATAAAATAATAAATGGAACAAACACATTTTTCTGGGACGTTCTGTATGACAAAAGTGCTTACGTATTACACAACCGGGTAAGTTTTGTGGTTTCCCGCATCCCGTTTGCTCCAAATAAGATCAGAAGAAATATAATATGGCAGCTAATGGAGTTGGCGAAATTATAATCAAATAGAATAAAGGGTTAATAGAAATAACATTCTTTCATATCGCTACCGGGATCGATATTCCCAAGACCACATTACATATACCTTTATTTTAGTAAGACGAATAACCTAGTTATTCACATAGCAACATGTAGAAACATACTTGGCAGTCTATAATGCATTTTACCTTTGATATATCTTCGACCCCTTGGCAGCATATAACAATATAAAGCAAAACAATCATGTGTACATGGGGTATTTCGTGGTATATGTAACGTCACGCATGTTTTTTCTTACCCTCTCTCCGAGGTATAATGTTTTTATTTTTAAATGATTAGTTATTTTCGGTTATATCGTTTGAGTAGAGTGACAACATAATAACTGCAAAAATGCTTATGAAATTTATAATTTTACTAATTTGACATTTATTTAATCGTTTATTTCGGGTCGCTATGATTACAATCGACAACAGCACGAATTCAAAACAATGTATGTTGCTATGATAACATCACAGATGTCAGATAATGTAACAATATGGTTTCTTTATATATAAACCAACCTCCAGTCATCTAACAGTGATCTCTAAATCAGTATCACAGTACAAAAGGTAGCAGCGACTTGATCATAGCTTGAGTTATTATGACAACTGCATAGATGTCACATTTGATAACTTAAGGGCATGTGCACTGGAATATGGTTACGAGTATAACAAATGATGCTCCTGGTGGTTTCTCTTGTATGAATAACTGTAAGTTATTTACAGTCACCCCAAAAGAAACATTTATAAACATGGATTATGATACAACCAGTATTTGCTGCATTTGTGTACACTAATACTGGCATAACAATACTGTGGATAGTTGAAAGCTATTATTAATCAGTCCTTATTTTGAAAATAGCGTTATAAACTGAATACCTTTAAAATATCTGAAATTAGTTTTTAAGTATTTAGTAGCGTCACATTGTATCGTTTAAATATTATTTTATGAAGGAACAAAATTCATTTATTTTGTAAAAGACGCAATGATCAATCAGTTTGGATAGCATCATTAATAACTAGCAACACAATGGGAAAACAATTAAATTTATAGAGTAATTTATTATTATTGTCATTTATATTAAATTCTACGAATCACTTTATGCTCGAGGTAGCCAATTATAGAAAATTACAAAAGCCATTAGCGCGCTACAAAGTAGAATAAAATAAACGTTAGTGAGTAAGGTCTATTTATCGCAGAGTTAATTAAAAATAAAAACAATTCTATCAAATTGAGAAAAAATAATAATCTTTGGAATGTTCCCGCTGAGATGAAGGTATTTCTCAAAGGGTCAATAATTACATCGAATTCTTCAATAAAATTATGAAAACTCGGCAATAATTTAAAATAAATCTCAACCACATTACAGCAGCTTACAGCAAATTTGTTGACGCAAGAACTGATTTAATAACAATAAAAATTGAATTAATTTCTCTACTCGAGTTATGGACGGGGCGGGGCCGCTATCTGCCACTTAGTCGTAAGTCAAATTTCATTAAAAAAAATAGGCATAATTCCTTACTCAGTATTTTTATTTATTTATAATGATTGATGAATGCAGTGCTCCACAGCCAGTGTGCCGCGGTACACTGGTGCGCCACGAGACGATCCCAGGTGTGCCGCGACGCCGTGTATGAAAAATGAGAAAAAACCGACTAGTTTATATAAGAAAAAATTAAGGCCATTTGGTTGATAAGATATCCGATTAAATTACTACATTTGAAACAAATATTGTATTAGTTTTTGCACGGACGATGCAACCGCAATGATGGGGAATAAAATGGACGTTTCCTCAATTGTAAAACGTAAAAAATCTTACCGTACACATAACACATTGCTGCATATATTGGAAAGTATTAAAGCAAAAAAGTATTTAAAAAGAATCAACGAGACTATTATTCAAAACAAACATTATTTTGGATTTGTCCAAACAAAAAGAATAGGAATACTTTTATACACTCAATTTGGCTTCGCTAATTTTTGGCAGTTAGGCTTAGTTAAATATTTTAGCTACAAATTTTAAAAATTCTTTTTTTATAATATGCTATTTGCAAAAAAATGTATGTTTCATCGCTATAAAAGGGTAAAAAGGTTTAATTGGCAGTTATCAAAAAATACATTAGCTACTATTTCAAATTCATCAAAGTAAAAAAAATATATAAATTTTACATATTTTGGCTCGTGGTATGCCGTGAAATATTAATGAATGCTTAGGTGTGCCGTGGGTGAGAAAACGTTGCGGAGAACAGGATTAATGCATGGCTGGCCTCGAACAGAGTCCGAGATATTAAAAACAAATTCGGTCCGCGAACCAGGCCGGGTAGAGAGAGGCCCATGGGCCAAGTCCGGGCCCGAGCAGGTTTTAAGCATGAATACATCACGAGTCACGTAAAGGAGAGCAAATGTTGTGCACTGTATGTTCATGGACCGGAAAGAGTGAACATTTTATTTGTATAAATTACTATTTTTTTATTTGGAATAATTTAGGCATTACATCCAAGATTATATCGCCTCCATGATACAATCATTATGTAAAGAGCAATTTATAAAAAACGAAATAGGTTGAATGCACGAATACAACTCAAATGTTTAATAAGCTGAAGTACGCAATGCCAAATGTCACATTATTGTTTTTAAGTTCTCAAAATACACATATGATGTGATTTCCTATATCCCTTGTACAGAAAAATAAAGTTGAAGTGCTTTTGTCATAAGCAAGCTATTCGGGGTGTCCGTATTAGTAAAAAGTTTGCCGACCGCTGGTATTAGAAGCTATTTTTATTTTTCTCGAAAAAAAGCCGCAAATATTTTTAACCTTTCGAAGCTTTTAGCCGACGATATAGGATCCGGATACCCGATACGACCATTTCGATTATTTCTCCGAGAATCCAAAATGTTATTTCTTTCGGTACATTCTGTTCTTGACTATTCATCTCAAGGTTGAAGTTTGTTACTTGAAATTAAACGCAGCAGTGATCAATACTGTGATTAGAAGAGAACCAGGTTGAATTTTTACGAAATAGAAAATCTGGGGAAAACCGACAAAAGTGCCTAATACTTGACTAGATACAATGCCCTTAACTAGTCTCACATTTATATAAAAAAAACGGTCTTTCTTGATGAAGCTCAAGCAATATCAATTTGGGATGCCTATACTTTTTTTTAACCATTTCCGCTCCCGGTGTGGAGTACATGGACTGCTAATGGAGTTATAGCAACAGAAGTCTTTCCACAAGAACTGCTTGTTACTCAGCTGCTATACTTCTCTTTTTTCTAATGAATTTAAGGATATGACTAGGACAGGACTAGTGGTTAGCTATTCGCTCTCTCTACGCCCCGTTTTTAGGAACGGATGGATGGGAGGGAATACTGCTCTACATTAAGACCCCTTACGCACTAACGACCACGAGGCATAAGAAAGGAAATTAGCGTTTACGCATCTGGTTGCCAGATACAAGAATACAAGAGCAAGTCATTTGGCCACCAGAGTGCAACCAATGGGATAGTTTGTTTTTCATAACGCGTTCCGCACCGCACGAACAACTAGAGTTTGTCACTCACATATTCTCATTTTCATTATTGAAAAACTATGAATTTCGATATGGAAAGATTAATTAATGATATATAGGGGAGAGTCAATCTGGGAAGTATCATCTGTACACTATTCTAATCGCGAAATAATAAAAAAACACAGTGTGAAGAGGTTGTGAAACTGTTCGGATGAGAAGGGTGCACCCAATATTTCTTTTTCTTATTCCTCTGCTTCTTGAGGGACAAAATTACTGTAAAAATATTTCCCACGTCCATCTCGAGACGTCATGTGGTTGCCCTGTTGGTCTCCCAATGTCTGGTTGCTGGCAACCAATATTGCCAGAGACTGGTCGCCAGTGCATAAGCGGACATAAGTTACACGTACATTTCAATTCAGGAGTCACCGATCTTAAACAAAGTTCTGCTTAAATGATCACATTTGCATCAATTTTAACGCGTGTCGGTCGATGATTTGATGTGCGCTAAGCTGCGCCCTGGCGTGGGCAATTAATTTATAATACATCGCGGTAATTCTACTCTATAAATGGACCACGGAAATAAATTTAATGCTGGGTAAAAAATAGGAAAATAAAGAAGTAATCCGTATTTCATAATGTTAATATTTTACTGTACAGTGCACCGTTAGGTGTAAAGCAAGCTTAGAAGTCAAAGGAAACTATATCAGTGGCGTGCGGTGACTTACGACGCATGGTGTGAGGGAGGAAAATATGCAAAATTTATCTTGTTTTCGAAATTCAATTTTATTCTTCTCATTAGTTTTACACCTTAATTTCAAATCCTCTACAGTGTCTAATATCTCATATTTAATATTCCGCTAATATATTATTAAATTCCCTTTATTTTCTTTCCTGTTAATCCATGTTGAGGGTAGCGACAAATTAAACACGATTTATCTGACAATCCGTATCACAATACTTACAGTGGGGACAGTATGCTATAATCCAAGCGCATGCATCCGCATACTAACTGCCATGCGCGATCCATAGCGCAAATCGGATTTTTCATTACGGCGCATGCGCGTGTAAAGCAAACTTCTGCAGATAAATGCCAATCAAATGTCAGTCAATCGCACACTTTCTGAATTTAGTGTATAAACGTGGAACTTTGAAGCAGTTTTGTTTGATAATTACATAGAATTATAATGTAATAGTTCTACAAAGATGAGAAAAAAAGCCTTTTCATTTCCGAATTAGTGTGGGTTACGTCCTTTTTCCTTTTCACAGTAGATATATATTTATGTATAATAAATTCAACAAACCTACCGGCCACGTGCAATTTAAGGAAACTGATTACACAATGACCACGGTTGCATATTGATTACATTGATATGTATATATATATATATATAACTGAAAACAATAAGAATATACAATGTCAGTTAATGAAGGGTTTTTAGAGTAGCAAAATCGTAAACTGAATATTCTAAATCTAAAATATCGTCTTTGTAAGAGCGCAAAAAATTGTGTCAACAAAAAACACAATGTTTGTAGTGATTGTTTCAATAAGATTCGATTGCATTTCGAGAACAAAAGGCGATAAAAATGAAACGTGTCGGAACTTATTTTCTTCGACAAAAAAGAATAAATTCTCCAGATATCCATCACAACGTTCCGTAAAGCGAGCACTTAATGGCGTAAATTCCTCTGTCTTGGGCACAGTCTTACAGCCACGTTCATTCCGAATAATACACACTCTAAGAATTCGATGGATGCGGTTATAATATATTGTCCGAACTCGCCTAGATTAGATGGAAATGTATAATGCGAATACCATCGCACCGCCCGCAGCGGGTGGGTGGTATGACGTAACCCCCACGGTCTTGAGGCTACGACTGGTTTGGGGAGAACGGGGATAGACCCACCCCGAGGGGATATTGTGACGATAAATCGCCGGTTTAGAGACAACAAAAGCTTAAAGAGATCCAAACTTCTAGATTGATTTTGCGCGAAGTACTTTGTGGGATGTTGTTGTTTTATTGTATATCTTTATTTAGAATGTTCATGCATGAATAAAAATACACGCTTCTGCGTTTGTACAGGCGGAAAATTTTCGAATATTTCTATTTTCTTTCTTATAATTACAAAATGAAAAGCATTGATTTAAAAAAATCTTTTTTACGGTTTACAATATTCACGAATAATCAAGAATACCTTCGAGTCTATTGCACTTGATAATATAACTTGATAATATAACATAAAGTCTGTTGAATAATAAGGCGAGAAGCATCGCAAAATATTACAATAAATAATTACTTTTCACAAATGTCATTCGAACGTAATGCAGTTTCACTTTTTTAAATTATTTTTTACTCGTTATCGATAGATTTGGAGGTTTCTGTATGGAAATTCATTTTCAATACAGAATTGAATTTTTTTTAAAACCATATCCACTACAAATGTAGAAGATACGGCCTCCTAATGAAGGTATGACAAAAGAAGTTTTTCTACGAGAATAACGACAATTTACATTAATTAAAAAATGAAGCTGCTTTTTTTCGACATATCATTAAAAATGACTATTGTATACCATTCTCAACAGAAGTTTTCTGCGAGAACTGCTTGTTACTCAGTTGCTCGAACTCTCTTTTTAGAAGACAGTAGAGTTAGAAGGATAAGGCTAAGACAGGACTGGCGGTTAGCTAATCAGGATTGGATGGGTGGGAGAATTTTAGACATCACAAACATTCATGTCTAAGAACAGAAACTCACAAGTCGATTGATAAATCAATTTATGAAACTGGACTTGAATCCGAGACATCCGTATCCGTAGCAAACGACGTTAACCACTGCACAACGGAGCCGACGTTTGATAACTTTGTCATTTATATTTCTAATGAAAACCAGAGATATAACAAAGCTATTAATTTTTATTTAATTTTATTTATGTGGCGTAATGGCAGAAGTTGATATGTCTGTTTTTTTTTCCATTTTGGGTTTATTCTCACGATTTATAAAAAATATTCCTGCGCATGTGGTGGCAAAATTTGATATGCATTCATTCATTATACATTCAAAAAATATTCCGTTTGAAGATATTATATTTAAAAAAAAAACCTTGAAAGTGAAGATATTATGTCAATTTATTAAAAAGGATAAGAAGTCAACCAATACTATGTTACATATCGTTGTTTGGCATCACACGAATATAGCATCACTTTAACTACTATATGGTGGCACTGTTGGCAGCATCTGGCAACAATTTCTGCCATCACGCCACAGATTTATAGCTTAACTGAAATCATAAACAGTCAAATTTTAAATTATTAAGAAACTGATTAATTATTGTATATATCCCATAATCTGCTTTAATAATAAAATACAATAGGTACATTTTAAATGTATTGCTTTATTCGTACGTTTTAGACGGTTAAAAAACTACGATCTAGTGAAATAAAAGATATAATCGGAAGAAAAAATATATGTTATTTGAAATCATAAAAAATCAGAATAGATTATTTAATAAATTGGCACTCGAAATGATATGTATCGACAATCAATTGCAGACATATTGTATCAACACCACTTAGCGTGCCCGTGCGTCAAAGACATCTTATTGACAAGCATTTAAATGTTTTTGTAACGTCAAAAAAAACCGCGTGATACCGAAAAAATATTTACTCGTCGTATTTATTAGAGACGTCAATTGATTCTTACCGGGAGACTACAAGAACGTTTCGATTAGAATGACTATTTATTTATTTTTTAACCGACGTATCGTCGTTGTTACCGCAATATGTCGTATGTCAAAAATAATTGTAAATGCCATTATACCGTAATGGAAGTCATAATACTGATAATGCACAATACATCAAAGAATCACATGACAGCAAACGGGTTAAACAATGTTAGCAATCTGAAGAAGGTATTTTATTAGTTTGTAAATTGCAACGCTTCCTGAACACTTTCGGGGTTTCTTGACATACGACCTTTTGCAATATCACCGACGATATTTAAGGAGTAAGTAGATATCATCGTTGTTTTGGTAGAAGACACTAACTACAAAACACTAGTTTTAAGTAATTGGACTTTGAAGTTTGTCAAATATTAGAAATGTTTTACCTTTTTCATTTTTGGTATTTGTACTTTTTAAGTAAAAGTATCTAATATATAAAAATAAATGTGGATTTGTTCGTATCTTATGCACTCCTATACCGTTCATCCGATTCCGATAAAACTTTGTGAAGTTATTGCTTGCACTTACGCGTAGGATATAGGTATAGCACAATCAGGCCCGGCCCGGCTCGAGCCCGACTCTCAACTTTTAACCTACAGTAGGTCTTATTATGTATAAAAATCAATCTCACAATCCAGATATATCTAAAATCTAAAATAAAGAATCAAATTCGTAAAAATAGCGACGTCTCGGAAAACCTTCTGATCTATTCGTGCACGCGCCAGACAGAAAAATAAAAAATATTGTGTGTCCAAAAGCACTTCAATAAACAGAATTAAAACCAAACACTTTCTTTCTTTGAGTGGCATTGCAACGCATGCCGGGTACACACTAGTAATTTATAAAAATAAGTGTGCTCTTTCATGTAATTTACAACATGCAATTTTGTCTACTTAGCGTTTTCTTCCAGAATAGAAACAATATAATGTTGAACGATAAAACTGATTAATTTATTTTAAAAAATAAAACACAATTCATTTGTACTACTTCCACATATTTATAATGATCAGGACCGGTTTCGCTCATAACGAGCATTATCAACTGATAAAAATACAAACATTTGATTATTTTTAAATGGTTCATTAATTTTTACTTATAATTTCCCTGAGTCATCATTTTATATTATTATCGTCATTAATAATTTTGTTCAGCTAAATGGACTTTTAATGTAGCTATATTTGTGATCGTAGATTAGTATTTAATGATTTCCAAGAGGTCCATAACATTTTAATTGTAGACTCTTTCATTTGATTTATGTATAATTTGTTTGTTAATCAATATTTTCTTGTCTCAGTTCATGAACCATCAGTTTTATATACCTTCATTTTTTCACTCAATTTTATATAAATACGCCTGTTATGTTTGTATTTTTATCAGTTGACAATGCTCGTGATGAGCGAAACCGGTCCTGGTCATTATAAATATGTGAATACATACTTATATGTGTCTAATATATGCTCGTAATAACAACTGTTAAACAAAATTAGCCCAGTGTTTCAAAACCACTTTTAAAAAATATAATGACATTAAGTATGAAATTCAAGTTTTTAAAGATTAAATCTATATTTTAAAAAATAAAACACAATTCATTTGTACCACTTCCACATATTTATAATGATCGATTTTTATATAAATAAGTCTGTTCTGTTTGTATTTTTATCAGTTGACAATGCTCGTGATGAGCGAAACCGGTCCTGGTCATTATAAATATGTGAATACATACTTATATGTGTCTAATATATGCTCGTAATAACAACTGTTAAACAAAATTAGCCCAGTGTTTCAAAACCACTTTTAAAAAATATAATGACATTAAGTATGAAATTCAAGTTTTTAAAGATTAAATCTATATTTTAAAAAATAAAACACAATTCATTTGTACCACTTCCACATATTTATAATGATCGATTTTTATATAAATAAGTCTGTTCTGTTTGTATTTTTATCAGTTGACAATGCTCGTGATGAGCGAAACCGGTCCTGATCATTATAAATATGTGGAAGTAGTACAAACAAATTGTGTTTTATTTTTTAAAATTAAAATATAATGTCTTTCCACCAAGAATTGACAGTTAACAATTTAAAAGTGATTAGGTTTATTATTCCCTTGTTGGGTAAAAAAATATGATACATAATACATGTAAATATTATCTATTTTGTTTCTTTGAGAGAATTCGCGGATAAGTTGTATTGTTAAAAATTATTTATACCGTAGGCATTGATTTTAATCGCGAAATAATTATTAGCGTACTATTATGGTAATTAAGAATGTGTGGAGTTTATTTTATCATTGACCAGGCTTTGAGCGTAGAAAGAAACATACACGTGATTATCACTTGTGTTATTAAATTTTTATGCTCCCTGTAAAGGGAGCGAAAATGATTTTTTTAATTGTACAGAAATATAGCCCCGATCAATCAAAGCAACTCTTACTTGTATTCATCGGAAGCCAACTTGCTGAGTGCACGAGAACCATTTGTTTTTTTTTATTTAGAGGCGAGGCTTTAAGGTAAAACTTCTTTATAGCTTTTGTTTATAATAAAATGTTAATGATAAATACTTAAGAAAACATATATTGAGAATATTCTCTATACAATGGAAACGAAAAGGTTAAAACAGAAATCTTTCTTAATAATATATTTAAAAAAATATATAGTGCTGGCCGCGGCGAAGATAATGACTTTACGTGAAACTTAAATAAAGTAAAATTCAATAGACAGACATGATTGATTGCCGATATTCAAAAAAACACTTGGTAACGAGTTACTCTAAATTAATTAAATTGAAAATATTAAAATGTATCACAAAAATGCTGTGTAACAGATAAATCATCAGCTGACTGGTAAATTAAATAGATCTATGTCAGAATAGTAAGTCCAGTAGCGCAAGTTATTGAACGAATCAGCGCATTATACAAATTTAAATTAGTCCGTGGTATTATAAAGTAGCATCATAGACTCGAGAATTTTACTCCAATTTTTCGCAGATAAAGGCAGGCAAGTTTTCCAGAAATAAGTGCTCAGGTGTACTAAGCATTTTTCGAAAACGTCGACAGATACGACGACCTCAATTTGTTATATTTACGAAAGCAATAACGGCTCAGGAAAATTGGTTTACTCAACTTGTTCAGAGAGGTAATAAGTGGTCAGAGTTACGTACTTGATTAAGCGAAATCTTCAATATAAAAAAGACCAATATTGACACGCCTGATATCCGAAAATAGATACCTTGATTGGCTTACACTTACATACTTATTGATCGTGCAAATATAAATTGGATTCGATTGGTTCTACAACTGATGTTTTCTAGTTTCACATAAATATACATATAAAAATAACATATAAAATAAGCATACTAAAATAATCAGGTTTTTTTGTGATTATGTATGACAATCGAATTCTGGGGCCAAATGTTAGAAGTGGCTATGTCAAGTTGTGACCATTTTGACTTGAGTATCAGAAAGTATTTTTAAATGTTCAATTTTTTCATCTGAGAAATCCCTATGTCGACCGATTTAAAATAAATGAAATAAGAGAAAATCAAAGTACATGTCAAAATAATGTGTCGGCATATTTTACGCCGAGAAACCCCTATATGGATATAAAGGATTCAACTGTTGGGTGTCTATGTTCACTTGGGCAGTTCTAGTACAAAAAATCACCACAGGGTTTCATAACAGTAATGTAAAACATAAAGATATATAGTATTACAGAGAAATACAGAATCACCTGGACTAAACAATTGATAAATTTGACATAGGCACTTGTAGCATTCGGCGTCCGTAGCGCAGTTGGTAGCGTCGCTGGCCACGGTTACGGATGTCTCGGGTTCAATTCCCGGTGTGGACGGTTTTCATAGATTGACCTTTCAATCGATTTATGGATTTCTGTTCGTAGTCTGAGTCTTCCCTTCCACCCATCCCATCCTCACGGGGAGTAGCGAGAGCGATTAGCTAACCACTAGTGCTGTCTTAGCCCCATCCTCCTTCTATCCCTACTCTCTTCGAAAAAAGAGAGGTTGAGCAACTGATTAACAAGCAGTTTTCGTAGAAAAATTCTGTTACGATACCTCCGTTAGGAGATCATATGCTACACATTGAGAGCGGACATGGAAAAAAAAGGAAAAAAACTTGTAGCATTAGGCCCCAGAACTAATCTTGACCTTTCTAATGTACTCAACGTTGTACTAGCTACTGATCTACAGTCAATGGTGCAGTGGTCAACGTCGTTGACTACGGTTACGGATGTCTCGGGTTCAAGACCCGGTACGAACTTTTTTGATTGAAAAATCAATTTATGGATTTTTGTTCGTAGGATGGATGTTTGTGTTGTCTAACATTCCTCCGCACCCATTCGATCTTATAACGGGGTTTAGCGAGAGCGATTAGCTGACCAATAGTCTGACACACCATGGTTTGGTTTGTTAAATTTAAGTTTTATTAAGGTTCATAACTGACAGCGCACAGCTTTAATGGCAATGATTCTTGGTAGTCAAACCGAGTTATTGTCGTTAAAAGCAATCGGTTGCCTTAGGGCAATAGCTAAAAATTAGAAAGCGTCCAGCGGACGAGTCTATTATTGACAAAAAGGGGAGGAACCTACAGTGGTTGAAGTTTAATTTTTATTTTGGCGGACAATCGGCTCAAGGAAGCCGGCCGGCATCGCAAGTAATTATAAATTATTTTTGTTTGTTTTGAAATTAGCCTTTTGTTTCTTTTAAATTTAAAATCGTTTGGTGTGTAAAATTACATTATAACTTAAAGGTAAATTCATGTGTTAAGTAAATGTAGACTCAATTTTATGTGTTACTGATATTTTGTGTAATAAGTCACTGCATCTTCGTTAATTAAATAAGAGATGAACTGGATTTGAAACGGTGTTTGCTTGAGATCCCAAACCTCTCAGACGGCGATAACCAAACATTCGCCTCTGATAGATTCGACCTTCTCAAGTCCTGTCCGAGCGATATCCTTATATCCCTACTATCGTCGAAAAACATAGGTTGAGCAATCTAGTAACAAGCTGTTCTCGTAGAAAACTTCTGCTAAGATACCTCCATAAGGAGACCATATATATATATAGACCATTGCAAGCAAACATGGTAAGAAAAAATCAGGAGGAGTAACAAAAGATTTCGTCGGTACGCATGAAATATCAACTCGATTTTCGTATGTTACCTGATAAATCGAATAACTGTTCGTTTTAGTTTTTCATATCCGGACAATCACTATGCTGTGAAAGAAAAAGGAAAATTTGTGGTTTGGCCATAGCTTTTATTAACAGTTCATAACACTACGCAATATTGAAAAAGTAGCAAATCATCACATTTTTATAAAATACTAGTGAGTACCCGACATGCGTTGCAATGCCACTCAAAGAAAGAAAGGGTGGTTTTGGATACACAATATTTTCTGTTTTTTCGTCTGGCGCATACACGAATAAACCAGAAGGTTTTCCCAAGATGTCGCTGCATGTACACATTTGTTTTTTTTGTTAGAATTTTTTTAGATTTCATTTTTTTTTCTTTGGAAACCTTCACGGGTGCGCGCACAACAACTCACCAAAGTTTTATATGAATCGACTGAATGGTAAAGGAACACATACGGAAAAAACAAACAAACATTCATTCATTTTTATATATAGATTTAGGATTAACGTTTTGGTATTTATTGTACGGCCATCTAAAACAACTGCCGTGATTTCAGCTGTAGCTAATTGCACTAGACATTGTTTTATTGATTGGGTGGGTTAACAATTGTATCGAGAATCGCAATAAATAACAATATATTGCAAAATATAGTTTCTAATGTGGAAATCAAAGATAGACAGTAAGTTGGTAAGGACTCGAACATTTTTTCGTGAATTTATAGTATTTCTACCAATAATAAGGAAGCAGTTTTTTAAAATTAATGCCTTCGTGTTTAGTACAATATTTAGTTCCACTAATATTCACAAAATATCTTTGCCTTTTGTTGATGACGTGTACATTCCGAACATCTGATCATACATACATACAATAAAAAAAAAATGATTAACTTTCCGACAAGCACCTACGCATCACAATAGATTAGGAAAGTCTGCCGTCATTGTCGACTATTAATCACAGATTTCTGGCAATTTTCTCAATCACAAAAGCTTATCGCGAAATCGCATTGCGATAAAAAAAACCTCATATTATCTGTCGCTCTTCAAAACGGCTTCACAAAGCTCTTCGGAAAATTCAGACCGTAGCAATGCTGTCCTTTCGAAATTATTATGATCAACAGGCTCGCAATTTTCTTTTTAACTTCCTTCAGCTGTAAGGCGGACTGTATGAAATATGATCCTCGACATTTAGAATAATTGCTAAATAAAAAAAAATAATCAGCTATATTTTAAAACGTAAATGTACATTTCATTCATATTGATCAATTTCACATAGATAATATTGTATTATAGTATGTCATATCCGCTCTCTATTTTTAGTATAATATATAGACATAATGAATTATACCTCAACAAAAGTTCTGCGAGAATTGCTTGTTACTCAGTCGCTCAACCTCTTTTTTTCGCAGAGAGTAAGGATAGAAGGATAACTCTAGCCAGTACTAGAGGAGGTGGTTATTTAATCACTTTCGCTATGCGTCATACATACGATCGGATTGGTGGGATGGAATTTAGACATTACATAAATCTATGCCTTTCAATAAAAATTCATAAACTGATTATACAATCAATTTATGAAACTGTCCGTAAAAGGTTTGAATCCCGTGAACACCGCTACAAGCCCGGCGTTATGTTTGAATAATGAAACTTCCAGGAAAATAAACGAATGAACAACCAGCTCGGTACGCGGGATACGATCTACTAGTTCGCAATACATCCGGGAAACTCCCCACGCGGCCGCGCTGAATCCGGCAAAGCCATAATATTTCAAATCCAATTCGAGATTTTCGATTATTGTATGTGTACCTGTCTGCCGGCTCTATTTATAGCTCGCATTGAAGTGCGAGGTGGATGTTAACAATGCGAAATAGAATCTCTTGTCGGTCTTGTTAAGCCCTCCCGAGAAAATCAAAATGCGATATCGTCACCAAAACCACTTCGATCCGATCAGAACATTTCGCGAACGTGACAAAATAATCTTGAAGTATCAAGTACCTGTACGTTCAGATTGACGATAAATACTTGGATCTCCATATTCCCAAGGCACTTAACGTTGCACTCACTACCACCCGATACCGATTAATAACCCGTTATAATGGCTGTAACAAAACAACGTTCAACACTTCAAAATGATTTCCAGAATAAGGTAAAAAAGCAATGAATATAGTTTCGTAAGAATAATCTATTTCAGCATCATGCCATCGAGAGTCTTGTGGTTTCCAGATTTGTTTACATTGATGACGGAAGGTGGCCAAAGAATTCCACGTGTACTATAGCAAGCTGAAAAGGTGGCCGCTCGTACCCCTTTATTACATAGCATCACTATAGAGGCGATAATAATAATATATGGTAAAATCGTAAGGTGTATTTTGAGGTACATGTAACATCACGCAGGTTTTTTTTATTTCCTCAGTGAAGATTTTCCCGATTTGAATGTTTTTATTTTTAAATGATTGTATTATGAACTATGACTGCAAAAATGCTAAAGAATTTAACGATTTTTTTATTTTTGACATTAAATTTTACACAATTGTTTATTTGGAGTTGTTGTTTAGTTTAACAATTGACAACATTACGAATTCAAAATAATTTCACTTCAATAAACAGAATCAAAACACAAACCCTTTTTTTCTTTGAGTGGCATTGCAATGCATGCCGAGTACTTGCTAGTTGATAATAAATACAAGTTTATAATTGATAATATTTTTTTAAATACGCATTGAATTCATGCACCCGTAATCAGGAGCTTACTGTGTATTCGGTAACTCTGTTAGTTTTTAAATAAATCAATTTGATTGTACTATAGTTAGTATGGTTAGTGAGTAAAACACTAGTAATTCATGTTTACAATTTACATTTAAAACCTAATAATAGATTGTTAAAAGTGATTGACAAATTGCGGCGTGTATTATTCTCATATAGAAATAAAAGCTACCGTTGCGGTCCATTAAAACTGGTGCTCTCATTCAGAGTACAGAAGAAAAGTGTCCCTGAGGGGCGTCGCGTGAATCCGTGAAACTCGAATTGAGATCCGCGCCGTCACTGCATTGCGGTAATAAATCTAACCACTGCGTCGACGCTCTCTAGATATATATCTATCTGCCTGGTTAAATGTATATGTATATCGGTACTTTCAATCCGAGCACCGCGGTCCGCATTCAGTTCACGGTGCGACGGAATGCAGTCATGCATCATTAACACAATTGTATTGAACTATATTTTATTTTTAAGGATCAAGTCCAGCGTTGTACCATCACATTCAGAGTGTTCTGTAGAAAGCGCCTGATGTCGATATTATAAAAAGAAAATTGATATTTTATTGATAAATATATACATCGAAAAAGAGATTAAAATCACTATATAACACTGGAAGTTTTTAAAACAATATTTTGATTTCGTAAGTAATTAATATTTTTTTAATTATTAAGTAAAGAATTTTGTCTAAACGGATGTTTGAGAAAACAATCCTACGGTGAACTTATGTTGACAATAAACTGTTCTGCAATTACGCCTACAGCAAAAAAAATTGTGGCATAACCATCAGTGCTAAATACTGCAAGATCGATTTTATATTTAAATCTTTATCCTTTCTAAAATTATTCGATTAATAATTAGTGACGTGAATTATCAACAAAGTATGGCATCTCTGGAAAAAATGAGTGACGAATGTAGAATATTAAATTTATGTTAAGCCTAAGAAATCACAACGTTACATATCCTTATGAATTTAAATTGTAAAAATTTACGTTATTATGAAAACATTTATACGTCTATCTCTAAACTATAAAAATGGAGACGCTACACTTTAATACCTCACGTTTCAATAGTCGTTTGAAGAAATTCTGTAGCACGCTCCGATCTCAATGAACTTCTTTTAAATACAGTAAAACATGTTGCATTAATTTTGACATCGACACTTCATCAAAGATTCATCAGTAAACAAATTATTTGTAATACTGCAAACAAAGTCAAAATAGCAGTGCTTATATTTGCACAATAAATAATATGGTATCGCCAAGGTTTCAACTAGTGTCAATATTCTTAAAAACACATCTTAGTAATATTTGTAATGGCCAGTAATGACGATAGAACAATATGAAAGATATAAAACTGACACTGGTTCGATTCTATCTAAATTTGTAAATAAAATTAATGAATACCATACTGATATAATTTAAGACATCGACTGAGGGTGCTTGATGGAATTTCAATATTAAATTTGGATTATTAAGATTTTCAGTTCGATCTCTCAGTTCAGATTTCTCAGTTCGAGTCCATTCGTGTGCTCGAATGCCTGAAGATGCCGAAAGGCGAAACCCGGGTCGTTAGTGACAAAATACATGGAAGTGTACAAAATCTCAATAATCCAAATTGAATACCATACTGGTATTCCCATTCTTGCATTTCACTCGAAAGTAACATGAAAGATGTATAATATAAATAATAAATTATTTTGTGTTAGTTTAGGTAGTAATTATTTCTTTTATCATTCCTGGCGTAACGATGCAATACAAATGCGCTTTGTCAACGGCCTCCGATGCTCAGTGAATTTTGCGCACAAAATATAGAGAATTGCGGTAATATTTCAGCTGTGGCAATCCCCAAGCAAATTGCTGGACTATTGTTCTAAATTCACTGAAATCAAAACGTGCCAGAGACATCGGTTATATTTATAATGACAATAAGCCGAGAATTCCTTGAGGGGCCGAGTACACCAGCATTTCTCTGTTTATATGTATCTTGGTCATTTTTTGTTCGTAATTTAAAAAATCGTACAAGTGTAAAAAAGGTTATTAACCAGATTTTCACTTTTAAGGTGTTGACTGTCAATTCTTGGTGGAAAGATATTATATTTAAAAAAAATTAAACACAATTCATTTGTACTACTTCCTAGTACAAATGAATTGTGTTTTATTTTTTAAAAATATAACCAGATTTTGATTCGTTACCGAACTGGAGAGCAATAATAAAATCGCTACACAATGTGGCTGAGCAAGTTACATTACTTCAAACATTTAATGTGTTTTTTATCACATCAGCGAATGGGATTTGATGGATAGTTCTGCATAGGGTTATGATTGTAAAAATGAGCATTTAATTTTCTTCGTAGTTATTGCGGTTGGAGAGGTAAAAAGTTTGAAGTCCAAAAGTAAAAGAGTCAATCAGTACCACATTAAATATTGTATAAATAAAAAATAGTTCATATGCATTTAACATAATAATAATAGTATCGAATGATTTTTGCATTTTGTTTTGACGATGAAAATTTTTTTAAAAATCACCCTGAATATAATAAATGCCAATATTGCTCTTTTATTCAAAAATAAAAGGTGGCATGTCAAACTATGGCATATTGATTACTAAGCTCATCTTTATTTTAGAGAGATTCAATAGCGTTATCGGATTCACGCCATCGTTATAACTATGTTTACATGGATTTGGTTGAATCTTTATTCACTGAATTAGAAATGAACAACACTTTCGCATCTTTTGATATAAAAAAAAACAAAAATTAATTATTCAATTAGATAATTATTACCCTGTACGGTTTTTTCCCTAGAACATCTCCTAGAGTGCTTACTCGCCAAAAAAAATCGTTACTGAGACAAATAAAATGTTGCACACTTGTAAATGAGTATCGTTGCATACTTTTATAATTAACAGAGTAAAATTTTAAAAAAGTCAATAAATAAATAATTCATTAAAGTATATATTATTTTCAATGTTATACATATAAGTAAATAAAATCTTGATCGGAAGTTTTGATGTTTGCATTCATCTGTGAAGATTTTCTCACATAATATGATGTAATAATGCTAGGGTAGATTTTCCAAAATCAAGACCCTTCCCTTCTATCAGTATTCCAAGACCTTGGCGGTGACGCTTTGCCTTTACTTGACCCATTTTTCCCGACCCCGCTCATTCACTTAAAACGTCAAATAAAATTTGATATTATATAACCAATCGTAAGGAGCGATCTCCGAGTCGACACGTTGGCTTTTTGATTCAATAAGCAAATAATATAACACTGAATTTTGAGTATGTAATGTTAATAATAACAAATATTGATGTATTTTGTTCAACAAGATTCACATATTGTCGACAGTGATTTCGACATAAAATAGGTTCATACTTATTGCATTCTGAATATATATATATATATTAACAATATCCGCTCCCTACACGGAGCATAAAAATGGCAACCACACGGTTTCTCCGAGTTTATCTGTCCCCCGGCTGTCTTTTTGCTTCTATCGTCACTGTCGATTCTTGGAGGAAAGGTGTTATATTTTTAAAAATTGAAGACATTTTTCAGTTATAGCGAAAACGGTTCTAAGCATCATAAAAAATTACATTGTATTTTCTATTAGTCGAAAGAAAAATGTTTTATTAAAAAAATAAAAGAATAATACTGTATATAGATGTCTAGTCTGATGAGTTACTTTTTACCCTACGATATTAAATATAGCTCATCCGTTGTAGAAACCCATCCAATTTACTTCGTTACCATGAAGTAGAATGCTCTCCATTGTCGTCTTGTTTGCCGAATGATGGCTCTGTGTTTCTGAATTTATTTTACCGCTGAGTTTTTCGTCAAACTTACAAAATAAATTCGAGCACTCGCGATCATATATTTCTGTTTGCAGGGAGAAATAACAAGGCAGTTTATCGAGAAAGCGGTCGGAAAAACAAATCGACTTATCGGAAAAGTTATTTGAATAACACACATACAACGGCTTTCCAACTGACAGACATTTATGACAATTTTTCTATTTCAATTTATCACGCGTAAATATTGCCTCCAGTTTGTTCCCACGGCTTTCAGATTTCAGATACGATTCCCACAATGAATAAAAAGTAAGTTATACGTATTATTGAGTTTTCTGAAAGGTAATTGGATCATTTGAAATTTTTGCATTTTCCCAAAATTTCTTTTCTCCACTAGTTATAAAATGGAATAATAAAGCGAATTTAACCTTGTAGAGTAACCGTCGAATATTTTTGGTTTGACGCTTTGGTAGACAGAGAAACCAATATGTAAAAGGAAAACTCCATTTTATTAGGTAAAAAAATCGTGAAAAATTATTTTATATTGTTGATTATGTCAGCATTACGCGATCGAAATAACTTAAGGAGATGACGCGATATCGAAACAACTTTCACCAATATAAGATAATTTTTGATTAAATTAATTTATTTCCATTTTTACCATATTCTCAGTTGAGGTCTCCTCGCTCTCCGTTTGACGCCAAAAACGTTTCAAGTAGCTTGCCTAATTCAAAATTAAATTAACATGGATTATCCATAGAATAGACAGTATGATGAATAAAATACAATTGTACATACGTGTATAACGAAAGCAAAATAATTTATAATTACGTAATCTACATTTTACTCATGCAGCAGGAGGACAAGCTTCGATTATCAAACATTCTGATAAATACGCACATAAAACACGATTATTCACATAATTGCTTAGTGAGTACGAAACAATCCGAAAAAATAAAAGAAAAAGATTTGTTTTCGATACATCAATTTTATCAGCAGCGTTAATTGTTCATATTAAGAAATTTTGAAAAATGTAAGAAATGTTCATTTTTTACATTTTCTATCAAAATATGACCTCAGTCTAAATTCACGATAAATAACATGTTGAAAACTTTGTTCAATATTCTAAAAACCCTGTGCTACGAGTTTCAAGGTAAGCTGAACTTAATTTTAATTATTGATTGGCATTCTCTGTATTAAGGAAATTCAAAGCAATATAAATTGAAAGAAATACGCAAATGGTCATTAAGGAAGGAATAATAAATTTAATACCCGAAGTAACTCGATTGGAACGTCGGTAAAACAAACGTAAATGGTCGAAATGTCCCAAATTTAAAATTCAAATTCAGCTGTCTACTTAATTGTTTATGCTCAAAAAATTATTCCAAATTTAAAATTGAAGCATAATTCAAGATACTGAATTATTCTTCCAAGGTTGCCATAACAGGTCATTAATTTTGCTGCGAACATTATTTTTCAAGCAGACAATTAAATCTAGGAAGTTTTTTGGGCACTTGACAAGTTTAGTGTCTAAATATATAATGTATTGCGATATTTGTCTTCTGGTCTTCAGCTCAACGCGGCGACACTAAAATCTGCAAACAATAGACAAATATGTATGTGTCAGGATTTTGAGCCAAGTAAAACCTCCAATTACTTCAGAGACTCTCTGGCTCTATTCCCACTAACTCTGAAAGTGTTGCCAGATGATTGAATATATTGCATGTCGAGTTTTCATTAATATTTAATTTTCCCATGTATTGTTTTAATTTATTTCAAAAGTATTTGTTTTTACACTGTTTCGAAAGAACACGGTATTCGACTTACTTTAAACGACATTTTTTTTCAAAAATTATTTGTCATATCATGTTATTGACAGAAATCTGGACTCTGAATAAATAAATATACCTTTTATGAATTATTTTATTCAAATCGAAAACCACGTGAATTTACTAGTTCATTTATATAATATGTAACTTTTGAAAATATAAATAGGCATCATTAAGAACAAAAATACGCTTATCTCTAGAATTTGTGATTAAGTCGTTTAAAGCAATGGAACACACCTTTCAATTTTTAATGTTCACTAAATCTTTTTTACGCAGTGGGCCCTGCTAGAACATATACATTGTGAAAGAAGAGAATTGGATGTGTTAGTGAATATAATAAAGGGAACTCGGAATTTATTCATTTTGAAAAGTTGCATTCAAGAAGATTCAATAAAATAAACTTAAAAATAGATATACATACTTTTTTAAATAAATGAAAACAATTTGGGTTCCTACTTTTGGTCTAATTCAAAGCAATCTATTTTATGAGTCGCTAAACACGCTACAGAGGGTTTTTAGAGTTTTGAGTAAATCTGGCAAAACTGTTATTTTGTGTCTTTCACTGTATAAGGAAAAGTAAACACACTGTTGTTTTTTCGGAGCGTGTCGACCGTATAAAACGAAGATCAAGATCGTGTAAAAACACGACATTTTTAAGTTTGGAAAAATGTTGAATTTGAATGAAATTTTAGACTTTCAACTGAAAAATTTATAGATCTATCGATATGGCACATATGTACATTAAAAACTTATTTTATTGAAAAATCGCCAGGAGCGTGTTTATCGGTTCAGCGACTCATATAATATCTATTTACACAATCTTCCGCGAAAAGCACATAGAAACATAGCCCTCAGTGATGCGACACAACATATCGCTATGGAATTATGGACAAAAAAATCGTCAAATAAATCTAAAACAATTACATATTGCACGTGTTGCAACACTTAACCACGTACGATCCACTTTGTCGCGGTAGATGCGTGAAGTCTCTTATCCGGGGCGTGCTTTTGATTCACAATCAACGGGGGGAGGAAGCAGATTACAAATTAGCATCGTTATTTATATAAACACACACTAATAACAAGCCTCTTTAGCAAAACCATATGGTAACGCTTCAGTTGTCAAATTATAAAACAAATATAAAACGTTAGTTTGCCTTAGTATGAATTAGTCTAAAGATGCTTCTCAAACAGGCGAAACACGTGTTTAACTTAGTAACACAGCCTGTGGATTTACAAAGCAATCAATTTTAATTTTATATTACGTAATGAAACTAATAATAATACTTTTTGAGAATAAATACCTCATAGCTTATCGGCAAGTAACTATTTTCTAACTTCTAGATATCGATGGTGTTTTGGTCAATTAATGTAACCCTTGTGATAAAATACACGAAAATGAGTTAATGATTGGATCTCATTTTAAAGACGACAGGGCAAGTCTCGGCCAAATGATGAAAAATAAATTGACCATTTTTTGGAAGGGAAACATCATTTTACATTGATTTTAAGTTTGAAAATTGTGACCCCGCCACTTGATGCAATCCACTATTATATCGACAATCCTTACGTATCTGCAAACATGAGAATTTATGAGTGGATTTCAAAGATTCATAACGCAACTCACCATATAATATTTTCGATAAAAACAGTTTTTACACTCTTCTGAAAACAGTTTCAATTTTGAGGGTTACATTGGCCAAAATACCGTCAATATGTTAAAGTCTTTTTACCTTATTTGCTTTAAGCACGCTTTCTCTTTAAAAAACGTCTTCATCTTCTAGAAGCATCATTAGGATGATTGTCTATCTATTTCTAATATTCGGTGTTATAATTTATCATTCTTTATCTGTTTTATTCGAAGCTTCGTGACAAAATACGAACTCTCGAAGACTGAAAGAGCGTCGTCAAGGACAGAAGTCAATGAGGAGAATTCGCAAAGAAGCCAAATTTTTCCCAACAGAATTTTTAATGTTAAAATACTTTATTCTTCTTAAAAGCTCAAATGAAATCATTGAGAAATAGGCATATTCTACTATGATATAAATCTGCTATGATCAGCCAATTTTTGCCGAAAGGATTTAATATGAGTGTATAAATCAGGCAGAAGCTAGTTTTCACCTTGTCAGTTATCGGTTATCTTCGTCGCAATGAAACGTCCTTCACACTTGCCCGTAAGTACCAACCGAAATTTGCGCGTAATCCAAAACTACAGCATGTTGATATGATGAGCTAGGGTCTTGGTCTTGTTTAAGAGTCAGTGTGGCCTTTAGGCTAAAAAGTTTGGAGACCCCTGGTTTATATCATAATTTAATACATGAAACAAGTAATGAAAATATAGCTATCGTATTAATGATGTGATATGTAAAAGCCTTTTATATTCATTGATTTTTTAATCTATATTACAGAATCATGCCAATAATTGAAAGGTTATAAATAATTGCACTCAGAAAGTATACTGTTGAACTTTTATTCCGATAGTTTGCACTTTGGATTAGATAATATTTATTTAGTACAATCAAACTTTGATTTTAATAGTTTCCACTTAGTCACGGATTCTTTTAGTTAAGTTGTAGTAGGTTATGTTAGGGTTGGTATGGTTTGGTTTGTGTAATGTATTCTAATATGTAGAGCAAAGACAATATTTTTTTTTCCATGTCCGCTCCCAATGTGGAGCATATGGTCTCCTAATGGAGGTATCTTGACAGAATTTTTTCTACGAGAACTGCTTGTCACTCAGTTGCTCAACCTCTCTTTTCTTTTTCGAAGAGAGTAGGGATAGAAGGATAGGGCTATGACAGGACTAGTGGTTAGCTAATCGCTCTCGTTACGCCCCGTGAGGATGGGATTGGT
Source organism: Himalopsyche phryganea (assembly GCA_022494535.1). NCBI lineage: Eukaryota > Metazoa > Arthropoda > Insecta > Trichoptera > Rhyacophilidae > Himalopsyche > Himalopsyche phryganea. The sequence continues at coordinate 1,633,618 of JAGVSL010000047.1, forward strand.
GGGAGGGAGGACTCAGACTACGAACAGAAATCCATAAATCGATTGAAAGATCAATCTATGAAAACCGTCCGCACCGGGAATTGAACCCGAGACATCCGGCGAAGACAATATAGGCGGCCTAATATAGGGTGTATTGCGACAAGTATTTTATTTCATTACAGCTTCGTGCGACTATTGATTTGAAAGTGTGAGTATTTAAATTGAGTGAAAACTATTTTATCTATGTGAAAATATTTTTTGGTAAGTGTAATATATTTCTTCAATGTTAAAATATACTCTATTATGTGGGATCATTTTATTTTTTGTGAAAGAATTTGTTTTTTGTGGAATGTATTTTTTATATTTAAGTAAAAACTATTTTTATGAAAGTGAATATGATTTAAAAAAAGTGCATTTAATTGTAAGTTATAATTTAATGGTTGACACTATACAATACAGTGATAAATTAAAATTATTACTTCGTTACCTATACCACTGGTAGTGTAACTATGTGTGACACGTATTTCGCTTAGTTGAACAACCAGTGGAATATGTAACTAAGCTATCATTTTTAATTTACCACGACAAGGTTACCTTGAATTCATCAAAAACACTAAATAATGTTTATTTTTCATCATAAAAACTTCGCAATTTTATACCAGTTAGGCACGGCAATGTTGTAATACTTCAATACATATACAAATCTAACGCATACTTACTGGATTTAGATAAAATAAATCGAACATTGCGTCATTCACTTGACGTTAACAAAACGTGTATAATTCTCGGGGGATTTTGACGGAAAATTAAATCGGCGTAAAATAAAAAAAGACATTGGAACGTATCTCTTTAGCTTAGCGTATTTTAATACTAAAGCCGAATTTATTTTTTAAATCTTCAAATTCTATAGGGATTTACGACATTGTGACGGTTTTAATTCAATATTTATCGGATTAATAAAGAATTGTAGGGGTATATTACGAAATAGAATTCGCTACCTGTGATAGAGTATTGAGCGGTAAATATTTCATGGGATATTTTGAGCCAAAACATGCAATCAAAATTATAATTGTCATAAGTAAAATGACAGTTAATTTCAAATTTACACGCTCAACAGCGATTAAACATAAGCTATGATTACTGTTGTCAATAAATACACAAGTGAAATCTTTAGATGTGAAATAACGACAAGTTGCAACGGAAAAATGAAGATGAATTGTCAAGATACGCCAGAATCTTTGAGTCAAATTGACAAAGCGATATAAAAAAAAACGAAAGCTAAGAGACTGTTACTGCTTCAACAGTTAAGCTGCCTTAGAAAATTCACGCTACAGATAAATGTATAACGAGAAGAAACGCCTAACCGTCCAAACAAAGCTGGAATTTAAAATTTATAACAGCGTTATTTAACTTATTGTTTAACTAGATGTGACACATGTTTTGCCTCTTTAAGAAGCATCATCAGACTGAAAATTGATCGTGTTCGAAGGTATTTTCATATCACTCACTGATAAATCTCGAGATAAATAGATATAATTAATAGCACAGGTAATTGATAATAATTGAGAACATTTTTCATAAATATCTGTATTTAAAATGGACAGATGTAACTAACTTTTAACAATAGATGAAAGAAGTTATTAAGAATTTTTATCTCCATTTTCCACAGGTATCTTGTAAAGAAAAACAGAATTCAGTCGTTAGCCAAAAATTGACTGTAATGGTTATGTTTTGAACGTAGATATTTCAACATTTTTCATCACGTAAAAAACAGATACGTTCCAATAGAATCAAATTTATTTATTTTAATCACTGTTTGTGTATAAATAGTTTGAAATTCCACCTAAAGGTATTACTCTAGCTTACAAGCATTGTCATTTGCCTAAACAAAGGATGTAAAACACATAATATAATCATGTCTAAGAGAATGAGAACCCACTTTCACCGTTGTAGGGATCGATAAATTCACTTCAGCATTGATAAGATTAGCTTACCTGAAAACACAATCACTTTACATGTATATTTAAGTGAGGCGCTGAATGAACGAGATGCCGGAAATTGTGAGGCGGCGGCTGGGCGACCCTGAAAGCTCGCTGGGGATGACGCCGGTTCGTGCGATGGCGTCGCGGCGCCCATAACTTAGGCCGGTAAGGTGTCAGAGAACAATCATCGCCGTCTTCGCAGCAATCTTCGCAGCGAGGGGCAAAAGGTCAATTTGTATCTAATACGTTATGTATGAGGTGTCATGGCATCGGATAAGGGGCGTGTAAAAGAAATTGGCAAATTTCGAGAACATTATGTATATAGCAAAAGAAAAGTGTTTAGTAAAAACTAAATTAGATAATTTACGTACAGTTTCTACAGTTAGTATTAAAAAAAACATTGAAGCGTACAGTTTAATTTCTCCACAATATTATGTATAATATTTACATACAGTGGCGGCATATAGTAAGTACAAATTTGAAATTTACGAGCCTTTTTACAGTAAAGAAAAACAGATCGAAACTCTACGGCAGTTTTTGAAAATGTTTGCTTTTGTGCATAATTCAAGATATAGCTGATATATTGGTTCACTGGTATTGATAAAGTTTGTGTTTTTGATGTAATGTGCACATCCTGTTTGTAAAACATATTTTACAAAAATGATTTTTAATGTTCAAAAATACGTGTAGGTTGCCTTTAGGTATAATGCCTTTCCACCAAGAATTGACAGTTAATACCTTAAAAGTTGTTTATAATAAAAAAACTATATTTAATTTTTCATGAAACACAAATAATACTGAAAAATACCAGCCAAATGTTTTATTATTACAGTTGTGTTTTCCAAATCTTTTGCTTTCTTCAACTTCCACCAGATAAAAAGAACTGACACAATAATGTTTTTTCACACAGAATTTTTAAATCACGACTACTTCGACGTTTGTACTACTTCCACAGGTTTAACAATATTTGGAAGTAGTACCAACATATTGTGTTTTATTTTTTAAAATATAATTCCTTTCCACCAAGAATTGACGGTTAACACCTTAAAAGTTTGTACTAAAAATTATTTCGGCGTCCATGGCGCAGTTGGTAGCGTCGTTGGCTACGGTTACGGATGTCTCGGGTTCAAATCCCGATGCGGACGGTTTTCATAAATTAATCTTTCAATCGATTTATGGATTTCTGTGTTGAATGAATTTCTTTAGTGTTTGTGATGTCTAAAAAATTCCCTCCTACCCAACCAATCCTCACGGGGCGTAGCGTAGCTTATTGTGTTAATTCATCTACATGTATGTTTGTCGGCGTCCGTGGCGCAGTTGGAAGCGTCGTTGGCTACGCTTACGGATGTCTCAGGTTCAATTCCCGGTGCGCACAGATTTTATAAATTGATCCTTCAATCGATTTCTGTTCGTTGTCCGAGTGTTTATGATGTCTAAAAAATTCCCTCCCACCCAACCGATCCTCACGGGGCGAAGCGAGAGCGATTAGCTAACCACTAGTCCTATCCTTACATCCCTATTCTCTTCAAAAAAAGAAGGGTTGAGCAACTGAGTAACAAGCAGTTCTCATAGAAAATTCTGTTGAGTTACCTCCATTAGGAGGCCATATGCTGCACGTTGTGAGCGGACATGGATTATTAATAATAATAATATTGGAAAATACCAGCCTAATGTTTTACTATTACAGTTGTGTTTTCAAAATCTTTTGCTTTCTTCGATTTCTACCAGAATATAAAAAAAAAGAATTGACTCAATCATATTTCTAGACACAAAATTTTTAAATCACGACACTTCCTGTAGTACTGATTTTCTTCTATCATATTTGTATACCCCTATACGTACTTCTGTCTATTTTATTTTTATTACGAATTCACAATGATCGTATAAATATAATACTACTCATAGATAAACAACTTTCAATATTGCATATGTAAAAAGCAGTATTATGTTGTTGCGTTTTCGTTGAAAGTCCGCTAAATATGCTACATGCGAGTGAGAAAATAAAGCGATTTCAACGAAATTATGAACACATAAACATCAAAATTCTCTTCTGCACCCTAAATATCATAAGTCACTGAATATTTATGTGAAAACTCTGAGGCAGCCTGTCCTAATTTAAGAATGCAGGTGGTCGTGCGTAACAGCATTTTTGGGTTGGCCACAAGGGCTTCTTCCGCATCCGACGAACGAGGGTTCACATCCTGTCACGTGCTCTATTTGAAAGGGCATACGGAGCATAAAAAGGGATGAGTGCAAACCAAGGGCGTGCGAAGTTTTACATAACCTATTGAAGCATATTAAAAAATACAATGAAAAAATGATAATAAAAGTGTTCGCAATGCGATATCTAGCAAAAAATACACACATCCGAAAGAATAATATTATATTGTCGATCAGCAGTACGCAACTGATGGCGCTTTGAATATTATTTGGTGGCCTCAGAATTTGAAACAGGCATGCCAAACCAGTTTCACATCATGGCCACAAAAGCTAATTCGCCTTGGATGAAAAATATAAGGTCTGCAACAACAACAAAAATATGACACATGGAACCATTTCCACAAATCAACTAATGAAATTTTTGTTTATAACTTTAATTCTACAGTTAATCGCTTGTTTTATGACATGGGCGTCGTGTTAGAAACACTTATTGAATTATATGGAAGCAATCGCGTCGCTAGGACATTCCACATATTATTATAGTATGAATCAATAAAACATAATTTAAATATCTCAACAACAGTGTTCCACCACAAAATAAAGAGTACCGAAGAAAATAGTATTGGTCTTTTCATTTATTTGTTTATATGCATTTAACGACAGAAAGATTTCCAGCAATAATCCAAAAAAGCGATGAAATTTTAACTTAACTTTATGAGTAGCGAACGTGTAAATGTATGTCACTTTACTTTACGGCTAGGCAGTTAACCGAATACATATTGTAAAATAAATATAACGTTTTTGTGCTCCTTCTAATAAATAATGAATAATAAATTTCTGAGACTTGTCTGAAGAACTTGAATGATGGTTTTCAATAATTCAGTAACGCCTACGTCACAGGAGTGGCAACAAAGTTATGAAGTGGAGATTTAATAAAAGGGTGATTCGCAGGTGCTTCATAATATAATACATATAAAGAGTGACAGTATACCTTGCGTTTTTGTGATGTTACAAAAAATAATCGTATCAAAGTATCTATCCTATGCCAAAAAAAATCAACACAACTTTCCATGTATACAATTATATTTTTATTTATATTCATATATAATGATAGTCGACAATTAAAAATGGCTCGACATTTAATAAATAATTAGTGCAATAAGACTTGAAGATATGTATCCTTATATTTAAGTTAATCCAGCGGTTTCTAACGTTTATGCTACAACGCCTCCTCTAAAAAAAAATTTTTTTCCGCGCCTCTCTACCTTTAATTTTTTTATTAGATATTATAATATAGACACGTTTTAAATAATAAAATCTTTATTTAAAAAAAACTGATAAACATAATTAACAGAATAATAACAAGATTTTGTCCCCCCAATGTTTGTTACAATTGTGTTGGATTAAGGGTATCTTTAAAATTAATTACTATTTATTTTAAATCTTAAGCCATTATTACGGCACAGAATATTACGTCAAAGTTTTTATTTATAAATATAATTTCTTGAAAAATATGTTTTATATTAGAGTCCCGCAGGCTTGTTCTTGAAATATGTCAAAAAAATCTAGTCTTCAAAATAATTTTTATATTTATTATTTATATAAAAAATACAAAATTATTGATGTACAACATATTGTAGATTAAAATTGTAAATTAATTTGGGACAAGATATTCAGCAGATTTTACTAACACAACATTAACTATTCGCAAAAAAATATAACAAAATTATTTTTCCCTGCTTTGCTCTCAGCAAAATTATTAAAATCTATATTATATGCCAGTTGGTGTTCTATTGAACAAATTTCTAAATTTTTAAATCGCAAATTGCTCTCGTTAAATACTTTTTTTCATTAATATCAACTACAAAACGGTAATACAATATCTTTTAATTGTTGACAACAATTTTTTTTTTCTACCTCGACATTGAGGCTTTATTATTATCCTGATATTATTTTTATTTGTTTATTACCTACGGAATTTTCTGTTCATTTTCAAAAATGCTGTCTCCAAGAGTATATTTAGTCAGTATGAGTAAAATAAGGATTCATTCACTGAATTTTTACTGTTATGTTACGATATGTTACGTTTTATTTATTTATAGATATTATGGTATGACAATTATTTTCTAATTATAAAATTTTGGCACCTCCCCCGGCGAATGTCCGAGCCTCCCCGGTTGGAAACCACTTAGTCAATCACTCAATCTAACTACGGACTATCAAAACATTTTACGAGAACAATACATTTTTTCAGCTTTTTGAACGACTATTCCATTGGTGGTCTTACCAAGTGTGATATTTTTTTCGCTTCTTTACTAGATTAACCACTTTATTATTTTACTATGTCCGCTTCTCTTGTGGAGCATATCTCCCGATAGATAATCTCACCAGATTATTACGAGAAATGATGTTATTCAATCGCCTAACCTTTCTTTTTCAGCGAAAGTGAGAATAGAGTTAAGAAAGGACTACTGTTTATCAAATTTCTCTCATTGCGCCCCGTTGTTAGGATCGGATGGTTGGGAAGCTGAAAAGGAATTGAACATCACAGATAATGATGGGGAACCCGCACAAATAGTCTTAGGTGTGACCCCAATACAGGTGAAAAAAGACTATCCGAATCGCTACGGCAAGCTAAATATATAAAACATTTTATTATAACACCGTTACTCAGTTACGAGACTACCCTACAGGTTAACTCGTATATCATATTTATAATATATAACCCCGTCCATTTCTAAATACAATATAGTTTATGGGATATAACAATATCCCACAACGTAATATAATAAATATGATATTATCTATTAAGGCACCATGGGGGGGAATTTAGTTTGTATGATATATGAGGTAATCTTACGATCGTTAAGTAATGTTTACCAAGCTTCGATTGAAATAAAACATGCGTACATAACCCGTTAAATATATTATTATTAGTAATTTGTATGGGGAATTAAATAGGGCACAAAGCTTTGCAAATTTAGCCAACCGAAAAGTGGAGTTTTATAAAACCATTTCGAAAAATGTGATTTAAAAAAATATTTGGTACAAAAGCAAATTCGCTATTTTACCAGATATTTTCAATTCAATTCACTTGAGATGAACTTCAGTATAAAAGATATTTCAGATAGCATTACTCTAAATTTCGAATGAAATTTATAATTAAATATTTTTCCTTGTCATACAAACCTTCGGCTGTTTTGGTCGGACTTATGGACATGTTGTTTCTCAAGTGCTAATTGGAGTATTTTTGAATACTTAATCGGAGCGAACCATTAAATTCGGTTGGCATAAAATCCTCATATTGTACCTACTTCAATTCCCGTAATATCCAGCAATACGTTTATAAAAATAAAACACATTTTTTTAATGATTAGGGCCGGTTTCACTCGACGCGAGCGTTTTTAAACGCGTTAGTTGAAAATCTACTGGTACAAAAAAAATATTATAAAATGACTTTTCACCAGAATCAAAAATTGACACCTAAAAGAGAACACACTTTTTCGTATCGTCAATTATATTTTCTATTGGATTCTCATGGCATTTTTCGATAAATTAAATCAACCAGAACAGATTAATTTCTATCTAAATATGGATCCTACAAGTTACAATTGCAACGAGTACATGTGAAATTTCTGCCATATTTTTATTTCAAAAAATTTAAATGCGTCCCTTTTAATAATTTCTTAAAAAAGTAAGCCCAACCAAATTTCTTTTAGTTTCACTCTCTCAAAGCTCGAAGAGTGTTTTCGATTGTAAAGCATGATTCTCTTCTTGTTCGGGGTCGTGTTTATAATCCAGAAATTTTCAAAACGATTATTAACTTACATGTTTCCAACTTTTATCTGTGTGGCCGAAACCATAACCAAACCATTTTTATTCTTAACACTTGTTCTTAGCGTCGCAAGGGCCGTTAGGCTGATCAATGCATTGCCTAGAGAGGTGAATATTTCCAGCAACGAACTCTGAGTATTGTTTTATAAATATTGTATATATGTTAATAATGTGTCTTGTTCTTTTTCTATTTTCTAATTTCAAAAATGTTTGTATTATTATTATTGCACATAATAAATGCATGGCCCATTGGCGTCAGCTGTATTGCCATGTATTTTTTTTTTAAGTTACAAATAAATAAAATACATATTTATACTTAATCATAATTATTGTCAGTTGTGCTATTTTTCATACACTTAAAGGCGACTTTTGCAGTATTAATAATACAAAAGTCGAAAACACATATGCAGGTATACAATTTTGCAATGGAAACAACGATACTTCGCCGATTATTTACTAATTAATCAATCAATTCTTTTGCGTTTATATTTTAAGAGTAGGATAACGATTTTGTGTACATATACGAGTAATAACAAATAAATGTATGCAAGCGACTGGGCGTGGCTTAGCGTACACAAAATCATCGGTCAAAATTTACGAGTGATGACTTTTGGATATAAAAATGTGTAACGTTAACAGGATGTTTTTAAAAATGTTCAAACTCAGCTGGAACGTAATATCGAGGTTTAAATTTATTACCATATCGAATGCCTCACGCGAGGAAATGTAACAACAAGCATACGTGTAATTGTCTATTCTAAAATCGTAAACACTTGAGTTACTAACAAGGCAAGCCTTCGTCGAATTAACGAATGGACGCGAATACGTAGCTTGAAAACAATATTAATGAAGAGTTCATATTGACATCCGCAAAAATATAGCAAACACATGCCGATACAATTAACACCATTGAATATCTACCAAAATCTCTGAAGACCAAGTAATAATATTATCGGACAAGTCGATCGATTGAACGTCTTGCAAAATGACGATAGTTTTCTCACATTACACGTGCCGTTTGAAAAGAATTTAGTCAGGTGAGCAAAAACATAATATAATATAAGATTAAATTTATATATAATTAGTATTTTTTAGCCGGATCCGCCCAAGATACCCCCTATTTATAAGTTCCCCCGACTTATATTCATTCGTTTAACAACTTTCTTTTCCTTTCGGGCATACTTCTTGTAAAGCATACGAAATGAGGATTTCACTGTTTTAAGTTTTCCAATTTTCTAATTTTACAATTCGCGTGAAAATTTATTATTTGTGACATTTATACTATAACAAATTTACAGTCGCCACACAAATTCAACGCTGATTGAGTTTTTATGACGACATGACGGACTGTCACCACTGTACACCATTTGGGAGGAGTCCTTGTGACCGATATAAATACATACAGATGTCTACATGTATTTTGTGCTATATAGTAGAGATTAAAATCCGACAGTGGATCAAAAGTATCGTACATATGTAGGCTTTCTGATTTATTTTTAAAACAAAAAAATAATGAATATTATCATTTTTGTTCTTTACGGCACGCGAAACTTTATATAAATGCCTAAAAATTGATGAAATATTTTAAATAATATGAGTTCTAAATAGTCTATCTATAAGTCATCTATTAGTTTATTTTTCTGTTTGATAAGTTGTCTGCAAGAAGGATTTCTTATGTGAGCAATTTTCACGCGAGTAGTTTCCCATGCAGAAAATTGTCAGTGGTAAGTTTAATACGATCAATTTTCTGTACACGTTTCAATCGCATGTGAATATGTGTGTATATGAACAAAATCAGACATGTATGCAATGTTATATGAAACAAATGCTATGCCATAAAAAATATCGTTTAATTTGAAATAAATCTTGAGTATTATTTGCAGGAATTAATGTTAAGCTCTGTATTCGAGTCGGACGCACGTTTTATATCAAGAAAATAGGAAAACTAGTAAGCACACTGGCAAAAGATGAGCTACAGCTTCTACTTTCGAGTAATTCATAGCTCACTTCAACATAAAATTATTGATTTTATATTGATACATGTTTTGCTAACATGATAAGCATCTTCAGAATGCTAGCTGCCATCGTTCAAATTATTTTGAATTGACTCATATCAATTCATGAACGTGCATGCGTATCTCTCCTATTGTTAGATACTTTATTCTGTCGACTTGTTTTTTGTCATGAGTCAACTTACGCTGGGCATACTTTAGTAACTAATAATTAGTGTACACCCCAACAGGAGCGCGGTTTTAAGACGTTTATTCAGGTGAACCACCACGGATATCATCTTGTAGTAATGATTACAAAGATTAAACATCGTATATATATAATAGCCCAGACCGCTCTGTAGACGTTTTATTATCATCACATAACACATTTAGGTATGAAATTTTCTCGTGACCTAATCGTTCGCGGTGTATATCTACATATATATATAAAATAAAAAAGTTTGTTTGTTTGTCCTCTATGCGTTCTTTTACCATTCGTCCGATTTGGATGAAACTTTGGTGAGTTGTTGTGCGAACATCAGTGAAGGTTACTAAAGAAAAAATTTTAATTCTAAAAAAGTGCGTACAAATAGTGAAATCTCAGAGAATTCTTCTGATTTATTCGTGTACGCACCTGACTAAAACAAAAAATATTGTGTATCCAAAAGCACTTCAATAAACAGAATTAAAACACAAAACCTTTCTTTCTTTGAGTGGCATTGCAACGCATGCCGGGTACTCACTAATATAAAATAAAATTTTATGCAATGGACACACAGTTCCGTAAATTCAGCAAATGTATATAAAATGTTATGCAATGCACACACAGTTCCGACGTACTAGCTATTTTAGACATTCAGTATTTCAATTTCAATACCGTCATCTACAACGGGTACTAGTAAGGAAATAATTTTGATATTTTTTTAAGATCAGAACCGGTTTCACTGCCCATTTACAGTTGAGCTCTCTGCTCCTTCTTGAATTCTTACTCGCCGAGCGACGGCGGTAAAGAATATATTATTTGAAAAAGTACTGATATTGTCTTATATATTTATAAATAATATGTAAATATGTCAACCAAGAATTTGCAGCACCCACCATTAATGTGTGTGTCCAAATTGATAATTAATTCAAAGTTACTTTCGTGGGCTGCTAAAACAAAACGGTAGACGCAAAAAAGTACGGATGAAATTTTGTGAGGAAAATGGTCAAAACATTTCGTAAATACTAATTATCGTCGATCCCATTTTGTCCGGTCTCCCTTTCGTGGATAAGACTATGCGGTATATAGTAACGACACAAAGTGAAACATTTACAAGAGCACTTAGTAATGAGAGTCCTGGAGTCTGTAACCGGGAGGCAAAAGTTTCGAGGGAGAATATAAGAGAGGTTCACCGACTGGAACTGTCATTTCTTCCCATCCAACAATTAAAACAAAAATGCTATATCGTTAATCCTCGGTTAAATTGGTGTAACATCATTAAATACATTAGAATAATATATTAAAACAGCAATATTTACGTCGTTGTAATAAATTTCAATATAAGATTTTCATTCCAGATGTGGAGCATGTGGACTCCTATTCAAAATATCTCAACACAAGTTTTTTCTAGAACGTTATACGAGAACTGCTTGTTACGCAGTTGATCAACCTCTCGTTTTTAAAGTGAATAGGGTTACGACAGGACAAGTGGTTCTCGCTACGTCCCGTTTTTAGGATTAGATGGGCGGGAGAAAATTTTAAAACATTACAAACATCTATGCCTTCGAATAGAAATACATAAATTTATTGGAAAATCAATGTATGAAACTGTCCACAACGGTATACGAACCCGTAAGCATAGTAAACGAAATCATTGACCACTCGACAACGAACCCAATAAAATTTGTATTTTTTAAATCATGTCGACTACCAATATGTTACATAATGTCTTCCAATGAAGCATTTCAACGGAAGACGTTAAGCGAAAACAAGATGAAGATCTGAAGGGCGATTTCTATTAACATAGGCGGATGCGGCTAGGAACAGACTAGTAGTTATCTAAGCCTATGACCCGATTTTAGAATTTATTTTCAGATTTCATCTGAAATATTTTGTATGATTTATTGCAATTGCTAAATGAATCTACATATCCGCAACCGCAAACGAGTATTATTGTTATTAATAACGAAGATTATTTTTATTTTACTTGATGTTATTTATTATCTTAGTAAATTTCATTAGATACTTGATTGAATTGGCCTAAATCAAGTAAGTTGGTAGAACTTCATGACTAAATTAAGTATAAGCTTATCTAATTTAAGATTTAATTTAAGACATCGACTGAGGGTGCTTGATGGAATTTCAATATCAAATTTGGATTATTGAGATTTTGTACACTTCCATGTATTTTGTCACTAACGACCCGGGTTTCGCCTTTCGGCATCTTCAGGCATTCGAGCACACGAATGGACTCGAACTGAGAGACAGTAAACAGTGTCTAACGTTTATATAAAAGATACAAATGCGACAAATATTATTTACGAGGTAAGATATTATACGTCTGAGAGCTAATGGCTATGAGGCGTCTCTTATAGATAGTCTTGTATCAAAAAAACAACGTAAATTAGCAGAAAAGATGCTAAATTTCGGGAACTTGTCTAAAGACATAGACCACCCTGGCATAGAATTAGTTATTTAGGTTGCACAAGCTTTTAAATTAAAAAACAACTCGCTGATAGTGTTAGACCGGCGTTCTATTGCAAAAACTCTCTAGGCAAATTACTTATTAACAATAAAGATAGAGTAAACTTTAAGAACAAATCTGGTATTTATAAATTACAATGCAATGATTGCCAACATTTCTATGTGGGTAAAACCACACGTACATTAGATATAAGGGTATCAGAACATTTAGCTGCCTTTAGATTAAAAAAAGAAACTTCGACATTCGCAAATCACTTGCTAATGGAAAACCATACGTTTAATGCGGATGATGGGGTTAAACTGTTGCATAAAAACATGGGGGATCATAAATTATTTTATCAAGAAATTTTGGAAATTAATAGAGCCGAGTTAAATTCCTTGCCAATTTTGAATGAGCAGCTGAACCTTCCTAATTCCCCGCTATTATATCCTATACGTTGAAACACCTAACAGATGTCACTAAATGTGGAATGATTGTATATATTTACCCATTCGTCGAATTACATCCCGTCAAAACCCACAATACTATTATAATTGTAAAATCACTGGTATTTCTAAAAGAAGTTGAAAAGCGGCAATTCGCCACTCTGTTAATATGGTGTTTACAAAATAAGGATTAGGGCGATTCCCGAAATTTTAACTCAGGTATCAGTGTGGCTCTCAGACGTATAATATCTTACCTCGTAAATAATATTTGTCGCATTTGTATCTTCTATATAAACGTTAGACACTGTTTACTGTGTCTCAGTTCCATTCGTGTGCTCGAATGCCTGAAGATGCCGAAAGGCGAAACCCGGGTCGTTAGTGACAAAATACATGGAAGTGTACAAAATCTCAATAATCCAAATTTTATCGATATCTGTCAATAATCCACGTAGAACCAGATAGATTTTTAATTTTTAGCGTTATTATAAAACTATGTACTTGCCGATTTCATTGCAATCTTTAAAAAAATGTCGCACGTGCTCCTATTGGTAATATATAAAAGCAAAGTATAATACATTTTTAAAATAAACTCCAGACAAATGAGAAGAAGTATTTCACAAATAACATTAAACATGTGTTATTGTAATACTATCGTTAGTTTATCAATATTATTTTTATTTATAAAACATTGACGGCTCGTGAGTAATAAATATTTAAACAAAAATGTTGCATTATAATCAGCACGTATATATATCTGATACCCATATGGCAGATTATAATTATATCACTGGACGACAGAACATAGTTATCTATATTGATGAAAAGAATTTAGCAGATTGCAAACAATGAGTAAGTGATAAATTTATATTATAAGTAATAATTATCATAACGTATGCTATCTTAAATGGATTGCATTTGGACTTATACTCTCTTTACCTATGTGGTGAATTCATTAGTGATTGTATATAATTTAAATTTATCAATTTAATACTACTCTCGACAAGAGAATTAAGGGTGCTGGAGTTGTTCCTTTTAATGTGTTAACTGTCAATTCTTAATGGAAAGGCATTATATTTTAATAAATAAAACACAATTGGTTTGTACTGCTTCCACATGTTTATAATGATTGATAATGCTCAGGACCGGTTTATAATGATTAGACCTGTTTTAATTTTGTTGTTCAGATATTTGTTTGGATGCCCCTGACCCATCTTCGTTCTCCATTTACCATGGCTGTTTAGTGTTAATGTTAATTGTGTATTTAATATTTCATTGTTTTTAAATGGTTCACTAATTTCTTTTTAAAATTTCCCAATCTGCTATGATGCTTAATTAATATTTATGCACCAGTCACAGTCATTCATAAAATTTTTGCGCAGTTAATGTATTTTTTATTTTTGATTACAGATTAGTATTTATTGATTTGTAAGAGGTCCTAGACATTTTAATTGTTGACTATTTAATTTCATTTGTATGATGATCTGTAAATTGCTATCGTTCATGAACCAACTGTTTTATATAACTTGTGATTATTAACATTCAATTTTATATATTTAGCCCTGTTTTGATTGTATCTTTATCACTTGATAATACTCGTGATGAGCGAAACCTGTCCTCATGATTATAAACATGTGGAAGTAGTACAAACAAATTGTGTTTTATATATAAAAATAGTACAAATTATAAATTCCAAAATGAATACTGAAGTTTATTCTCCAGATGGTTATCCGAGGAATCGACGATAATATTTTTTACTTTTCCCAAAGTGAAAACCTAGCCTGGCAACGGAAGATGATGATACCCACTGTGAGAAATTTTAACATTATTGATCTAGTAAAAATTTTAAGAGTTCATTTTTTAATGAACTTTGTAATTAATTTTTGTGTTCATAAAAAACCTGTTTTCCAAGTTTTTATATTAGATTTTATCAGAACTTGCCGAATTTTTTGATAATTTATATTTTTAATGTGTTTTTATACGAATACATTGAAATTATATACAAATTGAATATCGTAAAATAACCACCAAAACCATAGAAAGCAAATTTTAATAATGGCGAGGTGTTGTTACCTGCAAAAACAAGTCACCGTCTCCTCGACATCCAGCGGCAGAACGAGGCCCCTGGTGGGGGGCGGGCCGACGCTGGTGTAGCGGACGCCGAGCGCCCTCGCCGCGGCGCCCCTTCCCGACGCGAAGTTGCCAAACATCGTCGAGGGCCACATCGTGCGCCACCCCTGCCACTCGCTCCACCCCGGCCACCTTCGCCGAGCCCTGTGGAGCTTTTCGCACACACCGATGACGGCGGCCGGGCCGAACGACGATGCCACTGACGACGATGTCGCAACGATTATGTATAAAACGATGTTGAATCCAACGATTGACCAGATTATGTAATATCAACTACGCCAGTCTTCCTTGAAGCACAAACTGACCATTTTAAACCTTGTCATAAGATGTCTTCTGGGACACAATATGTGTAACTTAAATTAAAATTCAGTTTCACCGCCTCAATTGTAATTTATTTTTATTTCAACGATCAACACTGTTTTACTTTTGTAAAATTCCAAATTTTGGTATCAATAATGGTATCAAACACGACTATAGAACATAATCACTGATTAAGAACGAGCTTTTTATCGACCACCAAGTCAACAGACGTATACACAATTTGCGATATTCAACAATTGTAATCAAACACATAGCTATAATAAACTTCCAACTTGTTTAGATTTGTAATAATAATCAAATCAATAATCAATAATCAAATTAAAGAAAACATTGACTTCGACATTATTTGACGTTTGTCAACACACGACAATGAAGTGTATAGGTATTATAAAAAATAAAATCTAATTAAAAAAACACGTTGATTTGATATTTGTCAATACGCGACAATGAAGTGTAAATAAGTATTGCATAAAAACAATGCAATAATTTCTAAGACGATAAGTATAAATAACTGTTGTAAAAAATAAAAGTAACATTAAGTAAAACCACCTTCTATGTTAAACAAACGAATATGATTTTATCAAATCACTTTAATTTTTTAAAACAGACTTCACGTTGAAAATATTAAATGTTATTAAACAGTACGCGGAATTATTTTTCACATTGGTATTAATTATTCATTTAAGAAGTGTTTGAAATTCAAAATATATGTCAAAGAAATTTCATGATATTCTAATACTAACTTGTATCAGCGATGCACAAAAAACACGATTCTATAAACCTCGAGACCGCGATTGTATCAACGGTAAAACAACACTAAAAAATGAACAAAACGAATCATGACTGTTTACAGAACAACGTCACCTGATTATAAAAGCAACGTTGAGCACACTTTTTAGGTGATTTCTTTGGCGTCATTATAACTTTTCGACTGACGTTGTCGAGCAACAGAAACGAAATATCCTGCGGCATTTGCTAACCAGCAGCCCACGTCGGCCGGTACAATAGTTTCACCACATATTTGGTTTACCCGATTGCGGAGCTAAAAAGAATAAAACAACACAAAAAACGACGAAATCTGTGCCAAAAATTAATCAATTCAAAACAGAAAGAAAGTCGACGACCTTGGCTATGCAATTTTTTCGTTTCATTATTCTCTAACATAAAAGACCAGGCGTATTAATTGGGCTACAACACCACGCGCGAATAGGAAGTGTCTTAATCTCCACACACCGAAATGAGATGCTATCACTCACACGAAACTAGCACAACAAAACTTAAGCAACAACAAAAAAAAAACACTGTTCGCAGACTTTATTTTTAAGAATATTTTATACGAGTTTTACACCTCCGCGAGCGGCTGATACTTTTCGAGGCTAAACGAATATGGTACGTGTTTCTAATGAGTCACAGATTCCATTATATTATCTTGTCACAGTTGAGTTATATTGGTTGCACATGCACTCACAATAGAATTCCGACACACATGTAGCATCCGCGAAACCAAAAGATTCCACCGGAGTATGGACAATCGGTAATATCGGATCGACGGCGTGTACGCTCGGACGGCCGCGTCGAATCGGATCGATACTGCACGGAGTGTGAAATCGGGACACCGCGATGAAATAAATGTAAACAGCCACTTTGAACCAACAGGTGATTCGGAGCGGCGATAACACACTTTGTTTGAGATTTCTGGTTATCAGTTGCGACGCGACCGCACTCAGCCAATCGCTGGTTTAAAACAATACGGCGAATGTAAAATACTCTCACCTGGAGAGATAACATATCTGTGCCGCGTAATCGTTGAAGCCACCTGTGTGCGTGTAAGCAGCGTATCCGAGAAGTCTAGGGCGAATATAAAAGATTACTACAAAATTATAACAGATAATACATATAAGTGTTACAAGCATTTTTTTCTAACGGAATAATAGACGAGATGTTTGACAGGTTTTGTTTATTTATTAAAAAAATAAACCCATAAATTAAACTAGTATGTAGTGAAATTATAAACACCTTTTAAAGTACATAATCTGATTATATATTACGCAGCTTTTGTTGTATAGTGCTGAGTGCTTTAACCTGTCTCTTTCAACTCCTAGTAAGTTCAATATTAAATTCACATTTTTTAAATTAACACCTAAGATCTTCGGCATGGATTTTTGTGATGTCTTTTCTCTACAAGTTGATCAGGAGCGTCATGAAAAATTCTCATCGAGTTTTCTTTCAAAACATCTGGCGCCTTGAATATAATTACATGAAATTCCGTTTGTAAACTATTTTTATATTCTCTATTGCAGGGTTTCTTAAACTATGTTCCGCGGAAAACTGGGGTTCCGCCGAAATTAAGTCGGTGTTCCATAAAAACCTGGAATGGTTTCATATGCTGCTACTACTGTAACGAATTCAAAAATGCTTAATGAATATTGATGATGCCTACCTAACAAAATGAACATGGTGTTTCGCTAAAATTTCACGAACTAGGTGTTCCTTGGCGGGAAATGTTTGGGAAACCCTGTAATATTGAATGAAATTGATTTGAAGCATCAATTTTCTATGAATTTCATACGAATAAATTGACATGCAACATTTTGGCTCTGACGTAAAAAAAAGCAATATTAGCATTTATTTTATTCTACTTTTGAAAAACCATTTCATTTGCAAAACAAAATGCAAAATTTTGTCACGTTTAGTTAAGACTATGTATTAGTTTATCACTCAATGAAGCGATCAGTTGTGTTAACAGGTTTTTATTTCCCATATAACAAAGCGATTTGATACTAAAAGATTGAAACAACGTCTTAGGACGGGTTTATATCTAGTACACATATGACATATATATCGAGTTTAAAAAAGCAAAAGGACATAACCATCAGTGCTTTCAATTAATTTTTGTCTGGGTTACGTCTTTTTGCTTTTATAAAGTCGATATATAAATGACAAAAGTATCTTTGTTATATTTAAGACGTGCGTATTCCTTTGTGAGATTTCACGTTCTATAAACAGCCGGATTTAGAATTATTTCATACAAAGGAAAAATGAAATAAATTATACGAACACAGTAAAGCGATAAACAGCTTATTTTTATATTACTAAAAAATAAATGTATTTATGAAATTCGGTTTTCAGCACGATGTTTTCTTGATAATTAAATATACTGGTAAATATTTTCTCATCACGAGAGACACACCTACTTGCTTTTTTGCAACAAAAAAAAACAGCATACAAAAAACACAATTTTCTATGATTAATAATCGTTATCTAGTAAGTTTATAAAATGCTAAATATCTATCAGAACTGTTTTTCAAAAGCAATGATGTAACCGATTTTATCAGTAGAAACTAAATATAGAATAAGTCTGATTTACCAATACGATATAATATGAAATCAAAGTTAACATTTTTTTGCTTACATGTTTTATGTATGACCACAAAATTACTAGGTACTGAAAAATACGTTTTTAAGTATAATATTTTAATCAAATCATATTATTCTCTATAAAACTCTATAGTCTAAAAATATGAATTATAGAAAATTAATTATACACATTTTTTATAATTAATTATAACACACAATTAATTATAACACATTTTTTTTTGAAAATTCAATAGAAAGATTATCTGGCATTACAGCTGACAGCCAATGGACCAAAAATTTTGGAAAATGGAAAATCAACTTGATCAAAATTGTAATGTCACTCATGTCCAAGATCACAAATTCAAATTGAAAAAAATATATATTGACCTTGCTGGGACTTGAACCAGGACCCACTTGATCGCTTGAGTAAAGCTCTTACCACTAGACCACAGACGCCGACTAATAATTTTATCTTGAATATTTATTTGATATTTTCATAGAAAACCTTGAACTATTGCTGTTATAATTTAATATTTTATATGAAAGTTTTTAAACTATGTCCGCTCGAAATGTGGACCATATGGCCTTCTAATAACAGTATCTCTACAAAAGTTTTTCTAAGAAAACTGCCTGTTACTCAGTTGCTCTCTTTTTATTAAAATAGTGTGGATATAAGTATATGGCTAGGACAGGATTATCTAATCACTCTTACTATACCCCGTTTGTAGGATCGAATGGGTGGGAGGGAATTTTTGACATCACAAACATTCATGTCTTCGAGAAGAAAACGACAAATCGATTTTTTATGCGTGTAGTTTGCATACCCATTGTATCAAAGATGAGAAAATATTATGTTACGGAGTCGCTACAAAAACACAAAAACAAAATTACGAAAATTCATTATCAATTTAAAAAAAAAAAAAATCTCGGTGGACTCGAACTGACATCAGTTCGAGTCCATTCGTGCGCTTGAATGCCCGAAGATGCCGAAAGGCGAAACCCGGGTCGTTAGTGACAAAATACATGGAAGTGTACAAAATCTCAATAAAAGGGTCCAACACCCAACAAATCGTTACCGATTTACTTATTGCTATTTATTTTAACTTTCATATTAATGAAAATGTGTCAGATATATTTTTTTATATTAAACCTTTCGTGGACCCCTCCGATGTTGTCCACGCACCCCCAAATATTTTTTAATTTTCCACAGACCCCTTCAGTGGTCCCAAGGACCCTGGGGGTCCGTAGGAACCACTGATTTACACGTTGGAGTATTTCTGCATTATTATTTGTTATTCTTATTTTCGGATTAAAGTATAGGTACAGCTATTGTGACTAATCGACAAGTAATCCAATGAATCAATAAATTGAATATAGTTATAATAGAATTATCATCTGGGGATGTAAAATAATGTTACTTCTTTAACGGTCTGTGAGGAAACAGTGTTTGAAATAAACATATGCTAGCACGGAGCAAGTTTCGTTTTCTAATTTATTCTAATTTTAAAAAGGTAAAACAATACTTACACAAAAGAATTAAAATAATAAATGTCAAAATCCAGTTTTAATATGGAATGATGAAGGTCGTGTACCATGTTATTCCACATAAATAACAAAGAAACCGAATAAATTAAGGATGACAAATATTGTTTCAATCGAAATGTTTTTTTTTTTCACTATGGAGATTATCTCAGCAGATGTTGTTCTACAAGAACTGCTATTACTCAGTTGCTTAACCTATATTTTTCGAGTAGAGCAGGAGTAGAATAAGGCTAGGACAGGACAGTAGTTAGCTTATCACTCTCACTACACCCCGTTTTTAAGATCGGATATGTGGGAGGGAATTTTAGACATCCACGCCTACGAACACAAATCAATAGGCCTATTGAAAAATCAATTTATGAAACACTCCACACTGGGATTCGACAGATAATTTTTTATATTACATACATTTCAACAAAAATATAAACTGATCATTATTTGAGTTTTTTTAGATTGATTCGGAACGAATTATGCAAATATTCGAACCACAGAATACAGCATGGAAGCAAAATAATAATAAACGTCAGAAAATAGTTAAAAATAATGAGAATAATACATTTTAATATCTATATAAATGTCTGAAATTTACAGTTCCTATCCTACTTATTTATTACATCCTGTCGCATCATCGCTGTATCCGGTTTGCGGCAGGAAAATTATGCGTGCGTTGAAGTCTTTTTGATCTAAAAGTTAGCTCCATGACGTGGTTTATTGTTGCGATAGCACATTGCGCTATTCTTAATTGGCCATGAAATTATGAAATTATTTAAGTAAGCAAAGACATCAACATTTAAATACAACTAAATTGATTTAAAAGAATTTATATGGAGGAATTTTAAACTCAAAATATTTAAATCTACAAGTATGTATTTAAATTTATTTTTAATATTTAAAAAATCTGACATTATAGCTGACAGCCAATGCGCCAAATATTTTGAAAATTGGAAAATTATACGAGATAAACTGGATGAGAAATAAGAAAATAATGAAGCCTCGCGGAATTTGAATTTAATATTCGCACGATATTTTTTTTCAGCCATATCCGCTACCAATGAGAAGCATATGGACGTCTAATGGAGCATCTCAGCACAAGTTGATTTTACGAGAATTATTTGTTATTCAGATGGTCAAATTCGTTTTTCAGAAAGGGTAAGGATGGAAGGACTAGGATGGAGCGAAAATTTTACGTACCAAAAATTTATGTCATTTATCGCTGATTTTCTCCTTTCAGCCTCTTCGGGTTTTTGTACCTAGTACCTATCCGTAACATATTAAAAATGCATACTCAGTTTTAGTGCGATTTTCACAAATAAATATTTGTTGTTTCCAGTTAATCTCAAACATTCAATAATAGGAAATTCAATTTTGAAATTTGATATTGAAATTCCATCAAGCACCCTCAGTCAATATCTTAAAATAGGAAATCTAATTGGTATGTATCCTTATTGTCTGAATAAAAAACATTTCATTTTTTAAATTTCGATACTTGGTGTAAATACTTCGGATAGTATTTATACATAATGCGAGTTTTTGGATATTGTGGCATTGAAACAAGTATTTGAATATTGTGGGTATAATGTCTTTGCACACTCGCGGTTTTTTTGTTTGTCCAATATTCAGTAGGTATACATTTAAAGCAAATAAAATAACAAGTCACGTTTTGGGAGGGTCATAATACGCATCATCAGACCGTGAGTCAGCATCGCTACGTGAAAGAGAACACGACTCTCAACAGCGTGGCAGTGAATTCAAAGAACGATAAAAATGGAGAAGATACTGCTCCTTACGTCAACTACTTTATTAGAAACGTGACATCTAATCTATGTACTTTTCATTTCAAATCCAGAACACTACTTTATTGGGATGGAGAAATATAAATAAATGAATTCAAATTTTAAGTATCGAACATTGAATATTGCAATTGTAATATTTTGAATCGTAGGTGATTGCAGTATTACAATTTTCAAATTGAGAACATCATTTAATTGTAAGAAAAGAAATTAAATTTCAAATATCGAACATTCAATATTAAAATATGGAATTGAAACATAGGTGCTTGTGTTGTAATTTTCAAATCAAGAAAACTAAATATATCCTTCGCAATGATAAAATCATCATAAATGGAAATATGATTTGAATTTGGAATAATATATATAACACGGGAAAGCAGAATCGGCAGGGATACAATAAGAGAAATCAACATTTTCAGGTAGTGTCTTCATACATTTAAACATACTGAAGTTATAAATATCAGTAATAAGCGTTACAATCATTGTTGAGAGCCCTTCAGACTCTCGATTTCAGCCATACGCTTAGTGTATGCACCATGCATCATCTAATTATGGCACTGGACAAGTTGACTTTCCCACTACGACCCTTTTTGCGTATGCGGCTACCCATTTCACGTCCGCCTTCCATAACGCCTTAACGATACAGTAAACAAACGAATGTACTCCCCCTCCCTGTCTCTTGACGAATGAACGCATAGAAGACATTCTACCATCCATGAATTGAGTAACCAGAGTTTATCAAGGATTAAAAAAATTGTAAGAGATTTATGAGGTTTGTTCGGGCTTGATGTGGCTTAGCACACATAAGCCAGCACGCGTGAAAACTGTTGCAGCTATGGTCTCCTACTCATCATCCTTATGCAGAATATAGTTTACAAGGCGTTACTCTTGGATTTAAACACATACTTATATATCCTTGACATTGTTTTTTTTATCATTTATCACAATTAGTTCACAATTATATCAAGGTTTTACTGTAATATCCATCCAGGAGAGGAATAGTAAATACGTACACTTAAATTATTCAAGAATCAAACGCCCTCCATGCTTTACTGGAAATTGAGTACGATTGTAAAAAATCTTCCGTATTAAAAACACAGACCGCGATGTTTACTGGCCTAGAAAGAATGAATCATTTAGAGCCATCTCGTACTGGTTGATCTCTTGATAAAATAATTTTCATTTTACCACATTGCACAAAGAATGTCCGCATTTTTGACTGGACTCCGATAATAAAGGAACAAGAAGAAAATTATATTGCAATTATTTCAAAACACTGATGGTAAGTATCCACTCATCGGTTACGGAGTTATTGTAACACTAAATTAATTTTATACCAATATGTGTACAGTAAAACACCGATTCATCGTTTTTTAAGGGCCCCTCAAGAATAAACGAAAGGTTTAATATTTAAAGTCATTAACCCATCACTCTACGTCTAGTTTTTTAGAGATTACGTATGTAAGCAAGGGTTGATAAGATAACACTTACGGTCTTGGACATTTATTTATATAAATAAAAAAAAAATTGTAATAAATTCTTGTTGTATAAACATTATAAGATGAAAGTAAAAAATATGTATATTAAGTATTGAGTACTCCACGTTTTTTTTAAATGAAAACATCATGATCTGTTTCGCTCAATTAATGAACGTCTTTAATAATACTTTTTTTTTTTTTTATAAAAACAACAGGAATATTTACTATACATACTTTTTCATTTTATTTTACTAATTTATATATCGATGCACGGAGGATTACCAATAGACCGTGGAGATCAATTGATTGTGAACTGATACCAACCTGTGATACTTCTAAAATTTATTACATTTATATTGTAATTCCACTCTTAAATTCCCCGATAAAAACGCAAACCTTAAACACTGACCACTGGCAACATATACACAGTCGACTAACACACTGTATTACGTAGAACATTCGATAACATCTACGCGTAATACCTAATATAAACACGGGAATTAACTTGAAAAGTGAACTAAAAAAAATATCACATAGTAAGCTGGACACACGCCGAACCGAACGACTGAAGAAATCTGTAATATTTACGTCGTGTTGGTGAGGGGTAGTTCTGCGAAAGGCGGCGACCGGGGTCGGACGGAAGCACCTCAAGGTCTGCGAGGAAGCCATTTCTCGCCGGCGTAGGTCGTGCGATATGCCAGCGCCTCTCAAACGTTTCGCGTCGCATATTTCCCCCCAGTGGCGAGTGGTGTCCGTTGGAGGAATCCGAAATGTGACCGAAATGAATAGTGTGAACTTGGACTATCGAAGAGGTTTAAGAGGTTTTGGAAGAAATATTTAAATGGAGTGAAACTTCGTTATATACGTAATTTTACAGGGAGTTTTTAAATACATATACGAAACGACACTCCCGAATCCAACTCATGTATGGTATGACTGTTGCAGATGTGTGATCACGTGCTAACCATGAGCTGAATATTGTTTACGATTCATGAATCTTGGATTTATACACAAATAATATCAACGGGAGGTTTTTAACCATTTTCACATTCGACTAGAATTTTTTATCGAGGTTGTACCGAGATAAATTTGTTATTGATATAAACGACATTCGCGAGGCAATAAATATCTATATCTCACGGACCCTTTAATATTATGAGATTATGGTCAAATGCATTTTTTTTGTACAAATAATATATATTACATTTATCACCTTATCAATGGAAATCATTTTTCATTTGTTATAAATGCTCTAAAATAATCTAAAAATAATCTAAAAATCTAGACAAACGTGCCAGCATAAGTGCTGAGACTTTAGCGATACTTTTTAAAATATAAGAAAAAACAGCTCATTCGTGCGCTCGAATGCCTGAAGATGCCAAAAGACGAAACCCGGGTCGTTAGTGACAAAATACATATAAGTGTACAAAATCTCAATAACGCAAATTCAAAAATATTTATTGAAAAAACACTCATATGATATTATACATTCAAATGTCCGAGCGTTACTTACTGGGCAATCCTTTTGAGAAACAACATGCTTTTAGTGATTACCTCATCACAAAATGTGATCGATTCGCATGCATGTAGCACATTAATATCAGTTTGAATCATTTAATTGACTAGGGATGAGGCAAAATAACAAAATTAGGGCTTTTAGTATGATAGTCCTTTTATTTGGATTAGTATCCACAATAACACCCGAATTTTAGTTATCTTTGGAATAGTATTTACGTTTGAAGTCTATTAGTATAATCATGTTCAACTACAATTATTTTAATAACATATCCACCTTAAATGAGAAGTATAATATGGATTCGTTTTTGAGTATTTTAACAGTGGGTATTGAATGATGAAAGGCTCAACCTCTCATTCAGACAGGATATCGAATAGGTTACAAGACATCGAAAACTAATTTGAGAATTATAAAAAAAAACTTGAGATCGAAGGCATATGTGTTTGTGTTTTTTTTTCTTATGAGCTTGATCACAAGTGATCACAACTTGCGAATCACGAATTGCTTTAATACCAAATATTTTATTACTATGTATACCTACCAGTTTTATATTCGCAAGGGGTCAACTGTACAGTATAAAGATAAGAACCGATTTCGCAGAACAATGTTCTTTCTTTGTGCGAAACTAGTCAGTAAGTATTTTAATCAAGAATAGTTGACGAGTTTTATTTATTGTAATTTAATTGTATCCTTTAAAACTTTTATTAAATAAATCATCAATCCACGCTTGATTGTAGTCTTTTCTAACCTAATAAAATTTATTTTCCTCCATGAGAATTTATTTAACTTAGTCATATTTGGATAAGTATCTGAAAACACTACTCAATGTTTCAATAAAATTGACGCACATTTTGAAGAGTTTAATTTAAATTTTTATTCCTGACGATATTGTGTCACTACTGTGCAAGCTGTCAACATACATAACGGATTGTGATAATTGAGCGTTTTTTTTTTAATTCACCATCCGAACATTAATTCAAACCGTATAACAAAGTTTTTACAGAGATGATGTAAGCGTGTGTGATCGATTCATATTGTTTTATTACACTTAGTTACAAAGCACAATAATTTTAAGTTATGAAATAAAAATGCATTGATTTCAGAATGAAATTTTATTTTAATTAGTAGTCAACTGAGTAATGGTCTCGCAGTTTTCCATAGGGCCCGGGAACCACGAAATTTTAAATAAGCTATTTTTAATTTTTTAGAATTGAACATACTTATAAGCTCCTCGCTATAACTGCATACTTGCGCTTTTATTATTGCAATGGTATTGATTTGATTGAAATATATGGAATAAACTTAGGCATTTAAATATATTTAAAGCGGGTATCTGATTAAAAATAACTCAAGCGGGCTTTGAATAATTATTTTAGAAACGCTACTGGATATGAGTTTGAAATTATATCGATTTTTCCATTGTCAAAAGAATTAATTACTCAGATATTAGTTTAGAATGAGTGAAAAATTAGTAAAATTATTTTCGCTATTTAACGTAAAATTATCAATATTTAATGAGACACCTATTAGAAGGCACGTGACGTACCTGTATATTATTTTGGAAAATCAATATAAGACACCGTGCCAACCAGATAATTATCGTGAAAACAAAGAATAACTCCAAAGGAAAAAACTTATAACACTGGCAATATGTAAACCAAGTTGTATAAGATTCGTTTCTTCAAATGCATGTATTTATTTAATTCATAAAATGTTTATAATTTAATTTTTAAAATTGTTCCCATCGATTCAACAAACGCAGATTTGTGTGTGACCGTTTATTTACACATTTGTAAAGGAAAACATTGCATAATCAATATTTTACATACCCCATAAACCAGTCGACAGTATCCCTTAAGTATTCTGGTAGGCGCTCCAGCTTGACGAATGTTGATAACACTTCTTATCACGTAAAAATTAACCTGGATTTTAGTACCAGGATCACCTGCTTCAAGCGTACGTAGCTGTCAATATTTTACACAAATACGCTGAACTCAACTCCACTGCACAATTATCACCTAAATTTGAATGGATTCAAAGATATATTTACAATTTTATACAATTACGTCAACGCACGTAAAATTTGCGAAGACGCTACTATGTTTAATTTGTATTCCATGTCAAAATTCAATTGGTACATCGCCGTTCAGGGCCCAGCAGCTGAGCG
Organism: Himalopsyche phryganea; assembly: GCA_022494535.1. NCBI lineage: Eukaryota > Metazoa > Arthropoda > Insecta > Trichoptera > Rhyacophilidae > Himalopsyche > Himalopsyche phryganea. Next base: position 1,660,974 of record JAGVSL010000047.1, read on the forward strand.
GAAAATCGCCATCTTGTTATTGTATATTCGTAGTGAGATCAAAACAGGGGTGACAAGTTTAGTAAAAAATACATTTTCCGACAAATTATTAGTGAAAATTTACTTGGCAGGTCGTCAAAGTGACACACAGTTATGTGTAACATCTAAATGCTTTGATAATTTCGTAAAATTTGAAACCATTCCTCGATTTTATTATAAAGACAAATTGTCTCTCCAAAAATGACTGATTGCAAAATTAATAAATATTCATTTGAAATATTTTCATAATTTAAATGTTTGAAGGTGAATATTGTGATTTTAATACCACTTGCTTATAAATCTGATTTTGATAAAAATAAATTTTCTTTTTTGCATTAATATAGTTGCGCAATGTCGTATAAATATTTTTTAAATCAAATTTAATTGGAAAATTTTATTGTCAAATAGTATGTAATACTAGTAAAGTTATCATTGAGCTCTTACTAGGATATTTGCTGCTTAAAATTTATTTTACAAAATGTATAAATGTTCCAACATTAAATATGTTATCTTATTTTTACTACAAAGGTTGGATTTAATTAGAGGTTTAATAAATGATGTAGATATTTACTAATACCTACTGACTTTCTTGAAAGTAGTTTCAAGATTTTATTTTGAAAATTCATATAAAACAAATAGCTATTTATAATTTTTCTTGTCTATGAAGAGTTGATTACAGGTTATCTATTTGACACTTTATATTCCAAGATTTCTTGATCACGCTCTAACTTTGCAATTTGACATTGTACTGAGATGTATCGTGTACCGATTCGAGAACCCGATGAATTAGCTGCGGAAAGTCGAATAGCAAGGCAAAATACTATTCAAAATCTTGCAGCTTTTACCATACTTGTCGCCGCAATAAAAATTGGTGAGTTTTATAGGTTATATTGTAGTTTGACTTTTTTGATAATTTCTCCCGACGATCAACGCGATCACCGTAGGGCTTATTAACATATGTAGTTAAATATGCTTTACAGCATGCAACACTTTTTCTGCCTGAAAATTACTTAATGCTGCTGAAAACCATATAATTCGTTAGGCAATTATCAAAATGTTTAACATTAGAATCAAGGAAACAGATAATTTATGCGAACAACGAAGATTTTCAACCTATGTAAACATGCTTTACAACATGCTACTCTTTTTCTGACTCAAAATTACTTTATGCATCTAAAAACAATCCCATTCTTTGGGGAATTTGATTGAAATTGTCTAAAAACGAAACATCTTAATTCAGCATTAATTATACGTAGTATTTCGACACCTTTTTTTAAAAATTTGCCCTATGGTTGATTGGCTCCATGGCTTTTAGAAGATTCGTTTGACATATTATGATGACTTTTCCATACTGATAGTATTCGTATTATTTCGCGTAAATTATCAGTTTCCCTGATTCCTATGTATAGTAATTTGGTATTTTATTATTTGTAAGTAAATATGCATTATGGCATTTTGTGCATTTTGTGCATTATCGGGTAGAAGAAGAGTAGCATGCTGTAAAGCATATTTACCACCAATTGTATGTGCCATATTATATGCTTTCAATCATTTAAGCTTGATTGAAGGATTTTACAGAATATAATAATTGCCAATTCAAAACTGGAAATCCAGCAAATGAACTGACTGGAAGTATTTCATTTAGGTCACTATCTCTGGGATATTTGACCCTAAAATTGTAGCAAGACAGTTAACTTTTTGAAGCATAGATTTAAAATGAAACTTACTTAAACTAATTTACTTATTTTAAAAAAAATGAAAACTAAGCAATTCACTGCACGATTTCCAAACATTTTTTGAAATCTCTGCTTTGTGTGTTAGGTTGCCAGATAGTTCATCGCTTACAATCATATTTATACCCTTACTTTCTTTTTGTTTCAGCTCCTTACATTCTGGAACGTATTAACTTCTGAAGATGGGCGATGTAGGAATTAAATCTATGTTAATAATTATGTATTAAATCAGTAGAATGTAAAATAAAAGGGCATTATGTGATAAGCTACCCCAAGCGTATTATTTCATATTACAATATTTCAATCTAACTAATATGTTCTATCGCTGGGCCTGTAACTGGTGGTATGCGAGAATTCTGGTAGTCCGCAGAGAATTTTTGAGTGACCGAATAACAACCAGTTATGGTAGAACAATTCTGCGATGCTCCATTAGGATTCCACATGTTCCACATTGGGAGCAGACGTGGTAAAATTATGGTGCATATTCAGAATACAGATATTCCTTGTAAGTAATATCCAATCTCAAAGAATTTGAGAAACCCCGAAGTTTTCTGAAATTGAATTAAAACCATGGATATTCCTTTGATTAATGTTGATTTACAAAATACCTCAACATAAACAGATCTGAAACTGTTGATTTGATACAACTCACCAAGAGTAGGTGTCTGAACTGGAGGGACATGCACTCATTTTAAAGAGAAGGAAGGTTTGAAAAAACTACAGAACTACACCCTTGGACAAGTATTCATATTGGAAATTAAAAGATGAATTTACCGACCAAACGTATGGAATGCCTTAAATATTTTTAGATGACTAAAAAAATTTCTTATACTTACTGAACAGCACTGGTGTAGCAAGTGGGGTGCGGCATTTTCGAAGATGAATAGAAAATTTCGACGGTAAAAAAAATATTTTTTTTATATTTATATAATCAATGCATGTTATGTTCCATTCATCTTGTATTCTCGGTCTAATTTGTGACTCGCTGACAAAATACACTTTTTCTAGGGGCGGCATTTTTGAAAATGAGTAGAAAATTATGTAGGTAATAAACAAATACGAATTGTTATACCTTGTGATTCACTGAAAAAATTTATTTCTTTTCTGAGAGATCTAAGAATAATCATGAAGCCTTAATGTCGCAAATATTGAAATGCTTTTAATTTATTTCCTCGCAATTGTGCTACTAGCTGTGAAAGAAGTTTTTCGAAAACTAAATGAATAAAAAAACTATTTAATGTTAACAGTGAGCAAGTTGTGATTTAAAAAATACTTTCTATAATAGCACGCCAACTGCCAGATAACATAGATTTTGCTGAGATTAAAGCGGGGAAAAATATTTTTTTTTTAATGTTATTTTAGTAAAATCTACTGAATATCTTGTTCTAAATCAATTTACAATTTTGAATTCGTTTTTATGTAGAATATATACCTATTAATGTATTGTAGATAAATAATTTTATATTTCCATATTAATAGTAAATATAAAATTTATTTAAATGACTTTTAAATGAATTTTTTGACATGTTTGAAAAACAAACCTGTGAGACTACAAATTTAATATTAAATATAACATTTTTAAATGATAGGATTGTAAAAATATAATACATATTTTTCAAGAAATTTTATTTACACATAAAAAAATTTGCAATTGGCGCAATCTTTTGCATCCTAGTAAAAAAAAAGAGTAGGTAATTGTCAATATAAAACCAACATTTTTGGAGAAAAATTATTAATATTAAACATAAAATTTGCCAGGATTGTTAAAATATAGTATGTTTTTCAAGAAATTATATTTATTCTTCAAAAAAAATTCTGCCTACGGCGCAATGTTTTCTATTGTTGCGGTTACTAAGAAAGTGGGGGAGGGGCTGGCATTTATTTTTATCACAAAGGATTTAGATAGACTGCAGCAAATATATCCCAGTTTACTGATGAAATATTTTTGAAGAACTTGCATTCTCAAATCCTTGTTTCAGCAATGAAGTTAAACTTAAAGATGTAATTATTCCCTTAATTTGCAAGTTGAGAATGACAAATATTGTTCAAATTAAACAAAAAATTGACCATGACCGGTCCCAATATGGATCATACAAACTCCTAATGAAGCTCATATCAGCAGATGTTCTACGAAGACTGCTAGTACTCGCTCAATCTATTTTACGTAGAGAGTAGCAATGCAAGGGTAGGACTAGTGGTTACCTAATTGCTCTCGCTACGCCCAGTTTTTGGGATCAGGTACATGGGAGGGAATTTAGTATACATACCATTAATTGAAAAATCATTTTATGAAACTTGTTACTGATATTTGAACCCATAAACACTGAAACGTTAACCATTCAGCTACAGTCCCGGAAAAGGGGTTTATAGAAACAAATTGATCCTAACTTATGTATTTGTTTGGATACTAAAATTATGAATTGATTGAATACTGCTTATTCATCATTTTTCATTTGACTCTCAAATATCTTTATCGAACGTAGTTGTGTATTTATAAAGTTTGGCTGATGATATCTATTCTTTGTAAAAAACAGTTTTGAACTATTTCAAAAACATGATTTTTATATTCCTTTTTTAATCTTACTCATTAAAAAGGCAAAGTTCAGCAAGAAACACATGCCAAATAAAATTTCTCATGCAAATGAAAACCTTATTCTTATCAAATATTTTTGATTGTTTTGACTTTGTACCTACATCATGTATAATTTTCAACCAAACATTGTCCGCTGTATTATCATGATTACGGCTCATAAACATTCTGATGTTTCTTTATATTTCCACAGGTGGTTCAAAATAGTTTGTATGTACATTGCTTTGGTCATAATATGTGCCCCCCTGAAAGAAGCATATTTTATGAAAAAGTATTCTCAATCAACTCAAATATTCTATGCCTCTCGCTACACTTCTTGTTGCACACCAAAGTTTTTGGCGAACTTTGAATAAAGGGTTTTTGAAGAATTTAAAATGAGCACGCAAGTTTAAAACTTTTTTTGATAGACATAATTTATTACCATACAACTTTAAGTAACTCTCCCATAAACCATAATATAATGATACAAATGAAACTGTTTTACATCTTATATAAATTAAATTGCTTAGTTGAGTGTCTTACACAGTTGTCAATATTTGTTGGTGATGCCTGATTGCAAGAATTTTTATTTAAGATTCATAAAGAAAACATTTCTTTACAGAAATACATAGGTTGATAAATAACAAGAATTTTTCAAGCAAAAACCTTGAAGATTTGCATATAATTGCGAATCAAAAGAATTATAAAATATACAGATTTTTCACAATATTATTAATATCTTCAATCTGAATTCAATGTAGAGCTATAATTGTTAAGTTGAAGCTCACTCGGTGACTATCGATAGAAAATGCATCACAAACAATCAAAATCTGCGACGTGCATGTTGTGACTACAAATTAAATATGAACAGCGGTTCTATTCCTGAATTTTTTAGAAATGTTAGAAAATAAAGATGCCCAGGTTCTAATAAATTTGAGATAGGATTGCAGATAATATAGTTCAATAGAGATCTACATTGTTTTTTTAAATTTATTTTATTTATCTACATAGAATACTTTCATTTTAAAAACATTGCTTCTATTGTTTTGCACATATCATATAAAAAAATTGCTTTGAAATTAATTCGCTGTGTGACTTCAGAGAAAGCAAACTACTGCTGTGGCCGAATGCTCCAAGTAGGTAGCGGAAATCGAAAAAGAACAAGTTTTCTTTTAGAATGGACTTTGTGTATATTTTATGACCAATATTTAAGTATCTAGCCTGCACGCAAAACCAGCTTTTGTTAAGTTTTTTTTTATATATATATGTACATTCAATTCATTTCAACATTGATATTGACTGTACTGACAAGAGGTTTGGTTTCATTGTTAATAAAAGCATAATTTTTTTTTATATTAGCCCCAAAATTCGTATGTCAAACTGGACTCAATATGGGTACAGTTAAATTTAAAAGATAGTTCAAAATCAATTAACGTTCTCTTTAAGATAATCTTTGTCATGCTGTGTACTCAAAACATAGTTCAATGAAAAAAAGATGTATCAATGTAATCTAAAAAATTCTTCATTATGGCTAAATAATAAATAGCATAAAAATAATAATAGCTCTGAGCTTATACAAATTTTGCTAATATGAATTTAAAACATTGAAAGTCAGATTTAACTTTTAATGAAATGGGACTAAATTTTTATTTAAGACTAGAGTACTTGTATGATGGGCAGAAAACATATTGAAACCAATCGATCAATAAAAAAAATAACAAGGTAAAAGAAAAAATATACTTATGTCTCATGATGCAGATTGTGAATATTGATAAAGAAGTTTGATTTACTTATTTTATTCAGATAGTAACAAACTGTGGGATAAAATAACAAGAAATTATCCATAATATCACAGGAACCATGCATATTCCTAATAACTATATCTTTATCGCCATGCAGAACACCATATCATGTCATCTGTTTTTCTGAAAAAAATTGAATAAAGTGAAACATAAAAAGCACACACAAAAAATACAACAGAAAATAAATATAGTTTGGCTCATTTCTTAAACATGTCTAACGAAATCAATTTGATGAATGAATGAATGATATACTCAGTTCGAGTCCATTCGTGTGCTCGAATGCCTGAAGATGCCGAAAGATGGACAAAATACATGGAAGTGTACAAAATCTCAATAATCCTAATTTGATATACATAAGTGATCAAAAACCGTAGTTCGCAAGATGCTATGTTATCAGTAGCATGTGTAAAAAAAGTTAAATAATCATATCTACTGATCGGAAAAATGGCATGAAAGTCGTATCATTTTCTAAAATTAGTTAAGTCAATTGTCAATTGCTTTTGAGGATGATAAAAATATTTGATTAGAAATGTACATAAAATAAATTTATTTATTGAATTCCCCACTCCTTCTCGTGCCTGAGGGACTCTTTAAATAGAATATGTGTAGTTCACCAAAGAATTAAAAATTCCAAAGTAGTTCTCAAACGTGACAGGCAGTGGTTTCCGCTATTACTCAACCTCAAACATTCGCGTTGTCACATCAGCCAATAATTTTTGGGCGATCAAATTAGATTGTTTCAATGTGGTTTATAAGAGGTTGCCACACGTCTGGGCTTGGACGGGTAATTGGGTTCGATTCCGAATAAATTATTTTTATAATGGTGTCATATAAATTATATCTTACAATATGTTATTTGGCCTGTCCTGGTGAACCTTGGTTTGTTGCTCCAGCCTGTTGTGCAAGCGATAAGTTTGGTAAAATATTATGTATATTTCCTAAGTTGTCATCTGAATCTGATCGTAATCCACCTAGAAATTAAACTGATATTAGTGACTGTAGAAGCCCAATGTATGGACATAAGTATTGAATTCTTTTTTATAATCAAAAAGAATTCATTAATGAGGAATAGTAATATTTTAAATTACCACTGTTTGTGTTTTTATTTTGACGCCCATGAAATCCACGTCGCCCTCTTTTTCTTCGGTTATCTTGATTGTTCCTAAGAAGGAGTTTTACATTTTCATTATTCTCGCTGAGAGACTGTGAACCAGTGATAGGTACGGGTCCTTCAGAGTTGACAGCTTTTCGAGGTATCCATCTGTCATTGCGAAGGTCTATTAAATTGAGCATCATGAATCGAAAGCGCAGAGATAGTTGATTGCATTCAGATAAAGTCTTAATGCAGGAAAAGTAATTATCCATGATAGAGTACCCTCTCTTTGAATCCAATTTATGACCGCAAGTCTTGATTAGCTGAACTAAACATTCTAATTCTCGCCGGTTGAGATTCTGACGTCGCAGCAGTCGACGAATGCAGAGATGCACAACACTCTCGGACAGAAGTTCCGTTTTGAAAAGCTCTCCAATGAATTTTATGTTTCCCAGAGTCCTCCGCTTAATCTTATACCGCCATTCTTCATCTTCAGGGGTGAGCGTGCCGTTGGGTGGCTGAAATGCTTCATCGGCCTCTGGTCCATCATCGAATTCCATGCGACATTTTTTCAACAGTAAAAAACGAAAGGTTGTCGGGCTACCGGGCGGTGCAAAATTTGGAGCTTCTTCATTGAGTTTTTTGCACAGCCGAGCGTAGAGCCCAGAATAGATATGCTCGATCAAAGCTTTTTCGAAAATGAGAAGTATCACCCCCTGCAAGATTATTTCAGAAGATAGTTCTAGACTAAGAAGATTATCGCTCAGCTTTTGAAACTTTTCTGGAGTTAGTTTATTAAGAATACTTCTGACCTGGAAAGATATACCTCAATAAAATATATATAGTAATCTTTAAGTACCACTCATACATCCATAGAATCGAATGACAAACCTTGGGGGCAATATCTAAAAATTCGTGCAGATCGATAATCGTGGCAGGAGGGATCCAGTGTCGTTCGACATGAACGACCGGTCCCGTTAGTCCAGAGTCCTCCGTCTTGGTGCCGTTAAATCACTAGGGAATCTCTAGCTCTCTCCCAGAATTCAATTAACCTGTGGAAAGACAACATGTTCTATTTATCAAATTTGGGATATGAAGAAGCTGAGGTACTTTTTTGGTAAAAAAAGTTAGATTCCAGAATATTTTAGTTTCATTCTCATATATAGTTAGTTGTACATGAACATAAAATTTTTAGATTATACAGGGGCAGGTCCCAACAGTTTTCTTCCAGTTTACGGATTTGAAGACATTTTGCTAAACTGGGTGCAAAAAATAAAATATACTTGCCCAAGCTAGTTTGGCACCTTGAATACAAAACACTTCCGTACTCATGGTGTAACTATGCGTTAATTCGGCCTCTAAGCATTTAAATTATTTGTGAAATAGGTCACACAAAAAAATGAAAATTTTGCTATTTGTAAATAAAATAGTTCTACATATAATTAAAAATACACATCAGTTTACGTCTTCTTCCTATAATAAATCATAATTTGAAAACCTTGTCAATTTTACCATCAAAAAAGTCAAAATTAAAGTATAGTAACGATCCGATATGTATGACTGTACCGTATGCAACCGTTTTGTTTCAAACGGCACCGAAACACGTCTCGAGTCTGTTCTGCAATGAAGAATTTTGATTCTTGCCTCTTTCGATAATTTCGCATAGTTTGATATGTATTTCAGTTTTTACACACAAAATATGACGTAAAATAATTACAACTATATTTCACTCTTTGAAATGGTCATTTCGCTTTATAAATACGTGTATATGACAAAACCCACACGGTAACGCAATGTGACTGCATGAGATCGGAAGGGATTTTTTAGCATGAAAACGGCAAGGTTAATGAATATCATGGCATGGACAAAAACTTCAAATCGTGTTTTGTTTGTTCTGGATTCTTTACCAATAAGTGAATTTGAGTTTTGAAGGTATCAAAGAAAGTGTAGGTTACAGAACTAAAGAAAAACTTAACCCGGGCTCTAGCTAATCGAAAATTTAATAAAATCATTCCACAGAAAACGATAATAAAAATGTACCTACCAATAAGTATTTTTTTGCGACAAATATAAATTTAATTTCCCGCTGTCTTTTAAAGTCGGTGAAAACTATATATCATGTGTTAATGTCATCGGTCGTTTCATATTTAAATAAATAATCACATTTTTACATTGACATCTCACAGCTGACAGCGTAAAGTAATATACTATTAGCTGACAGATTGAAGTCGTCAATATTAGTCAATGTTGCCAGTTTACCGTTATTGCTTGGATCTTGGGAAAATGTGGGGCTTGGAAAAACAAAGTGTTGGAATGTAGTACGTACCTACGTAGCGCGCTTTATCAAAAACTTTCTAACATGACTTGTCTTCTCTAAAATACTTCAAATTTTATATAAAGTCAAAATGAATCATATTATAATCGTATTTATTACAATTATAAATATGGAGACGTGAGAAAAAATGTCTGCGGCGCTGGCTTCGTTTTGATAAACCAATAAGTTGGTACCTACCTACTTTATTTATAGTTTCTATTTTTTCGTTTTTCACTTTGACCAATAATTTTGCAAAGATTTTTTATAAAGTTCAACCTGTTTCTCATACTTATAAAAGCTTTGTATTGTGTATAAATATAAATTAAACATTTCTTCACATAGCCTTTTACCCACAAATCACCTATCATCGTCACATGACACCAATCACCAATCATCAAATAATATTGCGTCTGGGGTTTCTGAAGTGCTTAAACCGCCACTGGTCCCAGCAGAAAGAACATTTTAATGCAGGGCCATTTAGAATTTTCATTGCCCCAAGTAATTTATTTTAAGAGACTGTCATGAATTTCACATATGATATTAATTTCAAAATGTAAAAGTACAATGCTCTGTGATCGCTTCAGGACTACTAGCTCCACTGCTTAGAACATAATAATGTAAGCATTCATATCGGACAAAGGATTGAAAGAAGTTTTTATTTTTATTTTATCAAAAATATTTTGTATTAATTTTTAAGTGAAATTTGAAGTCCTTAGACCGGCCTTTCTTAAACCTTCCGAGTTGTAATCCAAATTAGTGTACCTAAGTAATAGTTTTAGTCTCACGACCCAAGATAATTTCAATGAAATAACGCTTACAAACAAAACTATTTTTTTAACTAATACGAAATATATTATTGATACCATTAGATTGTATTAAAAATCTAGTACATATTTACTATGTCCTGTAACTTATGTAGCACAAGCCACATACCGTACGTTAGGACCCCTCTATGAGCTTCTTGTTGAATAAAATATTTGGAGTATTTTATTATTTCACGAAATTTGTTTATTCGAGAATATTTTCCAACTCATAAAATGTAAAAAAATGATTTTCAGGTATAGAACCACTGCCATAGAAGGATAAAGCAATTGTTAATAATTTATTAAATAATCTCATCACATGCAAACAGTATGAAGTAACTTAAAAAAAGAAAATAAAACTGAATGAAATTTTTAGTATAGGCAAGTAATATTATCATTATTTATTTTGCTGCTAATGTTTCTTTATAACAAAGAAAAAAATGATTATCAATGGTTTGCTAATATATTGATTGAATTGGCATTTACTCGCTAGAACTCCATTGCAATAATGTCGAAATATCAAATTATTTAGTACTACAAAAATTAAATGAATTAGTTGATAGCTATTTCGGCCTTATGCCATCGTCAGAGCTACACTGAATTTAACCCATATTTATTTTGCAACCGATTACTTGTTTGATTGAATACGAATTAGTTCAGTACCTAGTAGATTTTTAAATATAAAATAATGTTTAGAATCCTGTATCATTTTTATAAAAAGTAAATTTGAATAAAAGCCACATAAGTTGTTTGGAAGATCATTTTATTAGTTGTATATTAACAGATTAAATAATCATTGTTTATATGCATATCTTTTGTTACATGAATGATAATTCAACATTATGAAATAACCTCTAACATAACCACCATCTTAAAATACTCATATTTGTAATTCTACAAATTAGACACTTCATGGCAACAAAACATTTTTGAGTATTAAAGAATTGAGTCGTATAGTATCAAAGGTAGAATTATCCGTTATTCGAAGTTTCGAAATAAATTCGAAAAACGTTTTGTTGGCGTTTTTTGAGTTTTAAATTTGTATGAGCGGTCATATTGTGATATCACTTAGGGTAACTCTGTGATTGGTCAAAAGTATGATTTACCAAACCGTTCACTTCTGTTTACAAAGTTGTTAATCATTCTGATTTTGGTAGCAAGCATCATTTTCTTTTATATACCACATGTACATGATTTTGATACCAAAATTTCATTTCTAGCCATACACTATGACCGGAAGAATAGTGTGACAGCATTAGTTTAATTTCGAAAATTATGGGATAGTTCTACTTTCGATACTATAAGACTCGATTATAAAAAAATTTAAACCTAAAACTAATGTTAGTACAATGATGATGAACTTTTTTATAAAATTCAAAAGCTAAATGTATATAAGTAATATTTTTTTTGTTTTAAAGGTATAATTGAAACCTACAATAATGAAATTATTTATAGTCGTACCTGTGGGATGCCATTTTTATTTTGAAGAAGTTTAGTTGAAAACGTCAATTAAAATTTTTATCTTTCGAACACATGTGGCTAATATACAAAGAATCTATACATATTTGGATAATGCTGTTTGTGTTTGAAAGCAATGTTGTTCAGTTGCTATTATTGTAGGCACTGATTTCTTTAAATACAATTATTTTTCCTTATCTTTTAATATTTTGTTTGTTGTTGATGAAACTGTTTTTTGAAAACAATTAAGTACCTGTAAATTAAGGTGAGGTCTGCATGTAGTTTAAATTAAAAATAATCACTGAAGTTTACAGCTAGAGGTACTTCATTTTAGTCAATCACTCTAATGTGGAGAATAAGGCAAGCATAGGGTCACACTGCTTCCCTTGGTCAGCGACTTTTCAAATAGGATTCCAACAGCTTGTTAATGGTCGGTGTAGCAGTGTTGAATGGTAATGCATCTGAGGTTGCCACAAAACGGAACCGAGTATCACACCTCAAGACAAGCCCAAGTCATGTCGTATTTCACAACGGTGATGGTCACCAGTGGCTACTTCATTTGTTTGTGAGATTTTCAACAGAATCCTACCAATATACTTCAGGAGTATATCGTATGCATTGTTTTTCAAAGTCAAGAGTTCAGTTGTAGGTGAAACTCATGAGCACATTCATTATTTGATGAATAGCCATGTATTTTTAATGCTATTTTTCAGAAATTAAATAAAGCAGATGAATGTTTCTGCTTCTGATAAAAATAAAATAAACATATACATTTTTATTATAAAATGAACAATTGAGGTCTCTAAAATCAAAAACCTATATGCCCACTTTGCAATGTCAGTAGTAAACGACGTTTTATTGTTTCATGCTTAAATTATTAGATTTATCTCTAGTTTATTTTCTTCCATCATATTGTATTTACAATCAAGAAGAATATGCCTATTTTTAGTAACCCGTCATCTACTAATAGCAATAAATATGAGCAAAATAAAAATGAACATATCGGCATTCCCTTTATCGGTTCATATGTGATTTCTTTGATATGTGAAAGAACATTTTTTCATATGCTTTTGCATGTTATATATATCGTAACATATAATATTATGTGAAATGACTTATAGTATATCGCTCATGATGAAACGGTACCTCGTATACCACATGACACAAATTTTACAGGAGACAAAAAAACTCTTGTCACATTGCATCAAATTCCGTATTTTTTTGTGTTTCACCAATAAAATAATTGTCTATAATTAAGCAAACATAATTTACACATGTGATTTAATTATGTATGATACAGGATATTGCATCTATTACAGTAACAAAAACAGTGGGATAAGATTTATTGCTATTATTTAACTTCAAAAAGAAGTGATGAATATCATTTATGGGATGCAAAATTTTTCTAGATCACATGTTTTTTCACTGTGAAGCATTTTTGTCAAAGTTGTGGAATGCGACATATTATTTTATCATGAGCAAATGAACATATTTTAAGTTGAATTTTGACAAAATGTGGACATATCTGTATTTGCTTTTAGATGTCTCAATACATATAACATTAGTACAAAAAGAGTTTTACAATCCCAAATGTACTTTTTTAGGGACCAAATACGTGAGAAAGTGTGGAATATGGCAGGAATACATTTTTTTAAATTTTATTCCCAATACCAATCATATTAACATTTTTGTTGAGTTTTGTACATAAATTATTCATAATAATTGTTATGTTTTCTTTACAAGTTTTCAAGCTCAGATTATTTTCTGGTAATTGGTTTTCAGTAAAAACTTGATTATTTTATAAAAAGCACTTTTGGTATTATCGTGAAGATGCTTGACCAATTGAGCCGCATCAGCGTGAAATTGTGTCGTATTTATCCAAAATTCTTTTCTATAAAACCATTCATATTTATAATTTGTAATGTGAATATTCACATATACATAATAGCATGTCCGTGCAGTGAATTTGTCTCTTTAAGTGAAGTGCGCAAACGAAATAAAAGGGCATGCTGGCGTTTGCTCTTTTATCCTACTTGCTTATACATAAGTGAGGTTGAGTGATAAAGATACATTTACCACATGTAATTCAGGACAAAAATATTAAATGATTTACTCCAAGTTAAAACTGACTGATAATATTATTTCAAAAACCATTCTAGGCTCAGCGGGTTACAGAAAAGAAGAATTTATGAAAAAAACGAATTTTAAGTTTATATTAATTTACCTTTGTAGGAAAAGATTAAGAAATTTTATGGTGAGAAGAAGTGTAGGTGTAGGTCAGAGGCTCAACATCATTGTTTTATTGGATACTGAAGAATAAATTTAGCAAAATAAATAACAGTATTCAATAGAATAAAACACAATTCAGAATAGGTCTCTGGTATTTTCCTTCAAAGTCATGAAGTAATTCATCAATATCGTTATCTAAATCAGAACTTTGAGCCATCAATGTGACCATGTCGCTTATGAGGAATGCACCAATTGTCGCCTCTTCGTGGTTGTCTTGAATATCAACATTTATAATATGGACAGGTTGACTGTACAGTGAAGGCTGCGACGATATCCACTCGACAACTTGATCGTAGACTCGCTCTTCGCATGTGATAATAACATCAAACCTTTCCAATGACACCTGAAAACGTTCAGGGTGAGGTTTAATCCTTCTATTCCTGTCGAGCATATGGAGTAGTCCGTTTTGAGTGTAAAACGACTTGTCCTTTTCCATTAAATCGTTGTATATATCATCGTATGGAACTCCGAATTCATAGCAATTAGGCCTGTCTGCGGAGGCTCCAGGAAGCTTGACTTTATCTCCCGTGCCGAAAGATTTTACTCTGAACCCTTTTTTGGCAAGAAAAGCGTGCGCTTCCATACTTCTATTCATATTAGAGGAACAGATAACTGCAACGTATAAATCTGATTCCGTCATCTTTAAATATGAAAACTACAGTCAATGCTTTAAGTCCTTTAGGTTATAAATCTCAGAAGTATCATTAAAGATTCCTAAAAATAATGGTAAGCGATACAGTAATACTTTTTCATATTACTTCATCTGGCATAGTAAGCTAGGACACAATATGTGTACCGATAACCCAAATAATTTATCTGTTTCTGGTTTGGAATTCAATTACAATAGCAAACAGCTTTTGGTTAACATTACCATAGACAACGTAAGCCATAAAAATATGACATTTGGCAGAAGTCAATGCATAGACAATTTAGAGATGAAAAATATATTTTATAATCCAAGTGTCAATAAGGGATACTTAGATATCTAATAATTTTCTAATACATAGCGATATATTTTATAAAATTATATTGCGAGAAGGCAGATTTAAAGGCTTATTTTTTTTTAAATAAATCAATTTTTATGGTAATTACCTTCACTAAAACTGATTCGGAAGTCAGAGCTTTTTTATATTGCCCTATATTTCACATCAAAATTTGTCAAACGACCAAAATAACGTTTAATTTACCTGAAGCAGCTAAAAATCATAAATTTTGAATGCAGTTGATTGATTTATAAAAAAGAATCAACTATCGAGAAAGTATTTAGGCTTTCACGTTTTGTATTTATTTCATTATTATTTTTAGGAAACATTGCTAGGTAATGATATATTATTTTCAAGTTGATTTTATAACACTTGTGAATAAAACTTACAATAATTTTTAAATGTCGCGTGATTGTTATAACAATGTAGGTATCG
The DNA here is from genome assembly GCA_022494535.1 of Himalopsyche phryganea. NCBI lineage: Eukaryota > Metazoa > Arthropoda > Insecta > Trichoptera > Rhyacophilidae > Himalopsyche > Himalopsyche phryganea. The sequence continues at coordinate 1,676,471 of JAGVSL010000047.1, forward strand.
AAGATATCGACTAATTTCAAAGTTAGACAAAAAAATGTAAGTACCTACTGTGAACACAATTGCAATCCAATATGGTAATATATTTTCGTTGTTTCATATAAAATAGGTAGGTAATAACATTACTAATAATTATTTATAATACTTTCTTGTCACGTGGTGTAAGAAAACTGAAAATTAATCTTTATTGTCAAAGTTTTTCAATGGTTTAACTATAAATAAAAACAAAATTTCTTGTTTGATTATGAAGCATAATTTATTAAATCATACAAATGTCGGCAGGTCTGTTTGTTTATTATTTTACTATCTTGTATATTACGTAAATTTTTTAAAAATATATTTTTTAAAACTAAATTAAAACCCGAATCCGCCCATCTTTAAATAAGAGGATTGTTCAATTGGTAAACCCTTGCATCTGGCGTACTATATGATCGTCACAATGGGTACTGTTTGACAACATTGAGTTTAATTCCGAATATGCATATTTTTAAATTTGAAAAAAGTTTTAATCAATATTATATGTACTAGGTGCCCGGTACCAGGGCTTCCAATACCGGACCCCTTTTCTGATCTCGGGATTTCGAGATTGACTTTGAGATCCCAGGATCCCAGGATTGAACAAGTCAGGATTACATGTTTGAAATCGTCATGTTTGAAAATTTTTTTGTAGATAATACGTACCATAATAAACTTTGTAAGTAAATGGAGCCAGCGAAAAAAAATGCACATACAAAATAAAATTAAAACCTCATGAAAAGGCATTTGCAGTTTATACAAAATAGGAGGATAGCAGGCACGTGCAGTGGCTTTATGTCATTCTCGCTCAATCACATGAAAAGTGAAGGTGCAAGCTCGGTTGTGCGATAGAGATCGTAATAAGTCCACAGTACGCCGAAGGAGGATAGGCATAAAGGAACACGATGATTTTATTTATTTACTATCAGAATATAAAATAATAATGATTATGAACATGGCGGGCTGGGTAAGGAATTCAATTTTCAGAAAAATATTTCGGACTGTCTTCGGTCATGAGTCAGCCATAAAGCATTATAACAAGTGTAATATTGAGACTCGGCCTCAACCCGGGCCGGGCCTGAAGTTGTAATTTTACAAAATTTCGGCACGTACAGACCTTTAGTACTTAGGTATCTTCATAATTATGCAAAAAGTATTTCTAAGCGGAATATTCATATTTAATTGCGCGTTTATTTTCTTCGATGTTTTTGTATTTTTATTAGTATTTAGAAGACATGTTACAGTTAGACGACTAAAGTTTCACACGTACCTACGTATCTTAAAAATAGCATAGTAGTCAACTGTTTTTTTGCAGATAATGATGCAATAAACAATAAATTGTCGGTCCCTGTCTACAGCAGGCACGAAATATGAGCTAAAGAGAGAGCGCACTACATTTATTATTGTAATATAATATATGAATCGAAAATAGTTACCTGGCTGCAGGAAACTTATAGTCCATCGGAAAATAATTTGCATTTTAACATAAATATTTTTTTGCTATTTTAAGACGAATCCCAAATACCGGTATTGGTATTGAGTCAATCCCGGGATTGATTAATTGCTCGGGATTCCGGGATTGGAAACCCTACCCGGTACTGCCCCCTACGGTATCACGGGACATTACATCGTACAGCTGTTCATATGTTATTGCTAATGACAGTCAAACTGACAACTGGAATTGGGCATCACTGTCAGACGACTGGAGACTGATTCATATAATATAATATAAGAAAAACCACGAGGAGCATCATTAATTTGTACCACTTGTAGCCTATACCAGTACACGTCTGTCCTTAAGTTACGTTATGTAGCATCTGTGATTTTGTCATACGCTTAGTTTGTTGAAGTCGCATGGTCATTGATCATTGGAATAGTAACTCAAAATATATAGAATATAAATACCACTACTAAAATCGTAAATTTCGTAACAATTTTTGCAGTTGTAATATAGTTCTTATGCTTTCGAAAGAAACAGTGGAAAGTTATACGACGTTCATGACCTCAAGGAGATACCGCCAAAAACCTGTGTGACGGTTACAAATATAAATATAATACGGAATACGTACCTCTTACTATTGTAATATTTATTTAAAATTGTGAGGAAATTGTCGAAGTTTCATTGTACAGGTGAGATCGCTAACGATCCGCTTTTCTCTCAACTGTCAGTTGTATCTATACTAAGTCTTGCTGTAATACTTGTTGTAAATACTTGTTGACAAATAATATCAGCTGGTAGGCATAACAACGTAAACTTTGTTAAAATCATGGCAACCAACATATATATTATGTCACAATAAGTTCTTATTAATAGGCCGCCTTTAACCTTAAGTGACTCCTACCCAGTGAATATGCGTTTAATGATTATCACGCTCTTCAAAACGTATAGTAGCACCACTTTAATAACAAGTTGACTTATATATTGTCATATTATTACTGCCCATACGTATCTATGGCCCATACAAACTGGTGGTTAGCCGCCTATCATGTTTTACATTAAAAGTGCCAACTGCAAAACGGCCATCCGCTCAGTGCGTATGGAACTTACTCCATAAAATAAGAGGAAAGTTTTACAGTTATCAGTATTCCATATCAAGATTAACAAAACCTACATTACGTGGTGTACCCTGTTTGGTGAGACAACTTCATCCAAAAATATTATGGTTACTAATGCAATTTATAAGACAATGGAATGATTTTTTCTTTTTCAGCGAATTCAATAACAGTTCCAATGTTATTATTGAAGCGTTATTTAGGACAGGTAAAGGTCGCTTCACACGTGGTAATTTTTGCGCAAGGTCAGCCCAGCAAGTACCTGCCTCAATTCATTTATGCGAGCAAGTCAGTTGGAAACAACATGGACGGGCATAATATTCCACCAACCCCAGGCAGTGCTTTATTGAATCGAAGGTTTTCATCTATGTGTATGCGTTGCACAAATTCGTGTGAGATGCACCTGTGGATGTGGGCATACTGCAGGGATGCAATTCTAGATTACAATTTTCTCAATCTCTCGGTAATCGATAAGGGAAAGCTGCAAAAATAAATGGAAATTCCCAGTGCCCAGTGAACCAATGATAAAAGTGAACCAACATGATAAAAAATTTAGCATTAAACATTTTTTAAGGATGGCATTTGAATGCTTGAGAATGGTGTTTAAATCCCCTTATTTTTTTGAAACCATGTCCGCTACCAATGTGGAGCATGTAGACTCTTAAAAGAGGTATCGCAATAGAAGGTTTCTACGAGAACTGCTTGTAACTTAATTGTTCGACCTCTCTTTTTCGAAGAAAGAAAGTATATAAGGATAGGGCTAGGACAAGACTAGTGTTAGCTAATCACTCCCGCTATGCTCCATTTTTAGGACCGTATGGGTGGGAGGGATTTTAAACATCACAAACATCCATGACTACGAACAGAGATCCAAATCGATTTATAAATTTGTCCGTACTGGGATTTGAGCTCATGAGATCCGTATCCGAAGCCAAAGACGTTGATCACTGCACCACGGACTCGAATTAATCCACTTTACGTTATCCATAAAGAGTCGTATTTAAATAATAACGCATAATGCATTTTTATACTAACGCGTAAGCTTAAAACATGAAATAATAGAATAAAATAACAAAGTATTTTATTGAACTGAATACTTTGTTATTTTAACCTATTATAATGGAGTTCTACCAAGTAAATGTCAATTCATTCAATTAAAACATTAACCCTATCGTTGTCCAGTTATTCGAGTAGTTATAATGTAACAGGAGTGATTGGATATAAAAAAATAAAATAGAGATGTGCAGTCGAAATTACTTGCAAGGTAGATCTTATCATTATTGACGGTCTTGTAAACTTTGATAGGAATACTTGCAGGAAACGATCTGTGGACTACGAGAAGAAGAACCTTACATCCAGCAATGAAACGAGAATGGTATTTATAATTTTGTTTTGGTTACGTGCTTATATGTTGAATTAAATATTAGTTGACCGAAGTTTTCTTTCTGTTTTGTTTATTTTGAAATATGTACGTACCTACGTATAACAAAACTTAACATAACGTCAAAATGAATCGTACGTTACATAGGCGATATGACGTCTTGGTTAGCTGAAGTTTCAAAAGCATATGTATAGGAAGCTTGAAATCGTTAAAATAAAATATATTTGTTCGTTTATGTGAGCACCCTGATCTAATGAGGCTGTATTGAATCATTGGTATGCGTGCGGACCTTGCCAGCTACGTGTATGTCGTGGAAGTGTAGAGATTCATCGAGCGGAGGTACGTACGCGGGCGAGTGATCTCCCGTATTGATCCCGGCGGCGGGTTTGGACCCGGCGGCTGCTGCCTGTCGGTACGTCCCCGCCGCCCCACTCGTAGCCCCGCAGCCGGGAAAACATCGCGAGACTGCTGCCTATAAGGTGTAGGCATTTAAATAACACATTAAAATCTCGTTGGCATTCAATTACAATACACATTAAAAAAACGACCCAGAGATACTTTACAGAAACTATTTTTTCAGACGCCAAGTGATTTAATGTCTCAGTTTTTTTTAGTATCGTTACTGATTATGAGATTAATAAAAACTTTTATTAATTTATTTCTAAATAGGCAATTCTTGTATATAAAGACATAACATCGTTGTTCTGGAAGAAAAATTACATATTGAGCTAATCATAAAAATATTCCTTATTTCGAATTCTATGGTATGGAAGAACTCACTCATTTTTATAAATTATACTTTTACTTAACAGTTTTGTACAAACTAAATAAAAAAAATTAGTATTTCAAACATTTGACAAACTTCAAAGTCCGATTACTCAAGACTAGTATTTTTCAGGTATTGTCTTCTTCCAGAACAACGACGATAGTATGTTAAACTTTGTCCAACAGGATACTTGTTTGTTGGAACATACACATCCCATCCTAAATATAAATTCTAACAGCCATCAAGCCTATCAATTCTAATAGCCCCTTAGCATGTAGCTTTTCCAATATGTCCTCACTAAAGTTAAGTTGTTTTTCACATATAAGAATAGTATTATTATTTTACTATCATAGGTAAAAGACAGCTTTCGGTAAACAGTATATTCCTAGCATTATTGACACTCGAGCTGTGAATAAAAAAAAACTTTTTTACATTATTCGAAGTAAAATCTGTATTTATATAAAATCTTGTAAAAGTATTTAATTAGGCTTAAATCACGGTTTATGTTTCCTTACTAAGAATATTTCGTTTGCCGTTTGTTGTCTCTTTTTAAATTACAACAGTATTGTGGTCAATAGATCTCGATCAAGAAATATATGTAAAAATGAGTACTTAACACATCGTTGATATTTATTACAGCAGTTTTTGCCTAAACTAACCTTACCTAATCTAATCTATCCCCAGATAATATCGTGACCTTGATGGTGTATAAACACAAAGTCGATGAATTAGGACACACGCAATGCCGAAGATGTAAATAATAGAGAAGTATAGAAGTATAAAAAAAGATACTATGATAGCATGATTTATCCACTGAAAAACAGTTATTATTTAATATTTTCCTCGTGTAGGATATTATATGCTAACATGTTTCTCGACATTTACTCTCAAATCCACTTTTACCGAATATATTTGAGTTAATCTATTGAAAATGGCAAATTCTGTAATTTTTATTTATTTACTATTATACTAATATATATATTATAATATAATGTATTATAATGACTCGACGGGTTGTAATGGCTGTGAAGACAATTAAGTAAATCCACGTGTGGAAATTTTATATTGTGAATTCAAATAATTTATAAGTTATTTATTCCCATCAGTTATGAAAATGGTTTAATGTAAAATTCAATAATGTATGTTTTTTTTAAAATTTAAAACCGTTTTTATGGTGAAGGTAACTGAAAATTCAATTAATCTCTTCTTTTCTTACACGGGTGTTTTAACAATTGATATTTTGACGAGAACTGGATCTATATTCCATGTATCAATTACTCAATTATCCCTTGTTGCACATGATACATATGAAAGGTTAAAGTTTCTACGACTGTTTGACGAAGAAGAATTAAATTGAAATCATTTAAGATATCAACTGAGGGTGCTTGATGGAATTTGAATTGTTGAGTTTTTGTACATTTCCATGTATTTCGCGTAATAACTGAAGATGCCGAAAGGCGAAACCTGGGTCGTTAGTCACGAAATACATTGAAATGTACCAAATCTCAACAATTCAAATTTAAATTGAAATCATTTTTTATAAATTTTCAAAAAATCTCTATATGCAAATTTCCTGCTGGATTTTTAAATCCCGGATAGCAGATCGCCATCAAAAGGCTGTAGCCATTGGTCCTAAACTCTTACAAATGCATTATTAAATAAATTGGTTTTTTAACGAGTTAACACGGATCTCTAGCAAAGAAATGCTATGTGGATTAATTCATATTAATGCTTACAGCTAAAATTTTTCATTGACGGTTATATATACGATATACATAAGAAAAAAGTAAAGTATTTATTTGTAAAAATAACATAAAACTTATAATACTTATTCTTCAATTTTATAAAACAATCAGGACGAGTTTCCTTCCTTGAAGGAGCATTCTAAAATGATGAAGTCGGTTTATGGGTTAAAAATGGGCTGATTGAAACCGGTCCTGAATAAAATTGTGGAATAAATTTGGTTTTGTTTACATAAATATAGAGTCATTTCACCAACAGTTAACATTTTTAAGTGAGTTATTTACAATATACTATTTAAAAATTGATGAATATTAAAAATTATTATAAAAATATATGAATATCGATGTTGCGAAATTCGCAACCTTGTCAGGGTTGCGCAGTAATTTCGCGCAGCCACACCGGTAGCGGGGGTCGAAGAGGCCGCCGAAGACACGTCCCGCCCGCGGCCGTCTCCTGCCACCTGCACCACTCTAATTTGGATTGCACCGCTGACATTACACCCGCGATACAGCCCTGCCGCGACACCGTCGCGACCGAAAACAATAACCTTATCGCCCAGCACCCTTCGCGGGGTTTCGCCCTTATGATGGGTTAGACTCGGCCGCCGGTCCTCAGATCCCGCTTCGCCGGTGCTGGAAATTCGAAGTCTGTCGGCGGTCGATGCATCGCCGGGTAGGTCGTATTCGTGGTCAAGGTGCCGCTTTCCGGGATCGTCCGATCGATTCCGACCTCGGTCACTTAGTCCCGTCAGGAATCTATTCGAATCCCTGCGGTACGGACGCTGGCTCCGCGCGGAAAGCTGGTCTTTTCCGATACGTGAATTTATAAACAAAAAAAGATAATCATACGACAATTTAAACGCGTAAATATACAGGGGTGAAAGTTTTAGTAATAATCATAAGTGAAAAGTTCGCGAATGTTTATATTTTTATATAGACGGAAACAGATGGCTTTAAATATTTATATGTAAAAAAATATTTGATACTGAACTGACATGTTTATCTACAACATATTTTTTGATCTTGGTCTTGCATATTATTTAAATTGAGATTGACACACTGTCGCGATGAATCGATTAGCAAGGAGCTGCTAAAAGGGTAAATATGTTCCGGTATAATTATTCGTCATTAACAGTCCGTTTTCCATAATGACAATAGTCAAATGAATACTTCGCTCGAGTGAAGTCGACCATATTTTTCCAACTACAATATCATCCCGAAGGACCGTTTCAAAACAAAAGATGGAGCGGCCTAGCTCAGATTCTAAGATTAAAGTCGACCTTGATATGTGGGATGTAAGTATATCAATATTTATTCCCAACACACTGATACATTAATAACATAGCATTTATTCAATTGTTTGCGAGAACAACATCGTAAAAAACTGATTTAACTCTGAAACATATGTGCAGTTTTCAAGGTCCAGATTCGAGGTCAATCTTTAGTATCGACTTCAAATCCGAAATAAATCGCTGTAATACCTTCATAATTGATTGAATCACGTGACCTATTTCATAATTCAAATTTGATTTTTTTTATTCAAATTAAGAACATCTAGTTTTAAACCATATGGAAATCGATAAAATTAATTTTAGAGTGAGGCATATACCGACAATCTTTCTTTACGCACAGATGAATGTATTGCTCGTGTAGTATTATAAAAAACATTTCCATATATTATTAAGACTATAATTTTCACATCCAAATAACAGGTGGATTACCTGAAGGTTATGCAATGGTTTATTCTTTTCATATGAACTCATACGTTTAGTTTAAAGTAATAATTACAATTGTTACAGTTACGGTACAAATATTTATTCTATTTCGCAATAGACCGCTACTATTTTTTCTTAAATATTATTTTATGAAGATGTATGTGTAATATTAAATTTCTAATTGTGAGTAAAAGTTAGTTATATCGTCGTTGCTCTGGTAAATAACTACAGTATTTCAGGAATACTAAATTTGAGTAAATCTATCTTGAATGTTTATTCTAATACTATATTATTCAAATGTCATAGAAAAATTATAACTGCTGAGCAAAGAAATTATGTGAATCTAATAATATGCCATTTTATATGTTATTTAAAATTTCAATTAAAATTTTGTTTATACATCGGCTTACAAAGAATTTTTAATACAATGAACTTGTGTGTTTTGCCAGATTATTTGATTAAAATAACATAAAACACGACTTTTCCTCGTATATTTTATTGAAAAAGCGATGATAAGTGTAATATTATAATATATGTGTATATATATGTGACATATTAATTTCATCGTTTTATCAATATAAGTTATTTTGCTCGTTTTATCAATGTAACACATTAGGGTAAACGGTGTATTCCTTTTTATTTGTTTTATGACTTTTTTATAATCTCTTTGTGACTTGAACAAGTATTTTAATTACGTACCGGCGCAATTCTGCTAAACGTCACTTTCAGATTGGTTTGTTGAAAACGCCTTGACTCTGTTTTATAAAATGAATATTGTTTGAATAACGAATAAATTTTAGTTTAGAGACAGTTTAGAGAAAACAACATTTTTATATATATTTATATTTTTTACAATGAGCACACAGTCATGTATATCTGCGCTTAGGAAAAATGGTTTGCCTCAAAATATCAATTTATTCAAACGGATATAATAGCAATTATTTCTACATTCACGAAAATATAATATAATTTTGCAAGTACATTTAATGTTATGACAAATAACAATGGTAAGGAGTAATGATATAATATTATTTAAATTCTATCGATTGTTGTCATACTATATACCAGGGCTGTCCAGCCTTATGTAGTCCGAGGACCGCATCCAGAATAGCAAAAGCAGTAAATAAATGTAATCAATTGGGGACTCTGATTAAAATTTTGTAAGAAAGAAAAGAAATATTATATAGATTTTAAAAAATAAATTTTGAAATAGTGTTTTGTTCATTTAATTTACCGGCCATAGCACATCATTAGCAAAAGTACCTAATCACTCTCATTGTCAATTGATTTCATTGTTATTATAACTAAATAATAATTATTATACGATTCCGATTCGAAAATATCAGTATCTTTAGGTAAAATAATGGTAAAATTGTAAAACCATGGTGAAGTCCTGCCCGTTAGGGTCAAAGAAACTTATCTAAGTTTTCTTTACTTTACAAGACAGCCCAAAAAAGCTTCCGAAGTAATCGATCATTAACAAAAAATCATTTTATGTGCAATACTAAGAGTAACTCAAAATCGCCTAAAATTGAGATATGTTTCTTTGACCCTATCTAATCCCGAATTATACTTACCAATATCGAGATCGTTAGAATCAATATTCAATTCGATTTTTTTTACATTTTAAAATCTAAACATATCGGAGGGCCACACAAAATCGTAGCGCGGACCACAGTTTAGAGTGCTTAGACAGCTCAGTTTTACATGTTAAAAATATTTAAAATAAAAAAATGAAATAAATATTGTTCAATGTCGTCGACTACGAGTTATGTCACACAAATACGAAAACAATTGTGTAGATATTTATTTACACTGGGATGTACAATTTACTGTAAAAAAAAATTCGCTTATGTACCCCTCACGTAAAGCCGTTTTTGCTGCTGGAATTAAAAGCTTTTCATTTTAGGTTAACAATTTAAACAAATTATAGAGGTTTGAATTATTTTTGTTTATAAAAATTACTCCAACCAACATTTTGTTGATTTTGCAACGCACTCATTAATAAAATTATTCAAAAACTAAAAATTATATCGATGTAACCCTCAAAATTGAAATTTTCAGGAGAGAGTAAAAACTGTTTCATCGAAAACTTTATATGGTGGGTGCGTCATTGAAATGCACTCCTGTGAATTCTAATGTTTGCAGATACGGTATTAAACGCAGGGATTGTCGATATAATAGTGGCTTTAGAGGTCTGCACGGGCCGGGCTCGGGCGGGTAAAGACAATTCAGATTCGGCCTCGGGCAGGGCCCGGGTAAGGAATTGAAATTTAAGAAAAATATTTCGTAGTACGTTCGGGTCATGAGTCAGCCATAACGGAATAGTATCTATACCTTAAATAATTTATTTCACATGTCAAATAACATATATTGAAACAATAACATATATTGTTTGAAAAGTATAGATGAATAGTGGCTTATATCAAGTGGCCGGGTCAGAATTTTTAAACCTAAAACCAATGTAGAATGATGTTTCCCTTCCAAAAAGTTGTCCATTTATTTTTCTATTTTACATCATTTGGCCGAGATAGGCTCTGTCGTCTTTAAAATGAGATCCAATCATTAACTCGTTTTCGAATTTTTTGAAGGTTGACATGAAAATTTACAAGAGTGCATTTCAAAGATTCATAACGCAACTCTCGATATAATGTTTTCGATAAAATCAGTTTTACTCTCTCTTAAACGATTTCAATTGTGAGGGTTACATCAATTGGTCAATACACCGTCAATACTATCACACGCTGTTGAGTACCCGCTCTACAACCGACTTTCTCTGAAAGAGGTACCTTTACCATTAAATTTTTACGAGGCCAATATTTTTTGTTATGATGTAAACAATATTGTAATAGAATTTTATTTAGCGTATGGGGATATTTTATGCTGCTTATCTTTTGCAGTCATGTCAATAAAATGCGTTTATTTTCATTTCAGAATGACAAGGTATCCGTGGCGAATTCCCAGGCGCCCTTGGACCCCGAGCGTCTCTCCCAGCGTTCCACCCCTGGAGGGCCGCAGCACGAGAGAGGAAATTGGACAGGCCGGTTCGACTTTCTGTTATCACTTCTTGGATACAGCGTGGGACTAGGGAACGTCTGGAGGTTTCCATATCTCTGCTACAATAATGGAGGAGGTAAACATAAGATTTCTATCTCTGGACACTAACCAAGATATAGACAGAAGATACGTAATAATAGTTTTATATGCTTAATCCACATCTGCAGTGGCCGGTAAAAAAATATTGTTCTCTATCTCTGTATTGCCTGACGACTTATATTAATGTTGGTCAGTTTAATAGGTAGCTAATCACTGTGGCCGAATGGGATTGTTTAACCGTATTGAAGCCATCCACACTAAAATTACCCATCCAGAAGCAAAACTATATTTAAAAAAAAAATATTAATTTTTATGTGAATTTTTTGAAATAAGAACCTATTTGTATTAAACTCAGACGTAAAGAAATTAATTCACCCTTCTTACAGGCATTAACATAGATAACTGATTGCTTTAATGCAAAAATGAAGGAATATTTTGCACATTTTTAATGACTTTTTTCCTCCTCGGTATCGCGATTAAGAATTTAAATACTTAGGTGGGCATCTTTCACGCACTGATTTTCAATCGAGTAACGCACATTACTGATGCATCTTTCAATTCTACCCAATCGTCAACCGTTGAACGAGCGACTAATTAATAGCTTTTACTTTCTATCCTTTCTTTCTTCTATCCTTTCTATCCTTATGTGTATGTATTTTTCATTTTTTTTTAATATAAACTATTACGTAAAGGAATGCATTTTTATAAATTCAAATTACCTATTGTTGTAGTTCGTTTTGAGGCGAAAGTATTGTAAAAGCAAATCTTGAATTCAAATAATTATGTATGTATTCACTACCATAGTTATGTAAATCCGATGCTCTTTCTGGAAATTAGCCCTTTGTGATTAATAGAATCGTCATTTTGTCTATTTGGCGAATTTTAAGATACAGCATGATTTGCATGATTTGTTATTGTTTTGACACATTTATGTTGCTCTTCTATGTTTCGATTTAATTCCCCCATTTATTGTCAAGTAGCGACACCAAATGAATATATTTTCGCAAATCATGTCAATTTATCAACTGATAATGCTCGTGATGAGCAAACCCGGTCCTGATAATTATAAACATGTGGAAGTAGTACAAAAAAATAGTGTTTTATTTTTGAAATATAATGCTTTTCCACCAATAATTGACAGTTAACACCTTAAAAGTGATCAATTTATTGCTTACTATATACATAATTATTAGAGACCCATATTTTTAGCATCTATTTTTTTCAATTTTCGCATTTTGGAGCATTTAAAAACTTGGAAAAAATCTATTTAGCATCTATTTTTACAAAACACAATTAATGCATCGTTTTCTACTAAATTTATCTTCAATGAACATTGAAAAAAATTTAGTAGAAAACGTAGTGAACCATTCTAATATTTGGTAGACGGTATAATGAAATAATTTTGTTTTATTGATGTTCATTGATGTTCACTATATTATATAGTGAACTGCTTAAGACAATTTAAACCTTTGTTTTAATGGCAACCATCTGATTTATTTTACTGAAATCAATCCATTTTACCAAAAAACCGTTCAACAACAATGAAATAAATGACAATGTTTCCAGTTTAAAAATATGGCCATAGCGATGTAAAGTATGGTTCATACTATATGACCCATATACGATATCTATGCAAAAGCTATCATTTTTTAAAAAAAACAAGCAAATTTCACAATTATTTGTGATTTTAGCATCTATTTGCATATTTTATGAAATTCGCATTTATTAGCATCTATTCCAAATGTTAGCATCTATTTCAAAATGCTAAAAATACGTGTCTCTAATAATTATGTATCTTACGAAAGTATTTTTATATTTAAATAAATTTGAATAGTTTTTTGTGTTTGAGAAATTTATATTTTGGGGGTATTTTAAGTAATGGAACCTATCTCTTATTTTTTATATATATGCACGTCATATTTTTTACACGGTAGTCTCTGGAACGCACCCTCCGTGCAAAAAGAGAATCGGTTGTATTCATTTTGATGTTTAGTGCCCATAACAACGATAGCTATGATGATAGCATTGTACCTTATAACCATCAAACGTGGTAATTACCTACATTTGGAACACGCGAATTTCCGGTAATCATAAAACAAATCGGGCGTGCAAAATACAAAATAATTCGCTGTGATTTTTTGAAGGTCGCCTTTTATGAAATGTCAGGCTAGTACTTATAACATCGAGTTATTTTTTTCCCTACCCATAAAACAGCCACAAAAATTGCGACTACTAACCTAGACTATAAATTCAAAGTAATATCTCTAATAGGATTGAATAACCTTGCATGTTTTTTCTTGTTATGCAAAATTTATAATAATAATAATGCTATTTCTCGTATGTTGTTTGTGTAGCATGTCCATAAGTTTACTTTAAACGGATGCGAGTATGCCTTTAATCTCGCATTTACATATTTGCACGTAACTACAAGTATGTTCGGAAATGTCGTCCAACTTCCATTGGACGTTCTGCGCCGGATATTGGATAATGTAGATATCATAGGCGGATTTATGTTCGAAAACAGGTCAATTCCGTATATTAATGGCACAGTTATTCAATCGTACATTTTCAATGATTTACGTAAATAGGCAATATGAAATGAGGACTTTCAACTAAAACCTTTCGCAGTAATAAAGGATTAAATTTCATTTCTGAATTCCGTTGACTAGAATACTTATTTTTCAGTTTTTTTAATGCCTTAGGGTACTCAACGTTGTACCCACTACCACCCGCTACGGCTTCACACTCTTACAGGGTGTATTCCGCGGCGTAACAACGTTATGCGTATTTCAAATGTTTGCCAAGAATATTCGAGGAGAAATTCTTCAAGACTTGATTGCATGCACTTTAGTGGACAGGAAGATACATTTTAAATAAAAGTGTTTAAGAATTGCTTTCCAATCGTTTTCAATAGGATGCCGTGGATTCTTTAAGTGCCTTGTAATTTGTCAAAGATGCAACCAAGTCGGCATGACCGACGAGGCCGCCAGATCCGACTGATATCGTCTTGAGCAAATTTTTCCCGTTCGTCGTCCATGTCTGGACATTCCCAAAGGATGTAATCAGCATCCTGGATCATATTGCCACATTTACATAGTGGACTATTTACCAACCGGCCAAGCTGGAAGAGCTTGGCAGCGAAGTGACCATGGCCAGTTATGATTGACTGGTCCAGAAATCAGGAGACAAAACTTTGGTTATCTCCTTATTTATTTTCATTTACGAAAAAATCGATCATTCGAATATTATTGAAATTTTTATTTGAAAAACGTTTATTGGTATAAATTTCATATTAAACATAAATAGCTGTACGGTTTTCTACCGAATAGAACATATTATTTGAATCACACAATCGATATTTATTTGTATACTTAATATTTTATTGTTTTATAGTTAATTTATCTAGTATTTAAAAGGTGTTCGACAGCATTTTTTTCTGCTATAACTGTATCGAATTACTAGATGCCGTTGTTAAAGCACCGCACTCTGCCAGCAGGGCAAAAAACACCGCGAAAAAGTAGTTTATGTCGTACAGCGTAGTACTATTATAGAGAAGATACAGTAAGTAATAGCGATAAACCTTTAAAAGAAACTCGAAAATAAAATATCAAATGACCAATAATCACGCCAAAACTTTGCCAATATGATATAATGATCATCTTTCTTCAAATTTTTGAGTAAGCTTATATTCTAATTGTTCGAAAGGGCAACAATCAAGTGACAGTGTGGAAGAATAAAGCAGATTAATATTAAATATACATTTAACTACTGATTGCGATTCCTTTCTTCGGAATTCCGTTCTTCGCAACTAATATATTTGCACAATAAAAAATGAAAATACCTAAGACAGTGATTGATTTTTCATATAAAATGAAACACATTTTGAAGCATACTAATTAAATTGGCATTAACTTGTGTACTTTACCATTATAATAGCTTAAAACTTGCAAAATATGTAGTTCTACAAGAATTATCTGATATTTGGCATCATACCACCCCACCGTCTGTAATTTAGTTTTGAAATCCTAACGACGGCGTGATACGATGGCCGAAATGGCTGTCAACATTATCAGATAGTTCTTGTGGAACTAAATACGGTGGAGGGAGCATTTTCAATTTTGATAATACTCCCTCGCCAATCGAAAACGATTCTGAGTATACTATGAAATTGTGGAATATGTTTTAATGAGTTTTATTTTTGTAAATTGAAAAAGATTGAAACTCATTCAAGTAAATAAATTATGATAGAATTATTGCACGTGTATACACTATATGAGTATTCAGACTTACCATCAAACTGTTATTTGATTATTAAACTGATGACATTTATACAGTGTTTGTCATCTAGCTTTATAGATATACTAAGATCGTATTATAGTATTTAGTTAGTCAAATCTTTGGGCTAAGTTATGCTTATATTATCTAGTAAGATACACTAAATGAATACAGTATAATGCAGTATTTAAATGTGTTTGATTATGTCACATTTGTGTGGGGAACGACACCACCCGAAGTGTAATAATAGCATTTTCGCGTAATCGGTATTACATTCCCAAAATGTTAACGTGCGTGGAATTTAATTAATACACCTAATTGGATTATAGTACATATGAAAACTTTTTTGTGTCACGTTGTCATTTAATAATATACGTCTCTCTAAAAGACGGTTCGGGGAATATTTTATTGTTTTAACGACGTTAAAAATATCGCTCCTTTTTTCTGAGTGAAATGATCTTAATGCAAAAGTATGTATCTAATAATATTATGCTTATTGTGTTGTTGTTTATCTGTTATTAACATATTTTTATTGTGATTATCATACCATATAGAAATATCTAAAATAAAAAAGACATATTTCCGACACCGTTTTTGTGTATACAATAAACTGTTTTACTCTTTGCTTCAATATTGCAATATGTATATACTAAAAACTCTTAGATTTGAATCACTAAGAAGTTTTATTCTAGCTTAAAATTATTACACCGTAACTTATAAATTAAACGCCCTACAATAATACACAATTTAATTTTTTCGATTTTATGATCCCGAAATCAAGTCAAGATTTAATATGCAAAAGGAACTTAATTCAACGAAGGAAACGTATACTTAATGAAAAATCCAAATGTAAATTAAAAATTAAGCTGTGAATCAATATGCTTTATGGGTTTACCTTCCGTGGAAGTAATCATTGTATTATTAGTTCGTACAGTAGCGTTCAGTCTAAAATCACCGTCATATACATTGAATATACAAACAATGTGATTTTTTCCAAGGGAATGGAAGTTCGTGATGTTTTCAATCCTTAGTACCTTACCCACTCCTGAAAACCTTGGCATGACATCACATTTAATGAAAAACGAATGCTTAACAGGATGACGTCTTTGACATAGGCGATTTTAGCAAAATAATGACAAAATATTTCTTCTGGAACGAATATTTATTTCCTTTGATGTGACGTATCCACTGCTTAGATCACTGATATTGACAATGAAGGCATAGTTTTGAATTTTTTTATGATGAAACTGATGAGTCTATAGCCAAGTGTAGTCCAGGTTCATATATAAAAAGCTATCAAATTGAATTAAATACTCAATATCGGTATATCTTTATATATCCGTATCTAATAAATAAGTTTCTTCAGAACTATGGTGTAGTATTGATCTAAATATTTCACAGATGCTTTCATCTCTGTCACTGCTTTCCTTTTCACGCCTACGCCTCCTCTACGCCACTGCTACGCTGTGGTAACACGAAATCACAGGCAGCAAATATTTAATTTGCTTCAAAGTGTATATTTAGTAGGTGATTTGCCCGAGTCATCGTGAAAACGTAATAGCTGGAATGACTTGCAAATGGAAATATCTACATGTCACGTGACATTATAATGTTGTAGTGTTTATACTATATACGTTAATCTAGATCACTGTTTCTTAACCTTTTTACATCCGCGGATCACCAAAAAATTAAAAAATGTTTTGTGGACCATCAACATTAGAATAAAATAATAAATATTTTTATAATTGATTTTTTATTCAAAACAATTAATTTTGCTACACCGTATGCTTGATATTTGGTTACTAGTTATTTTATTACTTGAAATTTAAGGGATTTTTTGCGCCCATCCAAAAATCTTCGCGGACCACCGCTTAAAAAACAGTGATCTAAATCAGCGCCCGGCAACCTATGCCACGCGTACCACTTTTTGGCACGCGAAAGGATTTTTGGTGGCACGCCTCGAAATCGACATTTTTTTTAAATTTTAACAATTGAAATTGTCTTACAGTAAATCTATCATAAGTGAAATAAAATTATCTTACAATAGATTTACTAGTTATATTGCTGATCTAGATGACAATATGTTTTTCAAACTTCTATTATTTGTAATGTGTTTTCAATGAACATAATTGAGGCGATGTTTTGGCCAATTGAAGTAACCCTCAAAAGTGAAATTGTTCAGGAGAAAGTAAAAACTATTTTTATCTAAAACATTATATGGTGAGTTGCGTTATGAATCTTTGAAAGCCACTCCTGTAAATTCTCATATTTGCAGATACGAGATTATACGTAGGGATTGTCGATATAATATTGGTTTACATAAAGTGGCCGGGTCAGAATTTTTAAACCTAAAACCAATGTAGAATGATGTTTCCCTTCCAAAACATTATCCATTTATTTTTCTATTTTACATCATTTGGCTGAGATCGGCTCTGTCGTCTTTAAAATGAGATCCAATCATTAACTCGTTTTCGTATTTTTTGAAGGTTACATCAATTGGCCAAAACACAGTCGATAACATACGAAGCGATCATCGAAGACATAACCGATGACGAAAATAACAGTGATATTTTAAAAAACTTGTTACGAGGATTTCTTTTCTTTTTTTATAAAAATTAAATGTATCAATTTCGACAATGTTGGTTTTATAACGTCACATTTACTAAAACCCCACCCCACTTTGTCACATTTAGTCACACTTTGTTTGAAAGCCGTGTGGGCCCCTAATAATATTGATTCGCTGATTTCTATTGTTTCTTCAGACGTAACTATATTAAAAATATAATTGTCAAACTAACAAGAACAGAAGTGCTTCGTCTTGCCTTTCCGCCAGTGGTGATTACCGACGCGGTGTTACTACTCTGAGTAGCAAATTTGCCTATATTTGACATATACTCTGCACGCTTATGACATAATTGAATATAGAATCTGAATACGCGATCCGCGTAGCCGCCAGCCACATTAAAACGGTACGCGAGCTACGGGTTGGGCACCCCTGGTTTAGTGTAAAAAAAACGTTTATATTTGAGTCACTGAGTCGCTGGAGTAAAAAACTGTTATGGGCAGTATAATAGTTATAAGTATTATTTAAGCTATGTTGTGTCTTCCAGTGTATAAGGAAAAGTAAAATATTATTTTATGCTATCGTTTTTTCGAAGCCCGTCGACCGTGTAAGTAAGGAGAGATCGTGTAAAAAACGTCATTATTAAGTTTAGAACATTTTTGAATTTCGAACAAGAGACGAAATATGAGGATTTTTTACACTTGCAACTGGAAAAATTAATAGATCTATTGAAAGAGCACAAACGTACATTAAAAACTTATTTTATTGAATAATCGACTCATTTCATGTAAATGCGTTGACCCAGGAAGACTTCCCTGTTAGTGACAGCTTAGTTGTAAGTGTTGTCTTATTTTACAGGTGCGTTTCTTATTCCGTTCAGCATTATGCTGGTGATAGCTGGCTTGCCTCTGATGTTCATGGAGCTTTCATTCGGCCAATACGCGGCACTCGGCCCTGTCGCTGTCTACAACAAATTCTGTCCCCTGTTCCGCGGATTGGGGTACGGCATGGTGATCGTCTCCACTGTCGTCATGCTGTATTATAACCTGATAATTGCGTGGACTATACACTACATGTTCGCGTCACTCACCACCCAGCTACCCTGGCAGAACTGCGAATCAAGTTGGAGTTCAAAAAGTGAGTGAAAATTATGAAGAAAAAAGAATAGATCTGTACCTCAGAGGCTAATAGTTCTATATCCAAAAATAGAGAAATTTAGTTATAATTTAGTCACAATATTTGGAATTTTGAAATTTATAAATGGTAAATAAAACTTTAGCGTATTTAAACTTGCTAATTTTAATTTATTCGTGTGCTCGAATGCCTGAAGATGCCGAAAGGCGAAACCCGGGTCGTTAGTGACAAAATACATGGAAGTGTACAAAATCTCAATAATCCAAGTTTAATATTGAAATTCCATCAAGCACCCTCAGTCGATGTCTTAAATTAGCGTATTTAGACTGGTTACCGAAAAACCCTATCCAAAATCTGTCCTATTTCGCAATCCATTTACGGAGTAAACAATCTTATGTCCATTAAATTCTAAAAAATCATGATTTTGCCTTAAATGAAACTCTCAAAGCCCCTATGTCCATCTATCTGCAAAAGAACGAAGTAAATAAGAGAATAGCAAACTATGTTAATTGATTTAAAATAAAAACCGTTTTGGAAATAGGTTTTTGCTCCTCCTGTAAAGATAATAAAATGAACATAGGACTATTAGCCTCTCAGGTACAGAGATCACTATGGTATTCGCATATGTTACATATCGATGGCCTAATATTATAATCCCTTAAGTGACTTTTTACAAATTCTATATAATAAAATTGGAGGCTAAAAAAACTGAATATTTACGTTAATATATATATTAGACTTTTTCTTCTTCTAAGTATTAGATGGATAGTATGTTAGAGTACTTGTGAATTATTTAAAAGTTTGAATACTTTGTTTTGTTTTAAATAAACGAGATAAAGTAATTTTCGTTAAAATGTCTGATACGAGTTTATAACATTGATATATTTCTTTCTTTCGGAGTCTTGGCCGTCATTCTTATTAACTACTTCTGTTAAACGTTATGCCATACCATGCATTAAAATGGGTATTGTCGATAGCCTTTTAATTTACTTGAGATGAAAAATCAACTTTGTCGGGCCTGTGGTTAATGTTGCGGTTCCGGTGTCCACGGGTTCGAGTCTCAGTGCAGAATGAACAGATTCATAAATTGATTTTTTAATCAATTTACAGATTTGTTGATGTCTAAATTGCAACTCACCCAACCGATTCTAAAAACGGGACGTAGCTCGAATGATTAGGTAACCACTAGTCCTGTGCTAGCTCTATCCTTCTATCCTTACTCTCTCCGAATAAGAGGAGTTAAGCGATGAAGTAACAAACAGTTCTCGTAGATCAATTTGTCTTGAGCTACGTTCTATTAGGAGTCCATTTTCACACTGAGAGTGAACTTGGCTACAAAAAAAATGAATAGTTTAAAATAATACCAACGAAATGTATAAACATTTTACCAGATTCTTTGTTATAGATGAAAAAATATTCATCTCATTCAGTCATATGTCAACGTGTTCTATTTTTAAATATATTTAAGAAAATAAAAGAACGTTTCTCCATTTTTAGTAATAAGTTTTTTTTAAGTGAGTTTTTTTGTTTTATACGCGGTTTTTTGTAAAACGTCTTGACCGCATAAAAAAGACTGTTAAAAAATAATTATTGAATTGCATCCAATTCCAGATTGTTATTCTTATGAGAAGGCTGGTGCTTGTCTAGCAGCTAACGGAACATTTTATTTGAGAGAGTGCTACAATCAAAGCTATGCCGAGAAACACAACATTATTGAACTGGCTGAAAACGCAGTGAGAAAGCCACCGGCTGAAGAATATTTTACGTATGTATTTCTCAATAGAATAATAAAATATACTGAGTTACTGTTTGAAAATATAGTTTTTAGTTTTTTGACGTTTTGAGGCCTTAGCCGTAATGCCAGATATATATTTTTTAAATATTAGAAATGTAAAAAATAATACTTAAAATTTTACTCTACTTTTTTATAAGGTGATATAATATATTTCTGATGAAGGCATAAAATAAGGCACTTTTTTTTCATTGGAAAATTTGTGTGTGGTTAATTTTATTAGTTACCATTCTCAACAATATATGGTACTATTGCGAAGGTTTCAGGATTTCACTTCCTATTTTTTTGTTGAACTTTTTTTAACCTGTTGAATACATACATTCACATTCCTTTTTTTGTCTTGCAGAAATCACGTTCTTGGTCTCTCATCTGGTATTGAAGAAATTGGAAGTATTCGCCTGAGCATGGCGCTTTGCTTATTCACCGCTTGGGCCATTGTTTTCCTCTGTTTGTGCAAAGGTGTTCAGTCATCTGGAAAGGTAAGTAAAATCGTTATACAATACCTATATAAAATACTTACGCTTTTAATGAACTTCAAATGAACGTGATTATTTGGGGAATAAATTACAAGAGTCGTATTTTGGAAAAAGTAATTATTTATCAATTATGAATAAAAGTATGGCAACATCAAAAGACGAATAAACAGTGGTACAACGTTTATTAGAAAACAGCAGGATATACAGGTTATAAAAAGATGATGATACAGAAATTATAGTGAAATACGAAGTCAGGGAAAACTTAATTGTTACATCAACTTTTTTTTCTTTCGAGAAAGAAAATACACATGAAATATGATATCTTTGGGGAAATGCGCGAGTCTGAAGCGTGATGGTGTCTAGACAAAACAGTATTTCTGAAGTTTATAGATATATGATATTAAATAATGTTTTATTAGACAAATTACGATCAATTACAAATAATAGTGAAATGCCCATACACTATCTGAATGCCTCCTGTGATAATATGTATAATCAGAACTCAAAGACAGTCATGTATTTATAATTATTGTGATCTTTTTTAAATTATACAAATATTTTCAGTTGTAACGGTTTTTTCTTTTAGGTTGTATATTTCACGGCACTATTTCCTTATGTGGTCTTAGTTATGCTCTTTGTGAGAGGTGTTACATTACCCGGAGCCAGTACTGGTATTCTATTCTACCTTACTCCTGATTGGACGCAGCTAGCAAATGCACAGGTACTGTGAGAATTATAGTAACATAATGAGAATTTTTATGTATATAATAATACCTCTGATCTGCTCTAGCCACAGTCTTGTTAACTTGAAATTTGGAAAAGAGGAAATTTGTGTCCATAATGTGTAAATCAATAAATTCAAATTTAAAATTATTATACTGTAATGAAATCATGTTTTCACTTATAGGTGTGGGGTGACGCAGCTGTGCAGATTTTTTTTGCCTTAAGTCCATGCGTGGGGTGGTCTAATAACACTATCTTCCTACAATAAATTCACAAATAACTGCTATAAGTAAGTCTAAATATAATTATTATCGCCTGGGACAACCAACATATTTCTGTATGAAACAATCGGGATTGATATTTATTAAAAAAAAAAATTCGCATTCAAGGCAATTGATTTGATAATAATATACATATGTATTATTTTGATAACGTGTACATTCATACAATGTTAGTAATAATTACACTGGGAAAGTTTCGTCATCAATCTTTCTCAATATATGCAGCAACGTTTAATTTCTACTTTTTGTTTTATGCACGAGACAACAATTATTATTCCATTAAATATCGAAATAACACAATATTTATTTCAAGGAGAATAATGCGGAGATCTTAGCAATCGAATGGTTTTAATTGTATTCTAATACAATTCTCATTTTAGACGCGCTGCGCCGCGGCACACCGGTTGCGGAGTACTGTCGGACTGTTTGCTCATTACCGAACAGTAAAAATATTATAAATAAAATGGCTTATCGTTCTTGTTTCTAAGATATTCAAACATCAGCTATTAAAACACATTTTTTTTTAATAAAACGACAAACGACTAATACTACATAATTTATATCAATGTCTTTATATAGTTATTTAAATAATCACAATGTTTTTCAGAGATTCTTTGATTGTTGCGATTTCCAACATAGCGACATCATTCTTCGCCGGCCTAGTCATATTTTCGGTAATTGGATTCTTGGCACACGAACTGGATGTGGATGTTGAAAAAGTGGTGGACCAGGGGGCAGGATTGGCTTTCATAGTATACCCAGAAGTTGTCACCAGATTACCCATTTCACCAGTGTGGTCATTATTGTTTTTCGTCATGTTGTTGACCTTGGGATTGGACTCGCAGGTAAACAGAAAAAATATAACATTTTTTGCATCTTATAAATTGGACACTCACCGTGCTTCTGTTGGTCACGCTACATGTACTGTACTATGGCCATGAGTTCAAATGTCTTAACAAATCATTCGCGTATTATATATATTTTTTCATCCAGTTTAATTAGCTATCTTTGATTATTTATATTTTTGAAAACTGAATCTTGATTTACACTTTAAATTAAATTCAAATACAAAGTTGACTCCGAGATAATTAACCTTTAAATGTTGTTTTTTTTTATTAATCAAGTAGTGAGTACCCGGCATGCGTTGCAATGCCTCTCAAAGAAAGAAAGTGTTGGTGCTTTAATTCTGTTTATTGAAGTGCTTTTGGACACACAATATTTTTGTTACTGTCTGGTGCGTACACGAATAAATCAGAAGATTTTCTGAGATGTCGCTATTTGTACGAATTTGATTTGTTATTTTAGATTGTTACTTAGTTTTTAGATATATCCGGATTATGAGATTGATTTTTATATATATAATAAGACCTACTGTAAGCTAAAAATTAAAACGTTGACAGTCGGACTAGGACCGGCCGGGCCTAATTGTACTATGCATATATCCTTCGCACAAATGCAATCAATAACTTGACAAAGTTTTATCAGAATCGGGTGAACGGTATGGCAGTGCATAAGATACGAACAAACCCACACACGTACTTAATATATAATTATTTGAATATATAGGTATTTGGACGTAAATATTAAACTTTTTTTATCTAACCCATTTCTTGAAATTTGTGTGAAAAGCAATTATCTGAAACCCCATTAAGCCTCGTATATTTATTTTGTTTTACATTCCTTATAAAAGTGTATAAAATCTTAAAAACAATACGGAATATAATTGTCTTTTTTATGAAAATAAAGCATAATTTGTTGTACTTCTTGGACAAGTTTATCATATGATCACAACCGGTTTCAACAATTGCGATCATTTTCAACTGGAAATTATTTTTTCGGTCTAATTATCATGACATCCTGTGATGGTGAAAGATTCCTAGATACAGAAATAATGATCACAACGACTTACTCAATTAAATTTCGCTAATATATCTATCAATATAAAATCTCCACAAATATGTAAATAGCACATTGAAATCCTCATGGTTCATTTAATTGTAATTAACTAACATATTTTCAGTTTGCCTTGATGGAAACGGTAACAACGGCCATCTTGGACCGATTTCCCAATTTAAGAGACAGAAAAATTTGGGTGGTGCTTGCTGTAGCTGTTTTTGGATATTTTGGAGGACTCATTTTCACAACAAATGTAAATAAAAAATACATAATTTTTCTATAATTTAAGACATCGACTGAGGGTGCTTGATGGAATTTCAATATTAAATTTGGATTATTGAGATTTTGTACACTTCCATGTATTTTGTCACTAACGACCCGGGTTTCGCCTTTCGGCATCTTCAGGCATTCGAGCACACGAATGGACTCGAACTGAGCTCATTCAGTTCGAGTCCATTCGTGTGCTCGAATGCCTGAAGATGCCGAAAGGCGAAACCCGGGTCGTTAGTGACAAAATACATGGAAGTGTACAAAATCTCAATAATCCAAATTTAAAAAACATAATTTTTCTGTCTGTTCTGGAAAAAAATTACAGTTTAAAATGTTGTGTTTTGTTTTATTTCAGCCAAAGCGTTCTGTTCCTTTATATATTTGAAAAAATCTTATATATTTATTACTCGTCAGTATGGTATTTACTTAAGTAGGACTTTAATTGTTAAACTGTATGTATTCAGTCCAGAAAAATTAATATTTTTGACATACAATTTTCTGCCAAAACAACATTGATATGTTATGTGTATCATTATAATATTAGATTGTTTTCGTACAGCAATATCTATCATTCTCAAAACAATTGTCGGAAAATTAAAAATTTAAAGTTCTGCTGTATAATATAAATAAAATAATGTTTTTTTGAATGCACTATTTTATTACATTCCATTCTCTTTGTAGTATAATATTTCACTAACTGTCATGAAATTAATATAATCTTTTCCATTCTAGAGCGGGATGTACTGGCTGCAACTGATGGACAAATATGCAGCGAATTGGTCTGTCTTGTTGATTGCAATCAGTGAATGTATTCTTATAGCTTGGTTGTACGGAGCCGAGAGATTCCTGCAAGACATTCAGGACATGATTGGGCCCCAGTCACGAGCTTGGGTATTCTTTTGGAGCTGGATGTGGAAACTTGTAACACCCTCTGCTCTCTTGGTAAAATGAAATAATATTATTTATTGAATTTATGTGGCTCCATCTGAGTGATCTAAATGTTATTACAATGTTTACACAGATGTCAATGTGTGCACTAAATTATAAAATCGAACCTATCATAAAATTTTGATGGAATATACAACCTTGAGGTTGGCATAGAATATCTCATAACAGGGGTTACCCGCACCGACTAGCAGTACGATATTTCGTATTTGGCGCAGAAAAGGTTAAAACTAAAAAAGTGTCCTCATTCATTATTGACAACTGAATATATTATATATATTTTGATTGTTTTCATGAGAATATAGTGTTTCTTATCATATTGGTTATGTAACATATTCACATTGATTATGATCGATTGAATGGGCATTTACGTGGTGGAACAAAATTAAGTAGCGTACAGTATCACTCAATTGCCAGCAATATCAGTAAAATTTCTCCCATATCCTTATTAACTTACAAAGAGCAGACTTTACTCTCTCTATCATACTTAGTTTAATTTAAATTTGATTATTAACGTGCTATACATTGTCAAACACATCAAGCCATTATCTACACTATTAACATCTACATTTAAAAGGTTTAAAAGAAAAAAAAATGAAATTACATAGTATTTTTTCAGGATCAGCCGTCTTCGCAAGAATTTTTTTCAGTCAACTGATATGTTAAAACGCTCACTATAGCTAAAAATTTCAAATCAATTTCAACAGTAAAATATGGGAAATTATGTGAAATATATATCAGTTATCCTAAATACATCAATAAGTAAACTAAACTCGTCGCATACTTGCTGTAATAAATCGAAGGAAATGAGGAAGTTGAAAAATATTTAATCTACGACTTTGCAAGCAAAATGGCTGCGGTCAGTCTCCGTATACACCAACACGCACACAAGCAAGCGCGTAGCCGCATAAGACTGTGTAATACACAGGGCTGACGATTAATGCTGCGTATTGGCAGTTCAAAGCTGAAATTCGAAATACTGAATATCGAGAGATCTTTTCAAAAATATATTTTCTTGTGTTCAACTTGACATTTTCATGATATGTTGCGTAATTTCTTTATCTAAAGGCTTAAACTATTTTTTAAAGCATATATCCACAAGTGTTTCCTTTCAGTTTGACCGGAAATACGAGATAAAGTCGAGATAAAGAGATTTTTCAAGTTAAACGTTTTCGTTTTAAACGATATCCAATGTATAGTTAAGTGAGCTTATATTAAGGCTTAAGGTATGGTCCATTACTCTTTGGAGAAAATTTTACGCATATCAGGCTGATAATATGAAAATTTATTATAAATTATAATATTCAGTTTAATTTTGTTTTTAAAATTTCTATTTCAGTTCATCTTGTTCTTCAACTGGGTGGAATATAAACCTGCATCGTATGGACACTACGTTTACCCGTTTTGGGCCGATGCTATTGGATGGGTGATAGGAGTATTGCCCGTGTTTGTTATAGTAACAATGGCAATAATCCAACTGTGCAATGGACCTGACAACTTGACATTTGCTGAGGTAAAAATTACAAATAATTAATCATTATAATATAGATCAGCGTTTCCCAAACTTATTTCTCCGCGACCCGGTCATTTTAATATTTCTTCTTCGTGATCTAATATATTTGTTATCGCCTATACTACCGGCCTATAGGTAAAATAAAATAGAAATTTATGCCCATACAGTCTTTATATGTTATAATACAAAGGAATTTACTCTGATAAATCTATAAAGAAATCAAATGTATAAATAATTTATTAATTACAGGTGTGCTGCTGTTCTTTTTAACTAAAAGCTCCAGGTTTGGAGAAATTGATGATAGCTTTATTCTTAGATCCAGTTCAACTTCCAATCGGTTTCTTTATTAATTTTTTAAGAAAACCAATGTTGAAAAGCCTGCTTCACACTTGAATTAATACCTGAACCCTACAATTCTGTCTCAGATTATACGTTCACTGTTAAAAAATTCCTTATCCATGCTTTCTTACTGTTGATTATATAGAAAATATAAAGATTTATTTTAGGAAATTGGCGACTCGGCATTTTGCTTTCTGCGACCCGGTACCGGGTCGCCACCCATCATTTGGGAAACGCTGATACAGATGTTTATAAATTTTCAAAAAATATCAGCTGACAGCCAATGCGCCATATATTTTTTTTAAATAAATACATAAACTCGATGAGAAGAGTGAATGAAAGTCACTTATGTCCAGGATCACAAATTTAATTTGAAAAAATCTAAATTGATCTTCCTGGGAATCGAACCAGGACCCACCTGATTGCTAGGACAAAGCTCTTACAACTAGACCACAGAGGCCGACTTTAATATGGGACATGATGAATGAAAGTCACCCATGCAAACATTTTATTGTAACTACCTTGCCCTCCTCCACCCACCACTGCTTTCCCATCCGTTAATTTTATGGCAAGCAAACTATTTTAAAACGAAGACTATATAAAAACATTAGACAAAACAAGAGAATTTAATTTTTAGCATTTATCTAGATCAGTGTCTGCCAAACTAGTGTGCAACAAGAAATCTCAGGCGTGCCGCGACAAATGAAAACAAATTGTAACTATGGAGAAGACAAGTTAAAAATTTACAGCTTAGACGCTTTGGTTTTTCGAAAATGAAATAAAAAAAACGAAATCGGCTAAAGATGGTAAATGAGAAGTTACATTTTATCAAATTTAGAGACGCGTTTTGACAAAATTCTTTCTGAAAATCAATTGCACCATTCTCATTTAAATTACCACTTGTATATACTTACATTATTTGATTATAAAACAATATTGTGTATTGTTGCCCAAGATTTTCTTTATTCATATGTATTAATAACCGCCATATGTGCCGCGGAACAAATTGCCCTTCCCCAGTGTGCCATGAGGTAAAAGAGTTTGACAGACACTGATCTAGATGCACAGCTAGGGCTGTACACTGGTATATTGCATTTTAAAGCAATGTGTAAGGTGTGTATAAAGATGTTTCTCATAATGTATACAGTTGATTATTATCATTAGATGTTTAATCAGGATATTGGTTGTTTTGACAGAAAGCACGAGCTCTAGTGCAGCCAACTTCAGAATGGAATATGGCCTGTCGGGGTGAGAGCTCCACTCAATCCACTTATGATGCCATCCAGAATACAATAATAATGGTAAACGGCAGGCCCGTCATAAGAGAAAGGTGTACCAGGGGACACGGAGAATGAGATAACGACCCGGCCTCCGATGCTTATGCACAGGAGCCGGGACTATACAAGGTATGTTTTTCCAAAATGTCATATAAACATAAAAGCAAAATTATTAATAATACATATCATTTATATTTTAATTCAACAACAAAGACACATACATTATTAAGATACCTCATATTTATCTAAATAGTCATTTTGAATATTTAAACAAAAGTTATAATTTATATGGGTATTTTCGAACCTGTAGCCGAGTGGTCGACGTCGTCCTCTTCGGTTGCTGTTTCCAATCTTATGCTTAAAATATGTGCACAGATCATTTTATAAATATACTTTCAGTTGATTAATGAATTTGTATCTGACGGCGGGATATCTGTGATGTCTAAATTCAATCCCACCCATCTAATCCTAAAGGAGAATCTGGAGGCAGGGCGTAGCAAGAGCGATTAGCTAACTACTAGTCCTGTCCAAGCACCATCTTTCTGTATTTACTCACTTCAAAAAGAGGGTTTGAGGGACTGAATAACAAGTAGTTCTCGGAGAAAAAACCTGTTGACATTTTCGATTAGGAGAGCAAAATGTCCTTATTGAGAATGAACATGGCATAAAAAGACTTTGATAAAATTCATTTTCAATCCGTAAATAAAACTAATTGAGTTGGGTGACTTGATATGAAGGAACTTTTTTTCTATCATTCCAGTTGAACAATGGTGCGCATGAGACGTCAATTACAAAAATTCTAGAAATAAGTCCTTCAAAAACGCCCGGGCCCAGTATTTTAAAATCATCTAAAAACGCGAAGCAGAAGGGATGCCCGGATATGTTGCAAAAGAATACCAACGATCCCGCATCGGTGCCCTTGTTGCAAAAAGAGAACGAGGTCAAGGTCGGGGGCTCCAAGGATTCCGGAAGACAGGGTCAAGCCGCCAAAGCCGGAGACTTCAAAAGCAACGGAGATCCGTCTTCGAGGCCGCTTCTGGATGAAAGTCCCGAGCATCACAAGAAAGAATTCGGTGTGCTGCAATTGAATGAATCCAGTAAATACTCAGTAGCCTTGCAGAGAGAGATATGTAAAAAAGTAACAGATTACAAGAATGAATGCCAAGCGAGTCTATGCTCGCTGAGCGATTCCTATATGTCTACTTCTAACTCGAATAGAAGCAATCTTAGTTCTAATAAATCATTATCCGTTGAACAGAAGTCGGAGATTAGTAGAAGTATTGATTCAAAAACGTTATCGAAGGATTTGATTTTGACAGAAATTTCAGATAGCGCTAACAATAACAACTTTGATTCCATCTCTATTGGGAGTATGGTTCAGTCGAGGCATGTAATGTCCGACCGACCTAGCAGCCGAATGCAACAATCGCCGAACGGAAGTAAGATTTTAAGGACTGAAAAGGAACATAAAAATGGAGAGAACAGTGCGTGTTCAAAGAATGATGTCATTCTATCAAAAACGGTCACCCCTATGTCAAGTATAGCCGATACTCCGGCAGCAATTAACTTATCAGAACAAAAGTTTTCATGGAAAGATCCGACTCCTAAATCGATACCGCCCGCCAGTCGACCGAACGACGGATTCGCTATCTTCACCACTGCTAAGATTGGGGTGAAATGCGAAGACTCAAATAAGCCTTGCCAATCGATCGCGGCTCCGATTCCTTCCTTCAATGAAAAGAATGACGCTTCCAAAGTGAAGACGACATCGTCCAATAGTGTGATACCCTTCACTGGGACTGTCGCTAAGATAGCTCAGTGCCAGCCGAAATATCAACCAAAAACGACATCTATAAGTTCATTCGCTTCAAGTATCGTTTGTTCTACACCTAAAACATCTCATCAACCATTCGAAAGTACAGTGGGTAAAACTGAAAATCCTGTGAAAAGTGACAAAACTGTGCCGATTTCATTACAAACCAGTATAAGTACATCTACAACAAATACTTCAATACCCGTTAAAACCGGTACAAATAGTAATCAATCTAAAGTGAATGATCCACAAACTGTAGCACTGTCTCACTTGTATGGTAATGCAAACACAACTAAAGATATTGAAAGCTCAATTTCACCAGCAAAAGTAGACAATAAAATGACTGCGAAAATCACAGTCAAATTGCCAACCCAAAATATTTCATCAGTTAAAACTGTCATAAATGATAAGTTGACAGACACAAAGAAGCCTACTGAAGATAACTCTAAAATCATTCCAAAGAAAGACCCAAAATCTGATACCAAAAAATCTGTAGAAACATCAAAAGTTTCAATGACGTCAAGTCACAAAACGGAAGTCTCGAAATCTACCGTGCCAGATAAAATACAAGCCCCGAGTAAGGTTAGTATAAAAAATGATGCCGTGTTGCATGCACCCGCATCGAAAGAACCGGTAAATTTGCTTAAATCTCAGACAGGAGTAGAGTTGAAAAAAATATCAAATGAAAATAAAAATCAAATTACACCTAAACCGATTGAGAAAAAAAGCGATGCCGAGTCTACCCCAGGTAAAGCTAAAAACTCACAGGAAAAGCAACCCGCGGCAGCAGTGTCAAAAAATAAAAAGGTCGAAGAAGACTCGACAAAGATCAGTGCGAGTAGTATACCGAGTAAAGATGTGCAATTATTGAATAGCGCGAAAGAGAAAACAAAATTATCAAAAGAAAACAAAAGCGCTGATGTAAATAGTCATATTGTAACTGTAGGAAACATTTCAGGTAATATACCTAAGCCTGTAGAAAAGACAAATGTTGCTAAAGAGGAAAAACATACAGGAAAGACAGCAACAGCACAAGAAACTAAAAGTACGTTTAGCAAAAGTACACCGACTTCATCTCTAGCGCAGTCTCATCCCTCACGCAGTTCAAAAAGTGATTCCAAAGAAAAGCCAGCTGAGAAATCAATAAAAGTATCTCAAGAAACTTCCAAAAACACTTCAAATGAACCAAATAAGAAGAATGAACAGTCGACAAAAAAAGAAGAAATTAAGCCAAATCAAGATACTAAAAAATTATTGACGAGTGCAACCAAAACGCAGAGTACTACAAAAGATCAGCCGAAAGACAAACAAGATTCTGTAGACAATAAGAAATCATCAACATCTAGTAAAAACCTAAAATAGAAGTGATAAAAGTTTATTATAAAATGAGTTTCAAAACACCTCCGGTTGTCTCAAATATATTTATATTTGGGAGTCTTAGTTAGTAATAGTGTGTTAGAGAATTTATTGACTCTCTGTTAATATACAAATAAACTGAGCAGTGCCAAATTTATTTTTTAGAATTTATGTAATAGATTTCACACAATCTAAAACAAATCAAATTGTTCAAAGTTATTTTATAATATCAAGAAATGCTCTTTCGTGGTATCTTCTTCACATTAGATAATCTTTCACGTTGCGTAGGTACTTTCCTCCGATAATTATTTTATTCATAGTGATTTACTGAAAACAATATTTCTTGATCGTATGTGTATATCGGTTGACTTTGTTTCAATTAGACTACAACACAATATACTTTGTTATTTTAAAAATGCGCAATAAATTTTGACTTCTTCACTGTTACAATGGAAAATGGTGTACTTCCATCAATATGTGAGCTTGTGCACAAGGAATTATTAAGATGTCCTTAATATCAATAGGTTTAAGAATAAATACACAGTATAATATGTAATGTTTTCTGTAAGATTTAAAATATATAATGTTTGATAATATGAATATTTGGCAGTGCTTTTTCTTTTGACAGCACTACCATTTTTTTTTTAATTCACTGTGAATTGTAATAATATGCTAAACTCAGTATAAACTAAACAACCGTTTTCTATAAAATCACTGCTCATATTTTATGAATGTGATCGACAAAACTATTCAGTTTACTTGTTTGAAAATATAATGTTCTAAGATAAATGTGTTGAAACATTGTAAGCGATACCTTTATCAAATTTTTAAAAATACAAGTTCATTCATGAAGCTTATCACATCACAAATGGTTATATTTTAAGTCAGCTTTCGAAAATAACACATGTCAGTAAATGGTATAGGTATATTATGCTAGAGTGGAATATCAATTTAGAATTTCTTAGGAGGATGTCAAAAAAACAATGAATGCAGAATTATTCAACGTTATTCTTATTTGCCAGAACTGCAAAAACATAACGATAAATATAGGAAAACGATAAATACGCCCATGCTATATCAGGGTTCCAGTGTAATAAGTAATTGAAAATGAAAGATAAAAGATATAATTGTGATCGTGATGTCAGTATTGCTCATACTGTGGCCATCACTCGGTTATGTTGTATAGATGAAATATTATCTTCAACAAGGTTTAAACTAACAAGAAAAACATTCTTTTATAAAATACGAGTGAGTACCCGGCATGCGTTGCAATGCCACTCAAAGAATGAAAGGGTTTGTGTTTTAATTCTGTTTATTGAAGTGCTTTTGGATAAGAGGTCTGCACGGGCCGAAATTTCATAAAATTACCCGGTTTGAGCCCGTCATTTTCAGGCCCGACCCGCCTGAGCCCGATTCTCAATTTATTCACTTCAATCGAGTCACTTGCTACCCGAACCCGACACGAAGCATAGATTTATTTTTCTCAGCCCGATTTTTTTTAAATACAGTAATTCATTTATACTTTTCAAATAATATATGTTATTGTTTCTATATTTCTAACAATATTCATAGCACATGTGAAATAAATTATTGAACCTATGAATACTATTGCCTTATGGCTGACTCATGACCCGAACATAGTACGAAATATTTTTCTTAAATTTGAATTCCTTACCCGGGCCCGGCCCGAGCCTGAATCTGAATTGTTCTTACCCGCTCGAGCCCGTGCAGACTTCTATTTTGGATAAACAATATTTTTTTTACACGAATAAATCAGAGCATTTTTTCGAGATGTCTCTCTACGTATTTTATTCTTTTTTTAAAATTTTATTTTAAATTCTTTTCTTCGAAAACCTTCACGGGTGTGCTCACAACAAATCACCAAAGTTTCATCGAGATCGGATGAACGGTAAAGGAACGCATAGAGGACAAACAAACAAACATTCATTTATGAATATATATATATGATGATAACTGAAGTATAAAATGCCATTCGTGAAATTTACAGTTACTTCTGTTTCATAATAAGAGTATACAGTGTCCGGAATTGAACAAATATGCTTCTATCTTTTATTCTTGTGGGTATTAGATATGTATCCAGGTTTTGAGAATTGAAGGAATTTTCTAAATATTCCTTCCAATGTTTAATGAATTGTCATTACGTAGCGGTGGATCAATAATTATTTAGAAATGCTGATAAGTTTTATTCGTTTCATCCTATTGCTAATTGTATTTTCATAGCACATGTATGATTACATGTTACATTGATATGTTATAGATACTTTATTTCTCATGAGACTGACATGGTTGTTTGTTCAGTTTTTAGAGGATTTCTAAAATAATGTTTTATAAAAGCAAAGCTATAGCTAAGTCTTTTATATTCTTTTGGATTTTAAAGAAGTGAGAAGGGAGAAACACACATGAATGCCCTATGAATTGGCTGACACATACGTCCTGTTTTCTCTGGGGTCGTCTCGATATGAATATAAATGTATTGACCGTTCCGTCTTTTACATTAATATGACAATTTTTTTATGATTATACTAGCTGAAGAATACTTCACCACTTTCGAGTATATGAAATATGGAGCATCTAATTAAAAATAAAGTAACACGTAAATCGGTAATTTTATTTACAAAATTAAATTCAAGGAAATCGATGACAGGCCGTATTTGAATGCGTATATAATCTGGACTAGTATACTCTCCTTATTTTTCTTCGCGGTTGTTCGCGTTCGCCAAATAAAATCAATAATACACACAAAAAAACATATGAAATCATTAATAACTATATATTAAAAAAAAAAAAATCGTAAACCTTCTTGTGTCAGAAAGATGAGTTCAGAAATTACCCCCCCTCTCAATGTTGCATGTGTCCCGACTTCTACTACTCTAACATCTAACAACCTTTTGTAACCAATTCGAGCTTATCGCAAACATTATTTTCTTAAAAACAGATTGCGAAAAGAACATTTATATATGTGACACATATTGTAGATATTTATAAATAGACAAATGGTAAATAGAATGTGTTTCTAAGCCTCATTAATAATTTTGATCCACCATTGTAATATATTTAATATTTCTTTATCTTCGTAACTTAGTACCTGCGAACAGTTTTTAATGTCAGATATTTACTTTTAATATAACCATAAGTACACTTTTAACAGCCCACAACACTGTTTTTAATACTGCTTATTGTGTAGTGTAACTTGCTAATTCTTAATAAACAAAATTGCAAAAAAAATCCAAATAGCTCAATTAAAATATAGAGCTGTTCAAAAAAAAGATTTCTCATTTAATTGGAATGTTTTTGAACAATATTATAATTGAACAACAAATTCTAGTCTTCCCCAAATGCAACAAAATAGAAATCTAACCTTCATAATAAATTTCCTGTAGACCAAGTTGTAAATTTTAAAAATTAAGATATGTTTTAATGTATTTATATCCCACGTTTAAAAATTAAAATATCATAACCTATCGCTGTATATCTCAATCACAACATAGATGGGGTAAAACGGTGGAGATATTTTATTTAACTGAAGTATTCAATATACAACAGATGTGTGTTTTATTCTTGCTAGAAAATAATACAAATAAATGAAAACCGTATATTTTTAATGTGCTGAATATTGAAATGAAATATTTTTCCTAAAAGATTATCAGATTTTGATACCGTGTATTACAGTATGGTGACTTCTTGCACGGTGATTTCTGTTTAATTTTTTCTATTTACTTTGTGTGATATAATTACACAATTTTCATATGTTTAGGTAAAATAATGATTGCATTCGATATTAATCTTTATAGTTAACACCTCGAAGACTGTGAATTCCTTCTGAAGGAAGTAAAGATATTTATTATTTTTTGACGGTTTTTGTATGGCCTAAAAGAGAAGGAATTCGCGAATGCTACTAGATTT
The DNA here is from genome assembly GCA_022494535.1 of Himalopsyche phryganea. Taxonomy (NCBI): domain Eukaryota; kingdom Metazoa; phylum Arthropoda; class Insecta; order Trichoptera; family Rhyacophilidae; genus Himalopsyche; species Himalopsyche phryganea. The sequence goes on from JAGVSL010000047.1 coordinate 1,712,313, forward strand.
CCATATTATTTATTTACTTACATCAAGCAGTCATGGGAAATCATAGTGTCGGTTTGTCGTAGGTAAAAAAACAATGTCGAAAGAATGTCATGATGAGTTTGATTCTGTAAACCTTGTACAATTTATAATTATGGCATCAAATCAATATTGTATTTAAATTATATACATATGATCTATAAATAAGAAACTATAACGAATGAAAACAGATGAAATTTTACGGTTCGATTTTTTCAAGTGAAAATGTTGACATCAAAACGAATGTATTTTTATGTATTCGAAATCCTATAATGTGACGCGTGAAAAATATTTTTTGTTACATCTATATAAATGTCAGTTGCTCTGTTAAAATTGATTTTTAAAAATATAATCTTAATTATTTTCATCACAATTAGATGAATTATATTTTATTCAGAGATATTATAAAAAAAGACATAAAGTGTGTGTAACAAAAACTCTTTCAATGTTAAGAACTAAATTTACGAATATATAAATTGTTATTGTGTAATTAATGTTTATTGAAAACGTCAGAGTAAAACCTAATACGGTTGTAAGTGAAATTCAAAACATTACGACTGTCAATGTCTCCGAAATAGATGGTTTGACCCAATAGAAATATTTAGTTATAGGCTGTACGATATAGAAATTTTAAATTAATATATGTTTTATTGTAAAAAATAATAATAGATTGTTAAATGTTCAATGTACCTTAAATTAAAACTAGTGACTGTTGACTTAGCTGTGATTGTTACTTTATAATTGAAAGAGGTTTTAATGGCCAAAAATTTGAAATGTAAAACGCCTTTGAAGTTTTGCACATCTCATTCATAGACCTTTACTAAAATATGAATATTAATAATCTATAGAAATAGTTCGGTATCTCAAAGTCATTATTAATGTAAGGCAATATTTATGTTTTAAATACTTTCATCATAAATCAGTGTATTCCGATCGCGAAATGTGTCATTATCAACGGTCCCTGGCCGGATAAAAGTTAAGGTGTATTCAACCACCCACTGAATTTGATCGAGTTTTTAATGTCATTTTTAATCATAACTATGTCATTTTTATTTTTGATTGGGGTTATAATTGACATATTTTGATCTTTTTACTATTGTATCCATGGTATGCTCTGAAAAGCGAATATTATAGCGAGACGATTTGCGATGTTTGGCTTTTAGAACTTAAAGGTTTCTGAATGAAGGAGTGCAAATTTTCACATCGAAGACATTACTCAATATGGAATGCGGTTCAATCGTTTGCCGGATAAATATGTTTACCCTACTAGAATGATGTCAAAATAAGTGTGTATTTGTTTAAGTAGGTGAAGACTGTAAAATACCTAATCAAAATTGATGACGTTTTGCTAATGAAAATATTGATGTGTACAATCTTGAATACGGAACTGACGATGCTTGCATGCATTTGATAAATAATTCTAGCTGTAAATAACTGTAATTAGCACATAGGGTTATTAATTTTTTTCATTGTAGATATACAATGTCATTCAACCTAAATGTATTCATTTAAAGATCTGGATTTTACAATGAAATGAATTGATCTATTCTTTAGATTCCGTGTTAGCCGTTTATTGTTTTTGAAAAATAAATATGAGTTGTGCTCTCTCCGCTTCATTTTTTGATATCTATTTACATTTATAATATATATATATATATATATTAATGGTACACGTTTTCAAATGACAACATAATAATTCTTATAAAATAACATATACATAACCGAACCAAATATTTAAGGTCAGGTTTGGTTATTTCAGATTTTCCCAGAACGGATAATATTAATTAACCAGTATACAATTCATTTCCTGAGAAAATTTTTAACAAATTTAGAAATCATTTTATCAGAAAATTGAGTTGAACTTTAATGTGCAAATTGAATTTATCGAATCTGGACAGAAAGTAGATGAAATAATATTTATTTTTATACAAGTATATTTTTTAAAATTCATGAAGAAAGAGAAAATAAATACTATTTTCATGCATTGATTTAATGGGCTGGCTAATGAAAAGTATAACGGTGAATTCATATCTTGTTTTGTAATACATCAGTGAATATTGAATGGAGAGAAAATGCGTCAAGCCGTTTAATATAATATTCAATACACCCACATCTGCATCTCAACTGTTCAATCCGCAAACAGGCTAACTCCACCGAGGCGAATTTTTTAGAACATTTTTATTTACAAATAAAAGTAACAACGTGTATTTTGGAATTATTGTAAAATTCCGTTTTAATGTTTAAATAATAAAATGTTATGAAAAATTTGCCCATGTAGAGTTAGTTAGTTTGCAGAATAAGCAGTCGATATTTCTTTTTATAAAACTAAAAAATTAACAATGAAACGGTTGTAAAGAGTTGATGAAGATGAAAAAACCCGTACTGTTGTAATATCAGGGATTGGATGGCCTAACTGGAGCTTTTGCGGTGATACGTAATGGATTAAAGAACAGTGACAAATATTGGATCATTATTATTTATATGCGTATGATGTAATTGTATTTTCTGCCATTTATTTTAGTAGTAATTATATTTTTGGCAGCATACCGAGTCGTTGTAATAATGATTACTAAAGATTTTAATACCTGTTACAGTATTTTTAATAAATGTGCCAATAGAAATGTAATAAACGATAAGAAGGATTTATCAATGTAATAAATGAATGCGGTATTCTATAAATATTTGAGAAAATTACGAAATTGTAAATAATCGTTGACACTAATGTGTACAGATATGAACAAAAACTGTGTCACTGTGAGTATTTGAAAAAATGAATAAATAATAAAATTGAGTGTTTTTGGATGCCTATTGCATAATAGTATGTAAATTAATTATAAACTGATCCAACAGTCATATAAAAGTGTGTCCCCTGTCGCCGAGATTCTAAATGCTCTGTAATATTTTTGAGAGTGTACCAAATTGGATAATGGTTGTGTTGGGCATATTGAAATTTGTACCGTGTGACAACTTAACTGCCGCCATTATAGACAACTAGCGGCAAAAGATTCTTTTCAGGCGATGACAAACAACTAGGATTGTGAGTTTTGTAACTTTTCTTTACTTTATTAATGTTAATTGCTTTGATTGTCAATAACATCTTAAACTAAAAGAGTCAATTGAGTTCAATGAAAAAATAGGCAAAATGATATTTTACATTGATCAAAATACGAGCTGTGCCGTTAGCTGTTTTTATCGTGACGGCAGTATTGTAGTTAAATGTGAATTACTTTAGTGCTATCAATTTTGTAACTACAAAATATATCTCCCCTATTTTTTTAAATTCCATTTACAGGACTGAAATGTTGTCATCTTGTTGGGTAATAGAAAAGGGTAATGTAAAGATACGTCTGTTTATACCAGAAGAATATTTGTGATTTTTGTAGCGATGAGGTTTCTAAAAAGTAATTTAGATGAGAAGATAGATGAAGGGTTGAGAGAATAAATGATTGATCTAATCTGGCTCAAAACAAAGGCTATTTAACCAAGCGTGTGCTCTAATAGTTATGTAAGTATTCATTATGTTTGGTTAAATCCAAACCAATTTTGTATAATTTTTTAATCATTGATGGTATGCAATTTCTGTTCACAACTTATGTTATTAAATGCTGATGGACAATAAAGCAAAAATGATGCATTAGAATATGTGTGAATTATATTCTGTTTGACGTTCAATAAAAATAAATGTTAAAGTGAAAGAATACAAGTCAAGTGAAATTGGAAAAGTTTTTATTTGGTGAAATGAACAAAAGAAAGTAATATATATTTCTCAGATAAGTAAAACAGATCAGCATACATAAAAAAACGAGTATGGAAATTTGGAAAAATGTTCCGAGTGTTTGGAGTGTGAATTTTTTGATCAGATAGAATAAGTGTTGTAAAAAACCCAGAAATTTTGTAATAATGGAAAAACCTGAAAAAAACTTGGGGAAAAACATGGTAAATTGGAAATTACTTGTTAATTATGACATTTGGTATTTTTTTCCACTTGTTATGGACATACAAATAACTGCATTTTGTCGAGATTAACTTCATACATAAAAACAGAAACGTTTCCGTAAATATTTTGTGTTGGGTTCAAGTATGCATAGATGTTACTGGTGATGAGATATTGAATAAGCTCTTTACTGCCATCTATATCATCGAACTTATAACTCATCGTTCCCCCAAATTTGTGGAATGTATGTTGGAATATGTAAAAAATGCCACACTTTTAAAATTATGTTACCAAATGCTAAAAATTATATACAGTTATCATTAATATTATAATTGTTTTTTCCCCAATTTTACCATGCGAGTTTATTCCCAGCCTCACATCACTAGCTAGAATGTTTGACATAATTATGTTCATCATTATTTAATGCGCCATTCAATTTATTGTAAAAAGTACATATCGTTATTCCTGTTATATATTATAATTTGTTATAAATTAACCCTTATTTTGAAAAAGGTCTGTATATAATGTTTGATATACTGTTTGACAGAATAAATAGTATATTTTTGTGTCGTTGTTCTATTAAAGCTGGTTTTATTAAATAATTATTCGTAGATATCCCCATCACCTTCATCAGCGATTGACCATCACACCACTGCTCATAAGATTTAATACTTAACACATATGAAATTTAAAAAAAGCGGTTACGTAATTTGGTATAACTTTTAAAATATTCAAGTTATTTTTATATTTCTTTAACAACGGTACCCACAGTGTATATATCTTCGCTAATATTGACTCTTGATTACATGTAAAAGTACTTATAATAATTTAAAATAACACAATAACCTTTTAATAAATTTCATATTTAATTTAATGTCACGTACATATTTTGCCGGGCCTTAATCCTTAAACAAAAATCATCTCCAGAGTAAAACAGTTTTGAAACAGTGATGGTTGTAAAACTGTGTAAAAAAATAATATCTTTGTGATTACACTTTAATTTATTAGTCGCAGATCTAGATAACTAATTCAAAATTCTAACTCGATTTCTAGTTATTCGTGTTTTGTTACAGTACCAGTAACGTTATATTGAAAAAATAGCAGGTAATAATAGTAATACTAACAACCAGACTAAATAAAAAGTGAAAATACCCGTTAACATAATGTGTTTGTTTATTTATTATGGACAACACAGCCTAATTATAACAGCAACGAAAATGGCCAAATCAATTCGCTGTGGCGAAAAGAATACAACATATTTTTTTTAAACAATAAAAGAATGACAATAATAATAATCCATAAAAGGAATACATATTCCATGTACGAGATAAAAAGTTTTAATTGAAATGAAATTAAGATGAAACACAAAACATTGAATGGGTCACTAAAAATGTCCATATGTATCGGGAATAAATCGAGAAGTCGCAATGCTCTCGCGATAGATGTTTTGTTTGCTCGACGGAAAGATTAATAGTTCAACACTGCATTGGAATAAAAATCTCTTTCTACCAAATTGAAAAAAAAAATGAAAATATATATTTCTTTTATCCTTCAACTTTCATAATCAAAAATTATAATTATTATTTTTCAATGCATGAAGTAAATCGATCAAGCTTGTTTAGTATTCATCGGAAAAAGATGAGCATGTATAGAGCACACCTATACTTTTATTTTAATATTATTTTATTATTCGCTTCTTTGTAAACATCAAATTTAACATAAACTAATGAAAAAGTATTATAATAGTAAATCAAATTTTCAACTTATTCCAACTGAAAAAAGTAAGCGGTATTGTATTCCAGTAGCAGGACGTATTGAAGGGATACAGCCATTTTTTACGAAACTTAAATTGATTTGATGAATTAACATCTTTTTTGCAGGATGCAATTGTTTAACATTTTGCGGGGGCGGTGACTACACAGATAACAGGCTTACCTCAGTCAAGCACAATAAACAATTGGATTCCTCGCAAAGACATTTCCCAAAATCAAGATTTTAATTTTGAATTGCTTCGTGCATAAAATATGCGACATACTGAAACCATTTTTACTATTTAAAAAATAAGGGTGCTGTAGTAAAATAAAGTTTCGAATCTACTGGCCAAAATAATCATAAAAAAATGATGCACCAAAAAGAAATAACCCATGCCTTGATAAATATTTTAAATTTATTGGTCAGCTTTTGTAGAAATACTAGGTAATATGGAAAATATTAAGATTAAAAATTTCCATTTTATGATGTAATTGTAAGAAAGGCTTCATTTGATGGAAGAATTAGATTTACACTGAATGCTAGTATCATATTTCCTGAACAAACTAAACGATACCTAACTGACGCAACAAAAATAGTTGAATTATTACACTTGGTACTATTTGAGCTAAAATCGAGGAAAAATATAATATAATGTATAATTTTATTTATTGCAAGGTAATTCAAATATTACGTAAGTATAGACATGTTTCTCGGCGTTCGTCTTATTTTCAATCGATTTTTGGATTTGTACTTAAAGGTATGGATGTCTCTGATGTTTACATTTCTCTCTCACCCATCTGTTCCTGAAAACGGGACACAGCAAGAATGATAAGCTAACTAGTGGTCCTTTCTAGCCCCATCCTTCTATCCCTACCATCTACCACCTTCAAAAAAGGTGGTTGAGCAACTGAATAACAACCGATTCTTGAAAAACATCTGTTAAGATAATCCATTATGAGTCCTATGCTTCACGTGGGGGGCAGGAAGTAAGCTCTTTTTAGATTTTTTTATCACGAATACTCGAATTATTATCCTTTCGGGGTTATTTTATTCAAAATTAAAAAACAAATCAATTTTAAATAAGTACCGACAACTGGGGCTATTTCGCTTACTTATTGTAATGCCTCTTAATAAGAAGTATTTTGTTTGTTTGGCTTTTACTTATTTTAACTCTCGGGTAAACAAGATATTTGTTTATAACTTTATTCAAAATCATTAGTTGGTTACACTGAACTTTTCATTATTTTTGTAATTGGTGTGTGTATATGTACACAAAAGTAAAGTTTTATAATAACTTATGATAACTTCTAGATGTTTAAAAGATTCAATGTGACCAACTAATGATTTTGAATAAAGTTATAAACGAATATCTTGTCTACCCGAGTGTTAAAATAAGTTAAGGTCATGGTGTAAGAAGTACAAGGTGAGCTGGATCGTTGTTTTTGTATTACATGTGACGTCACTTTGACGAACCAAATTTTTATTGTCACCAAAACACCGTTATAAACATAGTACATAGTAATTGGATAAGCACGTAGTGACGTCAACAAATACAAAAAAGGCGACTGTCACCTTTTATCCAGCTCACCTTGTACTTCTTACACCATAACAACATAATATTTTTCATTAGGCGGCAGTATACTTGGTAGGCGAAATAACCCCAGTTGGCGTTACTTACTTACAGACGACGATATGAATATAAATGAATTGTGGTAAATATTGGTTTGCAATATATTTAAGTGGCAATACCAGTCGTGAAATTAAACGTCAATAATATTGCTTCCACTGTCGCCACCAGTTGCACAGAAAAGCCGTTTACACAGTTTTTTCACTGTCCGCAAGTAAATAATACGAGCGTCAAGTTAAAATCATATTACAGTTTTTTGATCGTATACTTTATGAATCAATTTTTGACTTGTCGGAAATAAATAATATTTATATCATTACGTAAATATTAGTTATACTATGGATATGAATACATATCATTTTATTTATTACACTGGATATGAATATCTGGAATCATCATATCTACTAATGCACCCTGGGCCTGTTTTACTCCAATAATGATTATTATTTCATTGTTATTTCACTCAGGCAATTATTTCATAGAGTTTAAATACTTGTTTCAATTTATATTAAATCCTAGACATCCACGTACATAATTTAAAAGTACTATATTCATTCGAGTATCATATTTAGCCAGTAGTCCGATTAAATGATTATTGACGTTATTTTTAAACTGCTAGATGACCTACGGTTATTGCCGTACATTGCGATGTGAAACATTTTGGGCAATATAAAGTTCTTTTTCACTGACTTCGCTTACAAATTTTTGTTCCAGTGGACTAAAATTAGCTGTCAAAGTGAGACAGTTTGTGGAAGAATATCGGTGACTTTTATAAATGATACATTCATCAGGTGCTCCCAGTTCACACATGTTTTCAGTTGACGTTTTACATCAATTCGCGGCTGGCGTTACGATTGTAAAATAAATAAAGATTACCTTATCTGTCGTCAGATGGAGCATTTAAATGATGAACGAGATCAAGATCTCGACGAAATGGCGAGAATTAGTGACACGTCCGAAAATTCTCGGCTCGTAAATCCGCCGACAAACGCAAATCTCAATATTTTAAATATTATAAGTAACATATGTTGCATTGTTTTCACGACTTACATCTTTTACCTAAGTTTTGCCAATGGAATTACACTGTTTTCGTTTCATCCTACGTGTATGACAGTCGGGGTAAGTTTAAATATACCAATTTAATATTATCTGTGTATCATATGAAGATAAGTTCGATCAATATTTTATAGCTCTGTCTACAATCAGTTTTTATCGCATTTAAAATTAAAATAACTTTCTTTGGCCAACCAAATTATCAAATAATAAAAATTATAAGAAAATTCGTCTTGTTTATTGTTTTATTAGTGATACTCAAGTCTATAGAAGAATAAACATTGCATTCTATCATATTATCATAGGCGTCAATATGGTAGTTGATTTGAAAAAGATCGCAGGCTATTTCCACATCTTTTGGTAAAATTCAGTTTTCTCTGTATTTATTTCTATGGAAATAAAATTGCAGTTTAATCTAAAAGAATCAATTAGACCACAATTATTATTACTGTAAAATAATTCAAATTATCTACTATTATGTACTCCAATGAAAGTTTAAATTAAAAGCTAGTTTTTTTTAGCTCAGAGGACTGATTCTTGAAATCAGTGATGAAGTGGCATGTGAGAGGTGTGCCGTACTACAAATAAATTTTCTAAAAAAATTTCCTCTTTATTTATTCATAGAATATGACATTTAAAATAAACTGATTCTTGAAAACTTAACTTAAACATCTCCTTACATTAGCAACATACGTGAAGTGAAAACCTTGACGAAATGCTTCAAATTAAGTTCTGTTAAAACGAAAATTTAAATAATTATGAATTTTCCACAATGCTGCCTAAATATAGTTGTTCTTTTGAAACTGGATATTTTATTTTTTGTAAACATTATTATTTGTAAAACTCACAGCTATAGTAGTTATGGTATACGCAGTGTTTTGTATAATATCCTTAGGAATTTGTCACTGTTCATTGTATCCAGATAACACTTTTAAATCTTTATAATAGCATATTGGCTTGGGTGATGGTCTTTCTATGTAAATGTGATACAAAGATTGGATTAAACAACAAGTTTTCAACAAAAGGTGTTGAAGGGCAGTATGATTCGTGTTGTGTTAATTCATCTACATGTATGTTTGTCGGCGTCCGTGGCGCAGTTGGTAGCGTCGTTGGCTACGCTTACGGATGTCTCGGGTTCAATTCCCGGTGCAGACAGTTTTCATAAATTGATCCTTCAATCGATTTATGGATTTCTGTTTGTTGTCAGAGTGTTTGTGATGTCTAAAACTCCCTCCCACCCATCCGATCCCCACGTGGCGTAGCGAGAGCAATTAGCTAGCTAACCACTAGTACTGTCCTAGCCCTATCCTTCAATCCCTACTCTCTTCGAAAAAAGAGAGGTTGAGCAACTGAGTAACAAGCAGTTCTCATAGAAAAATCTTTTGAGATACCTCCATTAGGAAGCCATGTGCTCCACGTTGGGAGCGGACATGGAAAAAAAAATGTTTGACATATTTTTGCAAATCAAAAATAATACCAAACGTCAGACATGAACCTGTTCCATTTTAGAAAAATATTTGTTTTTAATATTAGTAACAATATCTCACTTTAGTATTACCAACATTACTTTGCCGCCGCCGAAAACTTGTACTATTATATTTTTATATTTAATAGTATAATTAATTTTTTTCATTTCTCATGTCACTCCAGTGGCTCATGTTAATGACGTCGGCTGTGAACTCTATCTCGCCTGGTGATGTCGCCACGGACTGGCTCCCTTTCCGTCTCCGAACAACGAGACATTGGGTACTTCAGGCCTGCGGATTCACCTTCATTTCAATTGGATTCTTCGTGATCGTCGCCAACAAGATAGTGGCCGGAAAAAACCACTTCACATCGCTCCACGGGTGCTTTGGACTGGCGTCGTATATATTAGTAATCGTCGCATCTTGCGGCGGTATATCTGCATTGTACAGCATGAAATTTAAGAAAATGATTCCACCCGTGTATATGAAATTGATTCACAGCTCGTTTGGTATTTTGACATTTATAATAGGAATGGTTACCATATTTCTAGGTATGTTTTCAAAATGGTATAAAGGCTCCGAACTCGTTAGAGACATAGGCATAGTTTTACTGTTTATCATTACAACCCTTACTGTTCTACGCCCCGGTGTTAAACTCTATGCAAGAATTAGGGAGAGAATAACTTATGTCAGGGCTTCCAATTAAAGTAAATGATATGTAAAAATCGTCAAGCTAACTTGTAAAATATAAAAATTCAAAAAATTTCAATAAGTACCTATGTTACTTTATAATGAAATATTCTAATACTTGCGTATTAATTCGAAATCACGAGTGACACTCGTAGCCGTATTAACCGGGCGTATTCGGCAAACGCGAGCATGGTTAATTAATATTCAGATTAGAAATAAAATAATATTTTGTGTTATTTATGGTTACAAACCCATTCTTAATTTATGAAATTGTGCTCCCTGTTCAGTATTTGATGATTTATGAGAAAAGCCTGCAACCAAAGACTACATACGAGCACTGGTAACACATTCTCCGTGAGAATACCGTGCCGGCGCGGTTCGTGTTTTAAAGGATCCAGTATAACTAAACGAATATCAAAAGAATGCTGTGATATGCTCCAATATTTTCAACAATATTAATCACTCCACAGCAATGCGAACGAATCTAATGACCACCCATCGTATAACAGTACCCTCATCTGCAACTTGTATTTATGTTGTGTACTAACGTATCTTTCAATATGTTATTCACGCATAGATTGCAAAATGAATATTGCTTGCACATCAATTTACCTTACAGACAATAAATAGGCATTCTTTATATGGCTGTTTTTTAGAAATTGCAGTATTGGTAATATCGGACACTGCCGCTGCTTAATAATTTTCGACTTCTCATTACTGCCACATTGAACAAACTTTTACACTAATGCTTTATATGAATTCAAATTTTTTTTTCTTGAGAATTTTATGAATATTTTAATTAAAAATATATTTACTTTACAAGTTAGCGTGACGACACACTGGGAATTGTTAATCACGCCGAAACAAACGTATATCAAAGTTATCTACATTTCATATAAGTTAATTTAGATTAAAAAAAATATTCTATTCAAATTTTGTGTTGTGAATCATTTTATAGTATTAAATTTTACATTATTCAACTAAAAAACTACACAAATAGAAATATAATCACTACGTAACAATATTTATTATAAGTATTTCATCTATTTTCTTTACATAACTTAATTATAATATAATAACCTCTTTATCTCCACAAATTTATTTTTGTAATAACTGACTATCTGTGATGACGAAGCTTGGAGAATTTATAAATATTATATATATATATATATTCAAATTTATTTTAGTTAGGTCTAAACAGTGTATCGAATAAAAAAAACTGTTAATGATTTGCTTTATTTTTAAACATTCCGTTCCATCAAACTTCTAAAACTTTTATATGTAAATGATTTATTCAAACCAAAGATTTACTAAGGTTATTTTTTGATAAAGATATTATATACATTGCAGGCACAAACTATAAGTGTATATTTACTTCAAAATATATAAATTATTTTATAAGTATCGAGATCAGCGGTTCCTAATTTATATATTTGTTGGATATTCAACTTATTGACTGTCGAAGTCTTCACATGGAGCTGATACCCGCATTCTCTATGATAATGATTCGTTTACATGGTAATAAAATAAAGAGGTGATCCTGAATCCCCACCATGACCAAAAAATACATTTTTGAAAAGAAAACCGTTGGGGAATAGTGATTGGTAGAGTAACAACCAATCACCTTCTTAACTTATCTCTCTATCTGAACCCCATCTGAAAATGAGATGGACCGAAAGACTTACCGCTAGAAGGATGAGGCTAGGAGAGGTTTAACAAACGAAACGCCCAAGTGCTTTGACCGCTTGGTTTCAGAACTGGCATTATATTATATGCTATATTTTATTACCATGATCCTTTTATATATGGCTACATTTTGTTTATTGATAAATGTCTGATGTTCACTCAATATCATTATTTTGATACAGATTCTATTATATTATCTCAGAATAGTGTATACTCATGTTTAAATAAAAAACATTTTCTCTAGTATTTATACTTGGGAATCAAACGAAAACCCGTCTGTGACCTTAAGTCATTCTTTTTAAATTTCTCATTCATATCTGTCGGCTGGATTAATTGCTGATCTAGATTACTGTTTATCTGCTTACTTATAATATATATCCTTGTATTTATGAACTAGTTTTGTAAGTCTTATATTTAAATATATAATATGATATCGTCGCTGATCCGACAAAAAATTTTGTATCTTAAATACCATTTTTTAATAAATCAGTGTTGAATGTTAACAATGTATCCGTTAAATATTGAAAAAAATAATACAAATATGAATCAAATTAAAAGATTCAAAGTTAATAAGTTTTTTTATTTCAATCAAATTGTATTATTTCTGTATTATTAACATATCTTAAGAGCATTTGAATTTCAATGAATTGGGTTATTTTTTCAAATTGTATAATGCTTAAAAACGGGAACATTTAAAAAACATTGAATATGACTATCAAAATAACATTTTATGTTAGTGATGACATATATTTTAATACATCTCAGTACTTTTTAATTTTGGTGCAATCAAATAATATATTCTTTGTAATTTAGTTAATAATCGTTGATCTGTGTCAAAATAATCCATGAAAAAAAAAAGGATTTGGCTAGTCATGATATAAATGTCAATAGTTCAGTAAAATTTTTAAACTTATCAAAAAAAAATGAATGAAATCGTATATAAGGCATATTATTTTATAATCATTATCACTCTACAGTAAATTTTAATTAGACCGCGAATCAAAATAGATAATGAGTTGTATATTATATTTTAAAGAAATATGATATTTAAATTGATTTCTTTCATGAAGCATAGCATGATAAGTTTTTCGATAGTACATATTATGACATAACTTTTGTAAAAAAACGTATCAATTTATCAAACAATTTAAGGAACCTAACTAAACAACCAAGTATTCAATTTTTGTAGATATAATAAAATATGAGAGATTAATAGTAAGACACGAATAAGCTGTATTTCTTGATTTTTAACTAGTAGAAAGAATTTCATTTAATAGACAACCTAGTCTGATTTTTATTACATGCCAATAAGTTATTTTCTTTGAAATAGACTAATGTATTCAAAGAAAACTGTGATTGTCTCTAAACATGCTTGCGTTGGACTCGGCACCGCCTATCACAAACAATAGTGGAAAATATCACTAACATACAAGGTTGTTTTAAAAAAACCACGCCTCAATTGACCGTTTTTTATTTCAGCTGGTCTTTATAAAAATAATCAGCTGATATAAAGACGTTTATTACGAAAATATAAACAAAATCATCTCAATGCGACAGTTGGCAAAATGCACTGTGACCTGTACATATTTTGTATTTCAATGGTTGTAGCAAATGGAGCGTTGGAAATCAGTCACGACCCCTCAATATGCATAGTGACTGAATGGTATGTTGCATTTAAAACTTGCTGTATGATGTTGAGAGTGCGAGAATGCGATGACTCAAAACACATCTTATCTTTTTACAGAAGAAGAATTTATGATCTGAACATTTTCATGTAGTCTTTTAAAATAGTTTACGAACACGTTTGACTTATTTCATAAACATAAATTAATCCATTTCTGTCATGTATTTGTTATCTCATTTTTTTGCAATGTTTTCAAAACCAACATTTCGCTATCTGTCTAGTAAATCATGGAAACAGTTATTAGTCCTATTAATAATAGATGTATAATATATCCTTTATGTAATTTTTATTAATGAAAATGTTGTTTTAATTATAAATAATGGTATTTATTATATTTACTACTTTTACAGCTAAAATGTTTTTGATCAACTGATCAATTCATCAGTTGATAATGCTCATGCAGAGCAAAACCAGTCCTGATAATTACGAAAATGTGGAAGTAGTACAAAAGTAGTACAAAGTATGTGTTTTACTTAAAATATAATGCCTTTCCGCCACGAATTGACTGTTAACACCTTAAAAGTGACCAGTTTACACATTTAAAAAATACTTAATTATCGGTTTTCCCGATTCCCATGTACGGTAATTTGGCATTTTCTTATTTGTTATTAAATTTCCTACAGAACTGCATTGTTATTAGTGGTGGCATTTAGTAAAATTTCGGGTAGAGAAATAGTAGCCGTTTCATGGGCTGAGTGAATTTACTGTATTATATAGTAGATTTCAACAAATGGCCAACAATCTAATAACTGTACTCTTTAATAATTACTACTTGCTTATCTTGCACATTCCACATTTATGTTATTTTAATAAAATATCACATGACGTTTAGACGTGTGTAAATTCCAATAAATGTTTTATGTTCAAGTCAATAATTTTTATTGTACTTATTTTACTAATTAATTTATTAGCTAAGTTATACAAATTAAAATATTTGTGTTATTATCAACAACATCTTCATTTGTTCATCCGTTAATTGATAAAACTATCTTGTCATAATATTATGTTATTTCAAATTATATGGTTACAAACTATATTTTGCCTATCTGTTATATTAGCTGTAAGATAAAATTTAATAATGTTATCAGTATAAAATTATGATGTAATTTACGTAAAGCTAATTTTGTTAAAGGGCTTGTTAAAATGCGAAGACACGGCTTAATGGGAATGTTCGTGGAGTAAAAAGAATATATCAGTTGGCGCTTAATTTATTAATTATAATATATTAAATATATAATAAAAATATTACATTACTATCAATTGAAAATCTACAAATGCTGTTTTATTAAGCCTTTCCCTGCGGTCCAATTATTTTAATTACCAAATTTCAAATAGATTAATGTATGTCATATTTAAACGCCACAGAGCAGGCATGTCTTACATGCGCATATCAACAAGAGGATTAATGTTCGACTATACCAAACTAGCTTATTTTTAAATACTGCATAAAAAGGTAATAATAATAAATAAAATAACGTATCTCATCTTAAATTGTCTATATATATCAACTCTCGTTAGTTATAAAATTATGGAATAATTAGTGCAGTGGAATTGAGAAGCCACAAGTTTGTGTTGAATTGATCTGCAGATGGGGCTCCAACATTGAAGACCAATTCGATCCGATCTGATGACGTATAAATCGGAATTTCAACAATGTTTTCTCTGAACTTTTCATGGATAGACTCCTGAAATTACAAAAATATTCACATTATAAAAATAATCAATGTAGAAATTAGCACAATCGTATTTAAATAATTATATTTCTATAATTAGTAAACAGGGGTCATCATTGCTAATCACAATTATCACAATTAACTCACAGCGGGAACGAATTTGAGAGAAATCGGAGGAGCCAGAGTCGGTGTGGGAGAATCCGATCGACACGGCTGAAGTCTTCCGCCTTCCCAAATCGCTCCTTCCAACCATAAATCCTTTAATATTATTTTTGCTATTGTCGGATCGGCTTCTGTAATAAGATTGTGTCGTTCATCTCAGTTATTTGTGATTATTAAGAACTCGATATTATGGAGAAAATGTTGGACCAAAAAAGTATATTTACAGATGAGTACTTTATGTGAGTATATTTACTTTTAAGTCGTATTGTTAAAATCAAATAAAAAGCAGAATTCAGGATTGTCTAACCGCCGAAAACTTTCATGTTTCATATGAAAAATAATAAGGTAAATTTGTAACTTTTACTATTTAATTGACATTTGTTTTATGCATTGAAGTTTGCCTCGATGGACCGGCACTGTTAGCATTTTTAGAACAGTCTTGGCGCTCTGTGGCACTTGGTGAGTTGTTAGTTGGAAAAATTGATTACTAAGAGATTCTGTTTGTATTGGTAATTTTCTTTCACATTATAGCACTAGCTGTCAGGCTACGTCAATTATAAAAGCTGACCACTTTACCTCCATCACCCCAAGTGGTAACCGATACAAGTCGATCTGGAGGAACCCCCAGCCGCAAAGTTGCTTCCCATCGCAGAGCGAAAGGCATTCTTTCAGGTCGGAGAAGAGATCTCAACGAAGGTAATTGTGCGGAGGCATTGCCGCCTGATGCATTCTTTTGCGCTTCTCCAGAGCGGTGACACAATCCAACTATGAACCTGCTAGCCGATCGCTGTCCGCCAGGCCAGTACTTCATCCAAGCCTCCGGTGTCTATGTCAAAACAATAATTAACATATGACAGAAATGAGTAATTTTATTCTACACAATAAACACTTTTCCAGTGTCAATAAAAGAGGGTGTAAAAGCAGTCTGAAACTTTATTAGATTTAAGATCGCATTGTTGTTTCGATTTGTTTAGATTTCATATTGATATTAGGCTAGGTGTATGCACAAAATTTCTTTGGTGGACTCAATCATACCTCAAAACAAATTACTTTACAATGGATACAAATATGAAACCAACTATAAAATTCCCGATACAATTAAATTAGATTGCTCATTTCAGTGTAAAATAGGAATATTCCTACTAATTCCATATTCAGTTTTCAAATTAGTTTTGCTTGTTAAAAGGAAGGATAGTAATAATATATACTCTGACTTACCTGATCAGTAATGAGTTCTTCAGCCAAGAGTCGGAATGATATATCAGTGGTAGAAGTTGGATTTCTCAGAGCGGCGAGATCGCTGTGAACTTTTTTTACCGCTGCTACTGCGGCCGTCCATTCTTGAGCAGCGAGAGCTGTTAAGCCACTGCCGTCCGCTTTTAACTGTCGAAGATTACAAATTGAAAAACAGAATTCATTCACATATTCATCGGTCAAATAAACCATATGAAAAAGATACCTTTGATCAAAGTTTTAAAGCGATTTTGACAACCAAAAAATTCAGGAACTAGTCTTATGGGTATTTATTTCAACAAAATACTAATTACAATTAGACTCACTTTAGCATTGGAAACTTTGGCCTTGATGAGTGAATCGGAACCGCTGTTGATTTTTTTCCACAGAGAAAATATTGGTGCAAGTTTTTTCTTCAACAACTTGTGGTCATGATGTAGAGATGCTTCACCGTGTGAATATGATTCTACGAAAATATCACAAAGCTGTCTTAATAATAACATTTCATGGAAAAAATCTGTGTTTCTTCTTTAATATAAACATAACATAATTATATTTATTGATAAATTTATTGAATGGATTACTTACTTAATTGGGTGATAACATTGCTTCCCGCTTGTTGCTCTTTGGCTCTGTGAATGTTGTTGGGAAGACCCAACTGTGCAGGACTGTCGTTGACGGGGAAATTTGACAGTACTGCCATGTAGTCCTGTAATTTGCAATCAGTTCAGCAACAAACAAATGTTTTTTCGATTTATAAACATTGCAGCATTTTCTCAAAACCATTGTAGTGGTTTGTACAACCTGTCACCAAATATATATGTGATTGGCAAGGTGTGGGATATAAGCAAAACACCGATTACAGGAATTTATCATCACTTCATAAACTATCTTGAATCCTTTTTTATAGTACACAAACGAATGCAACCAATTTGTAAATTTTCGTGAAGCATTTGAAACATAACTTAAAAGCTTAACACTTGCGCTTCAGCATGAGCCCTCTAAAAATGTGTTAAGCCATATGAGTCAGTGGTAGGTCCAACGTAAATTATTCTTCAGACTGGTAAATTTTTGAAAACATTGAAAAATATTAAGTAACTGTATTCTGCTCAAACTCTCCTCGCTATATCAGGGAGCAAATTATTGGTTATTTTATTGCTTTTGAAGTAAAGTTTATAAGTCCTTCGTGGATAAGATTATACTAGTACAGTAAAACTATTACAAGACCACTTTGCCAGCTCAAAAAAAAATTGCCATTGTTTACCCAGAATATATAATTACTGTGTACACCGACAAGCACATTTCATTTAAAGAAGAGCACTATTTGTTATAGCAATTATAAACATAATTTGTTAAAAGGTGAAATTTATAATTCTTAATTACCTGTAAGTACCGAGTCATGGGCAGGGCAATCTCCATCCCGAGAGGTTTCCATCTATGGCCGGCTACTTCTTCGTCAAAGTGTTTGGCAATAAGAGCGGTGGCGAGGGCGGAGTCTCTTTGACAAGTGACTCTGCCGCTATAGAGGGCCGCGCATAGGCCTCCGGCAGTAGCCCGGCTCGCGTTGCGCACCGCCACCCAACCAGCTGAAGCATCACCCCAACTGAAGCCATAGTTTCTACGCCATCCTGGATTGTGAATAAATTAGGTAATAAGTGTTATGATTATTGTAAAACTTTACTTTTCAAAGATTGTGTTCTTTAACTTATTATCACTTCAATACTACAACTCTGATTTTGAAATTAAATCTATTCTATTTTATTCTTATTTTAAAGACATCTTTTTTATCTTGTGCATGATTGTATATGTGCGCATATGTGTGCACAATTGTTTCAATGCGCATCTGTTATAATAGTAGAGTAATTGTCTTACAACAGAGGAGCAATTTTTATAATTAACCAAGACTTTGCATTAAAAGATGTGGAATGGATTATTCTTTAATGTGTATAAAATAATAATACTTGCCTTGAGGAATGTACGAGCATCGCTCTTGTATAATGCTATGCACGAGTCCGAGAGAGAATTCAAGTCGCACCCTTTTTGGATCTCCGTCACCGTGACCGGCAGTTTGAACCTTTCCACTTTGCGGACTCCACAGGGAAAGTGTACGAATGATATTGTTGCGAATACCAGCTGGTGCCTAATCAAATATTAAATTCAGAAATGTTAACTTCAATCCCAAAAATCCAGTAATATTATTTAGCAATGCAAATCGATTGCACTTGTGTCTTCCTTCATTTGGAAGGTGTTAACACATCTCTGGCGGCGCTGGTTAAACAGAAGCTCATTAGCGAAGCGGGCATATCTGCTTGCGTAATTATTCGCGACATATGCTGCCGCGAACCATTAAAACATATGTTAAATCTTTAAATTTAATATTGTCTTCATCCGAATAATCTGAATCACTATTTGCAAGTATTTCGTCGACGTAACGAATTGAATTATCATTATTCAAATCCATTATCGTATGGGTTTCGAAAAATCAGAAAAATAAAAAACAAGATTGAATATAAAGTTCACACACGAAAGCTTCCAAAGCACAACTAATATATTTGAATTAGGTAAACTAAACGCGTTCGAAGAACTTATAGATACATAAAAAAAATGGAATTAATCGGAATCATATGTTTTGACATGTGGTTTCGATCTTTACCTGAACACATGTATGAGTAGGGACAGTCCCGATTTATACTCATATGATAAATTTTCAACACAAATTCAACATATTTTAGTGTAAACCATAAATATCGCAATATAATAAGCAGGACTGTGATCGCAGTCGCTCGCTACAGCGGTAATTTTTTTGATAATTGTAATTACAGTCTCTCGCAAACGGCGATTGGCAGACTGAGGACTGTGATTCCCGTTTCCCGCCAGAGATATGTTAATATAATAATATATTATTACCTCCATAACAACATTGATGCAAGCGGTGGCGAACAATGGTGGCACAGCAACACCGTCCTCGGCAACAATCCAGATGCGAGTGCGAGTATGTGATTTGCCAGACTCATTATCATGGTGATGTGTTAATATGACTCTTTCAGCAGCAGACCATGCACCAACTCCAACACTCACCACTGCCCATCCGCCACATTTCTCCGCCCAAAGTAATGTCTCTTTGGTTAATTCTTCGCTTTGTCGGTCATCAGCAGATAGCCATACCTGCATTTTTTTTTAAATCTTTTACAAGAAACATTCAATCTACAATACACATATAGTCTACATATATAAACTCCAAAATTACGTGTTTCAAGGCCTTAGATAAGAAATATAGACAACGATACCTGTTTATAATTATCTATGCCCACAAGATGAGCAGCTTTCGTCTTGATCTGATCAATCGGGTCATTATCTTCCGTTCCAATTACCAAAATGGGCTGCTCTGGTGAGCCCCACCTCTCTACCACTGATAGTAAATCACCTCCAGGGAGTAGTTGGCTTACACCTGAAATAGTCAAAAATAAACATAAAAAACTCCTAATTACAACTGTCTAGCTTTCAACTCCTGAGTGAAGGAATGTATGGATTCGGAGTAATTTACTAATAATGTAAACTAACCGAGGATTTGTGATGCAGCTTTCGTGAAAGAAGAATATAATTTGTCAGGTTTTGTGGCCCAAACAATGATGATTTTTTGAAATGGTGTTAAGCCAATTTCAGGTGGGAAGTTCTCCCAATCTCCAGATGTGGAAAATTTCTTCCAAATGTTAGAATCGGTCAGACGCAGGCGAGCATAAATCTCTGGCAAACACAACTAAAAACAAGTAAAGAAAAGATGTTATTTATCAATGTATGGTTTACTATAATATACTGCCATTAATTTATAACTGGATCTAGACCGTTTGAGACTCTTTTTTAGAGATGTCCGCTCACAATGTGGTGCATATGGACAATTAATGAAGTTTATTTCAAGAGAAGTTTATTACGAGAACTGCATGTTACTCAGTTAATCAACCTCCCTATTTCGAAGAGAGTAGGGGTATAAAGATAGGGCTAAGACAGGACTATTGGTTAGCTAATCGTTCTTGTTTTGCCATGATTTTAGGATCACATCTATGCCTCAATCAAATTTTTAAACACGTTTGAAACTGGCGAGTTATAATGTTTTAATTTTGTTCTTTAATAAATTATAAAACTACATTACAAATGGTTTGTGACAACGCTAATTGAGGATTCGAATATTTTCCAGAAGTTTTGTAGTATAGGCATAGAAATATTTTCATTTCGGACTGGAACCATTGGGTTTTATTCTAGTGTACATGAGATAACTAAATATATAACTGATAGCTGCTAAAGGGTTAATTATAAAGAGCCTGATAGATATATAGCTAATAGTTATAACCTTGATCATGTGAACATATGAGTGCCGCTGGTCACTTATCCAGCCTGGTACTTCATTTGTAAGACTTGATTCAGTCTTAGCATTTATTTGACTCTCTGGAATACTAATCAGCACCTCCCACTCCTGAAAATCATAAAACAATCAACATGTTAACTAAATTAATCTAGTGACAATGGAATCATGTTATATGGAAATATAGGCTAACCTGTAGAGGTATGTGTTCTGGATATATCAGATGAAGTAGATAAAGGGTCACAGAACAATGATGTTCCTTGTGAAGAGCAGTCAAAACTCTTTCTAACATCGTCCGGACTACATTACGGCTCACACTATCAGGTCCACCAACTGTAGAATCCTAAAAGAAATTTGGTTTCGTGAAATAAATTGTATTTATCAAAACTGTGACAAAAGTAATGATGAAATAATTTTTACATGTTAACTCGCTGAGTTTCCACATTATTTTCAATATATTTTATAGCCGCAAAAAATCATATATAATGATGACGGGAGCCTGCGAACAAACTGCCTGGCTTTAATCTTCCCTGTAAATACATTATGAGTCTTAACTGCATCTAATGTATAGATATGATATATATACGTAGGGAAACCAAAACAGAACATCTTGTGGAGTTCTTGGCGGAGGTCTTCAACCCATCCATTAGGCTGCCCAGTCTCCTTGAAGTGGATGTACATCCTTGTTGGAGCCACTATAGGTTATGGTGAATGAATTTTGTGTTTTGTTGTATTTGATTATAACCATATATTATGGATACATATATCTATATTTATTATATAATTAAAAAATTAAGAACTATCTCATTTTAAAAGACGAGAATGTAATTCAGTCCATCAATTTGATTCAATGGCTTAGCAGCAAAACAATTGTGCTCTCCTTACTTTGGAAGACGATAGCGCTTTGAGAAAGAGCTGGATTATAGTTTGAAGGCTAAGCGCTGCCCGAGGATGTTTGATTGCAAGAGTGGCAACCGCAATGGCGGAAGCTGCCGCTCGACTGGCGCCTGAAGAGTAGTGTTCACAACGCAAATCGGCCGCGGCTGATACTTCATCAGCTTGTTTGAGGGCTTCTTTTATCTCACGGCCGGCTTGTTGTGTCTTCTCTAGTGATTCTAGCAACGGTGCATTGTGAAGGATATCTCCAGATGACAGCTGGCTTAGCAAGGTTACCTAAGACGTGGTAAAATATTTAAACATGTCGGTCAATCAAATAAAATTCAAAGAGAAAATATACTAATGATTTCAATGACAATATAAAATGTATAAATTTGAACCTGTAATTGTGCCTGTTGAATTTGTAACCGACTTTTTTCTGAATTGATGTGCATCAATTGTTCTTGAAGTTCAGGTTCCTCTTGCTTGACAGCGTGGTATATCAATTGATCTAGAATCAAAAATACACTACTGTAATGTAGGGTGGAACTTTGATCCAAAATCAAATATTTGTTGGGAAACAAATATGTAACAGCAATATTTTTCTTAGTATTATTTGAATCGTTTGAAAGAGTATAATCTTCACATGTCGTTAAGCTAAACAACAAAATTTTAAATAGTAAGAACACAGATATTGCTGTTCCAATACATTTTCGATTTTGGGCTAAAGTTTCACCTCAGGGCCAAAGTCACCACACATCACTGTCTGACATTTGTCTGCTCATTGTGTATTGTGTAAAAGTGCACAGAGAGATGAATAAATCAATACAAAAATGTATTGTAATTTGTTTATTATGTAGTCAAATTCAAAGATCACTTCATATTAACATAATTTTAAAATAAAATAAAAAATATTTTACCTGTAAGGCCCTGCAACTGGGGAGTGAAATCGACAATTGATATAAGTGTTCGGTGGTAAGGCAGTAACCTGATCGGCAGAGAAGTATCCCGCGAACATAGGACTAATCGAAAAGCAGGATTGATATTGTTCACTCCTACAATGGAGGACGGTATCTGTCCCCTCAACAGTGAACTCCAACTGTCATCGATAGAGGTCAGCTCTTCAACAATAAACACTTTTCCGAATCTAGAAATAATCAATAATTTAGTTTAACTTCTTGTCAAAATAACATAACAGGTTTATTCTAGGATCATGAGGTCACGTATATAACGGCTAATATAACGGCTGACAAAATGGCATTTAAAGAGAAATTTAAAGAGCATTTGCATTATGATTGAAACGTGTGATTGATTAACTTTTTACTTACACTGGTACCCTGAATGGCTTGCTTATGACAAAGGTCACTATATCTTAATATTGTTGGGTGTCACCGCCGGAAGCTTAATGTAAAATTAAGTGGAAGTTCATCCATACACTGCAGTTAAGGGTGTGAATACCTTAACGGAATATGAGATCATGGATTATCATTCCACCCACCACATGTCTGATCTAGAAAATGGGATGTGGAGATTACGATAAGCTAACTCTTAGTGTTTTCCCATCCCTGTCCTTCTATCCTTATCCTTTCAGAAGACGGGTGCTAAGCAACTTGAGTACAAAGAGTCTTCATTTAAAAACTTAATTTGAGATGCTGGTGTCTGTCTGTTGAGTGGAAAAATAAAGCTGAAGTCCTCGATTATCAAACCTGATAGCATGTTGAAGCGAAGTGTTGAATTTATCATTGTGCTGCGAAACAATGTCTTTGGGTGTCTTTGCCAGATGACTCAGTAACCACTTGATAGAGCCACCGTTTGGATCGATGATCAGTGGAACTAGACCGCATTTTGACTCTTTTAATACCTAAAAAATGATCAATTATATATCCATTCATTCAAGAAGAAAAATGAAATTTATTTAAAAAAATTTACATACTTCATTGATTATAATTGCATTATGCAATGCACTGGAGTCCTTAGGTAATCCATCAGAGGTCCACTGTGCTTCATCATCATGAGTTGTAAGGAAGTGTTTTACGTCAAAAGCCTGCGAGTTCAGTCCGACAATCTTGCACCATTGCTCTATAATGGCACTGAAAAAATTAAGATATCACTTAAACTTTGTACCGTCCATTCTGTATATATGAATCCATTTATATGTAGTATAATATATATAGCAGTAGTTCTCTTGTGGTCATTTTGCAGGAGAACGAAATACAAGCTTGAAAAATTATCTATAAAATTAATATAAATTAAAAGTATAAAAGTATATATTTTTTTTGCTCTCCTGCTAAATTACGATAGGTATGTGAGTTATTACTTTGTTTGTAGAGGGTGTCGAAATAACCTTTTATTATTGAGTCTTTTTATTATGAGAAATAATAAATCACCTCCGTTTTCCTTCATTTTCATTTGCTAGATAAGCAATAAAACCTGCCGCAAGAAGTGCTCGTATAGAGATTTCATCACACTCTGTTGTCAGCTCTTGTAACTGGAATATACATATTTAAGATTAATTTTCGATGGAATGAGATAAGATTATGATTTAGAAATTATTAATACGATAAAATAGAATACAAATAAATTAAGTCACATTCGTTTGCCATCTGTGAAATTCATCTGACAACTTCAAAACCAATTGCTCAGCCTTGTTGATCGTATTCTGTGCGGCAGTGAGCCTGATTTCAATCTCAGTGGCCTCTTTAGTGTATGTGTTAAGCTGTTCCTTCAGTGCGGCAACCCTTTCATCGACCGTGTTCAATCCGCTGCTGAGGTTTTCCATCTGAGCTTGAGCATCAGCCAGATTTCTAGAAAATGGAATTAATCAGTGTCTTTGTAACTTTCATTATTATATCTAATTTTATATAATTTAAGACATCGACTGAGGGTGCTTGATGGAATTTCAATATCAAATTTGGATTATTGAGATTTTGTACACTTCCATGTATTTTGTCACTAACGACCCGGGTTTCGCCTTTCGGCATCTTTAGGCATTCGAGCACACAGATGGACTCGAACTGAGAGACAGTAAACAGTGTCTAACATTTATATAGAAGATACTGTTAATATGGTGTTTACAAAATAAGGATTAGGGAGATTCCCGAAATTTTAACTCAGGTATCAGTGTGGCTCTCAGACGTATAATTTCTTACCTCGTAAATAATATTTGTCGCATTTGTATCTTCTATATAAACGTTAGACACTGTTTACTGTCTCTCAGTTCGAGTCCATCCGTGTGCTCGAATGCCTGAAGATGCCGAAAGGCGAAACCCGGGTCGTTAGTGACAAAATACATGGAAGTGTACAAAATCTCAATAATCCAAATTTGATATCTAATTTTATAAAAGTGAATTTCTGTCTGCCTGCTAGTGTGTTCCATGTTGAGAGTCGATCCACAAATTATATTATATAATTTGTGTAAAATTTTCTGTTTTTCTACATAATTATTTTGTTTGCCGTAAATCATTAGTTTTGTAATTATAGAAACATCTCCGTTTGCATAATGGCAAAAACTTCCATTCTAGATTGTAAAATGTAATCAGACTACGGTAGTGTTGCCTGCATTATGAAAATGTGTTTATTCTGATATCTAAATGATGACTTAAATTCCTAAGCCCTTTCCTAAAACGCTTTCCATGATCAATCCTAATATTCAATTGAGTCATACTAGTGATCTGTCAAAGAGTGTGGCTGTAAGATCAGTTAAATCAGTGGATATATGGACAGTAAAAAATCTTGAAAGATGAAAGATAATAAGTTGCATTGATAAGAGAACACTTAAAAATGATTTCTTTGTGTTTACTTTGATAGATGTCTCTGCTCCTGCTCCAGTGGTGTTATCTTGTGCAAGACGTTAGCGTAGCGCACATTGGCCAACACCCAAGCCGCCAGCGGTGCGCATGCGACAGAAGCGCGTCGAGCTGTCTTTTCCTGGAAAGATGATTCCCTTTGGACTAAAAGTTTTTCCACTGCTGCAAGACTTTCACGAGTAATGTTGCTGGCGTCAAAAGTCCTGCGTAAACAAAATTTGTAATGTTTTATTCAGGTATGTAAATATTAATTTGATGTTTTTGGAGGTAAAAATTATTATTACTTATTTTTAAATGTAGAGAAACTAAAGAAATCTTCGACTAGTTGAGGTTCATAATGCTAAAATAATATTTCTTTTGAAAAGCATTATTTAATTTTCAATACCATTGCATAGTCTAGTATCGTTAGGAATATTTCAATTCAATCTTTTCAAAAATGTTTAGTTGTAAAATGCTACCTAATGTCCTCTTTGATGCCTCTTCGTGAGAGGAAAATTTTCATAGAATGCCAAGAGGTGTCAGCGATGCCCATCAATCGAAGAACGGCCTCCAGTACATCTCTGACGGGGACAGGCGGTGCTCGCAACGATCGGACCTCGCTCAGAGATTCCGTCCCGATGTCTCCGACTGCAGCGCGCGCTTCCTGTATAGCCGGTTCTACTTCTGAAAGCTCTGATTCAATAGCTTTTTTCCTAGGAAAATAATAAATGTCATGAAAATCAGTAGCATTCACAGCTATTATTACGGGTATCATAATTATATGAGCTGAAGTTTGCAAAGTAGACATGCCAATAACATATCTGCTTTGCAAACACAGAATATATATAGTCGCCAGCCATTAATAAAAACACGTCCAAACCTGCATGTGCCGCGCGGCAATCTGTGCCACTACCATGACCTGCAGAGTAGGACAGACACTCGCCATGCAGACATGTGCATCACGGCATGTTGGACTGCATCATTCATGCCTTGTAAATCGCTTGTAGGACCACAGATTCTAAGCAACACATAGAGTAAAGGAATGAAAAGGATTATTCATTTCAACGTACCTTTCCTGCAATTTAGCATTTTCAATTTCAGTGCTCTTTTTGAGAGTCTGCATTTCTTCCTTATGCAAAGTCGCTGACTGCATCGTAACACCTATTTGATTGAGTGCCTGGTTTGCCTTCGTTTGCTTTTCAGCCAACGCGGTTTGCTGTTCAGCCGCATCCGTCTTAAGGCGAGCCACTTCCGACTGAGCCTCTGTCAGAGCTGATACTCCTGCCTTCATTAACAATATGGTTAATAAATTATACTACAACAAAAATTGAGAAAAAATATGTTTTCGAACAAATTTCATTCAAGTCGGTACCGTTAATCTCGTTCGCTTTTCCTCCAACATCTGCTTGCGTTCTTGGTAGATATTAAAGTAGGTCTTAAGCATCATCACGTAGCGGTATGGCGTCGATAATTCATCGTCTGTGATAGAGGAGTAGATGTCAAATATATGATCCACAGGAATTGTATTTAAAGCGACTTCCATCTCAATCATCAACCTGAAATATTATTATATTTATTATTCATACTTCATTTTGAAGTTAGTTTCACATTACAATATGTGCAAGATTGAGGTGACCTTGTGACGATGCATAATTCATACGATTCCAAGTTAAGTTAGGTAAGGTTAATCAAACTTATGCAGTAGCCTATTCAGCACAGCTATATTATCTGAAAAGTTAAGGGTTCTTGAGTTTTTACTGAATTCAAATTATTCACAACTTTTTGTTGCATTCACTAAAAACACAATACCAATTACACTAAGCCTTAAAAAGGAAAAAAGAGATAATTGAACTTTCAGGTGTAATCATTGAAAACTATGACCGCTGATGTAAATTAATAAAAGTGATGACAATGTATCTTAGGAAATGAGAAGCAAGTAAAATGAATCATTTGAATGTAAAATTAGCAGAGATAAAATAACTGTGCTAAAGCACAGCAGAACCCCGATGAAAGTATACTTGTTTCTTCAAACCTATTGCTAAATTATAGTAACAGAGAAATAAGTATTTAAACCACCAATTTCCTCCTTTTTATAGACTATAAATTATCAACCACGTATTCAGCTTCAGAAGATGCAATATTATTATCTCAGTGCACGGTGGTGACTATACAAAAGGTGCAGTATATTTTCAGGTGGGATAATTCTAACAACTGATACCTTTTCGCTACTAAGATAGGCATCTGATGCAGAGTGATATCTGACCACTTTTCCATCCAAATAAAGTGGCAACGCTGGTAGAGTAGGCGGTAAGATTCCAGCAAGCTTTTCAAGTTTGCGTCTTTCACGTCCAGGAGAAATATTATTCCTAAATGTTTCCTGACATCTAGAAGTATTAAATATGTAAGGCGACATTAAAATCAATAACAATGGAACATTAAAAAAGGAGTAGAAGGCAGTTGATGTCCGACAATTCCGATTCCAACTCTTCCTAAAATACCATAAATCATGTCATCAACTCCACAACTCTCGAGGATGAACTGATAAATATCCTGTATCTGGATGATAAACATAACTTCTTTTTCATGCTACAGGATGGCAGAACATACACTTTCATGAGCACTTCACTGTTATATTTTTAAAAAATAGCAGAAAATAAATCAAGGACAACTTACTATTCACAAACCCCTCTATAGTCCTTGGTTCACCCCCGGCTAATTTCATTTGTGAAACGAAAGCTTCCAGTTCTCTGGGGGAAAGTGGTAGATGGTAAGCGCCTCCTCCGGAAGTCAAGCCGCCAGTGAGAATTGCCTCAACGCAACCCAGGACATCATTATTGCTGGCAGCACCTTCTTCCAGAACCAACAGTGTAGATATGGAATCACAGCCGCAACCTGATAATATCTGAAATATTTCAAGATAAACATTTATCATACTTCTCTGTGTATCATTTTATCCTTTGTGCTACTACTGTATAGAGCACGCTCAAAGTTGATGTTAATGTGTGATCATCATCACTTTATTCAAATTTGACATCTTTTAAGTCATATTTTGTGAATTAAATACATTTTGTTGAACATTGAAATGATAGCTTAATACGTACAGCACAAATGGTTCAAACCTTCATGCTTTATCAAATAAACTCTGTGCATCTTTTCTAGTATCGGTGCTCAGTGGTTTTACGCACTTATTAATCAGAAATTCCCCACTCAATCACATTTTTCCTTGTTAACTTCCAAATACAACTGAAAAATTATGGAAGTTGTATTATATAATTTTCAGTATTGTATCGCTACATCCAGCTCATGAAGTGGTGTCTGTCAACCAAAGCTTTTATGCAAAAATAAAAATTAGCTACAAGATGGCATGTAAATATATAATATTGTTGTATGTCGATCATTTAGTAGTATTGACTCTTTCAACTATGATAGAAATTTTACTTCATAAAACAAATTTTTACATTCTTGATCTGAATATTGAACTGCTGCGGCGTCGCCATGGTGAATAAAGTAGCCGAGAGGGTATCGGCTGCTATTTTGACCGCGGCTCGTCTTCCGACTCCTGCCGACCCCGCAAGAGCGACTCCACTGCCACAACATCTGCCAATGATGGCACACAGTCGTCTCATCTCCTCGGAATCCTCTGCTCCCACTTCTCCGAAAGCGCCGCCAGCTTCGGCTTCAGTATCTTTAACATAATTACACGTAGGTCTAAGATTTTCGTCAGATGAATCAGTATTTTAATTTTATTACTTTCAATGGTGAAAAATCTTTTGCTATTTATACATTCTCTTAAAAATATGGTACTCTTTAAAATCTGAGGAAAATATATATGTAATTCATCCTCAAGGAGACATTGACAACTGTGATTGCAAGCTGTTAGAAGAGTTATTGGGCAGAGTTTTTTAATGTATCATAGATGAATCATTCATTTCTAATGACAACTGCACTACTGTACTGAGTCTGGAAGAAAAAAAGTACTCACTGCAGTGGTTAATGACTTTGTTTATTATGACACCCCATTCGTTTGAGTTTATCGATTCCATGTGAAGTCCTTTATCGGTCAGCTTCGGAATGAAACACCTGTCCTGGATGGAGTTTATTCCCAGATGTTTAAATGAAATTGAATCAAACACCCTTCTTTCGTCCAACGACACGAGCCGATCCTTAAAAATGCAAGCCGCTTCTTCATATATCACCTTTAAAAAACAAATTTAATATTAAATAAATACATACTTGATGCATTAGTATGCGCCTAATAAAAGGAACCTGCGTAAACTAACCAATATTGTAAAAATTCCTTTTGGCTGTTGGCGCATTCGCGAAACCAGCATTCAAGTGTCATTGTTTCAGTTATATTATAGGTATTACTGAGTGTGCGTACATTTAAAAACATTTTTGCTGTTGATCAATTTTTTTTGCAGTGACCAAGGTAAATATAATCCTGATTTGATTGATAGTTGGTTAACTTGCAAACCTTATTCTAATCCAAGGTAACATAAAGTAAAATATGGGAATATATTGTAGGCTATAAATATGAGGTAGGTATAGGGTATACAATATCCTACAAAGAGTGTATTACTACTTACCCTCAGCGAAATTTATGACATCAGCGCTAGTTATAATTATACATTATGTGGGAATTTAGTAACTAATAATTGTAATAGAATGTATATAAGATTTATTCTTTGACAGATGGGAAAAATAATAGATCTTACATTGAGGATATCTGCAAAGTCATTAATTTTGTATAATTTTAAGTTGCTGCACCAAAGCGTAAGATCTCTCGAAGTCCATTTGTAGTGAATTTCAGTAACAAATGTGTTGCAAATCTGGAAATAAGTAAAATCATGATATTAATATAACATGAACAACTAAACAAACTAAATGAAACTAAATACTGCAGTAAAATACCAATGTCTCACTTCATTATAAAACGCAAACATAGCTGAACTTAGTTCTTGGACCTTTTGTGTGTCTTTGCTTGTTTTGGTGTAAGGTTTCAAAGCTTGCCCCAAATTTAATCCACATATAAGAGACAATTCTTTCTCATCAGGTTGCCTGAAATATAAGAACATTTTTTTAAGGAACGGTTACATTTTAATTATATATTTGTAATGCTAACGCCATGTCTTAGGTAGACGAAGTCTTGCGAGAGTGAGGCGGCGCGGCGGCGTGGCGGCGAGGCAGCGTTTAGTGAGCTTGCCATCGTATGGCGCGCCGCAAATTTTCGTCACCTCTCACGTAAGACACCCCCATTAGCGGAGAACGATTGATATTTTCGAGTTACGCCGCGCCCCCTGACGCTCGCTAATACTTCGTCCACCTGAGACCGTGTACTTAAACCAGTGTAGAGTAAACGAAATTATTCTGTTCATTATAAATTCTATTTTCCATTCAATCAATGACGCCTTTATAATTTT
The DNA here is from genome assembly GCA_022494535.1 of Himalopsyche phryganea. Lineage (NCBI taxonomy): Eukaryota > Metazoa > Arthropoda > Insecta > Trichoptera > Rhyacophilidae > Himalopsyche > Himalopsyche phryganea. The sequence continues at coordinate 1,743,726 of JAGVSL010000047.1, forward strand.
CAAACTGTAATTTAGATGCAGGGAAAACATGCACTTTAACGCATGCCTGTACAAAATCAAAAACATACAAGAGTATCATATTTATGAAAAGGATTTAAAGCAGATTATGTTTAGGAAACACATAATATAGTGACAGCATGTAATTGAAATTGTCAATTCGATAGAAATGTATTATATTTACGAAAGTGTTGCCAATCTCATCGAATTGGTAAATCGAGGACAAGGCTTAAAAGAACTATCTCCGGAAGTGGCAGTAACAATGAGAAGGAAAGATCTAAGAGTGAGCCAGCGCATGCCTCTCTCGCTTCCGACACCTTCAGCGTTCTCCCAAAATCCACCATACTGAATTAACTGTAACAAACGCGAAGCGGAGACATGAGCAATGAAGAAAGGTAATCTTTATTATCTGTATGGTACTTTAATCAGCGTTACCTGGAGAAGAAACGATTGCACCAAGCTGGTGTTCCATTTATCTGAAGCGGCTCGCTGGAGAGATCTCACCACCAAAATTACTCGGCCGCCTGACTTACTGCCCCCGGAACCGAGAGCAGATTTCTAATGAAACAAAATTATATTGTTAATTAACTTTTCTCAATTACAATCTGATCTTGAAATATTTTTGTTTCATCTTCAGAGAGTTAGGAATAGTGCAGCATTTAAAGTTATATCACTAGGTATTGTCATAGTATTTTACAAATAACTGAAAATAGTCAAAATGTGTTTATTTCAACATGTCTATTTAAGTGATTGCAATTTGATATTCAAATAGACAATAATTATTATTAGATAAAATTTATTTTTAATTAACCTGCTTAAGAGCTTGAATTATATGCTGTTGATTGAACACCGGGGTGCACTGCAGATTTATGACAGTCGAGTCTCTAGCTTCCTTCAATAGATGCTCTAAAACAAGACTGAAAAAATACATGATGTTTAATAATACAATATCACAATGGAAACGAAAATTTATATGCCATTGAGATTATGAATGCAAGTATGTAAAGATACTCTACCAATAGATTAAGCAAAATGTTTTTACATATTTATTGTAATTAAAAAATGCTTCGTAAAATTATCTTGTCAGATCCAGGCCAGCTAATTCTACAGAAGAAAGTTTTCTCACAATATAAAATATGTAACATTTTTTTGTATCATTTCCATCTACTCCCAATGTAGAGCTTTTGGACTCCTAAAGAAACGCCACTATTGTTGTTCTATAAGAACTGCTTGTTATTCAGTTGCTCAACCTTCCTTTCCGAATAGATTAAGAATAGAACAGGGCTAGAACTAGTAGGTAGCTAATTTCTTTCTTAATGTATCACATTCATTCATGAATTTTAACACACAAGTAATTTATGATTTGAAATTATTCATCTACACAAAAATATATCTATTATAAAAACCTCATCAAAATCACGTAAAATTATAAGATTAAAAACTGAAAAGGCAAATACCTTTTACCGGATGCCGGAGGACCAACAATCATAAAATGTTGTCCGCTCTCCATCCACATTTGTGCGACTTTCAGGATATCCTGAATTCGATTACTAAATAGTAAAGAGCTCATATCGTCTGGAATATCCCACCCGGAGTCTAAGAGAGATTTGTCATTCCACAGAAGTGTATGAGGCGATACTCCTGTCCATTGAGAAATCTAAAAAACACAAATAAAAATAGTCCAGATGATTTATTCTGGAATAAGACTATTTCTTAATAAAACATGATTAGTACTAATGTAATGATGTCATTAACATCTATAGATTGTTTTTGTATTTTGTGACAACTATAACAGCGATGTCTCATATTTCAATTTATTCTTTTCTTGTTCCTGACTATGTCCATTATAGTATAATAAACAGTACTAAATGTTTGACTCATTGAAAACTCACCTGTTCTAAAGTCGATTGTAAGGCTTCTTCCTTCACCAGGCAGCATAAACCTTTAGCGATAGACTCTGCAATTTGCTCTTCGGCGCTTCTGCTAGCCTTGAAATCATTCAAGAATGACATCACTTGACGGACCTAAAATCAATAAACAAAACAATGAAAGACTTACAGATTATACATTGAACTCATAATTCAGAATAATTTAATTACAATAAGTTAAAAAGAAATTAATCATAAAGGTTCACACCGAAGGTTTGTTCCATGACTCCGTGTAACAGTGAAAAAATAGTCTAGGGCCATATAGTAACTATATGTAGTCAAGTTTTTTCATACATTTTTAAAGTGAAATAAAAAACACAAAATATGAAAGAATTCTCATATCAATGGGATAAAAAAATATTGCAGATGCAGCTTTCATCACTAAATCAGTTGATTTTTTAATTACTGTATGTAACTGCCTTTTGATTAGGCCAAAACAAGGATGCCATTTAATCCATGTCCGCTCTCAATGTAAAGCATATGGAAGATATAAGGATGGGGCTAGAAAGGGACTATGAGTTAACTTAAAATCAAAAATTTTGTAATTGTCCATACAGGTATTTGAGCCCCTTGACACTACAACTGTATAGCATGAAAAATAGAGTGTTGACCACTCGGTTACAGGACTCAGAGTTATTTTGATTACTTTGAAAATAAAAACTGATTATTATGGCAGTAAACTCAAGAAAATTTACAAAATGTAATGTCTATAGCCCAATGGTTTTATATTAAACGATTTAAATTGTATGTATTTCTGAAACTTATTTTTAATACTGCATTATGACTGAATTATTTACCAGTGACACGATATGACAGGGAATAACAAACTCCACAGGGTTTCCCAGCGTCCATTCTTGTAATTTTGACATATTTTCTTGAAGAAACGGAACGGCATACGTCTTCCATTCCTCCAAGACATCACTTCCTACCGACCACGATTGAATCACTTCTTTAAAACAACATTCTTCTTCGCTGAAAAATTTCAATATTATTTTAGTTCAGTGGTTTCCAAACATGTTATGCCCATGGACCCCGTCTTAAAGAAAATACCTGACCGTGAACCCCCTAAGTAAAATAGCTCTACGTAACTGCATAATAAAAAAATATAAACTAAAATTTGATGTCTTGAATGGTAAATGGTGATGTAAAAATAAAAGGGTTATAAATAATTGCACTTTGTGTCAGGTAGTATTCACTTGGTACACTTGAACTTTTGTTTCGATAGTTTGCACTTTGTGTAAGATAGTGTTAACTTAGTACACTAAACTTTTGATTTTAATAGTTTTCACTTCGAAACGAATTCTTTTAACAAAGTACCACAGACTAATTTTGATAGCTTGACTTTGAAACGGATAATTTTAATTTTGTATGTTATGGACATTGAAATAGATTATATTAACATATTGCATGTCCACTTAGAACCCTGCTTCTTCATAAATACCACTCCTATAATATACTAGTGAATAAATTCTAATGCGTGGAGCAAAGACAATACAGGCGGCCTAATATAGAGTTGCGACAAGTAAACTAGTCTATGGTGGCAAATCCTATGTTGCAAGTAGTAAAGAATAAGTGACATTTCATTACAGCGTTGTGAAACTATCGATTTCAAAGTGTGAGTGTGAAAACTATTTTGTTTATGTGATAATATTTTTTCGTAAGTGCAACATATTTCTTCAATGTTTAAATATATTTTATGATGTGGCATCACTTTATTTTTAGTGAAATAATTTGTTTTTTGTGGAATGTATTTGTTATAAGTGAAAATTATCTTTACGCAAGTGAATTCCAAACAAAAGTGCATTTAGTTGTAAGCCAAAAAAAAAAAATAAAAATTTTTGATATTTAAAGTATGTTGAGGTTCGTAATTGCACTAAATCGACGTTCTACTAAATAGGAAGACGGGAAAGCAACAACAATCTCTGCACAGTGACCCATAATACGTGATATAAAATTGGCATCTGTTTTTGTATGCAAAAATTTTTGGTATCTTGTTCAGATATTGGTTTCCGCTCCTCGTTTGTGGAATATTCAACAAATTGCTCCCGCATTAGTATGGATACATCTAAGCTTGTGGTTATTCTTGCAAAAGTGTCCAACATCCAACAAATCGCTATCAATTTATTGATTGCTATTTATTTCAACTTTCATAATAATGAAAATGTGTCACAGATATTTTTTATATATCTCCCCTCTCGCGGACCCCCCAACATTGTCCCCGCACCCCCAAATTATTTTTAATTTGCCACAGACCCCCTCACCGATCACACGGACCCCTGGGGGTCCGTAGGAACCACTTTGGAAATCACCGTTTTAGTTGAATCAATCGATGACCTGTCAAATATGAAAACAGCAACGCTCATTTTATATCAACGCAGAATTTGTCGATATTCGAAGAAATGTTGTAAAACGATTTTCAAATGTAATTCAACCCTCATGACGTCGGCCTCTATTGTTTAATGGTAAGAGCTTTACCCAACCAATCAAATAGCTCCCGTTTCAAGTCCCAACAAGGTCAATATAAAATGTAGGTTTCTTCAATTTAACATTTGAGACCCTGGTCATGGATGTTATTGATATCTTTTCTCTTGAATTGTTCTCAAATGACTTAATCTTTATTTCGTGGCATTTAAAAATTACAAAAACATCTGGCAGATTGACAATTAATAACTGAAACGGGAGACTTTTTAAATTCCATGTTAAGTTCAAAAAAATTGACATGTCTTAATTATCACCTTAAAGAAATAATTCCCATGCGCGTAATTGTGGCTGGAGATGCATAGCTGAGATTATGTGTCTCGAATATAAAATTAACATTTTCACCGAATTGAATTCTCCAGCCGGAAGGTAAAGTCAAGAGTCGATTGTCATCTAAAACCGAGTTGAGCGACTCGATCCATTCAGGGTCTACGTCTCCATCGCAAACAACCCAAGACCAGACATCTGGAAATAAAACATCATTAATTTATCTCAGATACCGACGAAGAGTTGAATAAATACTTTAAAGCGAAAAATCATTGCTTGATGTTTCTGTAAAAATAGCTGCAAGGTGATTTTTTGCTTCAATTATGCTTCATATAATGGGCTTCAGATTGCTTTTGCAAATTTGTTTATTGAAATAATTGAATAAATGCGATTTTATTGGTTATCATCTTTGAAATTTACAGAATTAATTATTTAAGGACATTCTAAAATAATCAAGCATTTTTTAGGATTCTTTGATGTTTGCAAAAATCGTAAAAAAATCCTGATTATGTTAGCAAATCCTTCAAAAAAGTCTAGTTGTAAAAGCGTTAACCTTATTGAATGAAATATATCCAAAACAACCCAATACCTGCTGATTGATTAGATACCGTGAGCGCAGTCGTTGAGATGACTCCATCATTCCATTGACGAGTATCAGGGTCAATGTAGCCTAGTAAATCTGTCCTGCTCATTGCTTTTGGACAAATTGTGTATTGCGAAACATTACGACCCATTCTGTTTAGAGCCTGCAATTTTTAATATCACTTAGAAAATATTTTTTTATGTAATGGGACGTCATTCCGATATGCAAAGAAGTTTGATATTACTTACATGTCTCAAAAGAAGCTGAATGGTAGATTTTCCCGTCCCCGGAGGACCCACAATAACAACTCCCATTCTTTGCTTCAGCTGCTCAAAGACTTCGATACACTTTTGCATCTTAAAGTAAAAGAATATAATAACAAACAATTTTGGACACTGCTCGCAAAAATTATAGTAATTTTATTTTAAAAAGTCTCTAATAATTATTGCAAAATGCATTTGTGTATAACTCTTTCTGTGCCAGATGCAAGCTATCTCGTACTACTTGTAAGTGTGAGTAAAGCCTGAAAGAGATAGCCCATACTGACTCCATGGTCGTTTATTGCATCTAAATGTGACAATAGGTTCGATTATATAATTTAGTACATATATTGACATCTGTGGTAACTTTCTAATTACATTTAATTTTGATTCAAACCATTTTATATCAACAAAATTATCAATGAAATTTTAACTGCATTTTTTCAGTTACTCCAGACACTAGCGCAGGGATGCCCGGTGCAATAGTTTATAATCACTTTGAAGGTTTTAACTGTCAATTCTTGTTGTAAAGGCATTATATTTTAAAAATAAAACACCGGTTTCACTCATCGCGAGCATTATCAAACTGGTCCTGATCATTTAAAACATGTGGAAGTAGTACAAACAAATTGTGTTTAAAATACAATAATTTGTAACATTATATTTGAAAATAAACGAGTGAGTTTGGTTTGACCTTAAGCTTCCACTTCCCTTATCCAGTTAAATTAAAATATGGTGCCCATCGCAGTAAAAAGCGACCGACTACTGAATTAATGTATTTTTGTTTGTGTTGAAGGATTACCTGATTTTCATTGAATGTCAAATTATTCGCTTCATAACTCTCTTTGAGTGCCTCGCTGAGATCACCTGACGCTGCATTAGAAATTGGAACTCCGGGAAATATCAACTTCAGCAAATTTTCAAATCTAAAATTGAAGCAATTGATAAGAACAGGGCATTAACTTCTGATTATGACGTGTCTCAATCACATTTTAGAGATTAAATTTGAAAAATATGTTTAAAAAAATGATTGAATTGGCATTATCTTGGTAGAATTTCATAGCAAAATAGTTAATTCTACGAGAATGATGTAAAATAGTTGATAGTTATTTCGGCATCATGTCATCGTCCGAACTAGTCAACACAGCTGTATTGCATAATTCTTGTGGATCTAAATACTTTGATTACTATTTCAACGTTTTTTTTCAAATATTGTAAAAATATCAAGTGATGCATGTGAATGTAAATAGATTGAAGATTCAAATGAAAAAGTTTTTATTTCACTTGAAATATATTTTTTTTTACATTGGTATTATAGGAAAGAAATTTAATTTTGATAAATTTGTGTGTTTTGCTAAAAAATATTCTTATATAGATAATGTACAGTCAACCTCGTGTCGAGGCAGACGACGGGCTCTGGCTTAATCACAATGGAGGGTAATAAAAACATATCCCCGAAAAATTATTACTATTTATTACTCTTATTATTATTTTTGAGATTCGTTTATTAAAAAACGTATATACTAGAATTTTTTGTTGCCCTATTTTTTAAAAAATAGATATTCAGTATAATTCTACTTTAAGTATCAGTCAGAAAAGGTGCGAGAAAACGAACTCTTTGGTACATTTCAAAAATCGTTATATTCAATACATTGAAAATTCCCTTCTCATCACTTTCTTAAAAATGCTTTGTTCTACGATTTTGTCTCAGATATCAAATCTCGACAACCTACAGTAATCCCTAATCTAGTCACGGCATAAAAAGCAAATTAAAGCATTTCTGAAAAACAGGTGTCAAATCTTTGGTAGACAGGTTTGAAAACTTTACTATTTCCATTTAAATAAAAGTGCAAAAGTGTAAACAAATACTTTGAAAATACTAAAGTTAAGTTAAAAAAAATATATTCCGACGATTCATATTTTTAGGCGACGGAAAACGATTCACGATTTTCGCGAAATAAGAGAAAAGTGTGGTGAGTGTGGAATAGTTTTTTTTTTTAAGTAATCATGTTATATGTAATGTAAGAAATCATCAATACTCTAATCGACAACGTCTTAATGTATGTATTTCTTATAAAAATCACCCTACCGAAAAATGCTTACATCAACTTGTATCGAGTTTCAGCTTCCATACTGAAATTTAAATTCTAAAAACTAATCATGCGATTTATGTTGTGAATTTTGGGACAACGATTTATGGGGGTATACCGAATGAATCTATGAGGAAGATTTAGAGGAGAAACTATGGAGCTGATTACAAACGGTGCATGATATATTATATCAAATTTCAAAAGTCGTTGAACCTCTCCTTTTGGAGAGAGTAAGGATACAAAAGAATTGGACTAGAAAGGGACTACTTGTAAGCTTATCAAATAGAGTACTAAATTTGCTATAATTCGAAATAGACAGTCAACACAAAAGTTATATCAGTCCACCTAACCTTCTGATCCAATTGAATAAAATAATATCAAAAGAAATGGTGGATACGAAACAATAGATTATGCAGAAAAACAACTTATTTCATTGATCTAAAGAAAACAGGTGAGCATATTGTCATCTCGTTAAGTGTCATGGACAAAAAAAGAAAACATTTAACAAAAAAATGTTTATTTTGTACAATTTTCTTTATATCGTGCCGGTTATTATTAGTGGAATAATTCATTTAAGGTACCAAAAATACCATTATTTTACAAGGTAATCATAAAATTCCACCAGTACAGGAAAGACTATATCTATAAGGCTAAGAATCATAATGTATAGACATATTTTTATGTAGTATCAAAATATTCTTAAAATCAAATTTAGGCCAAAGTCCAATCATCTCAAACGAAATATTATATGACTTATTCCACTATCCTAATAACCGCCACATACATAATGTACATAATAATAGTAAGGATCATGAAAAGTGCGCTTAAAAGTCAATTGTTGAATTTAATCATTTTCATTCTTATTTTCAAATTCATCATCTCGATTGCTATATTTATCTACGCAGCTAATTTGGTGCAAAAGTTTCTTATTTTCTTTTATTTCTATATCAAACTCTAAGCATGAAATATTTTTGTAATTATATATATTTTTTTTTCCATGTCCGCTCCCAGGGTGGAGCATATGGCCTCCCAATGGAGGTATCTCAAAAGAATTTTTCTATGGGAACTGCTCGTTACTCATTTGCTCAACCTCTCTTTTTTTAAGAGAGTAGGGATAGAAGGATATGGCTAGGAGAGGACTAGTGGTTAGCTAATCGCTCTCGCTATGCCCCGTGAGGATCGGATGGGTGGATGAGGAAGGAGTTTTAGACATCACAAACACTCATTATATACTACGCTCAAAATACCCCGGACAGTGGAAATTTTCAAAATTGAAAAAGAGGATATTCTGGGTATAATATAAAAATGATAGAGATCAAAAGAATTGTGTTAAAAAAGAGAACTGTTGGCAACCCTAAGTATAACTAATTATTTATTGCTATTTAAGAATAGAAACATCTCCAATATGAGGTGTTGTGATGGAATTATGTTAATTACTACTCACCAACCTAATACTATAAATAGTCTTTACAAAAACAACTACTATTAAATTCCACTTGCTAACACTAACTATTCAACATTTAAGATCTAAGCATTAAGCACTAAGCAACATTTTTATCAAATGCGATTTTGTTAGACCGGAGTGTCAAGGTTATTACTACAAGTGCTGTTTAAATACACGCACAGCAGGCAACTGCCTAATGGTGAATACAGATCAATTTTAGCTTTTATAACTAGGTCGGAAAAATACAATGTGATGCCAACCCTACTGATGAATTCAAAAAATCTATTAATCAAGATGAGATCTGTCTGTTTTATGCGTTGTATTATTTTTCTGTGTAAGCAATGCTGTACTACATTCGAAGACACATTTGTAAAACTCCTCTGTAGATTATCTAAAAACAAGACATAATCACAGTAATCAAATCACAATTTTTATGACTGATAATAGAGGGTTTGGCTTACTCGCCCACTGCTCTCTTCTTTTCTTGTCCCTAGCCATCATCTTCCAGTCTCTGGCTATTTATCAATGAAAATTATTGCAACAAGATTACATTACGCTTTAAATTATTTATGATCGAATTTCTCTGTGATGTGAACATTCTTTTTCATAAATTTTGAACATACCAATTCTCCAATGAATACTATGATAGATATAATTTCACCAAAAATTAAGACCATAAATGGTCCGATGAAATGTTGAAATTTTATTATCTTCGGATTGTCTACGATGGGAATTTTCGGCCACGAGTAATCCTCCAGCCATTTGTCTATGAACCCTGCCTCGGAAATCCGATGAATCCAATAATTCACAGCCTCCAGCATGGGAGAAGACTTGCTGAAAGCTATGGTGACTATTTGAGATCTAAACGTCTCTTCAAGAATATTGAGAAAGCCTTTTCCGCGAAATTTAAAATTCAACTCCGGTATTCGAGGTTTTAAATGTAGAGCTGTGCCTTTGATTTCTCCCGAAGCTATCATCTCAGTGATGTTATCGTATTCGTCGTCGCTTTGGATGATGCGCATTCGTTTCAAAATATACTGCACGGCATCATCGGTGGCGTTCATCATGAGATCTGCGGAAGTGTGCGTGCCGTAGAATTCATAATCTTGAGCGATCATGTCCCGCATGTTGAATACTTTGTCTTCGTAGAAATTATGTGTAAGAAAGCCTACCAGCGACCCTTGATAAATATTGCGAAGAACCATAGACATCCACATCCAAACCGTGAACACGTAGCAGACGAATCTGCCAGTCGGCATGTATTTACTGGCTACGCCCAGTGAGACTTGCCACAGCGTCAAAACTAAGTCTCTAATTTGAACTGAATCGTCTTTAATATTTTTTCTCAAATACAGAAGCATAAACAGCAACATGAAGAATACGGTTATAGTCAAAGTCCACACGTATATTTTGAAGGGAAGTATCATTTTGTTGGCTGCAGTAAATTTCTCCTCCCTCTGTATTGCCCAAACCAAATCGACGGTATCGTATCCATAAGAGACATCTAAAACCGGAAGTCTGCTCAGCGAAGCTATGTATGCCCCCACGCCCATTTCTGCTCTGCCGTAGACTAGATCTCCCGTGGCGCCGTTCCACTGTTCTCCGTTCCACGTTCCCCATCGGTACTCGTCCGTAGGCTCGATAATTATCGAAGTAAAATTTAACAATCTCGATAGCCCCCAAATGAGTTTTCCTTCTACACCGGTGAGCTGAATAGTGCCGTTGTCTAAATGTTTAGTTATGACGTGAGGGTATCTCATAATTGTCGTCACTCGCATCGGGCATTTGTAGAGTTGCAAGGTCTTCATGACAAAGAGATCTTTATCATTTACGAGGGACCCGTTCTCCCATCTGTCCACTTCGACCATCTCGGATGTTCCGCAAGACACATTATTATACGGATAATAAGTGAAGACTCTAGGAATATCGTTGACGGCGGTCACGATAATGACGTTGATCATCTTGAGTGACCAGCATTCATTTATAATATCTTGAACGACACCATAGATTACTTTGGGTGTCTTAGACCCATTTTTAACGATAATGATAATCTTTCCCGAGTACGAATATCTCTCAGGCGATATTAGGTCGAGATTCTCCCGAAACTTTCTCCCGTTCTCAGTGACGATAATGTAATTCTCAGACGCCGCACGAAACTTTGTCTTGACGTTGTGTATGATAGCAATAACGGCGTATTTGGCCAGATAATGCACGACAAAATTTACAGCTTCCTGCAAAAGTTGGTTGTCTTTCATGGAACATCTGTTTTCCCTGCTTCCGGATGCCAAAATCAACGGAATAGCTGCGAGACGTTGAAAAGACTTTTTCGCGATGTGCGCTACACACTTTCCCGTGTTTTTATTAACATTGAATGATTCATCACGTTTTCTCAATCTTTGATAAATATATTTATACGAGAATGTAAAATTGAAACAAATCATAAATAGCAGCAGAGTTATACAATTCATGTTTTCCAGTTAAGACGAGTCAGTCGTAAAGAACAATGGGTAATATGTAATGGCATAGAAATGTATAAAATCATCTCTTTAAAATGAACACGATTAATAAACAAAAAACCAATGTTACTCAAATGTTTTGCAGACAATATGATGTATTAACTTTTCTATTGTACATTTATGTGTTACACCAAATCCGTGAAATTGATTCTTTTTCATGATTTAAGCAAAAAATTGCTAAATTACGGTTGCTTTATTCATGAATTATCCAAATTATTTGCCGAGTGCGTAAATTGGGCTGTGTATGGAATTTTTAAGCTGTCAATAATGTGTAAAAAGTAATTTTGATATGGATGTTAAAATTTGCTTGATATATATATTATTAAGATGCGGGACAATCCGGAATTTAGGTTGTGTCATGGATTGGACATGTAACAGTTTTAGTAAATTTTCTGAATGCGGTGTCATTTTTTTGGGCATATCATTGGCGAAAACTCTCCATCTTTGGATCGAATTTGTTAAATAAATCTCACTCAAGCTCCAGTCCAATTCGAACCATGTTTTTGTATTAATAAAAAAACACGTAAAAGATTTTTTTACACATCCAATATTGAAAAAAAATATCACCTTATATATTATTTAGTAAATTATGAGGATTACATATGTTTCGATAATTTCATATTATTAATATATTCCAAATCCCAAAAAATACATTAAACTCCAAAATTTTTAAGCCATGTCTGCTCCTGATGTGGAATACTAATAAATCATATCAACAAGAGTTCTTTAACAAGAATTGATTGTCAGCCAGTCACCCAATTTCTCTCTTTGAAGAGAAAATAGATGGGGTAAAGAATAGACCGGTAAATAGCTAATCCAAGCACTGTTTTATGGACCAGATATTTAGAGGCGGGAGTTAAAAATATAGCTAATATAGCTAATCTAAGCACTGTTTTATGAACCGGATATGGAGAGGTGGAAGTTAAGAATATTTTTTTAACAAATTCTTCTACTCCCTACATCCTGTCCGATTCTATATACAGGATTTACAGAAATAATAGTAGTAATAGCTAACTACAAGTCATATCCTAACCCCATAACTCTATCCTTACACTATCTCAAAAGTTGAGATGTTTCATTTTGACAAAAAGAAAAATCTAAAATTTTGCACAGTTTGAGAATATTTGTGAATAATAATAAAATACCTACTTAATGGTATCAAAGTGTAAAAAGATGTTTCAGTTTGTAATGAATGGTATTTAGATGTGTTGCATCATGCAACACGGGCATGGGGTGAGTAAATCCATTAGTGACCTGATCATTTCATGGCTAATGATGGATATTTCAAATGAAAGTGAAAACTGGCAATTCCGTTTGCAAAATAATGTACCCATTTACCCTACAAGCGCTAATGCTTCCATTTATAAGCAGATTTTAAAAAAACAGGTATGCAATTATTCAAATGGTTTTGATGCTTGTTCGGATAACTATATAAGCACAAAGGCAATGTCCTTGACTTAAACTTAAAAAAGAGTAAAAACATTTTTACTTGGAGGAACTTTCAATGCTGCTGGGGTTTGTAAAATCAAACCACTGCCTTAAAAAATTTTTTCAAAAACATCGCTACCTGTTATTTGGAAATCTAAACGAAAAGCATGGTTGACTCGAGAACTTTTTGAAGTAAAAAAATATTGCAAAGCAAATAGCCTAACATTTTAGATTTGCGAAGTTGATAATGCATCATGCCATCATGCCATCCGTGTTGTGACTATAATGAATGCTTGGAGTGAAATTTCAATATCTACAATGAGTAATGTATGGAATGAGCTCACTCCCCAACTGGTCGAGGATAGTAGTTTGTACTTAGCCCTCCAGAGACAAGCGTGACTGTATGGTCACATGAACAACATTGCCCATCTATCCCAATATTGTCCCCATCTCTTTCTGAATATCATTACCGCCTCAGTTGACTACTTTACTTTAAAAATCGTGAAATTTCAACGAAAACTTAAAAAAATCATGCGTGCTTTTAGTAGATATTGGCGCGAAAACAGGTGGTGCAAAACTGATGTAAAAATATTCTTTTTAACCGAAATTGAGTGAAGGCAACGATATTCATCAAGAAATGGGGTGAATATTGGGATAGATGGGCGATGATGTTTATTGTGACCATATTGTCACACTAGTCTCTGAAGGGTTGTACATTTTTGTTCAAGATGGATGTACCTATCATCGGGGTGCGGTGGACTTATCACTATCTCTATCTAATTTGGGTATGAACAAGAAGGATACAAGAGCATGCGCCGCATGGTCTTGCATCTCGCTTGCACCTTCACTTTTAATGTGACTGAGCGAGAAAGAGATAAAACCACCGCATGCACCTGGTACATATGTATCTGAATAAATAATGACTTCTTTTACAATTTGTATGTAATATATGTACGTCCATTTTATTTTCAACCATCCTTTTATAGTAAAAGACATAATTTTAAAAATTGCTTGATTTTAAGCGATTTTCCGGCAAAAATCTTCGGGACAAATTAAGAACGTAAGTCGAGAACTTACTGTATTATAAAGTTCTAAACACATTGTTGATAAGACTGAGTGAAATAATTCAGAGTGACATCTATTGATGAAAAAAATGTTAAATATGTTTTTTACAAACTGTCACAAAATTTTAAAAACATCTCAATTGATTAAAGCATTCTTTGTAAAACTATTCCACTATTCTTTAACTGGGTATGGCTAATAGGGCGCCAGTGGCCAGTGAAATTGTTTGAAAACCAATCTTAACAGTAGAGGCAGCACTTCATCGGACAGATGGTTTCAAAAGGCTGTAATCCATGGGATTACCTCTGTGGCTAGTGAGGCGTAGACAATAAAGGTAGAACTTAAGTAGTCTGCAGCTTCAATGCTGAGCAACAAATGTTTAGTTAATATTGCCACCTTAATGTGGTGCCCGGGCTAGGCTCTATTTACCATTTCATCTGAGGGAAGAATGGTCTTATATGGTAGTTATGTGTTTCTATAACCCTGCAAGAGCGTAGCATGTGTGCCTTTTAATATGCGACAAGGCACCATCTATTATTTACAGCAAAAAAGTGATAAATGATTATTATAATATAATAACATATTTTTCAAAATTAAACAGGGCATTTTAGGCCATTTACACCCAATCTATGTATACGGAATGCTTTAATCAACTGAGATAATTTTAAAAACATAGTTAGATAAATTTTATGACTGACACATGAAACTTGAATGTTTGTGAAAGGATTATTTACCATATTTTTCATCCATAGATGTCACTCTGAACTATTTCACTCACCATTCAAACGATTTGATATTAACATTGCATTTAGCATTCAATCAACACACTTTAACATACAATTAACTCTCGTCGTATTGAATGTTAAATTGAAAAAATGTTGGTTTTACAGCCAAGTGGTTAATGCTGTCGGGCTCTCATTGACTTGTTTGGCCGTATTCTGTTATGGAAACTTTCATACATTGATCTATGAATTTGTTTCCAAAAGTATCGATGTCTGTAATATTTTCATACCATTATTCAACCTTGAAAGCGAGGTGTAACCAGGTTTCACAAAGATTGATATGCTGCATTGGAAGCAGACATGGTTTTTTTCAACTTTTCCTATTGACCTTGCCAGGACTGTAACAAACAATACAGCTTGACTCAGCTTTTACTACTAGGCCACAGATATTCCTAGTTGGGACTTAATCGAAACAGCAGAATCAAATACAAATGAGATTAAAAGAAATAAAATGTTAAAACTACAAACCTTTCTGAATCGTCATACGACAGTTTGGAGAGAGTGTTCAGTTTCAAGGATTCAACTACCAGTGACATTTGCTGTGATTCAAGAGGAAACGTCTTCGAATCCTTTATCGTCTTTCTTAGGGCAGCACCACAGCTTCCTATAACGGTTTTAAGGGCTCTAAGACCCCAGTCATAATGGTGCATCGGACTTAAAAGAGAGCTGGAACAAAAGACGCCAGTTGATTTAAAATAACTTGCTTTTACTTTTTTTTTCAGTACTTGTTGGCCTTTTTGATATTTTTCTTTAATAGTTTTCAGTCCTTGTTTATATATTATCATCATCATACAATTAAATAAATTTGTAGTATCTCGTCTCTTTGAGAAATAACATTTGCAATAATGATATAATACCTGGCCATGTTATAACAAAGAAGTATCTTATCGGCCAATGTAGAAGCAGGAGAGTAGCCGTGTGCGGCCAGTAGGGCAGTGGCTATGTGTTCTTTTCGCGGGGTCCACATCGCGACAGGCCGTAGATTTCTTGCCAGCGCAGCCGGCAGCCGTCGCCTACCTCCGTAGCCTCCGCCAGCAGGGTTCATCGTCACAAATACACCGCAGCCAGTTGATACACAAACCTGTTTTATAAGGTACATTTTAACAGATTGTTAAAACAGCATAAAGAGATATTCGTGAAATTATAATAATTATTTTAATTTATCAGCCGGAAATCAAACTTAAAATCATCTCAAGACCATGCAGGTAATGATCTAGAAACTGTACACACGCTATGTAAGTTATAATATTGAAATAGTCCATGATGTCAAAGTTTTAGTAATTTTAAGGTTCGTCAAAGCATCGTGCATCTTTATTAATGCCTGATGTTAGTACTAAGTAATTAATAATTTAATTGGTACCTCTTTTCCATTGAGGGTTGCCATAATAGAGGAATCGTTACTGCTGATAGCGCCTAGTAATGAAGCAAACTGTTGAGCTATACCAGAAAGAGTCCTCTCTTCCAAGCGATTGAATTCATCAAAGCATCCCCAAGAGCCACTGAGAGCGAGGCCAGATAGCAGACGTCCCATTGTGGTCTTGTCCATGCCCTATTTAAATAAAAAATATTTAATTGAATTGTCATTTTGTAAAGTCATAGTATATCACAGCTAAAAATGAACAAGGTTAATGAAGAGTTTATTGATTTACCTCGTCACAATTAAAAACGAGCACAAGACGACCCAGTAAGCCTCCCAAAGCTTTCACCGATTCCGTTTTACCAGTTCCAGCTGGACCAAATGGATTGCCAGCTTGACCCAAGTGAAGAGCCTACAAATATAACATGAAAACAAGAAGTATAGAATTTAATTTCTTCATACCGAGGTTGTTATTACTTGGGCATATAATTATGACACATCTTTGACTAAAGATAAATAAGATAGTATAACTGTGTTGTCTGGTATCAAAAGTGGTCAAATCCCATTTTATTGAAAATTAGATAAATAGAAAAACGTTTTATAAATCAATTCAAGTTTTTAGAGAAGTTTTATTATTGTATTCTTCGACATTTTAAGTAAAGCAATATTATTTACATGTAACATGAGTTAATATTAAATAAATTTTGTATGTATTATAAATGATTTAATTTTGGATTTGACCATTTCTGACATGAAAATGACAATTCGACCACTTTTGACAAAAAATTGCAAGGATTTGTTTACCTTTGATACAAAATTTTTACTCGCCCATTACAAGTCATCATCCATTACGGGTGATTACTATAAACTAAGGCAAGGTCCCGTGACACGGTTAATGAATGTTGTTGACCGATTCAGATTTGACAAGATTTGATATGAAAAAAATATGTAACTTGCGTTTTTCATTGAATAGTGTTGGGTTTGTTCAGGTTTGTTAAATTATTTCTGTAGATGGTATATTAGAGTTTCATAGCGCATACTCATTTGAAAATTAATACGGATTTGATCAATTATGATACCAGACAACATAACTATGAAAAAAATACTATAGCCAAATATTTTGATGATTTTTGAAAAGTAAATGACAGTTTAAGAAATGACAAATCAAAGTACTAAGCAATCAAAATAATGAAGCATACAAACATTATAATGACTTTGTTAATGTCAAATTCTAGTATGTATTTGTTTCAATCTATCGATAATTATTTATTGATATTACGTATTTTTTCTTCTATTGGTATTGTTGGTTTAAAAATTACAGTAAGATACACTATAATCTACCATGGAGATGATGAAAATTTTTAAATAATGTAATACATGGTATCATGAAACCTTTCTTTGGTGATATATTCCATCAAAGACATATATACAAATAAGTGTCTCTTAATAATACTAATAGATTAAAAAAATATTTTTATATATACCTGAGTTAAGATAAGAAAGCACTGATCAGTCAATTGAGTTCGCACTAGACTACCAGTATTGGTTCCTAGGTATTCGTATGTATATGGTAGGGTGGCGAGTCCCATCCTTGCCGTTATTTCCGATTTGTTTTCATGGTAAAATCTGATGACAAACATGTTATTTAAGATTTATCGTTAAAAATAATACCTTTACAGATTGTATACAAGATAATTCTCTTCCTATTAGAGCTGATGTATTATATACTTGAAATCTTATTAATTGATTCACAAAACCTTCTGCCCCCTGTATTAATTATGTCAAAGTTTGGTACTTTTTTGTAATTTCTGTTTAAAAAAACAAGTAACGTAGTGATATTTTTATGAAATAATTTATTCTCAGGCAAAATGACTTTACATATTACTGTAAGCTTTGTGACAACCCGCTAACTCTTCTGTCGCAAATCATCACAGTATTTTAGACAATAAGACCCTCTCCTTCCTTACATTGTGATATTACAACAGGTGATCAGGAATCATGGAACATAGACAATGTGTGTAGAAGTAAAAACCTCAATTGCTTTTGCCAGTTCCAGTGGTCCAAAGAAGATGCTCCATTCAAAATGAGTTCATCCAGAATAGCCAGATGGTGGTTACACTGTAGAACCAGAGCTTGGAGTTTTCCTCTCTCTGCATTTTCATCCTCTCCTTGGACGTCGGCTCGAATATAATTATCCAGCTCTTTGCGAATGCTGTCTCTCATCGAATGAAGCCCTTTCCCTGTGATGGCTCTCTCCGTGTTGTCCGTGAAGTGAACGCTCTGGGCGAGGCATAAGACTTGCGTGGGATACGTCAAGGCGTCTCGGTTTTGTGATGCGCTATTCGATAGGCATTGCTTAATACAGGTCCGGAGTGAATCTCTCATTTGCTTCTCCAAGCATTTAAGCCAAACCTGAACCGAGACAAAAATATTAATGACATCTGAAAGCGTGAAGATCATACGTGTAGAGTAAAAAGATTCTTAAACTAATCAACACCAACTAAACTATTCAGTTCTGTAGCTGAGAGGTCAACGCTTTGATAAGTTTGTCCAAATTTGATTGCAGTGTCCATGGGCTCAAAATAAATCAATATTTAACTGTTACTATGCCATACTATTAACTGTTACTACTAACTGTTACTATGCCAGAGTTTGAATTTCGATTAAATTTGTTACAAGAAATATTAACCTTTGCTTTATCCACCACTTGAAAAATATATTCATCAATAGCCTTGTTAACAGTTAATTAGACTTACTAAAATTTTTTATAGTTAGCATTGCGTAATAAGAATTACCTCGACCGGTACATCTATATCCACAGGTGAATCCAAAACCAATCTTTCATCATGATAACTCTTCAGGGCTGTGATGGAAACAGCACCCGGACCGAGATGCACTCCGATACAGCCTGGGAAAAGTTTTTTGATATGCGATTGCAATACCGCTTCGCGCCCTTGGGAATTCGCTCTCGCTTGTCCCAATAATTCCAACAGGTCATCGTCACTTAAGAAAAAGAATCGAGGGAACACAGTGCGCTTTTCCTGTAAACAACAGGGTGCGTTAATTTATTATTGAAACCACTGGTCGGCAACCTTTTTACTAAGACTGGCAGCTCGAATAGCTTACTTATCACATTCCTAATATATTCAAACATATATACAAATCATTAGCCGAGTAGACATGTGTCATTATGTGTCCAGTATCTTGAATAAGCTTCATGAGCACTTCATTGTCTGTGAGTCTATAGTTACCGAACACTGGTCAATACATTTGTGGATATTCTATCAAGAAACAATCAAGACGTCATTGTGACAATAATAAAACAACACGCCAGTTACTCATAGCGTATGACTTCTAACTACAAAGTTTCTTTATCTTTATTCTTTGTATGCAAAATTGTATGCGGTCCAGACCTGCCACAATACTTACACCCAAATTTGTTACATGAACCTGGGCCGAAGTCCACTTTTGATTCTTAACATGGGGGAAGCCCGGAAATGAATTATTTCATTCAAAATAAACTTTGATTTTAGATGTATTTTAAAATGAACTATAAGTCGAATCATAGACATTTCAAAATTCGACACTGAATATTTTTCATTCATAAATATAGCATTTGCCTTGTGACACGAAAATTATTATGAATATTGAATAAAAAAAACTATAACCTTTACCCAATTGAATGACATATATTAATATTTTCATATATTATTAATAATATTTATAATCAAATATGATACTGCACCCAATCCTTTAAACCCTTTTAGTCCCAGAGAGCTGATATAATTGCTAGCCAAGACTGTGCTAAAAAACCTCACAAGCTGATCTATTAGTGCAAACTTGTATGTATTGGTAGTCTGGGGCAACTAAAAGTTTTTAAAATGGAGCTTGAAAAACTGGTCAAAAATCAGTCCTAATCTTTCTATACTAGTCTTTCTTAAAAGGGTAAGTTGAGCAATCGACATATCGTCAATTTAGGCTTGTCATATGATCGAAAAATAAATTTCTAATCAATAAACACACCGCAATGTATTCCTCCAGTGTATTTTGACAGCGCGCCAACTGCTTGGTGAGCGATTCCAATATTGGAGTCAGCGCGGGCAGCCGAGCCAACGCCGCAGGTCGAGGGTCGGTCTCCACTGTCCTCATCACCCTTCTGTAGTCGGCGTCGAGTCGAGCGAAGGCCTGCCCTCCGTCGTTACCGGCCAACATGTTCGATGTATCATTACCGGACAGAATGGGCTCCAGGTACACCCATCTACGGACAAAAATTAAAGAAAAACTCATTTGATGATCTCAGTCCCAAGAGTTTCAGAATTAATTTCTAGCTTAAGGTCATTCTTTTAATGATTCTTAAGGTTACCTCTAATCTAATGATGAAATTATTGAGTTAGGTTGATAATTTTTACATGTCTACAAAAATATTAATCGTTTTGGTAGCTAAACTTTTCCCATCGGCCCATGTTTTTGTTCATAAAATATCTGAGAGAGTAGGTAACACGAAACAACATCTGTCTCGCCGCTTCGCATGGAGGAAGGTGGAGAGCGGGGAGAAGCGAGGTGCGGGCTTCAACACACTTCAAGGCCCGCGTCCTGGGACAAGGACAAACAAAGGACAAAACAACGGCTCCTTCGTCTTCCATTAAAACCCCAGTCGTTTATCCGTATACTCTTCTGGTTTATTGCAATTAGTTTCGGTTAGTTAAGACATTAGACACAACAGAATTACACACTTTTAATTTAAACTCTGTAAGTGGTTTTATAGTAAGCGATGGAATAAGCCGCTCCGCCGGCGACCTTCCCCGGGAAAGGTCGGGACCCCACTCGCTCTGGCAGGATCGCAGGCCCTTCCCCCCACTTCAAACTGCAAACCAACAACAGCAACCAAACAAATACGACACAACTCTTAAACGCCTCAGGAGGGGTATTACATCTTTAAATTTTCATTAATAGGAAGAGTCTGCAGATTGGTTTTGAAGACCCTGTCCGCCCCATAAGTACGGGGCGGTGTCATATCATACTTGCAAAACTCAGTCACAGGAGTTTCGTGTACTTAAAGGTAAGCAGAGTGCACAAATTGTTTGCATCAGTGAGATTTTTTAATGAAAAAAAATAGTGGAATGCTTTTTTTAAAACTATTATTTTTCTCAGTAAATTAGTTTGTTCTTCTCAACTGGAATGATATCTTGTATTCTGACAATAATTGTATCACACGTTAAAGAAAATAAATAGTTCTAACCATAACATCCCTATTATTAAATAAATTTAGCAGATGCTCCATCAAAATTCTTTGGTTAGGAATGTCTATTAAATATTTCACATAAATATCATAAAAATAATAACTATAGCGCAATGAATGCATGTAAATATAGAATATGAGATTCAAATTTAAATAGTTTTATTATTATACCTAATGTTGTGAGAGTTTTTTTCTTATGATTATGGTGTAAGATTTTACTTTGAAGCAGTTCGTATGACTTTTTGTCAAGGATTCCATGCATCAGCAAGGCAGTTGCATAACAACTTTACTCCTTATGCACAGAGTACATAAGGAGTAAAGTTGTTCCATGCAAAACTTTGACGTTGAGATAGAATACTTACATTCTTAAGATTTGATATCAGTACCCTAAAACCTAACTGTGCTAAACGCTACTATTTTGCCCTTCTCCTTCTAAGAATATCCATTGAATGATTGTATTATTCATCTAATTTGATATTTTCCATATTTCTCCACCTGTAAACCAAGGTAATACTGATTTATCAACTTGTGCCATAACGACACAGAATTGGATGCCTTTAAATGGTAAGGGATGTTTGACTCAGAGTTTGGTAATAGGGTACAGACATAAAAATACAAACCCAAATGTTGACTACCTCAGCTGAGCACCTTGGTTTAGTGTTAAATATATGAGTAAGCATACAATGACATGAGCTTCTTATTTATCTACTGTCTTTTAAAGTTCGAGTGACTTCACTAATCAGTCCTCAATTCTGCACAAGTCTTTTTCTGGTGTTAGTACACCATTTAGAGAATCGCTCTCGCTACACCCTGTTCTTCAAGGATTCAATGGGTGGGAGGGCATTCAGACACACATCCATCCGTGTCCCCGAATACATTTCCATATATCGATTGGAAAATCAATTTATCAACGTGCTCATACTGGAGTTCGAACCCATGAATATTGCAACCGAGGAGGAAGCTTATCGCTCCGCTAAATCGGTTGAACGCGAGGACACATTACACAAAAATAGCCAAAAATAGTCATTTCAACTGTTTCTGCATTTATTATATAGACCAGTGGTTCTCACGGAAAATTTCTCCGTGGCCGCATTATAAGCATCGATAATCTTATGGAAAAGTCTCGTGGCCGCACCAAATTTTTCAATCGTGATCTGAAGTATTAGGCCGATGCATTTACTAAAAGAACGGATTAACTGGGGGCTTTTCCACCCGGGGTGGTCCTTGGGTTTGCCGCCCTCCCTCCCCTTTTCCTCCAAAAATGATGATTTTATATTTGAAATAGTATTGCGTTGTAAGTACTTTTTAAATTATTACCATGTATTTTGAAAACACAGATCATTGCGCCGCAGGCAGAAAATTTTTATGCATAAATGTAATTTCTTTAAAGATATGTACTATTTTAAATTAATTTAAAACAAGATATTCAGCAAATTTTACTAACATCTTCACTCAAAGGATATGATGGAGTAAGAAACCATATTTCTCAGCAAGACCATGAAATTGTTAATGAAGAGTTATTTTATGAGTGCCTGTCCAGTGAAGAAGACAATTTCCCCAATTCAGCTTTGAATGATAATTCAGCATCTTGTGATCAAACAACCATTTCTTCGTTCTCCCTCGAAATTTAGACTACATGATTAGATCTTTCAGAAAGGACATAATAATTTTTAAATCTTTATTACCTACGGAATTTTCTGTTCATTTTCAAAAATGCTTTGTATTTATAAAGATATTTATACTATATATTTACAACTATTTAAAAAGATTTTGTTTTTTATAAAGTCCATTACACTAAATAATCTTTCGCATCATATAGTTGTTGGAAAAATTGACAAAATTAACAAAGCAATTGTTGCTTATTCTTTACATTGACATGATTTTTGAACTGTATTATTATTAAAACAGTCTGTCAGTATTTGATCATGTCTGATTTCTACTATTTTTTATTTGACATTAGCTCAGTTAATTGAATTTAATACTGCAAATAATGTTAATCTGTTTTGTTGTGTTTTAAAATTTTCATCTGTATATATATCATTTTTATACAAATATTTTCGAAGCCTTCGCACTACTAAAGTGTTTTTAAAATCTTTGTTGGACCCACCCACATTTTCATCCTTCTGAATGTTTTTTTACAGATAAATTTTTATAACCATTTTAACGCGGGGATTGTATCAAATTCCCTAAAAAACTATAAAAATACAGAATAACAATAATAATATACAGATGCTTCCGTATTTATAAAAAAAAATCAGGAGATACTCACCTCACTGTTACACCTTCATAATGTATATGGATAATGTCTCGTCAATGATAATTACACGATTTCAAGATGAAAAACGTTGGTTATCGTACAACAGACCGAATTACTTACTGCACTGCAGCCCAAATTAACCGGGTCACTGTACTGATCACGATAAATTAATATCTAAAAAAGGATCCCTATATCATTGAAAATATTTATTCATTACAAATACGTTTTCCAGCAGTATACGTACGCAATACGAATAAACAAATGTCGTATGTATTTGTTTTATATTACAATTTTTTAAATATCAATATTTATTACTAGAGAACCGTTGGTGGCCGCAGAAAAATCCTCTGATGGCCGCACATGAGAACCACTGATATAGACAAACAGTTTGCAGAAAATACTCTCACGGTGTGATCGTTTTGTTTCATATAATTTTAATAACAGATTTAGCATAAACTGTATGTGTTAAGCTGACTATATCTTTACTTCATGGCTTACGGAAAATTATGATTTTAATTTAGAATTAGATATTTTTTAGATAAATTTTCTAACACGTAATTGCTGTTTTTTTTTTGCATGACCTTAGACCTGGCTGCTTTCTGTATGAACATCATGGAATAGTTATATTTTGCAGAAAGAGGTCAGCCAAAGCACCAAAATATGTGTCTTTATATTTCATGACATCAGTTCTATAAAATAAGTAAATATTTTTACAAAAAAATAGAAAACATCTATTCTGGCCGGGGTATTATAATTATTGAGAAAATGGAATGCTAAGTACTTGGTAGGTGTAGGTAAAACAATAAAATGCGAAAGAAAGATATCTTTTTTTTATTTAAAAAAAACAAAAAAAAGCATTTAGAAATACAACTGTCACTAGTTTCTAGAAGCTTCTTACAATATTGTGAGTTTGTTACGTAAAAAAATATAGAAAATGGCACTTTTTTATAATTAAAACTAACTGATGATGCACAATATAGATGAACTGATATTTTTGCAAGGTTAATGAAATTCCAAAAATACGATATTTAATTTTATTTATAAAAAAATAAATCTAGAAACAATAAAGTCGAATGTATTTAATACTTGCTACTGAGTAACTGTAAAATATATGAACAATAAATAAATCTTTGGAAATTTACTGTCAAACTACAATAAATGTAATTTTCAATGCAATAAGATAATATACGTAATATTTTTTTATTTTGTAATTTTAGCATTTAAGCCATATATAATACGCATGTATTATTTTCCATCTGTACACAAGTAATATAATAACTTTCACATGATTCATACATAACTAAATTAGATCATTGATTGATTATCGTTTTTGAAAACATGACAAAAGACAACTAAAAATCGGAGAGATTTTGAAATTTATCTTAAATTAATCTCGGCCCCTTCCGAAAGAGGCGTCGAATCGCTGCGTGTCCACGGAGTGATGATGCGCTCCAAGGCGTGGAAAATGACACTCGTAAGGCACATTATATTTATTAGCATTAATAGCACAGAATACAGTTGACTCCTTAGTATCGCCGAGTAAACACACTGAATTAATAATTGAAATAATTCATAGTACACCTTTCAATGATTATTCGTTCGCGAGTTTTTCGTGGGGAAATCTATTTGTTATATTATTGGAGTGGTGCACGTCGGAATCGATGGTGACGCATTGTCACGTTATAATATGTATAACAATCGTGGCAAATCACAGCAGATACGAGAGACAAGTAGTAACAATTTCACATAACAACCGGCTCGATGTTAAAACGCACCGCCCGCGAGTCGAAAGATTTTTCTTTTCCACCCCCACAGCGGTAATCTTGGTTCGAAAGCCACTGCATCTGCGGCGCAGAGCCCACGGTCATAGCAAATTTTGACGGCGTAAATTATGTCGAGCATTGTCTGTATCCATTGGATTTTCTCGTTATTTCGGAGAGATAGAACGCGACCTGCTTGTTGAGGGTCGGCGATGCGCGCCTCCAGC
Source organism: Himalopsyche phryganea (assembly GCA_022494535.1). NCBI lineage: Eukaryota > Metazoa > Arthropoda > Insecta > Trichoptera > Rhyacophilidae > Himalopsyche > Himalopsyche phryganea. Next base: position 1,769,401 of record JAGVSL010000047.1, read on the forward strand.
GTACTCAGTGAAGATGCGTGGCTGTTGTACAGATCCTCCATGCTTTGGAGCTGTTTGAGCTGCGACTGAGTATCGGCGGCGAGCTGGGTAGCTCTAGCGAGCAGCTGCCTGGCCTTTTCGCGAGCGCCGGCGGAATGGTGCGCTCGTTCTGTGAGGGATTTCTCGGCTTCTTGGTAGCCTTGACGCAGACCTCTCGCGATTTGCTGCGCCGCCACGGCCACGTTCACGACCTTTCCCGCCTCGACCTTCACATGCTGGGCGTCATTATCAATTTGATATATATTTCGTTGCATGATTCCGAGTCTATACTTCAACCCCTCCACCTCTGCGGCCGTGTCGTTGGCTTTTCTCTGAGCTTCATCAGTTTTCTTGGCTATTGGCGAGAGGTCGTTTTTAGCAGCCTCGATGTCTTCGTTCGCTTTCTTTATAGCTTCCTCCGCCGCCTTCTGAGCGACGGCCGCCTCCCCGAGGGCCTCTACGACATTTGTGGCGGTAGCGAGAGTATCGAGAGCGTCTGCTTTTGCAGCAAGTGCACTCTCTTCTAGCTCTTTGGCAATCTGGAGGTCCTCCCTAGTCTCTTCTATTATGCTTTCGATGTCTGTCAACTGAGACACGGTATCCTCGATTTCGTGTGCGAGCTGCGTTATCCTTTCAGGTTCCAAATCAATCTTCATACTCATGACCTGACTCGCCAGAGTTCGCACGCACTCGGGTGTAGCATTTGTATTTTTCAAGAATTCTTTTAAATTCTGCGTGAGAGTGTTACTTTCGTTAACGAGGGCACCGGTAAGATTTTTTTCTGCAAAAACAGCTTCGTGCACTTTAAGAGCAGCAGCGCGGGCGTCGGCGGTGTCTTGCTTAGCGTGCGACATTCCTCTGAGAAGATCGTCAGCGGCGAGTTCCTGGTCGCGAATGCGAATCTCCGTCTTGTTCGCGAAATCGAGTGCTTGGTCCGCTTTTGTGACAGCACCGCGCTCGCATGATATTCCACCGCATTTTCCACATCCCGCGCCACCGCACAAGTGATCGCAAGAGCCTCCCACGTGACCGCACATATTGTCATTCAGCTCTGGTATCTGCGACTCAAGTTCGTTGAGTTTTTCTTGAAGTTCAGATAACACTTTGTCGTTTTCTTTTTGGGTATTATTAAAAGATAGATATTGTCTTTCAACCAGTAGTTCTGTACCTTTGATTTGTCGCTCACAGTCACCGATAAGTTTTTGAGCACTATCAGCATCGTCGGCAGCGTCGATAGAGCGCCGTTTTGCATCACGCGTTAGATTTAGAGCACCTTCCAAGTTTGCTTCTTGCAATTTAGTCGCATCGACTTCCAGTTTTTGTGTATTATTTTTTAATTTGGCAACGTTTCTATCTAGGTCTTCTAGGGCAGCTTTAGCAAGATTTATGCTATTTGTTGCATCGGCTAATTCAGAATCGTACCCTGTAATGTTTTTATCTGCAGCAAGCAGTTTTCCTTTCAGAGTATCCACTTTGTCATCAAATTCGTTAACTTCAAGCATTCCAACTTTAGTGTTATTAACTAGATTCTGTACAGTGTCTAATTTATTTTCCATCCCTTCGAAGTCCCTAGAATAAGCCCCTGTAGCTCCGACAGTTTTAATTTTGGCCGCATCCGCTATAGCAAGATTTGTTTGGTTGAGTATGCCGGAGACGATAGAATCCCAATTATCAAAACATTCTCCGCAGGCACTGCATTGTGGAGAGTCACCTAAGAATCCGCGAGCGCATTCGTCACAATTGTATCCCCCGATTCCAGGGATGCAGACGCAGGCTCCGTTATCCCTGCGGCACTGTTGCGATGCTGATCCTCGTTCGTCGCATTGGCAAAGGTGACAATCTATATTTGGGTCTCCCCAAAAGTTTGTCTCGCACTGATCGCAACGTCTCCCGCCGAGACCCGGGCGGCACGAGCATTGCCCGTCGTATTCGTTGCACTGTTCTGACTTGGAACCGTCAGGGTCACAATCGCAAGCTTCGCAACCTTCTCCGCTGGCTATCTTCCAATGATTTTCAAAACAACTGTCGCAACTTAGACCGATAACATTTGGATGGCACGGACACTGTCCTGTGCTTTGGTCACACGGTCCGACAGTAGTATTGGTACCGAGAATCTCACATACACACCTTTCGCAAGACTTCATAAGTGCGTCACCATAAAACCCTGGTTTACAAACTTCACATTTATCACCTTCGGTTTCATGTAGGCACTGAAGACATTTTCCCGTATGCGGATCACAATTTCCAGGTCTGATTGCGTCTATATTACCATTACAGTCACAAGCCCGACAAAATCCTCCCGGAGTCTCCGGGTGTCCGAAATAATTATCTGCGCAGACATCACAACGCGATCCTGCATAACCCTCTTCGCATTCACATAATACGTCTTTAGTAATATCATCGAGATGACAGCGGGCCGCAAAGGAGTGCCCGGAGTCTTGCGTACCTGGGCAGGGACACGCTCTACAGGGAATGTCTACACCCAAGCGCGGGTCGCCATAATGGCCCTCTGCACATCTATCACAGCGATGTCCTTCGGTTCGATCTCTGCACGAGGTGCAGGCCCCTGTTTTAGGATCGCAGACGTCAGCGTGACCATTGCACTCGCATCGTCGACAGTCGGGAAAATTCCAGTACCCTGGTTGACACTCGTCGCATTGTCGTCCGTACGTATTTTGTCTACATTTGCATTGACCATTGGGCGAGCAAAAGTTGTCGAGAGCTCCAATACTGCTGCAGTCGCAGGCTTTACATCCCGCTGGGCTGAAATCAAAGGTTCCGGAAGCACATCTATTGCACCGTCGGCCAACAACATTAGTTTTGCACGGACAAATTCCCCCGTATTCTTCACATTTGTAACTGATAGACCCAGTAGCGTCACACTGACAAGACAGCCCTCCATTAAACACGTAGAATGCTATACTGGTGTGAAATTTCTTACATATTTCAGGTAAATCTACCTTGTGTATGTCGTAATAATACGCATCTTCGCATCGAGCGCGCCGAAATTCTTCTCGGCGAGCCTCTGCAGCGGGGCCAGTGGCATTCAAAAATGGCAGCGACATCATTTTCGGAATTAAAACAATAGAATCAATTAAAACCGTTGCTCTGGCATTAGGGGCATTGGGATTCTGTCTGGAGATGTCGATTTTGATCTTGTAAACGTTTTCAGCCTCCAGACATACAGATGGTTGCACTGTGACGCTCCTTGCATTATCGGGAAGCACCACCCTCATAGTGTCTTGAGTTAATATCGAGTTTGCGCACGGAGAGTCTAGCCCCACAGGACCGGGTCTTTCGACGTGCACGGTCACCTCTTGCCAATCGCCGGAACCTTGAGGTTCATACCTCAGTACGATGTCATAATCCATAGACGTGATGATATCGTCAATTGTAAATTCTAAGCGGTTGTCTTCGTATACTTTCATGAAACCTGTTCCCGTCCAAGTATCTTCGATGCTTCCGCCGAAAGGCTCCCGAATGAGGATTTGGCAATTTCCTCCGCTTCCTATTGAATTTGGATCACCTTCCATGTCACACGCCGACGTTTCAGCTTCATAAATAAGAGCATCGAGAGCACCTGAGTAGAAATGTTGACTTGGTTGGTCGCATCTACGTCCTTGCACGTTGGGTCGACATCTACATTGCCCGTCTACGACGTCACAGAAGTTATCGAGAGATCCTCCGACATCGCAATCGCAAGGTTGACAGCCCTCTTCTTCTTGAGACAATCCAAAGAACTCATCTTGACACTGATTGCAATCGCGGCCGATAACGTTTCGTTTGCACGTACACTCTCCAGTATACACATCACATCCTTCTTTATCGACAGTACCCAACGCATTACATGTGCATTCTTTGCACCCGTCGGGGTTTTTCTCGTCAAAGTCCCAATAGCCGTTTTTGCACATATCACAGCGTCGACCTTCGACGTTGATTTTGCAGTGGCATCGACCGGATTCGCTCAAATCTGAGCCTTCGTAGATCGAATCACAAATGGCGGCGTCCAGAGAGCCTCTGGGATCGCAGTCGCACGTTTTACATATGTCAGGATGTTGGATGTTCAACAGCGGGTCACGGTAGAAGAACGGTTTGCACAGCTCGCAATTTCTGCCTTCCGTATTATGCTGGCAGTCGTCGCACACGCCCCCGCTGACTTTGGCGGTGAGGTTATATACAGCGGCGTCGAAATGGCAAGTGGTTGCGTGATTGTTGCAAGTGCAACGTTTACAGGCGTTGGTGGTTTTGCCGATGGCGGGTTTCCAAGGAAGGTCGTTGAAGAAATCTTCGCATTTTTCGCAGTTGAGACCTTTCGTGTTGTGGGTGCATTCACACCTGCCGTGCACCATATCCATCTTCGATTCGACGCCTCGAAGCGGCAGACAACGCGACGCGTGTCCGTAGCAAGAGCAGGATCCTCTGACGGTCATCTCAGTAATGGCATAATAATATTTTTCTTTGATTTCAGCTCGATCGTCCAGTAGGTCATCTCCGAGCGTGTGCAGACCAGTGAAGTTTATTCTCAGGTTTGTCATCTTGAGCAGATTCTGAACTTCAATGGAGTAAGGATTATCGACAACAATGTTAGGAGGAAGCACTCTAAATATGACCTCGCCGTCGGTGGAAGGGGCCACGAGTGAGTAGCGAGACTCGCATACGACGTCTGTGAGCAGACGAGGAGGGCGAGTATCGACCCCAGGAAACGATTTCTTGCAATCATGGGCAAAGTATCTGTAAACCCGCCATGTTTTTCCAAAGTCGAAAGATCGCTCAACGAGCATAGCGGCAGGTCGAAACGTCTTGAACAGGATGATCAAGTGGGTAAAATGAAATTCGGCCTCCAGGTCGAGCTGAAGAGTGACATTTTCGATTCCGTTTTGTGACTGCCACCACGATCTTTGGAGAGTTCCGGGGTGGAAACGGTAAATTATATTCGAAGGTTGATGATTCAGTACCGGATTGTTCTCTGTCCTTTTACTGGTATCACACCGGAAACACTTTTTCCCTTCATGATCAAGATGAGAGACTATGCAATACGTCTCCAGCCCGTGCAGACCGCACGTGGAAGTGGCGGACAGTTTCGATTCTCTTCCGATAAGAAGGTTTCCAGTTGCGGGGTAGCAGGAGCTTTGTTCACAAGGGTGTAGTTTCTTTGGGACGTACGGCTTTCGTCCCGAGAGCTGCGATCGGAGGCGATCTCCTTGAGCACAGAATCCCGTTTCCACCAGCACCAGAAGCAGCATCGGCAGCAGCGAACGCTGCGCGCCGCTTACCCTCATGGCGTCACCTTAAGTCTCTATTATTTCACTCGCTCCAGTCGGTTGGACTAAAGTTGAAAAGAACAAATCTTACTCGCGCGTTCGAAATGAAAACAATTTATCCACCGCACTGGCACACAACACGCGACCTACTCACTTCGTTCCGCAACACACACTGACGATACACTGTGTTGCCGATACAAATTACTGAAATTCCCAATAATAAAATTTGTTAAATAAGTTAGTAATTAAATATATTTCTATACTTATTTAATATGCCAATACATGTGTCGCAATCACATGTTATTTCAGTAAAACAATGTCATGTGAAATCAGCGCTGTCAGAAAATTAAGGATAAATCAAAAAAAAATCATCGGTAGGTAAATCACCAAATAATAATTCTTCCAAAAATGGAAACATTTTTGTGTTTTTCTCTTGAATGTGACTATCTCAAAGTGTCAGCTTTTTGTGAATGACGCATTCCTTTAATTTTTTGGCATAGGTAGGTATTTGATAGTTAAATGGACGTGTATTGGATATTTTGCAAGCATGTAGTGGTGTTTTCGATATATTTTATAACATTCCACCATGTTTGAAGTTATGTATTTTTTCTTTCGAGGCAATTGAAAAATTTTCATTGTGAAAAACTACTAGTTAGGGTATAAAGTATGCGTGGCAAAACTATCAATGTGAGATCCTAATACTTCTGTCATGATTATTATCAACCATGATAATAATTAAATGATAAGCACGTAAGATAATTTTTATCATAAAGGTGATAATAAAAGTAAGGTGTAAATATTTTCAATCTATAATAGGAACTGACGGTAACACTTTGTAATGAAATAATCATAGTGAATATAGTATTTTTGAATAAATCACTTAGTGAGTCAATTAGTCAACCTGTATTATTGTATAATTTAAAATATCGACTGAGGGTGCTTAATGGAATTTCAATATCAGATTTGAATTGTTGAAATTTTGTACACGAACTGTCAGTTTTTCAGTTGTCAGTTCGAGTTCTTTCGTGTTCTCGAATACCTGAAGATGCCGAAAGGCGAAACCCGAGTTGTTAGTGACGAAATACATGGAAATGTACAAAATCTCAACAATTGAATTTTTTCTATATTATTGTAGTTTCGCTTCGATCGAGTAATATAATATGTATAATATTTAATAGTAAAGATACAGTCATTAAATTATCAAAAAAATATTCTATTTATTACTGAATACAACATTTTAATTTGACATGTAACCTTTTAAGCTGGGCTTATTGAAAATTTAATGTAATCATGTAAATATATTATATATTTATGTACAATATTAGATAATATATAGTATTTCTGACTCGATAAAGAACTTAGTGGAGTACTACACCAATTCCTTAAAGCGTGTTAAAAGTCAGTTTCAAATATTAACTCTAAAATCGCAAAATATTCCCTACTTACAGAATATTTTCACAAACGGGTAACATTATTTGTAAATATCCACCCGCCTTCCCGCAGTCTCCGTGCTTCCAACAACAGAATTTCTATCCTAAGATACAAATACCAGAGCTGTACTGGTGGGAAAATATTATATATCTATTTGGTAAAACAAAATGAATTGTCTCAAAAAATTACCATGATTGTTTAAAAAATGTTTTCTATAAGAGCTGCCAATTATACATTATATAAATAAAATCATCGATGTGGATATTAAAAGAACAAATTAGACCAGTGTTTTCCAACCGAGGAGGCACCAAAATTTTGTAATTAAAAAAATATTTTCATACCATAATATCTACAAATAAATAAAGCTTCATATCGTAGCATAACAGTTAAAATTCAGTGCATGAATGTTTATTTTACTCATTGACAAAATATACTTTAAATCTATTTAACATCGACAGTAAGCAATTTTTGATTAAAAATTATTTTCATTAGAACACCAACTCTCATTTAAAATAGATTTTAATAATATTGCCGATGATTTTGCTGAAAGCAAAGCAAGAAAGAAAAATTTTGTTACAATTTTTTTCGCGAATAACCAATGTTGTGTTCTGTAAAATCTGAAGATCTTGTCCAAAATTAATTTACAATTTTGATCTACAATATATTAATAGATTGTTCATCAATACTTTTGTATTTTTAATATAAATAATTAATATAAAAAATATTTCAAAGACTAGATTTTTAGGCATATTTCAAGAACAAGCCAGCAGGACTCAACAATATTAATATTAAATAGAACATTTGTAAATGGCAAATCGTTAAAATATATTACATATTTTTCAAGAAATTATATTTATACATTACATTTCGCTCTTGTGACGCAATATTCTATGCTGTGATGATTTGAAATTTAAAATAAATAGTAAGTAATTTTAAAGATACCCTTAATCCAACAAAATTGTAAATATCAAATCATTTTTGGAGGGAAAATAGTGGGGGACAGCAAACTCCCTAGCTACGCCATAAAATCTTGTTATTATTCTGTTAATTGTATTTATAAGCTTCTTTTAATAAAATTTTAATATTTTAAACGTGTAATATAATTTAAAAAATTAAAGGTACGGTGGCGCGGAATTTTTTTTTAGGGCAGGCGTTGTAACATAAACGTTGGAAACCACTGCATTAGCCCGAAACTGAGTTAATTTTATTGAATAAATTCACATCAGAGAACAGTCGACAAAAATGCGTCGAGTGTAAATATTTGTCTAGTCGTTTTTGTACCTTAATACAGCCCTGCAAGAACAGTCCATGAGCGGTCTGCGTCCCGACAGCATGGCGAGTTTTGACCCCCCTTTACCCGCCAGTCACTGCCCTTCCGAGAATATTACGAAATCTTCACCAAAGACATAAATCTGAACCATAGCAGTCACATTTTTTTTTAAAAAAAATAATAAAATTACCAAACATACGTCCTAATAAACGTGTTATACTAAAATTAAATTGTATCAGTAAATAATAAGGCACTTTAAGATTAAAGAAGTCATAGATGCTACCTATATGGTATTTCATATAAACATTCATGCCAAAAACTAAAATTCGCACTGGTATAAATGCTAATGCCGTTGACATCGAGATTTTATTTAAATTTCAATTCTAGGTATAACACCGGCATTCAAATATTTGTTAGGATAACTCTAGGGACATTTTGATACGTCGCATTGATTCGGGATATTCCATAATGCAATAATTGAAATACAATTTTTATATATCCTACTTATACCATATTCGGCGGAGACAATGTTTTGAAAACACATTCCATATCCGGCGTAAAACCAACATACAATGCACTTCCTTTTTAATGAAATCTTATTCTATTCTTGAAAATATTGTGAATATAACGAAAACCAAATCCATAAAATTTTGTGAATAATAAAAAGACTTAATATACATTTTATTCCAAAGAATAGACATTTTAAATGATATAAAAATTCTACGTGATTCACTCAAACCAAAATATGTCTGATGTTATATTTATGGAATATGATATAAGACGTTATTTTTGTCAAGTTGTGATTGCTATAGTTTATTCTTCAAGAAGTTGACAATGTTTATGTTGAGTTCGGTCTTTCTCTGAAGTTGTTAAGTTTGTTTGGGTGCAGTTATCTATAGAAAATAACTAGGCCGAGCATTTACATTGTAGGCGCCAAAAACATAACTTTACACAAGGCAGTAATTAAAAATACATATTTTTTTAGTAAGAGCTCGAAGTGAAAATATGAAAACACCATAGATACCATCGGCCGAATAATATGATTTTGACCTTCGAAGATAATTATGGCGCATGGAATTCTCGTTGCAATAATGAATAAGACTATTAAAGTTCAAGTTCCTGATTGTTAAAAATCATGATTATTCGACATGTGTATGTCATGATTGTCGGTGGCCAACAGTCACATGGAATCTAATGCTGTTGAGAATGGAAGTTAGGTAGAATTTACTGAAACTGATAACTGGTTGTATCTATAAATATACCTACTTACAATACTTACATATATCTGAATACATACTTAGGTATGTTTCTAAAAAATAATTTCGTGTAGTTTAAATTTAATTAATTGACATTTGCGATAGAAGTACTGTATTCAAATGAGCTAGCAATATTTATTTATCAGATTGACTTGCTGCCCCTGAAATTTCGATCGTTCAGAATTACCTACGTATTATTATCACTGACTACTTCAATGCTTCTGCAGGCAGAATTCAGCTGGCATTATAATAATTCATATACATTATTTTATACATCTACGTAAGTGGTCAAGTACATAATTATATGTAGACATTATGTTCTTATTTTTTATGTAGATCGGTTTTAAAATGGCAGAAGCCGCAGAAGGAAGAAAAAAATACAATGGCGTAATACAAGTACAATACAAATTAATACAAAGTACCTAACTTACAATTTTTGAGTCCCAATCAAACTTGACAACAATAAATAAACTATATACAGTGCTGTTTTTTCTTTATAAGTACGATTATCGATCTCGTGCAGCTCTTCATTGCATAATATATTCAAACAAGAATGGGATAACATTTAGGGTATATAAAATTAAAATTGATAACTTGGTTATTCCACTGGCTGTGTTACTAAATGTGACCTTGGAAATAAATCACCTTGCGATATAGTTAGTCTGAAGACGATTCTTAAAGAAGCGAAACACGTGTCATATTTAGTAACACAGCCAGTGATATGATTAAGTTATCAATTTTAATTTTATATTAAGAATGAATTTCCACAAAGCTACAGCCGAATCCATCGAAAATAGGTATATTTAGGGTAAAATCTAGAACAAAATAATTATAATATTACTTCTTTCAAATAAGGCGCAAGCTATGGAATTAAAAATATCGATTGTTATAGTGAGTCGCCGTTGAGGGGAAACGTACACTTCATAGCATGTAGGTAAATGAGCATTAGTAGGTATCTAACGTTGGCAGTTTTATTTTGGTCGTAGTTCACAGAGTTTACTTTGGGTTCACTGGTCTTGCAGCGTACAGTCGTCCACATGAATGAATATGAGTGGAGTAATTTGGTGTTTTGTACAATGAATATTATGGTTCTATAGTCTGTCGACTTTTTGAGTGTAGAGAAGCGGTTGTCAAGCCGTCGCCGTCAGCGACATCATCAGTAGCTCATATGGCAAAATTGAAGCCAACATTTTATTCTCATCACTGGTTTACAAAAATCAAATACAGAAAAATCTCCTAACATTCAAGATAAAGTTTAATCAACTTACAGTTGGTCGTAAATCAAATCTTTGTAGTTCACTAAGTAGGTATGTAACAAATTTAAATTTCATAAAATAAACTCCCATGTTCTATTGGGTTACAAAATATTTTATCACTCCAAGTATGTTTGTAGTGCTACATACGCGATTATACGTATTTTGCATTTTCATTGTCTAAGCACTCAGTTCTATACGTAGGTATTAAACAACATTGGGAAAAGTGTCTACTACACCGTTTTTTCGTAAAGTATAAACACGTAATTAACCACTTATACGAAAGATCTTTAACTAAAATCCGAAGTACAGTGACGTATCTGTAATATCTCAAAAACTATTAACTTTTGAGCAAAACTCTACATAAAACAAGAAACTAGAATTAAAATAATAGCACTGTCCCAATTTCGAAGAAGATAAATGCAGCCGTTACTTTGCAATTGCGTTTTGAATCTTTGAGACGCTCTCTGTAAAATTTCATTTGTTTGCAGACACGGGATTATACGCAGTGTCGATATTGAGTATATTGCTTACAACCTCATAATTGATAATATCATAAATAACATTTTCTCTCAGATACAATGAGTTTTTTGGAATGAATGACCCTCTTTTGACGAAACAATTAAATTCGATAAAATCTATATCAAATTTTCAAAGTAATTTGACATTTTCACTAAAAAAAAGAATAGCCATTGGAGTTTATAGGAAGATGAACGACATATAAAATCCATTTTAAGAAATCCACGGCTGATAAGATTCTAAAGTAAAAACTCTTTCATTTATGTCTTCGTGATAATAGAACGAATTATATGTTTCCGGAACACGTGAGAGTATCTATACCAGTGGTAGCCAAACCATGGCGCATTGCATCCTTGGTTACTGTTTTGAACTAGGAGCCATAACTGAATCCATCTTCATATCTTCAACACCTGAGTGCTCTCAGTTCAATTCATACAGCCTTCTTAGTCATCAGTTCGTCCCATTTTCTTAATAGTTTACAATAGTAGGATGTGAACAGTGTGTGTGTGTGTTGAGAGAGAATGAGACGCGGTACGATTGAGACGCGATACGATTGGGATGCGGTGCAATTGAGGTTTGGTGTGTCTGAAGCCACGTGCGGATTAGCGGTGGGGAAGAAATTGCCTTGTCTCAAAATATTTGCACGCCATCTTGGTAATAAAGGTATTGAAAAGAAAGCAGGAAATTTCTATATCAAGGCAAGAGGTTAAGAGACGTATCCTAAAACTATCTCAGGATATAATTTAAGACATCGACTGAGGGTGCTTGATGGAATTTCAATATCAAATTTGGATTATTGAGATTTTGTAAACTTCCATGTATTTTGTCACTAACGACCCGGGTTTCGCCTTTCGGCATCTTCAGGCATTCGAGCGCACGAATGGACTCGAACTGACAGACAGTAAACAGTGTCTAACGTTTATATAGAAGATACAAATACGACAAATATTATTTAGGAGATAAAATATTATACGTCTAGGATCCAAACTGATACTTGAGTTAAAATTTCAAAAAAAGTCAAAAGTTGTATGGTGCATCTGAACTCGTTTGTGAAAAAAATGGCGCATGGTATCCTAAAGGTTGGCCACCACTGATCTATACACTCGGTTTACCCGATGATCGGAATTATTTCAAGTTGTCGACATCCTTTGCTTGACCACCTTATAAGGCGTGTGAGAAAACTCTAGTATTCAAGAACTGAGGACGTGGACGTGCAATCAATTATGAACTACTGTTACTGTGCTATTGATGGTGTGCTACTTTGCTAAACTTTGTCCACGTAGACAGCGATGTACCAGCCGCCCCTGAGCCGTTTATATAAGACCGTTTAATTACATGAAAAAAGTATCAAATGTGGCCAATTATAGTCCTGGCAAACGCAGGTCAGAATTCTGTGACCATTTAAAAAAAAATGTACATAGGTATTTATAAACTTAATTCACCGCAATTAACAATCAACAGATTTAAAACAACAAATGAATTATCTTTCACTTATATGCGAATATTTTGACATTAAAATTCATACAAACAGGTAACACCTACTATAAAATTGAAATTGACAAATTTGTTATTCAAATGGTCGTGCACAACTAGTGGAATAGTAAAGTTATCAATTCTGTTGTCATATTAAAAATGAATTTCCACAAAGTTACCGCGCAATCCATCGAAAATATAGACACAAAGTTGTTTCATAACTGCTACAACCACAAAAGTAAATATCATGTGGCGCTACTACCTATATATAGCACTAAATTTGAGTGTCGATACTTTTTGTTACTTTTCAAAAAATCTTCCATAAAAAATATCTCATATAAAATATGTATTTATTGAGTAGAACTTTATTTTATTGTAGCGTCTTCACACTCTTTACAATAACGAACAGGTACTCGATACCGCACTCATTTTTCAGTAGCTATCCGCCCATAGAGCCTGAAGTGTTGCCATCCGTGCTGTATAATCTTATCATATATCAAACATACAACTTTTCAATAAAATTCAGCAGAGACGTCACTTCAGTTTATTTCAAGGGGAAGGGGGAGGAATTGCCAGCTTGTAATTTTTTATTTCTTCATTTTGTTTCTTCAAATTCAGGTGCGGGAGGGGAGGGAAATACCGTCCCTGGTTTTCAAGCATAGAAGCAGCATGGAAAATAGCTTTACATCAAAAAACGTCGTGAATACGTTTAATACGTCCGATTGACTGTGCAAGATGGAATTTCATTTCTTTTCTTTTGATTTATTCAATGAACTTGATAGTAAACTCGGATATAATATTCGGTCTCCGGTTATAATGTTTTCTATATTATTAAGTGCACAAAATTGTACTTATTCATAGAATAAATAATTATTTAGAATGTTATGCGTCCGCTGATAAGGACTGATGATAAGAGACTGTAAATGCAAAGAACACGTCCGGAGAGACGACATTAATGGTTTTTGATGGCGTCATTATTTCCGGTCGTATTTCTTCAATTCATCAATAAAAAGCGTTTGGCGGACACCCAACTGTAGCTTGACATCTAACCTAAAGAAACATCCCTATCTTCCATACTTCAGTGTTTATCTTTGTACAGGCTATTTCATGCCTAATTATAAGATTTGGTGTTTATTCAGTGCGCCAAATGTTCAACATGATATCTAAAGTTATTACTGTTGACAAATTAATAATGAAGTGTAAAAATTGTCAAACGGACTTAGTGTATGAAGTCATCAGCCAAACATAATCATGCACGTTAATATTAGATTTAAGTTTCATCGCTTTTTTCTAATATCTTATATTTTATCTTAAAACATGTAGAAAATTAGCCTGAAATCATTATGAAATCTTTGTCACATTTGAACGCATTATCTAAACCTTTATTATAAAATAAACTGTACAATAAAATCGCACCAGAAAATTTCATTTCCTATATGATATGTTTTATAATCAAATTAAATACCGAAAACGCACGTTGCGTAAGATGGTTATAATCTACAATATACAATGCACAGGGGTCACGATACTGATGCCAGAACGTGTCATGTCTAGTGATGCGAGGCCGGGAAAAAACTGGGTTTTTACCAGGGTTTATCCCGAGAATAAACTATCATGGGAGAATTGGGAAAAAACGAGAATATTTTTTCAATATTAATGATAGCTATATATCATTTTTAGCAAACACTTGTTTTAAAAGCTTAGCATTTTTGACGTATGCACACGTTGCATCCCCAAAGTTTAGGTTTTAATGAGTTTTTTATTAGTTTAGTGATACAGATGGAAGTATAGTTCTCTATGGATGGAAGTAAGAAACTTTATTCAATATCGGATCTGCGTATACTTAAAACCAACACAAAATATTTACAGAAACGCCACTGTTATGTATGAGGTTAAACTCGGTGTAAAGCACATATGTATATGTGCACCTGGACTCAATATGATGAAAAAACAATTCCCGGGTTTTTTGCAACACAAGTCATGTCTATCAGTGTCATTATTCATTATCCATGGCCCATGACATAAATACGACATTTTAGTTTAGTATAGCATGTCAAACAAGTGTATGACTCGAGATTGATGATGAAAATAATCATTAACGGGAAATCGGAATGAGAAATTAAAAGAACGAATAGAAACGGATAAGGATCATCATAATGAACACATTACAATCACATGTTTATTTCTCCTACTGAATATAAATCATCATTGAATTGTATTTGATTTGGGTACATATAGTTGAACCAGCTTTTTGGGTTAAATTTAAAAAAAGCTTCTATATTTGTTGAGTTTACTCAGATTATGTACCACTTTTATAGATAGATGTTTGCGCGACACTCGACACGTAGACACGGGGAACAAAATGATCATTCGGATTACTTGACAAACTTTATTATCACATCCACAATTTTGGGTTAGCCTCAAAGCTAACCCGAAAGTCCTTTACATAATAAAATAGGTTTATTTACCGATATATTGATAGACAATACAATACATTTCTATCCGTCAGTGAAGTTTATTTAAATTGGAACATATGGACTCTAATGGAGGTATCTCAACAGAAGTTTTTCTACGAGGACTGCTTGTTACTCAGTTGTTCAACCTTTGTTTTTCGAAGAGAGTAGGGATAAGGCTAGGACAGAACTAGCAGTTAGTTAAGCACTCTTACCACGCCCCGTTTTTAGAATTGGATGGGTGGGAGGGAGTCCTAGACATCACAAACATCCATGCCATCGAACAGAAATCCATAAATCGATTAAAAAATCAATTTATGAAACTGGACATGAACCCGAGAAATACGTAGCCGAAACCAACGACATTGACCACAGCACCACGGATCCGATTTAAATACTGAGGGATGTGTGATATTTCCGTTAAATCATCGGCCGGTTCTCGTTAAAATTGGTGCACCTTTGTGATCACGTGCCAATCACACTGTTTAAGGTTCAAGGTATTTTCAAAATTTTTCGAATTGGAACGGAAATTTTGTTTTTGAATCGAGGATTTTCTAAAATATTATTCGTAAGTTTAAATGTTTTATTAACTCGAAATCGCACAATACAATCGCACCCATTACAGCAATGTGACGTTGCGAGCGGCTATTGTTTATCAAAGTTTGCTTCCTGTGAACACGATCGAGTGAAGTGACCAGTTCAACAACCTAAATACTAATAAAACGGGTTAAAAATTGAAATCCTAAAAAATATGTCAATCGATTGTATTTCCAGAAAAAAAAGACTTTGATGATTTCGATTTTTGAAAATAATATCCCATGTGATAATTGTTAGAACAATTACGCAATATAAACCCGTAGGCTCGTTGAACCCTCAAAAGTGACAGTTCATCATAAAGCAGTGTTGATGTTTGGACCATTTCTGACGATAAGGTCGGAAACAAAAAGTAAACTTTGACCCATCGGACATGATAAAATGTCCCGTGACGCTTTGGCCCCGTTCGTGTATTTCGAAGATATTTTTTTTTTATCTCAAATAGGACGCTTAAACAGAAAAAGAAATTTTATCCAACGCTCAACTACCCAACTGCTTACAAATATGTATATCTTAATATTATGAGTGTGAATTCATTCAGTAAAATAGTAAAATATTTTTTCAAATTAATGGAGTTGGAATTTATGAAATTAATAAGCTAAATTATTTAAGGACTCCATATTGCGGAATATGGTACATGTACCTACCTACTGTATAGTTTTGTATAGCTTTAATATTATTTTCTATGGATTCGACGGTAACTTTGTGGAAGTTCATTTTTGATATTAAATTAAATTAAAAATTGACAACTTAGTTATTCCACTTGGTTTATCACGAACATGACGCGTTTCACCTCTTTAAGGAGCATCTTCAGACTAACCGTACCACAAGGTTATTTATTTCTAAGGTAAACGATGATTCTAATTCTTAAAAGGGTGGGAAGGGGGGGTGGGTTTTATTACATTCTGCTGGACGTATGGAGGGGGGTAAGGTATAAACACTGTTACACTATTTAAAAATCAATTAATGGCACCTGGATTTGAAAAACTCAAGGGAAATAAATTTAATAATGGCGAGCCGCCTGTTCTGTTTAAAATGTTATTTACTAATCCTCCATTACTGTTAATGGTTTTATTGATTTCTAAAAACTCTAAGCTATTCATTTTAATACCTTTTTTAGCTTTAATATTGTTTAATAGCTTTAATATTGTTAATTTGTTTGAAAATCAATTCAATTAATGGTTAGAAGAAAAAACTATAATATTTGTACGCATATACTGCCGTCATGTCAGGTCTGTAACCGAGTGGTTAACGTGTGGTGTTCACGAGTTTGAATCAAGTACGGAAAAAATTCATATATTGATTTTTCAATCTATGGACGTGATTTGGGTTCGAAGGTTCAATCTAACCGATCGTCAAAACGGTACTAGTTTGCGTGGTCAAGGGTTCATATCCCCGAATATAAACGTATATATATTGATCTATGTATCTGTATCCGAAGGTCCGGATGTCTGTGATGTTTTCAACCTCTCCCACCTCCTGTTAATACTCTCCACTAGGAATTCACATTCTCCAAATTAATTTGGTTAAAAATACATATATAACAGCCATACATCAATATTTGAAGACAGATTCGCTCCCTAAGTGACTACATACTTACTATTTACTTACTAAAATATTCACGAAATGTGGTTCCGTTGGTATCTAATCACTCTACAGCCTTGACTGAGTGATAAGATAGTGTCAACGTTTACGTTTATGTAGCACCCCTATTATTTGAAACAAATATATAATATACAATGTGACTTTATAGAAATCTTTTTTGATTTCACCCCCAAATAGAATACAACTATCGTGACGTATGTCTCTCTCTCCAATCCATTTGGACTCCTTTCAATATATTTTTCCACTAAATTTGTTTCTAAATTTAATTTATTATTTAAATAACATTGTTCAAAAGGCAGCATCTGTATAGCCACAAGACGTTAACTACTGTTTTTTCTACTGATTCCACATTTTTATAATTATCAGGATCGGTTTCGGAAATCACGAATATTTTCAATTGATTTTTTTTGAGCCAAAAATTTCGTCACGTTATTATAAATTGATACCTCAAAGAGTTAAAAAAGTTTTCAGTTTTGAGTTAAGTATAAGGAAATGCTTAAAATACCGAAATCTACCGGTTCCAAAAAGTAACAAGTGGTAATCTGGGCATATTATTACTTTAGATCCAAACTGTAACAACTGCAATTCTGTTAAAGCCTCTGAAGCTCATATTAATATTAGACAAATAATCATTTTCTATATTATTGTGACAACCCTAGAATTTCATTAAAGTAGATGATTAAATCTGCCCAAAATCTTTTTTTCTAATTATCTCAGAACTGTGCTTTTTTAGATGTTAAATTCATTTAATTTTAAAGAAAATCAAACTAAGCAGTGTAATATATCTCTTCCCATTTGATGTCGCCATCGATGGCCCAGTTACATAGGACGAAAAGTCAAAAATGTCATGTTTTGAGTTAAGTTAGCCATTATATTCGAACACCGCTCTTCTACAGTTCCACAAAAGTACAGTTTGTAAAATGTACAGGTTTTCTTTCCAAAGTTAGATATTTGCATATGATAATCAGGAAAATTAAATAATTTTTCAGTTTCATGTATATACCTACATATCGAAATATCGTATTGTGGAAACATATTTTTGTGAATCATGGCATTCCATAAAGAGACAAACGTTAATCGTAAAACTATAAACTATTAACCACCTATTTGAATAAAAAAGTAATACAGAAAACGAGCCATCACTTTTTACGAGTCAGTTGAGATGAGTTAAAACTTTGATCGGCCATATCTCAAAACTACCATTTTCTTGTTGTATCACTATGGAACTAGGACATCGGTATGTGCTCATATTCAGTGAAGCAATTATTAATGGCTTAATTTCGGCCAAGAATATCCTGGCTGCCTGGATGTTCCTATAACGTCATATCAGTTCCGGTAATGATCTAGTGAAACCGTTTTATAATATCATAATTGACTTACCACAGCACAATGGAATCGCTAAGACTCAAAAGTAGTTGTATACAACCTTTTTGGATATATTTATTTCTTTTAAATCCAACTAACAATTTTTAACCCATGTCGAAATGCTACAATATCCTGAAAACAGCCGAATTAAACAGCAATTTACACAATGTTGCAATGTCCCAGTGATAATTGAGAACGAAAGACGAATCCTCGGACAGTCCCTAATCGATCCCCAGCACTTGTGGCCGAGAATCGATTAGAGAAATCTTGCAAAAATCGCATCTTCCATCAAAAAAACCTTCCAAAAATCGCGTCGCGGCCTCGAACCACGCAGTCTGCGGCTGCTGTAGAGAGCCAATATAAGTATCCTAAAATATCGTGTTGCTGGACCTGGATTTTACGTGTTTATTATTTTCTTAACAGGAAGTGTAAAGAATTGGCAGGATTGGTTGGTATGTGTTGAAGAACTTTCTTGATTCATTCAGTCTATCGGCGCGTAGGACAGATCAGGCCTGGAGTATTTTTTGCGGCCCACAATGCATATGAATATAAGCGACGAGTAATATTGTTGTATAATTTCAGTGCATTTTTTAAATTCTCTGAATTTACGTGTTTACTTACATTTAAAAAAATAAAACACAATTCATTTGTACTACTTACACATATTTATAATGATCAGGACCGGTTTCACTGATCACGAGCATTTCAAATGAATTGTGTTATATTTTTTAAAATATAATGTCTTTCCACCAAGAACTGACAGTTAACACCTTAAAAGTGTTTACTTACATTTGCATTTGGTATTTTGTTTATGAAGTCGTATCTGACGGAAAAATCTCACAGTACAAAAAGAATGGTCTTATATTTCTTAGAATGACATGGTAAGTAGAATGGCTGACGATCACTGCTCGAGAGCACTATCAAAATTTGTTTGGCGCACCCACCCACGTAGAGGCAGATAACGAGGCGAACACTCGCACCATTTAGTGTAAATTCTAAACGCTCACTTACTACAAAGTTTAGTAAAGAAATAATTCGTTTTTATGATCCGCAATAAGGCGCGGCTCTTTGAGAAAATTTTTCCATCCAACCACGCGCAATTTTGACAAAATTATTATCTTATCATATAACAATATTTAACAGTGAATAAACGAAGGATATGCCACATCAAAGAATATGGCACTCTTTTGAATTTACTACCAAGAGCGATGACATTTTACTGATTGTAAAGAACACAAAACAGATAAGAGCCCTGTCAACGTACCCGCTTCCACCGTGGACAAGGTGTTTTAGGTAATAATTTAAATATTGGCTTTTCAATCAATAGACGGCCAGGCTAGCGGTAGGAAGATAAATACTATCCTCTTCTCATCGCATATTTAATTATTAAAGGAACACTTAGGTAGCTAAACAAAAGAGGAAAACTCATCACCCTTACTAAAAACATGGGTAACAACAAACAGTGGTAAGCGGGAGGTGATCGCTGTTCGCGTTATTCTTGAAATTAATTGTGGACTTCTTCTCCCCGCGGACAATTTTAGTACCGAGAAAAAAGTATTCTAAATCTTAAATAAGAAAAAAAATAAGAAAAAAAATGAGAAAAATCTTTCTACTTTAATTTTGTATCAGTTGAAAATATGAGCATATGGAATCCAAATGGGACGTATCTCAAGTTGTTCTACAAGGTGGCAACACTCAGAGATAACGACCAGCACGGTTCAACCAATAAATATTGGAAAACTGTGTCAGTTGAGAAGTGTTGAGCGCTTGGTTAAACACGAACCAGCAATCAGGTAGTAGGTCCAAAGAAACAGATTGATAATCTGTCATACCAGATAGACTATTGAATTTAGCCATACAATCCAACTGTACGTTTAAAAATGAAGCTATTGTCGGGGAGAAGAAGTAATGATGTAGCAAAGATTCGAACATCGTCAATAAAATAGATATGAAATCACGTGAATTAAAAAAGTTACCGGAACTGAACAAAAAGCAACGCAAACAACTGTTCAATTGAAAAAATACAGATTAAGACCAATCTGTGAATTCAAATAAACTTTTGAGTTCCAGGGGAGAATTGCTGTCGTTTATTAAAGCTGTCCAATATTATATTTATGCATATTTGGAAAGCACATTTTAAGTTAAATTATCTTTGGAAGGAGGGAATTATATTCTGAACATTGATGAAAGGCACCCCTGATTTAGAACTTCTAATCGTGCGAAGTTATTGCGATTAAAAAAGATTAAAAAAAGAACACCTTTTTTGCACCATTTCCACATTATTTTATTAAGATCAGGACAATCAAGAAAAACAAGTCTTGACCTTTATAAAAAGAAAATGTGGAATTAATGCAAAAAATATGATGCTTTTTCAACAAGAATTGACAATTCACACATTAAAAGTGATACTACAAAGTTCCAATGAATCACCAGACAGAAATAAATATTATTTAAATCTGCATGAATAAGATTGACGAGTATCTGACTTCTAAAAACGTTCGGAATTGATTTTGAAATTCGTTCACAATATGACAATGTAAAAAAATATTTTATATACAGACAATACCGAGTATTTATGATTTCCTGCAAAGCAACAGCAATTTTATGACATTTTGAATAATTTTCGGAAACTATAGTTTCTAATGCCAAAGACTGTTTGTTATTTCAATATAAAAGATTGCCAACAACCGCAGGAGTTAAAGAATACTTTAATTATACTTAGGTATAATATCCGTTCTTATATAAATTTATCGGTAGTGAAGGCGCTATGCTAATTTATGAGGTTCGAATCGGAGCTTAGACGAGGTGTTGTAGCCATAGGGTTTGACTAACAACTACTCCTGTCTTAGCCCGATCCTTCGAAAAAAGAGGGATTGAGAGACTGAATAACAAAACAATTCTCGTAAAACAACTTCCGTTGAAATGCCTCCATTAGGAGTGGACGTGGTTACAAAATAAAAATAATTTAACTAATGTCTAAGTCTAAGTTACAGTTAAAAATATTACAACAAAGTCGGAAGATGCTTCTTACAGAAGCGAAAAGGTTGTCACATCTAATTGCTCAAGCAGTGGAAATAC
Organism: Himalopsyche phryganea; assembly: GCA_022494535.1. Taxonomy (NCBI): domain Eukaryota; kingdom Metazoa; phylum Arthropoda; class Insecta; order Trichoptera; family Rhyacophilidae; genus Himalopsyche; species Himalopsyche phryganea. The sequence continues at coordinate 1,790,977 of JAGVSL010000047.1, forward strand.
GAAATTATTGATTTTTATTTTACAATTAAGTTTTCGCCAATGAATGGAGGAACATTGTTTTGTATAACATATCAATTTGAAGGCATTCAATTTATCTTAGCTAGTGAAATAAATATGTATTTATGATAAGTTAATATTGTTGAATATTTATTTTGCAGCAGTATCCGATGGTTATTTTTATCGAAACATACACATCCTGATTGATAATTTTATGTGTTAGGCTAGTGTTCTCCGCTACAGAATAGTATGTATTTAGGTTACGTCGGTTCACTTTGTATTGATAACCCGAAAAATCTAGATCAAAAATATACAACTAGGAAGAAATACAGTTTTTTTGATCGATATCTAAGAATTTATAAGAAAATATTTTTGGACTGACCGGGCAAGAGAACTTTTTATTATTGCCTTATTAGCTATAATGGCCATACAAATTTGGTCATATTTATTTGACGATGATCTCACGGCAGCAGATTACGCTACGTCAAAGTTCTGTCGTAGATAATTTCACAGATGCTATATTATAATTTTGATAGTTATTTGAAAATGAAAGAATAATAATCTAAATGAAATATTTTTAAATTAAGAGACAACTAAACAAAAGAAGATGAAAAAAATTGTAGGTAGGGTTTTGACAAGAAATAAATTAATCATTACGAAGAATCATTAATTTAGTAATGGGGTTGATACTTCTTTGGCACGTAGCAAGATTCATTTAGGGTTGATTCTTAGATTCGGAAAAAAATAGTATATCATGAAACTAAGCCAAATGCGTGCATAAAATATTAGCACTTTAAAAACAATGAAATAATCAATTACAAAATTTTAACTTCACTTTAATATTGTATATTGCCTTCGACAAGGGGGGGGGGGGGTTCTGATTTCCTCTTCATACGTCATTATGTTGAGAGTCATGTGCGATTGTTGTAGACATTTTCAGCATAGTAAATTATCGTGTGCCCAACATAAAATCATGCATAATAATTTTGAGTATAAATTTGACGTTAGTGACAAGACTAGTGAGCCTGTGGCCACATTGTTGAAATATAAAATTGATGTCACATGTGAGAATCTTGTAATTACAGTTGACTGTAAATTGATTGAAGAACAGACCCCCTTGATTGAAAATGAATGTGCATAAAACCTATAACAAACTATAAACTTATCAGAAATATTATCTTCAAACTTCGGCTATGGTTATGGTGACTGTTCGGTGCAGCACATTTATAAAAAAGTGGGAATATTCCCATGTTACCATTAAAAGTTTAAATGTACATTTCCCGTCCTTCCTGTAAATGCAGTTCCTTCTTTAATTCATTTTACTCATCTGTCATGGTCTGTCAAAGAAGGTAAAAGTCTGGTGCCTGAAGTAGCAATAAGATAATATTAAAAAATATGAGTCGATCATACGGTTTTAACATTTAATCAAAATAGTAATTAACGATCTCAATATTGGTACAACTGATATGAAATCAAAAATTTTCGTTAACCCACCGGCTAAATTACAACCTTTAAGCAATATTGCAATAAAAACATTTGTGTTTGGGATACCGGCTTCGCAGTGGCATAAAAAAATATGAACGGGCGGGAAAATGTCATCACTGGGCGGAAGTCGTCCAGAGATAGCGGCGATTATACCGCCAACAACCAAAGAATATGCATGACATAGGTCTATCAAAGTGAACAAATGACTTGGTGTTCACAAAAGTATTGACATTTTGCGGTATGTAGCGTAAAAGAATTGTGCATACAAGAGAACATGGAATTATTTCATGCTTTCGCAGCAATGTTGAAATAAATGTTTAGAAAGATTTTAGTGATTATTAAAATGTAATGGAACGGATCGATTCGGATGTAATGCGCACAGAATTTTCAATACGATAACCGGCTATAATAACGGAATTGAAATCCCAACAAGGTTTACTATAACGATGAATTTGGATCAACGAAAATGAGTTTGTTGCCTAAATCTATAATTTTTTAAATTGGGATTGAGAGAAGAGATTCTAACTATTCGTCATGATCAACTACTATAAATACACAGTCCAATACAATTTCATTTTACCTATATTTAAAATTTGCAGCTGAGTCGGATTTATAAAATTATAAAAAGGGCCGAACATATTTGGATATTGAATGGTCGAATTTTTGAGTTGGAATCGCTAGTTGTCGAGAGTGATTGGAAAACGGCTATCTTACTCTTCGTTACTAACCGACTTTTTATAGTCCTTCTATCCTGTTCTATCCTATCTCTCTCAAATAAAATTTTGAACAAATGACTTATATGGAGTCCTTATTACATAATCACAGAATAGAAAACATTCTCCACTAGGAACCCATATATATATATTGTAATGGAGTGGATATCGTAAAATTTAATTGAGTAAGGTGTTGTACTCCATTAAAGATGCCAGTAAAGCATTTGATGATGATTCAGTGATCTCTAATGGAATGAATATTTGAAAAAATAGCTACGGAGTATGCAGTGATTTTTAGGATACAATATGATATCACGCTCTAAGGGGTGGTCTAACATAATGCAATGATGTTTGACGAAGAGTTGTAGGAAATATGACTTCACAAAAAATGTTAAGTCATTTTAGTCATGACAATTCAATATTTTTTTGTGACAACATTTATAGCTTAAGTTCATGTTTTTAAATGAGGAAAAGGAGTCAAAACCAAGTACTAATACCGTTTAACACCTATTATGACTTTACTTATTTCACATGAAGAATTTTTAAAACGGTTTGTCATATTTCGAATTTTGAATGTCGTTAAATTGCGCAGAGACAAAGTAGCGAGTTATAGACACAAATTTAAATAGAGCACAGACAAATAATTAAATGAAGAAGCTGGCTGCGGTGAACGGTGATATCACTTCCATTTATTTTATTTTGTGGCAAAACATTTTTAAAGGTCGTCGCGGCAATGATCACCGCGACGTCTCACAAGGAAGTTTTTGTCAGAAGTAAACAGGCGAGGGACGCTAGAAAAATTCAGGCGATGTTTTTTTTTAAATTCTGAGAAAGTTTTTTATTGTTCAGTTGATATCTTGTTGTAATGTGTAAGGTTGTAAATTTCAACAAGCTAATAATTTAATCAAATGGAATTATATCTGGTAACTCGCAATTCTGTTTGTTAGATAGGTAGTTATAATTTTGTACAATCATGTTCACTTCGACTTATTTTTTCATTCATCGTACGGAAGAACATGGGGCCTTAGGAAAGTAAAATAACTCTCCTATGTACTGTTTCCAGAGTTAGTTTTCGTTTATAAAATTATCACATTGCATGTAAATTCATCCTTTGGGTATTTATTCTAAGCTAGATTGAAAAATCATTGTGTAAGAATGTGTTCGGGAATTCGAACAAGTACCTAGAGAAAATTATATTATAAGTATTGTACAGAAAGTGTCTGAGATCATAAACGTAACATATGATATTAGGTATGCTTTGCTAATTATTTTCTACAAATTTTAACTGCAAGTTTAATTGTGGAACAAGAGTTTAATATACACATTTAACATGACAGTCGTCAATCTAAAACGACTATACTTAAATATGTTTCGCAAAATGAAAGCATCTGGGGGTTTCTTTAGATTTACCGAGAACGGCGTAATTTGAGATAATTTCTTTGCTTTACAACAATCCTCGGCGTGGGAGACCAAATTGATGCATTCTAGTTCATTCCGTATGGGGAATTAGGAACACGAGCAAGTGTTTCATGAACATATATTAGCAATTACCCTGGCTGTGGAAACCAGGTCCTACAGTGGGATGTGTTCTTATTTATTGTGACATCGCGATGTATTATAGAAACATTCTTTTTGTATTACAATAGTTGAAATACACACAGATTACAATGGATGCCAGTATTTCAACCTAATTAAAAATAGGCCCTAATTAAAAATGCTTTTATTCAATATATCTTTATGAACAAAAAATGGTTAAAGTCATACTAATTGAGTCTACACTCTAGTGTATTTATTTATCGAAAATACTTACAATCTAAGGTAAGCAATCATTTTAAAAAGTGTAATATGAATTTTGTATTATGTTTTGCTGACGAGTAAAGCTAGATAAATATATAATATACGATATACCTATATAAAAAACATAAATATGAAACCATTGAAAAACCTTCCGCTTTATTAAAAAACGACATTATAAAAGAGTAATTGTGGACAATTGTTCTTAATAAAAATGTAAACGGTACTACAAAAGCTGTTTTTGGTAATACAGATCAATTAAAGTTAACTATGTACATGTATGACTTGACATCCAAAGAAGTGGAGGGATGAGGGGTGTACGGTGGCAAGAGCATTTAAAACCATCAGTCTAACAAAACTGAAACTAAAATATTTCGTCAGAATTAATTTTTAATGAAACTTCAAAAATCTTTAGACTCGGCAATCTATAACTAAACAAGGTTTTGATAGACGTCATGCGAGGTAGTAATGATTTTTGTATTATTTCACAACTGAATACGAAAATTTTGCCCAAAATAGCATTGTAATACAGTGGGTGATGTTTTAACATAATCCGTTCCAAGACCATATTCGCTATCCGAATTGTTCGTTAACCGATCACCCACTGTATGTCATTTTTTCGATTAGTTTTACAAATAAAATAAGTAGATTAGAAAGATCGTTTTAGCTCGTTATCCGAATATGTGTTCGTTGTCCGAATAAAAAAATCTTTCGTGAAAGTGTTCGCAGTCGCAACTGTTCGCCCACTGTAATATTCATTCAATTGAAGTTTATAAGAAATTGGATTGGAGTTACAAATTGTTGACCAGACCTGAATAGACGGTAAAAAATTGGCATTTGATTGTAAGTACCAGGCATTTAAAAGCTGATTCAGTCTAATTTCAAGATAATAGCCATGTAAAAATATCAGCCACACTCTTTGTAGCACGACAAAAATATGTAAAAGAGATATGCACCCACTAATTTAATTTATGAACGCTAGGTACTTGTCGACAAATCAATTAATTCAATTTTGTTCGGCGTTGTATCGGATGCTAAACGGACTCTGATAGAAGTGCTGTCTGGTCTTTTCAATAAATTGATTTAATAATTTATTAAATTGCTGCAACAGCGGTGCAGTCCGTCCATATAGGCTATCTTGGCCGTAAATTCAAGTAGTTATTTTGTCTACATATATTTACTCACTGACTATGTGAAGCCTGCAAAGCGGGCTCTCAGTTTCCAGAATATTTTTATATCTAGTGTGGATACAGACTACATCGTCAACCTTTAACCGCCTAGCGGACCAATGATAATGACACATTTCGCGATCGGAATACACCGATTTATGATAAATTATTCAAAATATAAATATTACCTTACATAAATAATGACTTTGAGATACCGAATCATAATTTTATGTTCGCATTCAATAAACATTTTTGTCATAATGAGTAATGTAAACATCTGCGTTTCGGAGTCGTCGATATTCACATGCGAGAAGATTAAAGATGGTCCATATATAGACAAATGCTTTAAAAATTGACATACGATTTTTTTTTTTAAATATTTGTGTAATTTTAGGGTTTTAATTGTAATTTATAGCTTGATTCGCTATTTTTTAGTAATTTTACAGTTTTTAATTTAATTTTGGGGCTTAACTTTAATTTAAAAATATGTAAATTGTGAAAAATAGTGAATAAAGCTTTTACAAAATTGAAACAATCTTTTGTTTTTTTATAATGCTTTTTACTTTACCCAAATATGTTGACTAGTTTTAGAGATATAGTTATTTTAATGACAGCTTAGGGTCACGCAATAATTGCAGAAAAAAATGCTCGGGTGGATAAAGGTTTGAAGATAAAGCCCCCTTTTCGCATGTATTCTAGCTCAGTAAAGTAACATTGAAGATTACATTAGCTGAAGACTTTGAATATGGAAAACAATAACATTAAACCCATTACAAATGCTGATTGTGTGTATTTAGTAAACAGAGGTGTTGAATTCTTCAATCAAGTATTGATTGTAATTTGATATTAGATAGATAGTGTTAGCGGTGCAATCGTATTCTACAGTCAACTCTGATTATCCGGGCTAATTGTTGGGAGCGGGTGATATGATATTAAACGGATAATCAGACTATTATTTTGTATGGTAAACTATAATTTCACTCACTTTAATTCGTTGGAATCCAATAGATATGTAGTCTAGTGGTAAAAGATTTACCCTAGCGATCAGATGGGCCTGGTTTCAAGCCCCAGCAAGGTATAATATCAAGCATGGATCTCGAGTGACTGAGACATTTTCATCGAGTTTATCTCATAATATTTAAAATTTTGAAAATATGTGCCGCATTCAGTTATTATTCTAGCTGTTATAGTTTAAAGAAATAATAGACTCGAGAAAATCGATTGTGCATATTTTTGTGTCATTCACACTTCGTAAAGAGTAAAAGAAAATTAAACTCACAATGTAGATTTCTTGTCAGTATTAATACGCAAGGCAAACTATCTTGGAACTATATTGAGAACAAAAGGTAGGTACCTATATAAATAAAAGGAGAGGGAACGTTCCATAACGGTCAAACTGGTTTTAGATTAAAATGCAGAGTGCAATAAACGTACATATCTCGAGAATTTGCTTCCAGCATCTGAGAGAGCAATGGGGAAATGAAACAGAAAGTGAATAATTATATTTTATTACCTCTTTCTTTTAAAAACATGCTGTCGTATCTACATTTTAGATACACAGTCGATTCCGCTTAATTGGTACACATTGGGATAGTTTAGACTTAAGACTAACTAAGCGGCAGCCTCAATTTAACGAATTCCTCAGAAAATCAACAGCCGGGCCTGTAGCTAAGTGGTCACAGTCAGTTTCGGTTGCGATGTTCACGGGTTAAAATCCCAGTACGGACAATTTCATTTAATTTACATGGAATTCTAATAATATCGCAACAATTGTATTTGTTGAATACATAATTACATAATGCGATGTTTTCCAATTTATCCTTTCATTGGAATGCCTTCGGCAATAATGATTAAGTATTTTTTATTTATAAACGTTATATGAAGATCGATCCGTGGTACAGTGGTCAACGTCATTGGCTTCGGCTACAGATGTCTCGGTTCAAATCTCGGTACGGACAATTTCATAAATTTATTTTTCAGTCGATTTATGGATTTGTGTTGAAAGGCATTAATATCTATGAAGCCTAAAATTTCTTCCCACCCATCGATCCTTCATGAGGAAAGGAGGCATAACTAGAGCGATTAGCTTACCACTAGTCCTTTCTTAGTACCATCCTTACTCTATCAAACAAAAGAGAGGTTGAGCAACTGAGCAACACGCAGTCCTCATAGAACGACTTCCGTTGAGATAAGCTTCGTTAGGAGTCAATATACTCTTTATTGGGAGTGGAAATGTTAGCAAGAAAGAGTAGTAACTATCTGACGGCTAAATCAAGGTAAACGCAACATTTAATACAGCTAGCTACTTTCAAAATGTTAACTCTTTTCGCTCAGTTAATCCCGATCATTATAAAAATGTGTAAATAGTATAAAACAAACGTGTTTTATTAAAAAAACATAACTAGATATTTAACACCCCTTTCCAATTCATTCTATACGTACAAGTTTGTAGCAAATGTGACGTCACAAAACCAATAAAAGTTAAACTTATTCGAAAAGAAACTAGGGCGAGTGTTCCTAAAGTCGGCCGTCACCAGTAGTCAGCGGTCAGCTTAAAACTTAAATAATAGTGGATACATTTAAAAAAACATATTTTTTAATTCGTGTAGGACCTACACTGTAGGTAGTCTTGCCAGTTGTCAATGTATATCTGCACTATACTGACCTATATGAAGTTTCGACAAATTCATCTTGTACGGGAATCGCTAACCAAACATACTTTATATTGTCATGCTTTGCATCATTATGTTTTTTATTGTTCTGTCTACTATTAGTAAATTATTTCGCGATATAAATGAAGTTAGTTTCATAGTGATGGCCGAACACTGGGCAACGAAAGGCCGACCGTTGGATTTTGGGGGCCGACCACTGGGAGAATTCGCATTTTTTTCGAAACTTCTATTATTTTATGCTTGATACAATATTAAATATTTTATTTTTAGTTGGTTACATTACTTAATCCCTGTTTAATGGAATAACAGCGAAAAAATATGTATTTATCATTCATTGACTCAAAATCCCTTTTGAAAGTACACATGTCGCTTAACTGGCCGACCACTGGCGAAATGACCCTACCAGTACACTAGGAGTACCGGGACAAATCACAATATGTAATAATATATTATATTGTATCTATATCAGACGCCGTATTGCCGATCCAAATTATAAAGACTTTCCAAGTTTATAAAAACATTGAATGTAGGTTGATTGGTTTTGGACACAAAACATCATAATCATGTAAAAACATATTTAGATAGGCACAAGACATTATGAATAGAGACAGACCTGGCCTTCAATACTCAGAGATTTTATGTTTTGTTTGAAATTAGGTAGCTTCAAATTCTTGAAAATTACCCTGTAAATAAAAGTTATCTGTGTTTATTATGGAAGACTCCAAAAAAAGTTTTTGTCTTGTTCTTAGAAGTGTGAGGATATGTTTTCATTTATTATTTCAAAAACTTTGCTTCGTAAATGAAATTCGTCGGCGAGCTCATGTGTCGACCATATGTTTGGAATCCAATCTAACGTATGCAGAGATTCCCAACATATTTTTTGAATACACGTTTCACTTAAAATCATCTTTACAAGTTATCTAAGTATGATGAACAGATGTAATCTCATAAATTTGACGGATAATATATTTTCCATACAAGTAGTTTAGATTTTTTTCGTTTTTTGGATAGTACACTATTATTCTATGGATTCAACATTTGTAAACAATTTTCGAAGCGGAAAAGCTAGCAGCACAACTTATTTTATATAATATCAGCTGTCTATGTGAAATATATGGACACTACGCGGCACTTTCAGAATGTTCTGCCATCATTAAGTTCTGACGAAAAAGTCCTATGGAAAATAACCGACTTTCTTTTAGTACACCGAAATTTCACAGATTCCAACAAGAGACACGTTGAGTTACGGCTCGCCAAGGACATCCGTAGCAAGTTTGCCAAACAGTTCCAAAGTATATCGATCACTTCCTAGTATGGATCATTCGGATATTAGCATATGGATCCGAATTCCTCACAAGGTCAAACCACCATTCCTCCAATATCCAACACTCGCATCTGTTGTCGGCGTTCAATATACGAATGGGTTTTCATCTGTGAATCAGTACCGGCAGAAAAGAATCGTTTCTCAGACGTACAATACACAAACAACACTTCGAAACTGAAGTTATTTTTGAGTCTTGCAACAGATTTTATTTTTTGTTACGTGTTCAGAACAAAAGTAGAGCTTAAGTATTTTCATGCATCATTATTGTTGAGGTGAATTGTTTTTTTGTTAATATGCAATTTAAGACATCGACTGAGGGTGCTTGATGGAATTTCAATATCAAATTTGGATTATTAAGATTTAAATACATGGAAGTGTACAAAATCTCAATAATCCAAATTTAATATGCAATTATTGTCATTCGGTCGATAAATGAAGATATTTAGTAAAGCTAGAGACATCCGAATAGTTTTTATAATTTGAAGTTTAATATTATGCATATAATGGAAATGAGAGATACATAAATAAAGTATTGATTCCCAAAATAAACATCGAATTAAGCAAATATAATAAATTTGTAGTAATTGGCGTGTTGTTGAAGCGAATCATCCACAAATACGATATCACAATGAACAGAGATAAGACGTGACCCTAGCGAGAACTTTAATGGCCATTGTTGGTGTTGTACCTATCATTTTGTTTAGTAACGAAATTATCAGCTGTGAAATTTAGAAAAAATTGAACAGAATACACCTACATTTTTTTATTGAGACTATTTATGTGTATTAATATTATCTTTTTATATATTTTTCGCGTCGGCAGTGATTTCATTATAGAAACACAATGTATATTATGGTGAAAGGTATTTTTTGTTATCCATATCATTGTAGCATATTTAGATTTTTTTTGGTGAATCTGCATGATCTTGAATAAAAGAGCAATAATACCTATGTATAGAAAGCTGATTTTCATGAAATTGATTAATTCTTTTAATCAAAATGTGTTATTATAAAGGATAGTTCATCAATTTTGATCGAATCTTCGTGTAAATAAGTCTGAATGTAGAAAAAGCCCTGTAAAATTCAACATATTTCGGACGGGCATTCATTAATTAATTGTAGCGTTATATAGTACAATATTTAGATATTGAAGAAAAGGTCTAAATACCGGGATCCCGGTTTCAGTAATATCGGTATTGGCGATATTGCAATCCCTATGCCAGCCACATTCGCTTTTTTCTAAAGACTGTTCGAGATCATCAACAAATCTTGAAACAAAGGAGCAGGTAGAATGGTTGAATAGAAAGTTTAAGGTAAAATCAACATAATACACTTGGGCCTCGTATAACACGGTCATATGGTTCCACAAAAACGTCGTGTTATACGAGGTTTGAAGCTCATACAACATTAGGGTAGGTGTTCTAAAAAGATATCGAAGTTTGTTAATATCTTTTTATTTTTTTTTAATAAACAATCGAAAAAATATATATTTACGTATATATTGAAAAAAACTTTAATAACAAAATTATAATAAACCATTCATTCATCATCGCTATCACTTATAATTTTATATGTTCGACTCTTTTTTGATTCGGTTCTAGATCGGTTGTGGGGTTCCGTTATTAGAGCACTCTGGAGTATTTTTGGATTTGGGCTTTAAAAATTCTGCAATAAGCGATTGTTTGCTTTTAGCGTATAAATCTTTATATTTCGTGATAAGGAGCCAAGATATTCTGTAATTTCCTCTTGAACTTCAAACATCTTTCGATTATTGGATCATTTATTATAAAATATGCTGAAACCGTGTTCTATCAAAACAGTGTTATACGAGGCCCAAGTGTACATCCATGTTAACTATTGGCAAAAATAAATTTTGTATAAAAGAAAAGCCATTCTTAAAGAACAGCAGTAAGTATTCGATAATATTTTTTGAATTATGTTAATCGAATTATACCACAGTATGAGGATCTCTGTTAAATTATTATTCGTACATACATAACTATTTCCCTTAGCAATGTCCATTCCTATTTGTTTTTAAAAGCTTGCTGTGTTGGCAATTAAATAACTAAAATTGATTTAAATGCATATTTTTTGCTTATATAACATTCTATAATGTCTCAACTGTAATTTGAGTAAGTAATAGTTATTTATATTCATTCTGTTTTTTAAATACGTCATCTTCAGATGAAAAATATTATTGTAATAATTATTATATTAAAAATATTACTACCTAGAGGAGGTTTGGCACAGCGTTCCTTGAAAAAACAATGCTTACCTATTTAAATTAATTATTACATTTAATTTAGCCAAGGACTAGAATTCCTTAATAGACCCTGTACCAGTCCTGTAGACGAGTGGTAACATTCTAGGCTCTACATCTTACTCGCTATCACACGTAGACTTCTAATTGTACGATTTAAAGATTCGTATGCAAAACCATAGTTGACTATAATGTCACCACCCTATCCGATCCTGAAAATGTGGTGTAGAGAAAGTGATTAGCTTACTACTAATCCTTTCATAACCGTATCCTTCCTAAAAGAGATGTTAACTGACTGACTAAGTCGAACAGTTGGGGAATTGAATTCAATGTAAAATATAATATCGATTCTATTTATAGGATATTTCAGTATGAAGTAAGTTTTTATTGCTCTTCTTTTCCTAAATAAAGTAATAAATTGTTTACATATTTGTATTCAGCCATTTTGGATAAGTACATTGTGAATTGGTTTATGAATTTATATAGCAGCATAATTAAAAATACAATGTGCTCGGCATCCGGGAGAAAATATTATTTAAAATTGAAATTCATGTAATCAAATGAGGTATGTTTCAAAATAATCGTGCACTAGGAAATGCACGGAGGGCCCCTCCCCCGAGTTGAAATGATAAAATGTCTGATATACTTTCATAAAAGGTCTTCCAGAAAAAGGGTGTATGCAGAGCGATTGACTAAAAATTGGTCCGCTCGAAAGTTCTTAAAGCCAAATGAATAATAATTTTGACAGTTTGAATTGCGCCGCTTACAACTTTTAATTCTTTTAATTCTTAGAAATCTGTAGTCCAAAACCAGCTGCTACAAATCCATATCTTTTTGGAGAACGTGGGTTTGACTTAAATCCATTTTTTGTTTGAATACCTACTCCAATTACTTACAATTACCAATTAATTAGAGATGATGGCTATGTCAAGTATTTTTGTAGTTACTTAACAAATAATAATCAATTATATAGAATTACATTTTAATCACAATGAAGCTGTTACTAATATTGATGAAGTGGTTGAATCAATCGTACATCTATACATTTTGTTTAACAAACAGAATAGTGTATATTATGATAGACAAGAAGAATATGACAGATAGTCAAAGCAATGCTTTTAATACATTTATGACTACACTCAATGTCATATGCATTGCTCTGTGTGTCATTAAAATCATCATATTTATACCACATTACACTTATTTCTTAAATTACAAAGTTATACAATGCCTTGCCTGTAGTCGATCCAACATCATTTACTTCGGTTGCACGGGTTCATGGGTTCGAATCTTTGTCTGGAGAGTTTCGTAAATTTATTTATTGATTTTTGTTCAAATGGATGGAAGTTTGTGATGTCTTAATTCCCTCCACCCATCCGATTATCAAAAACGGGGAATAGGCAGAGCGAGAAGTTAACCACGAGTCCTGTCCTAGCCCTATCCTTCTATTCTTATATTCTGAATGAGAGAGGCTGACCAATTGAGTAACAAACAGTTTTCTTAGAACAACTTCTATTGAGATATGCTCCACATTGGGGGCAGATATGTAGCTACATGAAAAAATACTTAAATTTTGGTCAATTTTACAATGTATACCAAAGGGATAGAATTCTAAAGATATACCATTAGTACAGTGTTTTTCTATTTCAATTAATCATTAACTCTTTTTAAAGGTTTTTGATAAGGCGGAAACCCTGAATTATTAAATAACATTTTGGTGACATCACTGCGCTTTACACACCAACACTACAAATCGTTCCCATATTATACTGCACACATAGCTTTTGAGTACAGCCAAAGCTTCTTCAATACCTTTGTTAACACCATATTGAACTCATCTTTAAATATTACTTTACCTAAAATACTTTTTAATTTCTTCAAGTTCTTCGAAGAAAGCCCTAACTTAATGTTGAAGAAATAATTTAGGAAACGCTGATCTACTGTAAATTTACTATTTAATGGTATTACTTTGTACTTTGTTACTGCGATTAATAAGCTTTCACATTCCAAGCCAGACATTTGCATATGAAAACAGTACAGTACAAATACAGATATAGAGTATAGATTCTCCAAGTAATATATTGCATCTAGGAAAAATTATCCTCTTGCACTGAAATTACGAGTGACACTATGAGCTTTTTAATTAGTTTATATACATATCATTTAAAATTAAATAGTATAGAAATGGTTTGTTACTGAAGAATTTATTTGCAGTTCAAGGGGTTAAGTAAATTCTCAAATGTCCTATGGGGAGTGCTTAGTATCTCAACTCGCAGAATCCATTGTATTAAAAACGATATCATCTTAAATCTTTTCTGCACTGTCATTTTTTCCATCCACTCCAAAAATTGGTCATAGAGCGATTCATAAAAACCAGTAATCCTAGTAACATCCATTTAACTGTGTCCAGTTCTCATGATATAATTTGAGTATATGTTTTTGTTTTGTTAGGTATAGACGCCCACTAGTGTATTGTATTGATATATTTAATTTTTATTCACAATTATTTTCATTGGAGATATCCATGTTTGATCTGCAGTAAAATCTTTAAGTTGCTGCAAATCAAACCTGGCCCTGGTTCGATTGAATTTTTAATAAAAATATAATGATTTTTTAGTAAAAATGGTGCGTTCATTTTTATTAAAAGCATTTTAAAAAAAGTACTTTCGTCATGAAGAGCAACAATAAAATTGTTTTTTGGAGAGGTTTGATTTGTAGTGTGACATTATTCTTTTCTTCAAATAACTATTTGATGAGGCATTTATCATTTTTAGAGAAAAAAATGATTAAATTTACAATCAAGTATTTGACAAAAAAAAGCTCTTTATAAACATTATTTTGATAATGCTTCCCGCATTAAATAAGATCGGGCAAGAAGTTACCAGCACTGAGCAGGAAAAAACAAAAATATTCTATTTTTGCTCTGACTCAAGTTAAACCCCTTTTAACTGAAATAAACGCCCAGAATAGACTTAGCACATTGCATTATAGTTCAGTTTAAGATAGGTGATTGCAACAAGTTACACAAGATGCCCTCTGTAGCCTCACAACAGTAAAATATCCGCTTAGCTATCAGAACTCAAAGCAAGGTGAATAATTATTTAATCTTGATTTTTTGATTTTATCAATTGAGATTTTATAAATCTCTATTCTTCTTGAGTTGATAGCACCACTGAGTACCTACATATTTTATTAGAAGGTCAATTTATAGCCCAGTATGCCACACAATGATCAAAACATACAAAATTGGTTAAAAAGGATTATTGACAATGTTTGTAAACTTCAATCAAGCTTATATAATAATAACTTTGAAAAACTAATAAAAGTACAAGCTAGTACACCAGATTAATACAATAATTTGGATGGTTCACGATATCATCTGACAGCCACAAACTAAATATGTTTTATAATTTAAGATATAATTTAAGATTTTGTCATAAATTGTTGCATCAAAACATGGGGGATCATAAATTATTTTATCAAAGAAATCAATAGAGCCCAGTTAAATTCCTCGCCAATTCTGCACGAACACTTCAATCTTCCAAACTCCCCGTTGCTGTATCCTATACGTTGAAACACCTACCAGATGCCACGAAATGTGGAATGATTGTATATATTTATTCTTTCGTCGAATTGCATCCCGTCGAAACCCGCAATGCTATTATAATTGTAAAATCACTAGTAATTCTAATATTTGTTGGAAAGCGGCAATTCGCCACCCTGTTAATGCGTTGTTTACAAAATAAGGATTAAGGCGATTTTCGAAATTTTAACTAAGGTATCAGTGTGGATCCTAGACTTATAATATTTCACTGTTTACTGTCTGTCAGTTCGAGTCCATTCGTGCGCTCGAATGCCTGAAGATGCCGAAAGGCAAAACCCGGGTCGTAAGTGACAAAATACATGGAAGTGTACAAAATCTCAATAACTCAAATTAAATATGATTGATTTACAGTAGACTCTGCAGGACATGTAGCCAAGCTGTCAAAATAATTGTCTTTTGTTGCAGTGTTCACAGGTTCGATTCCTAGTGTGGAGACTTTCATAAATTGATTTATGGATTTGTGTTTAAGAGCATAGATGGCTGATGGCAAAATTCTCCTCCATGCATTCGATTCTAAAAAGAAACAGCCCGCAGCGAGAGTGATTAGCTCACTACAAGTCTTGTCTTAGCCACTTCCTTTTACCCTTACTCTCTCCGAAAAGGAGAGGTTGAACGACCGAGTAACAAGCAGTCAGAACAACATCTTTTGATAAAGTTTTTAGGCTACAAGAAAAAACATTAGACTGCCTATGAAAAGAAATTCTAATTCATAGAACTTTCTATTTATTTGAACATCATCTCTTCTATCTGGATATCCAATTGGATATTGGACGATGTCAAGAAATGTCTGTGAGCGATCCGCATTAAATAAATCAAAATGACTTACTTTCTCTGCACGTGCGCTAGCGAAGTCAGTGATGAATGAAGATGAGCTAGACGAGTTTCCCAAATAGACAATTGATCGGAACCACTTCCGGAACCGTCCCCACCGCTGCCTCCGCTGCTGCTGCTATCACCGCCTGCCATACGAGCTGATCCCGCCAAGCTCTGGTATTCTTCAACCTATACAGAAACCTAACATCAATACTGCAACTATTTCATTGAAACGTGTTAAAGTTTGTTTGTTGACCATGCACAGTGTAAAACTGAATTAATGCGTTGTATAACTACTTTTTTGAGAAATAGATAATTACAGTGAAACTCCGAATTTACGTATCCGGAATTCATGTGTTCCAGCTATTTGCGAGCAATTTCTGCAGTCCCATGTCATCTTAGTACATTTAACATAAATAAATCAATTGAATCTATAGACACATTCAATGAAATGCGTGTCAATTATTGAAAAGAATGTAAGGATACAAAAGTGGCAAGACAAGGTAAATTTAATCCATCGAATTCCAAAAATAGATAGAATGATATGATTGTAAACTAGGTCTTATGTCAGCTCTCATATCACAGTGGCCTTTTAACCTTATGATACTTTAATTATGAATAGTTTCAATATGTCTTCCCATGGTAAAAATCAGATTTACATTTTTTTATGGTGTTAATATAATATTTATGACTATATACATTTTATATACATATGTAGCTCAAATTACGTGTGTTTCGCTATTATTTTGTATTTTAAACATCTGCCAAAGATACCAACATATTTTAATATTACCGATTTTTGCTAATTAGGATGAAGCTTGCACATATGGTATTAATCAAGATGTGAAAATTGTTTCATTAAGGAAAAGTAAAATTATGTGAAACAGTTATTTGTAGGATGCATTAAAATTTACAGGAAAATAAGTAATATGATAATAATTTTTCAGTATGATGTTTTTACTTCTTTTTACAGAAATAAATATTTCTATTCACATAATTTCATGTTGAACGAGTTGAAACGTAGCTTTCTTTTTGACAAGCTATGGTTGTGTTTGATAGACTAAAATGAAAACTAATTTTAGAATTAATTTTTTATAAGATGCTTTTATAGTCATACCTTGGCTAATATGTCTTTATAGTCTTTGATGATTGGAACTTCTTGCCCTTTGGCATCTCGGTGCTTGACAATGACGAGTCTTGCTCCGGCCAGCCATAGTTCAAGTTCAGCAACAGCTCCTCTCACCACAGCTTCATGTGAGGCAGATGTCCAAATTTTCTGGGAATTAAATAAATAAATAGATTTTTACAGATGATTTCACTTCTTATTGAATAAAGTATGTAAATAAAATTCTCATTCAAATGATAGGATTGCAAAATCTTCTTGATGGAATGAATGCAGCTTATGAGAGTAGACATAAATTCTATCATTTAAAAATAAGCTGATACTTCCATAGCAACTGTGAGAAAACTTTCTGATATTCTAAGTAAACTGCTCTTATCTGCAATAGCTCTTGTGCTCTCAACGAGCACTTGAAGTTTCACAGCCACAAATATATGATTCACTGTAGTATATACACAAATCGCTATGACATAGATTTAAAAATGCCATTAAAAATCATTCAAGATTTCTCTCTCTCTTCCAGATTTAAATAAAGTCTCAACTCCCACTTTAATACATTAGATTTTTTCATCTTGTGTTTATTGTGTTACACAACAATATTACTTATTACCTGTAGCGTCTTGGCATTAGCTTTAATACTGCCGGCAACATTGAGGAAGTCTCCGAGTACAAGAGTATCAGCAGGTTTCGGTGCGATATCAAGCAGGGAGAATATTTCTCGCCAGTGTCTCTCGGTGAAGTCTGCGCCTCTGAGGTGTTTCAAAGATGGTACTATTTCCTTATAGTAATTTATTTCTTTCTGAATGAACAAAGTGATTGCGGTGTAAGGCTCCAACTTTTGACTCCAATCTGACACGAATTCATCTAGTAAATGTAATTTCTTTTGAAACAAGAACCATTCTTGAGAACTCAACGATGACAGATCTAGAAATAAACATTATCGTGTTTTACTTATCTTTGACTAAATGATAAAGCTTCTTTATATTAAGAAAAGAATATCTGTTATTGATTGCATATTTAACAAACCTTCATCAAACTGTTTGAATGGTTCCCAAAACTTTGCATCGTCTAGCATCTTTTTTTCTACGTCGGTCCACAGAGATTTTTCTTCGAGCTCGAGATTAAATTTTCCACATTCATTCCTTAAAAAATTTCAAATGGATTTTACTAGACAGATTTTGTCAAACCTGATCTAATTCAGTCTTCAATAACAAACTGATAACAAATTTTGTATAATTGTCCTATATTCAGATCAATGTTTTACTTACTCCATGTTTTCCTTGTTCTCTTTGAACGTACTCCAATTTTGAGTGGCATCTGCTAACAGTTGATAGTTGGAACGCAATTGGGTCATGGACACATTGGTGAATTGATCCGCTTTCGGTTTATTTTGACTCCATCTTGAATGCCACACTTCTACAGATTCATTAAGATTAGCCCACTCTCCCATGAGGCTTGTTTTTACCGATTCAGCCTGTAAACAAAAAAAAGTTGATTTTGTAAAATAGTTTTGAATGAGTACATTAAACTAGGACATTTGTAAGTTAACTGATGGTAAAACAGTGTGCAGTAAAAGAAAGCATGATGTATGTGAGTGAGAGATGAGATTTTTAAGCCATGAATGATGCTGTCATTTGTTTTGTTCTATTTCTATGAGTCAACTAACAGGCGTCAAGATATATTATAGTCAGTTGAATGAAAATACATTTTAGAATTTCAATGCTAGTATCCATGCATCCTTCTTGTAATGTAGTTGAAGTATTACATGATAACTACAATATGAATGGTTGAAAACTTGCCTCTCGATGTAAGTTGGCTGGTCGCTGTAGGCGGAAGTGTTTTAATCTTAATCAGTTCCACTAAGTACATTGCTTTATGGATTTGTATATTGATATGGATGACACCCATATTATCTATTTCAGAAAACAGGATGTAGGGGCAGCAACTATTGGTTGTGATATACTAATCCCATCTTTACCCTCATGGTGAATATACTAATTACCCTCTGTTGAAAGATCTTAGTATCTTAGTATTAGAAATCTATAAGCTCGGCATTGGGAGTGTGAACAAAAGAAAGATGAAATATATTAGAATATTACCTGATGAATAATAAGCTGTTCATGATTCTGCATGTGCGAGAGAAGATTGTCCCATTGTTTTGTTAAATATTCCAGGGGTCGAGTCCTCTCGCCTCCCCATGCTCGCACCATGCTTTGTTTCTTGCGCAATCCTTCAAGCAGAGTAGTCATCTGAAAGACATTTAATTCCATGATTCTTTATACCACTATCTATCAAATTACCTTAAACTTAATTTAGGCTGACTTGACTGAATGGGAATAAATGATTAAGAAATGGTAAATAATAGATGTCTTGGGATTTCTGCCAATCAAGCAGGCTTAATATTTCTATTTGACAAAAAAAAAGTTAGTAAAAAGCCGCCTGTGTACAGTGTGACATGCCTTTTGTACATTTTTGTTGTTTGAAAATATTGTTTTACAGAAGTGGTCAGATTGAATCTATGAAAACAATCCTGATTTAATCCATTAAATATTTAAATAGCTCACCTGCGGTTCCTTTTCTTTTAGGTCGCGAAATTCTTCACTGGCCGATGCAAGCTCTTTTATATTCTTGGGAACGATTTGAGAGAGAGCTTTATTGGCAGACATTATGTAAGTCTCGAGAGTGCCGGTGTCTCTCTGGACGCTGGTCTGTAGAGAAGTTGTGAGGGCTAACCAGTACCGGCGGTTGTGGGCTTCCAGTTCACTCCGAAGTGAGGCGCTGCTTATCCATATCCATTCAACACGCTCATCTTCCCTGAAATGGGACATATGCTCAAGTTAGCATCTGCAGTAGAGGCTTTTTGAATTTTGCAAGATAAAAATTGACATTGCTTGATTTGATTTTATATGTATATGTATCATCCTGTGAGGGATGTTCTTCTATCTCAATTACACAGCCTCACTTGGGTATGAGCAAGTAGGATAAAAAATAAACGCCAGAATTCCTTTACATCTCCCTAATGCCTCTAACTTAACATGTGATTAAATGAGAAAGGATTCGTGTTATTAAAACAGGACTCTGGCAAGATTTCCATTCAAGAATTATTATTGTACATAAAAAAATTATTTGCAATGCAGGAATTGATTCATTGAGATGAATAATGACAAAAATATATTGTAATTATAAACAAAAACATTAGTATCGAGCATTTTAATAAATCAATAAAACGGCTACTTACATGGGAAGTTTTGCAATTGCTTGTCCGAAAGCCTTGCAGTCTTTGAAGTTTCTGTCCCAGTCAGCTGGATCTGAAAGGTTGACATCGCATAGGCTATCCAGATCAACCGTTCCGAGTGCTCCCCATTTCCTCCAACGCTGAACAGAATTCACCACTGTCTTCAGCGTTCGTTCCACTTCTTCCAAGGCACCGGCGATTAACCAGTTGTTCCTATTAGAATAGTAATATCACATGTACAATTTAAAATCAGATTTTGAAATTGAGCTTATGTAGATATTATCAATTATTGCAAATGAAATGTGAATGAGGATTCTTGTTTGTTTTTATTGGCAGCCTATTAAAATTTTAAAATGCTACATTCGCGTTTAACTGGGTTTCTTCCATATTTTGAAGAAAATTGTATATGATATGCGATTAGTGTAATTACTGTCAAATATCCCATAATTTACCGCTTTACGATGGATTGAAAGATAGATTCAGAGTCTGAAGGGTTGGATTGAAGGCCAATGAAATGCGAAGGAAGGGATACCAGTTTTCTCAGTTGGGAATAACTGTTGGCTCGAAGTTCCTCCAAAGGAGGCTGCAGTTGGACTTCTTGGTGTCTGAAATAGAAATCATTTAGTGGATCGACCCAAACTTCTGCCAGACCGCAAAATTAACATATATTATGTAAAAATGTTTGTAAAATATTTACACTAAAAATGAGATACGACTTAAAATATTTTATTTATTATCGAATTACTACCTGAACAAAAGCTCAACTCTAATAACAGGCAAATGAGGCAATGGGTTAATTAGTGTGCTCCGGTATTGATGTTCCAATGCTTTATACAATTGAATATCCCAGTGAATTTTCCAAGCTCGGTTGTTGGTGAAGCCTCGAGTTTCAACCTAAAATAAAAATGCTTTTGAATTATGTACACATTGAAATCCTTCAATAAAAACAATTTTGAAACAAGTTTTGAAACAATGTTAGAAAATTGATTAACATACGAAGCGATAAAAAAGATACTGTACTTTTTCAATGATGTCTCTCATTTCCCTGATCTTTTTCTTCCATTCGGATTGCTTTTGAAGTAAATCTGTTTCCATCAGAGTCATCACTACATTTCTCATCGCGTTATGTTGACTTGTTAAATATGAGTTCTGTAATAATAAACAATAAAATCAAATAAAACTTAACTCAACAGAAAATATGTAGATTTGAAGCACAAACCATTTTCTAAATTCCTGAAAATGACTAGAGTAAAATTGAAAATACTAATTAAAATATCATCGAAATTATCATGGCTGATGAAAGAAAAAAAAAGAAAACTAAGAGAGAGAAATGAACATGTAACCTGTTCACAGGCTTGGGAGAAGACTGGGATAGTCAACATGAAGTAATCCATTGTATGAGCTGAAATTTTGACAGCAAAATTTTTCTGTCTTGAAAAAATTAAATTTTATGAGATAAGATGAAGAATAAAATTTTTCATGTTTGTTAATTCCGTTAGTTTTATTGGATATGTTCGTGGATACTTCCTTAGATTCATTGGTGGAAAACAAATATTTTTGCGTTAGATGATTACAGACTTGGCAAATATTTTTTTCAAGCCGGCAGTTACTTACCCAGTTGGTAAAAAGCTGCCAGCTATGGTGGCTGCAGTTTCAAATGCCAATTCTCTGTTTTGATGGTTAGTTTTGGTAGCCGGAGAGTAAGATTACACACACACACACACATGAAAGGTAGCTATTACATTATTTACATAATTATATTGGGGAAAGAGTCCAAACCTGTTCGACAAGCTTGGATTCGGCTTCCTTCAGCTTATCGACATACCGTGCGACTGCTTCAATATTTTTCCAAGGCACCGCGGATTGTTCCTTCACAAGTGAAGCCAACTGCACTGCGGCTTGCAGCATCATCGGTCTTTGCGATACTATCATTCGGTCACCTTGGGTATTGTGGAAAGCTGCCACCTGTGAACGTGGAATAAATTAACTACACTATCGATTCATACCAGAAAGAAGACTCTCTTTTTATTTGAATTGAAACATGCAATACAAAATGAATAGGTTAAGTATGACAAAGTAAAAGAGAAAAATAAACCTGCTGCAAGGCTCTTGCATGCCCCATGAACTGTGCGGCATGATTAACAGCTTCCTTGACAGCCGATGGAATGCTAAATCCCAAAGAAGACATGTGCCGAACGTCTCTCTCTAGAGATACTAAGCGAGGATTAAAGGTTACTCTCATAAGATTATTATCGGCGGAAAACTCAACGACCGGAGACTCCGGTGACAATATTAGAGATTTGTTACTTAGCTCCACCTGTGGAATAGTAGAATTACATGAAATTCCTTGATCATGTCATGGTAACTTTTTTACTATGCACATTGATATAATTAATTTGTTTTGCGATCTCTTCAATGTATTCTCGTTGTTCAAAATCATTTATAAGAACCTGCAAATCTCTGGTCCAGTCTTCATAAAGTTGTGTTTGCAATTGACGCAGTTCATTTTGCAAATTGACTGATCGTTTTTGTATAAGTGTGCAGCCATCCAAATCGTTTAGCAAATGTTCAGTCGTTTTCTCAATCTCCAATACCTTGAACATGTTGATTTTAATATTTTATCATAAATGTAAAGAACAACAGTATGCACGTTATATGGTGAGAGTGGTTGAGTTTTAATGTTAATTTGATTACATTTGAAATTGAGTATTGTCGTAGATGTTCATTTGTTAAAACATATTTAATAATTATTGTTAATGTGCCAATAAAGTGCATTCCTATCCGTGGATTACTTTTGAATTCCTCATTATAAAATCGATAGTAAAATATTTGTTAAATATCAATCAGTTTATGAAAAAAATGTTAACTATCAGTAGTATAAAAATTGCAATTAATACAATGCATAACCTAGTACGGCGTGTAGACTTCCAAGGATGGGAAGTGTTCTTTTAACAATGCTGTCTCCAGCATCATCCCTTTATTGTCGTTTGATTGTGAAAACATATTTAACCATTCATTAAAAAAACTGAAGATCGGTGAGTGAAATCGTTGGAAAATTGGAAAATGTACTATTATCATTCTCGTCGTAAGTACAGAGCACAAAACCAAGCAAATTGTTAATGTGTAGAATGATTATATTGTTCATGTGGAGGGAGGAGATAGACATATTATGTGTAACTCTGTGAGATGATAAAACTATTTACCCGGCCCATCATATACTTGGTCCACTGTATGTGCTGGACAAGTGGAGATATTTCCTGCATGTTAACCCCACTGTCGATAGGCGATTTGTCTTCCGCAACTTGTGTTTCGATGTCTTTTAACATTGTTCCTAAAGTGCTCATAAATATTTCTCTTTCCTTTTTCAGAGTTATGTGAACTGTAGGCCTTTCAATGAGTGCAGTATACCTCCCAAACTCATGAAGCATCTGAAAACATATTAAAGCATGTTCATAATATGTATATAAAAGAATTTGATATCTATTAGAACCAGGTATAGGAAGCTGACAATAAGCATTAATTAAATTCTCTCTCCTCTATTCATAATTAAAAAGTGTTTCTCGAAAAACATCTTCGGCATACAAAATTGTTTATAAGAAATAGTATACTCGCTGTATAAAAATTTCGTTTTTTGATATTTTCACATTATGGATATTTCGTCTGACAACTTAGCAGCATCATATAAAGAGCAAGTAGATTTTGACCCAAAGAAGCTATCCCACTATACACTTTCAGTTTATAGTAAACAAGCCTTGGATTGCTTTTTAGACATTTTTTTTGAACTGTTTGAAAGAGCTTAATGTTGCTTTAATGATACCTGTAAAAAGGTTGTTAAGCCTTAGCGGGTGGTGGTTATCATTGGGACAATTGCAAACAATATAAACATGATCAATAACACAATAATATCAAAATTCAATAATCTTTCAAATAGGTATAAGTAATGTCATTACAACATTGTCAACATAGAGTGCAAAGCTACAAAAATATAATGGAAAGTATAAAAAGAATAACAATAATAATGGATGATTTCTGTCATACACAAAACGTATTTTGTCATAGTGAAAAGTGAGTTTCAAAGCGACATTAAAACATGTTATAAACTATGTACCTACTTGATATAATGACAATAATATTATCCAAGATTAAAATTTATAGATTTCAAACATACCTCAATTAATTTTGAAATGACATATTAAACAATCTTATAAGGTGAAATAATATAGTTTTATACCTGTTTTGCTGATGAGCTTACGAGTTTCGGACGTAGTTTTTCGGCAATTCTGTCTTCAGCTGGTTTCAAAAGCCGCTCAAAGTGGGATTTAGATTTCAACCAGCTAGCGTTACTGTTTGGTGTACACTGCCACAAGTTTAGTCCTGAGAAGGAATATTGATAATAAAGGAAACTATTTAGCCTATACATGGAATTGGATTTTCAAAATGTGAATGGTAATCACCATGAAATGGTTGAAATATATTTGAAGCTCTAAGATCATCTTGCTCCGTTGCTGATAGAAGTTTTGTTAGTTGTAGATGTACTGATCTGACATCGGCTATCTGAAAGATTATCAAAATTAATTTTGTTATAAGATGTTGAGCATAATGTTTACAAATAAAGAAGTGATTTTGAAGAACTTTTATTGTTCAAATCATCGAAGAAGCCTGGACGAGATGGGCTAGAATTATACAAGATATGGGGCAGGATATACCACGCAGGAAGAATAGCAGGAAGAATAGAAGAATCTCTCATAGGAGAACCTACTGGCAGGAGGAATTTAAATAAATCTAGGATGCGATGGTTGTATGGTGTGGTGCATGTGCATGGCTTTAGCCTTTCTGAGAGTAAAAGTATTAGTCTTAGCCTTTCTATGGGGATTGAGTTTTTTTTACCTGAAAATTGTAGTATTTTTTTTCATAACTATGTATTGTGTTAAAAAATTAAAAGAAACTTACGATTTAACGATTTCATTGTAAAAAAAACTGCTCAGTTAATTCAGGAGCTACAAACCATTGGCTGTCACGAAAATACTTGAAATATTTATTTAAAGAATTACTAAACCCTATGTATTGTTTTTACACTTTTTTTAAAGTCACTTAACTCTTTTTTTACACGGTGGATAAGTTCCACTAAAAACCTTGTAAAAAAAAACAGTGTAAAAAAGTGATGGAATACATAGAAAAATCGAAGATTGGTTTCCTAAATTTAAAAACCTTGTTATTTGAAAAAATTACAACATTGTGGTATAGAATATCGTGTACTAAAAGGTTATAAGAAAAACCCAATAACCTAATTCTAAAAATAATATAAAAATATTAGATTGGCATTGCAGTGATGTCTGGAGGTTATATTGGGCTGTTGCTCTACTCATATTTAGTAATTCACAGGATTGATAAAACTATATATATTTGACCCAAATATTAAGCAGAACATATTGTTCTATGGGGAAACTTCTAAATATAACATTTTTCTTTATGTAATATCTAAAATGGTGTATTCAATGATGCTATGGTGGTGGTATTAGATTTATTTATTTTTTGTAGTCACAGTGGACTTTCAATCTTGATTGAGCCGGTTCTCAAATAAATACCATTCATTTTTGCGAGGAAAACATACAAAAAGCATTCTGGTGAAATTTTTGTTCAGAATCCAGCCAAGCCATATCTGTTTAAGTGTGAACATACAGTTTAAACAGATCAGCCAAATGTTTCGAAATCAAAGATTTAAGACTGTCCAGAACAGTCCTGTTCCATAGGAAATAATACTATTCATTAAAGGATGTTGGTTTCTGATATTCCTTTTCGATAATTAAGTATTTATTGTTACCTCCTTCAGTCTCTCCTGAAATATAATCAAGTATCGAGGCACGTGTGGCTTCCCTTCCCAAGCATGCAGCGAATGGTTCGGCCAGTATTTTTGAGTCAGAGAATGACAAGCCGATAGCCATGCAGAGGCAGCTGACGAGCATTCTGTTAGAGTTTTTATTACTGTCAAATCAGAGCCCCAAACGTCGAGGGGTGTCAGGATTTCTTGCAGTTTTGTTATGCAAGCATTCCCTAAAAAAATAGAGTGTATTATTTCTGCGACTATTACGACATTAAATATTTAACTGATCATTATTTCATTTCACAGATATTATTTGTTATATTTATATTGAAATACCTATGACATCCATTAGATGAGCCATTCTTTTCTGCGGATAGATGTAATTCGAATGCCTCCAAAGATCATCCAGAAATCCTCCAGCACTCTCCATAGCCTCTTGAATTTCTGATGTTCCCACCACATCAATGGACCTAGGAATAAACTTCTTCATCACCACTATGGCTTCAATTGATGACATTAGGAAAGGTAAAGATACCAATAGATTGAATAGTTACCTAACTTCTTGAGCTAACGGTTGTAGTATTGAAATAAAAGCCTCTGCCATATCTTGCTGTTTGCGAGTTTTGCTCTCCGCAAAGAGGGTTTGCCAATAATCAGTTTCGTCATCCACAGTTAAGACAACTGAAACAAATCAATATAGGAGCCATAAACATAGCTGAAGAGTTCTTGATTAAATTGTTTAGACTGCCATAGGATTCATTAATTTATTGTCTATTGGAATTATCAGAATGTTGCATGAATGTTACATACATTAGAAGGAGAATTTAAAATAACTAACACGCATGAAGGTTTGCCGAAAATGTTTAGTAAATATGACAGCTACTAAATATGCCTCGTATTATTGTAACTTATTGACAGTGGTCATGCGAATTGTGATAATACGAAATTGTGATAAGAGGCTGCTACAAAATATTATATTATCCTCCAGGATTCAATATCCATTGACAATGGCTTTGCTTTCTTCTGCATCATATCAAAATCTTTCATCCCTGCTCTGCTATGGATAATATAAATGCCTGAATTCGACTTATTAATTACAATTACAATTATTAATTAGGATTAAACCATTTGATCTCTTACCCATTAAACTAGGTCCACCGTCTTTCCCGCTGGCTATGGAACGTAGACCTGCTTCTAGATGTGATAACATTTCTTGAATTTTTGGGTCCACTGTAATTGACGAGTCCTGTTCATAAAAGAATATGAATGATAAAGATATATATTATTATGGTCTAAACTATTTACAAGCACAATCTGTGCATATCATAAAACAAAAAAGGATAGATGCCAATTAAATACGCAATGGGCCAACCCTTTTCAACAAGTATGTAAAAATATAGTTGTCCGATACTCGTACAAACTTTGCTGTCAGATAAATTCTTCATCACCTTTTTATTATATCGAAATACTGCATTGTATATTTAGCAATATATATTAATTGCATATTTTTTTTCACCTACTATGAGAGGTTTTGACCTAACAAAATAATAATTATGTAAATTTGGAGTTATCTGATTCAACAATAAATGATGCAGCACTTACAGATTGCAGTAATGGTCCATAAACATGATGCAACGTGAGGTATAAGGATTCCACCGGGTTACTGGGAAGAGCCGTGATGCCGAGAAATTGAATGGCATTATCACTTTCCAAAGACACAGGAGTACTCTTGTAGAATATCAACGATCCATTTTCACCTCTGGATACCTGATGAGATGAGCATAACGTATTATTTTAAACTTGTTATACAAATATATTCATTTGAGAATTCATTTAAGAGTGACTCCGAGAAATTTAAATACAGTGAAACACCAGTTTCACTTTTTTGGACGGTATTGAAAAGTTAAGAGAATTTAAATAATTTTTGAATTAAAAAAATCATTTGTACATATTTTTGGGTTGATTATATAAAACTCTTGATGCTTTTAATACATCTCACAGCTCCTTTTTTTGTTGAAATTTGATGGATTTAATATACCACTTATTCACAGGAGAGTGGTTCATCTATAAATTTGACATGTGTGCTTCTGCATCCTAATGTTCATTTAAATAATTGCCATGCAATTAACTGAATGTGAATATTTCAGGGTATCATATAGGGTATAATTTAAGACATCGACTGAGGGTGCTTGTTGGAATTTCAATATCAAATTTGGATTATTGAGATTTTGTACACTTCCATGTATTTTGTCACTAACGACCCGGGTTTCGCCTTTCGGCATCTTCAGGCATTCGAGCGCACGGATAGACTCAAACTGACTCCATTCGTGCTCTCGAGTTCTCGAATTTTCAGTTCGAGTCCATTCGTGTGCTCGAATGCCTGAAGATGCCGAAAGGCGAAACCCGGGTCGTTCGTGACAAAATACATGGAAGTGTACAACATCTCAATAATCCAAATAACTATAAAACTGTTACTCCCAATTAAATTGAATTAACATTTCATTTCAAGTGCATCAACTAAATTCTCAGTCACTGTTGGATGCGTTTACAGAGATTTCATAGAAGCATCAGCCTCAACACATCATTTAAAAGCTTTACATTTTCTAAACCTACATCTACGATTCTAACGGAGAGTGAATTTTGACTATTTTGATGAAATCATTATATTTATTATAATGAAACATAAAAAATTATTGGATTATGTAATTCTTATGAATGAATGGAATAATGTTGGAAGTTCTTTTTGTGTTACCTCTGTTTGGTATTCAATTTTTTGATTTTGCACCATCACACTCAATGTCAGGCATTGTGCATTATTTATGAAATTCTCTAAAGCAATAGTATTTGAATCGCTTTCGTTGACTTCAATTTTTGGAGAGTCGTAATATCGAACTGAAAACAAGTAAACATTAATATTTATTGTACAACAAGATAATAAATAATTTTCGACATAATTTATACCTCTATGTGTGTAACAATCTATTCCTTGCTTTGTAAATCAGCTTATTATTACATTTTCTGTACTAACTACAAAACTTTGAAAATAAACCAATGTGGCACCGCTATTTTTAGTAATAATTATATTGCACAACATTGGGCAACAATCAGTTGCCTCCTAACCCCAACTATTAATGTGTATCTTCTCTGAAAAGTATGGCTAAGTACTTGGCTTGAAACTAGCCCTGTAAAAACTATATATTGTTCAAGCTTTCTCTATAAGGAGCCCATATTATATTCCATATTGGAAGTTCAATATGATTTTATCAACCCAAAACGAGAACTTTTTAATATTTTTAATCAGGAGATTCATTAATGTTGCTGAAAAAATGTATTTGTATGTAATAATAAAACAGTAAAATGTTCATACGAGCTGTTGATGTAATAAATTCCTTCGTTGAGTCCATTTTTCAGGAATTAAATATCAGCAGACCAATGATGTCCCTACTGAGCTATTTGTTTTGAATTTCTCTAGAAGAATCGCGCATTATGTATAAATTTATTTCTATGGCAACCAATGTTGCCATGTAATTTTAATTAATTTATGTATTTCATTTTTTTATTTTAAAAAATAAAACACAATTCATTTGTACTACTTCCACATATTTATAATGATCAGGATTATAAATATTTGGAAGTAGTACAAATGAATTGTGTTTTATTATTTTAAATATAATGTCTTTCCACCAAGAATTGACAGTTAACACCTTAAAAGTGATTATGTATTTGAATTTCAATTTGTAGAATAAAAATATTTTCTCTGACAACTAGGCATCTATCGTCAACTGGTGTTCTTTCGCCTACCAAGTATTATGTCACCTAATCAAAAATACTTTGTTTATATGGCCTTAACTTATTTTAACACTCGTGTAGACAAGATATTTGTGTACAACTTTATTCAAAATCATTTATTTATCACACTGAACCCTTTAAACATTTGTAATTTCTCGAAAGTTTTTGTAAAACTTTACTTTTGTGTGCATATGCACACACCAATTACAAAATAATAATTTACAATAACTAGCGAGCTATTCTAGATGTTTAATAGGTTCAATGTGATCAACGAATGATTTAGAATGTTATAAACAAATATTTTGTCTACCTGAGTGTTAAAATAAGTTTAGGCCGTATAAACAAAATATTTATGATTAGGCGGCATTATACTTGGTGGACGAAATAACCCCTGTTGACGGTAGTTATATTTGTGAAAAATCAAATGACTACAGCGTGAGCTAAAACAAATAGTAAAATAAAACCTGTGCAAGAGTTTTGATGGCAAATAATAAAATTTAAATGATATTATAAAAGTTGAGAGCCTGCATGATGAATTACAAAAAACTTTATAAAGAATTACAGCGACCAGAAAAAGAAGGAATCAAATCAAAAACTTATAACGGATTTTATTGGGCAAACAAATAAATCACCATCGGAGCAACAAATTAACTCTGGAGTAATAATAATCGACGTAATAATAATTCCCTATTGATAGTGAAGATAGCGATTAATATCTTATTTTGGTATTTTATTACAGTTTTTATTTGCATTTTTATATTAAATTACAAAATTAATTAAAATTTTAATTATGTACATAGAGGTTTTTTTTTGCTCGATTTTAAAGAACCAACCCATTTTAATATTTCCTTACATTCTTAATTGTTTTACGCGATTTTTTGATTCTTGGAGCCAATGTATTAAATTGTATAGAAAAATGCATTTTTCAAGCATTTTATTTTTACACGTCAATTTCGGGAACCAACCAATGTATCGCGTAGGGCTTCCAATCCCGGGATCCGGGATCCCGAAATCTCGAGCAATTAGTCAATCCCGTAGTCCCGGAATTGACTTAATACCAATACCAGGATTTCGGGATTCGCTATAAAATAGTAAAAAGTAATTTACATTAAAATGCCATTTCTTATTCTTATCTCCGATGAACTATAAAATATTAAATGCAAATTATGACTCGATTTACCATACGAACATCGTTTCCGGCGGCATAGTGTCTAGATATGTTCGATTTATATGTTTTAAACATAATTTATATATGTGTTGTCTTCTCTCTCACACTCATATTTCACGAGCGGACTCCTGTTCTGTTCCTACAGACAATTTATTGATTTTCTGAATCATTATCTACAAAAAACAGTTGACCACTATTCTATTTTTAAATGCGGCAGTCAAGATTTTTTGTCATTTAACTGTAACATGTCTTCAATTACTAATAAAATACAAAACAATCGAAGAAAATAAGCGCGCAAGATTCTGCTTGCAAATACTTTTTGGATATTTATGAAGATACCTAGGTACTTACATATTTTTTGTGTGATTGCACGTGTTCACAATTATCATAATTTTTTATTCATATTCTGATAACTAGTAAATAAATAAAATCATCGTATAGGTACTTAGGTATTATGTTCTTATATGCGTTTTTAGGAACATACCTACCTATCCTCTTATTTTGTATGAACTGCAAATCCATTTTCACGGGGTTTTATTTTTATTTTGTATGAGGATTTTTATGTTTTTTTTCCGTGGTTTAAGTTACTCGGTTTATCGTGATACATATTACCTACAATTTTTTTTGACAATTTTAAATTTGAAAACATGGCTTTTTTCAATCCCGGGATTGAAAAAGTCAATCCTGAAGTCCCGGGATCAGAAAAAGGGTTCGGGATTGGATGCCCTAGTATCGCGTAAAAAAGAACTGGGTGTACTTTAGTGTACGAGTAATTTTGTTGTTAAGCACTAGCTCGCGGAACAAAATGAGAAATAATTTTGTCTATGGTAGGTTAGTCATACATTTTGTACGTTTTCTATGTCTTCTCTGTTCTTGTCAATTGCTACAAAACGCTCGTGCTCAGCCGGTTGTGAAGTTTGTTAATATTTTACAAGTCACAAAGAAACCGACTGAAAATGGTGAGATATTGTGTGTTTTTCAACAAATACATCGTTTGAAACATTTGAGTTTGCTCATTAATGTATACTTGTCTTATAAATCGTTAATGAAATACATGTGGTCCAATGAAATAGAAGGATGTGACATCCCACGTGCGGTTCTAGATGCTTCGAAATAGTGTTGATAAAATATATTTTTTAAATTTGTTATTTCAGGTGTCACTAAACCCTGTCCGAGTGTTGAAAGATGATACCGAAGAAGAGAAAGGAGAGCTCGCTCGTATGTCATGTTTCATTGGAGCGATCGCAATTGGAGACTTGGTTAAGAGTACCTTAGGACCCAAAGGAATGGACAAAATTCTCGTCTCATATGGAAGAAATGCTGGATCGGTTAGTCACGAATATTGTTGAAGAAATGCTATATTACTTTCTTGTCACTCAAACAACCTGCAGGATCTGTTCAAAAGAATTATACATAATGGTGATTCACACCAAAGTCTTAGGTTAGGCATGTTTTCACCAATTGGTAGAACATTAGTGTTAAAGCACTGTTGTATTACTCCCGCGAGAAAACTATGTTATCCCATACATTATGGATGTGAAAAATTGTTTATTGAAATAATATTTTTGATCCTGGCATTTAAATTTTTTCTTAAATTTACCTTCATGTAAGCCATTCTCTTACGGTTGCAGAGTGATTAGAATGAAACAATACATGAAAATATTAGTTATCACCATTTTGTTTTTTTACTGCAGTTTAATATAAAAAATGTATGTATAATCTCATGTAAATTGCCTATGCCTTTTATGGTGATCAAATGTTAAATTCTGACTGTTTCTCCTTGCAGGTTGAAGTCACAAATGATGGAGCTACTATTTTGAAATCGGTTGGAGTTGATAATCCTGCTGCCAAAATTCTCGTCGATATGTCTAAAGTACAAGATGATGAAGTTGGAGATGGCACCACTTCTGTTACAGTGTTAGGTAAAAATAGTCGATTTTTATCTGCCTTTACGTATTCTATTCACTTAATTTAAACAAAAAAAAAACCACATTTAATATATTTATGAGTATTGTTGATATCGAAATAGGTATCTTATATTATAATTTAAAAAAACAATAAATATATGGCTCATTGCTTTTGCATAAAAAACTTAAAAATTTAGTAGGTGTTCGATAAAAAATATTAAATACAAATATTTTAGGCACTCATCTATCATGCAAGTTGGACAGAATCAATTTTATGAACTTTTATAAGAGTTTTTCTGAACTTGTCTACGTGAAATAATATCTTCTTGTCCACGTGAAATAATATGTCAAAATTAAAAACATTATCTGAAGATGTTTCTCAAAGAGGCGAAACACGTGTCACATTTAGAAACTGCCAGTAGAATATCAAAAGTTATCAAGTTTAATTTTATACTGAAAGCAATGTTGATATAATTTAAGATATCGACTGAGGGTGCTTGATGGAATTTCAATATCAAATTTACTCGCTGATAGTGTTAGACCGGCGTTCTATTGCTAAAAGTTCTCTAGGCAAATTACTTATTAACAATAAAGATAGAGTCCACTTTAAGAACAAATCTGGTATTTATAAATTACAATGCAGTGATTGCTAACATTTATATGTGGGTAAAACCACACGTACATTAGATATAAGGGTATCAGAACATTTAGCTGCCTTTCGATTAAAAAAAGACACTTCGACATTTGCAAATCACTTGCTATTGGAGAACCATACGTTCAATGCGGATGATGGGGTTAAATTGTTGCATCAAAACATGGGGGATCATAAATTATTTTATCAAGAAATTTTGGAAATCAATAGAGCCCAGTTAAATTCCTTGCCAATTCTGAACGAACAGCTGAACCTTCCAAACTCCCCCTTGCTGTATCCTATACGTTGAAACGCCTAACAGATGTCACTAAATGTGGAATGATTGTATATATTTACCCTTTCGTCGAATTGCATCCCTTCGAAACCCACAATGCTATTATAATTGTAAAATCACTGGTAATTCTAATATTAGTTGGAAAGCGGCAATTCGCCACTCTGTTAATGCGTTGTTTACAAAATAAGGATTAAGGCGATTCTCGAAATTTTAACCCAGGTATCAGTGTGGATCCTAGACGTATAATATTTTACCTCGTAAATAATATTTGTTGTATTTGTATCTTCTATATAAACGTTAGACATTGTTTATTGTCTGTCAGTTCGAGTTCGTTCATTCGTGTGCTCGAATGTCTCAAGATGCCGAAAGGCGGAACCCGGGTTGTTAGTGACAAAATACATGGAAGTGTACAAAATCTCAATAATCCAAATTTGAAAGCAATGTCATTGAAACATGCAAAAGCTCTTTTCAGTTGTATCACTATTGTCTGGCAGGTGCTGAATTTTAGGTGACAAAAAATAGGTGTATTGCAAATATTGACATGCCCTGCCTAAATTACCCTACCAGCATTTTTGACATTTTCGAGTGTATCATATTCTAATGCTAATTTAAAAAATGTTAATTGAATTGATATCGTTTCTGAAAACAAATATACAAACATTTTTTAAAAAAAAAACAACTACTGAATTTGTGTATTGGCAACATTAAGAACTTTTACATTAAATATTTTATTCTGGTATTGTGGATATGATATCAGTCTTTAAGCTGATTCAAATCCGTTTGAATTATGCGATATATACAGTGATGATTCACTGCTTAAAACACTTTATACTAACGAAAGTCATATATATATTTACAGCTGCCGAGCTATTGAGAGAAGCTGAAAAACTGGTGGAGCAAAAGATTCACCCGCAGCTTATCATCGGAGGTTGGCGTAAAGCCACGGCTGTCGCTCGGGCCGCCCTCGAAAACTCAGCGTTAGATCATTCCAATGACGAAGTCGCCTTCAGACAAGACTTGATGAATATTGCCAGAACTACACTTAGCTCCAAGATTCTTGCACAACACAAAGAGTAAGTAAAATATTCAACTTTTTGATGTTTAATGTATGCATCGAAACTTGCAGGGTAAAAATCAATGTCTTTACCAACTTTAAAAATGATATATTTTCATAAAAAACATCGATTATCTTAGATATAAACAGTTCGATAGTTAAACCAATAATATGCAGGTGTATGAAACGATTATATTGGTATGACATATCTTAGATATATATACTAGTATTTTTTACCCGGCTTCGCCCAAAATAGAGAACACTTATATTAGGTTATTAAATTTAGATGCTGGTTAGCTAATGTTGAAATTTGAAAATATCACTGTCAACCGTACCTCTTTTGTTACATTCACAAAATGTAGTCCACCAATTAATAATAATGTTAAGAGTTGAAACCAGCTATAATAAAAGATCATAATTTGGCACCTGCACTCCTGTTATGGCGCCGCAGAACTTCTCGATAGACAGCTTGTTGATCTGGATATAATAATTGCTCGTACAGCGCCACAAATTAAACATACGCTCAGAGTCATACGCTAATAATTCTCGATGACGATTCCAGATGCACACCAAGTTTTACAAATTTACCAAATCACTAACATGAAACTCAATATCTGCGTTTGTGTTACCATGTCAACTGTCACTTGCAGAATATATTAGTATGGAGCAGTTGCTAGGCGACTATTATTATTACTTTTTTCATCCAGCATTGAAACGTCAAAAATAATGCGTTTTCTGTTTTAGGTTAAAAGTTAAATGTTGAGAGTTGAAAGTTGAAAATTGCACAGTTGAACTAACAATTACAGCCAGAATGATGTGTGAAAAATTCACATCGCTAATGTACGCCGTTTGGGATAAGTTGTGACCGACAGACATACAATCATACAGATTTCTACATGTATTTTGTGCTATATAGTAGAGATTTATGACCATATTGTTAATTATCAGAATTATGATCAATATTTACCGGAATTTCTTGTAATAATTGATCATAATTATTATTGTCGCAACACCTATTCTTCTATTGGGTTTGCTTTACAGTTGTATAGTGATTGTAAAATATTTTTTTTCTCTTCATAGGTATTTCTCAAAGTTGGCAGTCGACGCTGTTCTCAGATTAAAAGGTTCAGATAATTTGCAATCAATTCAGGTGATCAAAATCAAGGGTGGTCTCCTCGAAGATTCCTTCCTCGATGACGGTTTCCTCCTCGAGAAGAAGGTTGGTACATGTTTTATTTCTATTATTAATTCATTAAAAATTTCAGAATTCTATCCTTATTGAATGAATAAAACAATTAATTCTTATTTATTTATGTTTTAGTATGTAATCTAAGATGTGTATTAATGTAAACTATCCGCAGATTTAAAGATATATTTGTGTATTATCTGCAGGTCGGAGTACACCAACCCAAACGTGTTGAGAATGCCAATATTCTTATTGCTAACACCCCAATGGACACGGATAAAATCAAGGTATTCGGTTCAACCATCAAAGTAGATTCCATGGCCAAGATTGCAGAGCTCGAGGTCGCGGAGAAAGAAAAAATGAAAGACAAAGTTAACAAAATCCTAGCACACAAATGCAACGTATTCATCAACAGGTAGAAAATTATTTTATCTTAACATGTTTTCACATAAAATCCTGGCCAAGTCAATTCCTCATTTTGATTATTTTAACATATTAGATATTGGGCATGGTAGTTGGCGATGTCTCTCCTCCAATCAATTTCTTAACACGTTTTTACAGGTATTTTTTTTTGTAAAACCACACCCAAAAGTGGGTGATTTTTTAAAACCATTTGTAAGATGTGTGTTTTGTCATCTCCCTTGCACTAATAATATAAACCCCACAATTACTCATCTCCCACAAACATTTTGTTAAAAAAATAAAAATATTTTGCACATTGCCATTGCAACTTGCATTCAAAGCCAATTAAAAAAGTGCAGTAATTATATAAAACTATCACCTTATCATCAGCTATTTATATTATTTTACTCTTTGAATATTACTCTTTTCAGACAACTGATCTACAATTACCCCGAGCAGCTGTTTGCTGACGCAGGCGTCATGGCAATTGAGCATGCCGACTTTGCAGGAATCGAGCGTCTGGCCCTCGTCACCGGCGGAGAGATCGTTTCCACTTTCGACTCACCTGGAAAAGTCAAGCTTGGAAAGTGCGATGTCGTTGAACAGGTCAGGGAAATATTTACATTATTACCTAATGTGATCTCGCCAAGTCTGAGCTGTCGAAAAACATACCCTGCCCTATTTTTTAAGTTTATTAGTTGTTGTAATTAAGAACCTGCGTTGTATTATCAACAGTCGGATGTGTGCTGTCACAAATATACAATTGGATATGCACAACATAAAAAGATATAACAACGTTGTGGACATTATGGCATTGAGATTCATTGGACATATATGGAAATTGTACAACTGTATTGATAAAAAGAAATTTTGCTTCGACAAACAAGCCTACGATACTTCCTCAGTAGCTCACTAGCTGAAGCTGTGACAAGTTGTCTTTGAATAATTACTATTACATTCATTATGTCTGAATAAGAAAAACTTGGCTATTTTTATCAAGAACAATGGCTTCATCATTTTCACAGCACAGCCCTGAAACCAGCAGGATATAAACATTTAGCCCACCACATATTTGTCTATTTTTGAAACATTCTGTCTTTTCGCAATGCTCGCTTTGTACATGAAGTCCCAAAAAGACGAGCTATGTTATTCTATGTATATTATTTTGGTTCAATGAATGCTTGAAAGCAAAACACTGAACATTTATGATATTCAATTATTTAATAATACTCCAATTTATTTTACATGTCTATTGAGTGTAAAATTATACTTTAGCTGATAGTTTAATTTTATTTAGCTTTTACTTCCATGGTTAATTTTCCCATCCACCCAATTTTGCGAGACATTGTTTCTTTTACCCCTTTTGTTTTCTTTCACTTTTTTTTAAACTGTTATGAATACAATCATTGGTATTTCAGGTAAAAATAATGTGAAGGGACTTATCAATTGGTGCAAGTAAAATTTTGACAAGGTTTAGCAATATCGTGTTCAACATTTTGATGGATAATTTGTGAAATTTGCGCTATGATACGAATCGTTTGCTTTCCCACTCAACACTGCTTTGTCATCAGCGGGTAGACAGAGAAAAAAAATGATTTGTGTAGACATCGAATAGAAGGAAACCTAAGTAATTTATTTTCCCACTTTTAACAATAGTAGATGTGACAATAGCAGAAAACAAATGTCTGAGAAAGGATAGGACTCTTATGAAAGAATTTATTTGTACATATCTGATCATTTCGTTTTGGGAAATTTACATTAGCTGATTAACCTTTAATTATTTTCTACTTTGATTTGCCATTTTTGATAAGGTGTGGTCGGTGGTTGATCTGAACCATGTAGCCGTTTGTTGATCTAACGGACACATCCATCTCAGTCTCTATATTGTCCATTGTCCATTCAGAATGGAGAGTGTATCTTCGGACTATGTGGCTGATGATGCTCTTCATTGACATGTATGCATAGACTTTACCTGAAATTTTTTTAATATTACATCGTGTTTCGTTCAACATGTACTTGTAATTATTGTGTTACATTTACGTTTTTCTCGAAATCATTTATTTATCCAGAGATCTTGTTGTTCAAATCTGTTCCAATGCAAAAAGTTTCAATCAATGTTTCCTCTATTTCCTGGTAAAGTTGTCTTCAAACATCAACTGACGTTGCTAAGCTTGTGCGCTGATTTTTCAATGAATAATTAATACTGCAGAATCACAATGGATTGTTTCAAAAACATCTAGAAATGTATACTGTTCAATGTCGATTGCCTTGACCTACCTGTGACACTCGGAGCTTATTTGGGGTTTGCCTGTCCAGAGTTTGGATATATCCAAGAACATGTTATGTTTGCAATACTTTCTCACCTTCTCACCATTTTAAAAATGTCAAGGTATAATATGAAATTTCTACATACATATTTAGTTCCAGACTACGCATGCAAAGTTATTACTTTCTATATACATTATGGTCAAAAGAAAATGTTACATTATAGTATTCTTATGCATAACATACCTATACAGCCCCTTATTCCACCGCTGAAAGGAACATGACAGTACGGATGTCTCTTGGCTTTCTCTTCTGGGTTGAAACGCTCAGGGTCAAACTTGAGGGGATCCTTCCAGTATTTGGGGTTACGGTGGGTGTGGTAAGCGTAAATCATTATTTCCGTATCTTTGGGAATAGTCAGCTCACCTTAAAATCAAATAATATTTTGTTGACATCAATACTTAATATCAACTGTGTTTTGGCCAAATGATGTAACCCTCAAAAAATATTAACTTAAATTAATGATTGGATCTCATTTTAAAGATGACAGAGCAGGTCTCGGCCAAATGATGTAAATTAGAAAAAATATATTAACCGATTTTTGGAAGGGATACATCATTTTATATAGGTTTTAGGTTTAGAAATTCTAACCTGGCCACTTGATGTAAGTCACTATTATATCGACACTCCCTACGTATAATCACGTATCTGCAAACATGAGAATTTACATTGCATTCCAAAGATTCATATCGCAACTCACCATATAATGTTTTCGATAAAGATAGTTTATACTCTCTCCTGAAGAATTTCTATTTTGAGGGTTACATCAATTGGGAAAAACACCGTCGATATGTATATTCTTATTATTATGAATTGGTGGTATTTAGTACATTTCCATTTGTATTGAAGGTTTGCTATTCTGTAATTTTTTTATTTTTGTAGCTCCTTGCCACAAGTAATCAATTCCACGGCTACTCGTTATCTTTTGTAACAAGCTGCATTCTTCGATGGAATCATTGTTCAAAATGATAAAGAGAATCCGACAATTTCTGATATGAAAATATTTATCTTCACTTCTCGCTATCACTATATTTACGCAATTAAAAAAATGTTAAAAAAAATCATTACCATATTTCCTTGAAATGAGTTTATTTTTGAATCCATTAATAATGTTTTTTGTCTTTTGCCATTTTCCAAAAACAGTTAATCTTCTGACTAGGTAAAACAATCTAGTTTAATGCATAATTTAGCTACATATTTTCTACTCACCCATTTTGAAAGGCGCGCTGGCCTTCCTCGCCATGAGAGGGGCGATAGGGAACAATCTTAGAACTTCCTGTATAACCTTGTGGAGGTAGGTCATTTCGGTGAGATGATTCGGTTGCAGAGGGATGCCAGGATCGGCATTCTTACCGTAGATGGCTTCTTGTTCCTCATACACTTTCTGTTGAATATTCCGGTGCATCGCCAGCATTAGAACTGTGAAGCTGCTGATGACTATGGTTGTGTCTTCAGACTGGGTAGTCAAAAAAACGCTTTTAAGAAATGGGATTATTTAATGAAAATAACAATTTTCATCTCTTACTTAAAATACTTTAGGAAATAGAAGATTTTTATTTCGCTAAAAACTTTGATTCCCATAATCTTTCTTGGCCTGAGTGGTTAGTAAAAGCGTAAGTGGGTGTTTATGTATTTAATTTTTTGTCATTTGGACAATATGAGCTTTGCACTCGTAAGCCAATGTTTTGTATTAATTATTCGAAATATTGGGGACCCCTACTTCTTTTGTCTGTTCTTAATCTGTCTCTGTGAAGTCTTTGAGTCCAGACCCCCAAGTACGAAGTACTATTGCATTATCTAGCATGCTGGCCGGTACCAGTTTAAGCACTAATTATTTTTTATAAACTACAAAGGTACTCATTGAAATTCCACAGAACTTCTACCTATGATGGGTATGCCAAATTTATTAAGTTTGGCCGTAGAAAACACAAGGAAACGTTGCATACCGCTGTAAATAGAGTTGTCATCTCTTCCCTCACTTCAGTGTCAGAGAATATTCTTTGGCCATTGCTGTCCTTTGCTGAAAGCAAGAATTCTAATGATGTCTGGTTGTCATCTTCATCTGGAATTAACAAAAAAATAAATATGATCATTGACGGTCTGATAAATCGCCTTTTTCTACCTAGTCCCAATTATCGAATCCGTCGGATTTGACGTCATCATTGATTATGTATCCGACAAATTTTCAATTGTCTTCAGGGTATTGTTTCAGGGGTACATTATCGACTGTGGAAAGGAAAAAGGACGTAACCCACACCAAAAAATATTGTGTATAGCTCACACAAAAGTGCTTATATGCTTTATCTATCTGTATATAAATATATAATATATCGATTTTAGAAAGACAAAAGGACTTATCCCTCCGTCTTTTCAAAATAATTTTTTTCCCATAATCATAATGTATACAATTTAATACTTGTTTTGTTTGAGCTATACACAATATGTTTTGTGTGTGGGTTACGTCCCTTTTCTTTTCCACAGTCGATATGATTTAAATTATAGAACACATTTTATTTATTGAATCGCGGCATGTCTTGCACAGTAATCTGAAAAGGAAATATAGATGCAGTTATGTTTTTCAAGCACACTTGATCCTCTTTTTGCTCAGGGAATACATTCCATGGATCACCATGCGAAGAGTATGCAACCCTAAAACAGTGGTTTGCAACCTTTTTTCACCTACAGCACAGCAAAATTTTCCCAGATTTCCGCGGCACACCACAATTAAAAATGAAATACTCTGAAATTACATTAAATTATACTTTTCTTTTAAATATTATAGATTACAATTGAATTAAATGCGTGGGAAGAAATACTGGATTTGACAAATTATTTGATTTTTTTTTGCAATAAAGTAATATGCCGCTGTACAGCGGTTGCGGAGCACAGTGATGAAGTTTTATTTACCTTCAATATCTGTTTTCCTCTCCTTAATTAGTAAATCGTTCTTCTTCCTTATGATCGCCTCGTCCATGAAAATGTTGAACCGTGCCACACACTCTTTCTGAACTCTATAATCTTCAGTGAACTTATAAATAAAGAGGGGATGAAGCCACACTTTGTAGATTCTATCTGCTATAGTCTTGTATACGCTATAAATATCATAAACACTGATTATGCCATTGTTCATTGGTTATTAAAATGTTTTTAACATTTTTTTGTACTAATTCCACATCTTATCAAACAAACGGGATCGGTTTCGAACATCACGAGCATTTTTAACTAGAGTTAATAAAAGAAAAAAAAAACGTTTCAGTTGATGATAGAAATATATTATTAATAGTATTTAATAATCTTACCTTTGGATTTGTTTTTTTACATAAAGATTTTCTGGACTGTAACTGTGAATTCTTACGTCCATAATTACATCTGAAATAAAAAGCGAGCGATGAATTGGTACTCGCCTTATTGTAATAGAATGAACATACCTATTAATATAATTGTATCGAGATTGGGATGAATTTATTTTTGCATGACACTCTTTTATTGCTCATTTAAAGATCGTAAGATATATTTCTCAACTAAACTTTTTTTTTGTTTGCAGTGTCGAAGAAAAAATATTATATTGTGTAGTTGCAATTTTAACAAGAAAATATCTATATTCCATGCCAAGACAGCATGTTTTCTTCGTTTAATTAAATCCAATTCCTAAAATGTTCAAAAAAGGGGTCAAATTAAATAAAAACATTTTCACAACCCCGTTTCTATTGATGCCTGAGCTTCCCTAAAGTAACCCTATTTCCTCTGATGATCGGTCAATATATTGAACAACTATCTCCTTGGTCAATCCACATTTTTTTCTTTTATTTTACTCCAGTTCGTAATGTAATGAATCCTTTGTCAAATTTGTTATCTTTTCTATAAGCTTTGTATTGACTTGACTTTGGTTCCAACCCATGAAGTCGATTCACGCGCCCCTCTAAGTCTACTGGTCACTCCCTTTATCTCCTTTTTTATATACAACATAGCATTCTTTGTAAATATATAAAACATTAGATTACAATATATGTATATAACCATAATGTAAATAAAAATGAAAATATAGAAAAAAGTTAGAATAAATTCATATCGACTGTGCGAAGGCAAAGGGATGTAACCCTCACCAAATATTGTGTATAACTCATAGAATAAACGTGTTAATACGCTATATATATAATCGATGGTGTTTTGGCCAATTGATGTAACCCTCAAAAAATACCAGAATAATTTAATGATTTTATCTCATTTTAAAGTCGACAGAGCAGGTCGCGGTCAAATGATGTAAATTAGAAAGATAAATTGACCAAGGCAAACATCATATTATGTTTGTTTTTAAGTTTTAAAATTCTGACCCGGCCACTTGATGTAAGCCGTTATTATATTGACACTCGCTAAGCATAATCCCTTATCTGCAAACATGAGAATTTACAGGAGTGCATTTCAATTTCTGTTTTCGATAAAAACAGTTTTTACTCTCCTGAGGAATTTCAATTTTTAGGTTTACATCAATCACGATATAATATATCGAAAGGCAAAAGGACGTATATCTCCGTTTTTTTTTTAAATATTTTTCGATCATCACAATGTATACAATTTAGTACACGATTTGTGTGGGCTATACACATTATTTTTTGTGTAGGTTACATCCTTTTACCTTTCTTCAATCGATATGTATTGCTTTATGTTTGTTTTACCGCAAACCATATTCATGCAGCCGTCCTCGATGTTGTGGATGATGTTGAACGGCTCTCGGCCTACATGGTGAGCGATGGCTTCGGCGCACTCCCTCGCATGTGACTCGAATTTCTCTATCTGGTTTTCAAGGATGCGGCCTCTCAAAGGTAATGCCATCAGCTTGCGATGGATCTTGTGACGTTGTCCTGTCCACAATCAACTTAGATTTACAGATTCGTTGGAAATGTGGCTATTAAAGAGCACATTTCATATTTATTTCATTTCGAAACAAATTTTTTTCATTCCTCTTACATGTAAAGATTAATACAGGGAAATGAAGATTTATGAGAAAGTTAGTTTTTCCCGCTCTTTCATTGCAAAAGTTTTACTGAAGTGAAATCTCAAATTGGTTTTTTTTTTAATACAACTGTCAGAAATTAATTAAACATAAGTATCAGTACAGATTTGGGAATAGTATTTACGCTCGTTTTTTCGAAAGAATATATCATCTTTAGGAATCTTGTTCCTAACTTGTATTATTACAAAGATTTCGTTTCAGAATAGAGCGGCTGTCGGCCGCGATTGGTCGACGGCCAGTGAGAAAG
Source organism: Himalopsyche phryganea (assembly GCA_022494535.1). Classification (NCBI taxonomy): domain Eukaryota; kingdom Metazoa; phylum Arthropoda; class Insecta; order Trichoptera; family Rhyacophilidae; genus Himalopsyche; species Himalopsyche phryganea. The sequence continues at coordinate 1,834,998 of JAGVSL010000047.1, forward strand.
TGTTAACGTTTGTTTCTACTGACGGTTTCCGCATTCTGCCCGTGTTTATGCTTCTGTTATAGTATTGTCATGTCGTCCGGGTTGCCATCCATATTGATTTATCACCCACACATTTCTAAAATATCTTGGCAACATCATTTTCTGCTCTTCCTCCATTGAGATTTTTTTAACGATGTTTAGTATAACCATCACTCAATACATGTAATGGATATTTCACTGCAGTAATGAGAATAAAGTTTGATGCAGAATTTCGATACGAAAGTATTTTTTATCTTCTGAATAATCGGCCAATTTGAAAAATGTTATTTTATCATAGAATCATCAATTATCATCTAACTATGTATATATAAATTTTATGTTGCTCAAGTCTGGCCGTCTGAGCAACTGGTTCTTCCTCTTATCTCAAAAACTACTTTTTGTACCCATGTCCGCTCTCGATGTGGAGTATATCTCAACCGAAGTTTTTCTACGAAAACTTTTCACTCAGTTGCTCTACCTCTCTTTTTCGGAGAGAGTAAGGATACTAAAGTCGTAGGCTAATCGCTTTCACTACGCTCCATTTCAAAGTCAGATGGATGGGAGGTAATTTTAGACATAACAAACGTCCATGCTTTCTGAAACAAATCCATTAATCAGTAGAAAAATCATCTTACGAAACTGTCCGCACTATAATTCCAACCTGTAAATACTGCAACCGAAGCCAACGATGTTGACCACTCGGCTAAAAGCCCGGCTTACTGTTGCTGTAGTTTTACAGAATTAATTAAAATCTTTGTAAATCCTTCTCAGCTTTTTATTGCTACTGACATACTGACCCTCCTCTTAGACGTGCTTTAACGATTAATAAATTAATGAAATCATTAATTGTGCACGAGTCAAAAGCGTGTAAATCCCCGTATATTGTAGCTGTCGTTAGTTCATAGTTAATTGAACAATTAAATTGAATGAACAAGAAGTATGACCATGGTTGTCTTTTTATATCATTTCAAAACCGCATTCATTCAAATATATCATCGCTGCAAATCAATTTTTTATTTTTTTTTCATTTTTCCCCATTCCTGATTTTGCATGTATCGTTTGTGGAATGATAATAAATATCATGATAATTGTTTTTAATCAAAAAATAATATTATATTTGCTTGCCTGTTCATTTTGAATTCTTAATGTGGCCCGTCGGTCAAAAAGTTAGCCCAGGCCTGTGTTAGGCACATACTAGTGACAAGCAAGTGTCTTGAGTGAATATTATGGTGTTTAAATAAACCAAATAGAATAGATAATTTTTATCCAATTTCCGAATATATCAAAAAAGAACAGAATAAATTCTATTGGAATTCTTAGTCGCGCCATGCTCTTAATAGTATTAATAAATGTATTATCTTACCGTTGGATTGAATGAGTCCGAATCCGATACAATCTGTAAACACTTTGTAGAAGTCGGCCTTGTTCGATGTCATGGGACTCTCCATAACAACCTTTGTAAGATAATAAGAGATTATTACAATATCGTCGCCCTGGAGTCGCATTGGAAGTGGATAGAGCTAGTTCATATTTTCAAAATTTAGAGACATGGATGTTTGAAAATCTTAAGTCGAGTTAAACTCATGTTTCACAACCATAAAGTTGTGAATGGCTCTATGCCGCTTGAGTCTATTCTCCACTGAGGAGAACATGGACAATAATTATTAATTGAATGGACAATTCCATGTTGCATGGATCTTTTCACAAATGTATTTTGTGTATTAGATCGTTGAGCAAATTTGAGTGAAATAAACTTTCCTGTGAAAAATCAGCTATTTTTCTTGAACATAATATTCTTTATTATTTTTTTGAAAATCGTTGTCAATTAAAAATGTTTTTCAAATTTGTCTGGACTACCTCTATTCAATTCCAAGGCAACGGATTATTAAAAAGAATGGTTAATTGATTACTGGTTAGGATTACATCATCGGTTCGTGCGGATAATTAGTGATATTCTAGAGAAATATTAAGCATTCGAGTTTTTGAACACAATTTATGTATATAAAAAAGAACGCAATAGTGTAAGCGAGCCTGAGGACGTGTCCCATTTTTGAATCTGAGTAATCTGTGGTCTAGTGTTAAAATATTTTCAAGGTTCTAGTCATGGCAAGGTCAGCATAAAATTACGATTTTTTCGATTTAGTATTGGGTGTTTTAAGCATGATGTCTTTTCTCTTTGAGTTGATCTCGAGTGACTTAAACGATTTTCACCGAGTTTATCTCATGTGGTTTAAACACTTAACAATATTTGGCGCAATGGCAATGATTAGCTGCAGTGCTAAATATGTTTTAAATTAATAAATCTGAAGAAAAGTTGCATTAAGAACGTAGTTTTTCTTACGTCTTACTATATTGTATTAAGTTTAAATATTTGTGACGAAAAGATATTTAAAAATATATACAGTCACTCTCGATATAGCACGATTCTATTTCTATAGTTAACATGTCTTTTATTAACTATATACATTTATATCAATCTGACTAATTACAAATACATCATTTGTCACAATCCATTCGTACAGATTTACATACCGTGCTATAAGGCAGTGCTCCGCAACCTTTTCTCACCCACGGCACACCGCAAAAACCAATATGTAATTTTCATAAACAGAATTTATTTTTACCTTTTTTTATTTCATCAATTTAAAATAGATAGCATTTTTTTGATAATTATAACCAATTTAACACTTTTAAACGTAGTCAGGTGGTTGTTAACCTTTTCGAAGTAACACGTTTGATGATATTTGAAAGAGAAAAATGAGTATCTTTGAAAATAACAGATTAAAAAAATACGTTGTTAAAAGCTGGAGTTAAAAAATCAACTAAACTAGACAACATAAAAAATTATAATTTATAAATGTCACCTGAGCTTATCGGCTTTTGCTGATTTCAGTAATATTATGTGACATGGTTTATTTCTTCCTTTATATTTTGTAGATTGTATGTAAGTGAGTTGATTTTATTTTCGCTTTTCGAAGGCATTTCGCCGCGGCACACCTAGCATCGTCTCGCGGCGCACACCGGTTGCAGAGCACTGCTATAGGGGGTGGACTGTATTTCCGAGAGAGTTGAAAACGGTGTTCTCCAGAAAATAATTTTCCGGAAACGGAAGCTCTACATTTTATATAGTCAAATTTAACTGGTCGCACCTGTATATCTTCGGGCTTGTCAATGCAGATGTGGAATTTTGGTCCTAACCAATACCGCACGGGCGAATCATATTTCGAATGGACTTTGTAAAATTTTTCCAAAAGCTCTGGAAATAATAAACACATTGCTCGTCTATTAATTGTTTACGAATCATATTGACGGTGTTTTGGCCAATTGATGTAACCCTCAAAATTGGAATTGTTCGGGAGAGAGTAAAAACTATTTTTATCGAAAACATTGTATGGTGAATTGTATAATGAACCTTTGAAATGCACTCCTGTAAATTATGTTTGCGGACACGGGATTATACGCAGGGAGTGTCGATATAATAGTGGCTTACATCAAGTGGCCGGGTCAAAATTTCTAAACCTAAAACCAATGTAAAACGATGTTGTCCTTCCAAAGAGAGGTCGTTTTATTTTTCTAATTTACATCATTTGGCCAAGACACCTGCTCTGTCGTCTTTAAAATGAGATAAAATCATCAACTTATTCTGGTATTTTTTGAGGGTTACATCAATTGGCCAAAACACCATCGATTATATAGACGATATTTTCGGTCCGCAATGCAATACGGCGAGAGTAATTTTTAATTTTTAAATATGGCACTATTAGATATCCATTTGTAGTCTTACGTTTTTGGGGCACCGCAAACATCAGCATGTTGCCTATGATCGGAAAAGCTTTGGGTCCGGGAAGCTTGCCCGAAAGAGTCAGTGGATCCTTGTAAGTATTCCATAGATTTTTCACTATCACCAGAAGTGTCACAACACAAAAAACTAAAATCAACATTTTTACTGTTTTTCTTTAAAAATTTCTTGTATCACTTGATGAGTTCAGGATACACTTTAGCGGCCACCACAATCACCATATTACGACTCTGGTTTTAATTTTTTTTGTGTTAGAGGCATATATTTCACAATATTATTTGTCCCACCCGAGATGATTCTTGAAAAAAAATACGAAAAAATGATCACACTGTTGTATATTTTTCATCGTCAGGTGCTGTATTGTATGGCATCACTTTTAGAATCTCTTACTGGTCATCGGTAAGTGGTTTGGTAAGTGGTCTTGAACACAGCAAATATTATTTATCTTCGGTTTCAAGCCAGTATCGATGATGTTGTTATCCAATATCAGGAATATTTATCGACTTCCCAGCCCAAGTCCTCAGTGTTCTGGGTAATCAGGGACACCTCGATTAGGAGGTGGCAGTTGGACTACGCACTTCGGTCTTGGCAAGGGAGATGTTATGAAAAAACATTGCATACTTATGTTCGCTACACCTATTTGATGAAGTCCAGAGCTCAGTCGGATTGAGGAAAGTTATCTACCACTAAAGGATATATTTAATTTTGAAGTATAGTTAAATACACATTTGAAACCGTCCAATATCGAAGCGTATGCGAAATAGTTATAGACAGTCTCCTGCATATATATCGTTGTCTCCAAAATAACTAAATTCGCTGTTTAATTAATTATATTAACCCGACAAACAAAAAATAAAATTCGAACAATAATCTCAAAATGATCGATCACAGATGGAGATAACATGAATCGCAAATGGGGCTTTGATTTTAAGTTGAAATAGAAAATTAATTCTTACCATTAGTTTAAGAAATAATAACAATTATTTAGTACTGATATATAAAGCAGCATTTAAAAAAACATTAGCTATATATAACCAATTTTATATGCTTGTAAAAATTGTGTTTTCCGCACTTGACCGCGTAGCTCACCTCAATGCCTCCAACGCCAACTAACTGGTTCTTAGAATAACTATTGGATGTTGGTACAATGCATAATATACTAAGGAATTTACTTCACTATTCCATGACAAGTTTTTCCGAGGAAAATGATCTTTATTTACCTTATTAAGTCGATAATTATATAGATATCTTTATTCACGGCATGCCATACTATTCTGTTAGGAGGGGTTTCAACTATTTTATAGATTACTTTTCGTAAAATAGTTGAAACCCCTATTATTTTCCGTTATGAAAAATTAGATTTTCTGAAATTGTCCAATTTTCCGAAACGAAAGTGACTTGAAAGTACTTTACAAGCAACTTTTCTAACGGAGACAGATAACAAAGAAACATTAACCTGTTTTTATAAATATGTGCATAAAATTTGTTTGAACCGCTAATGCACGGGCAATTTTTTTTGAGTATTAAATATCATTATTTGAATATTAAATGTAATATTTCACTACAAGCTGGTTACTCCACCATCAACCGTTATTTGAATACCTTGGTATTAAAGTCGGACAAACGCCAAATGCTACATCCCACGAAAGTCTTGTTTTTATTGTTTGTGGTAATGCAAGCAACTCATCAAAAGTATCAGAATCCAATGGTTTTATATAGATTTTTGAGTTTAAAGTTCGTACATAGTCTCAAAAGCGGACACTTAACATCCATCTAAATCAGTGGACATATACACATTGACCAATCACAGAGCTAGAATTGCTTTAAAGTGTCATGGCTGCCGGGCTTGATGGATTGTGGAATATGTATGAAATAAAAAATCACTTCGACATTTTCGTAGATGACTTATGTCCCACTTAAATACCAATGTACTCATCTGTATGCAGCCAAATAGCCAGCTTTATACAAAGGCGCTTCCACGCGCGGTCAGGTGGATTGTTTACTTTAAAACGAAAACTCACTTTCAAACGAGAATGTCACACATACTCTTTATCGTTTTAAATCACACAAACCACCCGATCGCGCACCGAAGCGTCTTTAGGGATTCAGTCTCAAATTTTGTATAGTTTTTAGATTATTTTATAGAAATTTAGTTTAGGATGGTATTTTAAAGTGACGATTATGGGGTTCTGGTGAGATGTTTTTGTATCGTAATGTCGGTTCTTTTCTATGGTTGTACTTTTATACTGTCGTCGGGCTGTATTGTTTTCCGCCTCTTAATTAATGACTGCTTTTCCCGGACGTTCACCTTTATAATTACGTATGCGGAATTGGCTTCGTCTATATTGATTAGTTCACACATAATCTGCACTAGCCACCGCTTGATTTGCGGACTGCTTTGTCGGGGCGTTTTAACCTTTCTAATTACTTACTCCCCACACGTCTGTGTATAAAGCCGGCTATTGTGTCACGGGCGCCTTCTATAACGCAATAACGATCAAGAAAAGAAACGAATTTATTCATCATGTTCTTGGTCCGATACAGAGCTGCACGAGACCGATATTTTAATCACGCATCATTGTGCTTTTGCAAAAAAACTGCAATACATTTTGTGGAAAGTTATTTCAGTGCTGAATGTATGATGCATTATATCTACCATGTTTTGGCCAATTGATGTAAGGAGAGAGTAAAACTGTTTTTTATCGTAAACAGTACATCGTGAGTTGCGTTATGAATCTTTGAAATGCACTCCTGTAAATTCTCATGTTAGCAGATACGGGATTATACGTAGTGAGTGACGATATAATAGTGGCTTACATCAAGTGGACGTATCAGAATTTTCAATCCTAAAACCAATGTAAAATGATATTTCCCTTCCAAAAACTGGTCAATTTATTTTGTTAATTTACATCATTTGGCCGAGACCTGCTCAATGTTCCCTCTAAGCTGCGCACGCAGCAGCTTGAAAATTCTCGCGCACTCGTCCAAGGTTTGCGCGCACTCCAATACAGCTATTCAAATTATCGTAAAATTGAAATAACCCGAACAGTACATTTTTTTTAAGAAATTATATTTATGCATCAAAAAATTTTATGCGGCACAAATTTCTGCGTCGCATTCATTTATGATTAAGAAAATACGAGTAGGTTTTTTTTTTAAATAAAAAAGACTAGCCGACACTATTCTAAATATAAAATCATCATTTTTAGAGGATAAATTGAAGGGGGGGGGGTCAAGGACCGCCACGGGTGGCACAAACCCTAGCTACACCCACTGTATAGTTAATGTTTTTGTTGCCATGAAATATTCAAATTTATAAAATAGCATCTAAACATTGAATTGTTTTTTTAACCCTCAAATGTCGAAACGTTCAGCTAGTAAATCAAATACATATATTGCATAGTTTCTCCAAAAGTAAGAAAGGTTGTAAAGAATGCAAATGGCTTCACGGATCAGTTAAAACTGAAATGCCATCTAATTAGAAATTGAATATTAAGCATATATAATGAGAGTTAAATCTTACCTATTACCAACAAATTGAACAAGAAATTGATTTAGATAAAGTATTATAATATATAAATAGTTGTAAGGAACGACAGGAAAACTATAAAATTTTAAAATTTAAAATTTTAAAATTTAAAATTTTAAAGTAATAAAGTATGTAGTTAATATTAATGACAGACTATTATTTACTTCATTCTGTTTTTTTTTTTTGTTCATTTTTTGTTTCATTTGTTCTTAATTTGTGATTGATTTTATTTTATGTGAATAAACAAAATGAATTCTGTTATTTATGTTTTAATACAAATTATTGTTTTATAAATTATTAAATGATAATAATTTAAACATAGTACACAGAGCAAAACAAAAAAAAACATTTTTTTATATTAAATATTCAAATATGACATGTTTGCAAAATAATTGAAATTATGCCGCGCACTTGTTGGAGTGGCCTGCGCAGCCTTTAAATTTTCCGGGCAGGTAACCTCTCGTATTAGAGGGAACATTGGACCTGCTCTGTCGTCTTTAATATGAGACCCAATCATTAACGCATTTTCGTATTTTGTGAGGGTTACATCAATTGGCCAAAGCACCGTCGAGATACTCTTACGCCACTAAACACACAAAAATATTTTCGATTTTTTTTTCTTATAAAATGGGGCCGCTATTAAAAACAGGTTGAGAATCCGGGCGTTAACAATTTTAATACGTAGAGTAATTGTACCCCGGTGATGATGGCCTTGTCAATATACGTGACATAAACAGGTCCACCTTGTTACGATTATTACGAGTGCGTATAGTGCACACTGTCTAGGGCTTATGTTTATTGACAATATGTGTTTGAAATTCCTTAATTCTCATCAGCGATTTATGTCATTGAAAGATCGGTTCCTATCTTGCTTTTATAAGCACCGAAATATGAAAAGTCAAACATGAGATTTTATGACATTTTTTTCCAGGGAACCTCGAACCGAAAACCGTTAAAAACCCTTATTTTTGCTGGAACGAAAACTGGAACCGAACCGATATTTATTTCGCATTTTTCGAAGTCAATTTAAATGATAAGATACATTATCTATATCAAATAAAGTTGACTTAATATGATGAAAATATCATCGGACACATTATAGATTGGCTATCAAAAGTTTGCGATTCAAACATCACCTGTGTGTAAATACACCCACACGTATAAAAATTTCAAGAATAGAACAAAACTTATAGATTCTTTTAAAATTAGCAAACCCACAGAAAGTCCAAGTATGAATAAAGAATGAAATGTATTTTAGCTACATCAGAATCTGTCCGCTCTCTATTCTGCAGTGCGTCAGCGGCAAGCCGCACTCGCTGGGAAATATTCTACTTTCACATTTTAATTATGTATGTGATCACCTTAAGTTATTGCGAAAAGTCGTATAAAGAGAGGTATGGAAGGTGTGGGTGTATTTACATTACTTGTTAATATTTAAATACGAGCTGAACCGAACACAGGAAATGAACCGATACATTTTATTTTTATAGAACCAGCACGAAATTACGGTTCGGCTCCCTGTTTTTTTTTTCACACGAGCTGCTGAAAATGCCTTCTCAGATACTGGCAGCTTGCGAGTATTGTTTTGGCGAACAAACCAATGTTCCGCCAACTATAATTATAGCGGCTGTAATTAAAATTTTAACATTTCTTATCCATTCGGAATTCCGGATGCACTATTCAAATTCTAATAATTAGAAAAATTACTTCAATGTAGTTGCCAGTAATTTTTATTTTAATTACCATCTGATGACAGTAATTTGATCGTTAATGAGAATATTATTGAACTCTTGATTTACTATGTCAATCTTCATTTGCGTCGATATTTTTTTCTTGTTTCATCACATCGCTTTTCATAATTATATTGAATTATTTTATGAGTATAATAATATGGTATTGAATTTTCATTAACACATTCATTGCTAACACCGCGTTGACGGTAATTAACAGCTGTATGGCAATCGATACGGCATTAATATCTAAGTATGAATTAACGGATATTTTATGGGAGAATGCTGTCAGCACCGTCGGAAATAGTAGGCGACGGCAGTCAGGGGATTAATTGTTAGCGATTCGCTCGTTTTATTGAAGTGTTGTCAATTGCAGAAAATTGATATATTATTATAATGGTCCGATTAGGAACGGTGGACAAATTATTTATCTGTAAAATGTTTAAAAAACATCCAAATTTGAATCAATTGACAAAATTGACGCTTGCTATTATAGAAATTTCTTCTGTTGAGGACTAAACTGAAATAAGACAATATTCTATAAACTACCACTTCATAGGAGACTTATAATATTTGGACACGTAATATTTTAATACTTTTTGTATTTATTTTGAAAACGTAGTTTTACGTCGTACACATCCTCATGTTTTTGTTTCAGCTTGCTTTTGAATTGAACATTAGCTTCAAAGTGGCGTCATTTTTCACTTACATGATATTGTATACATGTTCGTATTTTGAAAAATCCCCCTATATGTTTACTTATCCAAATGGAAAATCATTTGAGAAACTTTGTAACAATTGTAAAGAAGTTCGCGCCCATGTTTTGTATGAAATTACTGCGGTAGGTTTATAATTAGCTGAATATGTAAATTAATAATTATAATTTAAAAAAAATATTGGCGGCTGATGCGAGGTATTAGAATATGATATTTAAACTCGTAAAATACACAGTTCTTTTTTTGCGTTCTATTTCTAATTCAAATAACCGTCGCGAAATAATCTCAACATTTTTTTTAAATGACGCAATGTTTACCAGATCTCAGGGATTGCATGTTACGTGCTTAGAAGACATCGACTTTTAATTGTTGATGTTGCTTGTTTATATGAAGTGTTTATAAGTATTTAAATATAATTGATTTTATTGCCCATATCAGGGGTCTACGAAACTTTTTAGCGTAAGGGCCACCCTGTCTACTGCACTTACACTCAAGGGCCAAGACTTAGCTATTTCATCATACCTACATACTGTAGTTTTAAATTGAGCGCGCATTTTGGTTGGTACCTACTGGCAAGTGTCAAAGACATTTCATTGCGTCGTAGATAGCCGATAGCCGACAAGGAGAAAACCAGCTTCTGCCTGATTTATACTCATATTAAATCCTTTAGACAAAAAAAATGATTGATCATTTGCTTAAATTTGTTTCTTAAATTTCCGCTTTCGGCACTACTTTTCTGTGTGAAAAAAACTGTGGCGGGCCGGATCAGTAGTGCTCGCGGGCCGATGTTGGAGACCCCTGATTAAGAACATAATAAAGACCTGGTAATGATCATAAAAAATTCTTTCATAAAGATGAACGAATTCTTTATGATCTTCAATTTAATTACCAATAATTATCATCGCAATACATTATTCATTTTTCTACCCACTGGCTCCCAACATTTTTGGAATTGTGATAACTTTCTCAAATTGCTTGCTCTTGCAGGAGTTATACCGGTGTTGAGCAAAAAATAATACAATAAGCAGGAGTTAATTCACATATTTAAAATATATACGATTTGTGTGGAATGAGGTTTATAAATATTTTTTTTTTTGACTATTTCTGTATGTGAAGTTATCTGTATTGAGAATGAATCGAAATAAACAATCCTGATAAGGGATTGCAATACCGGTATCGAAACCGGGATCAAGGTATTTTAGCTGCTTTTTCACCAACGAAATCTTAATTAATGAAGCGCAGTATTTATGAGCCGTCAGCCACTTCCTGTCCTAGACGTCATTGTTGCAGGTCGATATTTTACTTGAATGCATGTTTAGTCTCACATGCATCATTAACCTACCAATTATCGAATCCGCGATCATTGAGATCCCAATTGGAAATAATGTTTTTTTCTCATATTGATAAGTTTGTTCCATTGATATATTCTTCCGGCATTGCATACCCTAAATCTTGAGTAAATGAGAAACGCGCAAATTAGTAATTTTAAAATATTACATGTATATTTATATTTATGATGCATTTATAACAATGGCAGACTTTGATCTATAATTGATCTGCCATATTAATTTATATCAGTTGTTCATAACCTTTTAATTTTTTCAATTTATTCAACTTATCGCGAATAGTATAATATTGGAGTTGTGCACCGAGTTAAAAAAGAAATATTTTTAGAATTTGTATTTTTATTTATTTACTTTGGAAATCCACAAAATTTTAAAACATCACATCAAACTGGATTTGAAGAGCGGCTTATAAATTATTTCACATATTTAAACATTTTTAAGATATTAGAATTTCTTAGTGTGTTGTGGCTTCAATTTAGTTTAATTAGCAGCGAATGTGTCAAGCAGGAGTCTACTGCACAACTTATTGAATGATTATTAGTCACTCATTTTTTGACGATTTTATTTATTATTAATCAGACAATGTTGCATTTGGAACTTGACCTAGAGGTTTTCTATCGATTCGCCAGTAACTTTGTGTGAAGTTTATCTTTAATAAAAAATTGATAACTTAGTTATTCCATTTGGTTTATCTTGTTTCGCCTCTTTAAGAAGCATCTTCAGACATATTGCAAGATATTTATGTCAAAGGTAGACATTATATTGAATGTAAAACTTAGAATAATTGTCCACCTTTGAAATAAATAACCTTGCGATACGGTTAGTCTGAAGGTGCTTCTTAAAGAGGCGAAACGTGTCACGTTAATGATAAACCAGGTGGAATAACTAAGTTATCAATTTTAATTTTATTTGGACTTGGAGATCACTGTCAGATAAGAGACTGATTTGTAATAACTGTAGCCGTATTCCATTGTACATGTCCAAAGTTACTTAAGTGACATCTGTGATGTCGTTATGACAACTATGTTGAAGACGCTTTGTTGTTAGACATTGGCATAAGAACTAAAATATAATTTTTGCAGTTATAATGAAGTTCTTAAATTCAAAAGGCACTCATTCAAATTAAAAAAAAAACCAGAAAATGTTCATATCCCATCAAAAAATATATTGTATGATTGAAAATAATTGTTGATGATTTCATGTTTTTTTATGTTGACTTTTAATTATTAATTAATTTTACTAAATTCAGGGATGCTGAACCCATTCACATTAAAAATTTGTATTTGAACGTTATTATTTTTTCTTTCACAGGTAATGATCGGTGAAGAAACTCTCCTTCGTTTCGGAGGTGTATCTCTTGGACAGGCTTGCACCGTTGTGGTGCGCGGTGCTACTCAACAAATCATTGACGAAGCTGAGAGATCTCTCCATGATGCTCTCTGCGTGCTGGCTGCCACAGTACGCAGTTCGCAGATTGTCCTTGGAGGAGGTAAAACTCCTTTTTCTTCATAATAATTTATCTTTTGGAATAAATCTTACTTAGCTTCGTCCCCATACACACATCAATATGATCAAGCAAAAAAATGTTGCGATAGTTTTTACGATTTCGTAAGGTAATTGGGGAATATTTTTCCTGGTTAGTTTTTGAAAAATCATGTGCATCCAAGAGAATGGATTCAAATGTTGATGTTATTCACCTGTTTCTGAACCGATTCAGAAAAACCGTTAGTTTTTATAATATTACTAGATGTGTACTTTATGTATGAATATTTTTTTTGTGTCCCCAGGATGCAGTGAAATGCTGATGTCAACAGCTGTGGATGCAGCAGCAGCCCGTATGCCTGGCAAAGAAGCAGTGGCCGCTGAAGGATTCGCACGTGCCCTCCGTCAGCTGCCGACTGCTATTGCCGACAACGCCGGATACGACTCCAGCCTGCTCGTCGCTCAGCTCAGAGCCCAGCATGTTCTTGGACAGAACACATCTGGACTGGGTAAGTGCCTTAATAAATTTTTTCACCCTTCAATAAAGTACAGAAAATAAGTATCTATAGTATATAGAAAAATCTTATCTTTGTTATATTATTATTATTTTAATCGTATTATGTATATTTATCATTTTCTGATGAAGTTTGAGTGTTGAATTTTTCCGATATTACAAGCTGAGTTTGCTCTGCTTCATTATAAAATTCATTATTTTTATTATTTTATTTGTTTCAGATATGGAAGAAGGTAAAGTAGCCTGCATGAGGGAGTTGGGAATTACAGAGTCGTTCGTTGTGAAGAGACAAGTCCTGCTGTCTGCCGCCGAAGCCGCCATCATGATTCTCCGAGTGGACAATATCATCAAGGCCGCCCCCAGGAAGAGGGTGCCCGACAGGCGTGCCTGTTAAACAGTAACAAATTTCTATCTTCGTGCACCAAAGCAACGGTCTTATATCCAGTTTTTGACAGATCAATGACGTGGAAGTTTTTAAAATCAGCGTCAACATGTGACTGATTTCTGTTGCTTTTTTTGTTTGTTACGAAATTATAATCTCATGCTTCATCGTCATTTTATAATGATCGCTTTTCACCTCATTATACTGCTTAAGAATCGTTGTACACATTGTGTTCAAAACAAACAAAATAAACAAAATAATTTGTTGATAATATTCAGAATCAAATTGTAATGTTCATTTTTTTGTCATCACATCTGAATAGCTCTGTTAACTGCGAATACTTACTATATTATTATAGTTTTAAACGTATTATCCTAACATTATAATAATTATGATTTGTGAGGATAGTGCTGTACGTATCCTAGTGCATTTCTAGAATTTAATCGATCAAAGCGAACAATGTTTCCGATCACAACATAAGTTTATGCTTTGACTTTCTTTCCGAGTTGTTTTTGTGTTTTACAATTGCATTGATATTCTGCGGAATTTTTACATCATCTACGGTGGAGTTACATCATTAATATTTGTGATATTTTTGTCATCTATCAAGTATTCAAATATTGTATTCAGAACGCTGTAATTTATAACTATACCTTAATTAATACAATAAAAAATATTTTAATTAACAACATCAGATTTGTTCATACATTTATTTATATTAACCATTTCTGTAGCTATCGTTTCTAGACGTTTGTCCTATTCAGCTGCTGCAGGGTTATGGGTTCAATTTACCCGGCAAACACTTATGCTACGTTGCTTTATCAATTGAATTGTGGATGTGCGATGAGTAATGTAAAATAAACGCAAGTAAAATCAATGTGATGTATAACCAAGCCTGTCATGACTCTGATAGGACCCTGACTAGTGTGGGGCAGATCATCGAGAGGGTTGACAGCTTCAGATACTTCGGTGTACACATCCCGAAAGACGGTAACACAAAGAAGGAGCTCGCTTTCTGATTAAGAATAGCCGGAGCCACATTTAACTGGACGCAGACCGTCTGGGACACGCAGCTGTACACGATTAAAACCAAATGCTATTTGTTCAACACTTACATTCTACCTGTGCTGCTTTACGGTAGTGAATCATGGCACCTGACAAATACTCAGAGACACCATATACTGAGTTTTGAGAGTAGATGCTTGCGCCGGATACTGGGGCTGAAGTGGATTGACTTTGTGAGGAACCTGGAAATTAGGAAATGGACCAGGCAACGCCTTGTCACATCAGTGGTCATGGAGAGACGTTGGAGAACTGGATGGGTCATGTGCTGTGCCTCAATCCTGCTTGCCTCTCCTTCCGACTGGTGGGATTCCGCTGTCCTGGAAGAACATCGGGTACTATCCGTAGAATGTACTCGGCGGAGCTGAGGGATTCTGGCGTGTATAGGAGGCAGCAAAGCCATTGACGGGTGACAGGGAATCATTGGGGCACCACGTTGTAGCCATATGCTCCACATAGGGAATGAATATAGTCGAAGAAGATGAGTAATGTAACGGAAATGTTGAGTAATCAAAAATCTTTTGGAAAGTGTCTTATTTGTGTTCAAATTGAATTTTTTTATGGATCCATTTGAAACATGTTTTGTATAAATCAAGGAAGAGGTGTCTACAAAAGGGATTCCAATTATTCGTCATTATCAACTATTCAGATATCGAATAATAAAACTTCGAAAAAAATATTCGAATGTATTCATGTAATATCTTGAATAATTGGATAAAGGGTCAGATGCCTACATCTTATAATAATTTACGACTAAATCTTTTCCCACTTCTGTCAAAACCCAGATAGAGACAATATAAATAAAAAAAACTGCCTGGGGCATTCATTATTGTTCGTGAAATCTGGAGAAATTGTTATGTGGTTTTTCGTCGATTTTGTAAAATATTTCATGAAAAATTATTTCAAATAGTCTAATCAAATAACTCAATGTAATAATTAAAGCTATATATTATAAAAATAAAACAATATTTGTTTGTACTACTTCCAAATGTTTATAATGTTCAAGTGCGTTATCAACTGATCCAATCAAAACATGGCTATTTATATAAAATTCAGTGTTAATAATTTACAAGGTATACAAAACAGTTAACATTAACGAAATTAAATAGTTAAATGTTAAGGACTTCTTTCAAATAAATAAATACTAATCTGAAATAAAAAATAAAACTACATTACAAGTTCATTAACTGAGCAATTTTTCTTTAATGACTTCCTTATGCCTAAATATTCATTAAGCGTAATAGCATATTGGGAATTTAAAAAAAATACAATTTAAAAACAACGAAATATTAAATACGTAATTAACGTTAACACTAAACTGCCATGGTAAATGGAGAACGAAGATAGGCCAAGAGCATCCAAAAAAAATATCTGAAAAACAAAATCAAAGAGACCAGAATCCATTCTTACAAGTTAAATTATAAATATAAATTTATTGATATAATACAGATTGTGGATAGATTAATGAATCGGGTATAAAAGTGGGGAAGACGCGAAGACTGCTAATTCAATAAATTTGAATTGGGCAAAAATTAATATCTATTTATTTCTAGTATATTAGTTGAAAATATTACAGGTTACAGATACTTGGGAAAACAACCCTACATTTGCTAACTCAATGATCTTCTGATTGTCTTTTTTACTTGGATTAGTCATGTTTGATGAGGTGTGGTCGGTTTTTGATTTGTACGATGTAGCCATTTGTTGATCTGACAGACACATCCGTCTCCACTTCGATATTGTCCATTGTCCAATCAGAATGGAGAGTGTATCTTCGGACTATGTGACTGACGATGCTCTTCATTGACATAAGTGCATAGAGCTGACCTGAAAATCAAACGTTATTACACGAACATTAAAAAATGTTACATCTTTTGTTTTATGTCCGACTACATTGTGAAAATAATAAATAGAGTACATTGGTTGAATTGGCATTTATTCTATTATAACAAGGTAAAATATATTATTATTTAGTTCCACAAGAATTGCTAAATATAGTCAATAGCAATTTTATAATTCTTGTTGGACCACTTGGCTATTTATACCTCTATATCAACTGATAATGCTTGCGATGAGCGAAATCGGTTCTGATATATATAAAAAATGTGGAAGTGGTACAAAACAATGTTTGTGTTTTATTTTTTTAAGGTATAATTTCCACCAAGAATTTACAGTTAACACCTTAAATGTGTGTGGCGATTGTAACAAGGATTCGTGAGTCAGAGTGTGTAATCAGATAAGTTAGAAATTTACATTTTAAAGAGTCAAAACAAAGTCTATTATGTAAATATATTTTAGTGTTGATATATCGTTTCAAGAGTACATATCCTGATTCTCGGCATTTGTCTTACCTTTACCTGCACGGTAATTACTTGCTTATAAATTTAAAAAAAAACTCTTAATATGGTGTTGTTATATCATATAATTTTACAATAAATAATAATATATACTTGCAAGTTCCACAACTCTACAATTGGAAGTGAAATTTGGCGCCTTAATTTCGAATCTCTTAACCGTCTTCTTTTAAATAATAAATACATACACAGCATAGGGTCGTTTCGCCAATGCTCAGCCAGTTAAGCGACAGGTATACTTTCAAAAGGGATTTTGAGTCAATGAATGATAAATACATATTTTTTTCGCTGTTATTCCATTAAACAGGGATTAAACAATGTAACCAACATAAAATTAAATAGTTAATATTGTACCAAGCATAAAATAATAGAAGTTTACAAAAAAAAAATGCCAATTGTCCCAGTGGTCGGCCCCCAAAATCCAATGGTCGGTCTTTCGTTTCCCAGTGTTCGGCCATCACTATGAAACTTCATGAATATCGCGAAATAATCTACTGATAGACAGAACAATAAGAAACATAATGATACAAAGCATGACAATATAAAGTATATTTTGTTTGCGATCCCCATACAACATGAATTTGTCGAAACTTGTGAAGTAAAAATGTACTTTTTTTATCATATAGGTCAGTATAGTGCAGATATACATTGGCAAGTGGCAAGACTACCTACACGAAATAAAAATCTGTTTTTTTTAAATGTATCCACTATTATTTAAGTTGTAAGCTCAAAAGGCCGACTACTGGCGATGGCTGACTTTAGGAACAAGCACCCTATATCGTGCAGTTTATTGCCCACTTGTCAAAATAGGCAATAAACTGCTATGTTAGTCATGTGCTGGATGTTAGTCATTATTATGTGTTTCACATTTTTATTTTATTTTGAGATGTCATTAGTAGAGTCAATATAAATGCAAAGATTCATTTGATTTTTCCAATATACTATTTTAATTTTAGAACTAGTGTTTCTTTATTTTCATATGCAACATTATACGCTTCCCAAAGTATTTTGTTTGAAGGCATTACTTTATATGGTTAAAAAGGTATGATTTTTTTGCAATCCATTCGCAAATTTGATTCGCGCTCGAAATTTGCGGGATTACGTGTATGTTTTGCGCGAAAACAGCGGTTGCCTGAGTGTCAATGTGAAGAATCATCTTGTAGCTAAATATTCTTTAAACCTAATTTTAATCTTTTGTCTTATTGACTAATATATTTTGCTTTATAGTAATTGTGTTTCAAGCCAATTGGCTGACTTTTATTTCCTTTCCTCTTTTAAATAAATACTTCTGAAAGATGGAGAGTAAAATGCATCAGTAAGAACTGAACCTGTTGAAAACTCTCCTGAAGTAGGCCAGTTAATCTTCCGATTATGGCTGAAATAGACGACGGATTAATTATTTTTTTACCTATGCATCCCCTTATTCCACCACTGAAAGGAATAAAGCAATACGGATGTCTTTTGGCTCTCTCTTCAGAGGTGAAGCGCATGGGATCAAATTTGAGAGGGTCCTTCCAGTACTTTGGGTCTCGGTGGATGTAGTAAGCGTATATCATTATGTTTGTATCTTTGGGAATAGTCAGGCCACCTTAAAAGAAATTATCCTTAAACTTAACAGTTAAATCAAATATAACTAATGTTGCATATTTTTAAAGTGCATTTAAAAATCTTGGTTGTAAATCTTAGGTACTAAATTTTCTCACCCATTTTGAAGTTCTCGTTGACCTTTCTTGTCATAATAGGAGCAGTAGGGAACAATCTCAGAACTTCCAGAATAACCATATGGAGGTAGATCATATCATTGAGATGAGAAGCCTGCAGGGGGATGTCAGGATCTGCGTTCTTGCCAAATATAGTTTCTTGTTCCTGGTACACTTTCTGTTGAATTTCCTGGTGCATCGCTAGCATCAGAATCACAAAGCTGGTGATGTTCATTGTCGTGTCTTCAGACTGTGGATTACGAGAGAATCATTGAGATATAGTTGTATAATAGAGAATTAAAGTGCGAAGCATGTCAGTAAAGCAGCAGGCTGCTGATTTGTTTCTCTGAAGGCCATATAAATATCATATTGTTGATATAGAAGCATTTTAATACTGTTATGTATATATTTACAGCTGTGAATAGAGTTGCCATCTCTTCCTTTATTTCGGTATCTGAGAGTAATTTTTGGCCTTCACTGTCCAAAGACGTAAGCAAAAATTCTAATGATGTTTGATCATCATTTTCATCTGGAGATAAAAGAAAAAAAAATGAATGTCTATATTATAAACTTTATTTCGCTCTTATTTTTAATGGTATTTATTGGTGACATTTTAAACCCAAACCACAATTCTTCAACAATTGAATGATACGTAATATCTTAGTGTAGAAATATGCTACCACACTTCGAATGATTTCAGTGGAATCTAGAATAGGATTTGATAGATCTATTGTTTACAAATAACACAATAAGTAACGCTGGTGCAAATAATCTACATAACTAAATAAATTAATTCTATGAGATAAAAATTACGACTGAAATATGATTTTTTACACTATTCGTTACTAGGATTAAAAACTTGTCATAATATATACCAGTGCTCTGCAATCTTTTCTCACCTCCGGCATATCCAAGCATTCATTAATATTTCGAGGTACAACACGAGCCAAAATGTGTAAAATTTATAAACAAAACTTAAAATTTATTAATTTGTTTTCATTTGATGAATTTGAAATAGTAGCTAATGTATTTTTTAATAAAAGTCAATTAAACCCTTATACCTTTTTAACCGTTTAAGTGTCAGGATCGTAAAAATATTTCTGTCACCACATGCCAAGTGTTTTCAAATGGCCCAAAATATCGTAATTCTTATCATAAGGACCAAATTATTATTTTGATTCACCCATGTCTCGCCTTTGGTTGATATTTCAATCAGTCACGGTCGATGAAATCGACCTTTTTATTTTACCACCCGGGTTGTCACAACACGTATACAATTATTTTTTTTGTTGACTTTATTTAATGTAGTTTTAATATTATCACATTTCACAATAGTTTTTCTCGTTATTTTCATTATCATAGTTTTAATCATAGTAATTTTTATAAATTTATTAAATGGATTTGTAAAATACATGAATCTTCTTCTTCCCAGTCAAATCTGTAAGTAGTAGCCAAAGGAACCATATCATCGTCGTCATCGAACACATCAAAATCATTTTTGAAACCAGTTAAGTCATCCAGCAATCCACCATCGATATCATTTCCTTCCGATTCTGGCGTTACAAAAAAATATCGTCCTCAACTTGTGGTAGTAAATATTTTGAGGATGATGAGAAATTGCTTTCTCCGGGGGACTCCATTATAACAAAAGCTTTTCACAAAATGATGTTTTACACAGTAAACTCGAATTCATAAATATTTATATTTTTACACAGGACTCGTTGTCATGAATGTTTGTGATGTCTGAAACCCCTTCCCACTCATCCGATCCTCAAAAACGGGACGTAGCGAGAGCGATTAGTTAACCGGTAGTCCTATCTTAGCCCTATCCTTCTATCCCTACTCTCTTCGAAAAGAAGTTCGAAGTAGAGGTTGAGTAACTGAGTAACAAGCAGTTCTCATAGAAAACTTCTGTTGAGATACCTCTGTTAGAAGGCCAAATGCTCCATGTTGAGAGTGGACATGGTTAAAAAGAAATATATATTATGCCACTTACACATTATTTATTGGGAACATATTTGACGTATTAGAGAGGTGATATATTCATGAGTAAAAAAATTTAGGTATCCTACATACGCTTTTATGTAATATTTGTATTAAAAAATATAGTTGATTGCAAGAAAATAACAATTGTAAAAACCAAATCAAAGAATATTTAGAAATAAGTCTGAGGTCCGAAAAACATTCCGATAACCGCAAGATTTAAAATAAAACAGAAAAAAATAATAATATCATGGGATATTGAAAAAGAAACATATGTTTCCCCATTAATCATTTTTTTGCGATAGCCTTTAATGCTTATACCTATTAATTATTTACGCGCTAAAATTCCAGTTAAAATATTTTTTGTTTAAGAAATAAGAGATGTCTCTATCCCGATATTGATTGTGGTAGCCCTCAATGCGCCTGTTGGACAGCTTTTACAAAATCTTTTTTACTGGTTCACCATAATTTTGGGTTATTTTAATTTATCCTGCTAGAGCATAGATGGGACTAAACGTTCGTGAACCAATGTCAACTAAAAATATTACGTGTCGCGAGATTTGAGACGCCGAAATCGCCAACGCGTCGAACATCTCATTTACCCACCAGTGCGTGCATGGCCTCTGACCGGTTAAAGCGATGAAACACAGATTTTTTGAAAATTACAAATTATAAAAAAGCATTTGTAAAAGTTGTAGCTAAAAAAATTAACTAAGCCTAACTGCTAATAATTAGCCAAGCCAAGTTGAGTGTATAAAAGTATTGCTATTTTTTTATTTGGACACATCCAAAATAATCTGTGTTTTGAATAATAGTCTCGTTATTTCTTCTTTCATATTTTTTTACTTTAATACTTCCCAATATATGCAGAAATGTGTTATGTGTACGGTAGGATTTTTTCGTTTTGCAATTGAGGCAACCCGCATTTTATTTCCCATCATTAAAGTTGCACTATTCGTAGCAAACAATAGTTCCATTATGTATCAAAATAATATAATATCTGATTCAAATATAATAATTTAATCGGGTATCTTAGCAACCAAATGGCTTTAATTTATTCTAATATAAACTACTCGGTTTTTTTCTCATTTTTAATGCATTGCGTCGCGGCGCACCTGGGTTCGTCTCGCGGCACCCCATAATATATACATTGAAGTTGTGATAGTAATTGAAATTTCCTTACAGTTATAAATATATTTTGGATATACCTTCAATATCTCTTTTCTGTTCCTTAATTAACAATTTATTTTTCATCGTCTTAATTGCTCTGTCCAAAAAGATGTTGAATTTGGCCATCCCATCCTGTTGGATTTTATAGTCTTCAGTGAGCTTATAAATAAAGAATGGATGAAGCCACACTTTGTAGATTCGGTCTGCTATAGTCTTGTATACTCTAGAAATTTAATAAATTTGAAAATACTATTTGTAATTTCGGGCCATATGTAATAATTATTAATACATTCTTATAAATAAGTGTACAGTTTGGCGATATGCATTTCCCGGTGCACGAGTGTAAGGTTTATGTCGATTTCAACTTGTCTTGTCAATTGTAACATGATAAGCTCCGACATATATCTAGCGTGCTGATGATGATGATAAGCTTTTTTGCTTCAGTCAAAACACGGCAGTTCAGTAAAAGTCATCTTTATTGCAGTTACTTGTTATACATACACAGAATTTAAAAATTTACAATTTAAAATAAAAAATAGAATTTACGTAAGAAATAAAATCGGTAAGGTAAATGTGTGGGTAGTTGACCTTTTTCAATAAAAATGCCCAACATAAGAAACGTATACACGAGATTGCTCCAAATTGTAGAATTTAGACAAGTGGAACTATCTTTTATCGGATTGGGGAACTAACATATCACCATATGTCATTCGGGTGTCATAGCAGCCATTTAAAAACAACACCTTATGCAGTACATATTTTCTTTTGAATTGCTTAAGAGAAATGTGATGGATATCAGTGAATGTAAGCATATGCTACTTGATTCAAGCAAGAGTAGTCTTACAGGAAGCTCTGATGAAAGATTGTCATAAAACCCTCTGATTAGGCATGGTCAAATACTAAAAAAAAAGTTGTCAACTACGGGAACTTTCATTTTTTTAGATGGTCAACTACTGACACAAAAACATGGTTGTTAAAAATTGAACACAATTTTTTATAACAGAGCCTTTTCTAATTTGTGTCTTATCATATTAATTTAGACATTTGATCCATTATGAATACACTCGCTTTGTCATCATTCGGTCTAATGCTAAACATTATTTTTTTTTCTTAAACGATCAACTACTGATACGTTTACCTTACTCGGCAGAAAAACTCGATATGTCTTCGCCCTTAGGCTCAAGGCGGGTGACTGAATTTAAAAGAGCAGGCTCTTTGTAAACCTATCCTTTGGTTCCTATACTCTCGGCCTGTATACCACTGGTTACATTCAGGACAATACCAGGTACCATTGCCAAAACGAAGCAACGTTTATAAATGGAGACAATGTCGTCGTTTATTATTACTGCTAAACTTGTAGATGATTCGAATAGAATTCTGACACAGTTTGCGGCTGGGTCGCACCAAATAAGATCGGGTCGTGTCAAACATTATTCTCGTTATTCAAGGAAGGTAAAACAACACAAGGAAGGTATTTTTCACTTTACCTATGAATCTCTTTTTTTAATTGAAGATTATCTGGGCTGTTGGGGTGAATTTTTACATCCATAATTATGTCTGAAAAATATTGCAACGATTAAGTATTTGTCAATTGAATTGTACAGTTACTATCAAAAGTTGAAAACACCATTAATTTTCTAGAATAGAAGTTGGCCAATTTTGTTTAAATTAAAAATTGGTGATGATAGATAACTTTGGGGTTATGATTTGCTGTCAGGTTTTGCTCTCTATGCGAGAAGATACGACTTGGAATCGGAGACTATTTGGTGTTATTATTTATTTAAACAGATTGTATTTAAATAAATTATTTTACTTAATTCACCACATATTGATATAAAATATGAATTCATAAATTAATTAAGAAATACATTTTTATGCTATTCCTTTTAAGTGCTGACTATACTCTTTAAATATGAATCACCAAAAAAATGCAACATTTTAGAAAAATGCGTTAAGTTTTCATTACACATTATTTATTGTTGAAAAAAAAACAATAAGCTATTTTACCGCAAACCATATTCATGCAGCCGTCCTCGATGTTGTGGACGATGTCAAATGGTTCTCCACCTGCACGGTGAGCGATGGCCTCGGCGCATTCTCTCGCATGGGATTCGAATTTCTTTATCTGGTTTCCGAGAGTGCGAGACCTCAAAGGTAATGCCATCACCTTGCGATGGATCTTGTGACGTTGTCCTGTATTGACAGATTGACATTTATTTACTATTACTAAAATGATGGATTCGAAGCAAGCATTTTGAAGTTTTCTAGAATTTGACCACTTATGTCGTCAGATATATGGTAAAACAATCTGAGAAAGAAAATATGTTAAACAATTTGTAATTAATTATAATGAGTTATAAAATGCCTTACCGTTAGATTGAATGAGACCAAATCCAACACAGTCAGCGATCACTTCGTAAAGATCCCCCTTGTTTGCTGCCATGGGACTCTCCAAAGCAACCTTCATTAGATTAATATAAAGAATGTTATAAAAAAAACTTATCACAATGTCATTATAATTGTATTGTGTTTGATCTTTTCTATAAGTATCATTTCAAAGCCGTTGTGGATATAAGTGTTTCATTGATAAAATTATTTTTCTTCATTGACCAAATCTAGTTCCTAAGAAGAATATGGCAACTGTTTGTCTTCCTTTTTTGGCGTCACTTGCTTCATACCAGCATCCTTTAGTTCCCCCAAATACATTTTACGGATTGTACCCATTTGAAGAAGAGGTAAGTAGGGTTGAGGTATCTACTGCACGTGTCCCAGGTACCAATGTCCATAACCAACGACATAACAGGAAGCTGCTAGTATAGAAAGCAAGCAGCTATTCTCAAAACTCTCGAGACTTTGTTGAGTACCATAATTTGCTACTGTAAGTCAGCAACCATATAATGCAAGCTGTGAACAGATGGCAATGTTTTTAAACCGGTCCACGAACGATGATCTTAGAAAAATAATTTATCGAAAATAAACTGAGAAAACCATAAATTAAAACTATTTATAGCTATTAAGACTTTTTTATGTCTAACCTGTATATCTTCTGGCTTGTCAATACATACGTGGAGTTGGGGGCCCAACCAATATCGAACAGGAGATTCATACTTCGAATGGATTTTGTAAAATTCATTTAAAAGTTCTGAAAATAATAATGAAATATTACTATGCTTTGCTTGTCTATTTTGTATAAATACCTTGTGTCAAAATGTGATTAACATCCTGCGGGTTCTCAAAAGTTTACAAAACCAAGTTTATCAAATGATATTTTTTTATGAATATTGGGCTACTTATCATATTTACATTAAAAATCATTTTTTACATTGCCATTTAGAGAAAAAAAACATGCATTATCCGAAATTTATGATATGCATTAAGACATGCATCACTGGTCTATTGGAGGCGACAATGTGAGCTCGCTGGATCGAACTGGCCCTGGTGTAGAAGCTGTACCTCTTGTGAAGCTCCGACTTATATCTGGCGTGCTGATGAGGATGATGAGGTTTTTTTCTTCAGTCAAAACACACTAGTTCAACCGGAGTCTTTATTGCAGTTAGTTGTTGTACATACACATAATTTAAGAATTTACAATTTAAAATAAAACATTTAACATTTACGAAAAGAGGAATAAAATCGGTATGCGGTAGAAAATATGTTAACACTCGTTTCTCCAAGGTTCCGTAGGCTCAAGGCGATCAACTGCACAAAAAACTACGTTACAACCCCGCACCCTTCCAAGTGATCGGAATGCGAAAAATTATTTGGCGAGAGTTTGTAACTGGTCGTTTTCGAAAAACCAGGCGCTGTTGTCGAAATTTGTAGTGGTTACACAGATGACAAGGTTGCCTTTTTAACTTTGCTTCGCGAAACATGATCCCAGGAATGTTCTGGGCATGATTCGCAATAAATAATATTGGGTCGTGTCAAACCTACCTACTTATAATATCCAAGAACTAACCTCGTTCAACTCAGCAATGATGACAAGAAACTACAAAACATGAAAACAGGAACAGAAAACATAAACACAAAACCACCAAACTACCACAAAGTCTTTAAACGCATACGGAGTCATTAAGCAGAGCGGTGTGTCGGTCGGCGTTTTGGTGGAGGCTCTGGGGTCATCTTGAGTGTAACCTTGAAAGGCGTTTCGGGCGGCATCGCGGGTGGCCGTAAGATCTGTGTCATGGGCAGCATTGCGGATGGCCGCAAGATCTTTGGGAGCTCCTGATCAAGTTGAGAGCTTCAAAGCCTGCATCTATGTAACCGATCCAACAGTGAGAGCCTACATTACTCCCCACAAATAAATGAGAAATAAAAAATGTATGAAGACGCGCACTCTTACCCTTTTGCGGTACGGCGAAAATCAGCATATTGCCAATAATCGGCCAGGCTGTGGGCCCAGGAAGCTTAGCTGATAAAGCTAGCGCATCCTTGTACTTAGTCCACAGTTTCTGCACAGTCAGCAGAAATAGCACAACACTAAACACTAACACTAACATCACAATTACTTTGTTTTTTATTGAATTTTTTTTATTATATTTATGGTGTACTGTTTAGCTTTCACTTTTGAGATATCTTCAGAATATTGTCTTTTAAACTGTAGTCGTATCTAACGATATAATATCTCCTGTAAATATTGTGTTTCATCTAATATTCAATCGCAAAAAAATAAATAAAAAGTAACTCTCCAAATATGTGAATTATGAAAGCAAAAGTTGAAGGAAATCTTGAATGAGGACAGAAAAGATGAATTAAAACTTGTAAATAGTTCTAATAAAGAATTAATTGCTTCTATGATAAAATTTATCTCCTGTTCTGAAAATTCAAAGAATGAAGATCAAACTGGTCCTGAAACTGTTATTTATTGATATTAGGTATTTTTTTTAACTATATACACTACCTAGGATTTTAAGCTTTCGTGTAATTATTATACTGGGACTCCGTGTTTTGGTAACTAGTGGTAATCATTTATTAATGCTTTGCGTCAATCATCCACCATTTTAATCAATCCTGCTGTCACTAGTGAAAATCTAGTTTCATTCTTAGCGATGTCACTCCATATGGACAGCACAGCCCTACGAAACCTTCATTTGAAACCAAGTTTCCTATCTTAAAATACATTCGTTACGAATGACTCGCCAGTGAGTCTTTGCGTACGTCACACGCTTAAAATAGTGCATCCAACGCGATAAATGTTTTAGAATTTTTTCAGAGATGTCACGGTAAATATTTAACGCATTATTAAAAATATAAAACATTTTTTAATCTGCAATTTAGGTTGGAATATTTTTTAAAAATTTCACCGGCTGAGTAAATAAAAAATATTATTTTCGATATTTTTTTGTTTGCTTGATTTCCATTGAAAAACAATACTTCAAAAAATCTTAATTTCTGCCATAAAAACGACATATCAGCATACATTTTTTCTGGCTATTCGGTTTCAAGAGATGGCTTATAATAATATACATGGGTTAGTTCATCAAAATATTCACGGAAATTTTGCCAACATCTGGATCACATATTATATGATTCACATATTAACGAAAAAATCAATATTTTCTAAGAATATACCTCTTATTCCCTTTTTCAAAATTGCGAGTTCAGTATTTGTTTGATCTCTGATACATCCGAATGTATTTTTCTTTCGGTGCGCTAATAAAATCTTTGTTCTTTGTATGACTTTAAAATTTAATCCGGAAGGAGAATCTTATTAAAATATTTGTGTTGTTGACAATTCTACAATACCTATTATAAATAATAACTTCATTATTCTGTTACTTGAGAATGGTTAATTCTTTAACTGTCAATTCTTTGTGGAAAGATATTATATAAAACACATCATAAATATATTACTAGGAAAATTTTCCTACACTAAGCGGTTCCGATCCATACTATAAATAAATACTATTCACTGTATTACATTGGTTTCTTCCAAATATTTACAATATAATAATATAATATAATCTTCGCTTTAGTGGCAGAAGGCGTTGAGTAAAAAAAGTTTGTTTTGAGATAATAGACTTTTAAGAAAATCATGAAATTTAAGTTTTTCTATTTGGATAAGGTATAGAAAAACTTAAATAAGGAATTATTAAACAAAAACTTTATGAGATTCGTTATTATTATGAGAATTATAATGCTTATAATTATAGCTTTTTACCACTCATAACTGTGAACAAAATTAACTTAATTCATATTGATTTCTTCAAATAACGTAAATAAATACATCGAATATCACTGAGCTTGTTTTTTCAGACGATAGATCGTCCTAAAATCTATCCATACTGCATTCATAACTCAAAACAGTCGATTTTCTATTTATTGTCGTCACTATGCCGATGATATATTATATTGAAGAAAATCGATTCTGTATATAATTGCAAGATAAAACACATCCGATTTTCTTAATTAACAATAAAATTGCCTTTAGATATGTAAATATTACATGTTTTATCTCACAATAGAAGAAACAATGACAATCCAAGATTCAATATTTGTTTTATAATTTCACACAAGCAAATATGTCCCATGTTTTACACAGTGGCTGCTGGTGACAATAGAAAAAGATGGGGTCAGGTACTATTTTTTAAAAAAATAATTGTAGTAAACATAATATAGTGACATGACCAAAACATAATAGGTTTTCAATAAAGACATACATTGAAAAATAAATGTACGATTAAACACACTAAAGACAATAACCCGGATCAACAAAGAAGAAGAATTCAGGAGATAATCACGCGTTATGTACTTACTACCAAAGCGATGGGTCAGACGAGACTAGCGCGAAAGAGTGCCGCCGTCGGTAAACAAAAACGTACTCGAGAATGCAACGTGTTATGAAGTTATAAAATAGAGCTCATACTAAGTAACATTATACAATGTTACGAAAAATAATGTAGTTTTTTTTATTTAACGTGTTCGTAAAAATTAAAAAAAACGTAATTGTAAAAAAAGTGTTATAATTTGGTTAATAATAACAATATAATTATAAATTTGAAAAGCAAGCAGCGTCAATAAATATTGACACATTTAATATTGCCTAGCATTACTGGAATAAAATTATAAAATCGTATGCGGAAGGACCCGCGCCAGATGGCCCCAACGTTTTGGATGAATAGGTCGTTACCTCTAAACTTTGGGAGAACACAGATACACGCGCGAAAGAAATTTAATTACCGCGTCTTGGGGCCTGTCGCAGCAGTGAGAATAGTCATTGCTCAAAATGTATGCCGCCCCGCGCCACCCCTGTCACTGATGTTCTCAAGTTAAATTATTACCTTTACATAAATAACAACTACCTAATTAATTGATGACTATCAATTTATAAAAGTGAATATATATATATATATACAATTATTTGCATATTAAATTTAAAGTTTTTGGTCGTAATCATTTCGAATACTTGATTTCAATTATTGGTGGGGCCCGGCCCCTTTAGCCCCTAAAGACGAGCCGCCACTGGTTTTACACGTATTTTAATAAATAGATTCTAACCATATCATGACAACCGGTAGTAATATTTTAAAATTCTACGAACTCTTAAATTTGTTAGAACTGTTTATCTATTCATTTAGCAAAACTGACACAACATAATACTGGTAACACTACTAAGTAGTCTTATTGCCTTTTTGGTACTGGTAGAAATATTTGGAGTCACCCACTTATAAATAAGTGATTTGCATAACAGGAAAAAAAATATTATTTTTCAGTCATCGGTAACTCATGTTTCTGTTATATGGAAATACAGACTTGTATTTCGCTTTCGCTTGGAGTAATTTTTTTATAGCGAGGTCATCCTGTTTATTTTTATTTACAGAAATGTTTTTTTTAGTAGAGATTTTATTCATACCAATTAATGTTATGATTTTTACATAAATAAAAATATGGGAAATGTATGTAGTTGTTCTTGATAATCATTTTTAATCTTGCCCAGTATACTTCGGTTCGTTGCCAGCTTCATTCAATCTCTTCCACTCTGAAATGTCTTTCTCAATCAAGTTGAACAGGTGGGCAAAATATCGCTGAAAAATT
The DNA here is from genome assembly GCA_022494535.1 of Himalopsyche phryganea. Lineage (NCBI taxonomy): Eukaryota > Metazoa > Arthropoda > Insecta > Trichoptera > Rhyacophilidae > Himalopsyche > Himalopsyche phryganea. The sequence goes on from JAGVSL010000047.1 coordinate 1,864,817, forward strand.
TAATTTTTTTGTTTTTAAATATTATTGTTTAGGTACGGGCCTGTAGGTTAGGAGTCAGGTATATCTCATATGTCATGTGTCATATCTTAAAATAAGAAGTCTTCTCAAGGCTCAAATGATAATCGTTTATTGCAAAGTCTTTTAACACATTTTGTTGGTTCGAGCAAAATAGAAAAAAACGCAGTAGAGCATGAATCGTAGAAGTTGACAAAGGCTTAAACCATAACAGTTAACCCTCGTAGCAATCGAAGAGGGCTTGAATCCATAGAGCCGTATCAGGAAAAAACCGATCTGACAGTGGAGATGGAGTTTTACCAGAAAGATGGTTTCAATAGGCGAGGATTCGTAGAGCCGAAGCAAGTGAGAACTGATCAAACAGTGGAAAATTCACTCGAGAGAGAGAGTTTCAGTAGGGTGGTGTCCGTAGGACTTAAATGAACTCTAGTGGTCAGTAACTTCTAAGCAGAGTGACGTTTGGTCGGAGAGGTAGGGTTTCTATAGCCTTTCAAGAACACAGTATATGCGCCTTTTAATATACAACAAAACGTCATCTATTATTTACAGCGAAAAGGTGATAAATGGGAATTAAACAATATTATTAAAACTAGCGACATCTGTATGAAATTATCGCACGATTTAACATTTATTTAATCTTGATTATAGCGATTAATATAATTTTAGACAAATTTGGGGTTGTGGAGTTATTGGAAAACCTACCAGATTTTCAGCCTACTTTGCTTTGTATTTCCTTTGCGTAATCTTATTTCTAAGTATAGTCGTAATTTCATTATGTATTGCGGATTCATAGAATAATTAAAAAAAGGATTCAAACTATTCAGTGAAGCATTTACCATAATAAGGCTGATGTGCCAAGTTAGCTAGTGGGAGATGGAAGAAATTTAGGGACTGTTGCAACGGTGTTTCATCAACAACCATTAATAATATTAGAAAATCTCGAAAACATGTTTATTTATTGCTCTAAATTCATAGATACAAATTTCATTCATATTTACAACATTAAAAAATACTTCTGAATTTACTGTTCTGTAAACTGAAGCAAAAAAATTGCAAAAGAAATATGATTTAAATTTAGTAATCTTAATCCTTGGTGGAAAGACATTAAGATTTAATGAAAAAACTATGTGTCAAATATATTCCAAAATTTTTATTCAACAAACAGAACCGATTAAAGTTAGTACATAAGCATAAACCAAGCATACGCATTATGTTTGCTATACATAAAATAAGTAAATAAAACAATTACCGGCAAATTTGAAAGATCAAACCACTTAGGGGAAATAACTTCATCACTAAGATATTTTGAATAATGGTAGAATAATTGATCATCTAGTGTATTTGTTTACATTATGCATGGGAAAGGTATTAATTCCCGTTTTTGTTGTGTATACTAAATGCCCGCTACATTTTGTTTATATTGCTTAAAGTTTAAACTATCTTATGAGCATAAAAAAAGCATCTACTGAAGGTACAGGTTAAAATTATTGTAAAAAAATTCGAGTATTATTATCCGATTTTTTTTACTCGATTTTATTGAAGACCCGTAAGTATTTAATTTTGTTATTCCTCCAAATATTTTTGAATTTTAAAATTTATCTATGTATCTTTTTATTGACTTATTCTTTCTAAATGGATCACTACACATGTGTTTAATTTTTTTTTATGTCAGGTGAAGCGATACTGGTGCTATTTTTAAATAAAATTTCTTTAATTAATACATAGTTTTTTCATTAAATCTGAAAAATAATTTACTATATTATTGGTGAAGGTTTAGAATATTTTTTTTTTTACAATATTAATATGTCAATCAGTATACATTTTTATAATTATTTTATATTTTCTTGTGCAAGTGAGTGAAATAATTAAAAAATGTCAGTTAACTGATACATGCCAAATTATTCTATTTCTATTATCATTTTGCAAAGATATTTTTTACTAGTTCCGGGAAATCTTAATTTTATTTTCTTAACTCTGTAGTAGCTTCGATATCTATTAAAGACAAAGCTTTTAAGTCTTCATTATTTTCCATCCAAGATCGTAAATAATACGGTACATATTAATTAAGTGGACATCTTCACATATCTCTGTAGCATTGTAAATAGTCGTATATATATCTATTTGGTATTAATTAATATAAAATATAATACTTCATATTTTCCTTAAAATCTAACTCCGCAACCCTTATCGTTATAATGAAAATGAAATATATTATTTACATTTAATCTAAGCGAATATATTTCTAAATCATAACCATTTTGTTGGTTCCTGTCACTTCAACTATAAGAATTTGTGTTGTTTTTGGTATTTACATAGCTTCGTAAATTAAACTCCCTTTGATAATTCTTCTTTTTCTTTCTCATAACATTCTTAATGACTTTAAATTCTCAAATGGGTTAGCAGCAACAATATTATTACTTTATAAGATAAAGGCAGTTAAGCATATTAAATATTTTGTGATTAATAATAACTGTTATTATTACAATAAATAATACCTTAAAATAGTGTTATGTCATTCAATGTTAATGATTAATTTATGTCTGAAATGGGTATGGAATAAATATTTATTTTGATAATGAAATATTTACAATGCTAGTATCAAAAGAGTTTTAATTTTTTAATGTAATCCCTACTTATTTATTGCCACTTTCTAGAAGTAAATTACTAGCCTAAGTTGAAAATAGCAATAATGTTAATGTTAAATCATAGAATAATAAGTTATTTTGACAAATGATTTTCCTTTGACTGTCAGTTTTAGAGTATTTCCAATTTTTGCCGAAGTTTTTGTTTTAAAGTCATATCAATAAATTAAAAAGCATGCTGTAATTTAAATAAAACCTGTGATATTATGCTAGCTAACATAACAATAATCTCTATTTGGATAACACATGTGAGTTTTTTTTATCCAAATAAAATATGGCAGGCTTAACATCAAAACGTCCGTGGCGCAGTTGGAACATGGATGTCTCGGGTTCAATTATCATAGAAAAATTCTGTTTAGATACCTCCATTAGGAGACCATATGCTTCCACATTGGGAGCAGACATAGAAAAAAAACATCAAAAATTTCACATTAGAGTAAAAGACAGTTCGAATAAGATCATTGGGTACAATAATCTCATTGGATATCGAAGACATAGTATATTTTGAAGCTGTTCTAACTCAATCATGAATCTATTTTTGTGTAACTTAACAGAATAAATCTGTTTATTTAGGAAACATTTTATTAATCATATTATGTATCAATATTACAAGTAATTAACAAAAAGTAAATATCAATTAAATGTTAAGGTAAATAATGAATAAACTTTTTCTTTGCCTTGTGTAAACATCACATTATTTTGAACTAGTGTAAATGTTGGACGAGAACAGCAACAAAAGGAGGTAAGGATTATAAATTTTCATGTACCTATATATCAACGACTTTTAACAGATTTTAATGTTCTCTATAAATAAAACAAGCATAATATTATCGGTAAAAATGTACAGTTTTAATCACTAATTACTATTAATTCTAGAAGTATCGGGTATTTGATAAAGGCAATCATGAGAAACTTTGAATTAGTCTTAGGTTTACGATAAATATTCGCTACAATAAACGAATGAATAATAAAACATAAAAATTCGGCAGCATAATGCAGTCTATAAATTCAAAATAGATTTCAAACTACAGATTTGTTGTAAATTATGAGTTGCTAGGATTTAAACTTTCATTATGAAATATAGCTTATATTTAAGTATTTTTTTTTATATTATACAATAATTTAGATAATTTTTAAATTCAGCTAAGCCTGAGCGTATGAGGTTGATGCTTTACAATGTGTCAATAAACAATCATGGTTCGCGAGGACATAAGTGTCAGCTGTCATTAGTGCAAAGTATTTCAAATATTTGTGACATTTCATTGTTTTATGCCTAATATTGTCAAAATAACTTTGTTTTCTAAGGCATTTACGTCACCTATTTAAATAATGATTATTGATTGAGAAAAAATCCATAATGATTTCTTCAAGGCAAGATAAGTCATGGTAAAGATTCAATGTGCTTGTTCCCTTCATTTATCTCCGATACGGTTTGAAATAAATATGCTTTGCAAATTAAATATTGGGTCGAATATAACAATTGAATGAATTTACAATATACAGGAACAAGCACTTTATTTAAGTATGACATTGCATTATCAAATAATCATACAATTAAATTCCTATGTTAATATAAAGTTGTTATAATAAAGATACCATTTCCATACATAGAGACATATTGTGTAACAATTCAGCCATTTTGTTTATACATGAATTTCATTCTTAATTCAAAGTTTTGACATTATTCATGAGATACATGGTGGAGAAAAACGGTTTCTACTGAACCAATCCTTGAGGCTTCTCGAAGTGAGATTGATCTTATTTTATGCTAAAAAATCAATGAAACGAAAAAACAAGACATGTTCAATCCAGGATTCACAGTTACAAACATGAAACGTGATATACATGTGTATTCATCCTCCTGACAAAGTTGTGTCAGCCCAATCTGTGTCATTTTCTACCAGTTTTCATCAGATGTGAATGTGTCACAGACATTCGTCAGTGACTACATTCTACAACATTTCAATTTTATTTCCCAATAAAATTTAGTCATAGAACAGTTTTGAATTGTGTATATCATAATGAAATTTGTATATTATTCAGCCAATAGCCATAGCACAGAAAAAACACATGCCTCAGGTGAAAAATTTGCTTGTTTCATGATCATCATGTATAAACAAACTGATCTTAAAAATGAAAATTACATGTTCCCATTAATAAAACCACCACCTACCTGCCTGTCAAAGAAAAATGAGGTTTTTGTGTTACAAGAATGATAGCAATGGTGTTTATGATTACAGATTTTCCATTTACTGTACCAAGTAAAAATCTTAAAATTTATATATATTGAATATTGACAAATGTCTGGTACCGCATCAAATCGGATTCAATACTGAGTTTCGTGGAACCCTCAGTTTTACGAACGAGCTCCAGGGCTCCGCTTAGCCATATTTGGGGACATCAATACATTGAAGAAAGTTTGTTGTTTCGTGTGTTTCTTGTTACACGTGAATCCTTGAAATGAACACTGTAAAATGATATATCACGTAATAAGAAATTAAACTACCGCCATCATGTAAATGAATCTGTGGTAATTTTGTCTTTTATGGAAATGATATGATCCAGAGCATTGAGGATCAGTATTATTTATTTGTCGTCAACTGTAAGCATAAAGCTTGTAATGTAACATTAATGAACATTTAATCAGATATCACAGTAGGTTGTAATGTGTGATGGTACACAGCTGCTTTGCGCAGTCTCCTTTTTTATTGTTCTGCTGATGGTTGGTTTCCTCATGTTTATCACCGTGGCCCCAGTTGAATTTCATTTGACATCAGGTTCTGTTGGCTTATATTTGACTTCGAACAACTCTGAAAACAATAATTAACTGATTACTATCGGCAATTTGTTATTAACCCTTTCCCCTGCTATCAAGATCGATACACTTGTACTAAAAGCCTTCATGTGTTGATTTTAGTTGGTGTTTTTATGTTTTCTATGTTGGTAAATTAATGTATATGACTAGTAAATATTTACCACTATTCTTTGTTTCTGCCATTGACTCATCGTGCTTTTGTATTTCTCAAATTCATGACACCAGTCCGAGTATACCTTTTTATAGTCCTGTATTCCTTGGGGATGAACACATCTGAAAATAATGAGATATATTATATATTATTTTATCACTGGCAAGAAAAGCACACAATTGATTACTTTTTGGCGGTTCTCATAGCATGAGGGAGATTGCACAAAGTGCTAGCTTCAATACGAGACGCATACACAAAGCAATTATTTGGTCAATCATGCACTGTGCATGGCTGAAAGAGGAGAAGCCTAGATATAAAATTAAATTCTTATTGTTCTCAGTCGGGGAAACACCTTAATAATAATCATCATTCAATGCTTTGAAAAATGAAGACTCAAAATTGCCAGAAACCTTATCTGAATAAATTATTTTATTCATCGGTAATGGCCGCCTCATTGCAATGTTCCGTTGGGTACCAGTCTTTGCTCTTTGACTCAGGGCAACCTAACACTCTCGCGAAGTATGGCGTTCAGTTAGTTGATACACCCCAATGCTGGTCACTGTAATTAGTCTGAATTAATTTGTGGAAAGTGTCCTCTCTGGCCCGGCACATTTGACTCAGTGTTTTTCCCTATTTCGGACTGCCTGTGATCCCCCTATTTTCTTGGAGCTGTTGATAGCCCCACTTGGCCAAGGCAAATATTCACCCAAATTATGATAATCAAACATTTAACCATAGTAATAAATAGACATGAATTAACATTAATTTTACCTGATAAATTATTATTACCTGTGAGTATCAATGTTAATATTGAATGTTATGACGTGGGTAGATCCCATCATGCATACATACTTCCCAGCATCACTCTGTGTCAATGACAGAATCACTAATCCTTTGTCAATTGTTTTTATCACCCTTGAACTGCAGAAAAATTAAAAACAAAATGGAATATCATATGGAATTGCATTATCAAATATTACTTTATAATAATGTTGGATTTTAAATATATTTTTTAATAACTGTCAAGTCAATTAGCTATGTTGAAGTTGTGGTTATGACAAAAGGTATAAAGTATTGCAGTGTTGGTATGATATGGTACCCTATAGATTGGTATCCTACAATTGTAAGCATCTCAAAGGGTGCACTCTTTGTGCGATATTGTATACTCAATATTGCCACCCGTATTTATACCGCCAAGATGCAACTGAAAAATGACACTCAAGTACTCAAAGCCGAAATGGACATATTTAATTGCTTTGGAATTATTTTTGGACAATTAATCTTACCCAAATTTCACTGGTATAGAGTTGTGATACCACGTAAAGACCTCTGACTTAAAAACTTCGGGTAATGTTTGATAAGCCGTCAGGTGCATGCTTTGCCCATAAGAGACGGATGCGTTTTTAGGAATGACGTGATGCTTGCATTGCTTTGCTGCTCTAACATATAGATGGGGATTCTCTTGAGAATCATAATTGTGGCAGGCTTTTGTGTGAGTGTTCCAACCGCAGTAAGGATCGAGGGTGCAGCGCAAACAATCATTTCTAGAAAGGAAACAAGTAAAATCAAATTATTGAAATACAAACGAACAATATTATTTAACCTAATTTGAATTTGGATTATTGAGTTTGGATTATTGAGATTTTGTACACTTCCATGTATTTTGTCACTAACGACCCGGGTCGTTAGTGACAAAATACATGGAAGTGTACAAAATCTCAATAATCCAAATTTGATATTGAAATTCCATCAAGCACCCTCAGTTGATGTCTTAAATTATACTTAAATTATATACTAATTTGAATTGTTGAGATTTTGTACATTTCCATGTATTTCGTGATTAAGAACACGATTCTCGCCTTTCGGCATCTTCAGGCATTCGAGCTCGAAAACGTTGTTAGTGAAAAAATACATGGAAATGTACAAAATCTCAACAATTCAAATTTGATATTGAAATTCCATCAAGCACCCTCAGTCGATATCTTAAATTATTTATCCTGTTTTCATCACTATGGCCGGTCCAATTAGCCCATATCACTACAGTGCGCTCACCATGTATTACATTAACATCACTTTAATTCAGTTTGGATATGTTTTTTTAACACATAAATTAGTTAAAATTATGTAGACTTCATTTTATACATAGTATTATCCCATTGATTGTGTTACTAGGTAATGCTATGTGACAATGGAATAACAATATTAGTTTTATATTGAAAATGAATTTCCACCGAGTAATTGCTGAATTTTGACAAGATTAAAAGTATTCAAGAGTTTACTTTGAATTACCCTACATAAGTAATTTATAGAGTGCCTCAAATACGAGGGATAGACCTTATTCCAGAAAGGTCTCCTGAATATTAAGGCCTCTGTAACAAGTATCGCGACGAGGCTTATTCGACATTTTTCAAGGGAAGTTAAAAGTATTGGTGGACTACATTGGGGACATATGGCAAAGTCAGTAAGAAACCATGATGTAGAAAATGTAGAGCATTCTTCTTTTGGTTGCCCTGTTGAGGTTGTTTCTTGCATGATTGGATGTGAGATACCAATATCCACATTAGCCTTGCGCCCGCTTCAGTAATATTATGAATGGGTTGTATTTTTATTTGACTTACTTTTTATGACATTGGTCGAGTGGAATCTGTCTGACTCGAGAGTCAGTTGCAACGTAGAGATAACCATGGTACTTGGACAGTCTGAGAGCTCGTATTGGTTCTTTGGCACTGATGCGCCATATATCTACTATATTCGATTTAGACTGGGAATCCTTTTCAGTTACCGAATGGAGTATTTTGTAAACAAGACCGTCAACTGAAATTAAATATAAATTTTTAGCTTAACAGATTGATTTTAATTACTTATTATGCCTGAGTCAATTCAATGTGTGACTAGCTGCCGGTACTGCTCTCACGGGATATCACCTCGTAAATCACAATGAAACTTGGAATTTTTGCTTTTGAAAGTGGACTTGGATAGTCTGAATACTGAAGGCTGAACAATGAAGGGCATCATTTGCTTAATCTATAGTTGTATTTCTGGGCACATTCTCTAAAGTAACTTAATGTGATATCTGTGATGTCTTCATTAAAACGCAAACTATGTTGAAGTTGCATTTTTATTGGTTGTCGGCATAGCAACCCAACATATTCTATAGGTAATATAAAAGTCACAATTTTTGTAACCAACTAAATTCAAAAGATAGAGGGGAGCCTATGCATCATTTAAAATAGAAAAGCTGCATAACTCAAAACACATACTATCAAAAGATATGCCAGAAATATATGTATATATGTTACGTCGAATGCAAAATTTTTCCTAATTCATGAAAAGTGCAAGCCCATTGCCTCATTCATGAATACGGTAAATTATCTGCCAAGTGTGTGAATTCGGCATGAATTTTTCATGAATTACGTTCATTTCCATCTATCATGCCCAAAAAATGTAGAACTATAATATGACGACGTGCGAATTTTATTAAAAGATATTCTCACTATTTGCATCGTGTGCCAGGTTAGGTTAGGTATTCTTAGTGCAGGTTTACTTAAACGGTTCCACATTCAGCAAATTTACTAAAACTAAACACGTTATATGCCTAATTCATGAATGATGCGATGAGCTTGCACTTTTCATGAATCAGGCAAAATTTTGCCCATTTCATGTAATAAACAATTTCACACATTCGGCGTAAAAATGTCAGGCACATATGCAAGTCACTTACTCGTTCCTGCGTAAAATACAGTATACGACGTCATATTCCCTAGTACGTCAGTGTAAAGTTTGTCCGCAACCAGTTGAGTGAAGATGACATCTCTCTTGTAAAATAATGGTGCATCAAAATCTTGTCGCACTGCTTCGTCCATCAGTGGATGCATTCTGTAAATTTATTGTGAATGGTTAATAATCTTTTTATTAACCCAATAAATGAAACATTGAATTCAATCAATTAATTTATTCTCAAAATACATTAAAACAATGTTAATAAAGAAACAGATATCGATTGTGTTTTGGCTAATTGATACGAAAATGTGTCAATGATAGCATCTCATTTTAAAGATGACAGCAGGTCTCACCCAAATGATGTAAATTAGAAAAATAAATTTACCACTTTTTGGAAGGAAAACATCATTTTACATTAGTTTTAGATTTAAAAATTATGAGCCGGCCACTTGATGTAAGCCACTATTATATCGACATTCTCTACGTATAATTCTGTTTCTGCAAACATGAGAATTTATTGGAGTGCATTTCAAAGATTCATAACTCACTATATAATGTTTTCGATAAAAACAGTTTTTACTCTCTCCTGAACAATTTCAATTTTGAGGGTTACTTCAATTGGCCAAAACACCGTCGATATCAAGTATTGAAAAATAAATACATATATTAAAAAAAAAAACACATTATTGAACCATAACTTGCCAAAAGTTACCCGTGAGGCAATAATTAAAAAAAAAAACAATTTTTTGGCCGTGATACAAAAGTACATTTAAAATGTACAACAGTAAATTTATGAGCGAAGGTGACGCGTTTACTGCAGAAAGTTTACGTAAACAAACAAAAAAGAATGCGCCGTGACAGCTCCTCGAGTCAGAGGAGCAAAATAATTCTCGAACGTACGACTTTTGTTCACTTCAAAGATAAGGCTGTTTGTCGCGTGTCTTGTATGATAACATTCGTTTGAATGGTTCTTCCGATTCATGATTCGTTCGCGACATTCATTCACTTCAGCATGTCTAGTACGTTTAGATAGACCGAAACCCGTTTTAAAATTAAACCGAAATTAAGTAGAAGCTAACAATTATTAGTTCTCTGTTCTATTAATATGATTGAAAAAAGATTCAGAACAACAGACAAAAACTTACTATTAAGAGACAATTAGCTATATTGGAAAGTAAAAATAAAAGAAATGAATAAATATTCTATAGAATCAAAAAGAAGATGTTGTTGATTTTACCTGATGAAGTTCAGCACAGTATGGGGTAGCTGCTTCGTATCATTAACGCATGTTCCAGGTCGTGGAACGGGAACATTTTTGTTGTAGACAGGAAGCCAGGCGGCACTGGCGGTCGTCTGCTGCTTGAACCTCCCCAAGAACGCCTCTTGGATATTACTCATGGAGAAGCTGCAGATGGCGGAGCCGACCAAACCGTCGCTGCAACCTGTTGTGAACGTCGCGTAGAAGCGACTATTATCATCCGGCATCTGGAATACGCTCTCTGGCGAAAGAATTACAATATATATTTGTCTATATTTCTATATATAACGCAGCACACCAATACACTCTCGCTGTGTCAGCGCATGCGCAGAGAGAGAGTGTTTATGTATGGTTAAGTGTTGAGTAAATCTTTTCTCTCCCTTCGTGTATCTCTCTCTCGCACCGTTCGCATCAAGTGTATTGAGCAGATTCGGTCAGGTGGCACTGCCACCTAATAATTACAAGTGATAATAATTAGTATTGAACCATATGACACACCCTGGTTTTTGTTAAGTATAATTGTCATTAATTTCCAGAACTGAAATCAGTCAGCGGCAACAGCAATATTTCGCAAAACAGGCTCTTTCTTGTTGCCAGGCGTTTAATTGCCGTCTGGTGCGTCCTCTGGACGAGTCCATTTTTACGGAAAAAAAGGTAGCTCCGACGGTGCCGGGAGTTTTTGTTTTAAATATTTGTAAACAGTCGATTACGATCTGCCGAGGCGGATGAGCGAGGTCTCGTCGCGGCGAAGGTGACGTGACGATGTGAACTGTTTGTTTTTTTTTTTTTTGATTTGCATTGGACTTTATTTAAATTCGTTGTGTCATTTGTATTATAACTTAAAGTAAATTCAGTTGCTAAGTAAATGTAAATGTAGAATCAATTTTATGTGTTAAGATTTATATATTTGTGTAATGTTAATCCACTGCATCTTGAATGGAAAATAAATAAGTTTTGAACCGGATCTGAAATGGTGTTTGTCTGAGATCAGCCCTACCAGGACTCCGGATAACCAGCCGCTCGCCTCTCTTCGATCCGGGGTTTTCTCACATAATACAGTTTATCGGCGAGTTTGATAAAAATATGTCATTTTAAATTCTAATACGACTCATCGAGAAGTTACAATCGCGTGTTTGGCTTCTCAGTATAGGTACATTTTATATGATTAATCTATGAAAATGATCATTTACGTACATATTTTCCTCTCACAACATTGAGCATATGGATTGTTGATTCTGATTCTTAAAATAAATGATTTTGTGAAGAACGGATTGTTATTCAGTCGTTTCCTTTTTTGGTAGGATAAGGATAATGCATAGCTAATCGCTCTTTCTGCGCCCAGTTATTAGTATCGGGTGCAAACATCACAGACAATTTATGAAATTGTCCATCCGGGGACTACAGTTCTTAGTCACTGTAACTTAAAATTATGTATCTGTGAATTATACATACACACAAGAGCGTTGAAAACTTCGTTACAGAATCGACAAATAAAATAATCTATATATATACCGTACGTAAATAAGTTTTATTCTCATATTTAAACGTTCGCGGGTGCTATAAGACTTACGGCTTGGTAACCACTGGTCCGGGTGAATGAAACTTGAAAATATACAATTTCTAAAAGTGGGTATCGGGGGCAGGGGAACATAAGCGTAATTCAAGAAATAGCGTGAAAAAAACGTATCCAATTTTTATAGGGCAAAAGTATGGCGGGCTATAATGGCCGGAATATATTGAGAAAAGGCAAACAGTAAACACATCAATGTGCTGAACATTTCGGGATTTATTGGCTTCCCCGAGTAACTAAATCCTCGGAAGGGTAAATTTTGTAAATGCCTAAGTACCGCAGAAGTAAAAATATTGAGGCGGAGCCGTCTTATCAAATATTAATTCCATTTTCCTAGAGGGCCATTAAGTGGAAAGTTAAGTTTGGCCAGCGAATTTACGATCAGACGTATTATGTTGTTGTTTTTATGTGTTTCTGTGTAATGGACTTATAAATAATTGTTGAATATTGCATTACGATAAAGGGTTCGTGCCAAAATGGCACTTTTAAATTCAAAGTTTATAATTAAACTAAACATAAAGTTAAAAAACTACGTCACACCAAACTATTCCCAAATATATTCCTATTGCAAAATGAATACTGCGAATTCAGAAACGATTTGGCTAGAAAGTTATCTTAAATTAATTATTATTCGGCTTAAACAAATGGATATAAGTTTCAAAGCCAAAAGGGCGTAAGTAACAATTCTTCATTTATCAGAAGAGCAAAATGAAATTTAAAAATAAATGTTTTCTTTGCAAGATTTAAATTAATGGACGCTAGCTATTATTGCTCAATGGCAATTAATGTGTTATCTACAAAATTTGTTTTTATCATGTTCATAATTTTCTTTTAAAATTTCAAAGAGTTGCAAAATATTCTCAAATCACACTAAAGATATTCACAACGAAAAGAGCATATTTAAATTTTATTGTAAAAATTGCTCAGCAATTAAAAATTTATTAAGGAATCAAATATAATACTTCCTATTTGCTCTTCCTACTTACGCCCCTTTTGCTTCAAAATTTATATACTCAGATAAACAAATACTATATTACATCTATCACTGCTATACGCATGATCAAGTTGATGATCGTTGAAGTCCTCTTGGTGGAAGATAAAGTTTGTTGTTATGTTTGTCTGATAATAAGTGACACAACGGTTGTATTGGACATTGATCATATTATACTGTCTTTCCTAGTAATTTATCCGAATCGCACACACTTTTTGCAGTATTCCGATCAGCCATCAGAATTTGAAGATCTATCGAATATTTATAACGGCAATATTATGTTGACTAGAGACCAAAGCTGGGCAATAAAATAAGAAAGAATACTTACGTATTTCGTGAAAGTAAAACGGAAACTCCCCGGGTATGCTACAGTTGAGTCTGGCCTTCAGATATGTAGCCCAATTCGACGTGAGGGTGAGTGTGCCACCGTTGTCGTTCTTGCAGATCCTGGCTACCCTGGAGTAGACAGCCTTGCCGCAGTTCATGTACTCAACGGCCGTCTCACGGAAAAATATGAAGACATAGTCGCCATTTTCGAAAGAGCCCACAAAATTCGTTTCTAAAGAGATAAGAGATAAACATGTTAGTTGAATTCGCGCCGGGAGTACACCGATAAAGTTGTTACAAATATTATTACTTTGAGTCATCGGAGTATGAAATATTAATACAATTGGGAGACAATAACATAATATATGATTTTTATGAAAGCTGCTTGCATTACAATATATCAGTTACACCACCGGTAAAACATACTGAATGTAATAATTAAATGTTTTGTGGAAGTCGATTCTTTCTTCGATCTCTTAAAGCTTAAAGTATAATGCCGCATCTATAAGTAGCGAGTGACTAAAGCAAGTATCGAAATAACGCGAATGATACAAATATTTATAAATGTTTTTTTCATTTATTAACATAGATCTACCTTAAAGTTTCGCCTTGTGTACTACTGATGCTATTTAAATACATTTGCAGGCCATCGAAATAAACATATTTACATCGGTAAAAATTGGGATGTAAATGAAAAATAGCAAATCGGAAATAAAATTCTATAAGCTTCAAAACTGTATTGATTTTTGTAAAGATATAAAAACGCCTGATTTGTTTAGCGAATCCGTAAAAAACAAAAAATCAGCAACGGAACTACAAATTTTGTCGGTCCTTCTTATGATAAAAAATAAACTTATTTCATAGGAAGCTTTATTCTACATATTCAAAACATAATCAAGAAGACCTTAATCATAGTGGCTTACTCTTAAATAAAAAAAACCATCACATACGAGTAATAGGTACGCCGCAGTTTTTTGAATTGAAATTTATGGGAAAGCATCAAGAAATTGCGAGAAAATTTTTTCAGTGTTTTTTACAAAACTGAACAAATCGCTCCGTCTACCAAATAATCTCACATCTAATTATATACATTAAAGCATCTTTTATACTTCCTATCATAAGTTTCACGCCTGATTAAGATACCGATTATAGGTAAAATCCTTCGCTGTTAAAAGAATGTTCTGGGGTTGCAACTCATGATTGCTAACCTACAAAACTCTAGAGGCAGAGGGCCTTGAGTTTTGTTACATTGTCAGATAAACAGTGTCCGCGGAAACGATGAAAACAAAATCAGAATATTTTAACAATGTTTCAGATAGCTTAAACGACAGAATGGTGACCCGTTTCATTCCAAGAAGACATAAAACAAGTCGATGTACCAAGCCTTTCTGTATTACGTTTGGCGATGGGAAGTGATGGAGAAAAGAATTAAAATATTTTCAAATCCTAGGGGCTGTCTGGATCTACTGGAGCGCCTCCCTTTGTGCGTCCATGAACACATGCCAAATAAGTCGTCGGACATTCGAAATAATAGCCCGAAGTTCCCTCGAAACGTATTAAGCGGTGCGTTACGGGGTTATGACTTTTCCATCTTATTCCGTTTTACTTTTCATATCCGCATAGCGTAAAGTTGCTGAACCCTAATTTTTACGACAGCCAGTCAGCCAAAGACGTTTTACGAACAAATTTTATAATCCAAACAGACGTAAATAAAGTATATAGCAGTAAATAGGCACTCAATTTTCAACTTGGCTAAAAGATGCAATGGTAGTTTAATCATTAGTGCAATGATCATGTCTTATTTTACTGTTAGCTATTAAATTTATTGGACTAAATGATTTTTACATTATCATCGTTACGGCCCTTTTTTGTATTCATCCAGTCCCAATATGGAAAATATCGACACTCCCTACGTATAATCCCGTATCTGCAAACATGACATTTTAAAGGAGAGTGTATCAAAAATTCAAAACTCAGTTGCAAAGTAACGGCTGCATCTATCTTCTTCAAAATTGAAACAGTGCTTTTATTTTAAATCTAGTTTCTTATTTTATAAAAAGTTTATAGTTTTTGAAATATTACAGATACGACATTGGACTTCGAATTTTAAGTAAAGACTTTCGTATAAGTGGCCAGTTACGTGTTTATACTTTACGAAAAAACGGTGGAGAAAGTACTTTTCCTAATGTTTTTTTATACCTATCTATAGAACTAAGTGCGTAGACAACGAAAATTCCAAAGACAATATAATCACAAATAATTCCAAAGATAGTTTAATCATGTATGTGGAACTTACGTAATTATACGTAGGGAGTGTCGATATGAACTACAAATGGAGCTTATCTCGATTTAATGAATTTTTCGTAAGCCGTAGTCATAATGTATAACAGAAATAGATGTTTAAACAAATATTCGGACTCCTCTAACTGTTGACAAAGTAGTTGGAATACGAAAACAAATGATTCGCTACAATTCTGATATTTCCATAAAGGCGAAAGTGTGACTCTCTTTATAAGATCGTCAGTTGATAATGCTCGCGATGAGCGAAACTTTTTCTGATCATTAGAAACATGCCGAAGTAGAACAAAACAAGTTATGTTTTATTTTTAAAAGATACATAATGCTTTTCACCAAGAATTGACCGTTAACACCATAAAAATGGTGATTAGGTCAAGCAGTTTCGTTTGATTACAAAAGATGTCTATATAATTTTTTCATATAATACATTTATTTATGGCACGGTTTAATGGAACTTTACTGTTACGAAAAGTGAAAAACAGAGTTTTAAAGACAGTGAAGTAAAAATTAGGTATGTAAAAAGTAAACGGCCGCCAGAAATGTTTGTTTCCTGAACAGCCTGTCTTCTTCCTGTTCCATTACTTCTTCTTGCTCAAGAAAGATGCTATCAAAACAGTAGCAAATAAACAAAAATAAATCGTGTTATAATTAAGCCATCTGTCAAGAGCATTTCATAACTTGTTTTCCAAACAAAATTTAAAAAAATAATAACAAACGAAGCATCAAAATGGTCGCAAACTTTTGCCCCCATCTTGTTTATCGATTCTAAACAGTTGCTATTTTACGAGGAATACGATATGTATTCTCATTTTATTAAAATATATCCACTCTCTATGGTGATCATGTGGCCATCCGAATTTTTCGTCACCCGGCAATAGCTTCGCGTCCAACATTTAATTAAAGTGTCTGATGGTATTCCGTCGGTTGGAAGAAGAAGCAACCAGATAGAAGGTTTTCGGAGTCATCCAAAGCACGTGCCCCATCCAGTTTCATAATTTAAAATTGCCTAAATAACAGAAGTTGTTCTAGGAGAACTGCTTGTGACTCAGTTGCTCAACCTCTCTTTTTTGATGATAGCTGAAACTAAATATTCGAACGTTTTTTTCAGTGTTACTGAAAATACACTTACGAGACGGAGAGGGATGATGAGTAATTTAAAAAATAGTTATATGTCAATAAATTGTCAATTATCATTAAAATCTCTATTTCCAAATATATTTATTGTGTACGAAAAACGAAGTCACCTTAAAATCCTCCCTATAAATACGTTTCTGGTGGAAGTTTATGGGTAGTTACAATTATACGAGATCTGGTAATAGTCCATTATTTCCGGTAGCGGGTATGCTGAATAAATATTTTGAACGTGTCGAAAGTGTCCTAATAACGTCCCACAAAAAGACAACAGTTTACGCGCCCCTTTGCCGCACATTCACCCCTAATCCATTCGCGATCCCCTAACAATGTAAACCCTTAATCCATTATACTTTCGCCATCAAGACGATAATCCTTCGCTATGATAATAATTAACCTCAAACGAATGAGCGAGAGAAAAGATCGTTTTGCCACTCGCGTCCTCTCGCTCGATCAAAGTGCGAAGGCAAATTTTAAGCCCTTTGAAAATTTCCACCCCAAGTGACTGGACAAGCGTAAAATCCTTTCAACTTGTTGTGTAGATATCCGATGCTTCAAGGGAGGGCTTCATTTGCTTCATTGGACCGCGAATATCGGCCGGTGTATCTTGTTTTTATAATAAATATCGGTTAATTGTACGAGGAAGGAATTCCGCTAGGTATTTCATTTTATTTATTATTTTCCTCTCCCTTAGCTAAGTGTTAAACAATCCTTTCCTCCTACATGACTACAAGGTTAGGGGCTCGAATACCAAAGTGGAAACATTCATAAATTGATTTCTCAATCAAAGTATGGATCTGTATCCTCTCCCCTACCCACGGCCTATCCGATTCTGGAAACGGGGCGTAAAGAGAGCGATTGACTAGTAATAACTATGAACCCATCCTCATTTCCTCGTCCTATTCGAAGGTCTTAAAACCAGTTTCTGTTATAAATACAACTTATATAATCAGTGTACGATAGATACTGTGACAGGAAATAGTTAAAAATGTTAATGTAAGGCATGTCCTCTCAAGCGGAAATAATTCATATGAACTTAAAGTAGAATTTCAGCTGTAGGTTTCTAGCGAAAACTAGCTACATTTCAATAACGCAACCTTTCTTTTCAGAGAGACAAAGATGGAACGTTGGTTACAGAAATCGATGTATCCTTCGTAATATCTTCTTTATTTGCCCTCCTCCACCAATTACTGTTTTCCAATCCGTTAATTTTATACGGCAGTATTCAGTCTAAGCGTATCTAAAGTTCCATAATTAGGAGTGTCCTAGGAGCAACTGCCGAAGAAAGGTGGCATGTGCAGAAAAATCGTAATAACTAACTTATCAAACACTAATTTTTTTATTAATATGGAACAAAAGCGATATTGTTTCATTCATAATTTTCTTTTAATTGTTGGTAGTATCAAAATTACTTTTTCAAACGTGCCATCATAAGTCAGTTTTTTAGTTGACGGAAAAAGCAAATATTTCAGTACCATGAGATGTATCAACACTTTTTAAAAACTAAATAGTATTTTTTATATCTAAGGACGGTTTTTAAGCAAAATAAGCATGTGAAACTCATTTAAGTCACTGAAAATTCGATTTCGGATTGGTTTATCGATTACACTAACTTTACGGAATTCTTCAAGATGGCGTGCGTCTTTATCAGTCAGATTTTTCTTGAATCTTTCTTTATTCAAACAATTCTTTGCTTTGATAAAAGAAATACGTGAAAATAAACAAGATTACAAGATTGGCAGTGGATTTGTTGTATATTATCGTAAAAACTTTGATGTTCAAGAAATCCCACGCCTTTGACCCCTCAGTTAACCTCAGAACAAACAAATGATGTGGGAAAAGAAAGGATTTGGATGTGAATGCTAACATAAAAATAATAAATACTGAAAAAAGAGCTTGTGTTGAAAATAATGACAGTCAAAATTAATATCGTACGAGATGTTCAAAGATGTTTTTTGACGCCTTGGTACCAGTCAGAAATGTCAACGAAAGTTTTTAACAATTATTATACTTATTTAAAATTTACTACGACAAAGAAAACCCAAATTTTATATAAAAAAATATACATATTTTCATTTCGTAATCGCATGTAGATTACCAAGTTGAGACAGCTGATTTTTTACGATTTATTTACTTTTCCAAAATAAATACTTTGTATCTAAGCTGTAAAAAACTACAACAGAATATTTAAATACTAAGCCAAGCGTATAAAAAAAAGCATTATGGACAATTTGGAACAAAAATATTCCAAATATAGGTTTATCTACTTTGTTCGGTATAAATTTGCAGCTTTGGTTAAATAGTACTTGAAAAAAAAGTACAAGGTGTTGTCGGTAATCGGCTTAATAGGCTTACGTTGGAATTACAGAAGCGATTTAAATCCGCGTTGGGACATTTATATTAGAAAGACTTACAGAAGTGTCGAATCGACGCCATTTCGACACGAATCAAATGAAACCGTACGATTTTGATATAATCATGATGTCCATATAACTTGTATAGAATCAACTGAAATATTTAATATTTAATATCGAGGGTTTTTTGGCCAATTGACAACCCTCAAAATTGAAATTGTTCAGGAGAGAGTAAAAAAAAGTGTTTTTTAAGAAAATATTATATGGTGAGTTGCGATATGAATTTTTAAAATGTGCTTCTGTAAATTCTCATGTTTGCATGTACGAGATTCTACGTAAGAAGTGTCAATATAATAGTGGCTTACATCAAGTGGCCATGTCAGAATTTAAAAACCTAAAACCAGTTTAAAATGATGGTTCCCTTCCAAAAAGTGGTCAGTTTATTTTTATAATTTGACCGAGACCTGCTCTGTCGTCTTTAAAATAAGATACAAATCCAATCATTATCTCTTTTTCGTATTTTTTGACGGTTACATCAATCGCCCAAAATACAGTCGATATTATTGTTGCGTAACTCAATTGAAACATCATAATGCGTTGTTTTAATGTATTTTTCAAGTATAAAGCTGAGGGTAACAAAATACGAAATTGCACCAGGACAATACTCTTACTGATGCTTCCTTCAGTAGAAAAATGATGGGTAGTTATTTGAATGGCGATGTTGTTATTCGTGATAAGACTCATTTAGCATCTTTTTATAGTAACAATCAGCACAAAACAATAATCACGGATAGTTAACTCGTTCGAGACTGGCGCCGACGTACGGTATTGCATTTATACCCCGTGTGCGTGCCACGTCGTCTTGCCGTTGCGAGGGTGTTAATTAGAGTGTCGCGACACGCTAGGCTTGCTACATCACTAATATCACGTGTCAAATGAACCACTCGGCTATGTTGATCCTGAAGAGCTGTTTATCAAACCTTTTATAAACTATTGTGATCTTTGGGTTCGACTTTTAGTGGAAGATTTGAAAAGAGTTTGAAGCTATTATCAAGGAATCGCCGAATTGCAAAGTTGTTCAGTTGCAAAGCGATACTCTTGTTAGTATCTCACGAATGCATATCAGTTTATAGTTATGGGATTAAATACATACAATTTTTATTCATCCGCTGACGATTAGGGTAGGTATTGGTTGTGCTGTATTGAATCTGTGTTTCCTTTTACATTTTGTATGTGGACTCAACTAAAGTTATTTTCCGAGAACCGGGGCTGAGATAGGACTAAATAGTAGTTAATAATCGAGTTCCTTACGCTCCATTTTTAGGATTAGACTGGTTGAGCATTTGAACAAAAATCCATAAATCGATTCGAAAATCTGTTCATGAAAGCGTCCCGAGGACACCGCAACCTAGGACGAATGTCCAAGAGTGTTTACCACTCGACTATAACCTCGTTGTATTTATAAAAAAACACAATTAATATTTCATATTCTCCACCATGAAAGCGCATATTACAAAAGTGCATTACTAAAATTAAACTTAACCAGATAAATTTTGAATGCTGCAAGCGGCACTACGCGCAATTATGAGAAACTTAATATGTCAAACAATGGATGATGTATAATATTGGAGGGATGGAAAGTGGGTTAGGTTTAATGCGCGGGAAAATGCCCCTGTATTGAGACGACGCGCCAAGTTTTCGAGCCATTTTGAGACAAACGCCGAAGTTTAGTGCGTGAGAAAGTGGAACTATTCCACTCATTGTCTGTTATCGCTTAGAATAATTAACGTCGAGGTTTATGGTAATTATATAACACCGGAGCGGAATTATGTAATTATATTGTATGTACCTCGTGTAGAATAATCCCATCGCTTGACATCTACCTTTAGATTAATTAACATTGGTAGCTCTTAGTTACTTTCTTCATAATTTTGATACTATAATACTAATTAATAATTATAATTCCTATTCTAAGCGGCATATTTATTAAAATCTATTTATCTGTTATCTTTTCAAAGATGAAAACGATGTCATTACAAAACTATAAATTTACATATAACATTACGACTTTCGTGAAACAGATAACTAATATAATATCTCTATTTAACGGCTAACAAAAGAGCATATTTTGGAGTCCAGGAATATCTACTTCTTCTTAGTCGTATTCCTCACGTGTAACTCCATTTCCTTTGACGATCGTTCGCCTCCTGCCCTCCGCTGTTCTGAGATCTATCGGCAAGGAGAGGCCTGTGGCGTTCTTCACTTGGTCGTTCCAGCGAGTTGGGGCCGTTCCGCGTCCCTTTCTACATTGGACCTTTCCTGTGACGACGAGCCTCTCAAGATTGTCGGTAGGCGTATTGTATAAACGCCCGAGAGTCTATCCTGAATTTGGAGCTCTTTCAGGATAGATGCGTTTATGCGCTTGGCCGTCCATGAAGAAGAAGGAATGTAATAGGGCTATCCACCAAACTTTGCTTATTGTGAATTGATTCTCTAATAATTCTGCTGCAATGTGTGACATTTTTGTTTGGTGAATATTGTATTTTTTGGCTTGGTCACAATTAAAAAATATTTGTATCAGCTTGCGTTACACCATAGAGCACATTTCTTCAACCTGTGGTCCGCGGACCGGCATCAGTCCGCGAAAACTTTCAAACTACTGTTGACACTAACTACTGTTGACACTAACTACATATGAAAAAGAGCACTACGGTTTCTGGCAGCACTTATTTGTAGACATGTGCACGGCCATTGAATGCTAGTATTACGCCAGTTCGCCTATCGACGATACTTATTTTATCGCGCTCGGTGTGCTTATTGTTTTGTTAAAATGAAGAGCCACGTACAGGTAACCTCTGGATTAATAATCTCTTTTTGGAAGACATAAAATCTTTCGCATTTGATCCTTTTGAAAAAGTAAAGCTAATCGAATTGTCTTCGGATGTCAGTTTGGTGTCCAGACATAAAATGCAATCATTATCTCAATTTGGATATCTCTCGATAAAGCATATCCAACTGTGTGTTATGAAGCTATCAAATTGTTGGTCGTTTTTTCGACTTTCTATTCGTGTGAAAAGACTTTTTACTTACAAAACGCAGCAACAGATGTCACACTAACAACAAAATTTAACTACATAACATTAAATTTTATACATAAAATTCTATTTAACACTGTCATTACTTTATAAAATATTTGACAGAAACGTCATTCTTTTTTTTTACTAATTTACACTCCATTTTAAAAAATAAAACACAATTCATTTGTACTACTTCCACATATTTATAATGATCAGGACCGGTTTCGTTCATCACGAGCATTATCAACTGAATGCTCGTGATGAGCGAAACCGGTCCTGATCATTATAAATATGTGGAAGTAGTACAAATGAATTGTGTTTTATTTTTTAAAATATAATGTCTTTCCACCAAGAATTGACAGTTAACACCTTACAAGTAATTTACACTCCGTCGTAAGTCGAGAACTGACTGTATGAATGTATGTGTATCTGGTTGACGTCAGTCCGCGAAATATTTTTCCCATTTTCAACGGGCCGCGGATGTGAAAAGGTTGAAGAATACTGAATTAGAGCACCGGATAAAATTAGTATTCACGCGTGCCGCTTGTGACAGTGACGTTAGATTACTTGTTAAGTACATCAGACAAGAGATGGCGCTGCCTTACATGCCAATTTACACTGCGAACCGAGATAATCCGATCAATTATGCTGCCCTTTCGTTGTTTACTCTCAAATTTATTAATTGCCGCATTGTGTGCTCGAGATAAATATACGAAATAGTTTTAAAAGTTACCCATTCAGCGTGACGTGATTGGATTAGTCGCTGAGGATGGGGAGACATCTGAGGGCTGTAAGTTTATAAAATAACAACGAGCTAGCAATATCATCGTGCTTTATGAAAGGCAGATAATGGATGTAGCACTATGCAACTTCATTTTAAAGTTTAAATACATTGCAGACATTAGAGTGAAAAGTTAAACTTCTGTGACATTGACATCTAGTGATGAGAATAATTAGTAATCGAAAGTTTCTAAAATCTTTGTGCAGCTGAGTATACTATCTAGAAGTTGATATTATGGAAATTAAAATTGATAACTTAGTTATTCCACTTGTTTAATCACTAACGTGACGCGTTTCGCCTCTTTAAGAAGTATCTTCACACTGACCATATCGAAAGGTTATTTATTTTAAGGTAGACAATGATTCTAATTCTTACATTAAAAATAAAGTGTAGGGTGGGTATTATTCCATTCTACTTGACTCTTGGCGGGGGGGGGGGGGTATACATAAACATTGATAGACTAATTACCATAACACTACTAATTACAAATCAATTACCAGTGTTTGGATGTAAAAATCCCAATGGAAATAAATTTAATAATGGTGACCCACTTGTTTAAAATGTTATTTACTAATATTCGATTAATGTTAATGGTTTTATTAATTTCTAAAAACTCTAAGCTATTCATTTTAATACATTTTTTAATTACTCGATGGAGTACTTTGACTTTATTTTTCTATTAAAATTATGATAATTTTCAATTAAATGATTCGCAAACTCTGAAAAGTTATTATTTTTGAGACATCTTATATGTTCTTTAACATTAATATGAAGTATAAAATTATTTTGATTATGTCTATTTTTTTGTAAATCAATGACTGATTCCCAATAAATAAAAGAAACCATTCTAACGCCCAAAAAAAGTATTAAATGGATATATCGCTTAAAAAATCAATGCACGAAGGTTGCCAATCGTGGAATAGAACGCTTGATCAAGTATCGAATAGGAAAAAAGACCAACGCAATTGTTGGTCTTTTTTACTATTCGATGCTTACGATACTTACGTATTCGTTATAAACAAGTGTTACGCTGCAAGATTGTTGTACTATTATAATATATAATGACTTACCCCAATAGAGTAATGTTATCAAAACAAATTAATTATACAATTATGTACTCACTATCCAGCCATTTTGAGTCATACTTCAGGGTCCTTCTGAAATGGTATCGCTTCTGCTTCGTGTGAGGGTCGTACAGGTTCGATCTGAAAATGACCGGATCTGCTCTGCTGAATTCCGCGTTAGTTCCTGCGTAAAGTGCAGGGAGTCCGCCAAGGTTCCCTTGTGTCACCCACACCGCTGTCGAGTTGTCCGATGGATCGAAGGGGCACTTTGCGATACCTGAGCCAATGTCAGGAAAGTGTTCCGTGCGTACTTCTGTCAAATTGTGCTGTTTCAAAACAAGCAAAAAAGTATGGTTACAGAAAGCACAATATATTTTATTAAAACGATCGTAATAATAACGATAATTCCTCACTCTAACTTACAATGACATACATTCGGTTTTTTTCAATTTCAATTTGAGGTTTTATTCACTAAAAAAACTTTTTGATACGTAAACTTGTAATTTTGGGATATTAACGCCATTTTAAAATACGTAATAAGCGATTATCTACGTTTAGCGTGCAAAAATTTATCATCTAAATACGTTTTAAAATTGGACCATTTTTTATAAAAATAATGTTAATGTAATTTATCAACCAATCTTAAATCTTTAGTTAGCGTTTTAAATATGAAATGTGAAAGATAACTGCAATTGCTTACTATTATCATTAATCTTGGTGGGTTCATCTAAGATTTCGTCTTGTTTCGTTAAAATCACGTTACTACAATGTTTTATCGATATCTTAAATATTCAGTATAATTCCATCAAAAGGGATTAACAAATCACATACAAAAGAGTTAAAAAGAATATGTCGTGAATTAACACCAATCAAAAATGTTTTATAGAAATTCCTAGTGTATAAGTTACGCCGAATGTGTGAAATTGCCTATTTCATGAAAGTGAAAATTTTTGTCTAATTCATGAAATAATCAAGCCCATCGCCTCATTCAAGAATTAGGCAAATTATCTGCCGACTGTGTGAAATCGACGGGGTATAGAATTCTTAAACTGTCATCGTGACAGTAGAGTAAGTAATTTTCAATACAGATGTCAAATTTAGCTTGATTTATTAAGATTACTATTAAGATGCGGAACAGTCCCGGGTTTAGGTTGTGTCATTGATTGGACATGTAATAGTTACTGAATGTGGTGTCAAATGACTTGAAAATAACTTTTGATGAAAATTCACACGTTCGTAATATTACAGTTCTAGATATTTTGGGCCTGGTAAATGGAAATGAACGTCATTGCAATTATTGATTGATATATTTTTATACAATCAATGACATTTGGTATAGTTTCAAAAAACACCACCAGAGCGCAACTATCTATTTTGCCAAATGATTGAACTAGGCAGAAAAATTCTTGCCAAATTCACACATTCGGCAGATGATTTGCCTAATTCTTGAATGAGGTAATGGGTTAGGTTATTTCATGAACTAGACAAAATTTTGTACATTTCGTGAAATAAGTAATTTCACACATTCGTCGTAATACATATTTTTTTCCATGTCCGCTCCCAACGTTGAGCATATGGTCTCCCAATGGAGGTATCTGTACAGAATTTTTCTATGAAAACTGCTTGTTACTCAGTTGCTCGACCTCTCTTTATCGAAGATAGTAGGGATAGAAGGATAGGGCTAGGACAGGACAAGTGGTTAGCTAATAAATCTCGCTACGCCCCGTGAGGATCGGATGGATGGGCGAGGAGGGAGTTTTAGACAACACAAACACTCAGACTACGAACAGAAATCCATAAATCGGTTGAAATATCAATTTGTGAAAGCTGTCCGCACCGGGAATTTAACCCAAGACATCCGTAACCATAGCCAACGACGTTAGCAACTACGCCACGGACGCCGACACATATATAACAATAGTTAAATAAAATAAATTACATATACCTGATAAATCATCCAATCCATAGGTTTGTGAGCATTGGTTCCACAGACGTACATACGTTGTCCGTCTCCGATCGGTTGAATGACCCTTATGTGATTATGACATTCAAAATGTTCCGACTTGCCTTTAGATACGCACTTGCCCTTCCCCTCTTCGCTCGTTTCCATATGGAGTGCATCTCTCTGAAAGAAAAAACATAATAATAAGAAAATCGGATTATATTCTTTTGAAACATGTCATATAAGGTGTTAAATTTAAATGTAATTTTGATATCGTTGGGATATAAATGAAAACAAATTGGTTGGTTCTCATTTAAATAGCCCGTGATTTAAATAGACGGGACCCGACAGACGAGAAAAAACCAGCGACCGTAATTATCAGTGAACAATGTGTTCGTCATGAATCATGAGTGACCACTTTACAACACTATTCGGAGGATAAAGCAATGTCTTATTATACAAGTGGTGAATGTCGTTGGATATGGTTGCAGGCTGGAATCCCATTTCTGAATGTTTCGAAGGTATGGATGTCTATGATGTCTGAATTCCCTCCCAGCCATCCGATCCTAAAAACGGGAATAGTATAAGTAAGTTTTAGACATCACAAACATTCATGACTACGTACAGAAATCCATAAATCGATTGAAAGATCAATTTTTGAAACTGTCAGTTTATGACTTGAAACCGAGACATCCGTAACCCTACCCAACGACGTTACCAACTTCGCCACATTGCATTAAAAAGTATAATAGAAACTCATTGAATCAAATCAATCAATCTAATCAGACATAATTTGAGATCTCATCCCTGGCGGTCGATAATTTATTGAATACTGTTGCAAAATATTTTTAAAAAATAACAAAATACAGTGTAAGAAATTTCAATCCAACAATTTATGTACCGAAAGCTTTCATTGTAGATTATCTAAAAGATACTTATTGGCTTAAGATGGATGAACCCTTTTGTTTGTTTGTCTCCCGAAAATACTTAGTACTAACTAGCACTTATCTGTTTATGGAGAAATATTTGCATCGAATAAGCAAGCCTATAAGCGCGTAAGTGGGTTTGTTTAACTGTGATGAAATTCGGGGTAACAGACATTTTAGTGCTGAGAAATTGAAGCCTGGTATTTCACGGAATAGATTGTAAATGTAAATTGTAGCGTTATTGCTAAATGCATTAAAAGCCAAGTGAAGTTTTGGCAGCAGGCAATGTAGCCGAGTGGTAACGTCGGTGGTTTCGGTTGTGGTGTTCGCGGGCTCGGGTTCCAATACGGCTGTTTCATAAATTTATCTATTTGTGTACTCGTGACCGAAAGCATGAGTGTAGGTGTTTTCTGGATAACCTCTCACCAATTCGATGCTAAAAACGGGCCGTAACGAGAGCGACTAGCTAACTACTAGTCATATTCAAACGTTAAACTTATATTCTTATTCTCTTCGAAAAAGATAGTTCGAGAAACTAAAAACAATCAGTCATTGTATAATAACTCCAGCTTTGAGGATTGAAAATGCTCCACATTGGGAGCTTACATGGTGACATGGTTACAAAAAGAAGCTATGAAAATATGATTCCCCGGTTCCGGCCACTGGTATTGAGTAAAATATGCTAAACATGTGAGTAGTTTTTAAATAATTTCCGATATAACATAAGCTACGGCCAGACACGTATTTTTGTATGACCCATTACACGGTCAATAAATTGTTTGTTATTAGAGAATCAATCATTTTGTATGTCGCAATTCCTATTTCACGGTAGTAAAAATGTTACTACAATTGCGGCCCGTCGGCCATTTCGGATTGTTAAAGTTTCATTGTGTTCCAAGATTTTCTTTATAGAGTAGGTGTAGGAAACGTTTTCATGTTGTTCCATTTAAACACCGCATTCGTTCATTTGTAATCTCATAAAGTCGCATTAAGGAAACTTCAAATATTTAAATATCTGCATACAACATTTGTATTCAGCCAGAAGGCCGCAGGTTCCTCACCCTTAATCATGGCTCTCGTTATTCGAAATGCGTAAAATCGAACATAATATATACACTGAAAACGATGGAAAGTCAACAACCCTCTAATTGTACCATTTAGTCACGTAATGAACCCAACTAATACACAGTTAGTTACTTGTCAAGTTTATCAAGAGAATTTATCCTGCGCTCCTTGGAACTAATCAGTATGCATCCTCGGCCGTGGCAATCAGACAAATCCTATCCCCAGAAGATGGGCCGTATTCAATTTATTGAGAGGGAAGGCCGGCTCGTAAATATATATTGAAAGCCTTGCCGAAAGGACATGTGTTCTGGTGAATATTTAACACACATCAGCCAACATGTTAATATGAACGCCGCGGGGATTCGGCAATTGACTCTATACGCGGCCAAGTTCATAAATGGGTTTACATAAGTTCAAGCCACTTGGATGATATTCATTATTATTTCAAATGTAAGATTGATAATAACCGTATGTATGTAGCTAAATAAGGATTGTCAAATCGTTCTAATGGCGATGACGTAATGCTTACATAGCTATCAACGATATTTGACTGGAATTTCAGAACTAAATATTATGTACAATGTCTGCTACCGATGTTGAGCATATGGATTTGAAAGTAACTCAGTAGTTTAACCGTCCTCTTCAGAGAGGAATGAAAATGGGGCATGGATTTATCCAATTGCCGTTTTGACTAACCGTTTTGATGGTGAAATAGCACGTAGGACTAAGTAAACACATACACGCCTTTAAGAATATGTGCTTCCAATGTTGAATGTTGACGTGATTAAACCGCAGGACGGATGATGATGATGGCGAGGTCAGTAATGCAGTCGGAGTAGATGTTACCGGAGAATGGCGAGAGACTGATGATTTCCTTTCTATATTCTTCTCTCGTTGTATTGCGTTTTCCAAAAATCGCATATGATGATTCTCACGCTAGCAGGCAGTCTCCTTTTACAATCACGTATTTACTTATCTTTGCGCTCAGTTATATCACATTTCGTAACTGCTGCTGTGTGAAATGATGACTTGATAAAAGTGTCATTTTATGGAAACTTTTTCTTTACACACAATTATAATTTTCGCTGACCAAAGACGTAACATTTTCAGATCTCACATTTTGCAAATCTGCAGCGTGATTTATCCCTTCCACACTTTTGGATGAGGTCAACGAATCGTTTAAAAATCAATGTATGAAGGTTTTCTTATAAGGATTTGTACTCTTGATTACGTAAGCGTATTCGATCAAAGGACAAGAGCATTAACTACTCGTCTACGATAAATCGAATTTAAAAAAAAAAAATTATTTGTAGAAATGTTGAATGGTAAGCTAAGCTGAGCTCTACGGATTCTACGACGATGCTATCAAACATCAATGAAACATAATTGAGAGACTTGTGTGGGGAGATAATCAAGACGAATGGTAACCCAGACGAGATGACAATACTGGTTAGGAGCATAAACACGGGCAGAAGGCGGACTACTTTACACACGGACAGGCAACAATACTGTTTCACTGGCCGTCGACCAAGGTTGACGGCCGCTCAATTCTCTCTGTAATAAACAAGTTCGGAACACGATTCCTAAACATGTTTCTTTTTCTTGTCAAATATTGTTTATGCAACATTTTCATATGCTGCAATTTGGAAGCGGAAACGAGGTATAAAATAATAGATTAAAAAAGTGCATAGCATTAAAGTAATCAGTACGGACAACTCGCTTTAGGTCAAATAATCGCCCCTAAGCCGAGCGCTGCATTTTCAATAAGGTACCCCCCGAAGTAATACTAGCCTGGAAGAGGGTCTGAATCTAGAGCCGGGGTCCCACAGGACCGTATGGGTCGCTAAGCCGCTTTTCACGCACCCTCTGTTGGGTTAACACTTTAACCTGCTAATGATGTGGAGGGTGGGATGGACCCAAAGCAGATCTTAATTAAAGTTTACCGCAATAATGGATGGCCTGTCGAATTATGCAACAGTAGAGTGAATGTTTTACCAGCGACGAAGTTTTAGTTGTATGGAGACCACATTATATTCTATTATGAGATACTTTGCAGTTTGTAATGCTGGTTTGATGTCACTAAATCTAAATGTTATATAATATATTATACAATAACAATAGATGAGCAACAATATAAGCAAAGTTGGTCCGTTATGAATTTAGATGATCAACTGACATGTATTTTCATTTCGTGTTACGAACAACACAGATACACTTATAAAAATGTCATTCATTTAAATGTTGCAGAATTTGAAAAGAAAATATATAAATCACTGATTTGATTGTCGACAAGTGAAAGTTTTTGATTGTTCACGGTATTGTGTTGATTAACATACTAAATGAGTGGTAAACACAATAATTATAAATATATATTTTAGAAATTTAGCTTTACATTCACTAAGAAAGATATTTAAAAAATCTTCTTAGCATTTAGATGATAACAGTGTATTTAAAATGACAAAAAGAAAAATAACAATATTATTTTAATATGACTCTTTCTTTTTCTACTGGTTGTATGTGGTGGAACGGCCTGGTGAAGGAAATTATTGGAAAGCGGCTGCGATACGCTTTAAGGCTGACAAGGGAAATTGAAAAAACTGATCCAGATTTCCGCATTTTTCCAGATTAGTCGAAGAAATACGATGAAGAAGAAGACTTACAACCTTGAATTGAATGTTAAAAAATTCTTTAGACTACGTTACATGTAAATTTAAAAATTAAATCAGCAGCCGCAAAAGAAAAAAAATAGCCTTATATTGGGGCGAATACATACGGATGCCAACTCGATTCCTAAAGTCTATTTAACTAAGAATGGAGAATTAAGTTTCAAAAATACTTGTATATAAATACATAATTGAACTAAGATATTATAATGGTACAGTAGTATAATATTTAAAGCTATCAAAATAAAAATTGATAATGTTATATGAAAATCTGATAAACTGAACTGAAATAATAATTTTCAGCTATGATAGCTAAGTCCCCAGCGCGATAAAATACGAGAAATAATCTATCCATCTATCCATCCATGACTATTATTGCAGCATTATCAAGTGAAACAATTTTCCAAGTGGATGGAACTGCAGCTTCGAACCGCATTACTTTCCTCGAGAATATAAATGATGCCTCATTTTTCTTGACATTATTTTTAACGTTTAGCGTTGATTCAAAAAAAATGTGAAAATACATAATACCGACGGTGGTTTGGCTAATTGATGTAACCCTCAAAATTGAAATTGTTCAGGAGAGTGTAAAAACTGTTTTTTTCGGAAACATTATATGGTGAGTTGCGTTATGAATCTTTGAAATGCTCTCCTGTAAATTCTCATGTTTACAGATACGGGATTATACGTAAAGATTGTCAATATAACTTCAAACTCCATTGTTGTGCAACTCCCATTAAAATAGCATAATGCGTTAATGTATTTTTCAAGAATAAAGATGAGCGGAACACAATACGCACCAGGACAAGTCTTACTGATACGAAATGATATCCAATCATTGACTCATTTTCGTGTTTTTTGAGGGTTACATCAATTGGCTAAAACACCGTTGAATTATATTTTTGCGAAACATTAAACTCTGATATCTGTGATTGAAATATTCCATTGCCTATTGAATTATCTGCAAAAATATTCTTAGGTTAACCGAATTGCGATCAAGTTTTGCAATAATGGTAATGATTATAATATTATGAAGATGCAAAGCCGGTTGACTTCAATGCGCCATAATTAACAAACGTTTTGTTAGAAGTCCAATACATTCAACAGTATGAGATGTAAACAGATTTCATCTCATTTACGTTTATATTTGACGAGTTCTTCTTTTAGTACAAATTGTATATTGGTCAATAAAATCAATCAAATGCAGCAATAGAATATAGATGACGAATTGTGAAGGAAGAATATTCCGAGATCCTCTTCTGACATTATTACATACATTCAGAAAAAATATAGCATTTCAATACTCAGGAAACCAAGTGTAATACGTATGGGGGTCAAATCATATTGAAGATTGCGTCCATTGCATTAATTTAGTAAGCTACTACTTGGTATTACAAGTATAATTAATTATTGTGGAAGGAATTCTTACAAGTATAAAATTAAACTAGTTTTTGAACAGCAAGCATAATCACGTTTTCTGAAAGTCTAACCAAGTGTCATATGCGGTGTTTATAACAGTCATTCTAATAGAGCATTTTAATGAAATATGTTTAACATGGACTGGCAAAAGAAAGACGAAGATAAGAAAGCATAAGTCGGTAGATTTGTTGGTTGGTAGTAACATTGAAACATTGGATTAGATGGTAAGTAGGTGGTGAGGGGGCTCTGCTGGTTGGTTGGTTATCCTCTTCTTCTCTCCTTCTTCTTTTCCTTCTCCTCATTCTTCTTCCACCTCCACTTCCACTTCTTATTCTTCAACTTCTCGCTGTATTTGCGCCTTGTTTTCAAAATCGGATATGGTGAATCCACGTCTTTGGATACAAGGCAACAAATCTTTGTCAGAACGCTACAACTCGGTCACGGTGTCACTGATAGTTAAGAAAAGCAGTTTAATTTCTACAAACGGTTTGTCACCCTGCTGATATTGGGCACAGTGGTAAAATGTTGATTAATTTTCAATACTCGACTTGAATCATTTAAAATGCAAACAGTGTGCCTCAACTATGGATTGAAATACCAGACGAATAGAATAACAATACCGATATTAGAATTACAAAAATAGATACAAATAAGTAAATAAATATTTAAACACGGTCAGTAAGAATCGCAATATTTGATGAATAAATTTTTAGGAATCGTGTTCTTAACTATAGAGATTTAACGTAAGAATAGAGTGGCCGTTGCCCTAACGCGGTCGACAACCAGTGATAAAGTATTGCCATCTCGTCTGACTTATCGTTCGTATCGATTCGTCGCCCAAAAATTAATACTGATAGTTTCACAATAAATATCGGTATAAAAAGTCTCCGTAAGCATGAATTATGATTTTTTTCTATAAATTACTTAAATTAATTGTTTTCTTTGAATTAAACTATGACATTAACAGTCTAGTTCATCAATGCTGGAATCTGTCAACCTTTATTGGATCTTCAAGCATTTTATTTTTGTTTTAAATTTAATATTACTCATTTACAAAAGTTCCAAGTGGTTAATCGTTGGGTGATATCGGCCCTTAAGATATTTAATAGAATATTTAAAAAAATATAAATCTTGTTATACTATATCTTTCAACTCATAAAGATAAATTTGGATTATTGAGATTTTGTACACTTCCATGTATTTTGTCACTAACGACCCGGGTTTCGCCTTTCGGCATCTTCAGGCATTCGAGCACACGAATGGACTCGAACTCAGTTCGAGTCCATTCCATCAAGCACCCTCAGTCGATGTCTTAAATCATAAAGATAATTTCAATCTTGCAAGTGTTGCAATTAACTAATCTGGTATTTTTTTATGAACAGTGAAATCTTTTTTTATTTCGCTTAAGCTAAACAAAGTATTTAGTCCATTATTGCAAAACGACGAGTTACGAGATAATATGTACCGGGTTTGGAATTTAAAACGAATTAACAGCATTGTGGTAACGCAAACACAGGTTGTATAAAATATTCACGAGCAAAATTTACGAAAGCCCACCCTGCCCATTCCCCCTCCGCCACACCAGACCGCAGTGGCGGACGAATTAAATGGTCAGTGGCGTAGACGGGTCAGCCTGCCACAAAGCGAGATGAGCTTTCCGGGAGGGGCGGAGAAGGCTTTACGAGCTACAAAAGGGTTCCAAAGTTAGGGACAGTGTAATCAACGCGGGCCGATTGATGGGTTCGGGTTCGAATCGACAGAGTATTCGTAAAAAAGTTACACTTAGTCAAAGTAAAAGTCAAGTTCACTCACATCTAAATACAGTCAAGAATGTTCAAATTAATCATTACATCGATTTTTACGCTGATAGTCGGCAAATAAACTTGATACACGGAAAGGGTTCTTATTTCTTAAAATAATATTACTTGGCAATATTTAAATAACCTCAAACAGGCTCAAACATTCGCGGTTTCGGGTACAAAATAGCAATGCCTTTGTTTTATAAGTATTGCTGAAGATATACGATAGATATTTAGATTTGGTTGTGGCGATATCGTGATGTGTAAACAGCTGTTAAAAATGCATGAAAATTATCGTAAAACTATCAAATATATTATTTTTGTTACGAAACTTGTGTTCTTTTAATTACCTTCTCTGCAAGGGTATTGACGTTAAATTTAAATCAATGTAGACCGTCTGGGACACGCAGCTGTATACGATTAAAACTAAATGTCATTTTTTCAACGCTTGCATTCTAACCTGTGCTTCTTTACGGTAGTGTATCATGGCACCTTACGAAGACTCAAAAAAACCGTATTCTGAACTTCGAGAATAGATTCTTGTGTCGGATACTGGGGGTGAGGTGGTTTGACTTCATGAGGAACTCGGAGATTAGGAGACGTACCAGGCAGCTCTTTGTTATGTCAGTGGTCATGGAGAGACGGTGAAGCTGACTGGTGACCGGTGGACGACCGTCTAAATTTTTATGCCACGGTTTCGAAATTTCTACGTATATTATGTCTCATTTAGATATATTTTTCAGTGTTACCAACAATAAGAAGTAGTTTGTATTGATTTTTAAAATAATTACTAATCACATATTTGATTTGACACATGAAGGTTATGTGATTGCTGTTTACTAGAAACACGGTCATCTGTATTCGTCGTATACTTTGAATATCTTAAATAAAAATTCTTTACATTAATCTGCAATAAAAGGAGCATTTGAAATGAAGAATAATGTGGTAGATTGTCGACCGATTGAAATTTGACAATGGATAATGCGCCTCCAATATCAGAATTACTTGCGAGTGTTGATAATGCAGCCTGTGATAAAACATATGTTTTTAGAAACTAGTTGATAAATGAATCTTCACTTATTAATATTCTACCTTAGTAAAAATAAATTACTTATATATGCGAGTTAAGTAGTTCGCTTACAATCTTCTTAAGACCACAGTAAATGCAGTTTTATCTGCCAAATTTGTCCTCCTTGTGAATTGTAATGAAAAAATTTATTTCAAATAATTTTGATTGAAGTAGAAGAGATCAAGCTTATTGTATTTTGATACGATCTTTGAGTACACTCAAAAAACTATTGTTTATTTTTATTAGAGTTTTTCATCGATACAAAGTGGCGTGAACAATTCAGAAACTGCAGCTTAAAACGAACCACGAATTGATGGGTTTTTCCAGTTGTGGTCTAGGACCCCACAAACGGGTGCCGTTCGTGCACAGAGCGTAAAGTAAAACCAGAAAAGGGTCTTCATTTGTTTCGTTCGGTGATGGAGGTTTTTTAATATTTCCACGCGGATGTTACCTGTCTGAGAGACCGCAGTGGAAAGGTTAGAAATTCGCGGGTCTCAAGTTGGATTATTATCATTCTGTTTGTACATTTGATTCTGAGTTTTCTGTTTGATTGAGCTGAAATAATTCGATTAATGAAAGTTCCTGTTGTTTGAAAACCGTACTGAGCATATATCATTATAAGCCACTTTTATAAGCCACTCATATTTATAAGCCACTCATATTTTATTATAAGCCACTTTACATTTTTATAAGCCACTTTTATAAGCCACTCATATTTTATTATAAGCCACTTTACATTTGTTAAATAAAGGTATTATAAAACCTATTCATTTGAATCCAGTAATTTGTAGCATACCCAGTGGCGCTCACCGACAAGAATTAGTTCTGTCTAAAAAACATTTAAGGCTCATTCTCCCGATTCTATACGAGCGCTAAAAGCGTGACATTGTCGTCGTGGCGTTAAAGTCAGTCGAACAAAACGATTTTTCTTGAATAGCTTGGAATATGCACTATATGACTTGTAAATTTTAGATTTTTAAGTCCATATAACTACTTTAAATATTTATACAAAGGTACGTAAACGTGAAATAATGTATTTTTTAAAAACTTGTATGTTTTCATATGTTGTACATAATTATATTTTACGGTCTCCCTTGTGAATAAACGTTTCTAAATCAAACCGCTGAAAATCAAACATCTGACCACCGGAACATCAATCAAAAGTTCGATCTGATACCACCTGAAAGCAGATACATTATACCCGAAACCAAATAATATTGACTCGTTAATTAAATGCAGAGCCGCAACTGTATTTTCATCTGCCCAGTGCAATGGTATATTTTTTTATAATCTCAATACAATAAACACGCAAAAATCATTATGGTATTTATGTAAAAGGAATTTTCTACTGTTTTTATTACTTTATCAATTTCAGAAATAAGAGAAACGAATTTATTTTAAAATACGTGAGCTACAAGTAATTATTAATTGATTTGCCTATTCCTCGTCTGCGTTGGAATTACTTTATAAATATTAGAAAAAATATCGATTTTCCAACACTCCCATCAATTTAGTGATTACAATTAATTTTGGTAATGTGTTCGCTCCCAATGTGGAGCATTAGGCCTCATAATGAAGCTTATTTCAAGAGAATTTGTTAGACGAGAATTTCTTGTTTCTCAGTCGCTCAAACTTTCTTTTTCAGAGAGTATAAGGATAGAAGATATTTTTTTTCCTACCTCTATTTTCCTACTGAAACTATTATGTGGAGTCTGCGAAGCGGCCTCCTAGTTTCTTGGCTAAAGTCAGTGCTAGGGTGGGTACAGACTAAGTCTTTATATCCCTTTCCCGCATGTAAACTAGCTAAGTACTGCTATCTAAAATGATTCTGTCAGCTGAAGGCTTTGTGTGGGGAAAATACTTAAGAAAAAACCCCGTACGAGAATGATTGTCTTTGAATCATTAAGAAAAGTTCAATTCTTACCAAGAACTGCTCGTAATGTTGGAGTAAGCTTGAAGAACTTAGCAAGATTATTTTTAGACATGCCCCGTCCCTAACTGAATATATGAGCCTGGCTCGTTAAATTTAAGTTTAAACACACTGAATTAACGTAGTTAATAATTACAATTGTATGCTTGTAAGAATTATGTTAACTTAGAGTAACAGAATATTACCAGAGTCATCTGTTAGAAAAGATATGAGTATTATGAGTAACTGTTTTCTTGTCTAATTTTCCTTTCTATCTCCACTTTGCAGCTCTGCATCGGGTCGAAAAATCGAGTCTAAAGTTGGTATTTTTCAGGAGAGTCAAAACAAGATTTGCATTTGTATGAAATTTGATGAAAAATGTAATGTTCAAACGTCAATTTTATTAATTCAACGACCTTTGATTCGATTGGTCCCTTTTCTTCTATATTCATTGTAGTTATTTTGGCATATTCAACTCGTTTTTCGATGAACTCGACTTAACTTCCTTTTCTAAAGTTTTGACTCCTGATTTCTGGTCCAGCCAATTCATAACTGGCCATGGTCACTTCGCTGCCAAGGTGGATAGTCCACTAGGTAAATGTGGCAATATTATCCAGGATGCTGATCACATCCTTTGGGAATTTTCAGACATGGACAACGAACGTGAAAAATTCAGTCGGATCTGTCGACCCCGTTGGTCATGTCGACTTGGTTGCATCTCTGACAAATTACAAGGCATTTATAGAGTTCACGGCGTCCTAT
This sequence comes from Himalopsyche phryganea, assembly GCA_022494535.1. Taxonomy (NCBI): domain Eukaryota; kingdom Metazoa; phylum Arthropoda; class Insecta; order Trichoptera; family Rhyacophilidae; genus Himalopsyche; species Himalopsyche phryganea. The sequence goes on from JAGVSL010000047.1 coordinate 1,902,565, forward strand.
GGAAAGCGATTGTAATGCAATTCCTTATGACATTAACACCCTAGTTTTTCCTTTTTTTTTTAACACTTCTGCGGAATACACCCTGTAAGAGTGAGAAGCCGTAGCGGGCGGTAGTGGGTACAACGTTGAGTACCCTAGGGCGTTAAAAAAACTCCCTTTCCCTTTCGCACACAGACTTGTTTCTTTTCTTGATTGTTATTGCGTTATGAAAGGCAGCCGTGAAACAACGGTTGCATATTTATAACAGGCGAGATTAGAACAATCAGATTGTAATTTTAGGCATGGCTTCAAGTCATTTTCGATTATTTGGCTGCTAAATATACTCTTTATACGGTTCATGCTATATTCGTTAATATATAGAAAAATGTGCTTGTTTAATTTTCACTTTCAATATTGTGTATATAGTTGAAGAGTGAAACGCGCGTGTGGTGATCTCTGTGATAGACAATCTAAATGTAGGGCGCGATACCCCTCGATAGCGAGTCACGGGCGGTAAAACATCCCGCCATTGCAGCGAGGTCTGCGGTCGTCTCATTTGGTGAAACAATCACTCGACCAGCTACGGCCATTGTCAGTCATTCGCTTTCACTGCGGATATCCAAAGTATTTCGGCGGGAGAACGAACAACGCTTTTGCGAGGGGAAGTTCCGACAACTTTGCGGATTAGATTTTCCCGCCGACTCACTGCCGGCAATAATTCAGCACGTTGTCAATCTTCACCAGTTTTTGGGCGTCTGGCCCAGGTAAATGAAACCGATGAATTGCTGAACAAAGATAAACGAATAGACAGTTAATGTAAAATATAATGAAAAAGGAATATTAACATCACAATCGTCCATGCCTTTGAACATAAATACATTAATACTCCAGAATTCATATCTACACATCTTAAACTGTTAAAAGTAGAGTTGAAATAAGTTATAATCACCTTTATCTCGTAAATAATCGTTAGCCAAATAGAAAATTGTAGACTATTTAATTTCGTTTATACATAATTTGTTTAATTACCTGTAAAATCTTGTCATAGTTCATGAATCAACTGTTTAAAATACCTTGTAATTGTTAATGTTAATTTATTCCACGTAATGCAATGCACACAAAGTTCCGACGTACTGGCTACTTTAGACATTCAGTATTTCAATTTCAATACCGTCATTTATGACGGGTACTGTTATGCTAGTAATTAATAATCGACTACGCAATCTAAGATAATGAAAAAAGTAATTATTTATCATTGTGCAACCCATAACGCATACTAAATATTGTTCGTACAGCGTTTAAATCTATAGTAGGCAAACTTACTAAAGGTAAACAGTGAACTACTCCCTCGGGCATGCCAGGTTTGAGGTTTGCGGTAACTTGCATCAGCGGTCAAGGAACCCTTCAAATGCCATCAGCCACTCTTTAACTACCCTCTCCCCCAAAAATGCGTTTGAAGTTCATAATTGCGCAATAGTTCAGACTCAAACAGGTAATATTCTGTATACAAGTTTAATTGGGTGCAGGTGATTGTAAAATGTCGGCTGACACGGCATGGCAACTGATATATCGATGGTGAACCTTTTTCTACAGGTGGGTAAAACGCCATGTTTAAAAATAAAATGTACATACATATCTACAAAGTCCGAAATAATTTGCTGTATCTGATTTTAACACGTTTTCTTTTGGAACATTGTATAAAGTTCATTGAGGGAAACGCAAATATCATCGATCCGGTGTAAACAATATTTTCAAAGTGTTTTCTTTCTAAGTTTGTGTTTGATTTAAAGCAGTGTTGATACCTCTAAAGAAAGTCGGAACCCTAAGAAATTAACCAATTCATTTTTTGATTTTTTTAATGTATGTATGTATACGTGGACCTTTTATTTTTCTTTACATCTACGTACCAAAGTGTCAATTTGCTAATTTTTATCTAAGGAGAGCATGAATAATACCCGAGGGTACTCAACGCTGTACCCACCACTTCCCGCTACGGCTCTACACTCTTACAAGGTATATTCCGCAGCGTAACAATTTAAAAGTAAGTAATTTTAAGTAAAATTTTTTCAGAAATGTCCGAGATAAATTCCTCAAGACTTGGCTGCATGCACTCTGTGAGAGCATGAATATTCTAAAAAAAAGCCAACTGTTGTGGTGGTTGATGAAATTGCAACTGTGTATGCTTGGGGTTACGCGTTCATTTTTTTTTTAATTACGCCGATTTGATTTTTTCCTTATCTTTCTATATCCTAAAACTATTTTTTACTTCGTACTTTTTTATGCAGACTGGATGCTGATTCATATGTGGGTAACAAATGAAAACTATTTTGAAGTCACATTGTTTTTGGTCACGTATATAGAAACGCCAAATAAACTATAAATCACACGATAGTATAATCAAATTAATATGTTTCTAGACTTAAAATATAAAGCGGAAAATTATCATTTAAATTAAAAAACAAACCCAAATATAGGTACAACCTCAAAGCTATACCATCAAAAAACATTAAAAAATAATCTTGTTTTTATTTTACTCTTTTAAGATAGATACTAGAAGACTTTTTTGTAAGGTTTAATTTGTAGTTTCTTCTTCAACACAACGACGAGTATGTTTATAGAACGAAAGTGTTGAAACATTGTGTAAATGCATTAATCAGACGCACAGAAGATGTGCTTTAGGGGATGATGGGTGAAGTTGTGGGCGTATGGGTATACTCATTTCCAACCTGTGGTTACGCCTTATTTATAGCCTACTTCCAAATAGTTGCAGCGTGGTATTCGCATGTATCAATTCTCCCCATTGTGCGGTGACCATTCGGTGAAATAAAAGAAAATAACCATTGAAAAACAGCTATATGTCGTAACCTACCGATGGGACTTCGTAGGATATAACATTTTGCAGTTTGTCTTATAATAATGGAAAAAGATAGTATCGTCGTCAGTATGATTAAATCAAATATTTTCGAAATCGCTGTTGAATGCTTACTATTAAACAATGAATTGTTTTAAAGTACTAAAAACAGCAATAGCTACGAATTTGCATTAATTTTATAAAACTCCATTATGGTAAAGTAAAAATAGATATATTTGATAGCTATTTCGGCTTCACGCCGTAGATAGTTTAACAATTTTGGTCCCGTAATTTTTTTGGGGTTCTGCCATTTTTTGTGAAGTAACTGCTTGAGCAATTGTATTTTTACCGTATTACGTCGATTATAAGACGCACGTGTTTTACGTTTTTTGTGTATGTAAATTCAGAGTACGTCTTATAATCGCTGACGCTAACGATCCATGGAGGTAGTGTGGGTGTTGATTAGTTCGTGGGGGCGGCAGCAGGCCATTGAGGAGGTAGTTTGGAACAGTTGGCTTTCAGAAAAATCTGAAACGGATTCTGATGTGTCTAATTCTGATAGTATATACGTAAAATATTTATACATACACACTTCTTAAATTTATTATTTTTTTATTAATATTGTAGCTTCTTTCACTTTTATAATAAAGTTGATATGCGATTTTTACTTCTGACATTAAAAAATATGGGTGCGAATACAAAATAATATTAATTAGAGCATATCGTTGACTTATGATTTTGTGTTATATTACGATTTTATCACTATGTAATTCTTTGTGACAGTGTCTACCAAAATGTGCCGCAAGAAGTCTCAGGTGTCCCGCGACAAAAGAAGACAAATTAGAACTGTGGACTGTAAGTATGGCAGACAAGAGAGGTACAAAAGTTTGACAGACACAGCTTTAAGACTTTATTTTAGCGTAGAAATCAAAAGTTGACAAACTATAAATCTATAAAAAATAAATTAATTCAATTTGTGGAGACTCTATGGTCACCCTAAAAAACTTCAGTGAAATCCGAAAGCTTGAATTAATTTCAATAAATAGTGTTTATTTCAGACACGAGAAATTCCAATGGCGATATCCACAAATGGCAATGTTACGACCATTTCTGTTAAAAGGACCATAATAAAATGTCGGAGTTAACTTTGATTATGCATCCGCTGCTAAGGACCGACTCAATGGACATGTTGATTAACCTCCCGAACAAAACAGCTTTTCTTCAACTATGTATTATTTCCAATGATGAAGTAAAAAGTTTAATATACCGTATTGACCCAAATATAACATTTGTAATAATAATACATAAAATTGTAATTAAACTTTGTTCTACTGGTTGTGTTTAACCATGACACGTGTTTCACCTATTTGAAAGGCATCATCAGACTAACTGTATCGTTAGTTTATTTATTTATAAAGTAAACAAAGATTATAATTCTTAATTTATGAATTACGAAAATTAAGGGTGAGGTGAGATTATTTTTTTTTACTGGATGTGGTGTCCAATCTCCTCATGTCCACTAGAAAGAGATAGTCCCACCCCACCCTTCATTTTTGTAGTACATTAGTAAATAATTAGAATCATTGTTTACCTTATTAAACTTACGATACAATCAGTCTGAAGATCCTTCTCATAGCGGTGAAACACATGTCACAGATAGTAACACAACCAGGGGAATAACAAAGATATCAATTTAAAATTTATTTTACAAATAATTTTTTTCAAAGATACCGCCGAATCTATCGAAAATAATATGGATAATAATCCGCTCCATCTTCCAGGTCGAGGCACATTTTAATTCAGTGTAATTATGACGGGAAACGATACTTTTAATTTTAAAAAAATAGTCGTATTTAAAAATGATTTTTTGTTCCATGTCCGCTTCCAATGTGGACCATATGGTCTCATAATGGAGGTATCTTTACAGATTTTTTCTACGAGAACTGCTTGTTACTCAGTTGCTCAACCGCTCTTTTTTCTAAGAGAGTAAGGATAGAAGAATAGGGCTAGGACAGGACTAGTTGTTAACTAATCGCTCTCGCTACGCCCCGTGAGGATGGGATGAGTGGAAATCCATAAATCGATTGAAAGGTCAATATATGAAAACCGTCCGCACCGGGAATTGAACCCGAGACATCCGTAACCGTAGCCTGCCAACTACGCCACGGACGCTGACATAATAATAATTATTTACATTTATACAATATAGTTTGGTTGCTATGGGGTTAAAAAACGTTTGTGTTTTTATGCCTACCAGCTGTGATTATTGATGAACAAATCGGTCAAGCTGACAAAGAATACGTTAATTATAGCAGCTCGCTTATCGATGTCACTTTATATTTAGCCTTAAAGTGAATATTTACGCAATTTACAATATTGCATGCACCATACAGTTTATTATACGATGCAGTAATGAGAAAAAATATATTAAATATTATACCCTTAAAAGAATGGATAAATTAATTTGACAAATGGAATTTTACTAAAAATCCTTTCTATTGCGGGTACATTACGAAGTTCCTGGATGAATGCAAACAGTTAAATTAAATATAAATAAATGTGTATTTATACAACGAATAATGTTGAAGAATCTCTAAACGCAGCCTTCCGCAGCGGCGTTATTTTGCAGAAGGGAAAACAATTCCAATTACCAAAGTTCTAAGGGCGCGGGGGTGTTTTCGGACAATTAGTTCACTGACATAAATATGTATTACTGTCCACAACTTTTATGCTCCTCCCTCTGTAGAACTTAACTTAACTCGTTTTGTTTTGCTGCACAAGAAACCATTCGGGTGGGCAGTGATAGACAAGTAGACAGTTAAACAAAGCATAATTAGCGCAGTACTCAAAGATAACTAATTGGTATGGGGAATAGCAATGAGACAGGTATAGAAATAGTGATCGAGAAATAATTTGAAATTGTAGAATTTTTTTATTATTTAAATTTAACTCAAGAGCGTTCACCAACCGGCTACGGAACCAACATATGGTCAGACTATGAAACATATTGGTAAGAGGTTTAATCTAGCGGTCAGATGGGTCTGGGTTCAAGTTCTGACAAGATGGATAGTAAATTTACATTTTTTGATCTGAACTTAATGTTGATCTTTGAGAATTCGATTATGCGCCTTGGCAATGTAATGCAATGTTTTATATTATCATGTCCGCTCCCAGTGCGTAGCATATAAACTCATGATAAGGTATCTCTACAGACTATGTTTTAAAACAGACTTATTTTAAGTTTTCTGAGAGGGTAAGGTAAAAACGATGGAGATATGAAAGGATTAAGCAACAGTATTTCTTTCGAATATGGGGTGATTTTTAGGTATGAAAACATCACAGGTATCCTTGTCTTTGAATATACAACGATAAATCAATTTATGAAACTGTCCCTACTGGGTTATGAGCCCGTAAGCACCGTAACCGAAGCCAACAACGGTTGACCAATCTACCGTAAGCCCGGTAATAAATATTGTTGTACTAACCTCGCAATCAGTCTTATTGATGTTGTCCATGTTGAGTTTGAAGAGCCAATCCCTGGAAAGAAAATGAAATATTATTAAAAACACATGATAAATATTTTTATTTAGAGATTGAAGTTAATCTATATTAGTGTCTGCCAAACTGTGTGCCGCAAGAATTCTCAGGTGTGTCGCGACAAATTGAGACAAATCAGAACTGTGTACAAGAGAAATTAAAAACTCACAGCAAAGATTAAACACAGAAATAAAAAACACGACAGTGGCTAAGATGGTAGATGAGAAATTATGTGTTTGTTTTATCAAATTCAGAGAGGCGTTTTGACATAATTCTTGCATCATTCTCACTGATAAGAAATTTACCGCCTTTGTATACCTACATTATATATGTTTATAAAACAATATTTTGTAGTGTTACCTATTCTTCATTCATATGTATTAATAAATAAAGTACATTACACTTTTAAAGTCATTTTTATTTGGTGTGCCGTGAAACAAATCCTTTCCCCAGTGTGCTGTGAGGTAAAAAAGATTGACAGACACTGATCTATATTAGCAATAAGTAAAAATAAATATGTTAACATTGATAATTTTGTTATTTCAATTGTGTATTTCAACACGTGTTTGGAGTTTTTGAGAAACATTCTCAGAATAAATATGATATATCGTAAACTATAACGGACAATTTTGTACATTATGTAACACTATTACAACAGCGAAATATTTAAACGAACCATTTTTTTCTCAATATATTAGTTCTTCTTAACTGAAAGGCCATATTTGATTTTTTAAATAATGCCACTCGAAAACAAGACATTCTTAGCAAAAGAATTGTCAAAAAAGCAACTGTGTAATGTAGCTTTGTTATATTAAAAAAAAAGAGATGTTCTTTTTAAAACACTTATTTACTTCAATGCGTGATACAGTTTTAATAATAAAATAACTAGTTTATTGATGGTCACCGTTTAAGGACACAACTTCGGCCTTATTCGCTCTAAACAGTAAACCGTTAGTGGAATAGTATTTATTATTAGTAATAGTTTAATCAATTGTGGTTTTTTAAAATTATAGCCAGCTCGATTTTATAAATTAATCGATGAACACATTATGATGAAAACATTATTTACCATTTATTGTCAGCAATAGATGTCTCTATAACTTAATTTTTGTCATTATTTATCTATCCTTTAATGTTACAGTATATGACTGGTAAATAAGCGTCGCGTATTTTGTAAAACCTCTCTGACCTTCAATTATTTTGCGTTTCGTTTCGCTTAGATTTGATTGAAAATTAAACCGAACCAAAGATGGCTGCGACGCTACGCACGCACCACAATTCCCGCGCTTTCTTTTTATTATTTATTCGTCTGCTTCAGCGGATGAGATCGCTGAATAAATTTTGAGGAATATTGTTCGGGACAGTTCAAAATCCAGGCATCTTCAAGTCGTTTCCGCGAACAGATTAATTATGACATAAGAATCTGTGTGCACAGTTAACTGCAGTAACATATAATAAATGACATACATAGGGATATAAATTCCGGTAAAACCTCTATTTTTTAATACCGATACTAGTTTTGAAAATACCGGTATTTCACTACTATAATATAACGCTTTAATTTTTATTGAATGACTGTTTTTCAATAAACGTTTAACTTTGTCTACAGTCGGAGTATTTACTTAAAGTTCCGATCAAGGTAGACAGATTGCAGTATTGATTCAACGAAACATTTTCTTAGTTTTTATATGATTGAATATTAAACATTGAAACGTCGGGTCCGTGGTGCTGTGGCCAACGTCGTTGTCTACGGTTACGGATGTCTTGGGCTCAAGTCTCGGTACGGAAATTTTCAAAAATTGTTTTTTCAATAGACTTATGGATTTCTGTTCGTAGGCATGGATCTTTGTGATGTCTAAAATTCTCTGTCAAGTTTGTCCATACTTGAACCCGAGACATATGTAACCGTAGCCAACGACGTTGACCACTGCGCCACGGACCCAACATAATATATTACAAAATATATAATAACCATATAGATATGATTTGATACAGTAATAACTTAGTGGAATCACGTTAGAATTAAAGTCAAAATGGCGAAATATATAATATGTCATTTTACCCGATATTAATTTATAATGTTTAGTGTGTTTTCAATGTATTTTAATTTTTAATTCAACGTTTGAGTACGACACTAAAAATATTACTCGATTCTACTAGAGTATATTTTGAGGAACTGTTTTATTAGAATGAATGCTAGCGTCACTGTCTGCAATATCGATGAGCAAGCATTTTCAATCGATGGCACACTTCTAAACGTTGTAATTAGTTTAATTTTCATAATACATTTATTGCAACATTACAACTTCGGAAATAAGACGTTTGATCGATTTGACAACAGTTGAAGACAGTGTGCGTAAACCGCTTGTAAAAAAAAACAAGTGGTAAACAATGGTGGAAACTATTGTCGAGCAGTGGCGTAAAAATCTAAAGGATTTTTTTGAGATGCGTGTTTGTATTATTGCAATGAGAATGACGTCATAAATATAGTTGAGTATCCCTAAATAACATATGCTATGGAAGGTTTTATCTTTTGAATTTCCGAAAGCTCCTTTTTATCACTCAATTTATCTCCGCACCGTGTTTTACGACACGTAATTTTACGAATAACTTTATTATCCATTCTTTTTTCTTCTAAGACGCATTTATTCGTATTGTTTTAGCGCAAGTGAAAGAATGGGAATCTGCTTCGTCCCCAAACTCACCTTTAATGTATTCAATGAAAAAGCTTGTTAGATACTTTATGTTTTCATGCGTGAAAAAGTTATATTCATATTATGTTTTTTATGATTCTAAGTATAAAAAAAGCTTCAAAGCTCCGCGCTATGTCAGCTTTTTATCAATAATTCGTTTGAATTTTTATTCGGCGTTTTGTTTTACGATGTTAAAAATACACGGGATTTATCTGCGGACTCGATTTATACGACACTAAGGAATTTTTAAAAAATAAATATATATTTGTTTCATTGCAGATAATTTTTATTGTAAACGTTTTTAAATTAGCAGCATAGCTGGCTGTGCTGGTATTCAAGTTGATGATTGAATCATTGGATATTGCGATGATACAATCAGCCTTCTCCGTCTCCTTCTTCATCCTAGTCCTTCTGCATTAAAATCAATTTTATAAAAATTGGCAATTTGCTCAAAAAAATACATGAAAACAGCACTGTAATACAAATTTGAATTGTTGAGACTTTGTTATATATAAACGATATACACTATTTACTATCTGTCAGTTCGAGTTCATTCGTGTACTCGAATGCCTGAAGAAAGGCGAAACCCGGGTCGTTAGTGTCGAAATACATGGAAATGTACAAAATATCAACAATTCAAATTCGATATTGAAATTCCATCCATTGACACCCTCAGTCGATGTCTTAAATAATGTAATAATTTTCGTTTTTACGTTTCTTGGAGAGGGGGTGTTGAATAATTTGACCGCGGTAATGCACGCGATGTAATGTTTTATAATCAGCCCTGTAAAGATGTGAAGATCGAGCTGAATAAAGCCAACTGTGGAAGGACACAGACTTGGTTTTGTCTTCCCGTCATAAGGAATATATTGAATTAGACTTGTTAAAATGAAATGTTTATTAATTAAACATAACATTGCTTTTAGATATTATCTATAATATATATATATAGTATTATGATTAAACGAAGATTATAAAACTCTATCGTTTGTGTAAATTGAAACACGAAACCTCAATAACTCATTTGAAAGACCAGAGTAAATATTTTTAAATTCTTAATATTTTGACAGTGATCCGTGCCCAGTGGTGCCCTGTCGTTCGGAAAATCCCCTAAAAATAACCGAAAATATGATTTAATCTATCATATAACTACACTTAGGGGAATCAAATCCTGTAAAGCTGTGCTGGGGAATATAATGCAACAGGGGCGGCCGCCGTTTGTGGCGTGTAGTCTGATTTAAAAAAAATATATTTGACATTGCAGCTAAGGATAGCTAAGGCACCATTTTTTTAATTCATATGAAATCAATTTGATGATTTTTTCTTAAATTCGAAAGAAGAAACTGTTTTTTTATTGTAACATAGTCATCGGGAATACTAAATTATGTAATTTAAGACATCGACTGAGGGTGCTTGATGGAAATTCAATATCAAATTTGGATTATTGAGATTTTGTACACTTCCATGTATTTTGTCACTAACGACCCGGGTTTCGCCTTTCGGCATCTTCAGGCATTCGAGCGCACGAAATCTCAATAATCCAAAAAACTAAATTATGAATTAATCTATGTTGAATTATTAATCTGTGTATCGGGAATTCTACCCCGTGCAACCCTTAACCGAAGAGGACGAAGTTGACCACTCGGCTACAGGTCTATCATAGATACATAGTTATTACTGAATGATATGTCTTGAAAACAAATGTTGAAGAATTAGAATTCACGAATTGAACATCTGTAATTTAAAGATATTTAAGCGCGGGTCAGTTCTATACAGTGTTCCGTCTAAGCTGCGAGCATGCGAGGTCGCGCAGCAGTTTTAGAACCCCCGCTTACTCCAAAACAATATAATCAAATTTAATTTTTGAAGATATATATATTGAATTTTTTACCATGTCCGCTCCCAATATGAAGCATATGGAATCTAAATGGAGTTATCTCAACAGAGGTTTTTTTCTACAAGAACTTCTTGTTACTCAGTCGCTCAACCACTTTTTTTCGAAGAGAGTATGGGGAGAGAGGTAAGACAGGGTGGGCTAGTGGTTCACTAATTGTTTTTGCTATACCCCATTTTTTATGATCGGAAGACAAAATAAAAAATATGATATATTTGTGTTCGCAAAAAGGTTGATTTGTCCCGCGCATTTGTTGGTTTGGTTGATCTTAGAGGAAATATTGCTTCTATATAACTCAAAACCTATTCGGTCTCATTGAATGATTTTGTCAGTACTGCTATTTTCTGTTGGTGGATGATGTATTCTCAAGGGATACGTATACGACCTGAACAGCATATAACCACATATCCGGTGGATGACAGTGATGATTGTAAGTTAAAATGAGGGAAATTAAAGATAGGGTGATACCATAAATAGTGTGAAGGGTTGCAATCGAACCGGTGGCCATTACCGCGAAACTTCCTGCAACTCCTAAGAGGCAACGTAAGATGTGTAATGCAATTAGCCCGGTTAGGAAACACCCCTGAGAGAGCGTCGCTGGAGGGTTGATTCTCCGTATATAAGTTATAGAGGCAGGGGTGATTTTCAAGAGTTAAAGCAATGTAGCATACACACGATGAAAGATTGCTGATAATATTACTCAAATAAAATCATACTGAGTCATGGTAGAAAGATGAATCGAAAGCTGAAAATATATATAACTTACCCAGCGTATGTGTGACCTACTGTTGGCATTAGTAAAGATACAGCTAACGGAAAAACATTGAGTAAAAAATGTAATCTGTGATACCAACCAGAGAAAATTTGTTACAAAAACGTTTATTGATTGTCTTTAAGACATCGACAAAGGGTGCTTGATGGAATTTCAATATTAAATTTGGATTATTGAGATTTTGTACACTTCCATGTATTTTGTCACTAACGACCCGGGTTTCGCCTTTCGGCATCTTCAGGCATTCGAGCACACGAATGGACTCGAACTGATATGCTTAAAAACTACGCTAGAAAACAAGAACCCACCCAGGCTATCGTGCGTATTAAACATTGTTAATCGTTTACAGTATTGAATAGCGGTGAGTTATTAGTTACGTTCTAAATCTCGTAGTAGAGAGCGTCCTTAATATTCTACTAACACAAAGCACAATTTTTTTAGTGCCTTTTCACCTTAGTGATAGTTAAAGAGACTTGTCGGGGCTGGTCCACTTTTTTTATCACATTATTATACAAAAACCCATTTTTCGTATCCCGCAACTAAGTCATGGAAAATGGCTCTTGTTTATATCTTGTACAGACGAAATACATTTTTAAATACTGTCCAATATAGCAACTGACGTGTATATCGGCTTTATCGATGTTATTTTCGATTGAATGGATGTTTGTGGTATTAAAAATTCCCTCCTAACTAACCGATCCAAAAAGCGAAATAAAAGCGATTAGTTAACCACTAGACTTGCCGTAGCCCTATCTTTCTATTCCTACTCTCTTTGAAAGAAATGGAGGATAAACCCTCCCGTACTCATGGTGTAAAAATGTGTTACTTCGGCATTACCTTTAAATTATCTGTGAAATAGGTCATTTGCTATTTGTAGATAAAATAGTTCTGCATATAATTAAAAATACATTATAGTTTACGTATACTTTGTATAATTCATCATAATTTGAAAACCTCGTCAATATTACCATCGAAACATACAAAATTATAGTATGGTAACAATTAAAATTGTCGGCGTCCGTGACGCAGTTGGTAGCGTCGTTGGTTACGGTTACACATATTTCGGTTTCAATTCCCGGTGCCGACGGTTTTCATAAATTGATCTTTCAATCGATGTATGGATTTCTGTTCGTAGTCTGAGTGTTTGTGATGTCTAAAACCCCCCTCCCATCCATCCGATCCCCACGGGGCGTAGCGAGAGCGATTAGCTAAACACTAATCCTGTCCTAGCCCTATCCTTTGACACACCCTGGTTTTTTTGTTAAGTTTGACAAAACCCACACTGTAACGAAGTGTGACTGCATGAGATCCAAAGGATTTTTTAGCATGAAAACGGGAAGGTTAGGCAACTGAGTAACAAGCAGAAAAAATCAGTTGACATACCTACATCAGCAGGTAATATGTTCCACATTAGGAGCTGACTTGGTTGAAAAAAGCATCGTATTTGGAAACCATCAACATCTGGTGTTTTCTCCAACATGATGTTGACGATTAGCGCAGAAAATAAAATAATATATTATCATGTACAGTCTAGACTAAAATCTACAACGCCTTCAACACTAGGGTGATTCAATATGTTTCTCTTACATTTACATCTGTGAGAAACCGCACTGGGATTTTTGGACATGTTATTTAGTTAATGATTCCCGTTCGGTTTTTTTCACCGTTGATGATAACAGTGATTGATTAGCAGTTACTTGACATATAACGGGGCTAGTTAATGCCTTGTCATATGATACAGAACTGTATATATTTTTATATATACGAAGACTAAATACAATTAGAATAATTTACATTTTTTATGTAACTAAAAGGGAGCTTTTTTGTTTTCATTAAATAATAATTGTTGCTTATTATTTCACGAAATGAATATTGACTAAAATATGATATTTAGTATATTTCCGGTTAAGTAAAATGCAGAAAATTATCAGAAAATATGTTTGAACGTTTCCCGATTTGACAATATTTTATATTTAATCCACTGGTCCCTAGCAGCGTCTAATTGACCATGGTACCAACAATAACCGCTAACTTCATCGTTTAAAATCATACATATTATTTTAGTGTTAGGCATTATCAGGATAGGTCTGCATTTATTGGGTCTGTAACCATTTCAATTTTTTGCCAGTAAGAAATGATAAACTTTCAGTAACTAATACGATAAATGGTCAGTACTCACGTGGTAAGTAAATAAAATAAACGCTAAGTAGTTTATATAAAATGGTTAGTGGTTAAATTGAACGATCAGATCTTTATATAACACGGTCAGTATTTGATTGAAACGTAACCTTTATTTATTTGGTAATTATTTACAGACAATTTATGGAATTAGTTACTGAGCAAATAATTGGTTGCAGATACCTGCATTTTATATTGCTTTTAGTAATTAGTTAAAGTCAAAAGTGTAAGGTTATATAACTTCTTAGAACCGAAATAATATAATCTAGATGATCGTAGTTATTTTTATAAACAAAAATAAATTTAGGTTAAGAGAAAAAAAAATGTTACCAGTTAGTATGCGAGTTTCGTTTCTCGTCAAATTAGGTTTTTTGAGGGATCTAATATCGTAACTCAGAATCACCGACAATGCTTGTTTTTGGCAAACTAAGAAAAATCGTTTTCATGCTAACAAAGCAAAACTTAAATATAAACCTGTGGAATAGATGCCTAAACCGTGATGGGTAAACATACACTGGTGCCCGTGACAGTTTAATGCTGCACTCTCGTTGACTGGAATGGAGATTGTTAGTTTTGAAAATTATAGGGTATTGGAGAATATAAGTTTTGAAAATGAACAAAATTTTCACATTCATTTTAGATGGGAGTTTGTAAGTTTAGAAAGATATTTTATGATTTAAATGGTAGGTGTGAACACGAAGAACAATGCTGCATTTATAATTCATTTTTTGAATATGCTGGTGATTATGAGTTATGATATAAGTGTGACGCGAAACAAGACCGAGAATTTTAAAAACTTTCTAGATTTTATAAATACAATATTTTTATCACCATACGATTTTTGACGAATTGAATATTCGAAAACCACTCATTTATTTTAGTGAAAGATATCATAGAGTTAAATACTTTAATATTACATCGTGTGAATGTATAAGTAGTCAATTTCTTACAAGAGGTTCACCAGTTCGAAGGTTCGCATCTCGCGTCCGCCATCTTAGCGAAACGTTATTAGTTGTTCGGATACGTGAGAGGGTTGCGTCGAAATTATTAAACCTTTGATGGAGGATTTTAGCCCGTTATTATTACATTACAGCATTATATAATAGGCAAAGAGATGAGACCACCCTGTCGCACTCAATGGGTTAGGATTCAGTGCACCAAACGAAATAATTACTGATACAAAAAAACGTACTTATATTAATGCGATTAATTGATTTTTGAAATTTAAAAAAACATTTGAGATGAAAAAGTCATTCGGCTTTGTTTATGTCAAATGTTAAACTGAAAAAATCAACATTTGATATCGAGCTCATCAGAACTTGTATACCAAACCTCCTGATCGATAAGGAAAAATGCTTCCCTACTACATAAGGTGACACATCCTAGTTTTTTTGTAAGTTTTATTAGGGTCCGGAACTAAGAAAGCACAGCGTTAATGACAATGATTCGGAGAAATCGACCCAACTGACGTGAAGTGCGGTCGCCATCGCCTGCGGACACGTTCGCAAGACGAGTCAATTTTTGACGGAAACGAGTGACGCCGACGGTGCGGGAGTCCTTTTGATTTTATGTGTTAGTAGTCGTTTGCCAGTCTTCGAGTGGATGGGAGCTGCCGGCCAGCGTGGCTGGCACCGTTGACGTTGTGGATTGTTTGTGTTTGTTTTGAAATTGGACTTAATTTAAAATCGTTTGTCGTGTCACTTGCATTATAACTTAAAGTAAATTCAGTTGTTAAGTAAATGTAAATTCAATTTTATGAGTTAAGAATATTTTTGTGTATTTTTAAACCACTGCATCTTCGATTAAAAATAAATAAGTGTTGAACCGGATTTGAAATGGCGTTTGTTTGAGATTCTAGCCCTTCCAGGACGTCGATAAACAGCCACTCGCCTCTCTTCGATTTGGGTCTTCTCAAAGGTCGCAACCTTTTTATTGGACCGGCACTCAAAATGGCTAGCTTATGACAAAGGGTACTTTACCTTAATTTTGTTAGATTTTTTGGTTCTTTGTGAATGGGAAAAATATGTTTTTTTCAGCGACCCCTGATTGCCGACCACTATTCTATTATGTAGAATTATGTTCGAAAGCATGGATGCTTGTGGTGTCTAAAATTCCCTCCTACTCATCCGATCCTAAACATGGGTAGTAGCGAGAGCGAATAGCTAACTACTAGTCCTGTCCTAGCCATACCCTTATATTCTTAATCTCTTCAGAAAATAGAGGTTGAGCTTCTGAGTAAAAAAACAGTTCTCTCGAGAAAACTTCTTTTGAGATACATCCTTTAGAAGGTGATATGCTCCAAATTTAGAACCGATATGGATTAAAATATATATATATGTATACAACAGTTGGCGGTGTCAAGTGTCAAAGTTCACTCACTTTCACACAGATAAACTCACTTTCTGTGCATTGTCCGCAAACTTAGTGTTGCAATGTGATACAGAAAAATCAAGACAAATATTTATCGTCTTTTAACTCCTATTATGTAACTGCTATTACTTGGCATTTCAGCATTATCTCATAATATGAAAAAAGAACAGATCGAGCTTAGTCTGCCTTACAACCAGTTATCGTAAAAACGTATTTTATTGAAATTCTCCATCAAGATTCCATATATTATATTCCAAAATAGGAGAGAACGTACTTAAAATTAATTTAATAAAATAACTTGAAAAGACCGAATCACTTGAACTAATATTTTTAGATTTTATTTATTACTTTATCGAACATATTGAACAGACACGAGAGTTGCAGATTTCTCCAGATCGTTTTTTGGAAAATAAAGAATGATAGGGATTTCGACTGACGGAGGTTGCTAATCTGTTATATTGTAATTTATTACAAGTGATTTCGCCGCCACAAGGGACAAAAATTAGTGCAACCGTTAAACTTCCCGGTACTATAATGTTCCAAGTAAAATTTTTGAAAAAAATATTTGCTGAATTTTATTTTGTGATAGCATGGTTATAGTTTTCAATGCGGTCGCGGATTCTTTTAAATTTTATTAGTGAATAGTTGTAACGCTAACGATTAAACTATGAAGAAATATTTTTTTAACAGTATGTTTTAAAAATATACGAAACTTTAAATTTAAGCTGATTTCTAGTTCTACCTTAGTCCTAGCTTTTTATTTGTAATCTTACCGAAAAAGAGAAGTTAGAACAACATTTGTTGAAATCAGCTCCATTATTAACCCATATGCTCCACATTAAGAGCGAACACGTTTACAAAGACAAAGTTAACAATAAGGTGGACGGCTGAGATATTATAATATTACTTGAAATTTAATGTACTAGTAGAATGTATGGTAGTTTTGGTATGAATTTCGACATACGACCATTTCGACTTAACACCTAAGTGGCGGAACGGAACGTCGTCACCCGAGACGTGACTGTGCAACCGAAATATCACTAAGTGTATTTGCTATGAATGCTATCAAGTCGTAAGATCCTTGAATCAGTGGTATTTGTCTATGAAAAAAATGTCGATTGGACAGTACAATACTGTATTGTAGTGGAGAGCGTGGCGCCCTCGGGAACCATTAATTACCTGCGCTCTCCGCGCGAAACGCTAAAAGCTGCTCCCCTTCAAATTAATTTATTAATTGACAATATAATTAATGATGATTTATCACGCGCTGCTATGGCTAGTCAGTGCAGTGTTGTGATAGAAAGATTTATTTTTGTCCAAAGCTAATATTCTCAATTTACTTAACTTTCGCTATCTTAATGTATATATAAGTCATATTTTGGTCAAAGTATTATAATGTGTAGTAAATCGATACCTAATGAAGCATTTCTCGATAGTATATTTTATATGAACTGGTTTTAAATCAGTGGCTCAAAATTTCTTTCTCAAATGATGCAAGATGACACGACCCATTATTATTGAGTGTGAATCGTGCTCAGAACTTTCATCGGGTCATCTCTTGTGACACAAAGTCAAGCAAAAAATACGTTGTAATGTGTCAAACGTATCGTGTTTTGGCAACGTTGTCGGTAAGTCGATAAGTTTTTAGAAAGCGGGCATTTCATCCTTACAGAAACAAAGAGGGGTGATACTACTGTTGCAGGCATTACGCGTTTGTTTAGTCAGTGGACCACTGAGAGCGAAGGAAGACGAAGGGCGTGTAGCGCGGCCCGACGCCTACGTTAACCTATAGAGGCCGTCGCTCCGTGGCGACTAGAAATGTTAACCCATGGCAACTTTGGATACCAATTTTTCGCGGGTTTGATTTTTTTTTTAAATCGATTGTTTATATTTTAAAATCGTAAACTCTGTACAGGCAACTACTAACTGAAATAAATAGTGAGTTGACTAAGAAAATTGGCGTTTGATTGTACCTGAGAGACATCCTCATCATCATCAGCTCACCGGACGAAAGTCGTATTCAGAAAGAATATAAAGATAAGAAAAGTAAAAGATTCGTCCCTGACACAACTCCATGATTTTTCGTATAGACTAGAGAAGGAAATTCAGTCATCAAAAATGTCGATTCAGAGATGAGAACATTTGATATAACTAATTAAAAAATAAAGCTTTATACAGTTACCACTCGGCTACGTTGATAGGCATCAAACGGTAGTATATAAGAATTATATAACATATTGAGATATTATGTAGTTAATTTGACCATTTTGTCTTACTACTAGCTTCTCAATATTGATCAATTAAAAACTTGAAAGAAGTTCAATTTGAAAAATATATAAATTAAATGTAACACATTTGTGAATGTTCTTGTAAAAATGTTTTAGAAGGTGTAACTTGGCAGCTGTCGATTATTTGCTAAAACTTAGAATTTTTAATAGTGTGAAAAGAGTTACACCTAACTGAGAAAAAAAGACAGCTCCTAACGAATCTATATATATAAAAATGAATGTCTGTTTGTTGGTTTGTCCGGATCTTATAGGCTCCTAAACTACTCGACCGATCGCGACGAAACTTTCAGGAAGGACTTATTGTGATCATGCCGGGAAATATTATATAAAATAAATGTTTGTTTGTCCTTTACGCGTTCCTTTACCATTCATACGATTTCGATGAAACTTCGGTGAGTTGTTGTGCACACACCCGTGAAGGGTTCTGAAGACAAAAATCTAAAATTGAAAAAAAGAATCAAATACATACATACAGCGACATCTAGAAAAAACCTTCTGATTTATTCGTGTACGCACCAGACGAAAATCAAAAATATTGTGTTATAACAAGTGTGATATTGAAACTCGGGTTTGGGTCGGGCCAGACCTGAAGATGATGGGCTCGAACCGGGTAAGTCTATGAAATTTCGGCCTGTGCAGAAGCAGTTCAATAAACAGAATTAAAACACAAACCCTTTCTTTCTTTGAGTGGCATTGAAACGCATGCCGGGTACTCACTAGTACAATATATTTGATTCGATAGCAGGATATAAATAAATATTATTATTTTCTGAATTAAAATTACGTGCGCCGCTGATGTAGTACAGTGCCACGGTGTGATGCCAAGCGAAGATGTTTTTCTTTGATGGGTTTATAATTGTTAATATACGACTTACATATTGTTAGACATGTGTGCAGGGTTCACTGTACAATATAGTTTACGTGTACATGATTCATTAGGCTACTAATTAAGATTGGTTGAAGGTGTTTTGATGTTGTGGATGATAACTAGATTACACCCGATTCTCTTTGTGCAAGGTTTTTTTGCACGCTAAGAAAACGAACAATTATTTTATTAAAATGTTTTTTATATCTTTTACATGGTTACAAAAAGGGACTATTAAATTCAGTATATTTATATATTTAAAAACAATTCGACCCTTTGTGAATATTGGAATCATGTTTTTTGTCATGGAATAGCGCATTTAAACACGTAGGTGTTTCTGACGAACATATTTATTTTCCTTATCTATGTTTCGATTTTATTCCCTCTATCTAATGTGTAATTTATATCAAAAATCATGTAAATTTATTACATATAGACTGTATTTTCGGTAATTGATGTAACCCTCAAAATTGAAATTGTTCAGGAGAGTGTAAAAACTGTTTTCATCGAAAACATTATATGGCGAGTTATGAATCGTTGAAATGTATTTTAAAAAATAAAACACAATTCATTTGTACTACTTCCACATATTTATAATGATCAACTGATGATGATCTCGAAAATAATCAACTGATGATGATCTCGTGATGAGCGAAACCGGTCCTGACCATTATAAATATGTGAAAGTAGTATAAATTAATTGTGTTTTATTTTTTAAAATATAATGTCTTTCCACCAAGAATTGACAGTTAACACCTTAAAAGTGATTCTTTGAAATGTAATCTTATAAATTCTCACGTTTGCAGATACGGGATTATACGTATGAATTGTTGATATAATAGTGGCTTACATAAAGTGGCCTGGTCAGAGTTTTTAAACTTAAAATCTATGTAAAATGATGTTTCCCTTCCAAGAAGTGGTCAATTTATTTGTCTAATTTACAACATTTGGCCAATACCCTATCATTAACTCATTTTCATATTTGTTGAGGGTTACATCATTTAGCCAAAACACTGTCGATATTATTTATGTATCTTATGAAACTATTTTTATATATAACTAAATAGAAAATAAATTTCAATTATTTTTGCGTTAGAGAATTTTATATTTTGGGTTATTTTAAGTAATGAAAGTAATTTACAATTTTACATGTGGACTACATAAGACTAAAAAAGTTTACGCAGTTATTTTGCACGATAGTCTCTGGAACGTATCCTGTGTAAAAAAAAAAGGTGTATTAATTATATGGTTATGGTGTAACTTTTCGTAAAATCATACCATAGAATTATATCGAAAAGTAATTAGACGAAAAATTTAGCTTTAATAATATATGATAATATCTATTTTGAAAACTGTGTCTTTAAATTTCAATCCTCAACTGGGTATGCCATAATCTACGTTGATCATGTTACATACCTATTACAAAAGACCAATCGACAACAATACATCTATGTTTTCAGCATATCTAAGATGTCAAAGATACTCAAAGAGTTTAACATGAAAGAATTCATTATTAGAATTATTGATAATATTAGTAATTAAAATAGAGTTACTTTTCACATAATTTTCCTTAATACATACAACACACTTAATTACACTTACAACAGATCGTATTGCTTGCTATTGATATTCGCATTTGTATACAATCAGGTAAGTCACTAAGGTTTTCAGGAGATCTATAAGTCACATAATATTACTAGAGTCTCTAAAGAGATCACATAAGTCTGACTTATGTGGTTATTTCCCCCGTACGTTTCACTTTATTTCATGTGTTTATGAAAATTTTTAGTACTAAGTCGATAATTCAAAATAAAAAAGTCTAAGAATTTGACTTAAGTGATTGTTTACCCAAGCCATAGATATATATGTGTCACTTAGAATAGTAATGGTGTAACTCCAAAATTATAAAAAATAATTTTATACCTCAAATACGTTCAAAATATTTTATTCTATTAGTTTATTAATGGTGCACCTCCATATATACTCCTAATTCCATTAAAAATAATTTGTTTTTTTGTTTTTATATTCCCATATTTAACGATATTTTTCAGAATAATAGTGAAGTACCTCCAATATCAGAATAAGAGTGAAGTGTCCGGACAGACTTCACTACTACACTAACGTTTAAGTTCTTCGGTTGATTGACACACAGTTATTAATGGTTGTTATTTGATCTTAAGAACATTTTAAAAAACCTTGATTTTCTCAAAACTTCAAAACTGGAGTTATACCATTACTATCTAAGTGACACATATATCGTTTTGTTTTTAGATCTTATAAAGTTTTTCTATTATGCTTAAACATCGAATAGAAAAAAAAAAGTTCACTTTTAATTGGTCTATCATTTGACTTCTTAAATGATTTAATTAACGAAAAATAAAGTAATTATAAAATTCATTCATCGTGGTTTTTTTTAATAAGACGCTTAATTTTTAATGGCTGTTAAATCTAAATGACTTTCACAAGCAATATTCTTTTTATTAAATTAGATTACTAAATGATTTATTACCTTAAGTGACGATGAGAAAACAATTTTTTTTATTATTCTCTTGTACAATAATATGGAGTAACTTTGTTAGATAAAATAAATTAATTATACTTTCAGAAAAATATGTATTTTAATGATAGTTAAAACCAATTTAAACTTTTAAATTTAATATTGTAAGAATGATGTATAATAATAATAACATTTTAATTGCTTAAAATAATATACATACACGATTTGCAAGACTACAAATAATAAAAAATGATAAAGTAGTACCATCAAAAGAAAAAAAATTAATATCAATTTTGAATGTAAGGTCGAGTCATTGCAGCAACGAAAATGGGTTTAACGAAAATATTGAAGTATAGTTGTTGATGTTTTAATTTTTAATGGATAGTTTGACGTAGTTTTCATGTCTCGGAAAAATATTTAAGGAATAAACAATATTTACTAATTGATGAGAATACTAAGTATTCAAATATGTATAACTGATGTTGAAGTTTAATTGTAAAGCCCAATATATTTACGGTAGCAAATCATGGCACCTGACAAAGACTTAAAATGATAGATATATATAAAGAACGTATAATGAGTTCCGAAAATAAGCGCATCGTAAGGAACGAGATTACGGAACGGACCAGACAACGCTCTGTCACAACGGCGGTTATGGAGAGACGTCGGAAATGGCTGAGTCAAGTACTGCGGATGCCTCCGGAGAGCCTCAATCCTGCTTGCCTCCGACCAGTGGGATTCCGGCGTCTTGGAAGACCATCGGGTACTAATCATGTAACGTACCCGGCGGAACTGAAGGACTCTGGAACTGGCATGTCATGGGAGGAAGCAAAGCGATTGGCGGGTGACAGAGAGTCATGGAGGTACCGCGTGGAGGCCATATGCTCCACATAGGGAGCGAATATGGTTGAAGAAGAAGAAGAATATACGTCTTTGACAATCTAATTCTGAGGATAAATGGAGAATAATAAATATAATATAATTATCATGAAAGAACCTTCAATAAAATTTTGTGGAACTTACTTTGACATTTTATCCTATTATTATAGAATAATATTCTTTTCTTAGTGTAAAGTGCGACGAAATTGAATAATCCTGATATTTAGAGATATATGGTACATTTTTCGGAATAACGTGTGTTGTATTTTATTCAGCTTATAGCAAATGTGTGATGCTTACAGTTATAATCCGCACTTATAAAGAGATTCCTTGTATTTTTTTCAATCCAGCGATCAATGCAGATCATCAACAAAAAATCTGTTGTGTGAAAACAGCAAGTAGACGCCATGTTGTTTTAAACGTCAAATAAATACCAAAAAAACTCTTCCCGATTCAAAATGTTAGTTTTGACCGCCGCCGACAGAGCGACACAATCGGTGCCAAGCGCGGGAAACGTTCCACTCCATTAATTGGCAAACGGCTGACGAATGCGTAGAAAATTGCCTCGTCATCCGCGTATCGCTGTTTTTCCGTAATGTGATTTACATGCACCGTTTGATATTATGATCGCCGCAAAAGGTCTTGATTAATTAACCCACCGTTAAAATGTCTTTTCACGATGTTTGGATATTGGTAGGGTGGTTGCTTTTACGAAACTCGCAAACAGTAAGTGATGCCGGTTTCAAATTTGGTCATGGCAAATAGTGACGAAGTAGTTTTATCAATGCCGTTTTTACATATATTTCAAACTATTTTCGATTCTAATTAATTTTATTTTCATCAGCTAATAACTCAGGAAAAATAATGACTTATAGCATTGGAAATAAACACTCTCACAATAGTAATTAGACGATAAGACAACGAGCAAACCAAGAGTAATTGTTGTTACAAATGAATTGTGAATTCGTTTTTCAAAAATCAGTATTCAAATTTATTTTTAAAAGACTTCTGAGAACAACGTTCCAAAATAGGATATAACAGTTGTCTCACTTTTTGTTTCTCTCACGCAAAATGCGGTGTCGCAAAAACAATCATTGATGTGGAACATCTGGAACTCTAAACAATCGTTTTAAAGTTTTTTTAAAAGTTATCAACCACCCATTTTAGAGAGGAAAAATCCATAAAACCGAGTATGGCTAAGACCGTAGTGTGGTATCACGATACTAAAGCGAACAATAAATTCTGTTATCAGTATCAATTGTATACTATTTTTAAAATAGTGTCACAGTGACTACCCAAGCTTAAGCTATTGGTTTATACAAATAAATTAAGCAATAGTCTGACACAGTGATTGATGGTTACTATATTCACTTTAAAATGTATCTATAAATTAAAGACACCACGCGCACCGCTAATAAACACTAGATTTGAATGTAGTGATCGTAGTCGAATGTTGAAAAAGGTCATAATATTCAAATGTACGAAAAGCATTAAAGAAAATAGTTTTATTTATGTATGTTCTATCAGGGGGATACTGACAGAAGGCATTAAGTCATGAAAACAAGTTATGAGATTCTTTCTTTCTCCCAAGTGATTTAAACAGATTTTTTATACATTCTAAAATATAATCTTTTTGGCATACAAATTATAAGATTCGGTATCGATGAGTAACTGCCACATAATAAATACTTCCTGCCAAAATAAAAAAAATACAATATGACAATACTGGTTTTTTCAAAGCTACTATATCCGATGATTTTATGCGTTCTACAAGAAAGTAGTGTTAAATTGCATTCATTTTGACATTTAAAACAGAAAACCGTTAAAAATCACTCAATGCGTTCTGTCAGTAAAACCTTGATATAGCGGTTTAATTGCTAGGTATTTTTTTAAATTGAATTGATGTAGAAAATGTTGATATAAAATTTAAATATATTCTTGCCAATTAAATTGGTATTTAACTGGTGCGGTTTGATTTAGATTTCATAATTTAACCTTGCTCAAATAATAATTACAGAAAAAAAGAAGTAATAAATGGGTTTCAATTCATGGGCGTTTATTTCTCAGCGGTAAAGTGACGTTACGAAGTCCACATGAAGTTTCATATTTGCAGTTAAGCCATTATTCAAAAGTATCGCTTTTTGTACAGCATAAAAATTGTTTCAATTGCTCGATGTAATACAATAAATTCAATATTGCCACTGAAAGCCACGAAGAGCTAATAAAATTAATATATTACCAGCAAGTCCCACTTTTTGATATTTCAAAACTTATTTCATAAAAAGCCACTGTGTGTCACCAAAAAAAAAACTAATCATGACAAATGGCTGTTGAATAATTTCCTCCCCGAAAATCAGCGCCGCGACGCTCGACAGGCGAAGGCGTCGCGGCGCCTAAACGGAGAGGGTTGGCTAATTTGTTTCAAATATGCCCAATCATGTGCGAAATTTTCAAGGCTTTGCCATTCAAACCAGAGACGGGAAGAAATATTACCGCGTGGGTTGAACAGAATGGCAATTGAACGATTATTAAGTAATTCAAGTGAAGCTTTTAATGGTTTTAGATTAATTTTTACTGTCAATAGCAAGGTATTATCATTACCGCAAGTACCATATGGACCCTGAATTTATGAAGTTCTTAATATACAATTGATTACTTTGCTCAATTCCAGATATGGAAATTTCGCCATTGTGATAGAATTCGCTTTGTCAGGAGTTTCTCCAAACACGTTTTTATAACCATATCCGCTCGTAATGAGAAACATATGAACTCCTGGTGGACCATATCTAAAGAAACGCTTATTACAAAAACTGCATTTTACTCGGTAGTTCAATCTCTTTTTTTTTCGTGAAACATAAGGATAAAAGGATAAGGGGATAAGTCAGGACTAGTGGTAAGCTCGCTACGCAATGATTTTAGGATCGGATGAGTGTTAAAGAACACAATACACAAATCCATAAATCAATTTATGAAACTGTCCGTTCTGGGATTCGAGCTGGAGAGCACTGTAATCTAAGCCAATGACATTTACCACGCGATTAAATGCACGGCAATATTTAAAAACAAACAATAACATCATTACATCGTTTTAATTGCAACGTACTTGGAAAAACTTCATAATTAAAAAACTTAATAAGGTGAAAATATTAAGGTGCTTCAAAAGAAATATACGATTTTTTTGATAACTATTTTAGAACTACGGAGATGGCGTGATATCGAATTAGCTAATAGATGATTCTACAGAATTAAATATGACCAATGGAATGGCATTGACAAAAAAACTAAAATTATTATACTAATCATACATCAGAACATATTAAAGCATATTCCTGAATCTAGAAGATTCGTATGAAAGGATATTATGGTGGTCCTTCTCTACCCTTCGATACATGCATGTAGATGATAAATTTTTATTTGGAAGACTTCAGCTGTCGGATAGATTGATAAAATTTTTGTATATATTTCTAAAACAAAGAAAAAACATGCAGCTTTGATTTATTGTTAGTTTATTCACCTCACGTCAGATTATGAAGTTTTCGTTAACGTTTAACTTCAGTTCGTGAAACTAATTGGCATGTAAAAAAGAAAACCTCTCAGTTAAATGTTGATTTGTTTGTTAATATTGGAGTACTTTTGATAGATTTTTTGATATTTCTTTTATTGCGTCTGCAAATGTTCGATCAAGTACCTACTAACTGTTATATTATTAATTTTTAATATTCGTTGACTCTTAGAAAGTTTATTTTTGAATTATTCATTGTATTCGATTGAAGTGCTTTCGTCAGTTATACTTTATTTCAATCTATATTTTTTATAAATTTGGTAAATCATAGTCGTTTTATTTAATGTTTTGCTGATTTAGGTTTCAATAATTTTCTAATTTTGGTAATATAAATGTATTACTAACAGTGGCGTGCGGTAAATTTTGATGCAAGGCATGCTATTTTTTTTAATTGAATTTTATTTACCACTTTTTCTTACAATCTTCATCAAATAACCACATAATTTAATATTTTTGCGTGCTTTATATTTTTCAAAAGTTTTTTCAGTTTATTCTGTCAAAAGAAAAGCTGAATGTCTGTAGATACTTTGAATATTTAAAGTGAATACTTGTATTCGATTATCTTTATGTCGGCTACGTAGCGCAGTTGGTAACGTCGGGCTACGGTTACGGATGTCTCGGGTACAATTCCCGGAGCGGACAGTTTCATAAATTGATCTTTCAATTGTTTTTTGGATTTCTGTTCGTACTCTGAGTGTTTGTAATGTCTAAAAATTCCCTTCCACCAATCCGATCCTCAAAAACGCGGCGTGCAAGAGCGATTAGCAAACCACTAGTCCTTTCCTAGCCCTATGCTTCTATCCCTACTCTCTTCGAAAAGAGACAGGTTGAGTAACTGAGAAACAAGCAGTTCTTATAGAAAATTTTTGTTGAGATACCTCCATTAGGAGGTCATATGCTCCACGTTGGGAGCGGACATGGAAAAATAATTTGGTTCTGTTCTGGCAAAAACGGTGTTGAATTATTTAACTGTAATAAAATAATATATGCCAAAACATACAAATTATTGAAATCAAAATTTTTAAAGTCATAAACTAAGTTCACATGCGTTATTATTGGGACAATACGTTTTATTAAAAATATAATTATTGAGAATCTTTAATTACTAACTATTTCAAAAAAATAATCTTTTCCCACTTTATTATATATACAGGTGAGTAAACAGCTCTCCACTTGCAATCAAGATGTCTCCCGAGACAGACTTATGGGCACACATATTTCTTGGCCGTTAAGTCTTTATAAACCCATTATTCTCATTTGATACACTTTCGATCGTAGGCCATAGATTATTTGTGTAGGCAACGGGGATACTACATGTACCTTTCCGAGAGGAGAGTTGATAAATAGGCAGGGGTCGCTTCGAAATATGGGTTAAACATATCGTTGATCAATTCGTGATGGGTGAATTGTGTACAAATTGCAAAAATAGTTTATAATGGCTGTGATAATATCAACTACTGTAGATGGACCAATATATGTTGTCCGATTAAAGAGGGCGATAGCGTCGCGGGAGTAATGTTATAATACCACTTTACCTGTCATGGCCGTCACGTAATACGCAGCATCTCGTAAGTACGCCAATTACACTCTTTGGATTAGGGATTGCAATACTAGAATTACCAAAAGTAACATTCTGTTATAGCTGGTTTCGGAAGTGCAAAGTACGCAAAACATGTCCTTCAAGTGATCTGAGAGGAGATTTTTTGTATCCAGTGTAATTTGTTCGGCAAATTAGATCAATATTGACAGATTTCAACATTGATGAACTAGCCTTTTAAAGATCATTTTAAAAATTCAAAGAAACAATACACAAAAGGGTATTTATATAATTCAACTTTTTAATCATGTCCGCTCCCAATATATGGACAACTAATAAGTTTTTCTAAGAGAACTCTTGTTACTCAGTTGCTCAACTTCTCTTCTTTGAAAAGAATACTGATATAAGGATAGGACAGGAATAGTGGTTGGATAATCACTCTCCCTAAAGCCCGTTTTAACACTCTAGACACCATAAACATCCATATAAATGCCTATGAACAGAAATTGATTGAAAAATCAATTTGTGAAACTGCCTGTATCGGGATTTGAACATGAGACATACGTGACAGAAGCCAACGACGTTAATCACTGCACCACGGACCCAACAATTCAACCACGTATGCGTACGATATATACATATTTTATTTTCTTTCTGGTGGTGGAATATTTTGATTCTATAACTATGGAATATAGCTGAGACCGGAGGGTAAACGGTGTATACCACAGTATTCTTTCCAATACAAACAGCATATATTATTATCTAATATAAATATCGTAGTTGAACATAACTCATCTGTTTTTATTTCATCTATACTGAAGTATATGAAAAACAGATTCCCAAGATATTCCAATAGCCGGGAATATGTATTATATATTTCTATCTCTCTATGAAATTCCAGTAAGTGTTATCGACGGACTGTGGGATTTTTAGTATGCATAGAAATTCAGACATTTATATTCTAATCGTTCTACATTATTTGTTATTGTTTTACAATATTATTACAAATTTATTTTAATGAGGGAATCGATAGCATACATTTTTTAATAAAAATAATGGTGCAATGGTGAGGTTAAGAGAACTGATAAGTAGCCGAACTATGCTTCGCACGTCCTGTGTTCGATATTATGCCATTGCGTTACAAAAACCGATAAAGGAGGTTAAATTAAGAGTTTATGAATGTGAATGAACTGTAAAATATTCAATATATAAGCATTACTGTAATTTGAAACGGGAGAGAAATGCCGATTTTATAGGTAATGTTAAAACATTCTCAAATCCAGCGTTTTCAATATAAGGTTCCGCAAGGCAACATAAAATCTAAACGTATTTATAACTGATTTTTTTTTACGTATTGCTAAGTCTAGGGGTGAATAAGATTTTGACAAATAGATCAAGATTTATTTCTATGCGAAAGTTTATTAATACACGCTGTATAAGTTGGTATATATGCGTTGATGTGTGCATTGATGGCGCCAAAACAATAGCCGGAAGAGCATCAGAAGCTGTGACACAAAATAAACTGCATCTTTAGTTATTGTATTTTTCGTAGAAATTCCAGTAGCTATATATATATATTTTTTTTTAACCATGTCCGCTCCCAATTTGGAGCATATGGCCTCCTAATGGAGGTATCTCAACAGAAGTCTACATATAAAAGCTGCTTGATGCTCAGTTGTTCAACGTCTCTTCTTTCGAAGAGAGTAGGTATAGAAGGGTAAGGATAGAACAGGACTAGTGGTTAGCTAATTGCTTTCGTTACGCTTCGTTTTTTTAGGATTGGATGGATGGGAGGGAGTTTAAGACATCACAAACATTCATGACTACGAACAGAAATCCATAAAATAATTGAAAACTCAATTTAAGAAACAGTCCATATCGGGACTTGAGTCCAAGGCATCCGTAGCCTTAGCCAACGACGTTAACCACAATACCACGAAGTCGACGTATTTATATATATATATATATTAAGCACCTTTAAAACCATGCTGGATGAAACGGCCTGGATTATAAATTCTATTAAAAGGCCAGTACAGTAAAGTTAATTAAAAATTATATGGGATGGGCAATCACCACTCGGCCAGGACGAAACATGTAACTTTCAATGCACATAAGATTGACCATGAAAGAAGATTTTTTACGTTATCCCGAAATATATATTTCAGTGGATCCCTCTTTTTGTACGCCACACAATAGGTTGCCGTGACGAAATATAAATGAGAAACCCTGTTCTAAACAAAGAGTTAAATCAGAGATAAACAAATGTTTCACTCGAATGAGTAAAATGTTTTTTCGGTCTGTTTAACAACTAAATCTAAACGTCAAATAAATGTTTATATGATGAAATTCAAAGAATTTATTTACAGTTCGTTTAAATAATAGCACTTTATCAAATAATCAAAATTTCTATGGTACGAATTGAATTATTTTCAGGTAAAACGTGTCTTTGAAAAAAAAATTCTTACGGAAAGGTGATACTATCTATATATTAATGTAAGTATGGCTATAGGAGGTATTTAACAGGAATTGGTTGATGGTAAGTAAATATGGATTCGAAAAGGTTTGGTGATTTTATAAAAGATTTCTTTACGATTGAGGGAGTATCAATTTGGAATTATCACAGACATTCATTATGTTGTATAAAAAATAATAGTATGTTGACAAAATCAATGAATGAAAATTTCCATTCCGGAAATGCGCAATCGTCATCCCTGTGAAGCTGTGTTGTTTACGAATGGGAAATTGGTAATAAAAAATATTTTCTTTATTTTCAATAGAGATATGATCAAATTTATGATATCGACTGACGGTGCTAGATGAAATATCTAATTTGAATCGATGAAATTTAGTACACTTCTATAAGTTTTCGCATTAACAACCCGGGTATTTCCTTTCGGCATCTTCAGGCATTCAAGTGCACGGATGAACTCAAACTGACAATTAATTAACAGCTTATATCGTTTATACAATATTATATGTATGAAGAATTAAGAAAAATGTTATTCTTCTTGTCATAATATATAAGCGATATAAACTGTTCATTAATAACTATCATAATTTAAGACATCGACTGAGGGTGCTTGATGGAATTTCAATATCAAATTTGAATTGTTGAGATTTCCAAGTATTTTGTCACTAACGACCCGGGTTTCGCCTTTTGGCATGTTCAGGCATTCGAGCACACGAATCGACTCGGATTGAAAGACAGTAAATAATGTCTAACGTTTACATACAATATAAAAATAGGACAAAATATTATTTATAAGTCTAGGACCCACACTGATACTTGAGTTAAAATTTCCGAGAATAGTCTTAATCTTTGTTGGGAAAACAAACGCATTGACAAAGTAGTGTAGCAAATTTATGTCTTCTATATAAACGTTGGACACAGTTTACTGTCTGTCAATTCGAGCCCATTCGTGTGCTCGAATGCCTGAAGATACCAGAAGGCGAAAGCCGGGTCATTAGTGACAAAATACTTGCAAATGTACAAAATCTCAACAAATTCAAATTTAATATATATTCAGTTTGAGTTCATCTGTGCACTTGAATGCACAAAGATGCCGAAATTCGAAAACCAGGTCTTTAGTTCAAAACTTATGCAATTGCATACGATTTGAACGATTCAAATTTATAGATATGATCCATTTATATAGAAACGCTCTTCATTTCCACATAATGAATAAACTTAGGTTGCTTTGTAAAAAGAGATCAAGCGTAATTTCCAATTATTAAATTATTGAAAACAAATTGTGTTTGTTGCAAAGATTATCAACCAGTGTATTTATTTAAAAGATCAACTCGAATGAGTTAAAAACGTCCATTCGAACATTTAATTAAAAGCCGATTTATAAAACTAATTGTGAAAAATAAACAGCAAAACGATTTCGAAGAAAGCTGTGTGTTTACAGCCTCAAAATAAACATGCCGAAAAAGGCTTTAAGTACATAGTGAAAGAAAACAGTAGAGTTTTTCACGAAAAATCGAACCTACATAAATACAACCGATAATTAGAGGTCTAACCGACGTTGCCCCTAAGCCCTCAATAACGTTCTCTCCTCACGTGATTAGCTCGTAAAATATTTATAACGGGTGTGTGTAACAATAGGTCCACGAGCTGTCTTTGAGCCTAGAAAATGATTTTATAAATCAATATTTACATGAAAAATTACTTCATAGTTACTTATATCTGTTGTGTATGCCGGTTTGTTTCTATTTGATACAGTAACCAAATCTAGCATGTATATTTAGTAATTGAAATAATAAATATAATTATTAATACGATATAAATAAGAAATAAAATAAACTTTATACCAACATTTATCGTAAGTCGGTATTATTTAATAATTTTGAGTTTAATTATGAATACGGATCGTACTTCCAGGCACTGATTCATTTTTCAGGGATCATATGATATTATAAATACATTTATAATATATTATAATCATCGTTTTTCATCTACAATTCTTTCTTTTAAAAATTTAAGTCTAATTTATAGCCGTGTACGCTCCCTATGTGAATCACATGGAGTCATAATGGAGCATCTCAACACGAGATTATATTTATTTGAGAATCACGATTGCTCTCGAGTTGTTTTGAGTAAAACCCTTTAGTAGAAGAGTAATTAACGCAATACTCTTTTATTGCAGTGTCCACGGCTTCGATTTTCAGTTCGGAAAGTTTAATAAATTCACTTTGTGTTGGAAAGGCATGGATGTTTGTGATTTCTCAATTCTATTCCATACCTACTAAAAACGGAGCCAAGCAAGAGCGGTCAGCTAAACACTAGTTCCTAGCCCCAACCTTATAACATTATTTTTATAATTTAAGACATCGACTGAGGGTGCTTGATGGAATTTCAATATCAAATTTGGATTATAACATTAATTGAAAGATAGATTGAGCAACTGAGTAACAAGTATTTATGCTACGATTAAGTTACATCGGTAGTCTATATGATTCAAACTAGAATGGGTAAATATATACAATCATTCCACATTTAGTGACATCTGTTAGGTGTTTCTACGTATCGGATATAATAGCGGCATAGTTGCCAAAAAAAAATAGCATTATTTGGTCAACATGTTATCCACACCTGATTGGAGTTATTTAATATTTTGGCCCCACGCCAAATACGTCTACTTTACCTAGTTACTTTACAAATGAGCGGTTACAATCTTTTCTTCAGATTCTTGTCGTTAAATTACAAAGTCAAAGAGTCGTTTTACATAAGTAGCATTACGGATACAGCGTATGTCTCAAGTAACAAGTTAATTTAAGCATACAAATTACTAGGTTAGCAGCAGAGTATATTCAATTATTTACCGAGGAAAATTTTATTTAACAGTTTATTCGATATTTTATACACTGATAATTCCAAATATAACGAATCTAAAATAGTCAATCTAAATTGTATTAAAAGACGATTAATTATTGCTTAATATCGACACTACCAACGAATAATAATATAAGTGCCACATACGTGATTATACGTCATTTACATTTTAGTTGTCGACGCACTCATTTCAGGTAGGCACCAAAACATTGTTAAAAGTACTAACTTCACCGTTTTTCGTTAAGTATAAACACGTAACTAGCCACTTATACGAAAGTCTTTACCAAAAATCCGAAGTCCAATATCATATTTGTAATATTTCAAAAACTATAAACTTTTCAGCAAACGTTATAAAATAAGAAACTAGATTTAATAGCACTGTCCCAATTTTGTAGAAGATAGATGCAGTAGTTACTTTGCGTTTTGAATCTTTGAGACGCTCTCCTGTAAAATGTGTTTGCAGATACGGGATTATATTGTATGTAGGGAGTGACGATATGCCGTCACAATATAGAAGAGTAGTGAATTAGTTCTGAGATGGCGTGATGAAAAATTAGCTGTCAATTATAAAACATCATCCATATAAGTACTAAGACGATGTAATTCAGAACAGTGGTTTAATTGGTAGAGAATACTTTTATTTATTTTTATAGATAAGAGTAAAATCTGATTAATTATTTGAATTGCTTAACGAGTCTTTAAATGAGTTTCATTTTTTTCCTAGAACAACTTTAACATGAGTTATCATAATAAAATGAACGAATACGATGCAATTAAACTACTAATGACGAGTATATAAGTCATTAGTCTGCTTAATTATAGTTCTCACAATAGATCATATCAAAATAGTTATTAAAATATTGATATTTTTACACTATGCAATATTATTAAATATAGAATATTGCGGGTTCCAAGACCCTTATGTTGAAATAAAAAACGAATTTACAGATGTTTATTCATGTTGACTACCAGATGATCGACACACGGTTGTACTCGGGTCAGAATTAAGTGCCACCTATTCAAAGCATGCTTGCTGACGGTACTGCTATACGGTTGCGAGACATGGGTACCTCACTAAAGCCATATACTTTGCTTTGAAAAAAGATGGTTGCGGCGAATACTAGGGGTACAGTGGTTTGATTTTGTCTGTAACTCGGAGGTAAGAGGGCGGACGGACCACTCTTACAACGTCCAAAATAAAAAAGGACGATGGATCTGGCTTGGACATGTGCTGCCCAAGGTAGTCTCTTCTACCAACCTGATGAATTCCGTCGCCCTGGAAGGCCGCTGATGACCATCCGTTAGATGTATTCGGCGGAGCTACGGGGCGCTGGGATGACTTGGGAGGAAGCAAAAAGACTGGCGGGGGATAGAGAAACTTGGAGGATCCGTCTGATGCCGTATGCTCTAAGTAGGGTGTGGATATGGTAAAAAACAGATGATCGAAGTCACAAGGCGACGGAAGGTTTGAATATTTGCTTGATATGTGTTTTTTAGTTGTAGTGAATTCGTTTCTATACTACTTAACAATCAAATTATTTAGAAATTGTACCAAGAAAACGATATTTTAATCAATACATTTATGTAGCTAAATATAATACTGACAAAGAAAATTCAATGATAACAATTGAAAAAAGACGAGAATAATCTTTTGTCGAAACTCGAATTACAGCTTAGGTATATATTATCACACGGTATGGCACCCCAATAGAGTGTTATTCAATTTACAAGGGAAACGTGTTAAGTTGTAAACCGGAGGCTATTTTAAAGTGAATCAATCACACTTTTTGCGAGGTCGGTTAAGCAGTTTACACAGAAAATAAGCGCCGGAACCTTTTTTGCGCAGCCTTCGTGAAATTTGCGAATTCACCCAGCCCGAACTTAATGGAGGGTGTGATTTAGTGGTGAAATAAAAAATCGACATACGAGAACAATATTACGCATTACGTAATTTGCTTCTATAAATATTGGATAATTATTTAAATCCCTTTCAGACTGTTATAATAAAATAGGTTGATGGGTCTAAATTATCTTATACTAAAATTTATTAGCCAAATTATTTTACAGCTCTGTAGCTGAGTGGTAGACGTTCTTCTGCGTTCGTCCTATTCGATTGCAAGAGTAGGGTCTAAGGCAGAGTTTCCCAACCAGTGAGAAATTCCCCCCTGGGGATGAATTTTAGAGTTCCAGGGAGATTACTGTCGTTTATTAAAGATTTTTAATATTACATATACGAATATTTGGAAAGCAACTTTCGAGTTAGTGTTAGATTATCTTGGGACGGAGAAAAAAAAATTGAGAATCCCTGGTCAATAAGTTTATATATTATTTTTTCGATGGATTTACGTACAAAAGAATTTTGGGTTTCATTTCCGATTTTGAATCATTTTTATGAAAATGTTCTTCTCGATGGTCATATAACACGCCAGTTGAAAGGGTAGTCAGGCTGATCAATGGATTTTTTATAAATATGAACTTATTCAGCGATGAGTTTTGTATGTTTTTCTGTGATCACATCTGTATTAAAGTAATTAAGATTTTTTGTTTCTTGTACTGTTAAAATTAAAGTTGTAAACTGTGTGTCGCATTGGCGTCAGCTGTTTTGCCATTCGTTGTCCTTTTTAAAAAATATACATATAACTTTTGTTGATTAATTACTATGAGTTTTTTTGTAAGTTAATATTCTTATCAATGAGATTTGCACGGAGACATCTTGTGACTGACACTCGGAGCGAAGATGAGTGACAGGGCCGTATTCAGCAGGCGGCGATATTAATAACGCATTATTATTTCTTGATATTCGTGCGAGAGGGGCGTTAATCAAACGCGCACCTCCGAGTAGATACGATCTGACAAGCCAGTAGGCCATATGTTGAGCCCTGTTAATTACGCTTCTATCACATGAATAATGGGCTAACTTCACAGCTGTGCCAGTACGAAGCGTATTTTGAATACCTACCTGCCAACGCAGGGACGATTAAAAACGGATAACTCATTCGATGCTAGTTAACTTTGTAAATGAAATAGCATAACTGAATAAAGTTGTATACAATATTTCAGGGGTTTTCTTACGACCCTCGGTGAAAATCTCTCATCTGGGGAGATATGAGTACAATTGTTTCGATTGATTGAATTGGCATTTACTTGGAAGAACTTCCTTATAATAGGATACAATCGACACTACGTATGATCGCGTAAGTGCAAAACATGTGATTATAATATAATAACGTGACATAAATCCACGGAAAAAAGATACGTTGCTCTTGTTATCGTTATATTTGGAACCGAAAAAGAGATTTACGTATATAATCGTTTTGTAAACACTGTATGTTTACAGCCTACATATCGACGGTGTTTTGGCCAATTGACGTTACTTTCAAAAGATACAAAAATGAGTTAATGATTGGATCTTATTTTAAAGACGACAGAGAAAGTGACGGCGAAAAGAAATAAGAAAATTAAATTAAACATTTGTTGTAAGGGAAACATTATTTTACATTGGTTTTAGATTTAAAAATTCTGATCCGCCACTTGATGTAAGCCACTATTTTATTTGTGCATTTCAAAGATTCATAACGCAACTCATCATATAATGTGCTCTATAACAACAGTTTTTACTTTCTCCTGAACGATTTCAACTTTGAGGGTTACATCACTTGGCCAAACCCGTCGATATGTATTTTGTACTTTCGTTGTCTTCGCACTAAGATCTATATGTAAGCATCAAGCAACAGGGAAAATTAGATTGAAAATAGTAGCACTGTCCCAATTTTGAAGAAGATAAATGTAGTCGTTACTTTGCCATTGCGTTATGAATCTTTGAAATACTCTCCTATAAAATGTCATGTTTGCAGATACGGGGTGAGAAGACCCCGGATCGAAGAGAGGCGAGCGGCTGGTTATCCGGAGTCCTGGAAGGGCTGATCTCAGACAAACACCATTTCAGATCCGGTTAAAAACTTATTTAATTTCCATTCAAGATGCAGTGGTTTAATATTACACAAATATATAAATCTTAACACATAAAATTGATTCTACATTTACATTTACTTAGCAACTGAATTTACTTTAAGTTATAATACAAATAACACAACGAATTTAAATTAAATCCAACGCAAATCAAAACACAAAAACAAACAGTTCACATGTCACCTCCGCTGCCACGAGACCGCAGCTCGTCCCGCTCGGCGGATCGTAATCGACTGTCCACAAAAATTAAAAAAACTCCGTGCAAAGTTGGAGCTACCCTTTTCAGTAAAAATGGACTCGTCCAGCGGCCGAAGCCGGGGGCCTTTTTTAACGCCTGGCAACAAGAAAGAGCGTATTCTGCGAAATATTGCTGTTTGCCGCAGGCCGATTTCAGTTCAGGACACTAATGACACTTATACTTAAGAAAAACCAGGGTGTGTCAGGGGTTCTACAAAATTTCATGAGTTAGTTAATAGCTATTTCGGCTTAACGCCGTCGTCAGAACTGACTGCTGAGTAACTGAGAAATAGCTAACTAATAAAATGTTGTAGAACTGAATACTTTGATATTTTATCATGTTACTAATTCCATTGACTTCATGTGAAAATGGTTTTTACTTCTCAATTTTTATAGATGCTCTGTTTGTATTGCAGTTGTTCAATGTATAGTGAGTGCATAGGCATAACATTTATGGCCACGCGTTATCCTTTTTTCAACAAATAAGTTAAAAAAAAAACATTTTTAATTATAATCAATACTAGCGCTTATAAAGTAAATATTTTACATCGTCATTGGCTGTGAGACTTTATTCCACCCCTCCTTTATAAGAATATAAAGATGGCGTTTACGAGAAGACGCATTGTATGTTAAACCAAATATCAGTTATAATATACATATCGATTGTGCTACATTTTCTACTCCAAATTACTGATATTTTTCATTTTATAATCTGATATTTCGGCATTGCAAAAACAGTCAAAATAATACGGATTCCAATTTTCGTAATACCGGTAATGAGATCTCTAATACATACTATAGATGACAGTTCAAAATCGCTTGTACGGAAACCCACGCAAGTTATCATTGTTCTTTTGTAAGACTAAGCTAACGGCTATATAAATTATATATATATCAACGCCATAAATAGATTCACTTAATCTAGCCGACAGACAGTTAAATTATTTCAATAGAACAACTTCTCTAAAGATAATATTATATTAAGAAAGTATTTCCAGAACTTATACAGTGCTTCTTAAACCTACGTCATATTAAAAAGAAAAACAGTTAAATAAACAATATTACAAAAAACACAAAAATTTTCTTAATATTCTTTAAGAACCTACTGCACATGTTGGTTTTTAGTATTATAATGTAAAATATGTGGACTTTCAGAGCAGACGTTTGAAACGAATAACTCACAGCTTCAATCTTAGTATTTTAAAGGTCGAATGATTTTTTTGTTTTAATGGAATTAATCATCAAAGAATTCCGTTGTTGTCAAAGTTTCACTACATTCAAATAAGTGTATGACAATTAAACAATTAACTCTATCTGTTTCAGATGTGGACCATATTGACATCATACCGACTAAGCTGGTTGTAGTCTGTCTCTCATAGGGTAAGGGAAAAAAATTGGACGTTATGAAATCACATGTTGGAAGCATTTTTTATATCGCGATTTCACAATAAAATCAAGGCTTACAACAGACAACCATGCCTTTCGATTCAAATTCATAAATTGATTGTAAAACTGATGTAGTAATGTTTTTATTCCACCTCATGATCCACTTGACTTCATAGATAACGTTATTATTTCAGTAAAAAACGCTATTTTTTTATTTCGCACACACAATTTAAAAAAAATATTATGTCCAAAAATCGTAGATTTCTTTACTGATTTTCATCTATGTGACGGTTCGACGGTTCGGGCAGGTAAAGGCAATTTAAGATTCGAGCCCGGGTAAAGAATTTACTTTCCAGAAATTATTTTTGATTATATTCTGGTCTTGAATTATGAGTCAACCGTACTTTAATACATACTACTCATAACAAGAGGTTAAAAGCTTTAATAATTTATAGATTGAATTGGCATTTACTTGGTAAAGGTACATTATAATAGGATAAAATAACATAGTATTTAGTTATACAAAATTTTTATCAGGTAGTTGATAGCTATTTCGGCTTTTCGCCATCGTCAGAACTATACTTAAAATTATTTTTGCTTACCTATATATACTGTTTAGAAGAAATAAACAGTATCATTTCATCTCACGTATTCAAACATCATAATGTTTATTATAAAATTAAATCATTCAAGGTACTAATTGCGTTTTAGAAAAGGAGCTTATGTCGTGTTATTAATTAGTCGTTGAAATAAATGTACTGAAATTTTACTGATTAAGCGTAATTACATGGGCTTCTTGTAATGGTTTAAGTAAGGGTGATGGGTTAATATTCGTTTGGTTATTAAGGAGATTATTGTCACGATTGTATCTATTAATTTTGAGTTGTTCCAAAAGGTTAAGTCTAAGGCTTTTTTCACACAAATGTAAGCATATCAGAGCTGATTTATGTTGTGGGCTTCTTCTAAGAGGTGGTTAGCATATTGAGAATCTGTTTTATTGTTTTTAATTGATCTTATATGTTCCTTAAATCTAGTTGATATGCTCCCTCCTGTCTGTCCGATATAGATCGAAGTTTGTGAATTCCGCTTCTTTCTAGTTTATTAATTTATCTTTTGTTATTTTTTGTTGTGTATCAAGATTATTACTAACTTAAATAATTTATTTCTCATTTTATGTTCAACGTTGGAAACATTACCTTCTATTGTTTGAAAAGTACGATTTCACAATAAATATTTTCCGGGAACTTGAATAGAGAAATCCATAAAACCGTGTGAGATAATTGAGGTTTAATCTGAAATAATGCTTTCATTATTTACGAATGACCAATTGTTTATTATTTGTTCGTGCATTAATAAACTGTGTATGTTATTCAATAGCTGCTTTCCCTTGGGTTGAGAGTTTAGATAATTGATAGTTTGTTGTGTCAGAAAATTAAATATTAAAAATTGATTTACTTCAACGATATTGTAAATTTTTAAAAATCGGGTGTTTTTCGGGCTGAAATCCGGGCTTCGGTGATTTTAGCAAATGTCGGAACGTGCAGATCTATAATATGAATAAAATCAATGTTACATAATTACGTAATTTCTACTGTAAAGGAAATGTATAAAATATAATCGAATTTCATTCCGTTTTTAACATTACTCACAGATGTTGATCCTATGCGGCATATTCAGTTAAGGTATCTGTAAAATGTTTTAAGATAACTGGAAGTTAATGGCGTTTGGAAAATTGCCATTGGAATTGAAATGTAGGCCAAGAAATTGTTTCCATAAGAATAATTGCATTTGTTCAGTGAATATTTTCTCAAAAAAATAATTCGCATCAGTTGAAATTGATATGAATGTCTTCAGTATATTACTGTTGTGGTATTTTAGTATACTATACTCAGCTACATGTAGTAGAACGAGATCTCTTATATGAAAAAATGAAATCATACAATTCGAGCTGACTAAAATTATTATTGTTATTTGGTGTGATATAAGGTGCAGAGTGGACTACAATATTTGCTATTCATTCTATTCGGTTGTTAGGGATTCCAATTATTTGAATATTGACAGTGAAACTGAAACTATTCGAATATATTAGGATATTCAATTAGTTTCTGAAGTATGAAAATACTATGCAAAATTCGATTTGAATAATAAATAACATAACATTATATAAATACACATTTTAATACCGTTCCATTGTATTACACTATTTAAAAAATGAAGCTGCGTCGGATTATTACAAAGGTATTTTTTCAATTACTGAAATTACGGCATGTTTAAAGGGTTTTTTTAGCACTGAGTCATTCGTCAAACTCAAGTTATTATGATAAGATATTGAAAGAGCGCGACTCGGATGAAGGCAAAAATAGCCACTGCCTTGAGTATTCGTTATTGTTCTTGAAAATAGATCGTGATGTGATCTTTCGTCGATTTTTTAAAATATTTCATTAAAAATTATTACGAATAGTTGCCGAAATATTCGAATATCGAATAATTAAAAAATAACAGAATGCATTTGGATATCGAATAATCGAGTTGGAATCCTTAATTGTGGTGTCCACGCATTCAAATCCTCGATTCGTAGATTGATTTTTCAGTTGATTTTTAGAATTTCTGTTTACAAGCATTTATGTCTGTGTTGTTTCAATCTACTCCCACCCATCTGAGCTTAAAAACAAGACGCATGGTGAGCAATTATCGTGTTATATGAGCGAACGATTTACCAGTACTCGTAAAGAACCACTTCTGTTAAGATCACCATTAACTATGATAAAGATTTGGGGGTAGACATGGTTGAAAATAAATGTTCACCTTTAATTCAAAGCGAAAAAAGTATTTAAAAACACTGTTATATAGTTATTACTGTCAAGACATATTTAAGAGACTCGCATTAAGTCAATTTTCGTAATACGTATGCACACTTGAAAGAAATCAATACTTTGTTTAATACTTACATTGCTCCAACATACAGCGTGTTTGATTTTTCGTCCATGTGAAGGGTCCGGTAAAAAAGACGTCCGCATGTGAATGAGTGGGGGTGTACTGAAAACAAAAATATAAATTTTTATTTTGACGACATTGATTTAGGCTGATCTAAATAAAAAATAAACGGTATACTAATAATAGGTTCAATAGTTTTTGTAATTAAAATTGTTCATTTGAGGAAAACTTTCACTTGTAACTGAGAATGACGAAAGCATTAGAGGATAATCACTCAAATACATACATGACTGTCTGACACACAAAATTCACAAAACGATTGAAAAAACTATTTATGAAAATGTCCGCACTGCAATTCAAACCCGTGTATACCGGATTAGAAGAGAATTACATTGATTACTAGCTGAAGATTAATTATTCTGAATCTTAAAAAAACTCTTGATGTGCTCCATTATGATTTCATATGATCCACATAAGAAGTGGTCATGGCTTTAATGAAAGTAAACTAAAAAAAAACCATTATATTATAGATGAAATACGATGATAATATAAATGTACTATGTATAAAATTATTCAATCACAAAAAAATATATCAGTGTCTGGAAGTGTGATCCGTATTAATTAAACTCAAAATTATTGAATGGTACCGACTAATGATATAAATGCTTGAAGTTTACTTGAGCCTGATGGACGCGCTGGACATGTTTACTTTTCCAAGTTTTATTATCTTGTATTTACGATCAAACTAGAAGGAAACACTTGTAGATACATGATTTAAAAAATAGTTCAAACCTTTAGGTAGAGAAATTAGGCAAAGGATCATGAAAATGTCAAGTAGAACACACGGAAATATATTTTTGAAAAGAGCTCTCTATATTCAGATTTGAACTACCGATACACAGCATTAATCACAGCCATTTTGCTTGCAAAGTCGTAGATTAAAAATGTTAAGCTGCTTGTTTTATTTTAGTGAGAATGCGACGAGTTTAGTCTACTTCTTGATGTATATGAGATAACTTATATATATTTCACATAATTGTTTAATTTTTACTGATGAAATTGATCTATTTTTAGCTATTGTGAGCGTTTTAACAGATCAATCGTCTGAAAATAAATTCGTGCGAAAACGGCTCGCTCTATAAGGGTTAACATTTAACTAATTACAATTATTTGTTTGTTTGTTATTTTTTAACATTCCTATTATTTTATCAATTTCCAAATATAATTGCTAGATGTGAAAAACAGGGTGAGGGTTCTAAAATGAATACTGTTTAATTTAATACCAGATTAGTTTCACTTTCATATTTGTTATTTTTAATGTAATTTATATCTACTAGTGATAAGCTAATCGTTCTCGTCAGACCCCCGTTTTGAGGATCTGGTGGCTGTTAGGGAATTGAGAAATCACAGACCGATTTGTAAATATCCCGCTTTGTGACAACGTTTCCCAATTCCTACCACGTAAAATAGTGTAAGTTCAAAACGTGCATTACCAAACAGATAAGCGCGTAGATTTATAGCAGACACA
This sequence comes from Himalopsyche phryganea, assembly GCA_022494535.1. Taxonomy (NCBI): domain Eukaryota; kingdom Metazoa; phylum Arthropoda; class Insecta; order Trichoptera; family Rhyacophilidae; genus Himalopsyche; species Himalopsyche phryganea. The sequence continues at coordinate 1,945,856 of JAGVSL010000047.1, forward strand.
ATGAACTATGTATCACACTATAATTTTTCATTTCCCCAACCCCTCAGGAAGTAAAATTATTTTTCAAATATATTATAAAGTATGGATGTAATAGGTAAGTACAGTAATTTTGACGGCGTTGATATACTCGTCGCCCACCATTAATCCAGCGCCTTAATAAATGCACGCCCCCTGGAACCGAACCAGGGCCCCTTTCTTCCACGACATGTTTGCATAACAAGCAACCCACAGGCCTGGTAATGATAGTGTAGCTGCAAATGCAGGAGGAAAAACTCAAGTATGATATATGGCGAAGCATCGATCCTGAATTAATTTCGGTGGAAAAAATCTTCACGGTTTTCTTGCGATATAATGTGTGGGTATAAAAAAATATTAATCTGAGAAAAATTGATAGATAGATATACTGAAGTTATAAATTAAAACTTATTTTTTTCATTCCTACTTGCACAGTAGTGGATAATTAATTCAGTTTTTAAGATACAGCATTATAAAAGAAAATTCATATTTTGATTATAAACATCTAGCGAATATTGATATAATTTAAGATAATTTAAGACATCGACTGAGGGTGCTTGATGGAATTTCAATATTAAATTTGGATTATTGAGATTTTGTACACTTCCATGTATTTTGTCACTAACGACCCGGGTTTCACCTTTCGGTATCTTCAGGCATTCGAGCACACGAATGGACTCGGACTGACAGTCAGTCAGTCCATTCGTGTGCTCGAATGCCCGAAGATGGCGAAAGGCGAAACCCTGGTCGTTACTGACAAAATACATGGAAGTGTACAAAATCTCAATAATCCAAATTCGATATTGAAATTCCATCAAGATTTTATACACTTCCATGTATTTTGTCAGTAACGACCCGGGTTTCGCCTTTCGCCATCTTCGGGCATTCGAGCACACGAATGGACTGACTGACTGTCAGTTCGAGTCCATTCGTGTGCTCGAATGCCTGAAGATGCCGAAAGGTGAAACCCGGGTCGTTAGTGACAAAATACATGGAAGTGTACAAAATCTCAATAATCCAAATTGAATATTGATATGTTCAAAATATTTCATGTAAGCTATTGTCAGGTTAGTGGTCGAGTGGTCAACATTGTTGGTTTTAGTTTCTCACTGTTTAGACTCCCATTTCGGAAAGTTTCATTAATAGATTTTTCAATTATGAGAATCTATATTATAAAATAGTAATTTTTCGGTGATATGTATTTATTACCTTCCATTGTGATTCAGTCTGAGTCCGTCGTCTGCCTTGACACTACTATCGTTATTTCTTTCAATTAGATTTAAACAATAATCAGGCGCTATAAATTCGAAATAATTCATTACAATAAGTATTACTCTATGACATGTGAATTTTTTTATCACATGACACATGCCTATTAATTCACACGTAACTTTATGCATTAGTATGTTAATATGTCGAGTCTGTGGTGCAGTGGTCAACGTTTTTGGCTTCGGTTATAGATCTCACGGGTTCGTCTCCCAGAATTATAAATAGATTTTTAATTATAATTCAAGAATTATTGGGCATATATCATTTTTTCATATTTTAGAAATTAATGTTGCTTCCAAGATTTGTATGTTTCTTCCGATGTTGACGACGGATGAATAAGTGGTTTCCGATCGAAAGTTGGCTTCAGACTGATAAATCTTTCTCTGTATTTTGTCTCACTGTAACGTGTCTACCGATAATCGTATATGACGATTCTCATGGTCACAGAAGGTCTCCGATAACAATCACACACAATCATATTTTCGCGAGTCGGCGAAACATTCTCACGTATGGCGAGTGTCATTGTGTGAAAATGATGACTCACCGTCTATAATTGCCGCACACTTGAACTATAATATTTCACGATACGACGCGTCTTGTATTCCCACAATATCAATTTTGCTTTAAGTGTATTTATCGATCCCATATCTAAATAGGTCTATTAGAGAAGGTCCAACGTATTAGGTGTCCCGCGTCTTCCTTTTACCTTTAAAACTGGCGAGGCTATTTACAAAAAAAGTATGAAATTGAAGTCATTATAAAGGAGGCTTTTACTAGTAGGCAAAATTGTAACTATTTATATAATATATTGTTGCCAGATATAAAATTTACATGCTGCCGGGTCTTAACTTCGAGGCGAATGTTTATTAACGAAATTATCCAGTGTAATAAGTCCGGCGTATCTACCCTCAAGTGAGGAATTAGGGGTAGTAGGAATGGGTCTTGAGAAATCCTACCTACGATTAATTAATTTAATAATAACGAAGGTTGCCGGCGGTGGATTTCGTCACAGTATTTCCTATGATGTTCTTAGGGGTCAACAGCTGGGGTGATTTATATTGGATCATATTTAGGAAGGATATAGTTATACATGCTGTCATTATTTAAGCTTGATCGATCGTTAAAATAATAAGTTATCCGTCACCACCTACCATGTTTATGCAGAAACGGCGTCACGGCCGTGGTGCACTTCCTCACCCTCTCAATATTACTAATAAAAATTTTAAAAAGATAAATAGGGTAGTTTAGTGGGGTGACTTGATAGTTTGTCTTTCATGAGAAAAAATTTCCAAATTTTACGCAATATCGTTGCCTTTATCACAGTTACGAATTCTAGTATTTTTGTCTTTTGTCTTCTACTTCATTAAAATCGAAGTATGAAGTAAGCAAAATGGTTTGCTATATGGAGGAAATAAATAATAATTTTCACACAAGACATTTTAATTAATCTTCTTTGTTTTTTCTTTTTTTTGCCATGTCCATTCCCAGTGTGGCGCATATGGTCACCGAATGGAGGGATTTCAACGGGAGCTTTCTACGAGAAATACTTGATACTAATTTGCTAAGCCTCCCTTTTTCGATGAGAGTAGGGATAGAAGGATAGGGTTAGGAAAGGACTAGTGGTTAGCTAATCACTCTAGCTATGCTCAGTTTTTAGGATCAGATAGGTGGGAGGAGATTTTAGAACATTAAAAACATTCATGAATACAAACAGACATCCATAAATTGGTTGAAAAATCAATTTATGAAACTGTCCGCACCGGGATTTGACATCCGTAACCGTAGTCAACAACATTAACCACTGCACCAAGGAGCCGACAAGGTTCATAACACCCCATAACTGGACTCTAATTATGAAGTATTATATTTATTTCTAGACAAATTCTTGCGAAAAGTATTTTCAACTTTTCGTCGGTCTATTTGTTTTTCAATTGAAAAATATACCAAGACTGTAGATATTATTTGCTATTTTTAACAATTAATATTCATGACTTTTTCATGTTTTTATACAATGGCTGGCTATTTAGTTAAGTTTTTAATAAACATTTGTTTAGTCAAAAGAAATTTTGTAAACGTCGCGCAAGCTCAAAGTCAACATTATTTTGATATTAAGAAGAGTAAATACACAAATTGGCCTGCTAGTCGTAAAAACGTGTAAAGTATGATGGTGCAAACACACCCTTAGCTTAAATATTATATTTTCCTCACTTAAAATGATCATCCCTCGAGATAAACTATAAAAGTTAAGTAGAACGCGCTTCTAGGATGTTTGCTAGAACAAAATATTGTACATAAATTATGCGATAATGATTTTAATATGTTAATAGATAGAGTACAAAAGATTAATAATTTATGATAAATTAAAAGGTTATTTTATAGCAGCGGTGATCAAATCATGTGAGGAAATTATTAATGAAGTGAATGGGAAAAAATCAAATTAAAGGAAATTCATCATTTAATAAATTCAAACTGAATGATTTAGGTTCACGTTTACACGTATTATTTTATTACTTTAACCCGCTGAACGCGCTGGAGATGTTTACATATTCAAGACTTTTTATCGTATTTCCGGCTTAACAAGAAGGAAACACTTGTGGTAGAAAAATTAGGCAACAGATCATGAAAATGTCAAGTAGAACACAAGGAAATACATTTTTGAAAAGAGCTCTCGATAATCAGGCTTCCGAATTTCAGCTTTGATCTGCCGATACTTGTATGCGTGTTGGCGATGTATATAAAGACTGGCTATAGCTATTTTGCTTGTAAAGTCATAGAATACATATTTTTCAGCTTCTTCATTTTCTTGGATTTATTTTAGTGAGAATGCGAAGAGTTTAGCATACCTCTTGATGTGTTTGGTATAACTAATATATTTTTGACATAATTCTTCATTTTTTTCTTGCTGAAATTGATCTATTTTTAGCCATACTGAGCTTTTTAACAGATCAATCGACTGAATATAAATTCATGCGAAAACGGCTCGCGCTGGTAGGGTTAATGATCGTTTTGGGTTAATTGTAAAATGTGAAGCTCACTCAGTAATTTAAATTTCAAAAGAAGTTTGCCTTTTGGACTAACCACTGTTCTGTAAGTACATACAATCCCACATCAAAATATTAATATATTTCAAACACTGGTCTGGCTATGCACTGAGACCTTATATTTAACGTAAAAGTGTTGAGTCTTGTGTCTAAGCAAAACAGTTTTCGACGGAATATGCATGTTTATAAGTAGGAATATAATGTAATACATTAATACATTATTTAAGCACGGAACAATATTATCATCAGAGTTTTGTAATATCATTAATTTCATAATGAAAACATTGAATCGAACTACTTCTATATTTTTATTTTAATACACAATTCTTTTTTCTACAAAATAGCTAAGATCATACATTTATATAAAACCTAATAAGCGAGTTATAAATGCTTTCAACTTGTATTAAAATCGTCGTGATTTCATGCCAACGGGAGGCAACAGAATGGCTTAAAATAAAATTCAGGTTTAAAGTTTTTTTGAGTATCTCGCAAATTACGAATTCCGTTGGGTATGAAGTTAGGAGAAAATAATTATTTTATCTTTGTTGACTTGTTTTTCATTTATAATATTTATTTTTAAGAATATGAAAATACAAAATTTTCTTTTGTATAACATATTTCACAGATGGAGAGTGATAATCCTAAATGTACTAAGTACAAATGAAACAGACTTTTCAATTTTACGTGGCATTATATATCGTAAATTATAAATGTGACTCTTTAATCTATTACTGATAGCGGTCATGATCCAAACTTTAGAATCTTGGGAAAAAAGAATCATTAAATCAAATTAAGCTTAACATATTTTTTTAATTTTTATAGTTAGTATTAAATATTGCCGTATTAAAGTATCTAAGTTTCTATCAGAAGCTGTAAAATATTCCTAAAAGCTTTTAAGTTGAGCTTGCAGCCGAATCATGCCGAAAGTTTCCGACGGCATTCGTGTGTGGGCTACGTGTCTCTTCACAACCTTCTGCGTTAGTTTTCCGGCTGAGCCAAACATGAAAATATAATATCTGTAATTGGAAATGAAATGAAAATAATGTAATAACAGAGGGTATGAAAATTGCACGTAATAGAGGCACGGGCTATTACCGAGCTGGGCTGTTTACGGCCGGCACGAATGGAAATAAACTGATCGGCTCACAAGCTGAATTCTTGGAGAATGCATTGCGATTCTAAGAAATGCTGAAACGTAATATTAATGATGCCATTTTGCACTCTTATTACGCTCTGAAAAAAGAGAGGTGCACAACCCTTGAACACGATATTGTGCAGTGCGTGAGGAGACATGATGGAAATAAATGAATTTCCAGGAGACTAATGGGTATGTCATGACATGGATTGAGTCTTTACTGGTGATGGATATTTTCTTGTGCAGTGATTTTTTGCTGTTGCATGTTATTGTATTTTATTATAATTCCTTCTGTCATCACATCAATCGCTGAATATAGAAAGAAATCAGTGATTCATATTTCATCATAGTGGATTCTATTTAAATAAATTTTTGCGATGCAGGTGCTATTCACACAAAAACGTATTTAACTATGAAGGCTAGAAGATGAGTAGCAGCAAGTTATAGGTTCAAACTAGTTCTCGTATCGCGCTTCGAAGATATGCTATTTTTTTTGTATAGCTGTAGTCAATAAATGTAACTAATAAATAAATAAATTCAGAGAAGAACTAAAGAAGAAGTATATTTAAAAAGAAACAAGTTATATTTAAACATCGACTGAGTCAGACCACCCGGGTTTGTTGAGGCATTACACACAGAATCAAGAATCCTGGTACACAGATTAAATTCAAGGATTATTGAAGTTATTCGATTATTTTAAAGTTTGATCTTTCAGACCTTGTTTGTATTGGTGAATTTTTTATTAGTTATTTTATTTTAAAGTTTGATCTTTTATTTTTATTAACGGTTTATTTTGCAATCCATAATGATAGAGCAGTAGACAGTTGCGTGCAGCAACTGACATTGCATGGGATTAAGCTAATTATCGGTTTAGTAAATATATTATTTCTTATTTCTAAGTCAAAGGAATGGCTTTCCTTGGGGAATAGATGTGATAATTTGAAAGCATTAACTTAATTAGTTTTCTGCACTAGAAAACATTTTAGCGTATTAAAAACGCTGGCGTAGATGCGCATTATTTGCGAGTATGATGAGTCGATGACAACATCAAATTAAATGTCGACAGTACATTAGTTATGTAGCCAGCGTGAACCTAGATCAGACGAAGTGTTACAAGGTCGGAGAGATCTCTAAAATATTTTTGATTAAAATTGTTTTCAAATCTTTTGAATAATAGCGTTGCCCTAGAAGGAGAGACCATTGAGAAAGTTGAGATGTGATGAGAGGTCAGCTTGGTGATGGATGCCAGAAGACTTTTAACAAATCCAATTGGAAAAAGAGTATTGAGGAAAGGGAATAGCGCCAAAACAACTAATGGATTACAATAAATTAATAAGTTAATTGAAAATGCAACCAAACATCATGGATTTAATAATAACTTATAACACTTGTTTTGTATGAGGGATTTGGGATGAATTAAATGTATCATTTTTGAATAGCATCTTCTGACTAAATTTATCTGTCACACATAGTTATTCATAGCAAATTGTATGCTCATTAAAATTATCGATTTTGATAAGCAGACAATTTGATTTAATCACTTAAAGTCTTAACTGTTAATTCTCGGTGGAAAGGCATAATATTTTAAAAATAAAACACAATTCGTTTTGTACTTCTTCAACATTTTTATAATGATCAGGTCCGCTCCTCGGTTTCGTTCATCACGGTCATTATTAACCCATGAGTGATCAGTTGATAATATTCGCGATGAGCGAAAACGGTCTTGATCATTATAAAAATGTGGAAGTAGTACAACACAAGTTGTGTTTTGTTTAAAAATAAAACAGTTTTTGATTTATTTTTTACTATACATTTTCTTCTTCCACTATTTACTTAATAATAAGTTAAATATCTCAAATTATTGGCACGGTTTTGAATAGGCTAAATAACACTCAATACTGGAGAATATTAAATAAAATTATCCGGTCCTGTCCTGCCTGATTATTATAAACATGAGGAATAGTATAAACAAATTGTGTTTTATTTTTAAAATACAATATCTTTCCGCCTAGGAATCGACACTTAACACCTAAAAAGTGACTGGAAAATATATTTTACGACTTTTAATTGAATATTAATAATCTAGACACGGATGGCTAGAAATACCTCTAGTTATAATCTAGAAATAGACTGTTGTCAGGTATTGTTATTTTAAGACAAGACAATCATTATTTGAAGTGAGTTATTTCATAGCATCAGAAGTTAGATTTTCGTACTGTAGTATCGTTACAACGTAGTATTGTTACAACGTATCGTTGTTGCCTCCCGATTAAAATGGCAAAATACGTTTTTTATAGAGATTCAAAATTAGTAATTAAACTTGGTTAATTATATTTTGGTAATTAAATTATCACAATCGATAAAATATTGCGTGTCTGATACAAAAATTATTATCAGTGATCAAATTAAGCGGCAGTTTTTAGACCACAGAGATTTCGATAAAAACAAATTTGTTTCAGTGCGACTTACAGAGACGAATGGGGGATAAAATTAACCCAACTATTAATAAAACAATCTTATGAGAACTAATTCATCGAATAAATGTTTTATGCGTTATATTTTCAAGTTTTTTTTAACATATCCGCTCTCTACTCGGAGTATCCTCCGAGATTTTCTGTCCCCCGCCAGTCTTTTTACTTCATCCCAAGTCATCCCAGCGTCCTGTAGTTGAATACATCCTAAGAACGATCATCAGTGACCTTCCAGGGAGACAGAATCCATCCAGTTGGTAGAAGAGACTGGCAGGCTCCCTGGGGCATCTGCAACAAGCCAGGTCTATCGTCGCCTTTTTATTTTGGACGTAATAAAAGATACCACGACTCGCAACCGTAAAGCAGCACCATCAGAATTCTGTCGTTGAATAGGTGACACTTGGTTCTAACCGAGTACAACCGTGAGTTCGTTTGTATAGTTCGTTAAGAATAGTTTCAAGGAAATATTTATATTCATTTACATACTTCGAAAAAATGCATAGTAATAAATATAAACTATGGGAAGAAAAAGTTTCACATTCACAATGTATTAGACCAAAAGCTGGAGTCACTTGAAAGGCGATGCTCAAAAGGGACTCATAGTGAAAATTAAAATAAAATAATATAAATATACTATTGCAGTTTATATCGGTTATTCCTGTATATCTACAAGAGTTAAGACTTTATCAAGAGTACACAAAAATGTATAATAGATATACTAAGATTCAAGTAAAACAGACAAAGACTAGTTTCACTTAATTGTAATCCATATATATACCCCGGAGATTTCCTCGAGGAAATTAATTTTTAATATGGAATCAAATTTCGATTTGAGTTAAGCATCTTAAGTCTATAATGTTAAAGATGTATCGAATATAATATCTTTTGTTAATCATGTCTACTCCCAATCTGCAGCATAATATGTGGACTTTCAATAGAGCATCGCAGCAGACGTTGTTGTATGAGAACTGGTTGTTATTCAGTCACTCAACCTCCCTTTTCGAAGATTGAAGAAAGTAATGATGGGATTAGAAAGTAGTTAACTGATTGCTTTTGTTGTGCCATGTTTTTACGAACGGATGAATGGGAGGGAAATGTACAACATCACAGAAATTCATACTTTTCAATACAGTCAACTGAAAAATGTATTTATAATAAAATGTACGAACAGGGAGCCAACCGGTATACACTAACAAAATAGGACGAACGTCCAAAAACGTTAAAAATTTATTGTTAGTATGTGTCATATTATAATAATATTTGAATACGTATTTTTATTATTTTTATAGTACGCCACATCAGCCCATAAACTATTATGTTTTCGTAAATTAATTTTAATAAAATCAAGTGCCTTTAGATTACTCAGTCAGGCTCTGTTAAAGAAAAGTCATGAAGCAGTTTCGATGGTTGGCTGTTTATCCATAGTAGCGCCGCGTGGTCACCCTGCTCGGCTGGCTGTAACACGAAACCGCTATCAGATTACAACTAGAAAAAAACATGCAACATGCCGTGCGTTTAAACGTGGGGTGACCAATAATTATCGCTCCAATACTAAAAAGTTTTATAATCATATTTTTTATTTGTGTAAACCATTCGATGTTGATAATTTTTATTCTATGACATTTTGTATTTTTTTATAGAATAAAGAAACTTTTAAACAGTTAAATAATAAAAAAAAATAAATATAACAAAAGCAATTAAATTTAGCTTTGATAATACTTAAGTAATTAAAAGTATTAAAACCTTATTCCGTAACCTTGAAATATCACGTAATTTTATAGGGTGACCGTCCTGTTGACGAATGGATAATAATATTTACCTTAAGCGGATTGATGTTATAATTTGTATGATAATATACCAATTTAGTCTCATCGATAAAAATAAATATGTATTGAATTATTCTATTAGAAACCAAATTGAATTTATTTATTTTCCCTGTAATATCTACTGTTAATTCTTGATAGAATGATAATATTAGAAAACATTTAAAAAATAATAAGAGATATTTAAAAAATCTTTCTCGATGCCTTAATGTTTTTCTATACTAATATATCACTCATGTCCCAATATAGTTAGTTAAAATTGGGTGGGTAAACAGAAAATGGTGGTAAAGAGTGCCAGTATAAATACTCAACGATAAAAAAGGGCATGCCCAAAAAGGTTATGTTAAAACTACACGTAAAAATGTATTTTGATATTATTCAAAGTTATAAATAAAATTCATAAAGTAATCATAAAAATTTACAGCTGTTGATTTTTTTTGACGAAAAGCTTATAAGGTATTATTAGCAAGTATTAGCCACTGTGACGTGTTTTGGAAACGACCTGGTATTATTTAAATTGGACCAAACTTGGTCGAATTTAACTTATTAATGGTTAAATAAAGACTCACGTCGGAAATTTATGCAAAATCGTAATGCTGGTTAATTCATGTCCAATTATAATCGAGTACGAATGATTATGTAGTGAAGGAACGGGTAAGTTGTGTACATTAGGGGTTGGCTATAAACCGTCTATTTTCCATTACCAGTAGGGTATTTTCTTTACCGGTAATAAAATGCAACGATATTTTATTGAAAATTCACGAGAAAGTTTGCAAATAGAACGAAGAAAAAAAAACATTCATAATTTTGATTGATTAAAAATAGTTGGCAAGTAGTATCATGATAAAACAGTAACAGAAAGATATGTTAAATCAATTGTAATAGTACTTATAGAAAGTAAAACTATATATTACTATTTTTTTTTAAAATCTATGTCCGCTCCCAATGTCGAGCATATGGTCTCTTAATGGAGGTATCTTAACAGAATTTTTCTACGAGAACTGCTTGTTACTCAGTTGCTCAACTTCTCTTTTTTCGAAGAGAGTAGGGATAGAAGGATAGGGCTATGACAGAACTAGTGGTTAGCTAATCGCTCTCGCTACGCCCCGTGACGATGGAATGGATGGGAGGGAGGACTCGGACTGCGTACAGAAATCCATAAACCGATTAAAAATCAATCTATGAAAACCGTCCGCACCGGGAATTGAACCCGAGACATCCGTAACCGTAGCCATCGACGCTACCAACTGCGCCACGGACGCCGACGATTTACCAACTTATATATATTTGATTGTATATATTTTTAAGCTTTGCCCCCTGCCAATGGGAAGCATACGGAATCATATTGAAGTATCTCAACTTTACTTGTTTTTTCTGAGAGATAGTTGCATTTTAATACATACAACAAATAGTCGTTATTTAGTTAAAACAACATTTTCATTTCGTTTCCTGCTTAACATAATTTTAATTCTATAAATTTGTAAAAAAAAATTACTGCTTATATAATATAATATTATTGCATATAATTCGATGTTATAAAGGGGTATACTTGATAGTATAACATTGATACGCTTGCATGCTAGGCTACGTTGTAATTCTATTGTGACTGGTTGATTCTAGGCCAAAAATAATAAAATGCAAATGGGCAGAATGGCGTAAAAGCAGGTTGTTGAAGAGACGGCGGCGCGTAAAAAGCGAACTTTGAATTTGGAAAGTCGATACTTCCGGTCGTAAATTCGAAGCACGGAACTGAATAAAACTTTTTGCATGTATCTGATTAGGCGCACATGTGACATGTTTGCGAGGCAACGCCGAATGAGAAATTTAAACAACTTCACATGCAAAACTTTTGAGTCAAGTGAAGAATACAAGAAGCGAATTCGGCGACAATGATTATGACAAGGCGAATTATTTCAAATACGGAACTGCGTCTCACTACTAAACAAAGAACACAATACATGTAACGAATTTGAAAGCAATCTTTACGAAACGAATCATTTGAATAAAGAACAGTGTCATAATTTGTAATATAAATAAAAGTATGCATTACACAAGATGAATTTAACTAAGAAGAATGGATTCATGACAAACTATTTCAAATAAGGAACGATGAGTTAAAAATAAAATGAGCACGAATTTCACGACTGTGATTGCGGCTTAGAAAACTTATTTCAAATAAAGAATGATCATTAATTCGATAAATGAAAAAAATACAAAGAACGAAGTTAGTGGCAATGTTATTGACAATATAGCAAGATATATTATATATAAAGAAATCATTTATTTTTTTAGCAATAAATAATTAATCAACGAATGATACGGTCCGGCAACGCCAATGTGGTGTTTTTACATATATTATGAACATACCGTAAAAAATAAATAAATTTATGAAATTTTATATTTAATTATTTTTAATAGGCACACTTGACAGTTTATGGTAAGTCTTTATTATTCGATGTAGAATCAGATATGTGAATAAGCTAGTGCTAAGAATGGATTTTTAAGAATACCACGAGGTGTAAAAACATTTCGTATTTGAATATTTTATTATATTTTTTAATTAACTAATAATATATTGAGATTGCTTTATATCAATAGGGTGTTTTCTCTATAGTGTATGAAACCAATTGAACAAATTTAATAATATATAATAAATAAAAAATTTGGTTTATTGAGATTTGATGGGGTTAAATTGTTGCATCAAAACATGGGGGATCATAAATTATTTTATCAAGAAATTTTGGAAATCAATAGAGCCCAGTTAAATTCCTTGTCAATTCTGAACGAACAGCTGAACCTTCCAAACTCGCCATTGCTTTGTCCTATACGTTGGAAAAACCTAACAGATGTCACTAAATGTAGAATGATTGTATATATTTATCCTTTCGACGAATTGCATCCCGTCGAAACCCACAATGCTATTATAATTGTAAAATCATTGGTAATTCTAATAGTAGTTGGAAAGCGGCAATTCGCCACATTAGTGTTGTTTACAGAATAAGGCGATTCTCGAAATGTTAACTCAGGTATCAGTGTGGATCCTAGACGTATAATATTTGTTGTATTTGTATCTTCTATATAAACGTTAGACACTGTTTACTGTCTGTCAGTTTGAGTCCATTCGTGTGCTCGAATGCCTGAAGATGCCGAAATGCGAAACCCGGGTCGTTAGTGACAAAATACATGGAAGTGTAGAAAATCACAATAATCCAAATTTGATATTGAAATTCCAGGAAATAAACCGTGAGTAATTTATAGTAGATATCTTAATGATGGTAAAAAATTAACTTGGAACACTACTAAAGTTTCCATAAATTTTTTGGTGGAAACTGAACACAAAAGAAGAAAAAAAATAAATATTAGGAATAGTTATTGTAATAATAATAATATATCGCATTTTTCGAATTATTTCTTGCGATACCTTTCCATCAAATATTAGCAGCAAACCAAATCAAATTTATTAATAAATATTGTCAGTGTTTTTTGACGATCGTTACTTTTGAGTGAAAAAAGTAATGGATCTATTTTTAATGTTTTCAATTACTCACCCTCTCTTTTCAGAGAGGATGCGTTATGATGGGCGAAAAGGGTGACGGGAATCTGTGACTCTTTTTAAAGGAGTGGTAAAACAGTCATACTATTATTGAATCTTAATCTATGCATTTACTTTGAATATATATATATTACTTATAATTTAAGACTTCGACTGAGGGCACTTAATGGAATTTCAATATCAAATTTGAATTGAGTCAGTTCGAGTCCTGAAGATGCCGAAAAGCGAAATCCGGGTCGTTAGTGACAAAATACATGGAAATATACAAAATCTCAACAATTCAAATTTAATATATTACTTATATAAATATTAGTATTTTGATAGCACATTAATTGTATTATCAATGCTTTAAAATTATGTTATAATAAAAAAATTCTCAGATCACTGATAACCTCGGGCTCATATATTTTCGATGGACTCAATGTTAATTTTGTGAAAATTCATATAGTGTGACAAATCCCACTCTTTAGTTAAAACTGGAATCAATGTCTAAGTTATAAATACAAAACTTATGATAGATAGTCTGAAAGTGATTTTCAAAGAAGCGCAACACTCCAATAATAAAATAACCAGTGGAATAACAAAGTTATCAATTATAGTCATATGTTAATCTCGAACCTTCGTCAGCATCTGTTAGGGCTAAAGGCCAAAAGTACTATTTATCAACACTTATTAATTGTTTAAATTATTAAGTTATGTCCTCTGCCAATGAGGAGCACATGCAATCATAGTGAACCATCTAAAATGTACTTGTTTTTTCTGAGAACTAGTTGTAAATGAATTGTTTAACCTCTTCGGAGAGGGTAAGGAATGACGCAGAGAGAATCAGTAATAAGCTAGTGTCTGTCTTTGTCCCATTTTACAGAAAAGTTCGGGGTAGTATGAAGTTACGAAAACTTCACTCACATCCATGCCGTTGCATGCAGATCCATAAATTGTTAGAAGAATTAATGTACGAGAGTTTCTATTACAGGATTCTAAGACGTGACCTACAACAAAATAGGAGAAAGCTTAACGGTTACATGACCGACGAATTAAATGTTTTCATATTATATTCAAGCCAATTTTATTTAAATATGCCATTACTATCAATATAATATAATAAACAGGTCTCGTAAATGGTTCCAAAGTTTTAAGGGTTCAAAACGCAGAATAATATTTGTATTTGACATCAGCGGATTTGAGAACACTAGATCACTGTGTCAAATATTTACGATATCTACCTAGATACCAATTGAAAATGGTAGGCAATATTGTTGGAATACGTCCGTTGTTTTGGGTCAAGCTTTGTATAGGTACGTGTATTCGATAAGCCATGCCTTTCTCTGTAAAACATAACATCTTATTGTCCCCCATCACTATTGCTCATAATTTATTTTCAGCTTTTCTAGCACTCCAGTGTTGCCAGCGCGAGAAATAAATAAAACCCTAGAGTCGAAGAGATTTGGGTGAAGCATTAAGGCAGTGACGGCGCAAGGAAGGGGATTCGCAAATTCGATTTTGACGCCGAAACAAACGTGCCCTATAAAACCCGTCTTTGCGTGTCTATTTTATCGGCGCCAATAAACGGACCAACTTTTTCCAATGTTTGACGTGAAGTGAACAGGACCGAAATTTTATTTAATGTAAATAAACTTGTTCAATACATTTTTGTTAAGCATGCAGGGCTTGGGCAGAGCTAAGTGATCAACGTCTGCGAAGGTGTTCGCGAGTTCGTAAATTGATTTATGGATTTTTGCGCGAAGGTCCATCTGATCATAAAAATCATGTGCGATTAGGTAACCACTAGGACCTCCAATCTCTAGATCCCGGTCAACTATTCAATCCATTAATACCGGGATTGTCTAAATATCAATCCTGGGATTTCAGGATTCACTGTAAACGCTTCAAATGAAATATTTCCTGATTAACTACAACATGTACCACGTTTGTTAATGTACATAGTTTTTTATAATACCATTATAATTAGTATACATATATTGCGGTTTCCCTCGTTCTCAACAGCTGTTTTTAAAGAACCTTAAATGGATGGAGGACAAAATTTTAAAGTCGAATTTAAGAACATGTCCTCTTTTTGGATATTATTTGGTAAAACCTACATTAATAATGCAATAAATAAAAAAAATACAAAACTTTTTCGATCATTATGTCATATACATTATTTTGTAATATTTCAATTCCGGGATTGAGAAATTCTGGATTCCGAAGTCCTGGGATCGAAAAAAGTTTCCGGGATTGGATGCCGTAGTACCCAGTAATCTGATCCCAGCCCTATTCATCTATTTTTGCTTTTCGTAGAACAACTTCTGATGAAATAAGCTTCATTTGGAGTCCATATGCTTCACATTGGCTGCAGACATGATTTGAGAAGACCCCGGATCGAAGAGAGGCGAGCGGCTGGTTATCCGGAGTCCTGGAAGGGATGATCTCAGACAAACACCATTTCAATTCCGGTTCAAAACTTATTTATTTTCCATTCAAGATGCAGTGGTTTAACATTACACAAATATATAAATCTTAACACATAAAATTGATTCTACATTAACATTTACTTAGCAACTGAATTTACTTTAAGTTATAATACAAATGACACAACGAATTTAAATTAAATCCAATGCAAATCAAAAAAACAAACAATTCACATCGTCACGTCACCTCCGCCACGAGAGCGCAGCTCGTCCCGCTCGGCAGATCGTAATCGACTGTCTACAAAAATTAAAAAAACTCCCTGCAAAGTAGGAGCTACCCTTTTCCGTAAAAATGGACTCGTCCAGCGGACGTAACCGGGGGCTATTTGAACGCCTGGCAACAAGAAAGAGCCTTTTCTGCGAAATATTGCTGTTGCCGCTGGCTGATTTCAGTTCAGGACACTAATGACACTTATACTTAACAAAAACCAGGGTGTGTCAGATTACAGAAGCAAACAAAACTACATAAAAGATGACAAACGAAAGAAACAGTATTCCTATAGTTTATTTTATTTTAAGAGACTTAAAAAGTTCGTATCAACTTTTCTCCAAGCGTAACTTGCGTTAGATTGAATAAAAAAGGTAAATCAACAAATAAGAAACTAGGAATCATTTTGATTTATATAATCATAGTTGAAATATTTATCCTAATTAATAATAGGTGTTGCAGCGGGATCCAATATGGCCGATGAAACTTTGATTCTGAAGGATGATACTATGTCGAGACAATCTACTATTCAATACTCACAACACTATTTTTGTGCAGCATAATTTTCATAATAAGATAAACAATATAATTACATCTCAAATAACATTTTACATCAAATAATTTTTAGGAGTTGGGAAATTTTAATTATAAAAAATGTAACATAAGAAGAAAACATATTTGTTAACGGCCGTTGGTTCTAATATTGTGAACCGTAAGGTACGTACGTGAACTGCACGGCTTTCCCCAACACTGATGACAAACATCAAAATTTTCACGTTTGAAGATATCATAATTTTTACACCTTAAAACAGAGGTACTGAAGTAAAAAAACACTAATAAAAATACATTGTAACGCAAACAATCAAGTTATGAACAACACTATAGTTACAATCATGCAGACAATAAATCATGTTGCATGGATGTCAGTTCAGCAGATAAAAAAGTATTCTTTACAAACCAAACTATTTCCTTGAAACAATTATATATTTAAAACCAAACCTTCTTTTACACAAGAAATGACACTTTTTCTAACAATACCAACCTTGTCAAAGAGCTTATTCTAATAAAATGAAAACCTTGTCGCGAATGATACGGACATGAATCAATTCCTATATTTGATAAATTGTCGTATTCAAGGGTCAGCGTTCCACGAGTGAAATTCAGATAACTATTTTATCATTATAAAACTAAGTTTGTAGGTTAGTTTGTCATAAGAGGTCAACTTAATATAAGCGACAGATGCTATAAAAGTCAAAAAAACTGGTTATAAAAGCACAAATTATAAATTATAACAAAATGAACATCACGCTGCTATTTAAACTATCGTGTCAAAGGTTATGACTACTTTTTATGGTCATTTTTATTTCGCCATTCTTTTGAATATAATTTTATGCTCTCTCTGCACGAGATCAAAGATATCTGAATACGGCCCTGCGAGCGAAAAAAGTACTTTCTCCGGGACCTCCGAAGAGAAAAAAAAACAACAGCGAGTAGAATATACACTCCCCAATTTATAGGCCATTAAATTTTGAAAAAGTTTGCATAAAATTAGGTGACTCAATTCACGAATGGGATGATGTGATATCGGCCGAGAAAATATGTTTTTATTTTGCGAAATGGCGGCAATTAAACACGGCGCGTGTTCGAAACAGCAACTAAATTTAATCTGTACTTTTAGGGACGGCCCAGAAACAATAGTTGTATTTTGAATGTTCAAAAAAGCTTTATAAACTTTAAATTGATTACTAACTAGTTTATTTACACGTGTTTTAGTTAAAGTTTGATTAACCTTCATTGGTCGACAGTATAAATAATACTTAGGGGTCTATTTCAATTTAACAATGCAGAAATAATTATAACCTCTAAACTAATCTGAAAATTTCAGGTTGTTCAAATGGTTTGCTAATTATTTAAGGTTTCTTTTTACGCTTTTAGAAACAATGTATTTATAGCTCAGTCATCTTTAACAAATTAGTTTTAAATACGATTTAATTCATTATTCTCATTAAACTAATTAAGATACCACAATTATGCTATACGATCATTGATCATTTTTGGCCATTCAATTAAAAACAAACAATACACTAAAAACTGACAAAAATATTTATCTAAAACCTACCAAGGACTTAAATTTTATTAAAGCAATGAACATCAACAATTATTAGCTCATCAAAAGTGATGGCGGTTAAAACATGAATACAAGATGGCGCACTTCTATTGCAGCTGTACAAGGTAAAAAAAACAACGTTAGTGCTCCCATTCGTCGCAAAATGATAAGTGTAAGATTTATTACACCTCCATATAAAAAAAAGTTTCTCTTCTAGGTGGTAAATTATTTTAAAAATTGTATATATATATAACTCAAATGGGTTAAATAACCATTCAATTCAATGCGAAACGTCTGAAACTTACTGTTGTACTCGGTCAGAAGCAAGTGCCACGTATTCAACGCATGCATTCTGAGAGTGCTGCTTTACACAGGGTAAACGTAGACTGTGCCTCGAAAACAGATGCTTGCGGCGAATACTGGCGGTACGGTGGTTTGACTTTCTCAGGAAATCGGAGGTAAGACAGTGGAGGGACCAGCCCTATATTACATTCAAAATCAAAACGTAGCGATAGACCTGGCTTGGACATGTCCTGCGGATACGCCAAGGGAGCCTGAATCTTGCCTATCTCTTCTACCAACCGGATGGATTGCGTCACCTTAAGAGGTCACTGATGACCATCCATAGGATGTACTCGGCGGAGTTACGGGATGCCGGGATGACCTGGGAGGAAGCAAGAAGACTGGCAGGAGACATATTATTTTGGAGGCACATGTATCTTGGAGAGGTAAGATATGGTTAAAGAAAAACAGCCGTTAGTTTTCCGTCGATGACACGGGTGTAAATATATTCATGTTATATTTTAAAAAATAAAACACCATTCATTTGTACTACTTCCACATATTTATAATGATCAGGACCGGTTTCACTCATCACGAGCTCACTAAAATATAATGTCTTTCCACCAAGAATTGACAGTTAACACCTTAAAAGTGATATTCATTCAAGACCATGTTTAGTTTAATTTTATAATTCTTTCTTATTTTCTAAGATTATTTTTGTTTTGTTAAAATAATATATTTGATGCAGTCTCTGTCAGACACCCGGTATATTTTAAGGGAGTGGAGTAAACATTTTTGTTACGCTTTTAGATTGTTGTTTTTATGAGATCATTTTCGTATTTTTATTTCTTAATTTAAAATATTCAAAGTGAGAAATAAAAAAAAATAGTATCATGAAAAGATTAAAAGAAATCCATTATTATGTACATCCAAGTATTATATAAGAGTTCGTATATTTTGTAAAAAAAAACAATTTAAGAATGACGCTATAAAATGAATTTGAGCTTTTGATTGTCATAAAAACAGCATTCTTCGATCACATTATTCCGTAGTCAATAACAGTCTCAAAATAATCAAATTAGGAATATTCTTTCCATAAACAATAATATATCATTCGAAAATAATGTTTGGCTTAAAAAGTGTGCAGACGATTAGTCATTTAAATTTGAAAATCTAACGGCAACCGAGAAAGACAAATGATCACGAGGAAATAAAACAAAAGAGCCACCACCTGGAGGGAAAGTTGGATCGAGTCTCTGCTAAAAGAGCAGTTTTGAATGAACATTTAGCGTTTGAAGGAGAAAATTGCCATTGAATTGGCGCACTAAAGTGTTTTTTAAATTGAATTTTATTCAATACATTATAATTATACTTTAAAGTCATTTGAAAGAAAGCCGAATCAAAGTTGAAATATTTTTTTACGATAAAATTGTGTATTAAACATCAAAATTATTACAACACGACAGTAGGGTGAGAAATAATTGCATTATGATTGTAGTTATTGTCTTCTAGTAAGAGTTTTTATATTGAAATTCGTACACTTCCAATCTTGCTACTACACTCATCCTTCGTTTAGCACGGTTGTTGTTTTGTCGATTTTTCCCCCAACATTATCTAATGAGGGCAACAATAAATAATACTTTTTATCCGTGTTAATAATATGTTTTTTTGAATAAGTATGTACCCATTTTTGATTTTATATAAAAATAACTTACCCCCTATTTTAAATATGTTTTTCAGGTCTCGCTTAGCACGGTTTCGCTAAATAATCATCTGTGTTAAGCGAGTGACTGGTGTTTAATAATGATGATGTATTTTGAGTGAGAAATTTTTATAACCAATTGAAAAGTAGTAGAATAAGACCATCTGCTAATGCTTCACAAGATATTCTTTCAAAAATCCGGTCTGCCATCTCCGTATATGGCATAAGAACATGCATTCGAGTCGTGAAATCATGACAAGTAATACAGAACGTAATCGAAGGGCATGTATGTTTTATTCCCTCCCACCCTGATCCTGAAAAAAATATCCTAGCCATCTGCTAATATAAGCTCAGCGGATACGGATCAAGAAAAAAATCGGTTAGTTCTTTTCTTACCATATTCCCATTTCCTTATTCTCAACACAGAGACCTTGAGTGACAGACTTGCAACCAGTTTTTGAAAGATGCTCCATTAATAATCCGTATGCTTTGCATTCTGAGCGAACATATTTAGAAACGACTCATTTAAAATATTTCTTACAACCTTATTTGAGCAAGTAAATTTGTGGCATGGAAAACAATTAACAATGCTTATTCAAAATATTTAATGACCAAATTTTTGGTACTTACCATAAACCAATAAACCGAAGATTGAAATCATTACACAGAGTTTATTATTCAATATAGCGTGATCTGAATTATTTTCGTCTATGCTATAAAATTATGGTTCGAATAAATGACATTTTGATATACCGAAAATTCGTGTGAATTATTTCAGTTCCTTATCGATTCCCAAGATCATTATGTAATACTTTGCACCGGAAAAAGTGCTTCAAAACGTAAAATATAGATTAAAGAAGTGGCCAAAACAGCACTGTATAAATTAATAAACAATTCTTGCTTAAAACGTCATGTTGTTTTTAGTGAAACGGAATGTGGGGATATTTGATACGGGAAAAATATGTGCATGCCGCTGGCAATCATCATGAAGTGAGCTTCACTCCAGCCACTTTTAGTTATTTGTTCTGACAAGTTAGTGTTAAGTTTGGCCGCGTAAACTTAGCTACGGAAGTTGTGATGCAAGCGGAAAGCGGAAAATCGTTTCTCACCTGGAACATGTCCATTGAGCTAGAGTCACGTCCGTCAAATGTCCGTGTTCAATTTGGAGCACAATATATTTGTAGACTAGGTCGGGATTAGATAGAAGGGAACAATGTTTTATATAAATGAACAGTTGCAAAAGAACCTGTCCTTTATATAATATTAATATTATTAATACAGCACCAGTAGAATTGAAAAATATACATAGTTTTACTTAATATAACTGTCTCATTGAAAGAATTAAGAATATTAGTAACCCATATAAAAGTTATCTTAGAAAAATGATATGAAGTAGAAAGACAAGTAACGGGAAAAGGCGTATTGTTTGTAATGCAAATTTGATTTTAATCGTAGACGAGTGATCAAAATTAAATAAATTGAATACATATAAGTACAATCAATTTATAGCTTTGAGGTTAAAGGTATGAATGACCGTGATGACTTCATTTCCTCCCACTTATCCCATCTTAAAAAGAAGTCGTAGCGAGAGCTATAAGCTAACCCAGTGCTCCAAAACCTAAACTTCTTCTCAGATGACCGCGGCACACCACAACAATATATATATAAAAAAGCTGTGAGTCAATTTTTCTCTTTTTCGCTCAGTCGCATTTAAAATGAGAGGTGCAAGCGAGATATAAGGGAATGCTTTTATATTACATAATTGTATGATAGACATACATCCACCGAACACCAATGTATAAACAGATATTAATCTTTTCATTTGATAAGTATACGTAATGAACGAATTATATACATAAGCAGAGTATTGGATAAAAGAGACGAATTATTTGTTTTTTTGCGATGAAGCAACGCGCCGCGGCACACCTGGCATCACTTCACGGTACAATAGTGTGCCGCGGCACAGCGGTTGCAGAGCACTGAGCTAACCATTGGCCCTATTCTATCTTTACTTTATCAAAAAAAACAGCAACCCGTTCTCGGAGAAAAAATTCAGTTGAAGTGATACACTAGGAGCCTGCCTATACGCTATACATAGGAAGCGTAGCCGAAAAAAATTTGTCATGGTAGCTCTCAAATATATTTGTTTACATTGGGATAAAGATTGCCTGTGTTGGTGCACTTCGGTGTAGAAAAACTGGCATTATTTTCCTGAAAATTCAATACAAGTTGATGATATAAAAACGAGGGAACTTTCGCGAAAATACGATCATGTTGCCTTTTTCCTTTTATCGATATAGTGATGTAAACTGCAACCTTATTTTACATGATTTAAAATGCAATACTTCCTTATGGCTACTGCAAACAAATTAGCCTACATTATCTACTCAAAGTCAATTGCTTTGTAAACGAACTCAAATTCATACAGCCAATTTAATTCAAGGCATAAAAGCTTAGAAAATATGTTTTCTATATCAAATAGTAATAAAAAAAACTGCTCAAACTGTTGGGACGTTTGAAGCGGAATATCATATAGTTACTGTAATGATATTATAATTTTTATAAGTCATCATTATTTGCAAATATAATTATCTAACCATTATAGCGACCTCTCACGAGGTCAAATTATTGGTAATATCGGAAAACTTTGAATCTCTGTGCTGTCTTCATAAAAAAACGACGTATTTAATGCAACAAAATATAAGAGAGTGTCATTGGAACAGTTACCCAAAAAGTTAACCCTATTATCATTATTATCACATCAACCTGGACTGGTTTCTCAACACTCAAACAATTTTCTAAATCTACCTATGAAAGCTTTACACTCTTTATCAGTCACGAATACCTTTATCCAGTCATTAAATCTTGAGTTTACCTTTTCTTCTGTGCCTTCATTGAAATTCTGAAAATCATTTTGTTAACGGCATAATATCGTTCATGCGGTGTATACACGAAATATCCACCGCAGTTTTCCAATCTTAATTTTATTTACTGCACTGCAATATTCGTACAGACCGTAGCGCTCAGTGTTATATATTCTACTAAAATTGGTGCCGTCCCTGACTAGTAGTCCATAGACGCGGAAAAGAATTTTTATTTCAAAAATATTGTTGATGCCCATGAGTTAATGCCCAGGTTGAAGTAAGCACACCACTAGAAATAAATCACAGAAATACTATTGGTATCCGCTTCAGGTCTGTTCGAAGAAAGAGTGAAATGGAGTCAACCGATCAATGGTTCTACACTGTTTTGTAGTTATCATAATTCTCTGTCACAAGTAGTGTTGCAAAAAACCCGAGAATTTTGAAATGGTGAAAAAAAAGCATGGAAAAATCGCGGAAAATTGGGAATTAACAGTTAAATATGATATTTTTCATTATTTTTTCAATATATTGAGTCCAGATGTCCACACGTGTGTCTCACCGAGATTAACTTATTACATAAGAACAGGAACGTTTCCGTAAATATTTGATCCAATATACTTCAAATTTGTGGATACAGTGTTGACATACTTAAAAAATACCACGCTTTTATAATAAGTGTTACCGAATGCTAAAAATCATATAAAGTTATCATTAATATTGCAAGTGTTTTGTCCCTTTTTCCCATGCGAGTTTATTTCCGGTCTTGCATTACTAGTAAGTCACAAGTAAAGAAGTATTGTGATAATTTGATACTTAATTACTTGAATGGCGTTAAGTACCAACTCTTTGTAGTAAGACAATGTATAGAACATATTATAGTTTTGTTTAGCAGCTACTGATAATAAAACACAATCAAACAGGGGGTATGTATACAAATAGTTAATTACTAATCTGAAGTTTTTAAATGTATAATATGAATTAGAAAGGAATAAGTTTAACAACCTAATAGAATTGTTGAAGTTGATGTGATGGAAAAACCTACACGATTACATTAATTTGTTCCTGGTAACAGTGTTCCAAACTTGTCATTCATAGACAACGATTTCATTGTAAACTATGCCCAACGTGTGCAACATCGAGGCAGGTTCAACAATTTACATAGCGTTACATATTTTTTACATCAAACAACCCAGATACCATACCATAAGCTGTAAAGAAACTGTTCTGCTACTTTCCATACAGATGTATTACTATAAAATATAAAATGGCTCTTTGCACGCTCCTGAAAATAATGTAATCCTCATTTTTGTGTGAATAAGCTAACTTAAACGGGACTACAGAGAATCGTAAATTACTCCAAGCTTCCTCTTCTTCGTGGCGATCGGCAATACATCTTTTTTCGACGCAGTGGTGTACGATACACGTACACCGGATTCTCTTTTTGCGCGGACTAAGAAAACGGACCAATTCATTTTTAACATTCATTTTTTGCCATGATACGGTTACAACAAACAAAAAATATTATTAATAGCGTAATGTATGTATTTAAAAACATTTCAGCTTTTCGTGAATATTGCAATCGACATTTTTGTCATTGGGTGAATTTTAAGATGCAAGTGTTAATGACTCATGCATGACTTGTTATTGTTTTGACACATTTGTGTTTCGATTTTATTCCTTCTCTGGTTTTTATTTCTTTATGTCTTATGTATAATTTAAATAGCAAATCACAATAATGTATTCATTATTATGTATGTATCTTATGAAACTATTTTTATATATATAAATAAAAAGTAAATTCCAATTACTGTATTTTTGAGTTAAAGAATTTTATGTTTTGGGTGTATTTAAAGAAACTGAACCTATCTCCTTTTTTATATGTGGAGCTTGTTTGCGCGGTTTATTTTTGCATATTATATCAGTATTTCAAGTCAAAAGGTGTATGTGTAATGTGTATGATTAATATTATACTGCTCTTCGGTCGCGGTGTCTACGCATTTGTATCCCAGGAAAGACATTTTCATTAATTGATTTGTGTTACTGAAGCATGGATGTTTGTGATCCCTAAACTTCCCTAGCACTCACTATTAGCTCTTTTCAAGTCCCATTTTCACAATCGGAAAAAAGGTGCATGAAAAGATATGAAGATATCGCAGGAAGCCAGACCTTTTTATTACAAATTATAAATTAATGTTTGTGTTACGGGATTCGAAACCGTTACCTCGCAACCGAATGGACGAGGCGTGGAAAGATGTGACATAGCATTATTACCAGTTTAAGAATAATGCAGGCCCCGTTAAGCTCATTTGAACAATTTTGTGTCTCATTTTCACAATGTATTAGCAAACGGAGAAATTATAAATATTCTGTATTTAAGATTTATGACAATGTACTTTAATTCTTTTTGTTATACTGTGAAGTTTTACTGTGATATTTAATTCATGTATGTATGTTAGGTCCGTGGTGCAGTGGTCAGCGTCGTTGACTTCAGTTACGGATGTCTCGAGTTTAAATCCCGGTACTGACAGTTTCTTGAACTGATTTTTTGGATTTATAGAAGCTTAAAAATGGGGTGCATCGAGAACGATTAGTTAACCACTAACCCTGTCTTTAGGAGTCTTTATTAGGAGTATTCGCTCCAAATTGGGATCCGCGAGGTAAACAAAAATATATAAAAACAAAAAAAAATATTTTTCGTTTTTTTGATATTGTCATGTTTCATCTGCACTGATTAATTCGTTGCATATTGAATGGTAAAACAATCAAATTTATTTCTCCTCATATTTCGTGGCATTCTTATGTTATTTTTATAATTACATTTGAGTTAATTTCTGTGCAATGACGGTGCGCCAATGGTTGCGTTGTTTCCTTACAGACCGTCCCGTATGTGTTTTATTCATAAGAATAAATTTACGGAAAGCTTTTCTACAGCAGCGTAAAGTATTATTTTTTTTGTAGACAGGAACACTTACCTATTGTTGTGGTAGGCACTTATAACAATAATACGTACTGTATGCAAGCTTACTACAATAAATTATTTATTTTGAATGAAATATCGAGTATTATATATGCTATACGATACAAATTACAAATAAACATGATTTATAAAAATTAAATACAATGTTTTGATACTGATTCCAAAATTTTATGAAATGGTCTTCATGATAATTAGTGAAACCCGTCCTTAACATTTCATATACTTAATTGTGGATTTATTACATTAAGAAATGTGCTTCATTTTTATAAATATACTCCTTTTCCACCAAGAATTGACAGTTGACTCTATAAAACATTATATTATAGTCTAGAAAAAATTGCACCAATAGACACTTCTTTTTATTTGGTGTCTGTATAAATACTATTTTTATTATTTGACATTAAATTTTGAAAAATATTTTTGATTGTTTCAAAATTATTTTAATTCGATATAGAATAAAAGATACATGAGAGATGTCGGCCTCTGTGCTTCAGTGGTAGAAGTTTTACCCTAGCGGTCACTTGGGTTTAGGTACAAGTCAATATCAAAATTGGATTATTTCAATTTGAATTTTAGATCTAGGACGTGGGTTATGTGATCTACTTTTATACTTATAACAGTTCTCGTCAATTTATTTCGCATGATTTTTCAATTTCAATTGATCAGCGTTGTTCTGGAAGAAGACACTAACTGAAAAATACTAGTTTTAAGTAATTAGACTTTGAAGTTTTTCAAAAAGTATAATTTATAAAAATAAGTGTCTTCTTCCATTCGATAGAGTTTGAAATAAGGAACATTTTGGTATAACTAACTCAATATGTCATTCCTTTGATTTAGTGTTTTTTCCAAAACACCGACGATATATAAGCTGTAAAGCCAAAAATTTCTTCAAAAAAAGAAGAAATTAAAATAAAAATAAATAAATAATTGATATTTTTATTGTATTTCTGACCAACATACAGAAAAATCAATGCGTTAAATATTATTTGTCAATTATATAAAGACTTGTAGTCTAGAGACGTATAGAGGCACACGAAAGAAATAATAAATTTTATCTTGTATTATTGTCGTGGAAAATAATGTGGTCTTCAATTCAGAAGATTAAAATAAATAGAAAATTGTTTCTTCAGATACATCTGTTATTGCAAAAGTCATTATTTAGAAATAAGTGCTCTGTTTGGTTTTGTGGCGGAGTTTCAACTTATTCAATTTATCTTGTACGAATAATGCATCGACTACACGTCACAAAACCGCAATAATCCATTAGTCACTCAAGTTTTATTGTAACTCAAGAATTATTGACATCGATACTAGCTTTAAGTAATGGCGGCTGACGAAAGTGTAATAATGTGCCGATCGAAAGAAATACAACGGTGTGTGTGATAAATGACAATCGCTGTGTTTGATTTTTTTGATCTTAAAATATTTCAAAAACTACCGTATTTTTTGGCTTACGCTTTTCTTCCTACTAGGTTGCGTGTTCAATTGTTAGAATTTATTTAATGTTCAATGGCTATATGTGTTACGCCGAATGCGTGAAATTCCTTATTACATGAATGTCGCAAAATCTTGCCTATTTCATGAAAAGTGCAAGCCCATTGCCTCATTCATGAATTAGGAAAATTATCTGTCGAGTGCGTACTGCCAACATTAGCTTAGTTGTAAAATGCACGGCGCATCGGTGACAGTGCAATGCCATCTATATTACTTTTCGTTTTACAATAAAATACATATAAACAAATAGAATAAGTTGATTTTATTGTACAGTGGAACCCCAATCTACCGTTCTCGCTTAAATCGTTTTCCCGTTTAGATCGCTCATTTTTTAAAGTCTCGCCAAACACCCATAGAACAATGTTAAATAATCCCGCATTAAGCGTTCCCCGATTTATCGATTTTCTCTATTCATGATCTAAATATTATGGTCCCGTCACAAATATTATCACGATTGACCGTTTTTGTTGAATATTTCTCATTTCAGCACGTTCTACTCCATCCAACCGGTATGTAAAAAAAAACAGAGACTGCAAGCGTACAAGCTTCCTAGAATTGTTTGTGATCATGGTCATAATGTTTCGTATGACTGCACATGCGTTAACATAGTAAAACATCTGGGACTAGCATCATCAACTCTGAACAGGATTGTTTCTAGGAAGAGTGACATTCTCAAAACAATCAAAAAGTGGTCCAAGTCAGCGAATAAAAGGAAGTTTGCTAAGAAGTCTACTTTTAGTGAGCTTGATGAGATTCTTCACACGAGGTACCAGCTGGTGTTTGCTGAAAACATACCTATTGATTGATCTATAGTTAAAGAAAAATCTTTGCAAATAGCCGAAATAAAGGGATCACAAATTTCTCTGCATGGAACCGATGGATCAATAGGTTCAAAAATCGGCATGGTCTTGTCTGTAAAAAACATTCTTCTTTTTTTATTTGAGGTTGTCACGTATTAATCGTTTATTTTTTAGGGTCTCTTGGAAAATGTAGAATCAGGGTTTCACTGTAGTAAGAATAATTGTGGTTAAAAATTCAGCGACTTACGACACATTTTTGAACATTGCAAAGATTAAGTACATGGTAGAGTCATTAAGAAATGACATTCATGTTATATTAATTATTCATCTTTTTTAACTTTTAACAATCGTGTTGTACAGTAGCTGTGCCTTATTATTTTAATTTCTACAATACACAACAATAATACGAGCATGCGAATTAATGAAACATGGGGAAAACTGTATTGTCGATACAAGAAGGGGCTAGCGTGGCTTCATAAAGGTTATTTATTCATACAAATCGGCATGAAACAGTCAAAGTCTATTGCTGACTTGATTTATATACTCTTTTCTTCTGCGTAGTTACGATGACAATTCGTCTTCAAAAATATCTCATAAATTATCTTGAGACGTTGACAATAAATTTTATGCATTTTTCTACTGGAAGATTTTCTCAATTATCGAGACGAGGCCTTGGCTCAAATCCGTCTGAGGAATATATTTTTTGTACGTAAATGGCCCGCGGAATATTGTATTTCGCTTATTATTCGAACCAGTTTCTGGAAATTCGGAAAATTTCTTTTGCAGTGTCGTCGGATCAGAAAGCTTCTTGAATATCGAGTTTTGGAAAGCCTTCGGGGGTGGGGAATGTTGGAAAATCGAAGGATATTACGATTTGGCATACATTCGGGTTGTATTGAGGTAATATTTTGGAATTCTGATTGTTAAATGTCAGTATGCCATCAAATTTGTCGTATTCATATTGATATTTGTCGGTTTTTTCAATATTTTAGCATTCAAACAGTAGGCAGATCGGTGCTTCGTCACAGGAACTGATCGTCGGTATGGGGTCGGGTCATTTATTAGCGTTTTACGTATTATGAATTTCTCATATCGTTATCAGGGTTATATATCATAATTTTGGATTACATATTATATACAGTTTTGGTTGAATAATGTAGGATTTCTTAAGTTTTCAGCATCGCAGTGGGTAAATTATTTACGGTGTCTTCGAATTTGTCATAGAGAGTGCTATATTTTATAGTTTCTGGGTTTATAGCGTCGGGTGGATTGGTTGTAATTCACAAAGATTTGTTGTCAGTCATGGGGATCGTGTGATATTACATAATTTAGGGAACAATTTTAAATTATTATTTATATTAAAGTATTTCTTATGATACGTGGAAGCGGATAATTCGAATTTTTAATTTTCAAATCCAAAAACACATCTCAAACGCATGCTATTATTTGAAACGTTTCAAGCGTAACGACTAGTCTTGTGGCTGAATAGTCTTGTTCTATTCAGTTGCGGGGTCACGAGTTTGAATCAGGTTGATGTACAGTAGACTCCTGACTCCCGATTATCCAAGCGAAAAACACGGATAATCCGAACTATGGTATTTTCCTTTTTAAAATACTGCATATTATATATTTCTAAAGCAGACAATTATTTTAACATGTTTAATAATCATTACATATTAAGAAAATCTGTGGTTTTGGTTTGTTTGTAGAAACACGTGCACTAGTAGGACAACGTCGAGGGATTATTTTAAAATTAAATTCATGCAGAGATAATCGGAAGTCTACTGTACATCCAAAAGCTTGGTTGTCTATGATTTTTATATTAATTTTCAACCATATCCTATCCGATCCAAAACAGGACGTAAAGAAAGCCATTTGCTAATTACTAAATCATTCCTAGCCAAATCCTTCTCTGAAATGAGCGACCAAATACTTATCGTAAAACGTGTTCTCTTGAGATGCTTTATTAGAAGTCGATATTTATGCTCTTCATTGGGAGCGTACGTAGTTTAAAAAAGCCTAAATTAACAATATAATTGTTTGGAATTCACATTCAGAAATAAATATTAAAAAACTTGTTTCCAATAATTTGAACGAATAAAGTTAGTTAAAGGTGTTTTTAGTGTTTACATTAATTCTAAAGAAAATTTTGAATCTTTCTGTAAGGCATGGGTTTTCAAGCTACAAAATTTGCCGTGTCGATAAATCATCATTTGAGATGGCGATAAGAGACTTTTTAATATTCAAGTTTTGATTTGAAAGCGAATTATTTCCTCGTTGACGATTTGCCGAGATCTGATTTATAGAACACTAATATCAATAATTAAGATGTCGGCATTTTGCAAAATGGCTGTACAAGAAACAAATGGCGTCGTCAAATAACGGCTACCGGAAATAGGAGCTGACCAAACGATATTTGAATAGTAAATAATATATTCTCATAACCTAGCGTGTGCTGCTTTTCTTCATGCGAAGAAAACTTAATTCATCACCTATTCACACATAGAATATGAACTATACTGTATTTTTACATACACTGGTATTTATACTCATTAAATATTGGACAATCTCATCAACTATTCATTTTTTTTAAAAATCGTATCCGCTTCCTACTCAGAGCATATGGCCATCACACGGGTCCTCAAAGATTCACTGTCCCCCTTTAGTCATCTTAAATGAATCTCTACGTACATCTCTACATCTCTACTTACATACATTTTAAAAAAGAGCTCGCCTGAAATCACTCACGTCCACTCGGAGTATGTCGAGATCCGAAGGAATACCGTTGAACATTGTTAAAGATATTTCCAGTGGCATCCCCATTGGCAGAATGGTTCTGCATTTTTGAAGAATAAAACATTCATGTCCACGATTCTTCTAACAATGATCATGAACATAAAGCTTGAAATTCTCATTTTGGCTTCGTATAAGTTGAAAGAAATACGTGACCATGGATATTTCTCTTCGAGCGTTCAAACTATTTGAATGCAGTGAGTATCTCTAATAGAAATTCAAATAATATGGTTTGAAGTAGATTAAACTATGCAGTTTCGACTAGCGACATTTTTTTTACATCATTGTTCTGTAGAAATACCGAAATATTTTCTATTGTAATTTTACGACTAAAATGGATCGAGTATAAAATATACAAATAAAAATTTACGACCGTTTTTTATAACTGTTTCAAATCTAAATTTACCATCTACCCGATTATGTAATTGCTCATATAAACGTTTTCAAATACTACTTTCCATACGAAAATCAATGTGGCAATGCCAAAAAGGGATTCCTATCTGAGTATTTGGTGAACACCATAAAATACTCCATAAGTTGGGTATTTCATACAAATATGTGCATGTGTGAATAATGCTTCCGAAACTAAGCCCATTTTTGACTTTTAGGACCTATTTCCATTCTGCACACGTGACAGTTACTCGGCGAGAGAAGTACAAATACTTACTCGGCCTAGTTGATTGATAAAACATTTATTATAACTTATAATTATTCATTAATTTAAGATTATGTTCATTTACTATTCTTAGATTTATTAGTGTCTCAGTAGTGGATTTTGTTGGATCTTTCAACCCCATCGACCATGCCAACTTAGTTTGCATCTCAGATAAATTACAAGGCATTCAAACAGTTCACGGCGTACTATGGAGAACGATTAGAACGCAATTCCTAAAAACATTATCCCATTTACTTAAAATTATTATTTATAACTTAAATTCCTGCACACTAGAGTGCATGCGAGCAAGTCTTGAGGAATTTCTCCTCGGACATTTCTGGCAAACATTTGAAACATGCATAAGGTTGTTACGCTGTGGAATACACCGTGTAAGAATGTGAAGCCGTAGCGGCTGGTTGTAGATTTGTATCTACTACCGTTGTACTGACACTAAAGGCTTATGATTTTTGCAACACGTTTATGATTTTTGTATTTGTTCTATACATGTTAATTAGGTGAGCACTTCACTTAGCTAATATCGTAATACAGAAACGAAGTCATTGGGCACATAACTTTCTACCACAAAAGCTTAATGAGTATCTTAAGACATCGACTGAGGGTGCTTGATGGAATTTCAATATCAAATTTGGATTATTGAGATTTTGTACACTTCCATGTATTTTGTCACTAACGACCCGGGTTTCGACTTTCGGTATCTTCAGGCATTCGAGCACACGAATGGACTCGAACTGACTTACAATAAACAGTGTCTAACGTTTATATAGAATATACAAATACGACAAATATCATACGTCTGAGAGCCACATAACTCAGGTATCAGTGTGCCTTGACTATTGCCTTATGGTTGACTGATGACCCGAACATAGTACGAAATATTATTCTTAAATTTGAATTCCTTACCGAGCCCGACCCAAGACCGAATCTGAATTGTATTTCGCCTGGCCAACGGGCCGGGCCGGGTAGAGGCCCACGGGCCAAGCCCGGGCCCGTGCAGACCTTTATCTGGGATACACAATATTTTTTGTATCCATCTGGTGCGTTCACGAATAAATCAGAAGGTTTTTCCAAGCTGTCGCTGGTTGTACGTATTTGGTTCTTCTTTTCAGATTTTTTATAGTTTTCTTATTTAAATTTTTTTCTTCAGAAATCTTTACAGGTTTGCGCACAACAAATCACAAAATTTTCATCGAAATCGGATGAATGGTAAAGGAACGCATAGAGGACAAACAAACAAACATTCATTTTTATATATATAGATATAAAAAAAAGTTCAAGCGATCAATGGCATACTTGGCTGCCAACTGTGCCGAGACACTGTCAGCGGTGATTTCCGTATTATTAGCCATTTCAGTCGGAGTGAGAAATGCAAAATATCGTAAATATCCTTAAAAGGTGTGCGATTTCCGTTTATGAAGTAACATTCCCGCATCTTGGAGGGCGGTCCCGGGGAAAAGTGCTCTCGTAAAAATGTATTATCACCTTATTCATGACCGTTGCGAAACACCCCCGTTAAATATCACAACCTCGCGATCAAAAACCGCTATCTGCATACCCAATCCAATATGGAGATGGCTGGGTTTTATTCCGTGTATTTTGTATGTAGGTATAAAATCGACATTTGCAAACATTATCTGATCGAATGGCTTCCTTTTGACGGCACTTGCGATAAAACTGTATTGCGTACGTACAATTTATTCAAATGCTCGCAATTTTTATTTGATTATAATTGAAGTTGTAAATATTTAAGTCGTTTCAGCTTTTTTATTAGACGTCAAATATGAAATAGTTATCTGTCGTTGGTTGGTGAGAGGTAATTTTAGACATCACACACATCCATGTATTCAAATGGAAATCAATTGAAAAACTGTCCGTACTGGGAATTCCAACCCATGTGAACCGTTGACCATTGCACAACGGACCTGACATAGGAAAGTAAAAACGGGGCTTAGCATGAGAGAATAGCACACTTCGAGTCCTGGCCAAGCCTGATCACTACTCTCTTTAAAAGGAGAACTTGAGAAACTGGGTAACAATCAGTTCTCGTAAATTTTCAATGAAATTTAATTATTCACAAAAAAAATACTTTCAAATGATTTATTGTAGTTAAATGATTGAAATAATATTTTTCATAATATAATATCAATCATATATGTTATAAAATATCTTAGATACAATAGCCCAGACCGGTCTGTACGCGCAGATGTATACGTTTTATTATTATCACTTACGTAGGTATGAAATTTTCTCATGACCTAAGCGTCCACGGCGTATAAAAACAATACACACAGTTCCGACGTGACGCAAATTTCGAGGTAAACAAACAACAATCAGTCCGTCAGTATGGCAACTAAAGACCAGATATTTTAGATATTCAGTATTTCAATTTCAATACCGTCATCTATGACGGGCGTTCCCACTAGTTTCATAGATTTGGCCTTTAAACTATAAAGCAAAAATTGCAATATTTCGTGTTTCACGCTTCTATAAATTTCAATCACCCATTTTTACGCCAAAGACCACATGAAGATACTCGTTACCTTCCGAATAGCTAGCTTACTATTTATTGGCTATATAAGTTTAAAAGTAATACACGCATTAACTTAAACACGAATATTCTCGTGAAACAATTACATCACGGGCGAAACAAAACGGTCATTCCGGGAACGAAATTGTCACATCTCGTATAAACGACATAATCCGTTAACTAACCATCAGTTG
Organism: Himalopsyche phryganea; assembly: GCA_022494535.1. NCBI lineage: Eukaryota > Metazoa > Arthropoda > Insecta > Trichoptera > Rhyacophilidae > Himalopsyche > Himalopsyche phryganea. The sequence goes on from JAGVSL010000047.1 coordinate 1,980,252, forward strand.
GAATATATCTGTGTATTTGAATGCCTGAAGATGTCAGTTCAAATTTTTGATTTCGAAAATCACATTAGTCCATCCCACAAAGCTATGTTTAAAAAAATGCCTTGTGGAAATATCATTATAAACTGATATAGTTATAATAATATACTTCGATCAAAGCGGTTCTCTATGACAAAATGAATCGTTTTTTTTTAGAAATGCCACGTTGTTTTCTTTGATTTGCAAAGTCACGTAAGTCCAATCCAGACAGTTATAACGAGATAAATAAGTGACTGACACTGAGCAGAAATAGCATTATGTATCAGACGTCAGAAAATTTCCACTTGGGAAAAAGTAGTGTAACATTGCGAAGCTGTGATGTGCACATACTCTTGTGCTCAGAATTATTTATGAAATAAAGTGGCCGAGAAGTAACGTCGGGTATTTTCCACCTCGTGCAGCAAACAGTTTACGTGTTGGGAAACGAATGCAGTTGTTAAAGAAAGCTTTCAGGAGAAATTCGGTAAACCGATATGAAATGTTTGTAAGGGCATTGTCATAGAAATCACATGTAAGAGGTTAACATGTGCCTCTTATTGAATAAGAGAGACGCTAATGAGGGCAGTAGGGAAAGCTTACTATTATTTATATTACGATTGTATATTATATTTTATATGTATATTACAAATATAATTAGGTTATCTGTTGGGAAGGTAATGTATTTAAAATAATGAAACACGTTTACGATTGGTTTTGCACAGTGAGTATTTCCTACCGATATAGTTGTTAATAAATTATCAACAAACAGAATAGTCTACTAAACCGTTCCTAGTACACCTAATTCTTCTTTTTTGCACAGGGGATACGTTCCAGGGACTAGCGTCTAAAAAAAGATAAGGTGACATACAAAAATGAGCGATAGTAAATGTAAAAAAGTATAAAAATAGTTTCATAAGATACATGCGTAATAAGTAACAAATTGTTATGATTTGCAATTTGAATTACACATTATACTTTAAAAAATAAAAACCAGAGAGGGAATAAAATCGAAACGTAGAAGAGCAACATAAATGTGTGAAAACGTTTTGATATTTGCCAAATAATGGTAAAAATGACGATTCCAATATTCACAAAGGGCTGAAGTGTTTTTAAATATATACATATACTGTACGGTTTTTGTAACCGTTTAAAGCAAAAAAAATAGTGTATAAAAAATAATTGCTTCTTTATCTTAGACCGAGCGAAAAAACGTGTAAGACAATCGGTGCAAAAAGGGACTCGGGTGTAATATTAAAATATTATTGACAAATATTAGCAACAAGAAAATTTGTATTATTTTTAGAAAGTATAACGTTATTTTTTTGTATTAATAAGTCGTTGAGCTTTTCTCTTTGGAGTGGGTTAATGAAGAAGGATGGGGAAATGACTATTAGCCGTAAGCTTTTTGTTCTTTCGCAACGCCTTTTACAGTATAATGATATAGAAGGTAGTTTGGAAGGAATGAGAAACGCACGAAACTCATACCTTTGAGTACACAACCATGCACCGACGCATGAAAGTATCTATTTGGGCATTCGAACCGTTGACCACACAACCGAGTCAGACAGTATTCATGTAGTCCTTGTATATAACTGCCATTAGTATCCAATTGAATCGAAGAAATACACTTAGTCAACCCCATGCAAAGAAAATAAATCTTTTCGTGCAGAATGTCACACTCAATAGTTAAATTTCGACGAAGATTTTTCCTCTAAAATTATCAAAGTGATGTGCCAAGTTTTCAAATTAAAAACATTTTTTTCACAATGTATTTAATGTTGAAAAATCGTGGACAAAAGTGTTTCGTGTATAGTGAGCATGGGGACGAAATAACAAATTAACAATTTAGGTACACAATGTAAACAGATAAAGCATAATTTAAATGCGTAAGAGTTTTTTAGCACAGTAAGGATTTCATGTTTGATACTTGAGTTTGTGTATATTTATGTATGTAATGGTGCGATTTTCGCATCGCTTCGTGTCCTATACACGTAATGGGATTTGAAGAATCGTTTTCTGCTTTAGATAAATTTAAGGATAACATATTTAATCTGGCCAAAGTGGCAAGATATTTCTGCTTTAGCTAGCAATTTGGTAGAAAGTTATTAATGATAATAATATTATATGTATTGATTTATATCTATACATATTATATATCATATTATACTCGTCGGCGTCCGTGGCGCAGTTGGCAGCGTCGCTGGCTACGGTTACGGATGTCTCGGGTTCAATTCCCGGTGCCGATGGTTTTCATAGATAGATCTTTCTGTCGATTTATGGATTTCTGTTCGTAGTCTGAGTCCTCCTTCCCACCCATCCTAGCCTCACGGGGCATACCGAGAGCGATTAGCTAACCACTGTCCACTGACCATATGCTCTACATTGGGAGCGGACATGGAAAAAAATAAAATATTCTACTATGCCAGTTTTTCAGTTGTAGCGCTGGTCAGACGCAATATTTATTTTGCTGTTAGTTCAACAATTTACCGTTTGAAAACGCTCACTCCCTCAATGAAACTGGTATAGATATTATTAAAATTTTGCGCACTACGTTGTAAATTAATGTAAATTACCGAGATTTGTTGGCGAATAACATCTAAGGCTCATTCATGCTACTCAATTGCGAGGTCGAAGCTACGAATTCTAGCAGTCACTTTTAATAAATTGCTTTTTTTCGTCGATTTATGTATTTATTTTTTGAGTGTTGTCTTGAATGGAAACTGTCTTGAAGGAAAGGCATTATATTTTAAAAACAAATTGTGTTTTATTGATTGAATTGGCATTTACTTGGTAGAACTCCATTATAATAGGATAACATAACAAAGTATTAAGTTCTACAAAATTTTTATCAGAACTATAGTTCTGACGGTGGCGTAGAGCTGAAATAGCTATCAACTACCTGATAAAAATTGAGCAGAACTAAATACTTTGTTATTTTATCTTATTAAATTGTGTTTTATTTTTAAAATATTATATAGGTAGTTCAAATGTATTTTCTACATTATGTTTCGACCGTCCGATTCTAAATACGGGCAACAAAGAGAGAGCGATTAAGTAGTCATGTCCTAACTCCATCTACAAGACTTAACGTTATCTATAAAAAGAAAGGTTGAGGGACTAAATAACAACCAGTTTAAATATAATAACTTATTTTGAGATGCTCCGTAAGGATTCCATATTAAGAATGACTGAAATGGGTGAAAATATGCATTCAATTGTCGTGAATACAACAAAGGAAACGAAACTACGTTGGGATTTTGTACCAAAATAGTCGGCTAATTTTTGATACTCAGGGCAAACTACTTGCCATAAACGTCAAAATTTTGGCCAAACGTAATTCAAATTCAACCTTGCACCGGGGCAATCGTTTCTCACCTGTGAGGCGATAAAACGTTATTGTCATTAATGTTGTACGTTTCGATCGAGTCGCAGATTGCCACCCGCGAGGAATTGGGGACTTTTTACGATAAAATAAAACTTTTATTATATGTAAAGCCGATTTGTGAAATACTATGTAAGTGGCGCTCGGAAATAAAAAAGCACTTGATCCAGTTTTATTTTGTTAAGGTCCCGCAATAAAATCTGCAGATTTATTTGCTTTAATGTCGCTGAGCAGAATCGAAAGTTTTATGTGTACTTAAAAAAGTTAAAAAAAAAAGCGAAGGACTTGCGACTACTTTAAATCTTTTGGGGTAGTTCTTAAGTGTATAAGAAAGGCTTAATAGTTGTGCTGTGGTTGATTGTAAAGTTACGCCCTCTGCGCACTGTGAAATGGGACAGAATGTTTTTAATAAAACAAATATAAACTTGTTTATGCTTCGTTGAATAAGTTATCATTGTATCGAATTGAACCCAGAACTCGTGGTTCCCAAAATGTGTGCCGCAAAATAGTACACAACTCGTTGAAACTAGTATTAACTAAATTCACAAGTCGCTACAAATGGTCAATTTTATACACACCGTATTTACTCAAATTTTCTTAATTTAAAAACATATTCTCTTTTTCACAATGTACTTATTAGAATTTGACATGGGGTGTCGTAGGCAAATCTGGGTAAAATAAGGGTGCAAAAGAAGAAGTTTGAGAATCATTGAGTTAGAACAAGTGGCAGTGTCCTAAAATGCAGGATTTTAGTTCATAAAATATTAAATCTTAGTAAGTTTAAGTTGCCTATTGGAAAGCTTGCTACTTTCCTCAAAACATCAGTTACACCACAAAGTGTAGTTTTATTCGATATGTAAATGGTAACGGGAGAGTTGAGGAGAGCTTATTACATAATAATTTCAGATCCGTGCTGCAGTAGTTAACTTCATCGACTTCGGTTACAGATCTCACTCGAATCCCAGGGTGGAGAGTTTCATAAATCGATTTATGCATTTCTGTTTATAGGCATGAATGTATGTGATGTCTAAAATTCTCCCCTACATATCCGATCCTAACAACGAGGCATAGTGAGAACGACTTTACTTACCACTTGTCTTGTTCTTGCCATATCCTTCTATCCCTACTCTCTTCGATAAAAGAGAGGTTGAGCGACTGAATTATCATATGCTCCAAACTGAGAGTGGAAGTGGTTTTAAAAAGAATGTGTGTTGGTGATGATTAACTATTATTAAATTAAAAAAATAAAAATAATTATCGTCGTTCTAACTATCATATAAAAGAATGGTATGTATATGTTCAAATGTGTTGGCTCTAAAGATGTCCCATTTAGTTGCCAAAGTGGAAAACACATATTACTAAATTTGAAGTCGTATTTGATACATTATTGAAGTTGTCAAAAGGTATAAAATATATATAGGCTGTGAACACACACGCTTGAATCCACGAGCAACCTGATTATATATGTAATCCTCTTTTTGGGTTCCAAATGTAACGCTAACGAGTACAACATATCTTTTTTCGTGGATTTATGTCAAGCTCTAAAAAGTTACTTGGTTATTTGATATATATTTATCCTTTAGTCTCATTATGGAATTTAATGTGCCGCAATCACAGATTAAACAAATTTGCAACAAATTTCCATAGCCTTCTGGAGTAAAGAAGAGGCTTAAGAACTTTATCAAAAAATATCCGAAATATCTTCGAATTCTGTCCTAAGTATTACACTAGTCAGACAGACAGGCGGTGCTTTTATTTTACTTGGATAAATCAATATTTGTCATACAAACTAGAAGAACTAAACATAACTATTAACATAGTGCAGAGTATGTTTTCCATGTGACGCATAAAAGCTGTATGTTTTCAATCAACGTCTCGCCGTCAATATCCATTAGCGAAGCAAAAGCCAATGTTGCAAAGGGCAAACAGAATACTTTAATTTTATTAACAAAGCATAAAAGTTTTCATATAAATAACTGAACAAGTATTGAGAAGGGAGAAAAAACGTCTTTGATAAAGAGACGTACTGCATCAGCGATGAAAAACTAGTGGATTTGATTTGGATCAAATCGCTTCGCCCAAAATGTCACTGTTTTAATTTTAAAAAATAATGGATAATATTCCGATAAATTTTTAAATTTTTTAGAACTTATTAATTGTGACATTTATACTATAACATATTTATTGTTGCTAAGCAACATGATGATGACGACAAAAATTACGAAATATTTGGTATGGAGCGGTTGCCAAACAATTGTCCTCGACTTTCGTTGATTTTTTTTTATTCCGCATTGAAACGTCAGAAATAAGGTTAAGTTTAAGGTTAAAAGTGTAGAATTGAAAGATGAAAATAGCCCAGTTGACCTAGAAATGGCAGCTATAATTACATATGAAAATTCCCCGTCGCTACTGTACACCGTTTTGGAGGAGTTCTTATGACCGACAGACGTACACACATACAGATTTCTACATGTATTTTGTGCTATATAGTGGAGAGTAGAGACGTTATTATAAAAAAATGGTATAGAAGTTGTTGATAGATTCGAACGCCAACAACAAAAAAATGTCAACTTTGATATGCGATATTATCTTGAACGTGGAAAGAAAAAAGGACGCAACCCACACCAAAAGACATTGTGTATAACTCACACAAAATTACGTGAATATCATCTAAAGATTTTTCTGAAATTATAGAATTCATTAAATTATCACAAAAAAATAAATCGAAAATTGTATTTTGTAAAATATAATGAATCAATATTTGACCATCAATATTGACATGATTTAGGCCCAGAAAGTTCTGAACGCCTTCAGAAGATATGAAAATCGATTTAAAAATCAATTTATCAAAGTGGATTCTAAAAGCAGAACAGAAACCTCTAAAGCTTTACCAAACGACGAAGGGACCAGCCTATTATGTGTATTTCAAAAGAGATTAGCGTAAAGGTTTCACTTCGCTATCATGCCTCAACGTGAATTTTATTTTGGATGACGTTTTTCGCGATCATCATGTAAAAGTTTTGCAAGATACTTACATAGGAAAAACGATTTCCCCCCCCCTCCACTTCTACTGCCAAAGGTAATAAGAATGAATGTCACCCTGCCAATAACATAAAACTTACGACTTCTTTCGCGTAGAGAATATAGATGAAATATAAAAGAGTTACATGCGAATTTATTGAAGACTAGTGGAGAATTAATAAGAATTATTCTGATTAAGGTAGTTGATTTCTACAAAATATTAGTCTTATTGTAGGTCGCGGTAGCCGGATGGAGTATCGTCCAACTGAATTGCAAGTCCAAGTTTAGTGTTCAAATCCCCGAATTAACTTCCCCTTTGTGGAGTGAGTAAAGATATAAGGATGCTAGTAAATGCATCAATATATTATATGTTCTGGTACCACAATAATGTAGCAAAATCAGCAACGAAGTTGCAGCCAACGTTTTTTTTTAAATTGATGTTAAAGCTTATAGGGTCAGATATTTCTAAATCTGTTAAAATCACATGAGATAAACTCAAAGAGAATTTTTAAAGTCACATCTCGAGGATCACAAACGCCCATAACCGAAGATCTCAATTATTTGCCGGGACATGAGCCCAGACCTCTCTGATCACTACGGTACAGCTACTAAACCACAGGGACACATAATATTTTAGTCGTACATAACGGTCTTTACGATTTAAATATATGTTATGTATATTGTAGTAATATAGAAATTATTGAACTTTTGCTATTCCTTTGACTGTATGCATTCAACTTAATACATAAATCGCATTTTGAATGCATTGACAAAACGAGTTTCAACTGCGGATATTGGTTTCTGCACGCGGGATTAGATACCAGTGATATTGGACCATTTACCATGTCTAGCTAGACTCCAGACCAGCTGCACTAAAATATTTACCAAGGGAACTTTCATACAGTAAACTTCAATTGGGATAAAAGCTTTTTGTGAGTTTAAAAGCTTGAACCAAAAATTGATAAATTTAGCTGATATCAGTTGAAAAAATTAAGTTTTGACATTGATGATTTTATGTTCAATTACTTGAGTTTTTTTTCCATTTTATTTTTGAACTTAATAAACATTCGTACTGTTTTTAACTAAGATTCAATAATGTTACTATAAACGTTTCTTCTCGCACAACCTTACTTTAAAGAAAAGAAACTTATCTGTTTTGAATTAATGGTTTAAATTCTTTCATCATGTATTTATCTTCTGGTCATTTATTTTATGTGTATAAATTACAATGCTTTTTTATTCAATCTACAATTTTTATTTTTATAAAAATCTTTATCAGTAAATGTATTGTGTTTAATTAATTTACATAGACATGACTACATACAGATATCGAGTTGTTGAAGTCTTTATTAGTGCCTTCTTAACTGTGATGTAATTTTAATTTATAAACAATGTGTTAAAAATAACGAATTTAGACTCCTTCTCTTAAGTGTCGGTTTTACTGTTTTTTTCACAAATAACCTCAGCTAGAAGGCATAACAATGCAGACTTTGTTAAAGTCGTATTATTATTTGTTTGAAGCGTTTTTCTCGTTGCATGAAATTAAAATGTGTTTTGACTCAAATATTTGAGTAAAAAACTATCCATAAACGTAAAATAAAAAACAAACTTAAAATGAACAAAGCCTCACAGAGATTACATCAAAAAACCTACGTGATGTTACATATATACAATATAATATGTACCACGAATTACCCTAAACGATTTTAATACTTATGATCATTTAACCTAGTTTAATACATGGAATAGTTTAAATGTAACTGGATATAAGTGAGTAAGCGTCAGAAAAAGATGAACGCATTGTTAGAAGTAAAGCATGGCGTCGCGGCGCCGGAAGTGATAACCGAGTCAGCATTTTTCTCTTTTCCCGCCTTTTTACGGCACGGGTATTTCCGCATTTGATCACGCGGGAAAATGAGCAAGCAGCGTGCATGCTGTCTTATAAACACGACCATTACACGATCGACACAGACCTTCTCAGAATTTTTATTTATATGTGATATTTAGGCTTCGTGCACAATGAACATTTATCATTTTTTAATATGAAGACAGTAACCAAAGTCTTTGTGTATATATTTAAACCCAAAAGCGAGAAGCGGTAAATTAAAAAGACTTTGTACGGTTGTATTTAACCCACTGATAATATTTGATTTTATTATTTATAAAAGAAGTTGCCGTGCCTGTAACCGAGTAGTCACCGTCATTGGCTTCAGTTGCAGTGTTAGTGGGCTCAAATCTCATTGCGGATAAATTCATAAAATGACTTTTCAAGAAATTTTTGGACTTATGTTGTAAGGCATAGGTGTCGGTGATTCCTAAATTCCTATATCGATATCTAAATTCCTTCTTATCCATCTGATCATAAAAACGGGGCGCAGCAAGAGCAATAAACTAGTCATTAGTCATATCCTTCTATACTTACTCTCTTCGAAAAATAGAGGTTGTGCGACTGATATACAACGACTTCTCGTAGTATAATTTCTGTTGTTATGAAGTCTTTGCGGTGCAGATTGGAAGCTGACTTGGTTACAATACGAAATAAAATTCATTTAATTGGCAGTTACTTTGTAGAACTCATTTATAATAGGATAAAAATAGCAAAGCATTCAGTTCTACAAAATTTTATTAGTTAGTTGACAACTATTTTGGCATCACGCCATCGTTAGAACTATGCTTCAACTTAACTTAGCTCAGCTATATATACTGTGTTAGAAGACATACACAATATTATGTCTTCACACTTATTCCAAAATCATAACTTGCGTTTAAAATCAAAATATTTAACGTACTAATTGGGTTTTACTTAAAACTGTTTTTAAGTCAAAGCATATTTTATAAAAATAAATGTTTTCTTCAATACGTTAAACTTCGAAACAAGGAACATTTTGGTATAACTAACTCAATATGTCATTTTTTCGCTTTAGCGTTTTCTTCTAGAGCAGAAACGATATACAGGTAAGCTAAATTAAGTTTTAGCATAGGGTCATTTACTTTCAAAAGGGATTTTGAGTCAATGAATGATAAATACATATTTTTTCACTGCTATTCCATTAAACAGTTATTAAGTAATGTAACCAACTAAAAATAAAAAAAATAATATTGTATCAAGCACACAATAATAGAAGTTTACAAAAAAATGCCAATTCTCCCAGTGGTCGGCCCCCAAAATCCAATGGTCGGTCTTTCGTTACCCAGTGTTCGGCCATCACTACGAAACTTCATGAATATCGCAAACGAATTTACGGAGAGTAGACAAAAAAATAAAAAACATAATGATGCAAGGCATGACAATATATAGTATATTTTGTTAGCGATCCCCATACAATATGAATTTGTCGAAACTTGCGAAGTAAAAATGTGTTTTTTTTAAATTGCGTATTCCATCATATAGTTCAGTATAGTGCAGATATACATTGGCAAGTGGCAAGACTACCTACAAGAATTAAAAAATCTGTTTTTTAAATGTATCCACTATTTTTAAGTAATTTAAGTTTTAAACTCAAAAGGCCGACCACTGGCGACGGCTGACTTTAGGAACACTCGCCATAGTTCTGACGATGGCGTGAAACCGGAATAGCTATCAACTATGTAATAAAATTTTGTAAAATACTATATTATTTTTATCATAATAAAAAAATAAAATCGTTAAAAAGCTTCTGTAGAGTTTCTCGATTAAGAGTATTATGTGATATAAATTGCGAACGGACATTGTTAAAATAATGTTTATTCGAAAGTATAATAATACTCAAGTAAAATAAAAATGTGTTAATTTTAAGGTTTTGTTACTTTTAGAACATATTATTATAGAAATTCTGACTAGTTTCTGTCTGTCTGTTTTTTTTTTATTTTATCTTGAATCTAGAAGTTGTTTGTGGTTTTGGTTATACGTGATTTCTATCAGCTAATGCAACTTATAAGAAATTAACTAATCGAATATATCACTTAGCTTACACAACTATACAGCAAAAATTTTCTCTTCGTAGCAGTGAAACCAATTTGCAATATGAATTCAATCAAAGCTGACGAAGATTGTTAACTTATAATTGCATCAGAGGACGTCTGTTGAGTCACAAAGGAAGATAAAATACATTAAAAAGTGGCGGAGCTGGGCGGAATGCCGTCCCGACGTCTGGGAGAGCATGTTCGATAGGTCATTACTTATCCGGCCAACGTTATGTCCCCTATCAAGTTCAATCTACCGGATTGATTTCTATGGATAAAGGTACTGAAAAAATACGGTTTGCTCTGCAAATAACTTCGGCCTGTTAAACTAACTTACTACTTCAAAGATATTGCTATGGGTTCTTACTTACTTAGGTGTCTGAGAATCAGGCGCGCAACCAGGATCTTTTCTTAGTGGGGGAAATCTACAAAATATTTAACGATAATGACATGATCGGTATATTATTTTCAATGAACATGGAGCTTATAAAAAATATGTATTTGGCGTAGGTATTAACCAAAGGATTATAAATAATTTCACTTTGTGTTAGATAGTATTCACTTGGCACACTTCAACTTTTATTTCGATAGTTTGCACTTTGGATTAGACAGTATTAACTTTGCACACTCAAACTTTGATTTTAATAGTTTCCACTTAGTCACGGATTCTTTTAACAAAGTGAGTTATGTTGTAGTAGGTTATGTTAGGGTGGGTCTGGTTTTGTTTGTGTAATGTATTTTAATGGGTGAATCAAAGATAATATAGGCGGCCTAATATAGGGTACAGTTGCGACAAGTAAACTAGTTTATGGTGACAAATCCTATGTAGCAAGTAGTAAAGAATAAGTGAAATTTCATTACAGCTTCGTACAACTATCGATTTCAAAGTGTGAGTATTTATATTGAGTGAAAACGATTTTATCTATCTGAAAATATTTTTTCGTAAGTGTAATATATTTTATTATGTGGGATCACTTTATTTTTATTGAAAGAATTTGTTTTTTGTGGAATGTATTTGTTATAAGTGAAAACTATATTTATGAATGAGAATATGATCTAAACAAAAGTGTATTTAATTGTGAGCCTTAATCAAATATCGGATCTTTTATATTTTATCTAAACACGATAAAAAAGATAAAAACAGAAACACTGTGTGTCAGATCTGCATACGTTAGGTATTGACGACTCTCTCTAGCTAGTATACCAACTGCAAGTACAGTATTAGTCCACAGTCCTGATAATTAATATTTTATATGAGTCACTGAGTCACTAAACACGCTCCCGAAAGTTTTTAGTGTTCTGAGTAAATCCTGAAAAAAGTATAATTTAGGTGTTTTTGTGTCTTCCGGTGTAGAAAGAAAAGTGAAATATTATTTACACTGTCGTCTTTCGGAAAGCGTCAACCGTGTAAAACGAGGATCGAGATCGTGTTAAAAGACAACATTTTTATGTTTGGAAAAATTTTGAATTTCAAACAGAAGACGAAATAGGAAGACATTTTAGACTTGTACCCAGAAAAATTGATAGATGTATCGATAGGGAACATACGTATATTAAAAACTTATTTTACGAAAAATCTCAGGAGCGTGTTTAACGACTCAGCGACACATATCAACTATATAATTAAAAATAATTTTATGTGGGATTAAGTACCGAAGTTCTCCCTGGTTGCTTCTATGCTGAGAATACAGTAGGCATTTGTTGTTTCATTATTAAAATATTCTGATTATTAAAAAGGTAAAAATAACGTAAATCAAGAATTATTTCCACAATTCCGAATGTAACATCTAAACAGATGTCGTTTTAGACAAGACTTGTTGTTATTTAATGGCTATGCTACTTCTTTTCCGAAAAGGTACGGATATTATCATGGGATTAGGAAAAGAAGAGTTATTAGCTAACCGCTCTTTTCTATTCACCGCTTTAATGATCTGATAGGGTGATTAAATTTTTTCACAATTGGTTTTTTTACCCAGTCTCTCAAAAGATTCTCGACCGCTGCTTTAGATCCTAGAAGGTCTGGTACAGTCAATTCCTTTTCGAAATGTTTTGTTTTTTTAAAAAATATCCTATTTAAAAATGATTAACAAAGTAATCTTGGTATTGACATATATATATAAATATTTTGTATTTAAGATGAAATTTAATATCTAAATCAAATTAAAGAAATTATGATTATGTATTGTACATTCAAATAATAAATTGTGTTATTTTTTGTCTTCGTCTGTAGCAAAGTTCAGTGCAATTAATTTATGACAATGCCTTATCACTTCTAAAATTAAGAACAATATACAATTTTTGTTTCTCTCATTTGGGTGACGGGTCTGCTGCAAAACTTTTAATTAGGTTTTCCATAAAGAATATCTTCTTTTAAGTTTTCAAGTCAAGAAATCTGGGTCAGATGATAAAACATAGAAGTGAGACGAAACTATCTTGATGGGTAAAACTTAAAAATAAAACTTCACAAAAGGGATGTAGAACTTTTCATAGCGAATGCTTGCTCCAAGCCTCCAAGGTGAGTTCAGGGAAAAACAGAAAAAATCGTATTTGCTTGTATACTCTCTGTTGCTAAGGAATAGTGAACGAGGGTAAGATTTTTCGATAAAAGATGTTTTTGAAAAGAAGTGAAATCATATCTAAAGAAAAATAACCCGTATTTATAAGCTTAAAGATGAATAAATAATTCCGATAAAAATTATAATCTATAAAATAAAAAATGATTATTTTTATTCTGATTTTTTTAAAGACATGACTGCTTCCTACTGTACATTATATGTAATTTTAATGTAGTAATTTATCAGAAAGCTTTCAATGAAAACTGGTATTAAGTCAGTCAATCACCGTCCATTTTCATAGACGATTAAAGGGGAAATTACAAGTACATTCCTAAATAAATCCTTTTATTCGTATACTGTACCAAAAAGAGAAGTTGAGTGACTGATTTACAAACAGTTCTCGTTAAAGAATTATCGTTGAGATTCTCAATTAAGACTACTGATAAAAAATAATTATTTCGCACTATCAGTAAATGTAAAAAAAAACGGTAAAAACGAGCAATGAGGATTCATTAAAATATGTCATCTTAAATTCATATACTCGTCATTAAACTTGTGTTTATATCACGATATTAATTATTTGTAATATAAAATTAGAACTGGAAAGTTAGTTATTCCACTAGCTTTGTTACTAACGTAACGCGTTTCGCTTCTTTAAGAAACATCTTCAGGCTAACTAAACCGCAAGGTTATTTATTTCTAAGGTAAACAATGATTCTAATTCTTAAATTAAAAATGAAAGGTAGGGTGGGTTTTTATCCTTCTACTGGACATGGGGAGGGGGTAAGACACAAAAAATGATAGTACATACCTATTGCCATAACACTACTAATTACAAATTAATTACTAGTGTTTGAAGGTGAAAATCCCAAAGGAAATAAATTTAATAATGGTGAGCCACCTGTCCTATTCAAAATGTTATTTACTAAAAGCGATTACTGTTAATGGTTTTTTTTTTAATTTCTAAAAACTCTAAACTATTCCTTTCAATATCTTTTTATTTACTGAATGGAGTATTTCTACGTTATTATTTTTATTAAAATTATGATCATTTTCAATGAAAGGATCGGCAAACTCTGAAAAATTATAACTTTTGAGACATCTTATATGTTCTTTAATTTCTGTCTTAATTTTAATATTAAAATTTTTAACTAAGTCACCAATTTTAATTTTATATTACAAAAGAATTTCTACAAAGTTACTGCCGAATCCATAAAAAATATATTTAATTAATCATTGAATTCAAGCTAAATTCTTATTTTAAAACAAAATAGTATTTTTCCAAACGTAATGCATTTTATAAAAAACAAACTGCGAAAAAGTAAATATTTTTGCACGTAGCTTGCAAGATGAGGTCACCTTTCCTTTAGAATGAAGAAAGAAGTATAAAAAACCTTTATTTGAAATAGATGAAGAGAAAATATCAATGCTTAAAATCCATTTCAGAGTATAAAAGAATGTTTTATGACAATTTGGAGAAAAAAATATTAGGGTCACAGAATCCGTGAGTAAGTGTTATGTTCTGATACGGTAAAGCAAAGTAAACCATATTACAATCGGTCGTTTTCACACTGCTTCGGGCGTTTTGAAAAGCGAGTAAGGTTTTTCTCATCCTTAACCTACAAACATACATCCTATACGACTTATACCTGCCTGGTAGACTCCAGTGTTTAGCTGAAGGCAGGGGTAACTATTATACTATATAGAATATAGACGGAAGTAATAAAATTTTATGCTTGCATTTCTATGTTGTAAAAAAGGTTAGTTTGAAAATATTAATAAAATGATTTATTTTGTACGAATTGAGCGATTTCTTTACCTATGCTTTTAATATATTTATTAGATATTTTTAAATAGTATCCGCTGAGATTTATGCTTGTGGATTACAAAGCCAGAATCCTGGAATTCTTGCAATATTTTCAATACGGAAATATATATATATATTGTGACAGATAGACATAACTATAACTAAAGAATATAGATACATATTAAATTCTTGAAAATATATTTTGGTAGGGTTTTGCATCTGGGTTCACCATCCAAGAGCAAATATTTCCGTTCTTTCTGAGTGTACCTGAGAAGATTTATGACGGTTGATTCTGAGAAAACCAGCGACCATCGTGTCGCATCATCCTACCAATTATTATTATTTAACAATATCTAAAAGTATAAGTAAACGTGCAAGCGAAAAAATCCTATATTTAGTATTTTTGCATGGCGAATTTATTGAAATTTGGCATATTGTACTTTGGAGAGAGAATTTGAAACAAAAATAATACTTTACTGATTATCTCAGAACTTGTTTTTAGCATTTAATGCTTTCTGTCAGTAAAACCTCGATATAATGTATTATAATGGTATATAGAATGTTTATCTTACTAGTACGAGTGAGAGAGTAAGTGGATGACGACTCCGATGACGGCTGGGTTGAAACATTTAAATACATTATATATATTAGACCAATGCTAACGGATACAAATATTTAAGTCGATTGAAAAGTTTATGCGGGTAAGTACACTTAAATGCGCACCCAGGTAGGACGCAAGCACAAGATTTTTCACGATTCGCGTATGGGAGCAAACATAATTATATAGTGTTAATTAATAAGTTTATATTTTGCCCGCGGGCCGTTCTACGTATATCTCTGTTGATATCACCGAAGAGGTCATTATTCACGACACGGTTAAGGAGGTCGGAATCATCTTGTCTTTTGCCTTTTATGTCAATAAAGATTGACATATATGTTCTACAGAATCTACAAACAAACACGGAGAAATTCGACATTAAAAGTCAACTATCATAACGATATGTCGTTTGATTACCTAGAGTAAAAAACGGTTCTTACTAAAACAATAACTAATTTTCGACGAAATAGTGACAATAACTGTAGAATATAATTATGGTGATCGTATTATTTAAAAGAAATCATGGGATTATTTGTGGAAATGTACAATAATTTATCTACTACTCTTTTATACAACACGTTATGAAAGAATTAATTCTAAGCCAAACACACACCAGTGACTTATGACAATGCAACGTCACAACTTAAAGATGTCTGCTTTATCCTATTACATCTTTAACAATATACACAAAGCTCACTACATTAAAAATGTACAAAATAATAATTCAACAGTGTTTGGCCATTTGATGAAAAGGAGAGTGTAAAAATTGTTTTCATCGAACACATTATATGGTGAGTTTCGTTATGAATTTTTGAAATGCACTAACTATAAATTGCAGATACGGTAAAAAAGATGTTTCCCTTCAAAAAAGTGGTAAACTTTTTACTAATTTACATCATTTGGCAGAGACCTGCTGTTTTCTTTAAAATGAGATCCAATCATTAACTCATTTTCGTATTTTTGAACGTTACATCAATTGTCTAAAATACCGTCAATATGGACATCAACGACACCGGCGCCGTGCCGCTATTGAGTGTAGTAAAATGTCAGTTTTTACTTCCTTATATATTATTTCAATTCACAAAATAAAGAACAAAATGGCCATTTAAAGGATTCTCCTCTTAAATAAAGGATGTATGATTCACTGTAAGTATAATGATAGCAATAAAAATTGTTTTATTGAATGTTATTCTATGTATATTTGAGGAGTAACTTTATGCTGTATTTTAACTTAATTGTGAATAAACTTTGTGCATTATTGAATAGAAGAACAGTTTTAAATTGATGTCTAATTAAAAACCGTTTCAGTCATGGCCAAATCATAAATCCTCTAATTATTTATTTTGATATTACATGATATTAGGGGTCAATATATAAAAGCGTTACCCTTTGTTTCAATACATAATAAAACTAACAACATTGTTTCATTATAATTTATGTGTTAATAAGTTCATTGTTTACGACACACAAATAGTTTCATGAAACATGTTCATAAATTAAAACCGCGGCAAATTTAGAACATTCATTATGAAATATTTATGGACATTATTGGATATAGTGTAATCAGGAACTGCATTGATTTGGAAACAGTTTGTTCTATTGAGCTTCATTATCAATTAGTCGTTGTCGATTTGGCACTATTTTGCACGGGATACCTGCAACTACAGTGTGTTCGCAAACACTGACCGGCCGCTCGTTAAATTTATCTCGGCCGATACCCACGGAAACTGTAAACAACGCTGCGATATAATTCCAACCGGGCAAATAAAAACGGATAAACACGGAGAGCTGTTAATTAACGTGCCCGACAGGTATTCGGAGAACGAGAAGGTGTTGGCCAGTCGTTCTCAAACATTTCCGCACTGTTAATTTTTCTACAACAAATATTCGCAGTAGAAATATTTACTAAAGTTCACATATGGTTTATATAGCTTTTAAAAAATACGAAACTTTTACCATGTTCGCTCCCAATGTGGAGCATCCATATGTCCATCAATCGACTTTGTGATGTTTAAATAGTTTTCCAAGCCACCTTTTTAAAAAAAGGTGGGTATAGAGAATGTAAAAATAAATTTTCTTTTGAAACGAGAATAATACCCAGTGCTTGAATAATAGCTTCTGGTGAGATACCCATTGAAGCCTTACGCTGTTATTTGCTTCATCATCACCTTCCTCCAAAAGAGAATAATACTTGTACCTGTAAAACAACTTTTGGCCAGATGCACCTCTTTAGAACTACATACGCCCTTATTAATCAAATCCTTCTATCATTTTTTTGTTTTACATGTCCGCTGCCAACGTGGAGCATATGGCTTCCTAATGGAGATTTCTCAATCGAAGATATCTCTACGAGAATTTCTTGTTAATCAGTTACTCAACCTCTCTTTTTCGAAAAGAGTAGGGATAGAAGGACACGAGTAGTGGTCAGTTAATCGCTCTCGCTACGTCCAGTTTTTAGGATGCGAAGAGTGGGAAGGAATTTTGACACCACAAGCATCCTTGACTACGAACACTGTCCGTACCGGGATTTCAGCCCGAGACATTCGTAAACGAAGGCAACGTCGTTGACCAACCAACTACAGCTTTAATAACATAAACACCTTGAAAAGGATAGAGATTTAATTTATAGACGTGGAACGTCGACGTTCATTTCTTTATTTTCACTTTGGCTTACCAATTTAAGAGTATCCAATATTTGACAAATATATTAATATATATATAGATGTCAGGTTATTTTTTAAATTGTGTGATGTAGATTGGCTTTTAAGACCCTTCAATATCCGTGGTTTATCCGTTAGGTATTAAAAAAATTCGTACGAATACAAAAAAATGCGTTTAATTACGTCTCCACAAATTGGATTTATTTTTCTATAGAAGAGAAACATAAAACATGAGGATCAATGCTATGCCGTGTAAATACACCCTCGAGAAGTGAAGTGGGCCAAGTGACAAAATGGTGAATCTTGATTATTGAAAGTTCAAGTTTAATGATTTTTTTATATTAATTTAAAACTTATCTAATTTAAATTTTCACAAAATAAAATACTTAGTTCACTTCACTCATTTTTTTAAAAATATCAGTTGATTCGCTTCACTTCTTTTCGGCCCATATTATGCTGAAGCAATCTTTTTGTTTTTTTTTTAAATTTTACGTATCAGTACATTGAATACGTAATTTTTCATTACTTTATCTCATATTCTTTTAAATTTTCTAGTAATTTAATTGAATCTTTTTAATTTAACATATCTACTGAGGTTGCGTGGTGGAATTTTAACGTAAAATTTAAACAATTTGAATGATTAATTTCTTTTAAATCTGTATCTCCTTAATTCTAGTAAATTAATTGATTTCTACCTGTGTGTTATTTAAATACCATATCATTTCAAGGTATTAAGAATCCAATCAATAAAGATTCATATTATTTCGTATCTGCGATGGATCTAATAGTAATTCTGTCTGCCGTAGATTGACAACAATTGGAAATACATCCCTCGCATTTGCTAGCACGGTAGCAGAAACGCTTGTTAAGTTTTCATTACATAAAACGACGGCAGTGTAAGTTGTTAGTTGTATGGCTGTTTCTCTGTCTTTTGCAAACTATTGTTAGTACTGTAAAATACTGCAATTGAACAGCGCACTGTAAACAATTGCTTAACGATGTGACATTTTTGTATACGAGTTGCAATCTCGAAATTATAGCACTGATATAATTATCGCACTAATATAAACGATAGTTAAGATGGGATGCGGATAATACATTTTGTTTCATAGATATATTAAATATATGTGTACATAAATAATAGATATTAAATTCTAATCATAAGGTTATCTGGTTAAACTCTTCGATATATTTGCTATGGTTGTGTGGAGCACAGAGCCATAACGCGGCACCTTCAAGATTCACTGTCACCCATCAATATTTTTACTTTTCTCACGGCATGCCAGTATCCACACTATAGATAGAACGGAAGTCATCCGGGACGCAGGAATTCCACCGTTCGGAAGAAGGGTCAAGTAGGATTGAGGTACTCTGGAGGCATCCGTAGCACGTCTCCCAGCCAGTTCCAACGTCTCTCCACAACCGCACGACTACGATAATTGATAATTTAACGCAATAGTTTACAAAAATTAAGCATATTTTTTTGTACTGACCAATTTTGACCGTTGCGATCAGTAGAAAATGCGATTGCATTGCTCGGTAGTGGTAGCCACGGATTCGAGACCCCAAAAGAATACTTACACAAATTGACAATCAAATCGGTTTATAAGTTTGAGATCACATTGATGTGTGTTGTTATCATTTCCTTACACCAATTCAATTCTACAAACGGAGAGTGAAACAGGTTAGCTTATTACTGGTATTTTCTTATCCCTATACTTTTATTGAGGTTTGGCTAATCAGTTTTCGCAAAGCTACTTAAGTTTAAATACTTTATTAGGAGATTAAATACTTCACATATGGAGTAGACATGTTTGAAAAAAGGGACTTTTCACTCTGTATTGACACATTCACAGTTAAATGTACTAATATTTAGTCATATTATTGTAGCAACTACTGCTGTTAACGACAAAATAAACAATAATGTATTTTAAATGTTATTAAATGTAATGTTCTTTTGTTACATGCTAATGTATCGAAATTAACAATGTAATTAAAGTTAATAAGCTTTTTCAAGCTGTTTTATCGTTTTTATTACTGCAATAATAATGGATGCAATACAATTTTGTGATTGTAACATTTATACCGAAATGTTGCGTTGTGAATGCAATTTTGTGTTGTGCGATTTTCTATCTCGGTAGTTTATAGTAATCGTAATAGTTAACAAAAGAAAAAGAAAATGTTCTTCATTAGTTTCTCTAGTTGAATATGGCGTTTCATTTTGATTCAAGTTAAAGAGACAACAGAAAAGTGTCCTTGACAATTAAGTTATCCAAAGGATATATTTGGTGGAAGAGTATTTTGATCATGGGAAAAATTTTCGGCCCTTTCTGCGAGGATGGCATTATTAAGCGGCGTCGACACAACCGTTTGTTAAACACAATGCCTACATTGGGGCGGTCATATAGCAAGCGTGGATGAATGGAAATTCACAAAACGTCCCATATTTTCTACTCCTGAGGGAAGACGGAGTTGGTAGACCGCGACTTCGTCACTATATTGGGTCACTATATATATTTTTTTTAAGGTGTTAACTGTCAATTCTTGGTGGAAAGACATTATATTTTAAAAAATAAAACTAAATTCATTTGTACTACTTCCACATATTTATAATGATCAGGACCGGTTTCACAGGGCAGGTATTGCTTATTGCATTAGTAATGTCATTAAAAAAAATTTATAAGCTAAATGGACTTTTAATGTAGCTATATTTGTAATTTCAGATTAGTATTTATTGATTTGTAAGAGGTCCATAACATTTTAATTGTAGACTCTTATATTTGATTTATGTATAATTTGTTTGCTAATCAGTATTTTCTTGTCTTAGTTCATGAACCATCAGCACCTCATACCTTCATTTTTACACTCAATTTTATATAAATAAGCCTGTTATGTTTGTATTTTTATCAGTTGATAATGCTCGTGATGAAGGAAACCGGTCCTGATCATTATAAATATCTAGAAGTAGTACAAATGAATTGTGTTTTATTTTTAAAATAAACAAATATTCTGTTAAATCATTATTGAATAACATTCAGTATTAAGAGAATCAATTTAATAATGGATAATTTAGCAATATAATTAAATATGTATACAGTGTAACATTATAATATTACAAATCTTTAAGCAGTAATGATGAAACCATTATAAAACGACTCCCGGATCATTCCTCGTGTTCCTGATTGCCTTAAATATAGGTATATATCAAAGGTATATTATATTACGCTTACCGTATTTAGCCCAGGAGCCTAGGCTATGATTATATGCCGCACAATCAATTAACCATATGCACCGTCATAATCCACATCATTTGATACAATATTATAATAATAATCAAGATATGGCGCCCGGCATGGCACATAGGTTTATGAATTAAGCTTGTTAGAGAAATGGTCACTTGGCACGCAAAGTTATTAGTATATGTGTGCTTAGAAGCTTAAAGCTTCATAATTAAAAATTCAACGAGCTTTTCAAATTAAGTATACATTCGTTTAAAATTACCAACTGAGAATGACTGCAAGTTGGTTAACCTTTTGCGTTCCATACGAATATACAAAAAAATGGGCGTTTTTAAAATTGAAACACGCGTCATACAAATTTAAAAACATATTGTAAAACAAAATATATTGTAGTTGGATTAAACCTGAATAAATATTTTAAGTAGGTTATTAATTTGAGAACATAGCTGCTGCCCTTAGTTAAGATATTAAATTGAACTATTTTTTAAGGAGCAACGCAACGTATTGTAAATTCGTTTCAACCAGTAATAATACAGAATCTTCCAAGAAAATGCATCACCATATTGATTAAAATTTGGCGTAGTTTCAAATTTTCAACTCCTTAGCAAAAGGATTGCTTCAAGGGCATCAGTTTTAAGTATTTCCCTGCCCAGCCGCCAAGCGCGACTTATCCTCTAACGCCCAAATTTTCAAGAAATAATTAGGCAGTTCAATCACGAAAATCGAATACAACGTTTTTCGAATATTTATTTATATGCCAAATATAAGGTAATGCGTATATGTTCAAGGTGCGGGTGTGGGGTCCGACTATTAATGACGTATATATACGGAATGGGCAGTAAACAGGTCAATAAACGACGATATTTGAGTATGGCAAAAATACAAGCACTTTATCTTTCAATCACAGTCCTCTTAGTAAAAGCGATTTTTCTCCAAATTTTTATTAAACTTTCCAGCATATTTTGAATTATTTGAGCTTTTTTAGCTAAGTCTCTTGAGATCTAGTCGAAGATAAAAACATCACGAACCCATCATGCATTTAAAAAGTCAACTATAATTATTGATATGGCTCGAACCTGGAATTTTCTGTTCGCTAATCGGAACTCTCATCTCTATGTAACATACGTCTTCTGCGACTAATATTGGAATACGATATATTTATAATATTGACATCACCATAAATTAATGCGTTTTTCTTGAAAATGTCGCCGAACAGTAAAACACTCTTCTCTTTTGTGACAACCCATCGGATGCCGCGGTTGTGGTCATCACTAACTTACCACCAAACCCTTCTACACCAAACTCGGCATATGCAATAGTAAGAATATCTTTATTTAAAAAATACATTATTTTCTATTTTAAACATTTAACGTAATATATTAAATATGATTCGTGCAATGAATTCATTAAATCATATTACACCATTGGTCGGGCGTCTAAATTCAAGGGTGCTATAATTGTGTACATTTTATGACAAGATAAATTAAGCCACTGAATCGCAAGGGTTAACGACTTGAGGCGTAAGACTTTAATAAGTCACGCTACCGGAAACTGCTAAGTCTGTTTGATAATTATGAGTTTATTGCAGAACCGAACACGAAGGGTATAAAGCTTTCCACATATGCGATGGAAAATTCATTACAACTACTTAAGAATTACAAAATATTAAGGGTGAAGTGTAATGCTAAAGCCCATACGACAGCGACATATTTTGATGAGAATTATTAGTGATTAAAATCTACATGAATGATGTTGGCAATGTCTCAGTTTATTAAAGATTTTTTTATGAAATCCTGATAGAAAAGATAAAAATAAATTTTCAAATTACAGATAATAAAAGCTTGTGTGCGTTAGGTACTTTTAAGATTTTAAATGACTCGAGATCAATTCAAGGTAGAAAAGACATTGCGAACAGCAATGGCCAAGATCTTAAATGCTGAATTGAATCTATCCAAATTTCATATTGACCTTGCAGAGACTGAGCTCAGATTCATTTGATTGCTAGAGTAAAGTTCTTACCACTAGACCAGAGATTGCCAATACCAAACATAATAATTTTCCATCCATCCGATATATAGACTAGAGCACGACAGTTTGTATCAGCTGAAAAAATCGTTACTCAATATATACATGTTTTTTTTATTATGCTCACAATTCTACAAATTAGAAGTCGCAGTAGCCGAGTGGTATTGACTTTTGGCTTACGTCTAACTTGACTCGGTAGTCAAAGGTGCATATCCCAGAATGGACATTTTGTTGAAAAAATTGACATGAAATGCTTCATTGTATATTCTGAAAAACGAAGAAACAACTGGTCCATTAGAAACATTTTATAACCAAATGTTTAAGCGACTTACAACTTACGACTTAATTTCGTTAAAACCTTATTGTTGTTATACTCCATTACGCCCATCATTAAAATGAAAATATATTTTCGCAAGTTTGTTTGGTGTTGCGGTGTTACATGGTTGGCATTTTGCTTAGAAAGAAACTGTATGGAAGCAGTCATATAACTAGCATTTCCTGTTGAAAAACTTTAAAGCTTTCTTCTTGATGTTTGAGCGTTGGAGTAAGGACGTTGTATGGTGGACGAACCGACTCCAAAATGGCAGCGACCTCAAGATTCAATCCGGTTTAGTCGTTAAATCCAAAGCAGTAAATCCGAGTCATAAAATCTGTCCTGCAACCAACCCCCTGTGACCTTGGACTAAGCGGGGGAGGTTTTTCGGGGTGGTACCAATGGACAAGGACGTGTATTAAAACTTAAAAAAAGAAAGGGTTACATTTCAAATTGTATTTAAATTGAGTATTAAAAATGAATATAGCTAAAATAATATGTACTTGTTGACCGTATTAATTGAAATATTTCAATGGTTTAACGAACTATGGATATTGCTCGGCGATGGAAGTGTTATACACGTTTTATAATATATTTATATTCATGACAATCATAAAATAGTATTTTTTTTTATACTAGTATAACCGTACCCGTCATAGACGACGGTATT
Source organism: Himalopsyche phryganea (assembly GCA_022494535.1). Classification (NCBI taxonomy): domain Eukaryota; kingdom Metazoa; phylum Arthropoda; class Insecta; order Trichoptera; family Rhyacophilidae; genus Himalopsyche; species Himalopsyche phryganea. Next base: position 2,004,479 of record JAGVSL010000047.1, read on the forward strand.
GAAATTAAAATACTGAATATCTAAACTAGCTAGTACGTCGGAACTGTGTGTGCATTGTTCACACCGCAAACGCTTAATTCATGAGCAAATTTCTAACCTACATGTGATATATGATAATAATAAAGCGTCTACAGAGCGGTTTGCGCTATTATGTATAAGATTCGTTAATAGTTAAGATAATTCCTTTTTCCGTGAATTCAGCGGTTACTTCGTGGAAAAATCGTTTTTGATATTAACTTATTATATTTGAGAGGCGTTTTTGATCATATTTGTGATTCATAATAATTGTGATTTTAATCATGTAGCCGAGTGGTTATGCTGATAAATTTTCATCTACTCGGTTACGGGGTCCTAGAATCGAATCCTGAAGTGAAAATTTTCATACACTTTTTTTAATTAATTTTACAAACTGTACCTTCTGGACATGATTGTTTATTATATTTAAAAAACTAGCTTGAAATTTGTTGAGAGGAGCAAATCGTTCGATTTGATATGCTGTATTCTACCAAAGGCAGTTAATGGGTTAAAGCATATTGTTGTTTGACAAGAAATCGTATTCAATATTTTGCGGTAATCTTTTAGTGCAAATAGGGACTAGCTAATAAAAAGCGGCGGCGTGTTGGCGTCCGTGGCGCAGTTGGTAGCGTCGTGGTCTACGGCTACGGATGTCTCGGGTTCAATTCCCGGTGCGGACAGTTTTCATAAATTGTTATTTCAATCGATTTATGGATTTCTGTTCGTAGTCTGAGTGGTAGTGTTGTCTAAAACTCCCTCCTCACCACCCACCCATCCCATCCTCACGGAGCGTAGCGAGAGCGATTAGCTAACCACTAGTCCTGTCCTAGCCCTATCCTTCTATCCATACTCTCTTCGATAAAGAGAGGTTGAGCAACTGAGTAACAAACAGTTCTCATAGAAAAAAACTGTTGAGATACCTCCATTAGGAGACCATATGCTCCATATTGGGAGCGGACATGGAAAAAAATATAAAAAGCAAAATGTAGTAACCCAAGAAGTTTCATTAGTGGGTTACGACATATTTTTTGATGAGTGATATGCTAAATGTTGTTCCTAGTGTTGCGAAAAACCCGGGATTTTTTAAATGGTGGGAAAAACTCGGAAAACCCCGGAAAATTAGAAAAAGACGTGATAAAACATTGTAAAACCTGTTAATAGTAATATTTGTATTTTTTTAGACATCCTGAGTCCATGTGGACATATAAATATGTGCATCCCTCCGAGTTAACCTTCATAGATAAAAACAGAAACGTTTCGATAAATATTTTGTGTTGAGTTCAAGTGCACATAAATGTTAATCGTGATCATATATTGAATAAGTTCTTTACTTCCATCTACATCATTGAACTAACAACTAGTCGTTACCTCAAACTTGTGGATAGAATGTTGGCATATGTAACAAATGCTACGCTTTTAAAATAAGTGTTACCAATTGCTAAATATTATAATGGTTTTTTCCCTATATTCCCATGCTATTTAAAAGTCTTTTACAGACCTCGCATCACTAGTTGTTCCTCATCATAAACTCCCAACTAGGAACGCCACTGTGCACAGTGCGGTGTCAAACTATATCAATTATTTGTTAGTCGGTATAAACTGCGTCAACGGTAGAGTTTTCGATATAAATTCTCGCTGAATTTTCTGGTTGCTGGTGAGGTCGATGAAAAAATTATTCCAGAATTTTATGACGATTTTACAACTTGCCAACTGGGGTGCAGAAAATTTTATGCCCCTAATGAGTTAAGACCTCTATTCAGTTTATTTATTAGTTTCTTGACGGAACGTAAAATTAATTTATTGTTGAATATTAGAAGCAACTTGCGGTTCGGTAGTTAAAAGGTTAATAAATCATTTCAAAGGAAATATCAGCTAGTCTTTTTTGCTTTCCTATTTCGATGTTGTTTTTCCGGGATTCAAATCACTAGATGGACATTAGAAATCCTTTGTCAGTATTGAAAAAAATGCTTTGTTAAATGCACGAATTGTGAGATAAAAATAGCAAAGAATTAAAAAATAATGTATCGTAAGATATATGTTACTACTAAATACTTACTTCGAATTTATTTAGTGAACATCTATTTCAGCACTACTATATATATTTCAAAATGAATATATTCACTATAATAAAAAATGGCATTACTGATATCCAAAATAGTTTGCATTTTTTTAAACCTTATTTTAATGGAATAATAAAGTAAAGGCCAATTCAATCAATAAATTAATATCGCATATAAAATACAGTTATATTTATTACTTTGTAGGTTACAAATATTAAAAAGTTTATGGATAGAACGGTGTGCAAAAATATTGAGATTTCGTAGGTATCTTTTTTACTAATGGATACGTGGGAAGACTAAGGAACAAGAAATATGGGTTCCATATTAATTGAGTAGAAAAAATAATCCAAAGGGTATCTCCATAATAATGTATTGGCTTAATGAACTTGAAGCATGGGCGCCTTGCTGGAAGGTAACGCTCGCCGTATTTCTTGAAGCTTTTTGATTAATTATAAAGCTACGTATACCATGGATGGCCAAGCGCATCTATCTTGAATGCGCTATAAATCCAGAGCAGACTCTCGGCTGTTTAAACAAGACGCCTATTCAGATTTTTTGGTTACATCACCCGCAAGCCTACCGCCAATCTTGAGAGGCTCGTCGTCACAGGAATCGCCGAAGGCAGAAGGGGCTGCGGAAGGGCCCCATCTCGTTGTAGCGACTAAGTGCAAAACATCCCCTACCGATGGCCCTCAGAGCAACGTAGTGCAGGAGCGAGTGGCGAAGGATCCTCAAAAAATGCGGAGTTGTTGCGATAGGTGGATCCTCACCAGTGAAGAATACGGTCAAATTAAAAAAGTGATTATTGCAATATTTCAAATCAAAACTCAATGATATTTAAAAGTTTGAGTAAGTGGTGTTACATGAATATATCTTTAGATAAATGTTGTTTTTTTCATCATTAAACATAAAATATACATTTTTTAGATGGTTTATACCGCTTAAATGCATGATTTTCTACTATTAAAAAAATATATATATATATATTTACATGCAATGGATAGGTGTGATAGCAGTAAAAATAATCAAAGAACATAATAAATAAATAGTTTTTTTGGTATATTTTCATAAACACTTTGTACTTTATAAATGCCACCATGCATTAGCGACATGAAATATGATACTTACACAGTATTTTTGGGAGATTAAAGTTGACATTAAATTAAATAAGGTTGGTTTAATTTGAATTATTGAGATTTTGTACACTTCCATGTATTTTATCACTTAAGACCCGGGTTTCACCTTTCGGCATCTTCAAGCATCAGTTTGAGTCCATTCGTGCGCTCGAATGCCTGAAGATGCCAAAAGGCGAAACCCGGGTCGTTAGTGACAAAATACATGGAAGTGTACAAAATCTCAATAATTCAAATTTGATATTGAAATTCCATCAAGCACCCTAAGTCGATGTCTTAAATTATAATTAAATTAAATAAGGTTGACATTTTATAGCTGTTAAGTGCTAATTTTATGTTTACCTTGTTTAAATTATAAAAGTAAATATTTTATATCTTGCAATACCAGAATCCATTAAGTCGACTGCTTCTATAGGCTTATCACACTCTTCAATAATTGATTGATTTAGCATTTACTTGTTAGAAATTCATTATAGAAAAGTAAACAATTGTAAAATATTTAGTTTAATGAAATTATACAATTATTTCATAGCTATTTCGGCAGAACGATGGCATGATGCCGAAATAGATTTACCGCGTACTGTTGAAGCTAAATATCATTAAAGTACTGTATTTCTAACATATTTGTACATAGAAATAACAGAAATCAAAATTTATATTGTTAGTGTTGACACATTTTTTCGATACCTCAAATGCATGGTGTACTACGAAAAGTACAAATCAACATTTCAACTTTTATTTAAGCCGAAATTATTGTAATCAATTAACATACAATAATTAATGCAGTAATATTTTAAAGACAATAACCGTACGTCACCACAATATCTGATAAAATAAATGGAATATTGATATGTATTATACAATTAAATATGAAAATAAATTGTAAAATCTATTTCAGTTTTGCAAAAAACAAATAAACAAAAGTTTGTACTTTTCGTAATCTTGTATGCATTTAAGGGTTAAATGTCATTAAAAAATGACATTAATCTTGGATTATTCTATTACTTAAGAATATAATCATCAAATGAGTTCGTTTCGCCAATGCATTGAAATTTGAAAGAAAAATTTATGTAACAAAATTTTTTGCGACATGCATTTCAAGTTTTATTTCTACTTTGACAGTTTTTCTATGCGGTTTCAAAACATTTCCTTCTGCGCTAGTTTAACTTTTAGCAGAAACGTTATTTTCGGAAATTGATAACTAACTTGTAAGTTTTTTTAAGACAAAGAGAATTGTGATTTATGATAAGAAAAGTTGGCGGCCTGTGGAGAAAGACTTATATTATTTGAACGAGAAAACAACATAATTTTTCAAAACGTCTCATTAGTGGGGAGCATATTTTAATCGACGACAAGCGGTACATACCTTTTGCCATCTCAACTTAAATTGCAACTCATGGTGTGCGAGTCTTAGGGCTACGACATGAATTTATAAAATTGCAAGTAGTTCGATTTAAATAATAAGTCTATAAGCTCCACATTGGGAGCGGACATGGTTACAATTTTTTTTAATATATTTGAACTAACAACAATGCAAACTTTGACATTAAAACTAAATATTTTCTACACTTGTTATCGTGCTGTTGGGAATTTGATAAACTTTTCAATACTAATATACACTTTTAAGGTGTTAACTGTCAATTTTTGGTAGAATGAAATTATATTAAAAAAAAATAAAACACAATTCATTTGTACTACTTCCACATATTTATAATTCATCATCAGTTGATAATGCTCGTGATGAGCGAAACCGGTCCTGATCATTATAAATATGTGGAATTAGTACAAATGAATTGTATTTTATTTTTTTTAAATATAATATTATAGTCTCACCTTCAAAATAAATTATGTTATTTTCAGAAAATGAATAAAATGTGAGTAATAATTATTTAACAAATTTGAATTGTTGAAATTTTGTTTTTGAGTCCACGAATGGACTCAAACTGACAGTTCTCGACTTGTGCTCGAATGCCTGAAGACGCCGAAAGGCGAAACCTGGGTCGCTAGTGACAGAGTACTTGCAGATGTACAAAATCTCAACAATCCAAATTTTATATTGAAATTCCATCAAGCAGCCTCAGTCGATGTCTAAAACAATTATTTCAATCAAAAATTATTGAATGAATGGTTTTCAGAAAAAAATATCTTTTAAAACATTGGGCAGTCTCAATAATGAGCAAAAATTTGTATAAAACAATATGACACACCCTGGTTTTTTTGTTAAGTTTAAGTTTCATTAGGGTCCATGACTGAAGTCGCCCAGCGGTAACGACAATAATTCGGAGAATCGGCCCGACTCTTGTTGCGAAGGGTGCTCGTTCAATAGCCGACGGGCATGTTCGCTGGACGAGTCCATTTTTGACGGAAAGAGGTGGGTCCGCCGATGGAGGAGTCCTTTTAATTTTATGTGTGAATAGTCGATTACGGTCTGTCGAGCCGGGCTAGCCACCGGCCGTGGCTGACCCCGGTGACGTTGTGAATTGTTTATTTTGAACTGGACTTCATTTAAAATCGTTTGTCGTGTCACTTACATTATAACTTAAAGTAAAATCATGTGTTAAGTAAATGTAAATATAGAATCAATTTTATGTGTTAGGAATAGTATTTTTGTGTATTGTAAACCACTGCATCTTCGATTAAAAATAAATAAATGTTGAACCGGATTTGAAATGGTGTTTGTTTGAGATCCCAGCCCTTCCAGGACGTTCGATAACCAGCCATTCGCCTCTCTTCAATCTGGGTCTTCTAAAATATTTGTCATAACGTACAGATTTTAAAATTTATCATTAAGTAAGAATAATGACATCAATACGAGCATAATAAATCGAATGTGTTCACTAACATTACAAACTATTTATTAAATTTAAATGCTTCACAATGCTCTTTTACCGTGTAATCTGCATTATTGTTTTGTTGAATTACGTGACATATGTTTGAATTATTCGATTTAACAGAAAGAAAAGCAGTTCAGGTATATTATTTTTATTTCGATATAACAGTTTAACACCTGTTTTTTAAAACATTATAAAATTTTGTGAGCCCTCAGATTCGTATTTATGTTAAAATAACAAGTAGTGCCTATGTAATTTGAAAAATATTCTTCATTATTTAATTTTGTTACAATAAGAAAATTTTTGTCAGCCCTGTGAGTAAGTAGCAGAGGCATTTAGCCACCATTACCAGAGCACCCGCTAAGTCAAAAAAGTCAAAGTTCTTCACTCGTGTTTACTTTTTTCTCGACCTCTCCTTCCTTTTCTCATATAAAAATGACTAATGACTTAAGTTTTATGCGTATAAAACGGTTTTGCATAGTTGAGTTGTACGCTAGAACGAACAAAACGTCCTATTAAACTATTTTCTTTTACAAGAAAATTAATTCCATTTTCGAGCTACCTGCTGAAATAAAGATAAGATTTTTTAAAAACGTTTTTAACCAACTATCGTCAAAAACAAACAGCCGTTCATTGCTAGATGTCAACCTGTCGCATCGTCTGACACTAAATAAGAAATTTTACCATTTTTACAGAAATTTACTTGTAGAATAGTTTAAATGGTGAAGCTAATTAAGTTCTACTGTAGGGTTATTCCGACATGAATGCTGTCAGTCCACACTCAGGCCCAGTAAATCAAGTTGTCTTAATTTATATTAAGACCAAAATTGCAGAATAATTTTTAGCAAAGTATCACATGGTTCTTTGATGAGTCACTTTTCAGAGGTTTAAGTCATTAGTTTTTCTTGACGTTTATGGCGCAATAAAATGCAGTCGCGAATGAACGGCTTCATACATATAAATATAACGGATGATGAATCTTGCATAATTATTTCTAACTTTGATCTTATTTCTACTACGGCCTTACTGGCCAATATAAAAAACAACGATATTTGGCTGCGTAGCATTTAAAGGGTTAAGCTCTCTGTTGTAATTATAATATAATACTACAATAACTAACAACATTAACACCTCTTTTAAGATTAATATTTATAACATACTTGAGGGCATACAACCAAGTCTTGAGGCATTTTCCTCGGACATTCCTGGAAAACATTTGAAACATGCATAACGTTGTACGTTGCGAAATACACCCTGTAAGAGTGTGAAGCCACATCGGGTGGTGGTGGATACAATGTTCGAGTCCCTAGGGCATTTAAAACAAAGTTTTATACCTTTGGTTTACGAATGAATATCAAATAGGCACACTTAGTTACATCAAATATGGAAGAATAATGCTAATAATAGTTATCAGATATAAATGCTTAAATGCACATTCAACCAATAAACTATCGCATTTTTACAGCCTTATTACTAGTCCTTTTCTTCTATTCTGACGCTACCATCAGGCGAGTAGCTTGGCCGCGTAAATTATTCTCCTCCACTCCACTCGTTCCTCCGCCTTCCTAGTGCAATCGCTGATATCCAGATGTTTTGTGACACCTTATCCACCCAGCTTATTACAAGGCTGGCAATCAGTAGTTTACCGAACTTCGTAAAACTATTTCGTTACAAATACATTTTTTAAATATGTACTCAGCTTTGTCAGGTACCATATAGTGCAAAGGTAGTAAATTAGATTGATGACATAATACGTACAAATACGACGTTTTTGTCGTAATTTTATCTGCATTTTATAAAGTATTATTAAAGACGATTTCTCTCTAACCAAAAGCTCATATACAAAAAACTTTCCTTGATATTAGTAATATTAACAAATGTATGGTTAGGTTGCTAGTTATATTTTCTGCCGATCACGCGGGGTCTGGAGTTCCCGCTGTTTTCTGTGGCCATAGCCTCGCAACGGTTTCCGATCGTTTACTTAATAATTTTCAATGCGTTTTTTTTCTTTGTTTTAATAAAATGCTCCAACTCCCCGTTGCGATCCGAGAAGTTCGCTGGGGAATTGTGATTTATCGAAATTTTTATTAACTTTTGATCAATTCCGTACGAACTAATTACAAAAATGCAAATTTTCTTTATCATTTATCGGAAAGAAATTTGCGCTTAAGGCAGCGGTTTCCAACGTTTATGCCACAACGCCTCCCCTAAAAAGTATTTTTTTTCGGCGCTTCGCTACTTTAAATTTTTTTAATCAATATTATAATATAGACACGTGTTAAGTAATAAAAACTTCATTAATAAAAAACTGATAAATATTTGAGAATCCAGGATTCATAGGATCTCAATCAGAACACCGCTCCAGTCCTGTTATCTCTTATTTATTTATTGAAGATGCAGTGGTTTAATTCACAAAAATTACCTATACAATATAAAATTGAGTATACATTTACGTTTACTTAACATATGAATTTACCTTTAAGTTATAATACAATTGACACAACAAACGAATTTACCTTAAATCCAAATTCAAAACAAACAAAAACAATTTATAATGACTGCGATGCGGCGCATGCCTCGGCCAGCTCCCTAGCCGCCGAGGCCTCCGGAAGCAGACTGCTGCCAAAATAAAATTTAAAACTTTAAGCAATGTAGGCCCCTACCTTTTGTCAACTGCCATCAGGCAGCAATTAACAAGCGCCTGCTTTCTAATTTCAGCTTAGCTCATCGGTCGGTCGGCAACTGATTTATTTTTAACGACCATAAATCGGTTCGGATACCAAAAATCATTGTCATTAAAGCTGTTCGCTGTCAGTTATGGATCCTTTTAAAACTTAAGCTTAACAAACAAAACCAGGGTGTATCATATTATTAAAAATTAAAGATTTTGTGGAGTAGCTAGGAGTTTTGCCGTCCCCTACCATTTTTTCTCCAAAAATGATTTAATACTTACAATTGTGTTGGATTAAGGGTATCTTTAAAATTACTTAGTATTTATTTTAAATCTTAAACCATCACGACACAAAATATTGTGGATATTGCACAGGCGCAAAATTTTCATGTGGAAATATAATTTCTTGAAAATATGTACCATATTTTTACAATTTGTCATTTACAAATGTTAAATTAAAATTGTCGTTCCGCAAGATTGTTCTTGAAATATGTTGAAAAATCTAGTGTTTAAAATAATTTTGATATTTATTATTTATATAAAAATACAAAATTATTGTTGTACAATAATTAATATATTGTACATTAAAATTGTAAATTAATTTAAGACACGATATTCAGAACATTTTACTAACACAACATGGACTATTCGCAAAAAAAAATTATAGCAAAATTATTTTTCCTTGCTTTAGCAAAATCGTTAGAAACATTATCAAAATCTATTTTATCTGCCACTTAGTGTTCTATTGAAAGAATTGCAAGATTTTTTAAATTGCAAATTGCTCACTGTTGTTGTTAAATAGTTTTTTATTAATTTTAAACACAAAATGATAATTCAGCATCTTGTGACCGTTCACAACAATTTATTCTTTCTGCCTCGGCATTGAGGCTCCATGATTATTGCGCTTAAGGCGAGGCATAAAGCTAAAGTCTCTCTGGTAGTGACATCTAGTGAAAATAATAATTATTATTATGTAATTATAATTAATATGAATTTTAGTGTTGTTGATAGAATAATTAATTCTTTGATTCTATCATTATTCAACACTCCAGCAAGACTATATAAACGTAGACTTTTAAAAATATATTCACTCCCAATGAGAAGTATATGGATTCCTAGTGGAGCTTATCTCAACATAAGTTATTTCTAAGGGAACTGCTTGTTAGTCAATTGCTCAACTTCTCTTTCCGGGGAGAGAAAGGATATGAGGATGACGCTACGGCTTAGTTAATGGCACTCGCTGCACTTCGTTTGTAGGATCGGGTGGGTGGGAACTAATTTAGACATGACATACATCCACGGCAACAAAAAATCAGTTTATACAACTGTTCCTACTGGAATTCGAATCTATGAGCTCCGCGTCCGAATTCAACAACGTTGAAAACTCGGCTATAGGTTTGGGAAAGTTACGTGACATCAAATCGGAGAATGTGGCTATTTTTTTAAGACTTCAAATGTCAAATTAAAAAAAATATACGTTTGATACTGACCAGGAACCTTCGGACAACTTAACTACCTCAGATAAGATACTTGCCCTGGAGTGGAAGTGGATGTCTTAAACCACTCAGGTATGAAGTATTGTATCTTTAAGATTGGTTTATTGACACACAAAACTTCAGTACCTATAGTAAGAATTTTCTAACTTTCATATAAATACATTAAAATCTTAAGGAGTATTTCGTGGTAGATGTAACGTCGCGCATGTTGTTTCTTATTTTATCTGCAAGGTATTGACCGTTTTTAATATTTAAGCAGAGTAACTATATTTTATCTGCAAAATTGATGACAAAATTTACGACTTTATTATTTTTGACATTTATATAATTTGGATTATTGAGATTTTGTACACTTCCATGTATTTTGTCACTAACGACCCGGGTTTCGCCTTTCGGCATCTTCAGGCATTCGAGCACACGAATGGACTCGAACTGATAAAATACATGGAAGTGTACAAAATCTCAATAATCCAAATTTGATATTGAAATTCCATCAAGCACCCTCAGTCGATGTCTTAAATTATATTTATATAATTGTTTATTTCGGGTTGCTATGATGACACCACAGATGTCAGACAATGTAACTTATCCACAGTACCAGGCAGCTAGTTTATATTATTAACGAACACATTAAAAAAAATCCGTCAATGAAGGATATTAATACAAATTTTTGTATAAATTACTAGCGAGTACCTGGCACGCGTTGTAATACCACTCAAAGAAAGAAAGTGTTTGTGTCTTAATTCTGTTTATTGAAGCGCTTTTAGATACACAATATTTTTTGTTTTCCTTCTGGTGCGTACAAGAATAAATCAGATGGTTTTTTCGAGATGTCGCTGTTTGTAGGTATTTGATTTTTTTTCAGAATCCTTCACGGTTGTGCGCACAACAACTCACCAAAGTTTCATCTAAATCTCATGAATGGTATAGGAACGCATTAGGGACAAGCAAACATTAATTTTTATAAATATGGATTTATGCGATTAGAATAAAATAAACTGCACTATAATATCAAATACGTGGAAAAAGATTTTCGTGTAATTAATCCTACAGAGACAGTTGAAGTATAGTTAATATTGCTATAATTTATTTTGATGTATACAACTTACTCGGTTCCTGGCATTTAATTTTACATACATAAATCAATAAAGATTTGTGGAAATTATATAGTAAATCTCGTATCTATTATATGTTATTACTTTTCCGTTAACTGCCTTATTGCCGTAAAAGGGATCTTTCGTATTGTGCACTCAAATCTATACGGAGGTCCTTGTTTGAAATGCCCCAGGGATACAATTAACTAGTCATCTGCGATCGACTCTTATACACAATGCGTTTAAAATTCAGCTCAAACCGCCAAGAGCAACCACTATTTTAGTAATAAAATTTTAAAATAAATGCTCATAAATCTTTTAATGTTATTTTTTTATTACCCTTTGTTTTGTAGTTTTATATCTATAAGCGAATTGGTTGACCTTTTTATGAGGTAATTCAACTTCTTCTGGAATTTTAATACATGTTTTAGATACAAATTAAAATGTACGTAAGTTCCGTATATTTGATAACAATGGATACACGTGTTTTATTATAATCAATGTCATCATATATTGATTCAAAGCAGAAATTAAATACAGTTATTCGAATTTTTGATCAGTAATTCATCAAAATGGTCAGTTAATAAAATAAATGGTTAGTAATTTATATAAAAGAATCAGTTTTTTAATTAAATCTAACTTTACTTTATTTATTTGGCAATTATTTACTGATCAAACATAATTATTAACTAGTATTTATGGAATAAGTTACTGAGCAAATAATTAGTGGCCATTGTTATTTTCAAGTAATCAAAAGTATAGGCAAGCTTAAATCACGCGTTGATTTTTAAATTTAACCTATTCAAACCGTGAGTATGTGACTGTTTTCAACTTTTTTTATCTCTAGTTGATTTCAAGTCTTATTTGATTTTCTCAACTTTCTTCCTTGTGATTTTCTTTCAGCGTTGTGCCAACCTATAGTGCCAAACATTTAATTTTCATTTTGTGATTATATTCGTGTGTGGAAGAATCTATACACCCGTTTTCCAAGGACACTTTAGCCCTCAGCACAGAAATATTCGTCATCGCGATCAGTTTCTTAGTGCAACATTATCGTACTAAATTATTATAATTAGCAGTGAAAGTGTTAAGACGCCCAAAGAAGAGTAAATTATAATATACGCATGGCATTGAGAGTAGACGTGGTGAAAAAAAAACTATTTGGTTTGTGATTAAGCAGCACTCTTAGAAGCTTACAACTCAATTAAATTAATAGCGATATCCTTTGCCTGTGTGTATTACCTCTGCATCATTGGATACACGTAGAACGGCCATAAGATTAATGCCACACATTATTAAAAGTATCAGGCTAACATGTTTATTTGTGGATAGATACCGATGTTATCTGCGGAGGACGACGCGACGTGGGTAAACCGCCCGACTGGACATAGCGGGCGGTCTTCGCGTGACGTCACGGCCGAGGGCGTACATATTGCTGCAGCGGGTAGGTAGTAACATCCCGGCCCGACAGTGATATTGTTATTATCGTATCAATGATTATACGCGCAATACCTCGAAACTTAAAATGCAATTAGGGATTGCAATACCTGATGAATAATGTCGACTGTGTTTTGGCCAGGGATGGGAAACGTAATGTACCGATACCCGATAACGATTCAATTGGCATTATTTGTCAATAACGTAACTGTATTATTATAACTTTCTATAACTTTATAATAACCGATAACGTTTCTGAAGTTATTTATTTAATTATTATCCTTTATTTTATATTTGACAAATATATTCGACGATTGTTTGACAACGGTACGGTTTTGTCTTCTTGCTAATGACTCACAATTCTCGAGAAGTCGTAAAAATATGGGTTAAGTTATAGGATAAGGTAACAATTCGAAACGTTATCCCATCCCTGGTTTTGGCCAATTAATATAGCCCTCGAAAAATACGAAAATGAATAATTAATGATTGGTTCTCATTTTAAAGACGACAGAGCAGGTCTCGGCCAAATGATGTAAATTAGAAAAATAAATTTACCACTTTTTGGAACGGAGACATCATTTTACATTGGTTTAAGGATCAAAAATTCTGAACCGATCGCATGATGTACACCACTATTATATCGACCCTCCCTACGTATAGTCCCGTATTTACAAACATAGGAGTTTACTGGGTGCATTTCAAAGATTCATAACGCAATTCAATTCACTCTTCTGTACAATTTCAATCTTGTCGATATGTCAATACCGGTTTTAAAAATATCTAATCATATAGAATGCAGATTTTCATAAAAACTGAAAATTTATTGTTTCTTTGATTGAAGAAATGGGATAGTTCATTAATATTGGATCCTCATCATCTTTCAATCCTGAACGGATCGTTGAGCTGTAGAAAAGCCACAGGTAAAATGTTTGTTGAATGAAGTTGTTATTTAATATTTATAGGAAATTATGATTGGGTTATATCGTCGCCCTCCTGGAAGAAAACATTACATCAAAAAATGATATATTGAGTTAGTGATACCAAAATGATCATTATTTCGAACTTTACCGTATGGAAGAACACACTTATTTTTAAAAATTATGCTTTCACTTAAAACAGTTTTGTACAAACAAATTAAATGGAAAATGTCCAATTACTCAAAACTAGTATTTTTCAGTTATTGTTTCCTTCCAGAAGAACGATAATATATTGGAATACTAAAATACCGTTATTTTCATAACGGGTATTTCAGTATTTAAAAAACAGTTGAAAATATCGTCATACCTGTGTTATTGGATATTTCATTTTTTTACCATGTCAACTCTCAATGTGGAGCATATATGGACTCCTTATAAAGGTATCTCAACATTTGTTTTTCTACGAAAACTACTTGATGCTCAGTTGCTCAAACTCTGTTTCTTTCAACGGGAATAGGGATATACGTATAGTGCTAGGGCATGTGGTTAGGTAATCTCTCTTGTTATGCTCCATTTTTAGGATCGAATAGGTGGGAGAGAATTTCAAACATCACACACATTCATGCGTGCGAACAGAAATCGGACAGTTTCATAAATAGATTTTTTCAATCGATTTATGCAACTGTTCGCACCGGGAACGACCAACGACGTTAACTACTACACTACGGAGCCAATATATAAATATTATATTAAAAATAAAACAAAATTTGTTTTGTATTACTTCCACATTACACACGAGCATTATCACTGATTTTATTTAAAATTTAAGCAGTACACAACAAATTGTGTTTTATTTAAAAATAGTATATAATGCCTTTCAAACAAAAATTGTCAGATAAAACCTTAACAGTGAGTAAATATATAAAGGTAAAATAGTATTGAGTTGATACTAGGTATTACAATACGGTTGTTCGAAGCGTACAAGTGTGGACTACTACCTGGTACCTATTATCGATTTATGACCGCCTGTTGCCTAATCCAAGGCATTATTATTTATTGTTTTAATTTGTACTGGCCATATGTAATTATATTTTATTGTCTGGAATCTTAATCGAAAATTTCTATTATGAGTAATCATTCTACAACAGACGAAAACGCAATGGTTCTTTGTTGAAAAGCAGGTGATATCTCTCTATCAAAGATACAGTTAAAAGTTCAACTAATGAATGGTATGTGTAGGCAGAGTAGCGAGTAGGGATTTCAACTATTCGTCATTATCAACTAGTCGAATAGTTGAATAGTAAAACTGAATATATTCGGATATCCAATAAGTTTCTGAAGTATGAAAACACTATAAAAAATACGATTCGAATAATTAATAACATAACATTATATAAATACACTTTCCGTACTGTTCCATTGTATTACAATATTTAAAATTTGCAGCTGCGTCGGACTAATGCAACGGTATTTCTTCAATTACTAAAATTACGGCATGTTTATAGGATGTTTTTGCCGCAACTCATTCCTCAAACTTAATTATTATGATAAGATATTGAAAGCGCCCGAGTTTGGCGAAGAAAAAAATGAACACTACCGGGGTATTCGTTATTGTTCTTTAAATCTGGAGAAATTGTGATGTGGTCTTTCGTCGATTTTGTAAAATATTTCATTAACGATTTTTAAGAAAAGAATTTAAGGATTTAAAACATCGACTGAAGGTGCTTGATGGAATTTCAATATCAAATGTGATTTGATGACATTTTGTACATTTCCATGTATTTCGTCACTAACGAACTGGGTTTCGTCTTTCAGCATCTTCAAACATTCGAGTACACGAATGAACTCGAATTGACGAATGAAGTCGAGCCTATCCACCGTAGAACGCAACAAATGAATCTTTATAATTTAAGACATCGACTGAGGGTGCTTGGTGGAATTTCAATATCAAATTTGAATTATTGAGATTTTGTACACTTCCATGTGTTTTAAAATACATGGAAGTGTACAAAATCTCAATAAATCAAATTTAAATGAATCTTTCGTTGTGAAATGAATTTGACGTTATTTAAAATAAAAAATCTAATTTTAACATTTTTTCAAGCTGAAAAAAAAAAGATTAAAAGTATTTTAACTGTGAATACATCTTTTTCTACTCTGTGTGCGTTTTTTTTCTAAAACCGTTTATTTAATCGATTTTTGAATTCGAATCCGAAGGTATTCATGGGTGAATGTTAAGTTCTCCAACCCTGCCAAATATTGAGATACGAGGCTTAGAAAGAGAGAGAATGTTATTATTGTAGAATTAGTTTTCTTCAACTCCATCTTTATATACTTACCATCACTTAAAATGGATAAATACTAAGCACGGACTTATTTGAAATGATTTCCCATTAAATACCTGCAGCTGAAATACTCTTATTAATACTTCTTATAAATGCTTTATTTTGAAAGCAAACATGGTAGTAAATAGTTTCCGTGACTTTAGACATATTCCCACCTAGCACAATTTTAGCAGAGTCGGAATTATTATAGTACAGTGGTATGGGCTCTGCACAGCTGCGATGTCATTTCTTTTACAAATTATTAGGGTCATTTTAAAATATCTGTATAAAATACGTGGTATGACTAAATTCGCTACAAAATTGATGATGGTTCATATATTTGGAAACCTAGCGCAAGTCAAAAAGTCTAGCGACACAGTCAGCGAAATATATTTTGTTTTAATATAATGTGTTCCAACCCCTTAGTCATGAATTCGTTTTGACAAATAATATTCAATATGAAGCTCTGGAAGAACGTGACTGCCTCCTGTTTTATGTGAAGAAACCGATCTCCAAAAACATCTCAAATGTACAACGAAATATCATAAACAGATTTGAAAAATGTGAGATGTAGCCATATACTTTACACTGAATATCAAAGTTTTCTTATTTCGTTTTTGTTCGACTTTTCTTTTATATTTGGGTCATAATTACACCGTCGCATAAATGTGACAACGTTCTAGGGGCAATTATGACAAGGTTGTCTATAATGTCTCTACTCATTTTTTTTATCACATGTAACGAAGTCACCTACCACTGACAGCTTTTATTCAAAATGGTAGAACATATTTTACTTTCTTCGCTGACGGTCATTAACCCTTCCGTATTCGTGGTGTCACAATGAGTTACTTCGGCCTTTAAGCATTTAAATTATCTGTGCAATAGGTCATACAAAAAATTGTAAATTTTGCTAGTTGTAAATAAAACAGTTCTACATATAATTAAATATACATTATAGTTTTCGTCGTTTTTGTATAATTAATCATAATTTGAAAACCTCGTCAATTTTACCATTGAAAAATACAAAACTATAGTTAAGTAACAATCCGAGATGCATGGCGTGCCGTATGCAACCGTTTTGTTTTAAACGGCACCGAGACGCGTCTCGAACTTGTTCTGCTATCAAAAATTCCGATTCTTGCGTCTTTCGATAGTTTCGCATAGTTTGATATGTATTTTAGGTTTTACAGACAAAATATGACGTAAAATAATTATTTAATAACACATAAAACCATATTTCACTTTTTGAAATTGTCATGTCAAAGCCTATACTGTAACAAAATGTGACTGCATGAGATCCGAAGGGATTGTTTTAGCATGAAAACGGGATGGTTGAAAATGAAGCACGCAAGGTGATTTTATGTTATTTTTGGCAGAGATGATAATTTTTGCACCACACGATTCAATTAATTCCATGACGTATTAGCGCCAATAAATTAACCCTAATGGATGTCAGGTCACTTGATATTCTAAATATTACAATCCAAAACTTTAAAAACTCCTTCTTTAGTTTATATCGACAAATATTAGATGTGCAAGTTAATACGGTAAAAAAACTATGTTCAAGGATATTAATAATATTACGCACTTATTCATCATGTTTATTAATAGAAAATAATGGAGATTGATTATTAAATTCTATCGATTCTTAAAAAAAATTATGCTTGGCTATTTAGTGAATACAAAAAAATGATCCTGGTAAAAGCAAATATATCAATAGAAAAATAATAAAGTATATCAACAGTATAGAATCTAAAACTCTATAGACGACAACTTTACAGGAGAGAGTGAGCAACAAATTAATTGTTGTGAGTATTTGTTTTAAAGATTGCAAAAAAAAAATTGTTTTGTTATTAAAACTTTATTTATGGCATTTTAATTAAATTTTCCTTAATATTGATAGATATTAAAAATCAAAATCAAGTTTCTCATGACACTTTTACGAGAGTTAAAAAAGACGTAGATCGACGGAAAGGCTCAAAGTTTTGGAAGCAGTTCAAGTATTATACTTCTGTTGATACGTGGAATATTTGACAATATGCTTATCTTTTTCCAGATTTATGCGATAGTGGAGTTATTGCTATAGTCAGCACTATAAAAAAATGGTTTCTGAGGGATTCTAGTGAGGCATCTTTTCAGAAAAGACAACTACACTATTTATTATTTCTTCTGACAGTAAATGGATTACAAAACAATAGATTTATAGAGAAAATAACGACGATCGCAACAATAGACAATATTTATCATGTTTATTTATTATTTTTAATCTCTAATGTTTAAGATAGTTTGTTTTGCTTGAATGTGATTTTAGTCAATCACTTCCTGTGACATTTAACAAGTAAAATCTGTGGTCACTTTCAAATACAGAACACTTTTAGAATTGATTACAATCTTGATGAAATAAAAGTTGAGCCATAGATTCGCAATCTTCTAATGTCTAATATTTAACCAATGATCAACTCGTTGATCTAAGAACAAACAGCTTACTACAATAATTGTTGTTTAAATTGAAAAAAATCTTGAAGAAATCCTTGTTCAATGAGAGTTTGTTACCTTACTTTAAAAAAGTTCTAACTGACATTTTGGCCTAAAATGACCCTTTGATTGGAAAAAGTTGTATTAGCCACATTATGGCATATACGTTGGTTTTAGAGTAATATATTGTTCAATGAGGGAGTTAGCAGTATTTCGGAGTTTTATTCATACATTTATTTCATAATTTGTTTTATATGGTTCTATGAATCGATATAACTAATTATTGTCATTTCACAGAAAAAATATACAGATTACAGTTTTTTTGAAAAGATTTTAACGTCATTTCGAATATTCGTCGCTCGATGGTTGGTGTGTTTTGTACCCTTTACTTCTATTGTTCTATCGATGTGGTAATTGACGAAAGTTAGCTGAGTTCGTCCAAACATTCGAAGTATAAATGTATTTTTATGTTGTATTATAATATTATTGTTAGCCTATATAGTTCAGCAAGTCATGATAATATATAATTTTAATAAAAATCTCAAAAATCAGAATGTTTTGTTTGATGAAATTGAAATATTCAATAAAACCTTTTCAAACAAACTATTGTTGTCAGTTCTAATTATAACTTTAGAGACTCATTATTTTCTAATATAAAGGCTTTAGTTAAAATAAATTATATAAAAACAAGTAAAATATTTATATATATAAATATACGCTTACTCACTAGTTAAAAATACATTTTTTCCTTCAAAATACAAAATATGATCAGTCAAAACTTCAAACGCTCGTATCTCAAAACATGGTCTAGTGCAGCGTTGTCCAACAGAAATAGTTTGGAGGGCCAAATAAAATATTACCGGTATATGGTGGGCCGCATAAAAAACAAACAATCAAACAAACGTAATAAAAACACTTTATTAATAAATAATTACCAAGAGATTTATTTTTTAGTGACACATGTTTTTTTACACTATTTGATATTTTTTTTATATGGACTGACAATTTATTCGATGCACATTGCAGTTGATTTGTAAAGTTTTCATCAGCCAGCCTGTTGCGACACTTCGTTTTCACTATTTTCAATTTTGAAAAGGACGACTCGCAGCGATATGTGGTCCCAAATGCAGCTGTAATGTACATTGCTAGCTTTTTTAATTTCGGAAGTTTATCCTCCAGGATATATTTTTGATAAAAAGTTTTTGTTGCCTTGAGTGCAATTAAGAGGTGTCGAGAAAATAAGGGGGCGGTGTAATCATAAAAAAGAAGCGATGATCAGGGCAATACGAGATTCATCTATTTTTTAACATGGATTGAAATACGTTGTGATAAATTTACTTTAAGAAAAAATCTTTAATGATTACAAATTAATCTCAAATCAAAATTGATATCTTAGTTATTCTACTGGCTGTATTACTGAATGTGACACGTGTTTCGCTTCTTTAAGAAGCATCTTCAGTTATTTATTTCTAAGGTAAACAATAATTCTTATTCTTTACATAAAAATAAATTTCCACACAGTTACCTCTGAATCTATCAAAAAGATTCGAAATTATAATAAATTAGGTGTTTTGGCCAATTGATGTAAACCTTAAAAAATACTAAAATGAGTTAATGATTGGATGTCAATTAGAAAAATAAATTGACCTCATTTTGGAAGGGAAACATCATTTTACATTGGTTATAGGATCAAAAATTTTGAACCGGCCACTTGATGTAAGCTACTATTATATCGACACTGCCAAGTATAATCCCGTATCTGCAAACATGAGAATTTACAGGAGTGCATTTCAAAGATTCACTATTAATTTTTTTCGATAAAAGGAGTATTAATTTTGAAACTCTCCTGAACAATTTTAATTTTGCGGGTTACATCAATGTAATTTGCGTCTTCTAATGTTTACTATTAATATTTAAAACTTAAATCGCATATTTGTAACTGCATTTTTCTATTTGTTTGCTAAATGATGACAGGTTTCCGGAGGGTGCTATGTTAGCCTGAAAAGGGTGTCGAAGACTATATAAGCTTGAGAAAATTTGGACTAGATAACAAACAGAAATGAACGTTTGAATGCGATGCCACTTTTAGATGAATCGTAGACTGGGTTTAAGAAGTATAGGTGAACTGGATTGTTGTTTTTGTAAAATATGTGACGTCACTACACACTAAACACTACTGTAAACATACCGTCATTTTTGATACAGCTCACCTTTACTTCTTACACTATGCAAGTGAAGTAAACGTTCCAAAGCACCGTAATATTATCATTATTGACCAAAGCGCAATCGAACAGTACGAGGAAACTAGCGTAGTTGTGACGTCATTTGGATAGTGGCGATTACTTTGAACGGCGTTAATGAACAGGGCCGTTAATATCAAATCGATATCCGATCAGTATCCGAGGGGCGGCGTGGTTGTGCTTATAATTGGATTCTCTGTAATGCGTTCTGTAATCTCGTTAGCCTCACCTCTGTCGCAAGTGAAACGTAAACCGTAAGGCTCTATAATCCTCCGCCGTTTGATTGACTGACGATGACATCTGTGACGTCATGACGTAGCGGATGTGTGACGTAATGACCCTCTACGCCGTAGACAGTATATTACAGATTACGATCCAGAAAACATCGTAGGTGATTGATATGCAAGATGATTCATAATTAAAGCAATACGTGTAAGTTTATTTCGTCAATATTAAGAAGAAAATTCGTTACCTGGCCATAGACAATATGATAAGACGAGTATTGTCTTCCAATGTATCCATTTCAAACTCATGATGATATTTTCTTATGAGAATCTTACCTGAAAATTAAAGAAATACATATTATTAATAAAGTTTCACTATACAAAATATGTAAGCTTAGGTTTTTATCTCAATAAAAAATTTTCTATAAGAACTGCTCAACCTTTCTTTTAGGTTTTGATCATGTGATGGAATTCTGAAATTAATAAAAAAAATGTGTTTTATTCATATCTTGTCTTACAGTATACGATTCTTTATTACCGTTCATTTTCTTTTTTTTACCATGTCCGCTCCCAACGTGAAGCCTATGGAAGTATCTCTAAAGAAGTTTTTCTATGAAAACTACTTGTTACTCAATTGCTCAACTTTCATTTTTCAAAGAAAGTAGGGATATCAGGATAGGGCTTGGATAGGGAAAGTAGTTAGCTAATCATGTTCGCTACGCCTCGTTTTTAGTATCGAATGGGTGGGAGTGAATTTTAGACATCAGACAGTTATTTATAACTTTGAACAGAAACCCATAAAACGATAGAAAATCTATTTGGAATTTTTTATTTAAGACTTTATAATGAAAATGCTAGTAAGTATATAACAAAAACGTAAACTGAGACATGTATTCAAATAGTAAAATATGTATTATATTATTTGCCAAGAAAAAGCGCTTTTTAAATCGATATGTTTTTTTGCAGTGTCAAATATATGTGTCAAATAAATACGTTTCTCTAATAGCGGACAAAGAGTTTTCCCGTAAAGATATGTTCCTAAAATATCATATTCCACAGATGTCAAAACATTTCGAATATAAAAAGAGAATAATAAATTAAAAAAACATCAAAGAAGTACAAAGTAGATATTTTCCCCGTAAAACGTGGGTGTTCATATTTTTTGATAGTGGTTTTAGTATTTAAGTATGTCATTTAAAATACGAATTACTTCTTTCACCAGTAGGAACGTTCCGTTGATTAAATTCTCAGTTTCTAGATAAATGGGAAATACTGTAAATTATTTATCAATTGACAGACAAAATCACATGGAATTGTAATTATTTTAAAGATCAAAGTGCTTTAATATGTCTGATACACATAACTGTGTTTAATAAGGCAGTATTTTTGTCCGGGAGAATAAATTCTGTGGGAATATAAGACGATAGACAATGAGAATAGACAATTACTTCGTTGGTACAAATGCTAATTATATTTTGCATTTAGTAACATTGCGGCATCATAAAGAAAGTTAATAGAATATGATAAAATGACAATAAGTATTCAGTTCAATATAAAAATAAATTAACAATTGATAACTTAGTTATTCCACTTGGTTTATCGCTAAAGTGACGCGTTTCGCCTCTTTAAGAAGCATCTTCAGAAGAGGCGAAACGCGTCACGTTAGTGATAAACCAAGTGGAATAACTAAGTTATCAATTTTTAATTATATTTTATATTTAAAATGAACTTCCACAAAGTTACCGCTGAATCTATAGAAAATAGGTAAGCTATTTGTCAGTTGATAGCTATTTTGGCTTCTCGTCATCGTCAGACATAATTCAGCCCTGGTATGCCAACATTTGTGTCATAGAGGCTTTAGTTATTCGAGCAATTTGAAATTAACAGATATAATCAAGATAACAATCTCCTTAATGACCAAACAAAAATTAATTCATCACCCTTACTTAAGCCATTAAAAAAAACGCAAGTAATTACGCATAATCAATAAAATTTCAATTCATTAACTTTAACGATTAGTTAATAATACTATGTAATTTTTTTTCCAAAAACATAAATATTTTGTTTTTAAATAAAAGTTATGATTTTGGAATAATTGAGATGACATAATATTGTCCATCTCTTCTAAAACAATGTATACCTAAGCTAAAATAAGTTTAAGCATAGTTATGACGATGGCTTGAAGCCGATGTAGTTATTAACTATCAAAATACAGTTTTTTCCCAGCCTTGAATCCGAAATATGTGGTGCGGGAAAAAAGAGATTTGTGGGTCCTGGAGACTTCGTCGTACACATATGCACCAAATTTCATTTATGGTCAATTATGTTTTATAAAAATTAGCTTATTCCATGCTTTGCCCATTCAGCGCGAGCCGTTTTCGCACGGATTTATTTTCAGCCAATTGGTCTGTTAAAACGCTCACTATGGCTAAAATAGATCAATTTCAACAATAAAAAAAAGAGAATTATGTAAAATATATATTAGTTATCCCGAACACATCAAGAATTAAACTAAAGTAATTGCATTCTCGCTAAAATAAATCGAATAATATGAAGAAGGTGAAAAATATTTAATCTACGACTTTGCAAGCGAAATGGCTGCTGCCAGTCTTCATATACACCGCCAACACGCACATAAACATGCGCGTAACCGTATAAGCAAGTGTTATGCATAGGGCTGACAATTAATACTACGTATCGGCAGTTCAAATCTGAAAATCGAAAGGCTGAATATCAAGACTTCTTTTCAAAATTGTTTTCTACTTGACATTTTCATGATCTGTTGCCTAATTTCTCTACCTAAAGGTTTGAACTTTTTTTAAAGATACGATATAAAGTTTTGGACATGTAAACATGTCCAGCGCGTTCACCGAGTT
The DNA here is from genome assembly GCA_022494535.1 of Himalopsyche phryganea. Taxonomy (NCBI): domain Eukaryota; kingdom Metazoa; phylum Arthropoda; class Insecta; order Trichoptera; family Rhyacophilidae; genus Himalopsyche; species Himalopsyche phryganea. The sequence goes on from JAGVSL010000047.1 coordinate 2,028,272, forward strand.
GAAGCTATCATAATTAATCGAAAGCAAAAAACTGCTTTATTGTATAACGGGATTTCGGCTTTCACGGACAACCTGTCGCCCGCATCAATTCCTTGTATCGAGATTTTACTGTACTCATAGTTAGTTGTGTTTTTACTGATGACAGCAGAATTGCAGTCAACTGTGCAATATGAATACTGCTAAATGTTTGACAATCTTCCAGCAATTTTTATTTGTGAGGGGTGGCCGTAGATATATTTTTTTTGTTACTTTTATGGCTCTTGTTTCTTTTTAGTGGCAATTGGCGTCGTAAATGGAGAATTTGGAATATTTCCACTGCTCGAGGCGGTAGGGCTCAGCTCCTTGTATTGCGAAGAGAACAGCTTTCGCATCAATCGTTTGTTATTGAGTAAGTACATAAAAAAAAAACATACGTTAGCTTACAGAAAGTTATTGTGTATAAGGGTGTCTAAAAAAGCATTCAATTTCGGCGAAACGATTTACGTATAAATGGTGTTCAGTAAAATATTTTACGGACTTGAATTAGTTTTATCACAAAGCATTAATAAAAATCTGCATGCGGATATTTCTATCGCTGACTGCACTGCACAGTACGTTAGCAAACAAACATATTTTTTCTAATGTAAGGAATTCCTGAAATATTTTACCCACATTAAAATTACTAATATTCCGATGTTGAAATAATGAAATAATCCAACTTTCTCGATTTAACTTGTTCTAATTGAATAAGTAAAAACCCTGAATATGTGCTTTCAAATTATCAAAACAACTGAGTGAAATCCTAATAAAATTTTGTAGAGCTAAATACTATAATATTTTATCTTATTATAATGGAGTTCCACCAAGTAAATGTAAATGTAAATTCAATCAATAAATTATATAAGTAGTTACGAATTCAAACTTTAACTGACAACTCACTGTATCGTCGTTTCCATTGCAAAATCTGTATATACAATTTTTTCAACAGAGAAATAAAACAACTTATTGAATTAAAACAAAAATAAAAAACACGCCATTAGTATAGTTTTAATCTTGGAATTGAATGGAAACGACGATATGTTCCAATATGTTCCAATACGTTACATATGGATTTGAACTTGGCCATTCAATAAAAAAAAAATGGCAAAATATATTTTTTTTCATAAAAATTGTGTGGCCAATTTATTTTTACGGTTATGTATTACAGTGAAAATGATATAAATCAATTTGCAATGACTAAATATTATTCCTTGCAACGTCTTGTGTGGAAGAAAAATAAATACTTTTTATAAAAGTGGATATTGAATGGTTTGATGCAAAAATATTAATGCGTAATCCGAAATTGGGCAAAAATGCCTTTCCGCATAGAATACATAAATAAACGAATCCGCATTTGTGAAACAACTTAACGCATACTTCAGATATATATTTTTTTGTGTGATGACTTTACTAAAACTCTTTTGGTTTATGATGTGAGACATTGAAAAATAAAGGAAGATGGTATCTTACAAAAAAACACACGATCAAAGGAATCCGAAAGAGATACCTAAATCATATTTGTATTTTCAATATTTTACTTCCCTGCTAAAATATCAATTTTATGATTCTCGGTAGTAAACCATTGTGTTTATACATTTTTTTCGTACAATTCATCAGTTTTAAATGGTTGCAATGAGCAAAACAACTTATGATGAAATTCTGGAATTAGGAAAAAAGATGTGTTTTATTTACATCTTGTCTTACAGTACACGATTCTTTATGGTTCACTTTTTCAAAGAAGCTTAGAAACAATGCAAATATTTTCGATGAACTAATTGACAAATTAAAATTTTGCTATTGTAATTATTTTATAAAAGTGCTTTTTTTGTCATACTGGTTACGTTTATAATTTCGATACTTTTATAATTGGGCAGTAAATTTGTGGAAATATATTTATTTTACTAAAATTGATAAATTTGTTGTTTACTTTATGTTGTTTATTTCTAAACAATATTTTTTTATTTTATGTCGGCTTCCAATGAGGAAAATTAAACAGAAAATAACAACATTCCGATTAAAAACCAATTCAACACTATTTTGTTGCTATTGGTATCAAATGACAAACCACAATTTTCTAACGTCTTTGAATTTTGATGTTGTCGTTATTCAACGTCCACCCATCAGATCCTAGAAAAAGGGAAAGTAAAAAAAACTTTTCATTTCCTAGAAACAATTTTATAACCTACTAATCTCCAAGGAGGTTGAGCGACTGTATAACAACCATTTCTCGTAAAACAACTTCTGTTGAAATGCTTCAATAATAAGGCGTTCATAATATTTTACTTTACATTGGAGAGAACAGAATTACCCTTCATTTTTAGTTTAAGAATTAGAATCATTGTTTACCTTAGAAATAAATAGTATATTTTAATTTTCAACGCAATTCTTGTAGACAAACCTTATTCCAACCACTTGATTTACAAGGCAAATAATAAAATTGTGTTTGCAAGGTTTTATTTTGTGTTTTATTTATTAAAAACAGAGGATGGGCGAGCCAATTTGAGATAATATTGTGATTGTCGCTTGACAGCTAAAATATAAGATTTGAAAAAAGCGCGTTCAAATGTGTAGAAATGTTTCCGCATCATTTTTGATTGCAGCTGCTTTATTTCCACAAATGAAAGTGTCACCGCTAAAACTGACCTGAATCGAAAAATATTTAATTTTAATATTTTGTATGGGATTCAACTTATGACCAAAGTTCAGGAACGTATCTCAGTCGTAAGTCGAGGACAGTCTGGTTGCGATCCCCAACAGTGAGGAATACGACTAAACAAGAAGAAGAAGAATTATGAGCGTTTACACCCAAAGCAGCATTCTTGTTTCGAAGAATTGTTTGGAGTGATACTTACGTATATTTTGTATATAGTTTTAGAAAATTAAAGAAAAACTTGCTTAACTCATGAAAAAAAGTAAAAGAAGTTAATCAATTTCTGTAATTAGAGATACTACAGAGTAGTCGTTACTGATCGAAAACAATTAAAAAATATCTATTCTTCAAATTCATCAATCAAAGATCTCAAATAGCAATATCAATTTGGCTCGCCTTCAACATGTTACAACCATTTTTTATCGAAGCAATGTCTGATCAATTAACGCGTAAAATCAAGCGAAAATTCGACAAGAAATCTACTTCGCTAATACTCGGTTTCTTGCGAGCCTATCGGGGTGCTTTCTGGACAAAAAGTATGGCTGGACTATGTTAGGGTATTTACTGAATATAAACAAGGGTTGCTACATACTAGTGTTCGGGGGTGTTTGTATTTAGGCGTGCGGAAGATAGGAGGTTTCTCAATCAATCATAATAGTAACACACTTAATTTTTTATTGTTATAACGGACTGTCACTGCTCAAATTGACCGGTATATATTTATTTGACATTATTTGCCGGCTCCGTGGTACACTGGTCAACATCGTTGGTTTCAGCTACGGTCCTCAACGGTTCGAATTCCAGTACGGACAGTAAATTGATTTTTCAAACGATTTATAGATATATTTATAAAACGGGGCGTAGCGAGAGTGATTTGATAACCGGTAGTCCTGTCCTAGCCCTATCTTTTTATCCATTATCTCTTCTAAAAAAATAAAAAATGAGCAACTGAGTAAAAAGCAGTCGTAAATTGAATTTAATTAGTATTTAATGTTTTTTCACTGAATTAACCAATATTGGCTATGGTACACGTTTGCATAATGGGCATTAAAAATAATGTTTTATTTTCATAAAACAAAAGAAAGAACTTGCTTATGATAAATGGATGGCACGAAATAGCAAACACACTATTTTTAAACTTCTATTTTTAATAGTGTTCTTAGGCAATTCTGGTAAGTACGCCACTGAATATTTACTATGCTGTGGGAAACAACGAAATCCCAAAGAACTCCAATTTACATATGGTACACATTCATCAATCATACACCATCTATCTCACTCGTAGCCACATGTACCCAGGGTCGTACTAAGACATTTATTATGCCTCTCATAAAATATACTTACTAACCAACATGCTTTTCAATGACGCTGAAAGCATATTTCATTTTAAAGAAACCATCCTTACCATTGAAATAAAGTAAGATTATATTATACTATAATAGTAAGACGACTAGCTGCCCATTACTACTCCCTACAGAATCACCGGACGTCAATATTAAATTTCTATTACATATAGTCATATGTCATATCCCAGTGCACATGCCATTAAGATACATTTTTTGACATCTGTGATGTTATCATAGCAACGCAAATAAACAATTACATACATATTTTAAAAACAAAACACATTTTTTTTGTACTACTTCCACATGTTTACAATGATCAGGATTGGTTTCGTTCATCACGAGAATTATCAAATGATGAATTACATAAACGTCAAGAATAATAAAATTGTAAATATCTTAAGGATTTTTTCAGATATAATATAGTTACTTGACTCGAAAGATACAACCAAAAATACAAAGATAACCAATCATTTAAAAATAAAACCACTCAAAACAGTCAAATACTCAGAGAAAATAAGAAAAAACTTGCGTGACGTTACATATACTACGAAATACCCCTTACGATTTTTATATATACGACAATTGTGCGTTAAATAGCCGTAGCCGAGAGACCTTTGTTCTACTCGGTTGCGCGGTTAAACATTCTAATATAATGCTGAACGCATCATAGTCAGAATGATTAAATCAAATGTAATGTATGTTCTACATTGAATCAACACAAATTTGACAATATACAATGTTCAGTTCAATTATATGTGCACCGATTTAAAACATAATTTTCAATAGCATAGTATGTTTAGCCCTGATGATCGCGCTGGACATGTTTACATGTCCATGTCTTTATCTCGTATTTCTGGTCAAACTAGAAGGGAAAACTTGTTGATATATTCTTTAAAAAATAATTCAAATTTTTGAGTAGAGAAATTAGGCAAAACATCATGAAATTTTTTAAAAAGAGCTCATGATATTCAGTCTTTCGAATTTTAGCTTTGAACTACCGATACGCAGCATTACTCATAAGCCCTATGTATAATATACACTTATATAGCTACGCGATTGCTTGTGTGCGTGTTGGCGGTGTATATGAAGACGGGCAGTAGCCATTTTGCTTGCAAAGTCGTAGATTAAATATTTTTCAGCTTCTTAATTTTCTTCGATTTATTTTAGCGAGAATGCGACGAATTTAGTTTACTTCTTGATATATTTACGATAACTAATGTATATTTCACATAATTTTCTATTTTTTACTGTTGAAATCGATCTATTTTTAGCCATAGTGAGTGTTTTAATAGATCAATTGACTGAAAATAATGCAAATTCGTGCGAAAATGGCTAGCGCTGTAAGGGTTAATAGCCTATTAAGAACAGAATTTAAAAATACGGAATCGCAAAAAAAAGAGGTTACTAGGTTTTATAATTGGCCAGCCGATGTGTTGCGAAATACATAATGCAGCCCTGCACTATTAAATAAATTTATACATTAACAAAACAAAAATTATACTGGCAATAAGAATATCCATTAGAAGGAAAAATACTTATTGTGGCATAAAGTATCCATGATAAGGAACATTAATAAAGATGTTTACAGATTTCTAAAGAGTAATAATGCCTGGCAAAAGATGACGTGATTAATTGTGTAAGAGGCAGTAAAACTATTCATAATATTTTTTGTGAATAGGCAGAAAGGGAATTTCTATTGCAGATAAAACCAGTTTATTTTGCATTATACTAAAAAAAATAATATCTGCTATTATTCGGCATTTTTACTATATGCGTCGCCTCTAATGCGGATCATAATATAGTTGTTGTTCTGGAAGAAGACACTAACTGAAAAATACTAGTTTTGAGTATTTGGACTTTGAAGTTTGTCAAATGTTTGAAACGCTATACGTTTTTCATTTTGTTTGTTTGCACAAAATTGGTTTTTAGTATAAAAGCATATTTTATTAAAACTAAGTGTGTTCTTCCATACGGTAGAGTTCGAAACAAGGAACATTTTGATATAACTAACTCAACATGTAATTTTTTCGATTTAGTGTTTTCTTCCATAACAACGACACTATATGATCTGAATTTCTAACTAAAGTATTTAGGAGAAGTTTAAGGGATCTAGTTACTCGCATTAATTAAGGACAAATGACTACGCCAGTCTTTTTATTTTTACCATTTCCGCTCCCAGTGGGGTGCATATGGCTTCCTAATGGAGGTATCTCAGCAGGAGTTTTTCAGGAGTCACTCAGTTGCTCAACCTCTCTTTTGCGAAGAGAGTAGGGGTAGATGGATAGGGCTAGGACAAGACTAGTTGTTAGCTCATCGCTCTCTCTATGCCTTGTTTTTAGGATCAGATGGGTGGAAAGAAATTTTAGACGTCACAAACATTCATGCCTACTAATCAATTTATGAAACTGTCCGCATCGGGAATTGAACCCGAGACATCCGTAACCGTAGCCAACGACGTTAAAAACTGCGCCACGGAGTCGAGAGGTTTGGATTGATTAATTAAAAAATATGTCAGCATTTTTTCATTGTATTGTATTTCCGGGGCTATGGGATGCTTGGACGACACTGTGATGACCTGGTAGGAAGATTGGCGGGGGACAGTGAATCTTCGAGGAGCTGTGTGATAGCCATATACTTCGAGTAGGGAGCGGATATAGTTAAAAAATGTATTACCAATTAAGAAAAGCATACCTATTTTTATTAGTCAGTCAACCACGTGTTGCAATAAGTAGAAACGTAATAAAACTTGACATATCGGTGTTTGCTTACTACTATTGAATTTATCTGATTCTGCATGTCATTAAGAGTTTATTTTTTCGTATAATTTGGGCGGGTTTGTAAGGTAATTATCGACTGTGTTTTGGCCAGGTGATTTAACCCTCAAAAAATACGAAAATAAATTAATGATTGGATCTCATTTTCAAGACGACAGATTAGGTCTCGGCCAAATGATATAAATATGAAAAATATGGTATTATATGGTGAGTTAAGTTACGAATCTTAGAATTACGAAATACACTCCGAAAAAATTTGATGTTTCCCTTCCAATAAGTGGTCAATTTATTTTTCTAATTTACATAATTTGGCCGAGATCTGCTCTGTCGTTTTTAAAATGAAAAATCATTAACTCATTTTCGTATTTTTTGAGTGTTAAATCAATTGGTCAAAATACCGTTGACAATATATTTTGAATTAGACACTAAAACATTGAATACAGGAATGGTCTGAAATAATTTAGTTAAATATTGAGACATCACCGTATTTTTTGAATGATATCGTAATGATAACTTTGTTCCTACATTATAATATTTCTCAGAAAATTTTTGTAGTACCTGACATAAAATCAGGTATGAGGGTTACAATAGAAAATCAAAATGGCAAAGATTTTGTAAAAAATACAGTTCCTAATCACTTTATCGTTATAGTAAAGATGCAAAATACAAAAGGCCTTTGGCATTCTGAAGTCGAGTTCAAAAGGAAAACAAAAACAATGGCATGAAAATTCCCTGCAAAAGACTGGCTTAAGTCTAAGACAGAAAGAGTTTTCGTGACCCCGTAGAAGGCCAAAGAGAAATGCACAGCAAAAGATTTTGAAAACGGCCCGCGAAATAAGTAAGCATATATAAAGTTTTATCTCTAGACGAAAATGATTCGGCACAGTTCTGTATGAAAACCTTTTGTAGCTATCACACAATGGATTTTATAGTAAATACTAAAATCAATTTGTTTACCTACTTCATTCCAACACTCAACACTTATAATCACGTAAGTGTCACATACGTGATTATACGTCTTTTGCATGTTCGTTGCCTATGCAGTTAGTTTTATAGGCATCAAAAAACATTGGGAAAAGTACCTACTTCTTCGTCTATACGAAAGTCTTTACCTTAAACATGAAGTCCAATATCATTTTTGTAATATTTCAAAAACTATCAACTCTTCAGCAAAACTTTATATAAAATCTAGATTTAAAATAACAGCACTGTCCCAATTTTGAAGAAGATAGATGCAGCCGTTACTTTGCAACTGCGTTTTGAATTTTTGAGACGCTCTCCTGTAAAATTTCATGTTTGTAGATACGGGATTATACGTGGGGATCGTTGATTTGTTTATATGTCTATGAGTACTGAAAATATGACATCCATAGTCAACTAGTTCGTATTTTATTTAACGGTTATAAGAATTAAAATAAACTCACAAACGTATAAAAAATAGAGAGACTGTTTGACAATATATTATACCAGTATTTACTACTCGGATTCACCCTGGATAGATTCATGCTAATTCTTTATTCATTACTAGTACGTACCACGCTAACTTTCTACCAAATTACAAATATATGTCTTTACTAGAACACTGGAGCTTATATACCACGCTTCTATAACTGTAACGTTTTTGTTATATATATAGAATAGTTAAGTGTATTGCCCGGCTTCACCTTGGTTGTATTGAACTTCTAAACTCAGACACCGGAAAAAAAAAAATTTCCGTCTGCGTTATTTTGGCGCTAACAGTAGGTCATTTAGAAGTTGGCGCTATTTTTTGGAGCTAGTTAATGTTAAAGTCCATCAATTAAAAATAATGTTAAAAGTTTACAGTTGAAAAAAGCACACTTAACTTAGGAATGGCAGCCAGAATGACATGTGAAAATGTCACGTCGCTAATGTTTACTGCTTGGAAGGAGTTCTTGGGACAGACAGACCCATTTATTTTATAGTATATATTGAACAAATATTTCACAGGTGATATTAATTTATTTTCCTTTAAAATGAATAAACTTATTATATTATTAATAGTTATTTTTATATCGACTCTCCCTACCAATAATCACGCAAAATATGTGATTATATGTATTTTACATTTTCGTTGTTTACGCACTCAGATCTATGGGTAAGCATTAGGGCATCCAATCCCGGACCCTTTTCTGGTCCCGGGATTTCGGGATTGACTTTTCTTCAATCCCAAAAAAAGCCAGGTTTCCAGATTTGAAATTGTCAAAAAAAATTGTTGGTAATATGTATCACGATAAACCGAGTAAATGAAGCCACGGTAAAAAAACATAAAATCCTCATACAAAATAAAAATAAAACCCCATGAAAATGGATCTGCAGTTCATACAAAATAGGAGGATAGGTAGGTATGTTCCTAAAAACGCATAAAAGAACATAATACCTAGGTACCTATACGATGGTTTTATTTGTTAACTAGGTATCAGAATATGAATACAAAATTATAATAATTGTGAACACGTGCAATCACACAAAAAATGTTTGTAAAATATGTAGGTACCTAGAAGGTATCTTCATAATTATGCAAAAAGTATTTGCAAGCAAAATCTTATTTATAGCGCGCATATTTTCTTCGATTGTTTTGTATTTTATTAGTAATTGAAGACATGTTACAGTTTAATGACAAAAAATCTTCACTGTCGCATCTAAAAATAGAAAAGTGGTCAACTGTTTTTTTGTAGATAATGCAAAAAAACAATAAATTGTGTGTTCGTGTCCGCTCGCGAAATATGAGTGTGAGAGAGAAGACAACACATATATAAATTATGTTTAAAATATATAAATCGAACATACCTAGACACTCTGCCACCGGAAACGATGTTCGTATAGTAAATCGAGTTATAATTTGCGTTTTATATTTTATATTTCATCGGAGGTAAGAATAAGAAATTGCATTTTAATATAAATTACTCTTTACTATTTTATAGCGAATCCCCAAAATCCCGGTATTGGTATTAAGTAAATTCCGGGATTATGAGATCGACTAATTGTTCGGGATTTCGGGATCCCGAATCCCGGGATTGGAAGCCCTAGTAGGCATCAAAGAACAAGGAAAATATATTAAAAATAGTAGCACTGACCCAATTTTGAAGAATTTACATGCAGTTGTTACTTCGCAATTGCGTAATTTAAATAACACATTATAAATGAGTAGATGCATAAAAATATTATTAATGTAATTACACGAAAATGTATATATACACGAAAGTGATGATAAGGTGGTTTATTACAGTTTGAATAAGTGAACACGTACAAAACCTTTTAAAAATAAACGCTCCAATTATGGGAAGTACGATGAGAATGGAAAACACGCTTTTGCTAAAAATATGTGGAGTTTAATTTTAGAAAGATAATTTATTTAGAAAAGTTAAGACTCAAAATTAGTTCCCTTAAAGAAACAAAAAAAATCGTCTTCATGATTCGAATTTCAAGAATGTAGTATTAAAAAATTACACAGTCATATTACATTGGACGTAGAAATAATCCGGTAAATATATGGAACATGACATATTTTAATCATTGTTAATTTGAAACAGTGGGAATTCAGGTACAAAATTCAAGGAGCATTCTTGTGATAATAGGATAAAATAACAAAGTATTTAGTTCTACAAAATTTTTATCGGGTAGCTGATAGCTATTTCGGCTTTAAACCATAAGAAAAATAAGTTTAAGTATAGTTCTGACGATGGCGTAAAGTCGAAACAGCTATCAACTACCTGATAAAAAATAAATAAAACTAAATACTTTGTTATTTTATCCTATTATAATGTAGTTCTACCAAGTAAATGTCAATGCAATCAATACATTCTTGTGATTATCAGTAATATAATACAACCGATTCATTTTTTTAGACGGTCGAAGAAAACGGACCAATTATTTTAACACATTTATGTTGCTCTTATATGTTTCGATTTTATTCCATTTCCGATTTTTATTTATGAACGTCTGTTTACAGAATTATTTTTCCAATGTTGTTTTTCTTGACAAATCATATCAATGTATTACTTATTATATATGTATCTCATTAAACTGTTTTTATATATACCTAAATAAAAATTGTATCTCAATTCTTTTTGAGTGCGAGAATTTAATATTTTGGATGTATTTTAAGTAAAAGAAGCAATCTCCGATTTTTGTATGTGCACCTTATATTTTGAAAAAATGTTGTAAATAGAGATTCGCGTTTATTGAACATGTTAATAAATTGATATTTATTGTACGTACATGTCGTCAACCTTGTGTTAATCGCGTAAATTCATCTCACATTTATAGATGAGCATAAGAACGTCAAATATTTGTAATGAGCTGCATTGATGGATTTACGGAAAACTGACAGTATAAAAGTTACAAAGCACTATTATTCAAAAGTAATTACCTGCATGGAAAACCAATGGCTTATTTTTAATATGTTTAGGGGTAGAAATAGAGTGAAAATATAGTATTTTCGGTTTGATTCATGCTCAAGCACGCGCAAAGAAATCATTCACGATCGTGTGATGTATCTCGACATAATTTACATTATTTATTGTAAAATATATTCTTTGAAAAAAGTATGGCAACAGCTGTGCGGTGCAAAATAACCATTGGTTATTAACTATCATACAAGTAATATAAAATGTTTAAAATTTTACTAGAAAATAACTTTTAATAGATATGAAAACATTTAAAAATTGATAAGTCGGAGTTGAACCGATAACCGAAACCGAACAAATATATATTTTTTTACTTGAACCTAAATAAAAACCGATACGAAAGAAAATAACGATTTGAAGCCCTGATATAAATGTATAAACAATTAAATATAAGCAACAAAGTGGTGCTTAAACTATAAATATTTAATATACTTTTGCATTTACGAGTATTGCATTTTAGTGTGATGATATAATGAAGAAAATAAACTAGGAGTAAAGCTGGACTATCTCAGGTTTAAATAAGAATTAAAGGAATTGTATGCGATGTAAAATTAGAAGGTATGAAAAGTCTGAGAATCTTACAAATTTAATAAAATAAGTATCTCTTCATTTGAATAGTATTTTTTTGTTACTGTACACCTTATGCACGTGAATATACGACCATTTCACTCGCTGGCTTACAAAAATGGTAATAAAAAATTAGGTTAAAAATCAAACGTCTGTTGATTCAACCCTTAGAACTCCTATGTCGAGCTGTACTCAACATTTTGTAGAACACTTTGAAAATGAATTTACGATTATTTTACTGCCTTTTTTCCTTTCAAGTACCATTTATTCGTATTGCACAGGATGTGTTTTGTCCGAATACGAAATTAGGTGTAAGAAAAAATTATTACTATAATAGTAATAAATAAGAAAATTTATAGAGCGTGTTATGTACCTCAGCGACAGGTGACTGACCAACGCTTGAACGGACGCATCCATTTAATATTTTCGCAAAAAAGACATTATTATTGTATGGTATGTTCCAACAGGAAGGTTCCAGGTGTAAGAAAAGAGACTCTTGTGAGAGGAAACCAGGCCTTTACTCAGGGGAATGTTTTGATAAATATCACACTTTGAAATGCTACATTTTTTTTTGATTCCTTACAATAATCATGAAATAATTCTAAAATATGTTATTAATTCATTATTCGATGTTTATCGCCCATTTGATTCAAGAACATTAGAATATTATTAACATCTTTAAATTAATTAAGGAGTGACAAGGGACCAGAGGGTTAAGTCTCAAACGGTTCAAGTACGATATACTTTTATTCAATTCTTTTAATAAAGTTTGAATGCGATGATGATAAACTGATTTAAGGTGTATTTATACATGAAACCGATCATTATTTGCAATAGGTGTCTGCTGTTTTAGACCGGGGCTTATGGAGTGGAATGAGATGCCAGCTCTCGCGTGCCCTACATTTCAGAGATCGAAAACAAATATGGAGATAGTGCACTCTCTTATATTTTATTTGAAACAACACCTCTTCAATTAAGATAATGCTGTGAGCAGAAGAAGTGAAGCCTGCAGTATTTTGAGAATCTTAAAAGCGCATCCGCATCAGCTGCAAACTGCATCCAGTACTTATGTTAGAGGTCTGCACAGGTCGAATTTCGATGAAATTACCCGGTCCGAGCCCGTTCACTTCAGGCTTGACCCGAGTCTTAATACCGCACTTGTTACCAGAGCCCGGCTCGAAGGAAAATTTATATTTCTTGGCCCGAAAAGAACACTATTTTTATTAAATACAATACAATATGATTTTCTATTTCACCGATAATTATTCACTATCAAAAGCCAAACAAAGCAGATACTCAATAATGCTCACACTTTATTTATGAACGAACGAATATTATTTATTTATTGTAAATTTAAAAAATTAAAATGCATAGCATTACACCTGACGCCAATGCGCCATGCATTTCATAAATATAATAACAGTAACAATAATAATAATTATTCAAAACAATAATACTAATAAAAACAATAATGAATATAAAAACATTTTTTTAAAATTATTAAATACAAAAAAAACAACACATTATTAATTTACAAGGAACAAATATTGGTTGAACAATACCCTGAGTTTAGTGCTGAAAATATCCAGCTCTCTAGGCAGTGCATTAATCATCTGAACGGCTCTTGCAACTAGTGACTCGAATGACCGGAGCTGAAAAACAAGTTTTAAGAATAAAAATTGTCTGGATATGGTTTCGGCCACGTAGATAACCATTGGGAGCATGTAAATTAATCGTCATGAGAATTTCAGGATTATAAACTCGTCCCAGAAGGAGAAGAGAGAAATGATTTAGAATCGAAAAAGATTTTCGTGCTTCAAGAGAGTGAAAAGATAGCATTCTTAAAAAAAATTTGGTTGGGTAGTACTCTTTTAGGGAACTTTTAAAAGGAAAATATTGAAATTTTTTGAAATAGAAATATCGTAGAAATTTCTTATGAACTCGCTCCAATTTCAACTTGTAGGAATTTTCATATGGACTCCAGATAATAGATCCATATTCAAGCGTACTGAGAACCAAGGAAATGAATAGAGTGCGAAGCACAGTTGGGTTTTCGTATGGTTTACTTTGCTTAACTATAAACCAAAGAAGTTTGCTAGCACGCATAGCAATGGAATTAATATGTGAATGAAATGTGAAAGAAGCCTAAATATAAAAAAATTATAACTTACTATTAGTTATTTTCTAAATAAACATAGCATTGTTTCAGACTATGTATAAATTAGGTCACACAATTTTATAGGCTGTAAAGCTTCATGTTCCCGAAATGTTAAATAATGCTGCCCATACGTTTAAAACAAAAGATTTTACTGTTTCCAATGATATTCAAAACGTAATGAATTATCTCCGTTATTTGTTTTTTGATATCAATAGTATTGCCGATAACTGACTCATACCCTGAACATAGTCCGAAATATCTTTCTGGACAGTAAATTCCTTACTCTCCCGGTCGGGTCGGGTAGAGGCTCACGGCCAAACGCGGGTCCGTGCAGACTTCAAACTTATGTGCATGTTGCATTTCCTTTAATCAGACAATATCATTTTTGCTTCTTTATAAACATCTAGTGAAATGAAAGCCGAAATGAATATGTTTCTTAATGTGCTATATAATATAATAACATTTGAATCAAAACTGACAAAATAGCAACTTACTTATTGACTGGGGTGATGTTTTTGGCTGAAAAGCCGCATTATTTAATTTAAATGAGTTAAGGGCAGCCATATTATTCTATAGACATCATTTATTAAACTGTCAGGCCTGGTAAAGATTTTTGATGAAATGCAGTATTAATGAAAGATAAAACAAACAGGCCGTTGGTATTCTATGTCCACTCCTAATGTGAAGCATATAGATTTTTAGGAATCGTGTTCCTTACTGGCATTATTACAGAGATTTCATTTAAGAATAAAATACAGAGATTTTTGCAAGAATAGAGTGGACGACAATCTACCGCGGTCGACGGCCAATGAGAAAATATTGTCATCCGTGTCTGCTGATAGTATTGCGCGTTCTGTCCGTGTTTAGGCTTTAATTCTAGTAGTGATTTGTCCCTCACAGATTTTTGATGGAGAATCGATACAGAAAAGGTTTTACGAGAATTATTTATTATTCAGTCGCTCAAATCTGCGTACTTTTTAAAATTGCTATAATACAATGTCAGGTCCGTGGTGCAGTGGTCAAAGTTGTTGGTTTCGGTTACGGATGTCTCCAGTTCAAATCCCAGTACGGACTGTTTCATAAACTGATTTTCGAATCGACTTACAGATCTCTATTAGTATGCATAGATGTATGTGATGTCTAGAATTCTCTACCACCCATCCGATCCCAAAAAACGAGGCTTAGTGAGAACGATTACTTAACAACTAGTTCTGTCCTAGTCCTAAACTTCTATCCGCACTCTCTTCGAAAAAGAATGGCTGAGAAACTCAGTAACAAGCAGTTCTTGTAGAAAAAATTCTGTTGAGATACCTCCATACGCTCCACGTTAGCATTTATCAAATACTACTATTTTCGTGAGAATAATTATTCATTTCAAAAAGAATAAAAAACAATTTTATCGCTTTGCAAAAAGAAATAAAAATTTCGCGTCTAGATAATATATTTTCAATCTGATAAATGTCAAGAGAATTCAAAATTCATAAAAAAATACTCAGGTGAGATATGTTTATATGACCATGTAAAAGCTCTCGGTAAATCCATGAATACGAAAGAATCTCACTTCCTATCAACACTGGTTCAGGAAACAGAAATCGGTCTAAACTTCCGGCGATATGCCTTCTTGATGAAATATCACCATACGATCCACAACCTGCCGCCTCGCGTCTTACGCGTCCTTTTAAAAAACTGCCAGAGATTATGGAATAAATTCCAAAACTTGCACAGCTTATGGTGGATATATTTACTCTACTTTAACAACCCGCTAACTAATTAAATACAACTACAAATTTCGTTTTGGTTTTACTTCGGGCAACATTTTGTCCGATATAAAATCAGTACCTGTCGATCTTGCATTTAAATATTTAGGTTGATATATTAAATGGATATTATTTGAAATATAACAACAATAAAACGTGCTCTTACTGTAACAATCCAATGTATTCAATTTAAGATATAATTTAAGACGTCGACTGAGGGTGCTTGATGGAATTTCAATATCAAATTTGGATTATTGAGATTTTGTACACTTCCATGTATTTTGTCACTAACGAATGGACTCGAACTGACGTGTGCTCGAATGCCTGAAGATGCCGAAAGGCGAAGCCCGGGTCGTTAGTGACAAAAAGTGTATAAAATCTCAATAATCCAAATTCAATGTATTTAAACAACTTAAATAATTTGTGTAACCGTTTTCGCTCATTGTGAGCATTATTAATTGAATATATCGTTCATTAGTTAGATAACTCTAAAAAAATTGAGTAAAGTAAACAAGTAAGTATACAATTTTTCACTCTATCTGATTCAGTTAACAGATAACCCAAATATACAACAAAAAAATTTAAGGCAGGTAACCTTCTAAAGAATTAAACAAAATGTTGATTTTTTGGGTCAGTAAAGGGATATTTCTAAATATTCTTCTACCGACTATACTCGGAAAGTACCTAATTGATAAACATCTGTTTATAAAATGTATAAATGTCGGGTACAAATCAGTAATTTTTGATTTATGGTGACCATTTGAATATTGTTTTTCCCACTTAATATGAGTTATCTTGAGATGTCTGAGTAATGAGCTCGACGATCGATTTATTCAGTTGATAATGTTTGCGGTGAGCGAAACCGGTCCTGTAGGATAAAAATTATAAAACGTATATTCATCGCATTCTTTTGCACACAAATATTATTTTTAAAGTTAATGTAGCAAAGCTTAAATATATCAAATAAAACAAAATTTATGAAAATATTTTTTAATGGTAAATACTATTACTACTATAACCGTACCCGTTATGGATGACTGTATTGAGATTGAAATACTAAATGTCTTAAGTACCTAGTACGTCGGAACTGTGTGTGCATTGCTAACACCGAGAACGCTTACGTCATGAGAAAATTTAATACCTACATGTGTAGTAGACTTTGTTATAACTAACTCAATATGTAATTATTTCGATTTATTGTTTTCTTCAAGAACAGCGACGATATCTTAGTAATGTATTAAAATTAATGGCCTCTTAAAATTAAATTGTCTTTGAATCACAATATTCCAATGTAAGGTATAACAAAAACAAATTAAACTAGTTTTGTTGCTTTTATTAATTTTTGACGCTTTTCTCAAAAACACTTTCGTGGTAGAAAGCTGCCTTTGATTTTATATCGCGCATGTATGAAATTCATTGCTGTGGTATGAATTTTAGTCACTAAATTTTTAAGTATCTGATACTGCCTGTCATATTTTGTAAATTTCTTGCCAATAGCAAACTTATTTAAAGTGTGTATAGGTGGTCGTTGAAAGGAGACTATTGACGTCGCCTTTCCGCTGCGCCGAGCCAGCGATTTTGAACAATATAATACGGGAACTGTCATTCGACAAGCAATATTGAAATATTACAAATTGAATTTTCACTCAAAAACCGCGGGGACTGGCATATTTTATCACCCATCAATATGGTATCCGCCCACTCTTACAAATCTCGGAGATAAAGATCGGAGGAGATCAAAAAAAAAAGACACCAACGAAAATTCGACGGTAATCTTTTTAATCTAAATGCGAAGGAATAAGCTTAAATATTTATAACGCTGTCATCTATTAATAAGAATAATTAACTAATAACTAATGTATATAATCTATAATACTTTTCTATAAACTGTGAATACATTTATTGTCAATATGACAAAACGTCATATCGAAGGTGTTTTGGCCAATTGATGTGACCCTCAAAATTTAAATTGTGTAGGTGAGAGAAAACATTGTGTTTATCGAAAATATACGGTTGCGTTATGAATCTTTGAAATGAAATCTAGTGGTTTATATTATCTGACCGAATTAGAATTTTTAAACGTTGAACCAATGTAAAATGATGTTTACCTTCCAAAAAGTGGTCAATTTATTTTTCTTATTTACATCATTTGGCCGAGACATGCTCTGTCGTTTTTAAAATGAGATCCAATCATTAACGCATTTTCGTATTTTTTGAGGGTGACACCAATTAGTGAAAACACCGTCGAATTATGTTACAGTGGAATCCGATCTATCATTCTCGTATTCGTCGTTTTCCTGCATTTTTACAAATAATACCTAGTTCGATCGTTTTTGCCGAATATTTGTCATTACGCTTAGAAGTACGCATAACTTCATACAGCCCCTTACTGGGTCAACACAAATATTATCACGATCTATTGTTTTTATCGAACGCTTGTCAACCCGCTCACGTGCGACCACATTCAACCACTATCGTAAAAAAAGACCTCGATGGCAAGTCTGCAAGCGTCATAATGACCCATGTACTGAGTACATATGTACAGATTGTTCAGTAGTCTTGCTGAGTCGGTCAGTGTTCATTTTTGCCACGTAAAAATATATAATAATGTTTTTTTTAACTAAAATTAAACTCCGTGTAAATTTAGTATTTCATATATAATTATCATCTATGACATCGATAACAAAACGAACAAAAACACTTTCTATCGCAGAAATTGTAACCAATCTGACTTTTTTCTTCTATATCTTTTTAAGTGTCTCTTTTGCAAGCGTCCTGCGTGCAAAGAAAATTAGATTTTCTTTTCTATAATACTCGATATAGTTTTCAAAATAAAATTAAAAGAGTTTTATGGAGGATAAACTTATTTATTTAAAAAAAAACCATCACTATTTATGGACGCCCTCGGTGATCTTTAAGCCTTTTGTATTCTAAAATTTTGACACAATACCAAAAGAATCAGTTAGACATAAAAAATGATCGTAATTCATCGGATCACGATAACCTTAAATCGTTTTTAGTTAATTTATAGAATATGAACACAATTTATCGTATTTATATGTATCAAATATAGATAGATTCATAGATATAATCTTTGTTGTCACAGTGAGGCAAATCTTATGGCTCATGTTTGTTTTTCAATCTCACAAGTAAATAGGAAATACAGAAAATCTTTTCGGATAAAATAAGAAATAAGACATTTCAAAAAAATAGCACGCGTAAGATCTAAAATTGGAAGACGAAGAAAAAATACTTCATTGTTATAAATCTCCAAAACTCCTAGCGCGTGTAGAGAAGAAGGAAAAAATGCAATGTCATTTCTAACGAGATGATTTTTTGTTTTACAAAACAGTGACGTCGTTTCCGGGGAACTTCCATAAACGATTTCTTGTAAGGTTCTCTGCTCCGAGACTCCAGTAAGCGAAGTCTTTGGACCGGAAGGAGAATTACTTTGCCTCAGATAGGGGTGAGCTTTTTGTAAGGCAGTAGCATCCTTTTAAAAGCTTTTGTTCTACGCGCTTACAGTTACAATGTCGAACAATTGCTTAAAGGTGTAAGTTGTAAAATAATTTATAACAATTTGTTGTGTTCTCATTTCTGATAAAATGTGTTAAAGTTTCTATTTGTAGATTTAATAAAATACGTACAATATTTAAATTAAAGGGCTTAAATAATTTTATAAACACCTCGACTGAGTAATTCTTATATGATATCAGTAATATCGTGTCATTAAATATCCGTGGTGTATTGGTCAACGTTGTTGGTTACGGACCTCACGGCTTTTAGTACCAGTTTTTTAAATTGATTTGTCAATCAATTTATGGATTTATGTTCGAATGCATGTCTAAAATTCCCCCTCACCCGTCCGATTTTAAAAAACTACCCCTGATCTCTCGCTGAAAGAGAAGTTGAGTAACAAGTAGTTGTCGTAGACAAATTTCTGTTGAAATACTTCCATCAGCATGCCGTAAGCTCCACATTGGGATTGGACATGGTTTTAAAAAATACTGACATCATGATGTAAGTGATGTATCAAATCTTTACAAAATTTTGCAATGCTGAAAATGTATTGCGATTAAAACAAGTCATGTCATTACTCCCTTCTTATATTTTTTTATTTATTTAAAATTTAGCCTTCAGTGGCCTTATCATTTAAGGAAATACTTATTATAATATGGTTTAAAAAAATAGCTATACTAGTTACTTACACGTAAGCCTGTAGAGCAGCGCTAAGAGAATAGCTTAGCGATTGGAAGGTTTCGTATTTAGGATCTTAGATAAAGAAGTTTGTGAGTTGTTTTAGAGGTAATTTAAAGGGATTTGAAATTTAAATATGCGCATTGAAAATTTTCTGTTTTCTTGCTAGTATTTGTTTAAAAATATTCCAGTTTAGTTTTACATTATTACTAATACAATTATTTTTAATTTGACAAATAAAATATTTGCGAAAGTTAGCGAGCTTTTTTCATTTGAAATAAGACAATAATTAACAATCTCTCGTTAGAATCTAAATCAACTGTTCTGAAATATTTTCCAAGTTTGACATTACAATTTGCTAGTTGGGTGATATTTTGTTTTGGTTGTATTGTAAATTCTTCGTTCCGACAAGGTTTTGTTGATTGTTTCAATCACGAGTGAATATTATTTCTCTGGTGCTTTTTTTGTGAATCACAATATTACTAGATTAATATATAATCTGGATATTAGTATTTATTGTTTTGTAAGAGGGCTTTAGTATTTTAATTATAGACTTTTTAATTTAGTTTATATATAATTTGTTTGATGCTCTGTAAACTCTTATCTTAGTCCATGAGCCAACTGTTTTACATAGCTTATGATTATTAATAGCCCTGTTTTGATTGTATGTTTATCAGTTGATAATGCTCGTGAAGAACTAAAGAGTTCCTGATCATTAGAAACATGTGGAAGAAGTACAAACAAATTGTTTTTTATTTTTAAAATATAATGCCTTTCCACCAAGAATTGACAATTAACATCTTAAAAGTGATTAGTAAAAAACGAGTTCAACCTTACTGACAATAGTGACACAAATGAATCTTGGCAAAGCAGATGAAAATATAACGTGAAAAATCCTTTACAATTTTAATATAAATGATGCACGATAAAAAACAAAAACTACCATGTCCACAACAGTCTAGTGGGAATAAGTTGCTTTTGTTTTTTCAAATAATGTAATCTGTTATGTGATCTCTAAACAATGTATATCCGAGAGACGTTATTCTTATTACTCCCATCCCTGATTTTTGGCGCTTAGGCGCGCGACAATGGGAGGAAATGTTCCCGCGCCTGCCAGAAAACCCCCCTATCTCCATATTTGCATAATACAGCGGTATATATTCATCTTTGTAGGCGACGTTCGGATACTCAAGTTATCTATTGTTTTCTATCGGAGAAAAAAGATAATATTTTCAAATAATTCAAGTACCTACGCACTCTGTTTATATGCAAAAAATCGACTGTTATACATTCTTTCTACTTTTAACTCAGCACGCATATTGTGTTTATAGTATTTTTATAAGTATAATATTTCGTATACACAATATACTCTTCAATCTTGAAGTCTCAGGACGCTTAAGAACAAACTGTCGCAATCATTTTTCTCTGCGTAATTAAATAAGTCACATTAAAATCCCTACACAACGAAAAACGTCGAAAGACGATAATTACATAAATTATTTCGTTAAAAATGATTCATTAATGTATTTTTTAAGCCTTTTATTAATCAAATCACCGTGGCCGACTGTAGGAGTGGGGAATGCTTTTCACGTAGAAATGCCACATATCTGTAAGCGGTGCTCGAACTGGAGTATCAGTTATAGTCAATTACTAAAAATGGTATTAAATAATAATCAACCGCTTTAAATCGTAAAATTTCCATTTCGTGTCCTATTTGTAATCAAATGTACGTAGATTTTTTTGTAAATGAAAACAATGAATCGAAAGATTTGGATTCGTTTAAAATGCCACACTTGTGAACTTTTAAAATAACAGACTGCACACCTCTAGCTTAGGGCATTCGGTTTCTGATATACGCGGTGAAGGGATCGAATCCCAGAATGCACATATTCAAATTTAAATCTTAAGGACATCGTAAGATTCGAGCTGTTGACTGCGGAAGGGAATTATTAATAGGCCAAGGCGATAATAGCAATTTAAAAAGTCGATTTAATAAACAAAAAATCTGACCTTTACGAAAATTCGGTTATGACTATTTTCGAAAGATTAAATAATTTAAAGATTTTCCGATTAACAGAGTATGAAGAAAAAACTTTTTAACTGTTGTTTTAAAATACATTTACAGACCCAAAGTCGACATACATAATTCCTAGCATGCACGCAACTAGCGACAACATAAAAAAGTATTGAAAAGTAACATTTCAATCTAGATAAAGAGCTTACTTTTTTGTAGTATAGCTTTTTCAGTAGCCGGAGCTTTTCAGTAAATTTTCAACATAGTATTACCGAGGAGATTCTTTCAAACACACGGAAAATATTTACCGAGTCATGTTTTCATGATATGCTTAATACGCGGAAAGTTTTTGTGGTGATTTTTTTGATTTATACGTTCATGATTGAGCGGGAATTTTTTTTTCAGTTTACTGGCAATAATATATGTTATAAAAATAATTACACTTTATACTTACATTTGCGAAATCCCAAGTACAGATTTTTTCTCATTACATGTTAAACAAATACTATTTATTCCAGTATTATAATCCAGAGGTTACAGAACTCAACCATATTAAATACTTCTTATCCCTATAACACTAATTAATTATATGATTCACGAATGGGAGGATTGTCAATAGTTAAAATTATTATAATATAATTTAAAAAAATATGTCATAATTGTTTTTATCATCAACACATTCAGGGGCACAATTATTCATTTTTCCTTTGGCGTTTCTTACGCCGTATTAGAACACTTATTTTAAAAAAGCGCATTTAAACTATGAATACGAGGAAGTAATCTTTATTAGATTCTAACGCGTTTCCTCACACTTAAACAATTTTCTAAAATGCATTTTTTAGGGCAGTATGATTTTTTTCTAGTTGGAAAGTGGGTTCAAGATCGGTTGTAAATTTGTGATATGCTGTAAAAAATGCATTTCTCTCATAACCTTATCACTTTATCATGAAAAGGTAGGTCTAACCACCAAAGTGGTAGGACACGTGATTAAAAAAATGTTGCTAACGGAAATTATGAATAATTATATATATATCTTACACCGATGTTGCTTACAGATAATTAAGTACAAAAATTCAGTCTTATATTACAGATTCCTCACCCTTGTTTTAAATATTGCCTTTTAAAATATGAAATTAGACTTTGCCACCTGTTTATCAAGATAATCTGTATAAACTACACGCGATTTCTTTTTTTACGCGGATTTGTTTGCACGGTCAAAGAAAACAGATCCATTATTTATTTTACACTAATTTATTTGCGTTTACACGGTTAAAAAAACGAAAATTATTATTAAATACAGTATAACGTTTAAATACAGTATAAGTTTGCACGTTTCTATATTACGATTTTATTCTCATATTAATTTATTAATTTTTGTACACGGTAGTTTCTGGAACGTACCCCCTTGTAAAAAGAGAACCGGGTGTATATTCAATGTACATTTATCAGTCTGATCAGCTTTTCCTGGCCTGTATTATGATGCCGAGAAATACAAATTCAAAAGAAAAATAACATCTACTTTTTATTTGTTTTTATTACGTTGCGTTATGTGCAAATTTGTTTTACCGCGTACAATATTTTATTCCAGTGTAGATTTATTTTTATTTTTCATGTTTGTAATGTTCGTGTTAAGTGATTTTGCTGACTGTTACAATCATAATAAAAAGAACCTAGAAAATTCCAAGCCCCATACATACGGCACGAATACTTTGAAGAGTAATTAAATGATTAAAGTTTAAAAAAGCTTACTGATTTTACCGCAAAATTATGTATGCAAATTACCAACAGTGGTGAGCTGGTTTGTGACTGATGTTTGTCCTACAAACAGTGTTGACGTAATATACGCATCTGATTTTTTTTATATTGATCAGTGCAAATATAGTGTGAATGTTTCCATTGAATTTGTTAATAAACATTTAACAGCTATAATCTGTTTCGACACTTCCTATGTATAATCAAGTAGGTGCCAAATATGTGATTATTATGTCTTTTGCATTTTCGTTATCTACGCATTCAGTTCTATGGGTAGGCATCAAACAATAAGGAAAATTAGATTAAAAATAGTAGCACTGACCCAATTTTGAAGAATAAACATGCCGGCGTTATGAGTCTTTGAAATGCTCTCCTGTAAAATCTTGTTTTTGCAGATGCGGAATTTATACGAAGGACGGGTCGAGATATATTTATATCAAAATTATGATGCATTCGCTGTTAACTTCGTGTTTCTAATGTATTCATTTACGAGGGTAGATTATAATAGATCAAATGTGAATTTATATATAATATTTATACAAAGATAATTTATGTCCAAAGGTCTTAGATAAACTATATCAACCGGACTGACGATGAGATATATGCAAAGTACACGTGAAGAACAACAATACTGCAGTGCTGCAATAGCAGTAGGTAACGGTAAATTACTTCCACTGGTTATTCAACCTCACTAAAATTAAGAGAAAAAAAATAGAATCTCTTCGATTAAAAGTAATTTAATTATACCTCAAGACCAATAGCAATAATTTGTGGACAATTTTTTTTGAATATTTTACCTTTAATTTAATTCTGTATAAGAATACTACCTAACCAAACTTCGTTTAGAAATGTTATCGTTTCACTCTCTTGAAGTTCGAAGATAGTTTTCGATTCTAAAGTATTTTTAATTTCTTCTTCGGGGACGAGTTTATAATATTGAAATTCTCACGATTATTAACTTACATGCTCCTAGTTTTTATCGACGTGATCGAAACCATAATCAAACAGTTTTTATTCTTAAAACTTGGTCTTCGCCTTCGGTCATGTGAGTCACCAGTTGCAAGGGGTGTTCGGCTGATCAATGCAATCCCAAGAGAGGTGGGTTTTTGTTTTTAAAATATTTTTTTCTTTTATGAATTTGTATGTAATCTTGTTCTTGTTTCTATTTTCTTAATTTTTAAAAATGCTTGTATAATTATTATTATTGAACTGTATAGATGTATGGCGCATTGGCGTCAGCTGTTATAAAATGTATTTTATTTCCTAATTTACAAATGAATCAATAATTAAGACCATCTCAACCATACGATACAAATAGTAATTTTATCTGCTCATCATGAAAATTTTTGCTTTTGATAAATAATACTTTCGAATGTGATTATTTTCAGAGCCAATTTCAAAATCATGTTAGAGTAAGTCATTCTAATATCTAATAATAGTTTTAATTTATCATAATTTCTAGACACACATAGCGCTTATTTACGTCGGTTATCTAGAAAACGTTTTTAGTCAAATTCATAGAAGTGAAATGGGTAACAAGATATTGAATTTATTAAACATGATTTAATGAAAGGAGATTATAAAATTAAAAGGAAGCAACTTTTACGTGTCAATTTCAATAATATTTTATTTGCAAAGCGTTCAATTCGGTACTAAATAAGATTCAGAAAATTTTTCTAATTTGAAATAACAGCTAATAATTAGTCAAATATTGATATATTTATATTAATTGAGACAAAATGAATCGACATTAAAGCGAGGAGTAAAGACATAAAATTGATAAAATTGAAAAATAATACAAAGTTGTATTGACGTAGAAAAAATATTCTAATTGAAGCTGGACATGGACAAAATTGTTATTTAATTTTAAAATTGTTTTTATTCAAAAAATAAAATTTAATTTTAATGGGTTGTAATTATTTTATAATTTAAAAATAATATTCATTTAGGTATAATTTGCTTAATAATTTTCATAACTTTTAATATCATAAACTATAATGTATAAATATTTTCGAAGCCTTGTGGTGAAACGTACATAATTTTTACACTTCAAATTTACTATGCAAAAAATTACACTTCTTTTGAATTAAATATTTATAAAAATGTCTTTTCCGTCCATGGTGCAGTGGTAAACGTCGTTGGCTTCGGTTACATATGTCTCGGGTTCAAATCCCGGTATGGACAGTTTCATAATTTGATTTTTCAATCGAATTATGAATTTATGTTTATAGACACGGATGGTTGTGATGTCAAGAATTCTCTCCCAGACATTCTATCCTGAAAAACTGGACGTGGCGAGAGGGATAAGCTTACAATTAGTCCTGTGCTAGCCTTCTATTATACACCCTCCGAAAGAGGGGTTGAGCAACTAAGTAATCAGCAGTTTTCTTTGAAAAACATTTGTTGTGATACTTCCATAAGGAGTTAATATGGTCAACATTGGAAGCGGACATGGCTAAAAAAATATATGTCTGGCAACTATTTTATTATTTGGGTAAACAAATGTACATGGACCGCTAGTGGAGCGTGCCAAAAAAATGTTCAACGAAAACTATGTTTAGGTAAGACAAACCTACTGTCCAAAATCTATTCAGAAAGGGTAAGGATAAAAGGATAGCATTAGAAAACGACATGTAGCCAACTAGTTGCTCTGTTTTCGTTTCAGGTAGGATGTGGGAGAGAAAAAATGAAACGACAAATACATGCATACAAATCACTTTTAAGGTGTCAACAATCAGTTCTTGGTGGAGAAGCATTATATTTAAAAATAAAACACAATTTCTTTGTACTATATTCACTTGTTAATAATGATCAGGACTGATTTCACTCATCACGAGCATTATCAACTGATAGAAATAAAATCATAACAGGGCTGTTTTTTAAAATTGATTGTTAACAACAATTACAAGGTATAGCCCCTTCAGTTGACAATGCTCCCGATGATCGAAACTAGTCCTGATCATTAAAAACATGTAGAAGTAGTACAACAAAATTGTGTTTTATTTTTAAAATAAACAAATTCATAAATTGATCAAAACCATCAATGAAGGAAAGCCTTCATTCGGCGCCTTAATCGCTTGATCGCGTAAACGTGTAGTACAAATCGAAACAGCATTTTTTTCTGGGCTCGGCTACAAGACCGACAAATTTCATTTCATAGCTTTGTGTTTATGACTTAAATAGAAACGGCGTTTGGCTATTGTAACCATACGCCACTGAGTTGCGTTTTGTGAGGCCGTATACTACAGTTATACAATCGAATACGGAAAGTCAACAATTATTATATAATTAAATAAAGTTAGTGCTCTCACGTGCCGCCACTGGCGGGCCGGCGAGCGTGACTGGCTGCAACTTTGGCACGCCACTGTCACTAACACGACATGTACGATTGTTTTATCATAATTGTTCTAGAATTAACTAAAATGGATTAGAAAACGTACTGCGAGGTTTTTTCATGTTTCAGTTACTGTAATGCGCTTACTATGAAAGTGTCAGAGACAAGCGTCTAGGGGCTTTTCAAAAATAGGAAAAAGACACTTGTTATATGAATAATCTCAAGAGCACTAAAATGAAAGATCTAATTTTTGCTTTCTGTATTCATTATAACCACGTTCTTGGCAGAAACTGCCTTTTTTTACATGTCCGCTCCCAGTGTGGAGCACATGGCATCCTAATGGAAGTATCGCAACAGAAGTCTTTTTTCGAGAACTGACTGTTACTTAGTTTGTCAACTTCTCTTTTTCGAAGAGAATAGGAATAGAAGGATAGAGCTACGACAGGAGTAGTAGTTAGCTAATCTCTCTCGCTACGCCCCGTTTTTAGGATCGGACTGGATGGCTGAGAGATTTTTTGTTTTTGTTTTACCATGTCCGCTCCCAATGAGAAGGTATGGCCTCCCAATGGAGGTATCTTAACAGAAGATTTTCTTCGACAATTGCTTGTTATTCACTTGCTCAACTTCTCTTTTTCTAAGATAGTAGGAATAGAAGGGTGAGACTAAGACAGAACTAGTGGTTATCTAATCACACTCGCTACGCTCTGTTTTTAAGATCGGATTGGATAGACGGGGGAATTTTTTAAGACATTATTAGTAACCATTCTTGCGATCGGATATCCATTTATGAAACTGGTGGGACAGAATGCATTTGAATAGAAGAAGAAACAAGCAGAACTCTTGTTTAAGCTTGGTCCATCACCCTTTTATGATTTTTGACATTATAAAGAGGTGGTTAGTCCGCTCTCCTATCTCGTAATTCCTCACGAAATTAAACCAGCTTACCGCTAGTATTCACCGAAAGCATTTATTGCCGAAGATTACGCAAACTCATTTTCGGTTACACTGAGCTTTTGTGAGGTGCTATGACTCGCAACCGTTAGTCAGCACCGTCAAAATAAATGCATTAAATAAGTGACATTTGTATACGTTGATTGCCAGCAGTTTTTTTCTATTAACGCTGAAAGAGATATTTTTATCATGAGTTTAATATGAAGTCCAAATCTACAATTCATTGTGCGAAATCATTTTAATCTGACTCTCAAGTTATTTAAATGTATCATATGTTTTTTTATTTACAGGCTGACTCCTTCACCATTCTATGCTTTGTGTAGAGATAGCCCTGATTCGTGACAGCCTTCTATAACTCAATAACGAGTAAGAGAAAAAAAACAAACTCACTCGTCTCCTGATGCTCTTGGTCCGATGCAGAGCCGCACAGGACCGATGCAGCACTCAACATATAACGTGAAATTGTTTGTTGATCTTAGAAATTAAGAATGAAGAAGGCCAAAGTGTATAATATATAGCTGTATAATATACTCAAAATTGAAATTGTTCAGGGTAAATACTGTTTTTATCGAAAATATTATAGGGCGAGTTGCGTTATGAATCTTTGAAATACACTCCTGTAAATTATCATGTTTGAACATAGGGGTTATACGTAGCGAGTGTTGATATAATAGTGGCTTACATCAAGTGGCCGGGTAAGAATTTTTCATCCTAAAACCAATGTAAAATGATGTTTTGATTTCAAAAAGTGGCCAAATTATTTTTGTAATTTACATTGGCCGAGACCTGCTCTGTCGTCTTTAAAACGTCATCCAAATTTTCGTATTATATGAGAGTTACATCAATTGGCCAAAATACTGTCGATATTATTTATAATACCACAGTTGCCCTTTTCCTGGGTTAGATATGCAACAATTGCTTATAATATGAGCGCTGAGCATCGAGAAGTGAAGTGGGCCAAGTGACAAAATGTTGAAACTTATTTATTGTACGTTCTCCTTTATTTAATTGAACTTCAGAATAAAATACTTTTGCAGCTTGAATTTGCTTAGCTCACTTCACTTTTATGATATTTTATGACACGTAAGATACCAGAACGCACCTAACTTATTTAAAGAAAAAATAGTTGATTATCTTCACTTCTCAATATATTTCTGCTTGGGAGTTAATTTTTTACTTTAATTTTCATGGTGATCGATTTACATATCTGAATTTATGATACTCATCGATTGTTTGGAAACTCGTGCCGTAAAAAATAACTAGGTAACTGTATAATCAATACCTTTATTATATAGTTTACAACTTAGTTATAAAAATAACTTAGCAATTATAAAGTATTTTTAGACAAGTGGGTTATACGTTGCATTTAAAAAATATTCCTATTTTTAAATTCTCTCTAAAAAAACATGTTCGTGTAAATTTTAATTAGTTTGTAAATAACTCACGTATCAAATTGGCATCATACTGTCAAGTTAGCTTACGTGGAATTAAAAATAACACGTTTTAATATTTAATAAACTCAAAATTTGATTGATGTTTGCTAGCATCATCATAAACAAACTGAAATTAAAAATTCGAATTGTAAAAATAAACAAACTATGTTCACAAAAAGATGGTACAGTTTTTTCCTGTTCCTGTATGGAAGAGCTAAATTGTGGGCTTGGTCGTGAGCTGCATAGTCTGAACCTGGAATTTCTTCTTCAAACCAACAATGGAAGTCAGCTTAATGTATCGTCGTTGTTCTGGAAGAAGACACTAACTGAAAAATACTAGTTTTGAGTAATTGTACTTTGAAATTTGTCAAATGATTGAAATTCTATACATTTTTCATTTTTTTGTACAAAACTGTTTTTAAGTAAAAGCATAATTTATAAAAATAAGTTTGTTCTTTCATACGATAGAGTTTGAAATAAGGAAGATTTTGGTTTAACTAACTCAATATATCATTTTTACGATTTAGTGCTTTCTTTCAGAACAGCGACGATATGTACTATCTATCTATCGATCGGATGTATCTAAATAATTGCACATTGGTTGAATATAGCATGTGAATCAAATAATCGATGTGTATATGTTTTTTATATTGACACTTAGCTCCGTGATAACTGCATAGAGTTACTATGTGCTGTGGATCAAAAAATAACGACAAATATTTTCTAATTTGGATTATTGAGATTTTGTACACTTCCATGTATTTTGTCACTAACGACCCGGGTTTCGCCTTTCGGCATCTTCAGGCATTCGAGCACACGAATGGACTCGAACTGAGAGACAGTAAACAGTGTCTAACGTTTATATAGAAGATACAAATGAACCTAACAGATGTCACTAAATGTGGAATGATTGTATATATTTACCCATTCATCGAATTACATTCCGTCAAAACCCACAATACTATTATAATTGTAAAATCACTGGTATTTCTAAAAGAAGTTGAAAAGCGGCAATTCGCCACTCTGTTAATATGGTGTTTACAAAATAAGGATTAGGGAGATTCCCGAAATTTTAACTCAGGTATCAGTGTGGCTCTCAGACGTATAATATCTTACCTCGTAAATAATATTTGTCGCATTTGTATCTTCTATATAAACGTTAGACACTGTTTACTGTCTCTCAGTTCGAGTCCATTCGTGTGCTCGAATGCCTGAAGATGCCCAAAGGCGAAACCCGGGTCGTTAGTGACAAAATACATGGGAGTGTACAAAATCTCAATAATCCAAATTTGATATTGAAATTCCATCAAGCACCCTCAGTCGATGTCTTAAATTATATAAATATTTTCTACTAAAGTAGAAACTATTACCTGTGCCACCTGTCATGAAATAAACTTGATACGAATGATGCGCAGCCAGTGATAGCGAGAGAGAGATCTGTATTACCTAATATGCATATATGTTAGTTTTCGATGAATCGTAAATTATATAATGATTAAAGTAAAGATACATTGAATAAATTCATAAGAAATCTTTTCAAATATATGTTATATTCGATGAAAAACGGAGTTGAGAGACGATCTTCGTACAGCAGCCATACAATTTGTTGGTAGAGACTGGAACTCTTAGGACTACTCGTAAATTGAAAACTTTCTTATAGCACTGCTTGTAACTTAAGGTTGCTTTGGCTGTATACAATAATTGTTAAGATATTGCATTTAAACTGTGGATTTGGAGTAGTGTTAATTTGCGTTGAACGAAATGTCTAGTATCGCATTCACTAAGTTGCAACCAAAATTAACACGCCCGATTTGGCGCGTCATAGATTAGCAGCTTTCGCGTACAAGTTTTGCATAACGCCAACTATCGATTTGTATTGTGTCAGGTGGAGAAATTTACCGGCTGCGAACGAAACGACGAACACGCCACCACTGTGACAAGTAGCGCTGCGTTGAAATATGGATGTGGAACGTTTTATTTATGGACCGATGTTTACTTTTTCAGTGCGGGATATGATTTGATTAATTTATTGTTTAAACGAAATCAATCTAGAAACGGTAGGTACCATTATATAAACAAGTTATCAAACGATTTTTTAACGTGTTAAATGCTGTAATGAAACATTTTGCCATTGTATTATTATTGGTGGGCTTTGTGATTTGGTATTTGAATATCCATCTGGGTATTATTTTTAAATGTATGTTTTGATTTTTATCTAGGTTGCCTATAACAGGGATGGGGAATGGATAGGTTGAACGTAAAAGAGCGTTGACTACTTGGTTACAGGACCGTATGGATACTTTTATAGATAATGCTTTATTTTTATACCAGAAATAGGAAGGCCATATTTATTTGAGACAAATACAGGGGGAGACGGGTTTGCAGAGTTCTTAAAAATATAAATGAAAAATAAAAAAATTCAAAAATGTTAAATTCTCCTGTCAGTATTAAAAAGTAAATTTAAAACTCAAAATTCAAATACCGAGCCGTATGTTGGGATTTCAATCAAATATTCGACTATTATTATATATTTAGATTTTCGAATATGTAATAAATTATTCGTTCACATTATTAATTTATATATAGTAAAATGCCGGGTCCGTGGTGCAATGGTCAATGTCGTTGGCTTCGATTACGGATCTCGCGGGCTCGAATCCTATCACGGGCTGCTACGTAAAAAATCTTAAATTGATTTATCAATCAACTTACTCGAACTCAAGTTCATTAATGTGCTCGAATGCATGAAGATGCCGAAAGGCAAAACTCGAATTGTTAGTGACGAAATACATGAAAATCCACAAAATTTCAACAATTCAAATTCGATATTGAAATTCCATCAACCATCTACAGTCAATATTTTAAGTTATCGATTTCCGTTCGAAGGCATGGATGTCTGTGTTATTCAAAAATTCCCTACCAGATTAACTAATAATAAATACCCTTTCCTAATCCTATCCTTATATCCCTACTCTTTTCGAAAAAAAGGACGAGCAACTGAGAAACAAGCAGTTCTCGTAGAATAATTTCTGTTGAGATAACTTCATTAGGAGACCATATGCTCCACATTGGAAACGCACGTCTTAAAAAACTTTGAATAGTAAAAATTGTTAAAAAAATTATTTTGATATAATATGTAAAGTATTATTTTTATTTTTAGGAACAACATACATGGTTACTAAACTGTAAAAGAGTCTCTCCATACATTAAATACTTCTCGCAATACATAATTATTATGAAAAAACAACAAATAAAAGAAACTACGAAGCAATTATCTATTCCACTAGTAATTTAATTGGTTAGTTTTCTTCTGTTTTAAAAAACATTCGAAGACTGCTTCAATACTTTCTTGAGATTCAATAAGATACATCGAAATTATCACGAGTCTGCCATCACTGTATTAAGAAATTAATAAATCTTTTTACTATTTACATTTCAGCGATATTAAGGAGTCATCGGAGCGTAAAAAGTTTTTTTCTCGTCATACAGTTACATCTGAACTCAGCAATGCATCAAAAATAATATTTCCTCAGTGACGTTACAATAGCCCTTTCATTTTTTTTTCTCTCCGCCAGTCAGATACAGAATGATATCAGTGTTAAACAAAGGGCCTCACAAGATGGATGGCAAAGGGAGAAGATGGATTGAAATAAATTTCTACTTCATTACTCATGAAATAACCATATGTGGAAGTAATTATTGACAAAAGAATCGAAAATATGTTGAAATGATTTTTGAAACAATGACAATGCATTTAAATACACTATATTCTCTTTTTACACGAAGGATACGTTCCAGAAAATACCGTGTTAAAAATGGTGTAGATATAAAATTGGGAGATAAATTCCATTACTTAAAATAACCCAAAATATAAAATTCACAAACTCTAACAATTGAAATTTATGATAAATACCTACTTCCATAATAAGTAGTTAATTGACATGGTTTGAAATTTAACCAACGCAATATACATTAAAAAATAAAAACCAGAATGTAAAAAAATATACGGTGCACATATAAAAATGGTAGATAGACTTAAAATATCCCTAAAATGTAAAATTCTTGAACTCAAAAATAATTCGAATTTATTGATTTATAAAAATAGTTTCATAAGATATAAATACTAAATAACATGATTTGAAATTTAAGTTACACATTAGACATTACAAAATAACAACCAGATAGAGAATAAAATCGAAACAAAGAAAAGCAACATAAATCTGTCAAAATAATAACAAGTCATGCATGATCATGAACACTTGCATCTTAAAATTCGCCAAATTAGTGACAAAAATGACGATTCCAATGTTTACAAAGAACCGACGTGTTTTAAATACATACATATACAAATTTTGATTATTGAGATTTTGTACACTTCCATGTATTTTGTCACTAACGACCCGGGTTTCGCCTTTCGGCATCTTCAGGCATTCGAGCACACGAATGGACTCGAACTGACCTAACCGACCGAACTGATCTCAGTTCGAGTCCATTCGTGTGCTCGAATGCCTGAAGATGCCGAAAGGCGAAACCCGGGTCCTTAGTGACAAAATACATGGAAGTGTACAAAATCTCAATAATCAAAATTTGATATTGAAATTCCATCAAGCACCCTCAGTCGATGTCTTAAATTACATACATATACTATTTTTAATACTTTTAGTTGTTTGAAACCGTGTACAAGCAAAAAAATAAGTTTAAAAAATAATTGGTCCGCTTTGTTAGACCGTGTAAAAAACTCCGTGCAAAAGACAATCGGGTGTATAGTATACCTGCTTGGTAACGTCATTACTATCAACCATAAGCAGACGGGGTAAAATATAGGGCGACCTTTTTAGAAACTCCAAATCAGTCCATTTCAGTCCGTAGATTTCATGAGAACAATTTCTGTTATGTGTATTTTTAAATGTTAAAATATTCATTCGGGTTCATTGAAAGCTGTTAATTTTTTCAGTAATACCGTTTTATATCAGTGCATTAAGAATCTTCAAAATTCGTTGAACTTGTCTCCACTCAATAATCAATAAAAATAATTTAAAACAATTTATTCAACAACTAGAATCATGTTTCATGCTGTATTGAAAACTTCTTAAAAGGCAATAAAACATCAATTTATTTATTTTATTTATAAACCAAAAGTATTAGAATCTAAGCGCATCGTAAAAGTGTCATAACATGACAATCCAAATAAACCGATTAAAAATGAGCATCGGGGAGTGTAAAAGTTTTATGACAATATTTTGTAAGTTATGCTGTCAAAGATAAAGGCGAAGTCGTTTCTGGGCAGTAAAATTGAACAAATCACGGCTATATAAAGTGTCAAAGCATCCTTTGGAATTTAAACATGTGTTTAAGTGTCGATCTTCACAATACGGATGGAAATTTTCGGATTTTACTGCCGAAAATATTGAATAAAATGTTCAACACAAACTCACCGTTAAGACGTATGAATCGTTGAGAAGAAGTAAACACCGATGTGTTCACTTTGCGATATGTGTGGTGAAACACAAAATTTTGTGTTTTGTATTTAAGACATCGACGGAGGGTTAAAAATAAAGCACTATTTCTCAGGTCTACTTCCATATGTTTATAATGATGAGCACAAGTTAATCGCGAGCATTATCAACTGATAAAACTAAAATCACAATAGGGCTATTTATATAAAATAAAATTGAATGTTAACAAGTATTTTAAAATAAAACAGTTGTACTACTTCCATATGTTTATGAAAACAAATTATAAAATAAAATCACAATTAAATATTTATATAAAATAAAATTGAATGTTAACAATTAAAACGTGTAAAACAGTTGGCTCAAGAACTGTGATATGAAAGTATATGTAACTGAACAAATTATATATAAACAGAATTAAATAGTTAATAGTTAAAATGTTAAGATTAAAAAATGATTGGGTTAGGAAATGACTTGTAGTTTGTTAACCGCTCTTTTTTTCTACATCCTATTTTAAGGATCGAAAAGGAAGTGGGTGATAGGAGGAATAAAAACACTTTCATACTTTTGAATACAAAGGGATGCGAGTCCTTCACTGCGTAAACGACTATCAACAAAACCTATTCAACTATAGCGACATATATAATACGCTGATTATATATAAAAAAAAACAATTACAACAAAGTATAAAATATCTGATTCCATTTTACGTAGGATGAAATATCTTGTTCATTCGTTACATAACCGAGCTACAAGCCGTTTTAAACGGCTGTTTGATGATTACGAAAAACTAACTGTTTTTTAACATCGTGATAAAATCACAGCCCCTCTTATGTATGCGTAAGTTGGTATAAAAGCTTCCTTAGTTTGTTTTAACCCCTCTGGCTGCCACGTGACGTAGTGGAAATTCGGATTTGATTGGGGCACGAGTGCTGCTGACAATTATTCGTGCGTGATCAAAATTCGCTCATACGTAAATTAAAAATTGGTCGGTGGCGTGTTTATACCCGGGCAAATGGTGTATCAACTTCTTCACCGGCCCACATGCCACGTAACATGTTATTTTGTGTGTTACGACATGAATCGAAACACAATTTTCGTGAGTAAATAAATATCTTACGAAAGGATATCTGATTGTAAAGAACAGAGAAATGTGTATTGTACCTTGAAGTATTTTAGTTCATTTTTCTGTTATATTTTACTATACCCTGTCCGCTCCAGGTGAGGAGCATATCGTCGTTTCCATTGCAACATTGTGTATCTGCAAAATCAAAATTTTTCGGTGGAGCATAAAAACAGTTTAAAAAAGAACTTTTTTGAAATTCAAAAAAAATGTAAGTAGTCTAGTGATTGTAATGATATAGATATGTAATATTAATTCGAGGTTTTTTATTATGGAGCATCTCAAATATAGAGTATCTCAACATAAGTTTTAATGGAACTGGGAGCCATTTTTCTTTCCGAGAGGGTAAATAAATTGATCATTCAATCGATTTATGGATTTCTGTTCGTAGTCATGATTGTTTGTGATGTCTGAAACTCCCTCCCACCCATCCGATCATCCTCAAAAACGAGGCGTAGTAAGAGCGATTAGCTAACCACTAGTCCTGTCCTAGCCCTATGTGTACTCTATACGAAAAAAAGAGAGGTTGAACAACTGAGTATCCAGCAGTTATCATAGAAAACTTCTGTTGAAATACCTCCACGTTGGGAGCGGACATGGTAAACAAAAAAGAACAAAAAAATGATACTAGGATTTAATTAAGGGGGGGGGGGTATGTAGTTCTAAAGAGGTGCATCTGGCCAAAAGCTGTTTTACAGGTACGAGTATTATTCTCTTTTGGAGGAAGGTGATGATGGAGCAAATAACAGGGTAAGGTTTAAGAGGTTGCTTGAAGTTGCTTATTTAAACATCACATAATTAGATTGAAAAATCATAAATAATTTGCAAGTGTTCGTCTTCGATTCGAAGTTCCTCTGCATTTTGTTAATAAAGCTAAATCAATTATCTGCTTTATAATTTAGCATCATCAATAGCATAAAACACGAATCGTTTAGGTGCATTTGTTTCATCGAAGATATTAATGTAATTTTTTTCCGGAGACGTGTAAAAGACGTCATAATTCCTTTTATTTATATATTTGGTTACTCAGCGAACTACGTATTTAAGTGGTTCTAATGTGTTAATACCATTAAAGAATTAAATAACAATAACGTTTTCCTATTTTGCAGAAAAAGGCAACGGTCATTATTAGCGTAAAAATTCTGAAAATCGTTAAAATTTGCGAGAGTATAAGAGACTCGTGCGAAAAAGCTGATAACAAATTTCAGTTCAAAGAATTCCCACTTTTTTTGTATTAACTAGCATTTTTCAATTACTTTGGTCAATAGTTTAGTCGCTTTCAATGAGGTGACACTATTACCCTAGGTTATTTTATGGCATGTAAATAAACTTGAATTCGTAAGCACATAGCCCGTTTTTATGTGGCTACTTACATTTATTTTTTACTTCACTTTATATTGTTAATTAAAGCAAAGTTCGTGACCAACGACAAATTACTGGTTCGGTTAATTTCGAGTACATGCTATCAAATGAAATGATTCACAAAACTATCAGATAAATATTGAATTATTGTGGGAAATAGTATCAATATATAATATATATGAAATAAATAATAGTTTTTATTTGATAAACGTCTCAATAGTAAAAGAATTTTACAGTTGGTATACTTTTAAGAATATTATTATTTAACTATTCTGATATCATCATGTCTAGCTCCCCTCATGAAGTATATTTGGTATAAGATTTCTACCGCTCCCCCCACACGCGTGTCACTACTATTGTTTGTATATTCACCCTCTTCAAGAAAAATAAAAAAAAATCCCACTCTTAATTTCTCGTAAGTAAAGAATTAAAATCAATATATACGTTTTAGTTTGAAATCTTACGATAAAGCAGCAAAATACTTTTCGTATCTAGCTCAAAAACCAATTTTAATATAGTATTAAAAGTGAATGATTTTTCCTAACAATAATCTAAATTAATCTAGTGCTTAAATGCTTATCGTATATTGAAAAAAAATACATAAACTGAAGTGTATCGACGTTAATTTTTATTTTTCGTTAAAGTTTTCTCAAAAGTAGATAAGTATTTTGCAAGCCTGTCGACAATATGAATTATTTTATAATTAAATATATTGCATATTAATTTAAATTTAATATAAAACAATGAATTTCCACAAAGTTACCACTGCATCAATCGAAAATGATATTTTCAAAGTTTTTATGCGTATAATTGAAATCAAAACATATTGGTAAAATAAAAAAAATATTACAGGTGTGTAATATTAGAAAAAATCATGGGTATGAAGAATCGATCTCGTCTATTTGCAAAATATATTATAATTATAAAATGGGTCTGTCATTACAGACTTGTGCCATTAAGACATATCGTCATAATAAATTATAAATAATTTAGTTATAACGAATAGAATTAGTTATAACAAAATGTTCCTTATTTCAAACTCTACGGTATGGAAAAACACACGTACTTTTATAAATTATATATTTACTTAAAAAACAGTTTTTGTACAAACAAACTAAATGAAAAAGATTGTCATTTAAAACATTTGTAAAACTTCAAAGTCCAATAATTCAAAACTAACATTTTTAATTTAGTGTATTCTTGCAGAACAATGACGATATAGTATGCTGTTTTTTTTTGTTAAAAAAGATTTTTCTGCGATTTGATTTACCGTAAAATAACGACTTCCACTGTGTTTGTAATTATTGTTTCAGGGTCTATAGTGTGTAGTGTTTTAACGTAATTCAAAAATAAAAAGTAAGTATCAAATGAATGAATGTTTTCTTTAAATACTTCTGGAAATTGTGAGCATGTCGAAAATACGTTTTATCGATGTAAAAACGCAATAAACTGAAATTAATTTGTACGATACTAAGAACATGCAGATTATTAAAAAAACATGTTATTTTCGTAAACCTCGTTTTAGATACAAACAATTGATATCAAGAAAAAAAAATGTAAAAAATAAAAACGTACATTTCGATTGAGTCACGATTCGACAATTAACAAGCGGTTGAGTTAATGAAACACATTTAATTGTGTGCTGTAATTTTATTATTTGGAAAATTTTTACAAACTAACATGTTTTTAAATCTAATTTTCATGTAAATATGTCAGCCTTTTTATGCATGATATACAACATTTTTTAATATAAATTATAGCTTTTAATTAGTCTTTTTGTAAAATTCAAATGAAAATCATCAAATAGTTGCTCCTAAGTTTCCAGTCTGACTGTGATGAGCAAAAACAAATGAATAGCTGTACTAGGTGATATCCTGTGATTTCATAGGGAGGAGTACCTGGAAGCTAGTACTTTATTCAATCACTGCAGATAACCAATCTACTGTGAATGATGACTAACAGCTGTATTAACTACAACGTGATGCAACATAATGCAATTTAAATGATAATTTGAATTGTTCAAATTTTGTACATTTCCATTTATTTCGGTATCCAAGTACAAGCTTGAAGATGCTAAAAGGCGAAACTCCGGCCGTTAGTGACAAAATACATTCAAATTTGGTATTGAAAAATCATCAAGCACCCTCAGTCGATATCTTAAATTAAACAACAAGTGTTTTTTGATATCATTTGATTGTATTCAAGAGACTATTTTACCTAGTTTGTACGTTTTTTTGTTTCAGCATATCCGCTTCCAAAAGCATACTGACTTCTAAATACGCATTTCAATAAGGTATAAGTTGTTTTGATTGTCATTCAGTCGTTGGGTAAGGTCGAGCTGTTGGCTTATCGCTTTCCTTACATCAAGAGTTTACGATCACATAGGTGGGAGAAGATATAAAAATCACAGATATCTATGCCTTTAAATACAAATATATACATTTCGATTGAGAAATCAATTAATGAAACTAGACACTCGAACCGAATTGAATGAAGCAGCCAAATTACTTGTATTGAAGTAAGCAAGCTGAAGTATTGTCGAATTAGCTTATAGTATATTGTATCTGTTTGAGCTTTTTTCTGATGATGCCAAAATAGCTACTAACAACATAATATTATATTTCTTCTTCTTTAATCGTATTCCTCACTGGGAAGGTCGTGCCCTTCACCTATTGTAAAAACTCCATTTCCTTTGATGATCCATCGCCACTCGCTACTGCACTCCGCTCCTCTGAGGGACATTGGAAAGTAGAGGCCTGTGACGTTCGTCACTAAGTCGCTCCAACGAGTTGGGACCCTTTGCAATGTGGCCAAAAAAGCTATGTTGGCGTCTTGTATAAACGGCCGAGAGTCTATTCTAGATTTGTAGCTCGTTCAAGATAGATGTGTTTGTGCGCTTGGACATCCATGGTATACGGAGCATCATTCTCCAGCACCACATTTCAAATGCGTCTAGTAGTTTTTGTCTCCACGCCGTAAAGGAATATCGAGTAGACCAAGGATCGTATTCGTATATATATTATTATAATAATTATGAACCAAACTACAACATTTTTCACTTTACTTACAGTGACGTTTGAAAATGAATAGCTAAAGTGTACCAAACAAAGTTATTTTTATCACTACTTTCCTTCTTTTCAGAATTGGTAAGTAATAATTTAATTTAGCGAAAGGCTATTTATTCATTGCCGTCTATTTTAATATACAATATCTTATAGTATTTCATTTTTCATTTCACATGGCAACCAAATTCACCTGATTCTGTGCCGAATATGTATTTTTTTGACAGACAACTCTCGTTTCATTCCCGGCCCACACTCTCGAACTAGATTAAGTATGCCTCTACCACATTTCCAACATTTCATGGAGCGCGTGGGAACATTTTCAATATGTTCTGACGGCCACATTATACCACAGAGTTAAGAACAGTTTACACGTATCCCAGATTCGCTGAGTTGGGTTCCCAAACGAGACCTTGTATAGCATTTAACACAGACATAGGTCATAATGTACAAAGCTTAATTGTAACTAAGTATTACACAAACGGTGGACAAAAATAGAATCTATTAGTATATCGAATGAAAAATAACGATTTTTCGTTGACACCTATTCTATACATATTTGTTTTACAACAAAGCAATTAATTGTTTTACAAAGAACATATTTTTTTGTTATTGTTCTCACCTGTGTCAAAATGCCATTTTTCCAATTTGAATGCAAGCGAAAGATATTTTTTCCACTTTTATATAATTATATTAGCTTTTGGAAGCTTTCATACATTAATTTTTAAATCGATTTATAGATTTTTATCGAAGGGTATTTACGGCTTTGATGTTTTCATTCTTCCTGATTTGTGCTTTAAGTATAGGCGTAGAGGGAACTGATTTACGACCAGTTTCAGTTGGAATAAATCGTTTCGAGTCTATGTTTTCTAAATTATTTGGATTAGAAATGCTTAAAAAATTATAACGAAATGCAATTAACTTTGTTACAGTATATTTAATTAAATTTAATTTCTATGGCTGGTGTGGCACTTAGCGCTGCGAAGCATTGTGTTTATGACTTTTGTGAAATTATAGAAAACAATTAACACTTCAGGTATAGTATAAGGTAACATTTAAGCAGCTTATTCAATTGCCCAAACGCAATCTATTCAGGATGGATGGAATGACTTTGCAGAATTTTAAATCAATTACATATTAAAAGATGGTAAATTACTTTTAACGTGTTAGCAGTAAGTTCTTTCTGTCACCAATCATCAATGGTTTTTAGAAAAAGCTGCAATGTTTATAAATCGTAAGGATTTTTGTTTCCTTCTGAACTGAACGACAATCCTGCACAGTTGGGTCTTCCCAACAACAATCACGGAGCCAAAGAGCAACAAACGGGAAGTAATGTTATCACCCAATTAGTTAAGTAATCCATTCAAAAAAATTATCAATAAATACAGCTATCTCTTTTAAGGTGTTAACTGTCAATTCTTAGTGGAAAGGCATTATGTTCCTGAACTACTAACATACTGAAACATGTTCCGCATAGTTTCAGTATGAAAGTATTTAGAGTAAAAAAAAATCAATTCACTAGAGTTATACACCAATCATAATACGGGAAATCCCAGCTTAGCTTGGGAACTGTTAGTATGTATAGTGGTATTGGGTAAGGAAGGAAGACGCTCCACTATCGTGGCTGTTATTTGTAATCAATCATCTGCTATCTGGCCGCCCGCCTACCCTTAACCACCCCCGGGGCTCTCTCGCCAACCCACCATAACAACCTCTAAATGTGATTGCGCCTAAGAGGTGTGCCACCTACGCAGTTAGGGTGTTATGATTTCATATTGTTTTTATACGTTATCAAAAGACGATACGGGTAAATCTTTACCGTTGCCATAAAATAATTCGATTTCAACGCCATTACCTTCACAATTTATGTTTCCGAAGGAAATAACATGTACTTAGAGAGTATTAGAAGAAATTTATTGCACCTTAATTATAATTTTTTGCACTCGCCACATTAGCCGAGTGGTAAATCTCTACAATTTTAGTCAGAGCAAAAAGCATTTGAAACACTTTCATATTTTAATTTCTCAATATTTTTTTATCGGAACCCATGGATATCATTTCTTGTCATCCTCGTTTTCCACATCAAACCTTTGGTTCTATTATTTCTTTAATCTGAAAAGAGGGATTGAGTGGAATACTTAAGACCGGCTTTCATTGAATACTATCGAGTCAAGACTTCATCCATTTACTTGAAGGTTTACTGCAAAGATCATCGGTAGACGGCAGTCTTCTACCTGCAATACTGAATTTTTTTTATGAAACGAATAAAGAAGAAACTGATTGTTATTTTAATTAAAACAATTCCATTGAAAAAAATATAACTAAACAGCATTTAGTTCTATAAGAATTAAATATAGTTACATGTTGTTATGTGTTTATTGATCTTTGAAATAGATTCATTGCGGTCGACGGCGTCGAGAGATTATTGTTGCCTTGTCCGTGCGCGAGGTAGGTCCGGCTTCTATGACGTGCAATCGCGTTCTGTCCATTGCCCGCTTCCGTCTCGCTATCCGCGTAATGTAGGTATCTTAGGTTTTGTTCAATGTTGTTAGCTCGTCGGTGATGTCCGCCGTATTTATTCGTTTCCCCACAT
Source organism: Himalopsyche phryganea (assembly GCA_022494535.1). Taxonomy (NCBI): domain Eukaryota; kingdom Metazoa; phylum Arthropoda; class Insecta; order Trichoptera; family Rhyacophilidae; genus Himalopsyche; species Himalopsyche phryganea. Next base: position 2,071,240 of record JAGVSL010000047.1, read on the forward strand.
ATATTATATTTGTTGTAAAAATAATTACTTTGATATTTTTTTATTACATTATTGCCGAGTACTACCAAGTAATTGTCAATTCAATCGATAAAACTACAACGATCTAGTCAAATGTGCAGGTTTTATAAGTACCCGATAAGCTTTCAACACTTGATCTTGATTCCTCTCTTTTAGGAAGGGTTTTGATACTGTTGATAGATGGATGGGTTAAGGAAAATAATAGTAGTTAATTAATCTACCTTTGGATAAAATAAATAAAAATAATTATGCTAATAAAGGATTTATTTGACATTAATTATAACTACATTATAAGTACACAAAAAATTCTTACTAAGCAGTTTTTTTTTAAATTAATATATAAAAACTTCAAAACGTTAAGCATACAAAAACAAATCAATGTCAGGGCCAACGTAAGAAATTGAAATTCTCATACCTATTGTTATTTTGACAAAATTAGCTGCAAATGTATTTATTTATATAAAATCATGTTGTGTATGTTCTTATAAAGCAATGTTGTACATATATTCACTAATATTGTAATATATTAATATAAAACGTTCAATTAACTTATATATCACCTCTTTTTAAAACAATCATCAGGTTTAATCAACAACTGATGGACCATAATGCTTTGAATTAGTATTATAAAAATGTTACAATGAGGCAAAATTTCTGGTTCATTAGCACAAGACAAAATAAATATTTATTTTAATTAATTACAAGGGTGTCTTATGATTTTTTGTGGCATTATTGAATTATCTGAGTACTGAAACAGATAGTGCGCAAAACTTTGTATAAATACTGGTGAGTACACGGATGCCACTCAAATAAATAAGGTTTTTTTGTTTTAATTCTGTTTATTGAAGTGCTTTTGGATACACAATATTTTTCTATCTGGTCCGTTTACCAATCAGAAGGTTTTCTGAGATGTCGCTATTTGTACGAATTTGATTATTTATTTCAGATTTTTTTTAGATATATCTGGATTGTGAGATTGATTTTTACATATAATAAGACCTACTGTAAGTTAAAAATTAAAACGTTGAGAATCGTGCTCGGGCCGGGCCGGGTCAGATTGCACTATGCCTATGTCCTTCACGCAAGTGAAAGCAATAACTTGACACAGTTTTATCTGAATCGGATGAATGGTATGGCAGTGCATAAGATACGAACACACACACATTGATTTTTATATATTAGATAACTGCATATTAAGCTAAAATTTCACTTTTATGTTGTTGTCTGACTAATGAATTGGACGATCGACATGTTTAAAAAGAAACAAATTAAGAAATGCTTTATTAAAATACTCTATATCTAATGAGACTGTACAGTTATTTAAAGTACAATCTTGGTATCTGGCTCCATAAAGTTTGACATCTGTCTGTGACGTAACTCAAATATAATCAGCGTTGGATGTACGTCGATATGAGGACAATGGATTTGGCAGAAACAGTGTGCCATATTGCTAAGTCACCTTCGCGTATACTCGAAGTTAGTATATGGCTGTTTTATTGACAGTATCGAGGTTAACTACGGTAGCGTTCTGGCTCCAAATAGAAGGATTTGTTTTTGAATTAACAAAAAATATTGATTTAGAACTAACGACTTCTGCAGCGTAGTAATTTAAGTATTCATCTAACGTGTTTTGGTGTCAAATGTTTCTGCGCTGAAACCCCAACAGGATAAAAAGTTTCATACATTTTAAAAGTTTTACCAAATTTTACCGGCTTAAAATCTAAAACCACTTTAAATACACTCAATGTGAGTGAAAAAACGTCACTTGAGATCAATTGTATTGTAAAAAAAAGCACCATATCCCTCTAGATATAAAATATAAGACAATACATTTTATTTAAAAAAATAAAATACAATTTTTTTGTACTACTTTCACATTTTTATAACAATAAGGACCGGAATCGCTCATCATGAGCATTATCAACTGATCTGAACTGCTCGTTATGAGCAAAACCAGGTGACAATAAAACATGGAGGCTCCGCATGGTGTCCATATGCTTCAAATAGTGAGCGAATATGGTCAAAGAAGAAGAAGATTCATTCGGAGATTCAAGCCCTTGTACGCATAAACGAGTAAAACGAAAGCCCAAGATCACTTACCACTCGGCCCTTAGACTGTTATACAAATTTTCATTATATTCCAATCTTGAAAGGAATTGCGAAAATTGACGTATGAGATATTCCCGCTGGGTAGAATTAAGGATTCCAACTATTCGACATTGACAAGAATCCGAATATCAAATAGTAAAACTGAAACAATTCGAACATATTTGGATTAGAGGCCTGCACGGGCCCGGGCTTGGCCCGTGGGTCTCTACCCGGCCTGGCCCGTGGACCGGGTTCGGGCGGGTAGAGACAATTGCTATTCGGGTTCGGGCCGGGCCCGGGTAAGGGATTTGTTCTTCAGAAAAATATTTCGGACTAACTTCGGATCATGAGTGTTTTTGATAACTTAATACTGTTGATAACAAAAAGGCAATAAATAAAATAATTTATTACGTTTCGAATAGCAATGGACACAATAGAGTCTATCATTTTATATTTCGGTAACCAGAAACTAAGCTCATAAAATTTTTTGATCTGTGAAACAATGCTTTGTTCATTTAAACATCACCGATAGTAAGTTTAAATAGTTCTTAAATGAATAAAGTGTGAAATTCAGTATCTGCTTTCTATTCGTTTTAGATAGTCGACTGTTCCTTGTGCCGAAAAATTCATTATAGAAAAATACGAAAAATTCGTTAAAAACGAGCTTCAACGATATAAAGAAAATGTCGAAAAGTGGTGACTGTGGTAATGTGTGGAAATCATTTCGTGAAATAATAGATTTTTCTACATGTGAAAAACTTGGGTTGGTACGTTAATCAATTTTATGCTTCTGTATTTTTTTTTAAATCGGGTTTTTTTCGGGCCGAGATATAAAAATTTAGGCTTCGGGTCGGGCTCGGGTAACAAGTGTGGTATTAAGACTCGGGCTCGGGCCGGGTCGGGCCTGAGGTGGACGGGTTCGGGCCAGGTAATTTCATCAAATTTTCGCCCGTGCAGACCTCTAATTTGGATATTCGATTAGTTTCTGAAGTATGAAAATACTATAAAAAATCGATTTGAAGAAATAACATTATATAAATACACATTTTAATACTGTTGCAAAATTTAAAATTTGCAGATGCGTCGGATTACTCCAACGGTATTTCTTCTATTACTGAAACTACGGCAAGTTTTTAGGGTATTTTTTACACCCGTGTCATTCTTCAAACTTAAGTATTATAAGATATTGAAAGCGACCGAGTTGGGTGAAGGCAAAAATAACTGCTATTCGTTATAATTATTGAAATCTGAAGAAATGTTGATGTGATCTTCCGTCGATTTTGTGAAATATTTCATTAAAAATTATTTCGAAATCGAATAGTTAAAAAAAGCTAGAAATATATTCGGGTATCGAATATTCAAGTTGGAATCTCTGATAGTTATTAGCTTTCATAGGAATCTGGAAATCACTTCAATTCTCTCTTAATGCCGTTACGAACGGACCGATGTCGAAATAAACCTTTCGATATGCACAATGAAAAGCTAAGCCATGCAATAATATCAGAGAGGATATCGATTTGGTTCACATACAACGGGGTTAGGAGTTGCCACTTATCCGATATGCATCTCCGAAACTGGACTTGCATCATAGTGCTCAGACAATCCGCGAGAAGTAATCGTCGATTGTAAAGGCACATTTTAATGGCATACCAATTCTTTTAACACAGCCATAAAAATGTCAAAAAAACATTAAGGACCACTGTGGATTGAAATGGAATTTTAATTTAACCAAATTGATTTCCAACAAACTTTTTTTAAAATACTTGTTGACGTTTGATTGCAAAAAACAATTAAAAAATATATCGGAATGATTGATTACTTATGACTACTCAAATAAATCGATGCACTGACTTACTGTGGCCCAAGTCGTAGATAATACAAATAAAATCATTGTAAATTTGTTGTAATCGATTAAACCTCACCTTTCGTCAGTAGACTCACAGCACTGCTGACCCGCTAACACGGCAATGGGGATTAGAACCTATTGCAGTGCATAAACAACGATTTGTCCACTAAACCACCGGTCTATTACGTCCGCTTCCTCTTTGAAATCTCGGTGATGTAACTGGTTCACAAGGATTACGGATTTGATGTATTTCAATAGAGGATTATTATGACCTTTATGGTCATTGGGACAGCTATTTACTGTATATATCGATGGTGTTTTGGTCAATTGATGTATCTTAAAAAAAAATAAAGTGTGTTAATGATTGGATTTCATTTTAAAGACGGCAGAGCAGGTCTCGGCCAAATGATGTAAATTAGAAAAATAAATTTGTAGCAATTTTTGGACGGGAAAAAAATTAAACATTTATTAAAAATTCTGACCCTGCCACTTGATGTGAGCCACTGTTATATCGATATAATCCCGTATCTGTAAACATTAGAATTTACAGCAGTGCATTTCAAAGATTCATAACGCAACTTACCATGTAATGTTTACGATAAAAACAGTTTTTACTCTCTCCTGAAAAATTTCAATTTTGAAAGTTACATAAGTTGGTCAAAAACATCGTCGAATAGCTTGATATTTTTGCTATTTCAATAACATTTAGGTGGCGTGATACTACTCCAATAATTGTTTTGTAAAAATTTCTCAGCCACCTTGTATAGTGAAGTAACGATCGATAGAACATAATATGACCTCACGTTTTTGACCCGATGTGCACAGCTGCAGAAAAAAAAATAATAATATAAACGAAGAAGTTTTGTGATTGCGATCAGTTTGACCACTTTATTTAAAGTGATATTAAGTATCCTTGGTGTACGCAAACTCCGCGTCAAATCAAAGGAAATTAAGAATTCTCCGACCTTTAACTAACTTACACTGCAAAGTTATATTCATAACGATGATATTTCACTTATTACAGCAAGATAAAAAAAAAGTTAGTCGTGGGTAGGCATTGCAATCTCATCCAATTTAATCCCGGGATTCCTCCATTAATATAAAAATGTAACTATACAATATTTAATAGACTACCATAACTGTATTTTCCAACAAGAAAATGCATTTGAAATGTTCAATTTTGACATCAAAATTCTATCAAGCACATTCAGTCGATATCTTATATTTAAAAAAATAAGAATTTATTACTCACAAGTGAGTACCCGGCATGCGATGCAATGCCACTTAAAGAAAAAAAGTGTTGAGTGACAAAACGTATTTATTTGGAATAATTAGGTAGTTTTTCGAACTGCATTTTAAAACCCTCCATTCCACCTATAATGCGTTTGTTTTCCCAACTAAAGGTCATTGTTGTGATCAATCCAGGTGTCATTGTAGTTCCTAGACTTAGTGATAATAATTTGTCGTATTTTATATTATAATAGTGAGTACCAGGCATGCGTTGCAATGCCACTAAAAAAAAAGAAAGTGTATGTGTTTTAATTCTGTTTATTGAAGTGCTTTTGGATACACAATATTTTTTGTTTTTCTGTCTGGTGGGTACACGAGTGAATCAGAAGGTTTTTCGAGATGTCGCTATTTGTACGAATTCGATTCTTTATTTTAGATGTATCTGGATTGTGAGATTGATCTTTTCATATAATAAGACCTACTGTAAGCTAAAAATTAAAAAGTTGACAGTCGGGCTCGGGCCGGGCTGGGCCTGATTGGACTACGCCTATATCCTTCGCGCAAGTGCAAGCAATAACTTGACAAAGTTTTATCGGAATCGGATGAATGGTATGGCAGTGCATAAGATACGAACAAACACACATTGATTTTTATATATAGGATTATATATAGTGAAATCATTTTCATTTTTGAGGCACAGCACAGTAATTCAATGGTAGATGGTGTGGTAGATAAGTCATCAATTAATTATGAGATTGCAAATGGATGATAGATTTACTTCTAACTAGATTATTAACATGCACGTATGGAAAGTTTATACAAATTCTTGTTACTCCGTTTCACAACATCCCTTTTTTCTAAGAGTGTTAGGATAAAAACTAGATTAACTAATCACACCTAACTTTTAGGATAGGATCGGTGGGAGGGTGTTTTAGACATCAATACCTTCGAACACATTTACAAAAATCATTTGAATGTTTTGATTGTCACGGTTTTCAATGATGTTGACCACTCGGCGTCAGACTTGGATGATTAAAATTTAGTATATTAATACTAAATAGTGCCATATTCTAAATCTTATTATTCTTATAATATTAATTGTTATTAGCACTTAAACAAGATTTTTATACTATTCGAACTCTGTGGTCTAGTGGTAAGAGCTTTACACTAGCGATCAGCTGGGTCTTGGTTCAAGTCCCAGTTCAAGCCAGGTCAATACCCTATTTAGATCCTATACATGAGTGACTTTTAAAAAATCTCATCAAGTTCAACTCGTATGATTTTCCAATTTTAAAAATATTTAGAGCATTGGTTGTCAGTTGTAATGGTATTTAGATATTTATTTTTTAACAATAACAAACAAAAAAATGACAAAATAAAAATTAAATTAAAAAGAAGTATTATTTATTCACATTTCTTAATGATTTTTGTTTATCTCAAGCTTAGAGGCTTAGAAGCAACACATGGAAAGATCAGTATTTAGACTAGATGTTGTAAGCTCTACGATATTAATCCTTCCGTATTCAGGATGTAACCATGCGTTACTTCGGCCTTTAAACCATTAAATTATCTGTGAAATAGGTCATACAAAAAAATTGAAAATTTTGCTATTTGTAAATAAATTACATATAATTGAAAAATAAAAATACATTATAGTTTACGTCTTCTTTGTATAATCAATCATAATTCGAAAACCTGGTCAATTTTAGCATCGAAAAATACAAAAACTATAGTATAGTAACAATCCGAGATGCATGACGGACCGTATGCAACTGTTTTATTTAAAACGGCACCAAGACACGTCTCGAGCATTTTCTGTTATGAAGAATTTCGATTCTTGCGTTTTATGTATTTCGGGGTTTACACACAAAATATGACGTTAAATAATTACTTAATATTATTTAAAACTATATTTCACTTTTTGATATTGTCATTTCACTTTATAAATACGTTTATACGATAAAACCCACGTGGTAACGAAATGTGTATGCATGAGATTCGAAAGGATTTTTTAGCATGAAAATGGGAAGGTTAAGTAACATTCTTCTTTTTAATGAACAATAGACTTTCTTTTTTACCGAAATTTTGATAGCTTAAAATTTGGTGGATCAAACAAAATTTTCGGGATCCCGGGATCTCAAAATGCCTCCCTACTTGTGGACATTGTGGTCCATAGTTTTAATGCGTTATAACTGTCATGATCCCACCGCACATTGTTAATTTGCAAGTCAAAAGGGCGCATGTCGTTTTCAATTGGACTTTACGATAATGGAGTGCTATTAATAGTGCGTCGGACGCAATATGTAAACGGTAGATTTAAATATACTGACCACAGTGCAGAGGTCAGTACTTTCGCTCGACAGCATTTTGTTGCAGTAAAAGTTCTGGTTTAAGATTTATTAGGATCATAATTGATACAATAAATTGTTTGCAGTAGTTGTGAGTGTTACCGTTAGGGTTGGCAAAACTGGAAACCCGTTTTTTTTATACCGATTTGCACAAGTTTTATGATTTAAAATACGTATATAAAATCTTTTAAATGTCAGGAATGAAAATTGTTAAAGTTGAAATACCGTTGCTTGGAAACGATTTTCTGTACATTATTATCAAGTGATCACACACCTGTAGTAATTTTAACCAGGGGTGTGGAGTCGACAAAAAAAAACTTCGGCCCCAACTCCGACATTGACCAACAACCTAACTTAGACTCCAACTCAGACTCAGATTACGACTAAAAAAAAGTCTAATTTTGCCAAGTTTTTTTCCTACCTTTTCTATTTATGTGTAATTGGTCTTCAAATTAAGCACCAACCAACCAATCCGGCAAATAGCAACATTTTACATATGATATATATAATATATATGTATATTACAAGACAAGAACATGTTATAGGCATAAATAAAAATGAAGTAAGTACATTAATACACGCAAAAATACATTTATTATGACTACGAATCCACAGTGCCCTGGCTTTAACGCACGTCAACCGATGATTTGACGTACGATAAACTACACTCAGCCACGTGCATTTGTTTTATTAAATCGCGTATAACAATCGTCGTAATTACACCGTTAAAATTGGAACAAACGAAAAATAATAAATTTAAACAAAAATAGTGCATTAACGGAAACACCCTTGCCTGCTGCATCAGCCCGTTATATCGAGGTTTTATTAACATATTCAGACTAAATAATGATTTGGCATACATTGCCCGACTGCACCGCAACCTCGACAATAATAATATTATGAAAACTGTGACAAAACATTGTTAGACTAATTTCCCGCGGAAAATGTAGCTTATTGTTGTAGTTGGTAAGTGGAGCATGGCGTGGCGCTGGCATAGTCAGCCATTTTGGCTTGGCAGTGTTGCCAGTGGGTCAAACCTGGATCAGGAATGACAGCGATCGCAAATTTGCCCGCCTTGTGACCACACCGCAGTGAATTGAGAGAATTTATAAACTGGCATTATTCAGTTAGATAGTAAGAGTAGTAAATGTAAAGGTTAGAATGCATGCAAGATGTTTAAGTGGTAAAAAGTTGCTTGCGTGAGATAAAATAACAAAATAAAGTAAATTTTGATGATGTTGGAAAGAAAGCATCAACACTCAAATCAATAAAGGTAAAGGTAGTCGCTAGAGAAGCTGAAGAAACAACTTTTATCCTGTATTTGAATATTTCAATTCTGTAACAAGTAAGCAGGTCGCGCTTTATTTGGGCTAACACGATATTTAATTTATTGTTCTAATAAAGATACAGAGAAGCATCGATCTATAGTTCTCGCATTCACTGTTTTCCTGCATTTATCTTTTTTTTTGGTCCCTGCAAATAAGATCCCGCATTCATCGGTTTTTTGTCTGGCCCTTAAAAGCGATATTATTATGAATTAAAATCACGAATCGCTGTATCCGAATGGTGAAACTGTCGGACTTGCGTGCTATAAACGTTGATTTTCAAACATATGAAATTATGTCTAAAGGTATATGTCTGTTATAACTAATCATGTTTTAAGCTAATCCTATGGTTGTCAATATGGATACAGAATAAGGATCGCATTTTTTTTCAAAGATGTTCTCTGCCAATGTCGAGTATAAAGCCCCCTAATGGAGGTAACCTCAACAGAAGCTGTCACTCAGTTGTTCAACCATCTTTTTTCGAAGAGACCAGGGATAGAAGAGGCTAGTGGTTGGCTAATCGCTATCGCTACAGCCTGTTTTTAGGATCGCATGGAGAGGGAAATCTTAGACATCACAATATGATGTCTAAAAACACTTATACATCCATCCCTACAAACAGATATCAATAAATCGCTAAGGCGGATTCTCAGTATACAGATAAACAGGATACTAAATATCGCAAGTGGCTGTGCAAGTCACATTTCTTTTTTTTTAAATTCTATCTCTTCTTAAGCACAATAGTGCGTGATTAAAAGATCGGTCTCGTGCAGCTCTGCATCGGGTCAAAGATATGAGGAGTCAATTCGTTTATTTTCTTGATCGTTATTGCGTTATGGAAGGCGGCCGTGAAATAGCGGCTGCACACATAACGAGTGGGAAGTGGGGCAACCAATTTGTATCTAGAAATTGATTGAAAAATTGAAAAATCAATTTATGAAAAAGTCCGTAATAGGATTTGAACCCGTGAGATCCCTAACTGAAGCTGACGGCGTTGTCCACGGAGTGATCGCAATACCACCGGATGAATGTATCAAAACTAGTATTTCAGGTTAATAAAATAGGTTAATACTGCTTATATCAATACCATAAATCATATAAGAATACATTTTAAATATAACTTAATTTTCTTATATCTTCTAATTATTAAACAAATTAATTCATCAATGCTGTACCTACCGTGATTTATTACTGTCATACAAAAATTCCGGTATTTTACAACAGATCTTCATTACTGAAAAAAAACCAGTAGAAATACCGGTACTGCATACCCTACTAGGGAGGTTGAGCGATAAAACAAAATAGAAAAACCCTACACGCACATGTAAATAATTGAACGATTTTTTACAATCTGAATGTGATATATGTAAAAGTATACAAAATTTCATTTAATTATCAAATAAACTAAGTAATGTAAAGAATAATAAACACTAAGCATAATTGATCAACGGTGCTCCATCAACTTGCCGGAAGCGTGATATTTTCATAATAATTAGCGAGCGAAAACAATTCAAACAATAAACGCAAACAAATAATAACTGTATGATTAGCACGCTGAATGACGTCGGAGTTTACAGTAAACTAGAGTAAATGAGTATTCATGTCATTGTGCTATTTTCATTTTCCACTTCCGCAAATTGCTGTTTAATTTTTTCCAACCTGACGTTTATTCAGAGAGCGAGAGAGAAGGGAATCCATTTTGTGGTGGCGCCAATGTCGGCCATCTTGTCGAACAACAGCATCAATTAGATTCTATTTTACAGTGTTGCTATTTTGCAGAGAAAACTGATGAAAAAAAAAGATATTTTGTAAAGCTACCGGTTTGGCTTAATTTCGTCATCATCTTCACTATAAAATAAAAAAGAAACGTGTCTATCCGTCACTGGTGTCCATAAACTTTGAGCAGTTTATTGTGCTTCTGGATAAATATGACTATTTTCAGTTCAGTACGTTACTTTGTTTCCTGGTTACTAGTTGTTAATGCTTAAGTCAGAACCAGGGGAAGCCGAGTAATATAGTTATAACATAAACAAGACTTGGACCATAAAAAGTAAATCATGCAATTATAATTTTTTTATGTATGTTCATGGTCGTCATACAAGTGACAAAGTGAATTCTCAAGAAAATAGACTTAGTAGGTCTGGAAAAATGTCCAATATAACATAAATACCGACAAATATCGAAAAACTAAAGCAGTAATGTAAACGCAATAAATCTCAAAACCCCTTATATTACAAATTTTCAAACGTTTTTCTTGAACATTTAAGTATTTCACACTTGGTCACTTTCTCCTGTACGGCAGCAATATGTTCAACAATCTTATTATGTAATTCTTATATAAAAAACGAATTTTCACAAAGATACCGAGAAATCCACCGAAAATAGTAGTTTTAAATTAATTTGGAAAATCAAGCAGTCGAGTTACACTGGTAAGAAACATGTTGTACCATTAATAATTAATAAAAAATGTCTGATTAAATTCGTCAAAAAATACGCCAAGGAAAGTGATTGCATAAAATTTTATTTAATCCCTGAATAATAATGTATTAATTATTTTAAAACGACTGAGACGTCCCAACGCTCAGTGGGTCGTTTGGTTGTTTGAGTCTGACATGCAGAATTGTTTGTCGCATGATTTGTTACAATTTAAAAAATGTTTAACGGACCAAGGAAACTAATTCACCGATACGACGCACAGTGCTCCAATAATAACTACCAACGGTTTAGATAACGAAACATTTATTGTTTCCAAACATTCAATAAAAATTCTTATGTAATTTTACGACATAGTTAAACGCTTAAATGTTAATATAATAGTTTTAATGTCAGTTAAACATCAACATTTGTAAATTTACCAATTTCATGATTTGTTAAGAAGAAAACCATTTTAATTGATTTATTATACATATTTTTATAGGAAGTTTTTTTATATTTTTGTTAAAAAAATGATTTTCTAAATGATTTCTATTTCGACTTTCTTATGTTTTATTTTGCTCGGCTCGTTGGGGGACATTATTTGATAACATAATGTGCATATTAAACTTAGATTTCACCCATTTACAGGTTGCATTATGTGATATTGTTGGTATATTATCTTGTTTATAAAAATTATTGTATTTCATTATTTTAGTGTGTGGAATTTAGGATTTATTGCCATTTGAGTATTTCGACATTGGGTAATTTATTTATGTTTATCATTTTGGAGTGAGTTATGTTGGTAAGCTATTGAATATTTGGATTATATTTTGTCATTTTGGGGTGCAGTGTTTGAATTTATCGATATTTAATCGTTTCAAAACTGGGGAAATTATTTATCTTCAACAATAAGAAGAATGTCGGTATATTATTGAATTTCTTATAAATATGTCGGTATATTATAATTACATCTATATATACACCCAATCACTTTTTAACGCGATACGTTGAATCCAGAAACAGAAAAAGTCACAAGAATATTTGGAAAGTTTAAATTGGTTTTATAACTTCGTGTAAAAGAAGTCTTTTATTTAGGTACATATAACCCTTTAATTTCCTTAAGATGAAACGAAAAAAAGGTTAGATTTCTTTGTTGAAAATATGTGTAGAGAAATGTAAAATACGAGTGTGGTTTGAACGAGCCGTTAGTTTGCTCCGCCAAGGATAGCTGCTCAAGTTAAGTCATCTGGTTAGGATACGTCACCAGTGTGTTTTGGGAAGTAAGAAATAAACTATTATATGGTGATTAAATTGATAATAGATTTTTAGTTTTAGCAAAACAATAGAGATTCAAAAATTCGCAAAATATCGCGGATTTTCAGGTACTTAGTATTATATAAGATATTTCACACGCATTGATAGTGATAATATAAACGAAATTAGGTAATAAATAATCGCGTAATAAGAGGACTGAAAGTATATAATTACTGTTATGGATATGTGAATAATTAGTAAAATAAAAATTTCCTGGTTTTCGGAGATTATTGACCTGAAAAAAAAGTGTTTCTAGGTGGTGGCAGTTGTGTTTAAAATTCTTATGCAGCGCAGAAATATATTAGCGAAGTGTTTCCTTGTATACAAAATACGTAATTTTGTATATTGTGAGGCAATGCGAGGTGGCTTAAAAAAAATACCCAAAACCTTTACGTGTTTTCTTGCGTTTTTCGCCTGACCATGATTTATCGTTTCGCCAGACGGAAATATATTATTTTAGGCCGTTTATTTAGCCATGATATGCCACTCGAAATGAAAGAATTGCTAACTCACTAATTTTGTAAATAGAATCAAAACGCTTGCAGCGTTTTCAATGGCTGTTCGATGTCGAAAAAGGAAACGATAAATGCTTTGTTAGCCAAATCTGGTTATAATAATAGTACTAATAAATCTAGGCATAGGCTACAATGCTTTAGCGAAAGAGAACACGGTGTCTATGAATTTTGACATACAAAATGGCGGACCGAAGACAGCTGTTCATAAAAGAAGATGTTATCTGAAGAGAGACTTTAAACGATTTTGAAACACAACAAAGTGAAGTTGTCAACAAGTGTTTCATAATAAAACGTATGAATACCGTATTTGTCAACAAGGTTTTTTGATAACTCTGTTAGTACACCGGTTGTGTTACTGAATTCGACAAGTTTTTTGGCTCTTCGAAAAGTATATTCAGACTAACTATATCACAACGTTTTTTTTAAGAGTGCTTGACGGAATTCATATATCAAAATATACATATGTATTTTTTGTAGAAATAAATATCTGGCATTGCAGCTGATAGTCAATGCGAGAAATATTTTGAAAATTATAAAATCATACGTGATAACCTTGATGACAATTTTTATACGTCACTCATTGACCTTGCTGGGACTTGAACCAGAACACGCCTGATCGCTAGGTCAATGCTCTTACCACTAGATAACAGAGGCCGACGAAATATATATATTAATGCATGCACACTTTTTAGTGACGAAATGCACGGACAAGTAATTTGAACCATTCAAATTATTATTTTCAGTGCATTCGACGGTAATTTGTGGAAATTCATTTAGATACAAATAATATTTGTTCAATTTAATATTTGAGATCTTAGGCATGGGTGTTAGTGGTGTCTTTTTTCATCGAGTTTATTTCATCTCATTTAAAAAATTAAAAATATTAGGTGCTTTGGTTAGTTTTATGCGTAATCTTTATAAAAAAATACATAATTGATGGTCTTTTGGTCGTTTGATGTAACCCTCAAAAAATACGAAAATGAAGTAACAATTTGATCTCTTTTTAAAGACGACAAAGCAGGTCTCGGCCAAATGATGTAAATTAGAAAAAAAATACCACTTTTTGGAAGGGAAATATAATATAATTTACATTGGTTTTAGGTTTAAAAATTCTGACCCGGCCACTTGATGTAAGCCACTATTATGTCAACACTCCCTATGTGAAATACCGTATATGCAAACATGAGAATTTTGTGCATTTCAAAGATTCGTAACGCATCTCACCATATAATGTTTTCGATAAAAACAGTTTACATGAATTGGCCAAAACACCGTCGATATTATATCTCAGACACACTATGGAGGCCTTTATCATGCAGCATTAAGCAACGTGATGATGATGTGAGGAAAAAATAAGCCAATCATTTCCGTTCGCGGCTTTGGATATTGATTGATGATTACAATTATAGTTTTTTTCATACGGGAACACGCTCGACCAGATCAAAGTTATGCAATACGATAAAAAAAAATACACGAAATAGAAAAAAAAAATCGAAAGTCATTTGTCAAACAATTGAACGCGAGCTTTTTTTTAATGAGCGACTGTAGGACAATTGATCGAAATTGATGATTAGTTTATATTTCACTCAGTGAATGAATAATAAATATATTTATTCGTATATAATAGCAGTCAATTAGGGCAGTATCAATAAGTAATTACTTACTGTAGTATTGGGGTAATTGATATCGATTGGGTGATTAAGGATGGGCAGGTTTATTCAAATATTTATTTTTGTTATACATCTGCACTGATTCTGTGGTATTATACTATTAACTTGATATTAAACATAAAAAGAGGTCGTGAAATGAACTTAAATTTTATTTTATTAAAATATCTCAATCTAATTAAACCTTCAATAATTCAGATATTTATCACACCAATAAAAATCCAAAAACCGAAAAAAGTATTGCTAGGATAACTTTCAATAACTCTTTTAATGATAGTTGATTTTTACGACAACTTGAAATTACATAAGCCTAGCGATTGTGTTATTTTTCATATGAAGTGTCGGTGCAATGATCAATGTAACGGCTTCGGTTACGGATGTCTCCAGTTTAAATCCCGGTACGGACAGTTTCATACATTGATTTATGGATTTCTGTTTGTATGCATGGATGTTTGTGATGTCTAGAATTTCTTCCCACCCATTCGGTTCCAAAAACGAGGGCGTAGCGAGAGCGATTAGCTAACCACTAGTCTTGTGCTAGCCCTATCCTTCTATTCCTACTCTCTTCGAAAATTACAGTTGAGCAACTGAGTAACAATTAGTTCTCGTACAAAAACCTTTGTTGAGATACCTCCAGATACAGTAGTTTATATGCTGCAAATTGGGAGCGGACATAGTAAAAAAATATACACATTATTTTGTAATAATTTTTTAAACATAATATAAATGATGCAAACTGTTTACTTTCTGTTACCTCGAGTTTATCCTCGGATTTGAAATCCTAAAGATGCCGAGAGGTGAAAACCTAAGTCATCGCTTATAAAAATATACAATATTTGATATTGAAGTTCTATAAAACACTCTCAGTTCTGAATTATATATGTGGCAAATTTAATTTAGTTTACTATTCAATATTGAAAAATTAATAGAAACAAAAAAGGTGATTTAATACATTATTTAAAAATAATGTATTCTATCAATACCTATAAGTAAGTTCTGTCTTGGCCTAATTTATTACATCAAAAAAAAATGTATTAACATCTATATTTTTAACATTTTGCAAAACCACTCTACCAAATTATTTCTGTAAATTTAGTTTTTATAAAAATATCATAGGTATATAATCAGTTTTTCTAAATATATTAAAATAGATCTGGCAAATAATAAAAGGTTAATTGATTCCATTGATCATCAGCTTTGAATAAGTTATCTAAAATTTGTGAATGACACCAAAAATATGTTTTCCAAAAATAGATGAATATGCTTGAAATGATTTACGTTAAGATAGCGCATTTATTGAAAGTATGGTAAATATTCACTAATCGCTTGTGCCGAGTCAAATGTCAATTCATTGTGAATGGAAATTAATTTTATAAAAACACAATTTCGATTACTACACTTATTCCACAATTTTTTAATATAACTGTATTGAATCGGCGATTAAGCATTTTTAGCTGATCAGTTAAGTAAAACGGGTCCTGATAAAATTATAAGTACTTAAAACTATGTTTTATTTTTTAAAAATTAAAATAAGGAAAAACGGTCATGGATATTATGAATTAATCGAGTAAATCTTCATTCCTTCTTTCATTTAAACATGCGCGCTTCTAATTTGTCACAAACGGACTGTAATGAAGCAATTCAAAAAAAGTTTTTTACGAGAACTTGTTGTTGTTTAAACTCGATTTTTGTATATGAGGTTGTGGCAAGCAACAAACTAGTAGCTAGCCAATCGCTCTTGCTATGACTCATTTTTAGCAACGAACGGGTAGGGGAATGCAAACATCGAGACATCCATGCCTTTAAGTACAAATCCATAAAGCAATTTATGAGAGTGTTCGATCAAGGATTCAAGACCGTTTATCATTCTGCTACAGGATCGACAAATGGACGAAAATTTTATTCAGTCAATAATATTTCAATGTTGAAATGTTCATCCTTCTTTTCTTACACTCATCGAATAAAGAGTTTAGTCACTGATTCACAACTAATCATTGTTCAATAATTTTTGTTTTGCTGATTCATTGGTAGTCCATATGTCTCCACGAGGAGTGGACGTGGTTAGTAAAATGCCGTGGTACAAATGTACCAATATAACTTGCCGCTAGTGAGGGCGCCACCGTTGCTTTATGAATGTTGCCATACTCAACCAGAACTGAAATTTAAATAAATTCTAAACTGATATTTTAGCGACGGTTATTAAAAGTATACAAGATAATTTTGTATAAAATGGCAATTGGAGAAATTTATTCTAGAATCACAATTCTAGTTCTAAATTCGGTGGCGGCCAAGTAATTGTTGGTAATACACAGCAAATATTCCTAAGAATTCGACGAGAAATTACATTGTAATGAACATGTCTGTCACATTATCACTGTCATAGTTTGATATTTACAAAAGTATTTAGAAGTCGAATAAAAATTTGAGCGAATTTAATATTATTATCATCGAATGATATCGGTATTCAAATTCAATAATAATTGTATGGTTCAGCTTGATGCGAAAAATCATTCGAAATTTGAATTACAAAAAAGGTGATGGAATTATTCATTCGACGGTTCGAATTAGCATCGGTAATGGTCGCCAATTCGATTTTCGAAACCGGAATAAACTGATTAAAATGACGTTCGTACGAGTTGAAATCGATATTCGCGACTGAAGTAGGTATACATGGACATTTAGACATAATAAAAATCGGAATAATTGAGTGATCATTTTTGTGTCGGCTACTTGTTACTAAAAAAGGTTCTTACTGCTATTTTAGGAGTATTATTATTATTGATTGAATTGGCATTTACTTGGTAGAACTCAATTATATTAGGATAAAATAAAAAAGTATTTAGTTCCACAACATTTTATTAGGTAGTCAACTGCCTACCTATTTCAGCTTAACGCCATTGTCAGAACTATCTGAAGCTCTGTAGTATATATAGTTATGACGATGGCGTTTATTCTATTAGTATTATTATTTGTCTGTTTTTTACCATTTCCGTTCCCAACGTGGAGCATAAAGCCTCATAATGGATGTATCTTAACAGAAGTTTTCTATGAGAACTGCTTGTTACTCAGTTGCACAACGTCTCTTTTTTGAAGCGAGTAGAGATAGAAGGATAAGACTAGGACAGAACTAGTGGTTAGCTAATCGCTTTCGCTACGCCCCGTTTTGACAGCTCCGTGGCGCAGTTGGTAGCATCGATCATTACGGTTATGGATGTGTCGGGTTCAAGGATGTCCCGATGCGGACAGTTTCATAAATTGGTCTTTCAATCGATTTATGGATTTCTGTTCGTAGTCATGATTGTTTGTAATGTCTAAAAAGCTCCCTCCCACCTATAAATTTTTTTCCCATGTCCGAGGCAGGGGTGCACACAACAACTCACCAACGTTTCATCGCAATCGGATGAATAGTATAAGAACGCATACGAGACAAACAAACAAACATTCATTTTCATATTTATAGATCAAATCAATGATAAAATTCTAAAGAAAAATGCGAGCTTAGTACTAAAGTATTGCGTTGATACTGGTAAAGCTTGAATTGATACGTGTCATTTCTACAGAAATTTTTTAATCACATCAGCTGTTTTATATTGACTTTCATAATTAATGAACGTTGCTACTTTATCAGATCTTACTTACGTATTCAAATAACTTGTTCGTTTCTTCAAACTTTCCGCCTTTTGGGTTACGCGGCGTCCTTTAATTTTTGTTTGTCTATTTGGCTTTAAACTGACGTTCTATTCCTTCCAAAGATTGTTCATGGTGGGTTTTTATTTGCTTACCTGTAACAAAAAAAATCGTTTAGTTGGAAAAATGAAGTCGTACATCTTTTATATAATTAATATTGTTTAATGTTAGTCTTATATGACAATGCAATGAAAGAAATTTTAATTATACTAAATACAGTAGACTCTGCGATAGCACGTTAGGTAAGAGGCGAGCTATCTGGAAGCTGGGGATCGGTGCTACCATACTCATACAAAATCAGAGGATACGCATGCGACGCATAAGTATTTTATCGTGTAATCAAGAAGCGGTCGCATATTTGAATGGAAAACGTGTTGCCGGTAACCGTGTTATCGGGGGGTATACTGTATTTAGCACAATGTAGACTGTCTGATACACGCAGCTGTACATGTTTAAAACCATATGACATTTAGTCAACGCTTGCATTGTAGCGAATCATGGCACTTGACAGATATCGTATACTGAGCTTCGAGAATAGATCTTTGTGTCATATACTAAGGGTGAGATTTTTTTACTTATTGAGGAGCTGCGATATCAGGAAACGTACGAGGTCGTGCCCTGTTACGTCAGTGGTCATGGAGAAACGTTGAAAATGGTTTGGTTACGTGCTGCGGATGCCTCCGGAGAACCTCAATCTTGCTTGTTTCTTCTTCCGACCAGTAGAATTCCGGCGTAATGGACGACAGTCGGATACTATTCAAAGGATGTACACGTCGGAGCTGAGGGACTCTGGCATCAAGGGAGGAAGCAAAGCGATTGACGGACAACAGGAAATCATATGGGCCCGCGGGGTGACTGATTGCTTCACATATGGAATATGACGAATATGGCCAAAGAAGATGAAGACATATTCCATAATTTATTCATTCGATAGTGTCGGTTTCGCTAAGAAAGTATCTAAAATCACTCATATCCACGTGGAATATGTCGACATTCGAAGAAATCCGTGTAACGATGCTATAGCTCTTTTCAGTGGCAACTGTATTGGTAGACTGTTTTTACACTTTGTAAAAGAATCAATTCATTTTCACAATTCCTTAGATAATCACCAGGAACATAATGTTTGAAACTATCAATAATTGCATTATCTTATTTTGGCCTCGTAGAAGGCAATGAAAATATGAATTAATCTAGGTTTTTATATTTCGTGGTGCACTATATACACTCAATGTAACATCCCCTATAAACTAGAATGCTAAAAGAGTTACTGAAGCTTTTATCCATGGACGTGAAATAACGTATGTAAGTATGGATGTTAGTAAATTTTAAGTCAACTCAAACACGATTCGGCAAGTTATGTAAATCTTCGCGCTGCAGTCAAAATACTTTACGTGTCACCGAAAGCCTTCGTAGGCTGTGCAGGATAAAGCTCTGAGAAGGGTTGCTCGGTGAACTATGAAGCTTTGTGAATGATTATTCTTTTTGCTACGTCCACGTAAATATAATTAATGTTTGCAGGATTAAAAACAATGATTTAGGAAGAATGTTTATTCAAATTATATTAGATGACTTTTATTATTATTTTCAAAAGCTCATTTAATTTAGCAAGACGGATAAATACATAATTAACAAAGGATAGTTTTAAGCCAAACTATTGGCTATTAAAGGTGTAAAGTATTACATTTATAATAAATTGCCTATAACGTGAAATGGGCAAAATTTTGCCTAGTTCATGAAAAGTGTTAGTCCATTGCCTCATTCATGAATTATGCAAATTATCTGCCGAATTCTTGACTTCGGCATGATTTTTTTTGCCTAGTTCATGGATTGAGCAAAATAGATAGTAGCGCTCCAGTGGTGTTTCTTGTAACTAAATCAAATGTCATTGATTATATAAAAATATATTACAATGACGTAAATTTCCATTTACCATGCCCAAAATATTTTGAACAATATGACGATGCACGAATTTTATTAGAAGGTATTTTCGCTATTTGCATCTTGCGTTCGGTTTGGTTAGGCAATGGGCTTGCACTTTTCAAGAATTAGGCGCAATTTTGTCCATTTCATGTAATAAGCAATTTCACACATTCGGCGTAACATAAAGTATTGATAAGTATTTAAATACAACTGTTGTTGGTTTGGTTAAAAAATCTTCCTGAAATTTTTGAAGCGACTGAAAAAATATCGTTGGCCTCTGTTGACCTAGCAGTCAAAACTGTGAATCAGACAACATTGGGTTCGATTACTGTGTAAGGGTTTTTTGATTTTCGATCACAATTTAACATTTATTTGAAAATTGGGATGTTTTTTAACTAACTATAGCTCACAATTCACGATCGATAAAATACAGTAGTTCTTATTAATGGTACAATGTTATGAGAACACGAAGAATGATTTGTAATTGACTTTAAAGCTTCATAATAATGATAGTTTTTAATGTTTATCAATACAGCTAATGATTAGTAATGCGCCAGATACTTGTAAAATATTTAATTAAAATTTTGAAATTACTCGAAACCATTTGAAGGAGAATATGTCCAATAAAAAACATACAAATTTAAAAATGAATTTCAAAAGATTTGGCCCCAGAATCACCTGTTTTATAAACAGAGCTCTTACCACTAGCCTACCAATGGACGAAACTTTAAAAACCGTTTAACAACAATGTTCTCTGTACAAGATATTGGTATGCCATGACAAGATGGCTAAGGCGAGCTCCTTAAGATTACAATTATAACATGAAAAATTGTGACAACCCTGGATGGCGACGCCAAAAAGCGAATAAAGCTTTGGGCGTCGAATAAACGGGCGTCGTCCGGAACAAAGTTATTCAGAGATCGCTGAATTTTAAGGCTTCGCTGGGACACGTTGCAAAAGTTTCAATGTTATACTCCTGCCTACCTGATGTAACTATGCTCCACACAAAAATGTCAGAATTTCCCGATACTATTTTATAAAAAAAAATGCAACCATATTACTTGTTAGTTACAAAGTTTTTGGAAAATCCAATATAAGTTCTATAAGACAACTGATTGGCATTCGTTAAATAATAATTAAGTTTTTTATTATGACAAAGTTTATCGTAATACAATTTAAAAAGGAGTTGTCAAAAATAGTTCTTTTAAAGTCAATTTGACATTTTTTCCGTCGTTTTACTTATGATTCTAAAGATACAATTTGACCCGACCCAATCATGTTTGGTATAGCCTAGCAGTGAATTGTGTCTATAGCTTTCCTCGGATCACCTATAACAAAGTAAATTAGCAAAAAAGATAGGCAGTAGTATGGAAAAATAGATTAATTGCAGATTCATGCATTAAAATTCAATAATGATAAAAACGTCATTCAGGATAGCGGTTTAAAATCGGCTCAGTGCTATATTGACCGAACCTCAGGTACTCAGCATGGTACAAAAAGATTGCGATTTCGAAATTCTTTGTCAATTCGTTTTTGTCGTTGAACGGTGAGGTCTGAATGTTGAGCGTTCTTCCCCACTCCTCAATGACCGGAAAGTAACCGTTTGCCTTGCCGCTAGCCTCTTGTTATTTAAACTCTACTGTATTTCTTTAATTTGTAAGTCGTGTAATTTGTAATCATTTCGTAACTATAAAATCATCAACCAACTGCAATAAAGATAACTTGAACCAAACTGGCGTGTTTTGACTCTCTGAATTACTCAGTACGCTGCTACGTTTCGAGTTTATCAAATTTAAGCCTAAATAAAGCAAATAAGTAGAATAATGCATGCAGTGTCTATTTATATTTAAGATGTAGTTGAAAATTCTTAGTTAATCTTGTATCTAAATAGATAAAGTATGTCTTCAAAGTTTGTAGGCAGTAATCGGATAAGATGTGTTTATTTTGGGTCTGCAATTTTCCGACATCAATCACAAGCGGTGAAAGTTTTAGCGCTGGATTTAAATTTTCTCGGGTTGATCTGTAATGTCAGAGTTCGCTTTGGCTGTGATATATATAAGTTTTGGTTGATAAGTTCACTGTCTATTACTTAACAGAAAATTATATAAATGAAAATGATATCCAAAGAAAAAATATAGAGTTTCTTTTGGATCAATAAAAAAATAATGCAGTATTAGTAAAATATATTAAATTAAAATATATTTAGTTTAGTCTATAGCACTGTACTCATATTTGAGTCATTAGTTATCTATGGTTTAACCTGGAAGATTTTTCTATGGAATCTACGTTTCTCGCCAATTACGTATGTTTCATTAAGTAACATTTTAATCTGACAAAATATGATAGCTTATAATTTTGTTTTCAAGCAGGAATCGAAAAACAAAATCGACAAAAAAAATAATTTCTTTTCATATTTTTCATGGATTCGGCGATAAAATTGTGGAAATACATTTTTAATACAAAATTAAAATTGATAACGAAGTTATTCTACTGGTTGTGTTCCTAAATATGGCACATGTTTCGCTTCTTTAAGAAGCTTCTTCAGACTAAAAATCCTACTTCTACCCTTCATTTTTTTAGTTGAAAATTAGAACGTTTACCTTAGAAATAAATAACCTTACCATATAGTACCTAAAGATTCCTCTTAAAGAAGCAAAACACGTGTCACATTTAGTAATACAGCCAGTGCAATAACTAAGTTGTCAATTTTAATTTTGTATTAATTTCTTTTCAGTTTTGTCAGAAATAAAATGAATGTGTAATAATTAATCCGCTGACTACTAACGTCTCAGCTGTTGAGACGGCAGATTTCAGTCTGTTGATAGCCGACACTCAAAGTGTTAACAGTGTTAAAACTTTTTTCTACAAGTCAACTATTTTATTAAGGTATAACCTGATTTGTCCTCCATAAATTTAGTTAATACCAACACAACTGAATTATTTTTTTAAATATTTGGTATTGGAATATCCTTTAAACTAGTGTTATCCAACCGGTGGTTCGCGGCCCAGTGCCGGGCCGCGAACAGTTACGCCAAATTTCAAGAAATTCGCCATGCAAAAATATTAAATATAGGATTTTTTTCGCCTGCACGTTTACTTGCATTTTTAGTTATTGTTAAATTATGATAATTGGAAGCATGATGCAACACGATGGTCGCTGGTTTTCTCAGAATCAAGAGTCGTAAATCTTCCCAAGTACACTCAGGCAGAACGGAAATATTTGCTCTTGTATAGTGAACCCAGATGCAAAACTCTACTTAAATATTTTTCTAAGAATTTCTTATGTATATTTGTTAGTTATAGTTATGTTCATCTATCACAATATAAGATTACAAAAATATTACATAAAAATCCATTTTTATTTCAGTATTAGTGGTCCGCAGGTGTAAAAAGCGTTAGGCAACACTGCTTTAAACAACACAGCAGGGAACGAGTTAACTTTAAAAAAATAGACAAATAATCAGTAATTATTTAGCTTCGTATCTTTGGATTTAAGTAAAATCAGTTTTAGTATTGTTATTTTGCCTGGGTTCATTGAGTGTAGCGCAGGCCACTTACGCCGCTTAATACCGACGCCCAAATAAACGCGGCGTCCCGAATGCACCGGCGTCGATGACGTCACGTACACCGTACATTCACGTATAAATGCGGCCGGCCACGTAGAAGCGATCCTACGTTTCAAAGCAGTTTGGCTGAAGGATCGCTCTGACCGGAAGGCATCCCACTTATTCCGATTCAGATTTCCGCCATTCGTGCATTCCGCCTTTACTGTTGCACTGAAATGTATTTTGCAAATAGAGCCACAGTAAAATGTATACGTAAACAGTCAAACAGCGTATCTGATTCTGCTCGTAATCGAAGCTCGTCTGAATGAATGCATTCCCGAGATGTCTAGAAATACAAAAATAATATATGTGTATATAAAATATTTTGATCAACAAATTTTTAAGTAGAGGAAAATGATTTTTTCTGAGTTCTAATTAGTCTTTAGATAAACCAGAACGGACTATAATCAATTGATATTTTATGGTGGGTTCTAATGGACGTATCTCAACAGCCTTTTCTCTGAGAACTGCTTGTTACTCAGTTGCTCAACCTCTCTTTTTTTCGAGAGTAGGGATAGAAAGAAAAGACTAGGACAGGACTAGTGGTTAGCTGATTACTCTCGCTACGCCTCGTGAGAATCGGATGGGTGGGAGGGGGTATTTAAGACACCACAAACACTCAGGCTACGAACAGAAATCCATAAATCGATTGAAAGATCAATTTATGAAAACCGTCCACACCGGGAATTGAGCCCGTGACATCCCGTGAAAATGACATTACTCATGAAATCGTCGTGACAAAAGATATAAGACCATAACTTTATTTATTAATGATAAGTTTTATTTAATTTGAAAAATTTAAATTGTTGAAATCTTCTACATTTCCATGTATTTTGTGACTCATGACCCTGACTTCGCCTTTCGGCATCCTCAGGCATTTGAGCACACAAATGAAATCTTAAATTAAGTTTTATTTAGTTATGAGAGGTAAAACAATGTTTTTATTTCACGCCTGACACAGCTGATTGCATGTCTATGAAATAAAATGAGTTATCATTCCAACTTATTCTTACATAAAATATTTAGAATATAAAATTTACTTCCATCCTTTATCTTCTGTCGATGGTATTGGATTTTTTCTAACTGAATTAAAAATATAATGACTGTTTGGAAAGTGAAATATTTGGGAAAAATTAATAAAAACAGTCCATAAAGCGCTTTAAATAAACTGCATCTCTTAATGCAGTACAAGTGCATACGAATGCAACAAACTAGCTCGTTGACCTGCCACCTATTGGATGGAAGCCAAATAAAACTTTCATTCAGGTAAGCCAAAATAAAACAGTCCATATAAAATATGAACGATGAAGTAATCGCCAAATCTTAATAAAATATTTTCCTTTATCAAATTTGGATTATTGAGATTTTGTACACTTACATGTATTTTGTCACTAACGACCCGGGTTTCAACCTTCGGCATCTTCAGGCATTCGAGCGCACGAATGGACTCGAACTGACAGACAGTAAACAGTGTCTAACGTTTATATAGAAGATACAAATGCGACAAATCGACTGCGAAGATACAATTCCTTGCCAATTCTGAACGAACAGCTGAACCTCCCAAACTCTCCATTACTGTATCCTATACGTCGAAACACCTAACAGTTCGAGTCCATTCGTGCGCTCGAATGCCTGACGATGCCGAAGGGCGAAACCCGGGTTGTTAGTGACAAAATACATGGAAGTGTACAAAATCTCATTAATCCAAATTTGATATTGAAGTTCCATCAAGCACCCTCAGTCGATGTCTTAAATAATGTCTTAAATTTTCCTTTATATTGTTTTGGGTATGAACAAAATTTCCAAAAATACATATTGATAATTTTCGGAAACTTGTCTAGAAGAAAAGTTGTAAAATATTAAGAGTTAAGTTATAAAATGTTAAAGGCATCGTGTTAAACTATGGAAGCACATCAATAAATTATTGATTGATAGTAAACTTAATTAATAATGAAACGATAGCTTGACGAATAACATTTTTTTAAATAATTATCTTTTAGTTTTTAATTTAACTTTCCATTGCTGAGCAATGTTATGCTTACCATCAAGGTGCCTATGTTCTTACCTTTGTTCCGAAAAGATCGCTCAAATTAGTAACACTATCCTCAAAATTGTTATCAGAATTAAATTTGTTAATAGCAAGTCTTTATTATACATTGATTTCACCTCTGCAGAAGATTCAAAATTCTTTCAAATTATTATTTTTTTCCTTGGATTCTGCGTATTCTTAATTCATTTCGATATACTATATAAATTAATAAATGTCAGCAAGTGGAACAAGAATTTATTGATTGGGAAAGCCAGGTTGAAAGAGGGCGAACTACTGGTTATCAGCATCCGGGATAGACGGGAGGATCTCAAGTACAAACCCCACTTTGGTCTGGTTAATATCTTTTATCAGATGCAGTGGTTTACAATAATACAAAATGGAGTTTACATTTATATTTCACGATACATATAAATTACGTCTTGCAAATGTTAATCGATGTCTGTTTTGGAGCCCTTAAAGGCCTGGGGTTCCTTCGACAAGATTGGGTCGTGTCATGATTTTATTTTCACATCATGACATTAATTAGCAATTGAATATAGCTGAAGTGAAAAGAGTGATCATGCATGTCGATCGTCCAGTTCATTACTCTCACATTTCCAAATAACCCATATTGAGATAATGGAAAAGCAATATTCAAATGGTCAATATAAATCAAATATTATTGATTTGTACCCAAGTTTTATACATTTATAAATTGGTGCTTAACAATTAGGTACTTATATAATATGTTGAAATATATGTATGTATGTATGTTGAACTATCTTTTTGCTTACACAGAAATATTGACATTTTTTTTGATTCTTTGGAAGGTTATCTGCCTCAACATTTTTTTGTTGGCATTTTTGAATTATACGATTACTGAATTAGATAGAGCGCAAAATTTAACATGTTACTGCATATTTAACGCACATTTGTAGCGGCCACATTTGTTTTAAAAACAAATAAGGCCGCATTTAAGAAACACACATAAAAACGTATGTAAATTATTTTGTAAATTTAGGAAATCAGTGAAATTTATTTATTTACGTATTTTTTTATTTCAGTGAAAAGGCCGCATTCGAGATCATACTAGGCCGCAGGTTCACCAACCCTTAACTGGAAGATCGATGTATATAATAAAAATACATTCATTGATCGAAAGTAGATAACAGTATTATTTCAGAGTTAGTTAGACTAACTATTAGCGTAGTTATTAAATAAATATAGAAGAAAATAAATTTAAGTATAAATTCATTTTAATAGGATAAAATAACAAAGTATTTAGTTTTACAAAATTTTTATTAGGTAATTGATAGCTATTTCGGCTTTACTCCATCGTCATAACTAGTAATAGTAGGTCAGAACAGATAGTTCAGACGATGGCGTAAAGCCTAAATAGCTATCAACCACTTAATAAAATTTTTGTAAAATTAAATACTTTGTTATTTTATCCTATTATAATCGAGTTCTACCAAGTAAATGCCAATTCAATCAATACATATTCATTTTGTTTATTAAAATAATAAATGGTTAAAGACCATCATATAAATATAATAAGATTGCTAGTCCTGGATATAAATACCACAGGACGAAATAAAATGCACATACTGAGCCACAGTAGCAGAAAGTTCCTTATACATATTTTAAAAGTTACTAAAGTGACGATAGAAAAGAAAAGATGAAATGAAGATTAAATGTGTTCAAAACATAAAGCAATACGAAATAAATAAACGAATGTCAAATAAAGACAAACTTTTTGAATTTTCAACATTGATCATTTTTCTATAATCCAATAGATTTTTTGCGGTATGAAAAGTGCCAGCGCTGCTCAAAATCCAATAATTCAAAACAAAAAGGAGACGGAGCAAGTAAGTTAAGAAAGAGTACGTAATGTGGGGAAGGAGTAAGTGAATGTGACACGGATTGAAACGTGGGGAGCAAAACAAAATAAAACAAAACAAAAGTCGGAGATTTTCGGAAAGTTTTCGGTCCCGCCAAAAGAAAAGTTATCAGACGCGGGGAATTCTACATACCCGAAAGTTTTTAATGTGCAGATTGACCCGAGAGAATAATAATTACCAATATTATGTTTTAATTGCACATACATTAACATATCGACTGTGGAAAGGAAAAAGGACTTAACCCAAACACAAAAAATATTCTATATGGTCCAAAGAAAACGTGTATACATTTTGGGTATCGAAAAAAATAGTCCTTTTGCCTGTCTACATTCGATATAATATATATTTATCGGGCGCGTTCCGTGGTTTATTCTTTTTCTCGTTCAATCACATGTAAAGTGAAGGATGCAAGCGAGATGCAAGGGCATGCTCTTATATCCTACTTGCTCATACAGAAATGAGGTTGTGCGATAGAAATAGAGATAAGTCCACCGTATAGTGTAATAGCACGTTTTGTGTGAGTTATACAAAATATTTTTTGATGTGGGTTACGTCCTTTCCCTTTCCACAGTCGATATTTAAATTAAGTAAATGATCAAAGAGAAAAAACAGCATATTGCCTCTTAATAGAGGTATCTCACCGGAAGTTTTCTGGTATAACTCGTAATCTATTAATAAAATACATACAGTACATTATGAGATATATATGAAAACTGGTATAACCGTACCCGTGATAGATGACGGTATTGAAATTGAAATACTGAATGTCTAAAGTAACTAGTACGTCGGAAATGTGTGTCCATTGTATAAAATTTCATTTTATCATACACCGCGAACCGCGATCGCTTAGGTCATGAGAAAATTTCATACCTACATGTGTTATGTGATAATAATAAAAAGCGTCTATAGAGTGGTCTGAACTATTATATATAAGATGAATATTATGGAAACATCTCCCAAACAATTCATATATTTTTAAATGTAACATTGTTTCTTTTAGTTGTCTGGTTGATTTTTTCGGCAAAAGAATATATTTTCATTGCACTATAACTGTATAGTGGTGAACAAACATAGTTATCCAATTATTTGACACCGCCCCGTACTTATGGGGCGGACAGGGTCTTCAAAACCAATCTGCAGACTCCTCCAGACAGAAAAATGTAATACCCCTCCTGAGGCGTTTAAGAGTGGTGTCGTATTTGTTTGGTTGCTGTTGTTGGTTTGCAGTTTGAAGTGGGGGAAGGGCCTGCGACCCTGCCAGCGTCAGTGGGGCTCGACCTTTCCCGGAGGAGAGCCGTCGTCGGCCGGCGAAGCGGCGGTTCTAGTAACACCACTAACAGATTTTAATTTAAAGTGTGTAAATCTGTTGTGTAACTGTCTTAACTAACTGAAACTAATTGCAAATAAACGAGAAGAGTATACGGATAAACGACCGGGGTTTTAATGGAAGACGAAGGAGCCGTTGTTTTGTCCTTTGTTTGTCCTTGTCCCAGGACGCGGGCCTTGAAATGTGTTGAAGCCCGCACCCCGGTTCTCCCCGCTCTCCACCTTCCTCCATCGAGCGGCGAGACAGATGTTGTTGTTTCGTGTTTACCTACTCTCTCATATTCTTCATTAATATAATTTAAGTAATTTAAGACATCGACTGAGGGTGCTTGATGGAATTTCAATATCAAATTTGGATTATTGAGATTTTGTACACTTCCATGTATTGTCACTACTATTCTTCATTAGTTTTTCCATTTAAGATATGTGATACACAAGATTGCCCTAAAAGTTCAATTAACCCAGTCATTTAATTCCCTTAACCTTATAAAGCTGTTGTTTTATGATATAAAGCAAAAACCCAACGCCAGATAACGAAGAATAAGAAAAAAGTTTCGTCACAGCACATTTAAAGCGCACTGTAGTCCAGTAAATAGCCAGCGACTTATTTCCGGCGTCGCGGCGCTTCGGAAAATCCGACGCTCGTCCTTTTTACGTGCCGCCCTTTTAATTGAGCCAATAAATCTATGGAGTCGCTTCTATTAACGCTTCGATCTCTTACTTTCCTTCTCCGTTCACTATTTTCTACTCTTTAACTGAATTCTAAATCTTTCGCACATGAACCTGTTTATTTGCTATTTTATCCGTAAATAATTTGATCATGGCAAATGTGCTTTTTTTACCAACCATGCTTTTAAGTCTTTCGTCTTCTTGGCAAGCTATTGCTTTTTTCATGATTACATTTTCTAATTGATTTTAAATTATTTGTTTTTCTTTGAAATCTTCAACGCATTACGCGAGTATTTCAAATGTTAAATGTGATGTCAATAATTTTTAAAATAAAACACAATTTGTTTGCACACTCATATCAGGACCGGTTTTGCTCATCACGAGCATTATCAACTAATAAAAATGAAATAATATCAGTGCTACTTATATAAACTTGAATGTTAACAATTATATGGTACATAAAACAGTTGGTTTAAGAACTATGACAAGAATTTACAGGTAATCAAAGGAATTATACATAAACGAAATTAAATATTCTACAATTCAAACGTTAAAGACCTCTTACAAATCAATAAATACTAATCTTAAATAAAAAATAAAGCCATATTAAATTGTTCATTAATTTCTTTTAAAAATATCCCGATCTGTTATTTTGTTTAATAAATATTTACGCATTAGTTAAAAGTCATTATTAAAGAACCAACTGTTTTATATAGCATTCATTATATATAGAAATAGCCTAGTTACTATTTTATTTTTATCAGTTGATAATGATCGTGATGAGCACAACCGGTCCCGATTATTATAGACATGTGAAAGCAATACAAATAAATTGTGTTTTATTTTAAAAATAAAATGAAGTGGTTAAGAATTGTTCACTAATGATAGTGAAAATAATGGTAACCGCACAATGTCAGACAGACTGAATGAAAGCAAAATAGGCATAAAAACTTGATTTATGATCAAAATTGAACTTGAATTGTTGAGATTTTGTACATTTCCATTTATTTTGTCACTAACGACCCAGGTTTTGCTTTTCGGCATCTTAAGGCATTCAAGTATTCGAGACACGAATGGACTCGAATAGACAGACAGTAAATAGTGTCAACGTTTATATATAAGATGAAAATACGACAAAATATTATTATCAAAATATTAGGACCCACACTGATACCCAGAGTCAATCCAAAAAAATCAGTAAAAAACCTTTATCTTTGTTCAAAAAATAAACGCATTAACAAAGTAACGATTGCCAATGGCCAACTAATGGTAAAATTACCAGTCATGTGATGGAAATGTAGAAGATTTCAACAATTCAAATTTGATATTGAAATTCTATCGAGCACCCTCAGTCGATGTGTTAAATTATATACAACATTGAATTGCTCATTTTTTTTACACTTTCATATGTTTTGTCACTAATGCTAGTTCATTCATGCACTTGAATGCTTAAAAATGCCGAACGGCAAAGCCCAGGTCGTCTGGTACAAAGCAGCCAAGTCTTGGATAACGACTGTTTGCAATCACTTAACACTTTTGTGCTTCGGAGTAAACACAGTAAGGGCTATAAAACTTTTGAGTTTGAAGCAGATACAACATATAGAGATTCGGATAGTGCATATAGTATGTGCCATCTGTAGATAAAGTATTTTTTACGTTGTCATTACAAAAATAAGTATTGACATGTTTTTCTTTGTGAAAATATGTAACGAAAGAATATATCTTCCATGTAACTTTATCTAAATGAAAAACGATTAAAGTTTCCCGAAGAATATCCAGAATAGCATCAATTATAAAAAGAAAAACAAGAGTAAGCTTGCGAGTAAAGTATGCGCGAGTTTAACGATTGAAAACTTTCTCGATTTCTCTCCTATTTGGTTCATTCCCTCTTTGTTCAATATTCCTACCCCAATACACGGTAACCACGCTTCAAATTAGTCTCAAATATACCGCAAAGTAAGTATCTAAAGTCTTATATAGCAATAATTGATAATCGAAATGTTTTTGTTATTCATTATTCTGTCGTTTATAAGTTACAATCAGTTATTTGACTATTTACGTGCTCAGCCGCCGAACACGATTTATCCTCTCACGCCAAAAATGTCAAGAATAAATTAGCTAGTGATAACACATGAAGATAGAATTTCACAATGATAAAATTACAATATAGTGCAATTTTGTTAGATTTTTCACTCATTTGCAGATTATTGGATTATGCGAATATATACGGGGTTAGTGTGTGGGGTCCAACAAGCAAATAGGTTAATAACGGAAGTGGCTTTAGTTTTAATAATAAATACGCTTAGCCCAGAAAAAAAAATAATTGCTCTCTTAGTGTTGAAGATCAATAATTTTTCTTAGTTTAAAATAGCTAAATCTCTACTATATAACACAAAATGCATGTAGAAATCTGTATGTTTGTATGTCTGTTGGTCACAACAACTCCTCCCAAACGGCGTACACTAGCTACTGAAATTTTCACACGTCATTCTGCCTGCAGTTGTTAGTTCAACTGCGCTATTTTCAACTCTCAACATTAAACTTTTATCCTAAAACTGAAAACGCGATATTTTGGACGTTTCAATGCGGGATGAACAAAGTAATAATAATAGTCGCTTAGCAACAGCTCAATATTGATATATTCTGCAAGTGACAGTTGAGATGCAACTTGGGGTGCAACTGGAATCGTCACCGAGAATAGGCGTATGGCCGTATGTTTAATCTGTGGCGCTGCAGAAGGGATTATTAAATGCAGATCAACAAGCTGTCTATCGAGAAGTTCGGTGGCGCCGTAACAAAAGTGCAGGTGGCAAAATTGTCATCTTTTATTATAGCTGGTTTCAATTTTTAACAAAAGAGGTACAGTTGACTGTGATATTTTCAAATTTCAACATTAGCTAGGCAACGTCTAAATTTAATAACCTAATATAAGCGTTCACCATCTTGAACGAAGCCGGGTAAAAATTACTAGTAAGTTTATAAAAATAAAACGTAATTTTTCGTTAATTTGATAATTTTATACAATGATCAGGATCGTTTTCGCCCGTCCTGAGTATTTTCAATTGAACAGGTTCTGAAAATAATTGGCATTATAGCTGTCAGCCGATATGCCGAATATTTTGAAATTTGGAAAATCATACGAGATAAACTCGATTATCTTGACCAGTTTCGCTCATCGCTAGCATTGTTAACTGATCAATTGAGGAAAAAGTAGTTATAGTCGAAACGCTTATATTGTAAACCTCATAAGATGTGCTCCAGATTGGGAGCGGGTATGGCTTAAAAAATACGTGTATTTATAAATCAAATTTCAATCTCAAACAAGTAGAACAATGGTCACTGTATCTGCAGTGTACGCTTTTTGCCACAACAAGCCCAGCTTATGTTGAATTTTATGAATAAGAGGTCTGCGCCGGCAGAAATTTTATAAAATTATCCGAACCCTACCCGAGTCTCTATATCGCACTTGTTACCCGAATCCGACGCACAGCCCAACTCATTTTCATTCATTTTAAACGATTATTTACATTTTTTTTTAAAGATTCAATTGTCAACCATCTAAAACCACTGGGAAGTAATTATTTATATTTATTTATACACATATTAGAATACATTTTCAAAAGTTGTAAGAGAGTTAGAGCATATGGCTTCCTAATGAAGGTATCGCAACAGAAGTTTTCTATGAGAACTACTTGTTACTCAATTGCTCGAACTCTTTTTTTTTTCAAAGAGATTAGGGATATAACGATAGGGATAGGACAGGATTAGTGGTGAGCTAATCTTTATTGCTACTCCCCGTTTTTGAGGATCGGATCGGTTTTTGTATTTTTATAGTTCACCATTGCATCGGGTAGGAGGGAGTTTCAGACATCAGAAACATTCATGTTCCATAAATCGATTGAAAGATCAATTTATGAAACTGTCCGGACCGGGACATGAACCCGAAAAATCCTGAAAAAAATAAGCTTCAATTAGCTCACACAATGCAACTAGTTTCGTAGCTTCATCTTCCTGAAGAAAAATTATGATGACGTCATACTTTTCAAAAAATAGATGTTATTCTTTCCATCTCTCCAACGATATTCATAACAAATGTGAAATAAATTATTAAAGTGTTGTTATGAATACTATTGCCGAATGGATTACTGAGTCATGACCCAAACATGACCTGACATATGTTTCTGAGAGTTACATTACTTACCCAGGTCCGGCCCAACCGGTAATTTGAATTGTCTTTACCCACCCAAACACGGTACACGGGTCGGGCCGGTTAAAGGTCCCTGCAGATCTCTAGATTATGAATACTTCGAATCGAAGAAGCATTAAGGGTTGATATTTATTGAAATTAGCATAAAAGTCAGTCTGCATGTACATAAATATCTCTCCCTCTGTTTTGACTGTACGTTCAGATGAATGAAATTTACAAAATAGACCGAAATGGGAAAATTTGTTGGATCTTGCTAAACTTTGTTGCACTGAATTGCTCGTAATTATAGCTTCCCGTTATTGGAGCTATTATCTACAATTTATGATACGACCTTAATTTAAAACGATGTCCTTTTAGTTAGTTTGTAATTTTTAATTTCGTTGTTTTAATGAAATCAATTATGTCAATTGGTGTGGTCTGTCGGTATACAATAAAAATATTTAACACAGTTTGTTCAATATAGAAACTGAAAATGGATCAGTACAAAATAAGATCATTATAAGTAGTAGAGAGTAATAAGCGATATTTTAAAAAATATAATACCTTACGACAAATAATCGACAGTTAGATTAAACCACAGAGCTAAATAATCATTTTAAATAAGGGTGGAGAACTTTCATGAAATATATCCGAATTCATTAGCATGTTATGCAATAATAAGACCACATTTAAAAGACGTAAATTAGATATACATAAAAAATGTATGTACAATATTTTGTAAATAAAACAGAACAACGAAATTAAATAAAAATGGATTCATTCAAGAGCGCGCAGGCTTCCCATCGCTGCTATAAATTTTTATAATATTGTATCATTCAAATATATTGGTATAGTTTTATTTTGAATATATGAATTGACGGAGACGATAAAAATATGAATGCATCAGATGTTCCCCATCGCTGCTACATTTACCAGTATCTTGAAAAATTTTGGTATTGGACCTGAAAAATTATTTGTTAGACATTTGCTTAGACTCTAGAGAGAGGTGAAAATTGTCAGCAACGACTCTGTATATTGTTTTTGCTTAATGATATTGAATTTCCATCAAGCACCCTCAGTCGATATCTTAAAATTATTAATATATTTTTTCCATGTCTGATCCCAATGTGGAGCATATGGTTTCCTAATGGAGGTATCTTATCAGAATTTCGCTATAAGAGCTGCTTGTTACTCAGTTGCTCAACCTCGGTTTTTTTGAAGTGAGTAGGGATAGAAGGATAGGGCTAGGACAGGACTAGTGGTTAGCTAATCGCTCTAGCTACGCGCCGTGAGGATTGGATGGGAGGGAGGGAGGACTCAAACTACGAACAGAAATCCATAAATCGATTGAAAAATCAATTGGAAATTGAACCCGAGACATCCTTAACCGTAGCCATCGACGCTACCAACTGCGCCACGGACGCCGACAAATTATTATTAATATATACCTCTTAAATTAATTTTTCTTGTACCAGAATTTCTATATTAATATTTCTATTATACATATATATATCTATATTACTATAACTAATAATAATATTTTTTGTTCTCTTTTCTATTTTCCATTTACTAAATTTATAAAAATGTTTATATTATTATTATTGTACTGTATAAACGCATAGCGCATTGGCGT
Source organism: Himalopsyche phryganea (assembly GCA_022494535.1). Taxonomy (NCBI): domain Eukaryota; kingdom Metazoa; phylum Arthropoda; class Insecta; order Trichoptera; family Rhyacophilidae; genus Himalopsyche; species Himalopsyche phryganea. The sequence continues at coordinate 2,106,962 of JAGVSL010000047.1, forward strand.
CAGCTGCAGTGCCATTTATTTTATTTTTTAATTTACAAATAAATAAATTACGTAATATATATATATCAATATATAAAACTAACTTATTGGTGCGGTTCAAAAACATAAATTCCCATCACACCAAAAAGCAGTGCATTTTACCAGACACTAGGGAAAATGAAAACATTGCGGATTGCCAAAGCACCTGTTCTAAGCTATGCATTTGTGGTTTGCATGGTGATTAGTTACTTGTGTGTTTAGAACCGCACACGTGTTCACAGCTGACTGCAATTTGTTAACTGGTCAACCAGTGTAATAATGTTGTGGGGAAGTCCACTGAAAATGCAATTCGCGTGCAATATTAAAGTACCAGATTTTAACGCAATAGAGTTCAAACTCTTATTGTTTATTTAACCGCACTATAAGTAGTCAATTTGATCTCATTTGGATGTAATATTTTGGTATACAATCAGACGCGACTAGGATTTCAATCGAATATTCCAATATCGAGGGTATACATTATACATACAGGACACATTAAGTCAGTTTTTGGCTGATTTCTGTTTTAAATGTCAAAATGTATACAATTGAACGCTTGACGTAATAATAGAACGCATGAAGTCATAGATACAATGGCTTTTAAAACAAAAGTATTAAGCAGAGCTGTAGGGTTGTTAAAAAAAAGCGGGACTCCGACTCTAACACCGACATTTCCCAACGACCCGACTCCGACTCAGATTACACCGAAAAAAAGTCTAATTTTGTCAAGGTTTTGTCCTACCTTTCCTATTCATGTGTAGTTGGTCTTCAAATTAAACACGAACCAACCAATCCGGCAATAGCCAAATATATGTGTTTTGCGGGACAAGATGTTATAGGCACAAATAAAAATGAAACAAGTACCTACATTAATTCACGCAGGAATGCAAAAATGCACTTTATAGAAAAAGTAGTCTGAGCCGTTCGTTTTTTTACAACTCCGTCTCCGGCCAAAACAGCGTGACTCCACGACCCCGACTCCACAGCCCTGGTATTAAGTCATATTGTTTTTATTTTATTTTGGCAGAAAGTATGATATGACTATTATAACTCATCGATACGAAATTGTATTTTAAAAAATAAAACAAAATTCATTTGTACTACTTCCACATATTTATAATGATCAGGACCGGTTTCGCTCATCACGAGCATTATCAACTGATAAAAATACAAACATAACAGGCTTATTTATATAAAATTGAGTGTAAAAATGAAGGCATATAAAACTAATGGTTCATGAACTAAGACAAGAAAATACTGATTAGCAAACAAATTATACATAAATCAAATATAAGAGTCTACAATTAAAATGTTATGGACCTCTTACAAATCAATAAATACTAATCTGAAATCAAAAATATAGCTATATTAAAAGTCCATTTAGCTTAGCAAAAATTATTAATGACATTACTAATGCAATACCTGGCCCGTGAAACCGGTCCTGGTCATTATAAATATGTGGAAGTAGTACAAATGAATTGTGTTTTATTTTTTAAAATATAATGTCTTTCCACCATGAATTGACAGTTAACACCTTAAAAGTGATACCAAATTGTATAAATTGTTTGCCGAAAAGATTATTCTTTACAATGTAGAAAGAAATCTGTTTAGATCACAAAAAATCATTGTACAATGGAGAAAGAGGTCGCAATACAAATCGCAGTTCTTGTTCCGGGTCAGAGTAAAAAAAACTTGAAAAATACTGTTTACTCGGGTGGCGATGTATTGCAAAAGTTTTAATCTAATAATATAAAGTTCATGCTTAATTAAATCGTTGTAAAGAGATTTAAGGTTAATTAACGCACTGACGTACGGTCCAAGTATCCTTACTTGACCTCCTTTTGTATTTAAGGAGTAATAAATATTTGGTGTTTAATTTGGAGAGATTACATCTTGGCAGATTTTCTTGCTTCCTTATGCATTTAAAGCACAGTTTTAATGTTAAATATTTAGTTATAGCCATAAACTAGGTCGAGAGTTGCGTGTTTAAATAAATTCATTTATGTACAATTATTAGCTGAAATCAATAGTGGATAATGTGAGAAAAGAAAAATTGTAGACCTTGTGTTGATTAGGCTTAATCCATTGACACTTGATTTATTTAATAGAATGAAATATTGTACAAGACAGAAAAGTTGGCTTCTGTAGTGTAGTGTTAAGAGATGTAAACTAGCAATCAAATAAGAGGCGTTTAAGTCCTGGAGAGTCTATATCAAATTTAGATGTTTTCAATCTAATATTCACGATCTTGAGCACGGGTATTTGTGATGGTTTTTCTTCTCGAGTTGACTATGAAATTCCCATGGAGAGGATCTAGTGTGATTTAGAATAAGTATTTTGATTTTGTTGTAATTTTTTTAGCCACATCCGCTCCCGATGCGGAGCATGTGACTTCGTAATGGAGATATCTAAACAAGTTTTTCTAAGAGAACTGATTGTTACCCAACCTCTCTTTTTTTGAAGAGAGTAGGGATTGACGGATATGTCTAGGACAGGACTGGTAGTGAGCTAATAGCTCTCGCTACATCAGAAACATCCATAAATCGATTGAAAAATTCTTTATTGACATTTTATGTGTTAATGATATTTGTAAATAGTTTGTAAAGAAATTGAATGAAATCAGGAGCTATTAGAGCAGAAAAAAAACTTGCTAACTAATAGCTTTTTCAGGGCTCTATCTTTACTCTCTCCGAAGAGAAAGTTTTAGTGGAAAACTTACAACCAGTTTTCATAAAAAAATGTTGAGATGATCTATTATGGGTATACAGTTTTTTGGTTTTAACAGAAAAACATTCAAATTTAATATACACCTAGCCGGAAATTGATCACAGACCCACCTTATCACAAAGGAAAAGCTCTTACCACTAGACTACAGAGGCCGATAATATATTATATCTATTTGGTAAATTATATAAATATACAGAATTTATTTTTTGTTTCTCTTTTTAAAAATGAATACATTTTCAACATTCTGATAAAAATGCTTTACTTATAAAATGAGCACGCAAGTGAATTTCAGGTAAATAATTTATATTCTTGTTAATTAATATACACAAAAAAGTAAAAAAAAATGTATGTAAATGAATATATTGTGATGACCTATGACAAAACAACTCTCATTCAATCCTCCATTTCTGTATAAAAAGAAAAGCACATTATTAAGATAGCATCGGACGGGTTTTTTGTGTATTAAAAGTTCGTATGATATTATAATGGAATATGACAATAAGCCAGCATTTTCATTCTACCATCAAATTAGAAACACGCTGGTAAACAGCGAGAATTGACGGTAATATTTCGCATAACGAGAGTGGTAAATGATTTTGTGATTATTTTTTCCATTACGAAAAACACGAGTCGATCTCTATATACTCAAAGCCACGCTACGAAGTTTCTTCAATATCTATCCATTCTCATTTAAATGTTAATACGGAAAATTAACTTCAATTTTCTTTTTCCGGTTTTTCCTGAAAGGAAAAGTTTCGTCTCTGAGAATTAGGTCATTTTGTTATCATGTTTTCCCACTGCCGAAAATGCGTCTAGTATATTTTGGAGTTTTCCTATCCGATCTTATACACGTTTTCATATATGATTCAGGCAGGTCCGTGGTCGACCGGTCAACATCGAAGGCTTCCGTTGCGTTACTCACGGGATCGAGCCGCACTACGACAGTTTCATAAGTAAGAATTTATGAAATTTTGTTCTTAAAGTTATGGATGTCTGTGTTGTCCAGAATACCTACCCCCCAATCATTAAAACGGGGCGCAGCCCGAGCGATTTGCTATCTTTCTGAAAAAGAGAGGTTGAGCAACTGCGTACAAACAGTTCTCATAGAAAAAAACATTTAAATTTTATGGTTTTTTTATGTTTTTTAGTAACATTCAGTTTATCTTTATTGTCAATAAATATTTTTTTGCAAATAATTATTCGGTTATTAACTTAATATATAAACTGCTAATTTACGTAATAAATATAAATCGATTTCTGTTCGTAGTCTGTGTTTGTGATGTCTAAAACTCTCTCCTCACCCACCCATCCGATCCTCACGGGGCGTAGCGAGAGCGATTAGCTAACCACTAGTCCTGTTCTAGCCCTATCCTTCTATCCCTACTCTCTTCGAAAAAAGAGAAGTTGAGCGACAAGCAGTTTTCATAGAAAAATTCTATTAAGATATATCCATTAGGCGACCATATGCTCCACATTGGGAGCGGACATGGATAAAAAGGAATTATTTATAAGAGACGTCGGTTAATATTTATTTTGACAATACGTACATAAGGTAAGTCAGATTAGGTCGACTAAATATAGCAGCTTATTTATTTTATTTACTGACTTAACACTGACTGCCTCGTGTTAATTACTGATCGAATAATTTATTGTATGTACTGAGCAGTTCGATAAATAACATTAGTATTTTAGAATTAATTGATTAAAATAAGAAACAGACAAAACCAGGAGATAATTTTCATGTCGGAAAGCCGGGTTCAAGAATTTTCAATTAGGTATATGTAATTCAAGATGTGGGAAAATTATTTTTTGTTGAAATGAAAACAATTGAATAAAAAAAAATGGTTACATTCAAATGGTTACAGTTGAGGACGTAGTAAGACGTAGGTTTTCCACCGATAGATTAAATAAATACTAGTCAATTTTTCCGTTTTTTATAATACAACTTCCATTGGCTTTTTCGAGGAAGAAAAGTCTTCATTCCCCTTTTATCTATGTGCTGTATAGAATTATTGTTTATTACCTATTTTACATATTATTAATTGTTATTAACATGTTCCCGTTAATTCTCCAATTTTTTTAATGAATACTTTTAGAAGCACTATATTTTTCTCACATAATTGATTGTTAATATAGTTAAATTTTTGATTGAAGATTAGTAGTTATTTATTTGCAAAGCTCGTTAACATTTTAATTGTAGAAAATTTCATTGCAATTTATTTATAGTATGAAGGATTTTCTGTTAATTCTTTGACACACCCTAGTTTTTGTTAAGTATAAGTGTCATTAGTGTCCAGAACTGAAATCACCCAGCGGCAACAGCAATAATTCGCAGAATCGGCGGTTTCTTGTTACCAAGCGTTCAATAGCCGCCGGTTACGCCCGATGGACGAGTCCATTTTGACGGAAAGGGGTAGCTCCGACGATGCAGGGAGTTTTTTTAATTGTATTTGTACACAGTCGATTACGATCCGTCGCGCCGGGCAAGTTGCGGCGGAGATGACGATGCGAGTTGTTTGTATTTTGATTTGACTTAATTTAAAATCGTTTGTCGTGCCATTTGTATTATAACTTAAAGTAAATTCAGTTGCTAAGTAAATGTAAATGTAGAATCAATTTTATGTGTTAGGAATTATATATTTGTGTAATGTAAACCACTGCATCTTTGATGGAAAATAAATAAGTTTTGAACCGGATTTGAAATGGTGTTTGTCTGAGATCACAGCCCTTCCAGGACTCTGGATAACCAGCCGTTCGCCTATCTTCGATCCGGGTCTTCTCATCTTGTCATATTTCTTGTATGAATTGTTTTATATACCCTGTCATAAGTCACACTTAATTTCATATAAATACCCTTCAGCTGATAAAGCTCATGATGAGGAAGACCGGTCCTGTTCCTTATGAAAATTTGAAAGTAGTAAAATAAATTGTGTTATATTTTTTAAATATAAAACCATTCCACCAAGAATTGATGATTGATACATTAAAGTAATAAATAACCATGTTAAGATTTTTCCAACACTTGATAATGCTCGCCTTGCAAAAAACCAGTCACGATATTTATTAAAAATGTTGAATTAGTGTCAAACGAATTGTGTTTTATTTTTAAAATATGTTTTTAGACTCAGAATTGACAGTAACTGTTACCATCTTAAAAGTGATATAATACAACACACTATTTAGTTCTGATAAAATGTAAATCAACAATTGTAGTTATACTAATATTGTTTTTTTGAATACCAGGAGATAATCTACAACTGAATACGTGTTGTTTTACAGCCTGTTTTATCACTGCCATTAATTGAAAAATACCTTGGAAGATTTCTTTCGCGCTAAAAAGTGTCGCATTTAAAACACGCTTCGTTCTCTCGAAAAACAGCGTAGAGTTGGTACAAAGTTTCATGTTTTTCAATTTGCCTCTTTGAATTTTATTACACATAAACTTCCGTAAACGTATGAAGAAACGGAGACTAAATAAAAAAGTTTTGCGAATTAGACGAGAAAGGATGTGGAGATGTGGAGACGTGGAGACTATCCGTGATCTCTACCCTCTCCTAAATCCCTATTGAACGCTGAGACACGTCTTCATTCGAATGAATTTGTTTTTACGAAATCACTTAAACGATACTGCTTACGACTTGACTACTTTGTCAATTTCTGAAGTTTTCATTACAAATTAAAGAAGATGGCTAAATATATTAATCATATATTTTTATTTAATTTGAATCGTTCAAATTATGCACACTACCACAAGTTTTACCACTAACGACCCGGTTTCTATCTTTCGGCATCTTCGGTCATTCTACTGCACGGATGAACTCGAACTGACGTATTCAAATATTGTACTGAAACTCCGTCAAACACTGTCAGTCGATATCTCAAATTACAGGATTACTTCAAAGTTATTTGCTTTCATTATTTTCTTTTTACATATGTGGCAAAATTCAAGATGCTGATCACATCCTCTGGGATGTCAAACGTGCAGGAAGAGCTACTCCAGTCGTTTCAACCTGCTGTCAGACTCACAGACCATGCAGACTTGGTAGCTAATAGAGCAAACAAAAGCGCCTTCAGAAAATTTGCGGCGTCATACGATTAGCGGACAGATCAATACAGAACACTATGTCATTTATTAGGCTAAGGACAATGCACACTAAAGTAAAAGGCCACCAAGTTTTGGGAAGCTGCTCCAGAGACAATTCTAGCTTACAACTGGAATAATACCTTTCACGTTGTTTACACCACGGGAATCGTCTGCTAATGCCAGAACGTACGGTCGTGGCGGTTGGTGTCGGGGATTGCAATTATTTCTACTAGGTAAGCATCGAAGATGAAGATAAAAATATGGTATTTGGCAAATTTTGTACGCATTATTATGCAAAATAAATCAAACTTTCTGAGATAAATAATGAGAGGTTTCTTAAATAAATACAATATTTCTCCTTTAATCTGTTAACTATTTATCCTTGGTGGAAAGGTTTTATATTTTAAAAATAAAACAAAATATAATTACAGTATGAAGAATCCATGCAACATTTTTTACAAAAATACAGTCCATCAATGATACTTTATTCAACATAGTAGTGTGCTAAAAGCTTTAGACTTTTATTCAATGTAACATATTTTTAATAAAAAATTAACAGGGTTTATTTAAAATGGAAAATGAATTTCTGAGAGGGATCTTAAAAAACAGAAAGCCAGTATTATTCATGACTTTTTTACAAACACACTCACAGCACAGTATTCATATAAAGAAAAAAAGCTCACTTCTCGTATGTGTATATATTTATGTCCAATAGAAGTAAAGAAAAGTCTTTTTCGTACATTGAAATAATATATTGTAGCGTTTTTAACCTCATATTTAATAATATTACAAAATTCTATTTTTGTAGCAAAACGCAAAACATTTACTGTTTATTCATATAATATTGTCGGTGTTAGTGTATAATATATTATGCAATTTTTTTTAATCATATTATCAATGTTCTATATAAACGATCTGAAATGAACAAAACCTGACCGCTATATGATTGATATTAAACAGATATGTATATAAATAGTGTCAACATGTCACTACTAAAATTCAAATTAAAAAAATATATATATATTTGGAAAATTGTAAAAACAATGTCTAGTGTTGTTGCGTAGTTGAAGGGGATAAGGGCGGTGTTCGGCAACATTTTATAACAGTCACCCCAAACGTCATGCTTTTGTCAAAGAGTAATTTATACTAATTATATTGAATGAGAGAATTGGGAGCTCAATACAAAATCAAAGACACTTATTTTATCGAAGCACATTCAAGTTGGAGTGTACCAATGCACTCATTCTTAATTCCGATGGAGCAGAATAGCGGTAAAGTTTGACAGGCGATAAAAATAATAGCAACATCACCTTCTACTTCAATTTACTGTTTAGTAATGTTATGCGCAACCATTCGCAGCAGGCACTTAAAAATGCCCGCGAGCCCTGAGTTATCAACCACTAGACCACTAGGTTCACATAAATTGTAATACAATACAAATTGAACTGTCTCATGTTTGAAGAAATATTTTTTAAATTTTAGATGTTAAGGTTCTGTTATTAATTTGAAGTTGACTATGTTTTTTTCGTAATGATTATAAGATTTTTGGACTAACTTAACATTTCGCTATTTTAAAGGAGTCAAAACGTTTTAATGTGTTAAAGAAAAACATAAATTTAAACAGCTAGGGATTCCAAATAATCGCCGAAAACAAATACCGAATATTAAAACTTTGGAGTACGGTCAATCTGGGTAACATTAGCCCAGTTCTGATGGTTTTTGTATTCTGATGGTTCGCCATTGCATTTGTGTTTTTTTTTACATAGAAATGAACTAATATCTTAAAATGAAATTTAATTAACATACATAGATGTATTGTTATTATTGATATATAAATATAGACAAAACAAGTTGGGCAAAATCGGGTAACTTTGGCCCATGATACAAATAATCACTGTAATTACTATAAATTCAGTGGTTTTAAAGTCTTGGCAACTTTTCTTTATGCTTTCATATATTCTGTACATAATTGAGATGGGAAAAAATATACAGCATTTGGTTTACAGATTAGTAATACAAATTGGCTAATAATATGGCTAATCCAATTTATTTCAAGAAAAGTTTTCAAATTGTGTTTTATCATTCCAAGCTGACAGTTTACAAATTCAACAATAAAACAAATTATGTTGGACATTAGTTCATATTTTTACCACCAGGTGCTACTCAATACATTTGCTTAGCTAAAAAATATTCATATGGCATTAGTATTATCATGGTATTATAACAGCAGTTTTTTTTCCATGTAGTGGTATTCGAATAAATAATATAATATATCGAATAAGTAATATAATAGTCGGCGTCCATGGCGCAGTTAGTAGCGTCGTTGGCTACGGTTACTGATGTCTCGGGTTCAAATCCTGGAGCGGACGGTTTTCATACATTGATTTTTCAATCGATTTATGGATTTCTGTTCGGTGTCTGAGTGTTTGTGATTTCTAAAACTCCCTGATTAGCTAACCACTAGTAGTGTCCTAGTCTTATCCTTCTATCCCTATTTTATTCGAAAAAAGAGAGGTCGAGAAACCGAGTAACAAGCGGTTCTCATAGAAAAATTCTGTTAAGATACCTCCATTAGTAGACCATATGCTCTACATTGGGAGCGGACATGGAATAAAAATATAATATATGGATTTCATGATGTATATTTCTGGATAGACGTGTTTATTGTTAACACATACTAGTGGCCGGCACATGTCATGTGTTGTGGTCTTTACATAATCAAAATAGATTCTATCAAAATGCAAGGCGAGCCGAATGACACTTTTTAGTTAACCCAGTGTTATAATAGACATTAATATATTTATTAAATATTCGATTATTCGATTATCAAATAGTTGAATGTATTCGAATATTCATGTGGAATCCCTAATCGCAGCCATTGTGTATATAGGAAGCTCACTGGAGCCGGCTTAATTTTAACGACTTTCCCTCTTCAGCAGATATAAAGAAAATGAGTGGAAATATTTAAAGTATTCAGCAAGGAAAATGACAGGTAAGCGAACCGTGTATGAAGCTTTTTGATGGCACTGACATAAAAAAAGTTTTAAGTGATTTACCTAGAAAATCGAGGCATTAACATTTATACCGTAAAAGGCTATAAAAAGAACTTCTTTAATACAAAAAATACATAAAAATAAAATGTTATAAAAACTCACTGCGAGCTTTAAGTTGTTTGCCTGCAAACATTTTGATTGCATCGGAGCTTTTTAATGCTACGGCGGATTGCCGTTCTCGGAAGCATAAAAAACACTTCTTGCCTTCGTTTTATTGAATCAATGATATTCTCTGTCATTATATAATGACAATGAATAGTATAAAATTAGAAAAAAAACATACAAAACTTTTATGCTATCCTGTTACATAAAATAGTACCTATCTGAAGATTAAATATATTATAGTTTGTTAATGAATTTAAATTGTGCACACTGGCAAATTGAGCAGTCGAGTGGCTAATGCTATTGGGCGTTAGTCTGTTCAGTTCCGAACGAACAATTTGATACATTGATTCAAGAATTTATGTTAAAAAGCATGGACGTCTGTGATGTTTATATTCTCTCCCACTTATCCGATACTTAAAACGAGGTGCAAGTAGAGCGATTAGCTTACTATTAGCCTTTAAGTACCTTGATCCCTCTAGCACCAACCAGCTTTTATAAAAATAGCTTCTTTCGAAATAAATACTTTAGTAGTTAATACGCCCCAAATCAGGAACGGACATCTTTAAAAAAACGTACTACTATTGTGATAGCCTTATTTCTGATATAAAGAGAAGAGAGAGAAATCGTTATTTGATGAATCTTTTTAATAGAGTAAGGTGAAGTTTGCATTTAAAACTGTTGCCAACAAATAAAAAAACATTTGGCTTCTAACGGATTGTCTAAAATATTTCCAATAGTCAATTACAAAAGCAGTAGGCATTTGATAAGACTTGTTAAGCATGAATACCCTGCAGTTATTTAAATACTATTATAACCGTACCCGTCATAGATGACGGTATTAAAATTAAACTACTGAATGTCTTTAGTATCTAGTACGTCGGAACTGTGTGTGCATTGCATAGATACACTTTGTTTTATATATTGACTTAAAATTTCATACCTACATGAGATATGTGATAATATTAAAACGTCCACAGAGCGGTCTGGGTTATTATATATAAGATTGCTGTAAGCAATTTCAATATGAATTAATATGAGATGAAACTTATCAAACACATTACTTCTAAAGTTCACTTTTAAGGTGTTATCTGTCAATTCTTGGTGGAGACATTATATTTAAAAAATTAAAACACAATTCATTTGTACTACTTCTACATATTTATAATGATCAGGACCGGTTTCGCTCATAACGAGCATTATCAACTAAACATTATCAGTTGATAATGCTCGTGATGAGCGAAACCGGTCCTGATCATTATACATATGTGGAAGTAGTACAAATGAATTGTGTTTTATTTTTTAAAATACTCCTAAAGTTAATAATAGCCATAAATTACGGCAGCCGATTTTTTCAAAACAGTTAATTTTTAATCCGTGAATTATGTAATGAGAAAATTTTGTATTTTCGATTCATTATGTTTTATAGAACACTTTTGTTTTTCTGTTAGTCCCTATATTTTTTGATCTATTAAATAATACAAATCGTGAAATTTATTCGGGAGATCAATTTGAAAAAGCGATTATTGAGCCCAGCGGGAAGTACCGTAGAGAGTAATCTGTTACATTTATGTATTTAATATAAGGGGCCATGCGTCTCGTATATTTAATTCCGAATCCGGCATGTTTATTGCTTTATTACCTCTGCGTTTCTTCTATTCTCACGCCACTGGTATGTTTTATTCATGCCCTATCTACAAGTGACTATTCCTTACATATCGCCCTTTGAGACAGTGTATAGGGATGCCAAAACAGATATTGAGTGGGCGTAATTTTTTAGAAATTATTTCATTGAGTATAATCATCTATAACAATGTGTCATGGTTTTGAATCCTGGAACGAATACTTTCATACATTTATTTTCGAATTGAGTTATGGATATTTGTATATTTGGATCAGATCCGATTCATAAAATGGTACACTGTGAGAACAGCTATGCTGGTTAACAACCTGGCCACTTCTAAATACGTTTAGTATTTTTATAAAACAGTTTTCGTTCCCAATGTGGAATATATGGCCTAGTAATGAAGGTATCTCAATAGCAGTTTTTCAACAAAAACTGATTATTACTTAGTTGCTCAACATCTATTTTTCGAAGACAGTAGAGATAGAAGGATTGGTCTAGGATCGGATTAGTGGTAAGGTAATTTCTCTAGCTACTCTCCGTTATTAGCATCGGATGAGTGGGAGGGAGTTTTAGACATCACAAACATCCATGCCTACGGAACAAACATCCTTAAATCGATTGAAAAATTAATTTATAAAACTATCCGTACCAGGATTTGAATCCTAGACATCTGTAACTGACGCCAACGACGATGGCCACTGCACCACGGACTCGATTAGTTTAGCGACTAAAAAATTATATTGAGTTCTTATATTTACAACTTCACTTAAGATGGTCTCTTAGGAGTTCTAATGCTCTACATTGTGAGTGGCAGTAAAGAAATTGATTCAGTTAAATCAGGGGTCTCCAAAATTTTAAGCCTAAAAGCCAAGCTGATTCTTCCACTAAGTCCCAAAGGCGAAGACCTAGCTAGCTCATCGTACCAACATACTGCAGTTTTGAATTATGAGCAAATTTTCGTTTTGGAACTAGCCGGCGAGTGAGATATATATGGCGCAGGGCGTGGGGGTGAAGTTTAAAGTTATCATTGCTGGAATTTTATAATAAGACTCTTCGATTCACACAGTTAAATCAGTTGCATACATTTTCTAGTGGCTTTTCTCCGCTTTCGGCACTACTCATCTATGTGAAAAAACATTCTCCAAAATGAAATATATAAAAAATATTTACAGATCCAAATTAATCGATGAGCATTTGAAGTCCAATAATTTCCACAATAAAAACATGTCAATACTATTTTGTATGATTAACTTACACTGTAAATTTTATAATGTAATCAAAATAAACTATGGCGGGCTGAATACCGTGCATGTCCGAGTTGCTATTGCGGTTCGTAGTTTGGAGACTCCCGATTTAAATGATAGTTGTGTCAATGATACCCATAAGAATTGTGACGGTTAAATAATTTTTTAATAAATATCATAATAAGGTATTTTTATAGTTTTAACTGTCAATCCTTAGTGGAAACGCATTAGATTAAAAATTGAGCTTCAAAATTGTTTCAGACCATAGATGTGTTTGTATTCAACCCTGTCTGTTAAATACCATCTCTGTGATTTTTTTGTAAAGCTATTTACTAACAATAACTGAAATAATATAATGGAAAATTTTAGCCGTGAATTAAATAAAATTACCATGTTTTTACTAGTCATAAAAAGGTAAATATCACAAATGTGTTGAATTAGCATTATTTTATGTAACAAAAAACACAGTTTTATATGCTATTAATGCGCATGCCAATAATTAATGTAGTGTACAGTCGTGATAGTAGATTAATAAAACAATCAAAATTGTAAATTTATTCCGTAGAGCTTACGCTACGGATTTGGGCGTCGGTTTAATAGGGTGGATAAAATACTTAAAGCTTTCACAGCACGATGTGCTTTCCAGCAAAATGACGTCAATAAAAATAGCAATATATTAAAAAAACAATAATTATCCAATAAAAATTTAAAAGTTGCCTATGGTCACTTCGATTGGATCTGACGTTTGTATGAAGCACATTTTATAATTTTGTTTTCTTTCACAGTAAGATGTGCTTTACCGCAAAATGACGTAAATAAAAAAAATAATAATTACGCAATACGAGTTTTCTACTAGCGCCTATGAACACTTCATTTGGATTCAAAGTTTTTAAGCAGTGCATCTCATACTTTCATTAATGCAAAAAATTGGTAAGGGACCGACTAATGTCTCAAAGAAAATATTTGGCATTGCAGCTTATAATTTCCAATGTGCCAAAATATTTTGAAAATGTTTTAAATCCTATAGATGACTCACTCGAAATCATCTTGAGGAGAAAATACGTTACATTATGGCAAAAATCTCAAACTCAAATTGAAAAAAATCTAAATTTGATATTGACCTTTCCATGACTGGAGCCCAGACCAAACTGATCGCCAGATATGCAACTTTTATCACATCTTTACGGTATGATGCCTCATAACGGTTCGTTTTTGTAAATTCAGTTATTTGGCGGTGGCTTATTGTTTTATTAAATGGCACTATTTATTTAATACTAGCGAGTACCCGGCATGCTTTGCAATGTCACTCATAGAAATAAAGTGTCTGTTTTTTAATTCTGTTTATTGGAATGCTTTTGGATACTTCAAATTTTTTGTTTTTCCGCCAGGTGCATAGACGAATAAATCAGAAGGTTCTCCTAGATGTCGCTGTTTGTACGTATTTGATTTTTTTTTCAAAAACCTTTACGGGTGTGCTCACAACAATTCACTAAAGCTTCATCGATATCGGATGAATGGTATAGGAACGCATAAGAGAAAAACAAACGTTCATTTATATAGTTAATACCTACTGTAAGTTAATTGTACTATGCCTGTAACCTTCTCGCAAGTGCAAGCAATAACTTGACAAAATTTTATCGGAATCAGATGAACGGTATGGCAGTGTATATGATACGAACAAACAAACATTGATTCTTATATAGAAGATGAAAGAAATAAAAAATTAAGTGGTAAGTTAGTGACCCTGATAAAAAATTAATGTTTAAAATAACCAGTATTTACATTCCAAAGAAAATGATAACATTTTCATGGTTTCATCTTCATTTTGGTGTATCGTGTAAAATGGTAACGGAATTTGTATTAATTCCACTAAATCTGCTCTCTATGATTTAAACATATAAGATATTAGTAAGAATTGTGTCGCTATATGTGACTCAATAAGTTTATTTCAAATGAAGTTCCATTTGAAAATTTGTGTTCATATCGTTATTTGTTACGGTTAATTTCTCATACAATATTACAAATCCCAATCATGTGTTAATGAAATGTATTGTTAAATAAATCATCGTGAGTTCTGTAATTTTGTAAGATTTGCAAAATCTTATATTTCAGCCGTGCCATGTTTTATTCAGTAAATTAACGATGGTGGGTGCCGAGGGGGTAGATCGATCGTGTTTCTGACTATATCCAAATTGCTTTCAAATTAAATTTATTTAATTAATTGAGAATATTATAACGTCACTTGTCACATTCAATTTGTCGAAATACAATTAAGCATGCCTCGCCATAGAGATATTAATCCGAATCATATAAGCAAAGCCATATCTTAAAATTTACACAAAAGATTAATTCACTGAACACAAATAAAGCTAAGTCATTTTTTAAGTGATATTAAAAATACGTGAATAATAATTGGTCTCCAAACTTCAAACTCTACAAAGGAAGACAGTTGTTTTGAAATTTACATTATGGGACTTTATGAGGTGAGTATACAATGACATATTGTCCTTAGCGCAGCAATGATAGGGATGATCCAAATAAACAATTATCTATTAATCTAATAATTAAAAAGTATTCAGCTCTGAGAGAATTTCATCATTTTGTTGATAGCTATTCCAGTTTTACGTTATCGTCAAAACTTTGTTTAAACTTAATTTAGCTTAGATATGTGGGGAACGAATCCAGACGAGATGACAATAGCTACGGGCAGACGGCGTACTACCGTACACACTGACGAACGACAATACTGATTCATTTGCCATCAACCGGACGGGTTCGATCGCTCTTCCGCATAGGTTGACGGCCGCTCTATTCTTAAATTAAATCTCTGTAACAATTCATGTTAATAACTCGATTCCTAAAGCTGTATATACGGCTTAAAAGCGATATAAAATATTACATCATTTCAGCCTCATAATTTTTATTTTAAATTAAATTATTTATCTTGGGAATTGTGTTTTTGAGTTTTTACAGAAAATTGTATAATTAATAAAGCATAAAAGTTAATGCATTGAAATTTTATTGATTATTCGTAATTAGGTGAGCTTCTTGTAATGATTTAAGTAATGGTGATGAATTGATGTCACTAAAGAGAGTATTACTTTCAGTATATCTATTAATTTTCAGTTGATTGAGGAAATTAGGCAAAGGGATTTATTATACAAATGCAGGCATACCGGACCTGAATTAGAAGTTATAATGTGTGATTCTTTTAAGAGGTGGTTCGCGATTTGAGAATCTGTTTTATTATCATTGAATTGCTTTATATGTTTTTTTGTAATTTTGACTCTATTAAAACCATTGTTTCATTTAATAAATCGACATTAATATAGCTATTAATATTGCAATTTATTTAGTTTTTATAATACTATGTTTTTCAAATATTGTTAACAGACATTTAAGCCATCCTAAGAGTTTTACTTTGTAAATATAATATGTTCAAGTATAGTTTTGATGATGACATGATGACGAAATAACTACCAAATTTAATACATAATTATTGTGAGATGAAATATTGTGCATTTTTTTTAACCTTATCATCGTTTATATCGTAGCAAAGCAAAAATTTCTTAACCATCACCAAAACACACTAAGAATGTGAATATGAAATAAACTTAAGGATTACAATACTTCACATGATACATAGCAAAATGATACAGATCGTTATAAATAATTTGTTTTAATATTCTCAACATATTCTGGAAAAAAGTATCGTGTTTTGATAGGCATAATTTGTTTTAGCCAAAGTTATTTGAGTAGGATAGTTGGTTCCATTTCTAAAATTGATTATGTTTGCCATTCCCCTCTCCATCTCACATGATACAATAATTATTTTTAATTCGTTTTCAGTGAAAATGTCTCAATGTTTTCACTTGTTAAGTATCACTATAAATCTTTATTGGACAAATGTGCAACCAATAAATCAATGTCTTCCACAGAACTATAATGGCAGAAATTTGAAAGTAAAATAATTGTTAAGTGGAGTCTATTTACAGCTGGTTTAATGATGTTACTATTAATCTCATTAGCCGGAAAATAGATTGGGGGAATGTTCTCTTAAATTATGGCAACACCACGGCCGTCAGTTGCAAAGTGAATTATTGTTAAACAAATTAACCAGCGTATAAATTATGTGCTTAACTGAGATTTAGGATTTTGCTTTGTAAATAGATCGCTTCGAGACTTCTGCAAATTATAAAACTATAATTATCATGTCATTAGTCGTTGTTCTTCTGGGACATGCAAAGTATATTCCAGAGATGCCGGTATGAGATTATTTTTTTGATTGCATAATTATAAAGATTCGGAGGGTCATCGAATATCACAGAATGAAGATTTTTATATAAATATCAAAGTACTAGGTAATTTTAAGCCACATTCAAAATGAGAAATAGAGAAGGCTCACGAGGTTAATGAGGTGGAGAAAACACATGAAAAAACCCATATCCAAGATCTCAAAAATAAATTGAAAAATCTTAATTTGATTTTGACCTTGCCGGGACTCGAACACATTTCCACCTGATCGTTGGGGTAAAACTATTACTTCTAGACCACAGAGGCCGAAATTATTAAGAATTGTAATGCCATTTTGAAAACAAAATTAGAAGCATGGAATTACATTCAAGATAATTTTACTTCGATCGCAAAGTTGGAAGTCTCGGTTGTTAACATTTTTGTTTTTTTTTGTATACTAAAACACAAATATACAGAGGAACAGATTAACAAAGAAATTATGTATGGAATATCTATCTAAGAGTCTGTATCTATCTGTATTAAATTTTACTTTATGGTTGCGAAACAAAGCACCCAACAAATGCTAAGACGATTGATTCTTATATTGAAGCAACTGATATTAATCTCAAAATTAAATGCAACTATTCATATATATATTGAATAAGAAAAAAGATAATATGTAGTCTCTTTCTAATTACTTTGTATAATATCACGTCTAACCTTTGACGACATAAGGTGGTTCAATCTGTAATGACATTATTTTTTTCGATACAAATCAATTGCAAAGAGATTACGCTGTAATCGAAACGTTAATTCTTTCATAAATTCAACGCCTCGATTAATATCAACAGCCTTGGGTCGTCTCGCCTAAGGTTTTCAAACAGTTTGCTAAAAATATAAAAACATATTCGTAAATTAAAATTGGTTTCGCATGATATTTATCTATAAATTATTATTTATTGCTGTAAAATCTATAAAAATAATAGTAATCAAAAAACTTAAATGTGTGATGAACTATTTTTCCATTAAATATTTTTTATTTTCTGACCTCACAATACCTCAACCGCCTTTGGAATACGGAACCCTGTGTTGGGTTTTTCTCTTCTATCCTTGACTTATTCTTTTTATGCTTTTGAATTATCTCTCCTCTGTTAATATTTTTTAGAAGCTGATATATTTTAAAATAATATCATCAACCAGGCGTTTGTTGATTATTGCAATAGACTTTCTGCTAAAGTTTATTGTTTTTACTTTTCTTTGGAACTATTCGATATTAATTTGAAATTATGCACACAATTGAGTATTGCCATATTATTACCCATCGTTTGCGATAAGTAAATTATGTAGAGGTAGGAATTAACGGAACACTGGGGAGATTCACGCGTCCCACATCTGGAAATTAAATACGAATCCTACAAAAAGAAAAACGGGTCTCGTACTCGATAGGACGAGTGATTGGTAGCTTAGTCTAGGAGCTTGTCAAAGTATTTTAAATACATTCGAAAAATAAACTTCCGTCTTGATAAGTAAATGATTTTTGGTATTAAAGTGTAGTTCAACACAATTTAAACGAAATAACTGCCGATAATTATATGATTTAGAAACATCACTTGATTATTGAACCACTCCCCTAAACTTCGAATATCTAATGTTCGAAGATTCAAACATTCGAATATGTTGGTTTTTACTTTGATATTCGAATATTCGATAATTTTTTGGAATACTATTCACTCATATTATTAATGAATATTAAGACCACAGGATTTCACAAAACAATCATTCGGTGTCGAATTATATCTTGGTATATTCTATTTTGTTTATTTCAGCACCATAATACTCACTCAAGACACCTTCCGGCTACATTGTTTTAACAATTAACACGTCTCTTCGGAAATTAAAAAATACATTGAATTTACATTATAACATTCAAACATCATATATTATTAAATTTGGATTATTGAGATTTTGTACACTTCCATGTATTTTGTCACTCACGACCCAGGTTTCGCCTTTCGGCATCTTCAGGAATTCGTGCGCTCGAATGCCTGAAGGTGCCGAAAGGCGAAACCCGGGTCGTTAATGACAAAATACATGGAGGTGTACAAAATCTCAATAATCCAAATTTGATATTGAAATTCCACCAAACACTCTCAGGCGATGTCTTAAATCATATATTATTATTCTAATATATTTGAATATTAGAATGTTTTAATATTCGGTATTCGACTATTCGCTTACAACGAATGAAAACGAGACAATAGCAGAAAAGTGTTATAATCATATTGGATAATCGATACTTGTGTGTTTTACCGTATATATCACATATATATATAATGTATGCAATCGAATTTGAAAATTGATCAAACGTCTGTTGTTACTTAAAAAATTGAGCATCTCACTTAAAAGCTGTTTTAATCGGGTTTGGCTTTATAATAGGTTTGTCTATTATAGTACCTATACAGTATTAGATGTTACTTTTGAAAATGGATGTCTTTCGATGAATATTAGAACCATGATATCATAAAGATAAGGTCCGTTAATAATTGGAACCATGCAGAATGGATACCGTATATAAAACAAGTACCCGGAATTCACAGTGTAAGGATTCGTAGGATACTTAATATCACCATCAACTAAGTATTCGAAGAAATCATATTGCCATTTTTCTGTAGTTTTTTTAAGCATACCAATGCATGGTAACAACATAAGTCAGGTCCAAGAGCGTGAAGGTATACATTTTTTTTGTTATTATTGCGTTATGAAAGGCAGTATCAGTTTATCTATATAAAAAACGGGTGTTGGTGGAATATTAGTATTTGAAATGTTATGTAATAGTGAAGAGGTAAAATTAACGAAGTATTTAGTTCCGCTAGAATTATTTAGAATACTACACTTTATAATTCTTATAATAAGTCTCGTATGTTTATTTAAGGATAATGTTATTGTGACGATGAGCGGATTAGGGATTCCAGCACAAATATATTCGGCCCTTTTTTAACTATTCGATATTCGAATATTTGGGAAAATAATCAAACACTATTCGTAGTAACTTTTATTGAAATATTTCACAAAATCGATGAAACTTCACATCGCAATATCTTCAGATTTCAAGAATAATAATGAATACCTCAGGAGGTGTTTTTTTTTGTTCCCACCAAACTAGGGCGCTTTCAGTCTCTTATCATAAATCATAATACTTGCAAATTTGAATTACTGAGATTTTGTACACTTCCATGTATTTTGTCACTAACGACCCAGGTTTCGCCTTTCGGCATCTTCAGGCATTCGAGCGCACGAATGCCTGAAGATGCCGACAGGCGAAACCCGAGTCGTAAGTGACAAAATACATGAATGTGTACAAAATCTCAATAATTCAAATTTGATATTGAAATTCCATCTAGCACCTTCAGTCGATGTGTTAAATTACATAATACTTGCGTTTGACGAATGACTCGGGGCAAAAAAAAGCCTTTAAACATGCCGTAATTTCAGTAATTGAAAAAATACCTTAGGATTAACCCGACGAAGCTGTACATTTTAAATATTGTAATGCAATGGAACAGAATTGGAATTTGTATTTATATAATGTTATGTTATTAATTATTCGAATCATATTTTTTATACTGTTTTCTTAATTCAGAAACTAGTCGAATAGTTGAAAATGACGAATAATTGGAATCCCTAGTGTGGATCTATAGTATTATCTATTATATATTATCTCTTTATTTAAAAAATGTTTAATACAATATACCCACGGCTTGAGGACCGTTTTGCGTATACTCTTAAAGGATAAATATATATGTATACATATATAAGCACGACGATGTACTTAAAGGTGAATTTTCCACTCACTCGATGAACATAGAAAAAAGATTTATCTGATAGATTGTTTATATCAACGGAAAGTAAATTAGATTTGCCGAACGAAAAATGTTATAATATCGCCGATAGAAAGATAATGTTCAACAATCTCGCAGTACATATTTTATAAAATATAACATATACTCATTATAGGCGACTTATTGGATAGTAAAATCAGATTAACAACCAGAAGGTCAATTAAATTTGTGACGAAGTACAAAAAGTAATATTAATTGAATAGGCATTAACTTGGTAGTACTCTATTGTAATAAGGTAATCTTAACAAAGTATTTAGTTAGAGTAAGTAAGGTGATGCAGTATCTACTCTATATATAAAGATAGTTTAACTATTATGTTGTTGAACAAAAATCGATTGTAGCGCCGTTTTGACGATGGCGTGGTGTCGGGATAGCTATCGAATATATAATAGTTTATAATTTTGCTATTCTTATTCCTTTATTTTAAAATTTCAAGAAGTTAATGAATATTTTTTAAATTGACGTTTGAAACTTGATCTGGAATATTAAAAAAAAAGCTTTCAGTCTTATTTTCGGTATTTTGGGAGTTCGCATCCGAAACTGACGAAGATTCTGTCAGCTAAAGCCCCTTGCGAATACTCGTTGTATTCAGTATTCAAAAGTTTTCAATTCTTATCAAAAAAGTATTGTTCGTCATGTTATCTTATGTATAATAGCTCAAACCGCTTTGTAGACGTTTTATTATTATCACATATCAGATGTAGGTTTGAAATTTTCTCATTACCTAAGCGCTATGATCTAAACAAAAGTGCATTTAATTGTAAGCTTTTTTAATATAACAATAACACAGCCAGCAGAATAACAGAGATTTCAATTTTAATTTTTATATGAAGAGTTTACTTTAGCTTACCCAGTCCCTAAGTGACTTTTAAGAGTGACACGAAAGCAAGGGCATGGATATTTTGCCAGAATTTTGGATACAATCTTCTTTCTAAGTTTATCTTTTCCCCGTTTAACATTTTCCCATTTTCGATTATTTTAGTTTTGGGATCATAGACACGGATGACGTATTTGTGATGTATTTTTTCTGGAGGGGCTCTTTAAAAGCTGTGCTTGAGTTTATTTCACGCGATTTATCATATAATTAGGCAAAATTGTAATAACATGTATATATAATTTTAGTTTGTGATAAGAGAAGTATGAAAAGTGCACACCCAAAATGCGTTCGAGAGCCAATATACTATGTCTTCTGCTTATTATCAATTCATTCATTCGTGTTGTATTTATCGTACTGCCTTTTAAACAGTTGATTTAAATTAATGGAGAGAAGAGAGGCAAACATAAAATCAATTAATGTGGCAATATAACCATTTGAAAACTAGTGGTTATTACTTCACTTTTCTCATCGAATTGGTCTCGACTCTCAAGTGACTCTGTTTAATTTTTTTCGAGTCTATTTTAATTATTATAGTTGCAATATCAATAATTTCTCATGCAGTAATAACGACAGTTATTACTGCATCATATAACATACAAAGTTTCTTTTAATGGGTTTATCTTAAGTGTTTTCCATCATTACTTAGATTAACTGTCATTACTTAGCTAACGCACATGACCGAGTCCGTGGTGCTGTTGGTAGCGTCGTTGGCTAAGGCTAAGGACGTCTCGGGTTCAATTCCCGATGCGGACAGTTTTCATAAATTGATCTCTCAATCGATTTACGGATTTCTGTTCGTAGTCTGAGTGTCTGTGATGTCTAAAACTACCTCCTCACCCACCTATCCAAACCTCACGAGGCGAAGTGAGAGCGATTAGTTAACCACTAGTCCTGTCCTAGCCCTATCCTTCTATCCCTACTCTCTCCGAAAAAAAGAGGCCGAGTAACAAACAGTTCTCATAGAAAAACTCTGTTGAGATACCTCCTATACATTTACATTTACGACAGCTTATTAACATCGTCGAAAGTTAAATACATCCTGTATTTATTTAGTAATGAATATTTTCTTAAAGGGATAGCAATTTCTAAGAAACACTTCGCAAGTCTAAGAATAAAGCAATAAAAAATAATATCATATATTGAGCAATGATGCAAAAAGGCTCCAATCGGGACTAATGCAGCGTGAGATTAAGTTATCTTATTATTTATGGTTCTGTTTGTTTGTTTTGTCAGCTGGCAACACCACCCATGATGTGTTTGGTTCTTTTTGCGAGATATGTGAAAAATTTGGATTCATTTTGGTGGGGGTGTGGTGTGTTTCTGAAGCACCAAATCGTGACTAAGCTTGGACTTTCTTATGTCATAAATTTGCTATGATAAAATTTGTGAGATAAGCAAGTGCGGGACGTTATGGAAAATTAAGAACAACAGTAGTATTCTGTCCAAAGTAATCTTGGTAAATAAAAGTGTAAGAATCATATTATATATAATCATGACGCAAACATTATGACACAAACATTATATTTATTATATAAAGCACCTTATATGTGTTTCTTTAAGTTACATATAATGAATCATTCATTAAAGCAGTGCTCCGCAACCTTTTCTCACCCACCTCACACCTTAGCACTCATCCGTATTTCACGGCACACCACATGCCAAAACATGTGGGTTTCATAAACAAAACTCACAATGTATTAATTTGTTTTTATTTGATGAATTTGGAATAGTAGTTTATATTGTATTATTAATAAAATCCTCTTAAGGCGTTACATATTTAAATGTCAAAATGAAAATATGTATTTAAATTGATTTGATAATATTTAGTAGTTTAATACATTCATTTATTGATTTGTGTAATAATTCCATTGGGAGATTTTTTGAAATCAGTGCTTCCTAATATATCTAACAATATGTTATTTACGGTAGGATATTTTGTTTTACACACGTGACAAACATCACTTTATTCGCCATCATTGCAGTTGCACTAATACAATTATTGCATTAAATATCAAAAATATACAGTATTTGTTTCAACGAGAATAATTTAAATTGATTTTATTAATACATTTTTTTAATAAAAAGATACTCGACATTTTCTCATCTTTGTGCCACGGCACACTGGTTGTGGACCACTACGTTAGGGATTGCAATACCGGATTTTTCGTAGCCGAAATCTCAGTATTCAGCTGGAACAGTAACGGTATTCAATATGTTACAATTATAAATAACTATTCGTGAGTAAGCTTTTTAAATGTCGTATTTTAATTCAAGACATTACAAACATCCATGCCTACTAACAAAAATCCATAAATCGATTGAAAAATCATTGTTTTAATCTGTCCGTACCGGAATTTGAATTCGAGGCATGCGTAACGTATAAATATTTTTGTACATTTTCTCCCACATTTTTCGATTGATTTTCAAAGTATAATAATTATAATTATACTAGACTTCTAACTTTGTTAAATTAGAACAACAGAGCATTATTTCGAAATGCTTTTGCATTACCTTCCCTCGCTCAAGATTTCCTATTAAATATAACTATGTGATATCGAATAATACTTCACAGCGTTTGTCTGAAATTGTTGATCTCGGTATAACGTTTCACTCTTCTTTCACATTTCATTCACATATTAATTCCATTGCTATGCGTGCTAGCAAACTCGTCGGGTTTATAGTGAGGCAAAGTAAACCATTCGAAAACCCAACTGTGTTTCGCACTCTATACATTTCCTTGGTTCTCAGTACCCTTGAATATGCATCTATTATCTGGAGTCCATATGAAAATTCCTACAATTTGAAATTGGAGCGAGTTCATAAGCAATTTCTACGATATTTCTATTTCAAAAAATTTAAATATTTTCCTTTTAATAGTTCCCTAAAAGAGTACTACCCAACCAAATTTCATTTAGGAATGCTATTCTCTCTGCTACACTCTCTTGAAGCACAAAGATCGTTTTCGATTCTAAAGAATTTCTCTCTTCTTCTTCGGGGACGAGTTTATAATCCTGAAATTCTCATGACTATTAATTTACATGCTCACAATTGTTATCTATGTGGCAGAAACCATATCCAGACAATTTTTATTCTTAAAACTTGTTCTTCGCGTCGGTCATTCAAATCACCAGTTGCATGAGCCGTTCGGATGATTAATGCAATGCCTAGAGAGCTGGATATTTTCAGCACTAAACTCTGGGTATTGTTCACTTAATATTTGTTCCTTTTAAATTTATAATGTCTTGTTTTTTTGTATTTAATAATTTAAAAAAAATGTTTTATTTTCATTACTAACGACCCGGGTTTCGCCTTTCGGCATCTTCAGCCATTCGAGTACACGTCAGTTCGAGTTAATTCGTGTAAACGAACTATCTAAAGTAATCATAACCACTTTTATTCTAACATAACCACAGATGTTACATTTGGGAACTGATAGATATCGGTATTCTAAACATTTCCTCACACTCAAAACTGAAAATTTTTGACTTATAACACTTTGCAACTGAGGTATCGATTTATATTATATAAAATATGGTATATTATAGCATTCATAAATTATTTTGTTGAATGGTACCGTTTAATACTATTAAGTTTCATGACATTTATTAGAAGGTTATAAATAAAGATTGATTCGTTTAAATATTGAATTATTGGTTCAAATATAGAGTTCTGCATAATTGGATACGAGTCTTCGATTCGGACCGGTTTAAAATGTCAAAATGATTGCACGAAGGGATTCATATGTAATTATGATTGTCAGTCGTATGGATTTGCGAAGTAAATATTATTTATGCCAGGCATATCACGACTGCTGCGGCTGAGCAAGTAAGTGAACAGTGACGTAAGCGCGTCTTTGCATTTCCAATAAGCCTTGTGACAAGAAAATTGTGTCGTGTCACATACATGCACACATCCCTTATAATATTAAATTGATACAGAGCGTTGGCTGTTTTGAAAACATGCCATTGTAGACAAAGAGACGAACGCTATTATCGTTAATTTCAGATTGGTCTGAGGAATGTGGCAAATCTCAGTTATAAAAATAGAATATTGATATATAATAAAAAGATTAGTATATATCAGAGCTTCCAAAACTATTTCATACCACGGCCTACAGAACCTGAAAAAAAAATAAAGGCCCTATCCCGAAAATGTGAAAAAAAAACTAAATGAATCTGCGTCGAACATTAAGCTTTTTCGAAGACAGTGGGATTCTGGCATCCTGGAACACTGTCGGGTGCTATCTATAGAGTAGTGATGGCAAACCTATGACCTACAAGATTTTTAATTGACCCATGCGTTGATTTTTATAAACTTATTTTTTTAATCATAAAAGAGAGAACAGACAATAAAAACATATGGTAGTTTTAACCATCTTCCCCTTCCTAAGTGATGCACGAACTAGTACTAAAGAAATAATGCACAAAATTTTACATCACTGCTGTAGAGTGTCCTAGCTGGAGTTAAGTGATAACGTCATGTCACGGAAAAAGCAGAGTGATCGATAGTTCGTGGAGAATCTTGTAGGTATCGGGTAGGACCATATTTTCCACAAAGGAGTTGAATATGGTCATGATGAAGAAACAATATTTTGGATGGGATTAAATTCTTCAATTATTTCAGAGTAATTGGATTATTACTAAAGCATTTCAATAAAACTTATTTTAACAAGAACTGATACAAGTTCAATTACTTAACCTTTACCCAACCAGAAGTGGAAAGGTGAGAGTCACTCTCTCTACGCCCAGTTTTCATGATTCGATAAGGGGTGAGTGCCTATGTAGGAAAACATCTCAGACATTTCATATGGATAAAAATCCATAAATTGATTGAAACCCACTACAACCGAGTGGAATGCCCAAAATCGTTGACAGGTATAATCTTCACTAAATCAATAAAAAATATTGTGAATCACGGGAGTAAAAAATTTTGAAATTGACACCCCTAGTAAATGACAGTGTATCGTTATTTATAAAATAAGTAACATCGTAATAAAAACATCAAACCGGATTTAGATATTTGATTAATTTCTATATTTGGGTATTTTTTGTTTTTACACACACAGGAAATATGAGTAGGAATTTTTATAAAGACCAATTATAATATATATATATGTATTTGTATGCGAAATTTCAATTCAAATAGTATCTCTTACTTATTCGTGCTGTACTAATCGATACTTAAAACAAAATACTACCTGCACGATTCCGTTCCTGACGTGTTTAAGGGGAATCACCTCGAACAGGTATTCATATGTTTTCAATAATCACAGTCAACCTGGAAACTATGTATTACATATGGAACTGAACTGGAGAAAACTGTCATACGAATGAAATTATTTATATAAGGGAAACTATCATTTGGATTACCTGTAGCTACAGTTATTAAATGTAACATCTGTGATGTTATCATAACAACTAGAACTGCTTCGAAGTTGCTTAACAATCAAAAATATTGTAATATTAATGTTTTCATCTAATTCTAGCATTTATGTATCAAATTTATATGTTTATGTATATGTTATATTTATATGAAAGGTAAGTTATGTTTTTATTCTCAGAATAAATTGATGAAATCTGGATACGTGGTGCAGTGTTCAACATCGTTGGCTTCGGTTACGGATCTCACGGATTCAAATGCCAGTACGGACAGTTTCATAAATTGATTTTTTAATCGACTTCTGTTCGTAGACATGGATGTTTGTGGTATTTAAAATTCCCTCCCACCCATCTGAACATAAAAACGTGGTTTTGCGAGAGTAAATAGGTAACCACTAGATCTGTCCTAGCAATATCATTCTATATCTTCTTCCATCGAAAAATAAAGGTTGAGCAGCTGAGTAACCAACAGTTCTGGAAGAAGACGCTAACTGAGAAATTCTAGTTTTGAGTATTTGTACATTTAAGTTTGTGAAAGAAATGCTATAACTTTCTCATTTTTATTGTTTGTACAGAGTTGTTTTTAAGTAAAGGTATGATTTATAAAAAATAAGTGTGTTCTTCAATACGGTAGAGTTTGAAATAAGGAACATTTTAGTGTAACTAACTCAATGTATCATTTTTTACATGGTAAACAAAATAATTAAAGCAACGATAATAATTATTACAGATAAAACGATACATATTTTATGAAGGAGAAAATAAACAAATTAAATATTTTTAATTACAGAACGAAATTAAGACGTAAGCTTAAGACATATTGCGCGTATTCAGTAACAAAACAGCGTAAAGCGTTAAACGATGAGGGTGTCTTAGAAGCAATAACAAAAAAATCATTATTTTGTAAAATATCAAAGTATTTAGTTCTACAAAACTTTATTGGGTAGTGAATAGCTATTTAGATTTAACTCCATCGTCAGAACTATACTTAAACTTATTCATTTAATAATAACAAAACGGACTCACTTAAAAGAATCAACCAACATTCTAATTCATCTCCTGTGTGATAAGAGCTTTAGGCTGAATTTTTTTAACTACCGTAAAAAAATATTGTAGAACTAATAACTTTGATATTTTAACTTATTATAATGGTGTCCTACCAAGTAAGTGCAAATTCAATCAATAAGAGAGTCAGAAATAAATTGAATTCTTTAATGACATTGTTCATCTGGTACACGTATGTTTTGCGTTATGATTAAACATAATAATTCAGCACTATTCTTCTATCAGACGTTAGATCATTAAGTTGTAGAGAGTGCAGATGGTGCTGCCTATTACTGCAACAGCGCACTCTCTCGGCAGGTGTGTCGACGAATTGATATTGCACTAACGAGGGCTTTTATTGTGATATAAAATTGAAAACCGTCTGAGGAAATCGACTATGGCACATACAAATACAGCGGTACTCTGAAATTACGCCCACGTACTTCACGTATACCCGCTATTTACGTGTCAGGTGTAAAGCCAAGTCTCATTTTACTAGAAACAATTTTAACCGAATTTCATATTTAAGTCGTCGAGTCGCTAAACTTGCTCCAGAAAGTTTTAGAGTTTTGAGTAAATCACGGAAAACTGTTATGGGCAGTATGATATTTTTAAGTATAATTTAATTTATTTTGTGTCTTCCGGTGTATAATGAAAAGTAAAATATCCTTTTACACTGTCGTTTTCTCGGAGCGCGTCGACCGTGTAAAACGAGATTGGATATCGTGTAAAAAAAACGACATTTTTAAGTTTGAAATTTTTTAAATTTCGAACAGGGGACGAAATGCGAACAAATTTAAGACTTGCAATTGGAAACTCGATAGAGCACATACGTACATTAAAAACTCATTAATTGAAAAATCGGCAGCAGCGTGTTTAACGACTCATTTCATTTAACTAACAACACATACAGATTTTTTTGCTTAAACTTGTTATTTTAATTATTATACTAGTAACTATAACACTAATTTGGGTCACGGAACAAAATGGTTAACATCCCCTGTTTTGGTACTATCATTCAAATCTTGGGTACTATTGGAAATCATTTGAAGCCATTTAACGCTGCTGTACAGATGAAGGCTGTAAATCTTTGGGAATCGCGATTATAACTTGTAAAATTACAGAGACTTAATTGAAGAATATATCAGCCGTCGACTTGTCCAAAAGCTCAGGTGGACCCGTGCGGCTGATAGTCAGTGTGTGAGATAGTACGCCTTCTGTCTGTGTCTATGCTTCTGATCAAGTATTGCCTTGTCGTCTGGGTTGCCATCTGTATTGATTCGTTTCAAACAAATCTTGATCGGATGGTGGTGGGTACAACGTTGTGTACTTTTAGGAGATAGAGATTCAGTATTTGTTTCTTTTAGCACACTTTAAGGATTATCATCTTGGGTAATTACTTTTGAG
Source organism: Himalopsyche phryganea (assembly GCA_022494535.1). Lineage (NCBI taxonomy): Eukaryota > Metazoa > Arthropoda > Insecta > Trichoptera > Rhyacophilidae > Himalopsyche > Himalopsyche phryganea. Next base: position 2,136,655 of record JAGVSL010000047.1, read on the forward strand.
ACCCTCTTGGCAATCATTTGAAAACACTTAACGCTGCAGTGGTATGAGATACACCCAGTAAAGGCTGTACATACTTGAGTAAAACGTTAGACAGAGAATCAGCAGTTGCTTCTTTTATAACGATTCTCTCTTGATCAAATTTCTCGGCAAATAGTGAGGTGAAAATGGTATATTTACATGAAGTGTTGATTTTACGTTTCAGAGGTGTGAGTGTTTTATTTCATTTAAAACACTATTCGCACAATTGTAATTATAGTCTGAATTAAAATCGACGCCATTTATGTAAATTTGTTTCATTTTTTTATTCCGCGCCTCGCTGTTTTGAAGGGATTAAGCGAAATTATATGAAAATCTGAACGCTCGTTTGAATTAATGCTGAAATAATTTCCACGATATCATGTTTTTTCACGAGCTTTGCAACTGTTTACCTTATATTTGTTGTCACTTAACGGAGGCCTGCGCAATCGCTATTTGCAGTATGGAATAAAACAGGAATTTAATAATTTTATCAGGCTAATTTATCAGTGGGCACAATATTACATTTTGTATAAAAATACGTAATATTTGTATATCCAAAAACCAGCGCTTCACAAACTAGGGTACACTGGTTTATCGCGGGGGTAAGTTTCAGTAAAAAGTACAAATATTTGTTTATGATCATTTTTTCTTTATGGCAAAAAATAATTAGTCAAGGATGCACGGAGATGTTTTCATGTTTTAATGAGTTTATTACAACAAATGAAATATCACTCTCGATCACAATAGAAAGATTATACTTGGTCACATGACCGAATCAATACTACTTTTCGAAAATTCCAAGCTTTTGGATAAGAACGCCATTTGCTAAATCTTTAAAATATGATTACATTACGAAGACAGCTCGAGAAGTTGAAAAAAAAGTATAAACATGTATTAATAGTAATAATTATTGTCAAATAAAAATTTTGACGAGTAATAAATGTTTTTTTTAGAGGGTCCGCGAATTATATTTTTAGATTCAGGAGGCCGTGGCATGAAAAAGTTTGGGAAGCACTGATTTAAACCACTTTCTATATCAGAGGTCTCCAAACATTTTAGCCTATAAGGACCAAGACCTAGCTAGCTTAATATATAACGCTTTCGGCACTACTTTTCTGTGTGAAAAAACATTTTCCAAAAGTAAATATGATAAACAAATTTACAGAACCAAATTGACTCGTGGGAATACACGACGAGCCGTATCGTAAAATATATCGTGTAAAATGACAGTCGCCAAACGTGGTAAGCGTGAATCGTCTTATATGATTATCGGAAGACGCGTTGCAGCGAGACAAAAATATAGAGAAAGATTTATCAGTCTGAAGCCAACCTCCGATCGGGAATCACCTATTCATCCGTTACCATCATCCGTCATCAATATCGGAAGAAACATACAAACCAGGAAGCAACATATATTCCTAAAAACTAATGAGCATTTGAATTCGCTGCTGATAATTTTCACTAAATCCACAACTGCAAAGAATTATCAGTGGAATTTTACAGCTACATAAATCTCATTAATCATCATAATTATGATGTTTAATTTCATAATGTGATTCACCTATGTATGTCATTTATTGTAAGTTTTTAAGATAAATCTCGTATCATTAATTAATTACATTAATTGTTAAAGTGTTTATTTTCATTAAGTTGTTCAGTTATTGTGTTTCTTAATTGTTTGTTAAATAAAAACACCTGATTGTTATTTTGTATCATTTACTTAGATGGTCAAATTTTACAATGTGATTAAATTTAACTATAGTGGGTCGGATACCGGGCATGTCTGGCTTGTGCTCGCGAGCCGTAGTTTGAAAACCTCCTGTTATAGATGTTCGCAAGAGTTACATTGAACGATAAGAACGTCTCAATTTCAATTTCGGTCTAGCACATTGATCAAATGTTGCTTTCACACTATTAAACGATTTATTCGGGAAGTGAAATCTTTTTTTTAATGAAACTTTTGGAGTCGCTCATTTAACTTGTATTATTACAGAGATTTAATTTATGGATATATTTGCTTCCAAACTACTGCGGTCGACGGCAGTGAGAAATTATTGATGTCTATTCATGTGTGAGGTATAGCGCGTTCTTCCGCTGTCCCTGCGTCTGTCAGTGTCAGTAGCTCACCTGTGTTGCCATTCCTATGTATTTGTTTCCCACATACCCAACCATAAGTTTTATCACTAACGACCCGTGCTTCTGTATTCGGAATTTTCACGCATTCAAGTGCACGGATAAACCCGAAGTTACAGTTAGTAAGAAATTAATATAATATTTAGAAATTGAATTTCAAAATGTTGTATAATTAACGAGATTTACTTAAGGTATAGCATGGTACCTTAAAGTGACGTTTATATGGTTACAGAGAGGTATTTGCAGTCCGGCACGCGACGACAGAATCTTTTATACTGTCCATCCGTCGTCAGGCTGTACTGTTTTCTACATCAGTCAGAACATGAATTGATCATTGCTTTTCCAGGCGTCCACTTTTTTATTTATGTATGCAGAGTTTACGTTGACTATATTGATTAGTTACCGCAGATTCTGCATTGGTCATCACTCGAATTGCTGACTGCTTTGCCGAGGCGTTAATCTTTATAATTACGTAGTATATTATATATATATATTGATTATTTCCCACAAATATATGAAGAATTAAGAATAATTATTATCATTATATTTTGATTTGATATTATTAAATATCCAATCATAGTTGGGAAAATAATCGCATACAAATTACAAAATTAGTATTTTCTTGCAACAATTGTATAAATTTGAGATTGAAATTCCGTCAAGCAGCGTCAGTCAATTAGCTTCAATGAAACCTGTATTTACAAAAGTTGCTTTAAATCATGAAATCATTCTTAACCATAATATTCATAAAAATAAAACATAACTTTTGTATCAATAATTATTATAGTGTTTAATATTGTCTGGTTTTAATCAACAATGAAGCATTTTTAAAAATTATTGTAAATAAACGAAAAAAAGACCAGTCCGTATTGTATTGAATGAATGATAGAAATTGTTTTTATCGCCAAGTATGGTAAATATTGCAGAATTTTTTTACTGAAAACTATTACCGAAAGAAAATATTTTTGAAGACTGAAATAGAAATTCTTAGAACTTAAAAAAGTGTGTACTGTTTTTACTCTATTTAGATAAATCTGTAAATAGAAATAAATTTATTAAGTGTTGTTTTTATAGAGCATGTGAATGTATTTGTCGTGAATCAATTAACAACTATATTCATTTCGATCGCATGAAAACAACCTATAAAAATATTCCCTTAAATCCTTCAAGGGCAAACACTTTTAATTGCCTCCCGAAATAGTTAATTTTTCCGTTTATTGTTCTATTAAATATGAATTATATCGGCATAATTGAAGACAAAGGTTCAGGGGCGGACCTAAGACCGCAGTAATTAAAAAGCCGTTAACAGAAAATATTGAAGAGAATGATAATAATAATTCGAATGGGAAAATTTTTGCAAAAGAAAAGGATGTTAAGCTTTTAGAGCGGCAACAGCCCGATGAGAACTTTTCGAATAACGACGAGCAAGGTCGAATTTTCCCTCGTAAATAAGTATTTTCAGGGAAGTGAATTCGAATCAGGATTCTGGAAATAATATGACTATAAATATTATATGTAGAGAGGAAAATGCATAACTATTTTAATTATGCGTTTTTCAAGTAGTTTTTTTTATATCAACAACTAGCATATCGAGGTTATACTGACAGAAGACATATTATATCATAAAAATAAGTTCTGAGATAATCAAAGTCAAAGCATTATTGTGTTAAGAAGTACTCTCTTTCCCAAATAAAATTGTTTGTACATTATAAAGAATATTCTTTTTTGGATACAAACTATAAGATTTGGTATCAATGAGTATAGTTATATCATAATTTTTGCCTGAATAAAAAAAATAATATAACTCTATCCTGTTTTATTTCAAAGCCATTATATATATGACTTCATGCATTCTACTTTAACGCAGAGCGTTAAATAACCTATATTTTGACATTTATAATAAAAAACCATCAAAAACTGACTTAATGTGTTCTGTCACTATGCCTTCGATATTATATTATATCGTCATTGTTTTGGAAGAAGACACTAACTGAAAAATACTAGTTTTGAGTAATTGGACTATGAAGTTTTTCAAATGCTTGAAATGTTATACATTTTTCATTTAGTTTGTTTGTATAAACTGTTTTAAAGTAAAAGTTTAATTTATAAAAATAAGCGTGTCCTTTCATACCAAAAAGTTCGAAATAAGGAACATTTTGTTACAAGTAACTCTTTCGATTTAGTGTTTTTTTCCAGAACCGTGACGATATACTTTATTACATTGATGTCGTTTATATTATATTATACTAAGACTAATTTAATTTTCCACTGAATGTCGAGTTTCATACGTAATCAAAACAGTATATGGAAAGTTATTATAGTAAATTAAAAATAGAGAGCGCTCGATCTTGTGCTTTGAAGTCCAAGTACTTTAAAAAAAAAATTTTTTTCTACATATATTAATAATCTACTGAAACTCAGTTTAAGAAGATTTCTGATTGATATTTTGAATGAAGAAAATAATTTAAAAAACCTCCATACGAATACTGATTGTGGGTGCTCATTAAAAAAATTTTCAATTCTTATCAGAAAATGTTTGTTATGTGATTTAGAACATGTAATGTACGTCCCATTATATTTTCTTTACTATAATCTTCTGCAACATCTTGACTCTTGACCAATCATTATCAGTTTGGTAAAATTATGACTATAATGACACGGCGATAACAGTACGCTTAAGAAAATAACCGTCTCATTTTTTACCATGTCTACTTCCAATGTAGAATTTTGCACTTGGAACATCTCGACACAAGTTTTTCTGAGAGGTATTTATTGGCTTAATCTTTCTTTTTCGTAGAGGATTAGGGTTTGGATAGAAGAGTACTATTAAAAGACTAGTAGTAAACTAATCGCTTTCGTTACGCTTAATTTGATAAGTAGAAAGTGGATGTATACATCTCAGACATTTATGCAAACACGAATCCGTAGAAAAATCTAAACACGTGATTTTTCTCACAGGGTTTTGAATCTTTGGAGAGTACAATCGAAAGGCTGACGATTCGGCTACGGCGTCTGTAGTATCAGTTTATTTGTTTAAATTGTTAAGGTCGATTTAGGTTTTTATAAGTGTTTAAAAAATCTGTTCTTACAAAATTATTATCCGTGACTAGAATTTTATCTTTCGCTTCGGTGTGATAATTGAATTAGACTCCGATACTGATTCGTATTGGCAACGCTACCACGTTTGTCCCAGTGACTTTTTTCAATATGCAAGACCTGCCCGCGATCAGAGAAAAGAAAATGGAAAAACGTCCGGAAATTGGATTATATTGATTTCATTATTGACTCTCACAGTGGCCGAGGCAAAGCCCAATCTGCGACCTCAATATTAAGTCTACTTACGTAATAGATATGTAATTACATTACATCCAAGACTTTGATTTAAAAGAAATACGCACGTTTTTAGGGATTCTTTTATTAAACGTGTGTCGATTCTTATTCAATAAAAAAAACGCTAATAAGGTAAATATATGAAATTATTCGCTTGTACAAGAATTATTATCGAATAAAGTTTTTCATCAGAACTATTTCGATGGCTTTATGCAATTGTACAATTGAATACTTTACTATTTTTAATGGCGTTTTACTAAGTAAATCCAAATTCAAACTATATGACTATAACGACATGTAAAGTAATGTTGATTTTACTATTTAATGCCTACAGTTTTTCAAAACCTCTTTGAGCTAGAGACAAACATTAAAAATAACAAGAATTTTGCGACACAGTAAAATTCTTAATTAATTCTGGTTTATTTTTGTTTTGAAAAATAACTGACTTATGATTGCGAATTACTAATCAAATAAATTATAATTATACATAATATGCTAATAATAAGATAGGGTATTGTTAAGAGGTACCTGTATCCTTGATACAAATTCGCCCTTTTCAATGAAAATTCCCAATCATTATACATAAGTATTGTTAGTTAAATTGATTACATAGTACCGTTTAAGAATATATATAAATTATGTTATCGGTGGGCCGGACATGTCGCACGACGAAAGGACAACCGCTGGAAAAATGCAGCCATTCAGTGATACCCGAGGGGCACGGCCTCAGGGGCGCCCCAAAACCCGCTGGATTGACGAACTTCAAAGTCAGGTTTGGTGGATGTACGTGGTAGCGCAAAGCTAGGAACCGAAAAGAGTGGAGGGAGCTGGGGGAGGAATTCGTCCAGCAGTGGATCGACCCCAGCTGAAAATGATGAATGATTATGTTGTCATATAGTCGAGTATCACCGGGTCGAATCCTCTAATGAAAACTTCATTAATCGATTTTTGAATTTGTGTCCAAACGTCATCCGCTCCATAACATAACCCATATATTCAAAATTAGGCATAGCGTTAATATATTTTAAGACGTATTTTTATATCCGATACCTCTATGAAGCAATAAATTTGTATTGTTATTGATTGTTTATACTCCCCGACACGCCCAGTAAAAAAAACACATCAATATTTAACCATTTGTAAAAATAAAACATAATTTTATCTAAGTAAATATAATGTCTTTTCACCAAAAATTGACAATTAATAAAAGATACTCAATATCTCATCTGAAAAATGTAAAAATTTACATCAATGTGATGTATAATAGTTAAAAATCTTACAATAACGTAATACTTCTCAAAAAGGTGAAAGACGTGTCTTATCTACTTGATTGTGTAACTAGTTATCAATATTTCATTTTATATAAACGAATAATTTCGACAAAGTTACCGCTGAATCCAAAATAAAATAATATTTAACTATTGAAATCTCTACGCTCTAAGTTGGGGCAGACATGGTTAATAATAATATACAATTTTTTTCTCTTAAATATTAAGTGCATTTAGATATTTTTTATTCGTAAATTCCAAAGCGTCTGTTAGAGTAAGGGAGTAAAATTTTATACCCAAGTGACAATAATAAATAAGCGCCAGTCATCGTTCCGCGTTTTTTTAACCCGGCGAACTGCGTCAAGTGATGATTACGCAATTTCAAACAATCCTTCACATTTTCCGACTGAGTTTTCATTTTTTCCCAGCCCCCAGACCCCCCGAGTCTTATCTCCCACGCGTAGGTAATTGTAACTCTTGAAACGCTTAAACATCACGAAAGTTGGGAGAATAAATTTAATCTTGCAACGCCCCTATGCCGGAAAACGGAAATCAACCCGGAGAGCCTGATATTAAACGCAGCTTTTTACGCGCCGAAAATTATATTTTGCTTAGCGGAGCTTTTCTTGACGGGCGATGTATGTATGTGTTAGGGGTGTCAACAGCTGACGAACATGTCAATACCGGTATTAAAAAAATAATTAAAAAAAAAAAAAACCGCCAATTGGTACAATACTATAAAAATAGTTCAATATCTTGATTTTGATATTTCACTTTAAAATGTTATCATTCTGATTAAGAAGTTTAGTTCAACAACGCTGGAATTTGTCAATCTTGATTGAATTTTACATACAAATATGTCTGACTGTAGAAAAAACAACAAACAATATAAATAAAAAATTTATAGCCATGCGTAGAAAATGACTTCCTTATGGTTACAGAAGTTTTCCAACGAGAATTGCTTATTACTCAGTTCAAACCATCTCCATTTTAAGTAGAGTAAGTTGTCGGCGTCGGTGGCGCAGTTGATAGCGTCGTTGGTTATGGTTACGGATGTATCGGATTCAATTCACGGTGAGGATGGTTTTCATAAATTGATCTTTCAATCGATTTATGGATTTCTGTTCGAAGTTCGTAGAGTGTTTGTGATGTCTAAAATCTTCCTCCCAGACATCCGATCCTCACGAGGCGTAGCAAAAGCGATTAGTTAACCACTAGTTCTATCACTAGCACTGTCCTTCTATCCATACTCTCTTTGAAAAAAAGATAGGTGGAGCAACTGAGTAACAAGCAGTTCTGGTAGAAAAATTCTGTTGAAATACTTCCAATAGGAAACCATATGTTCCATGTTGAGAGCGGACATGAAAAGAAGTTAAGTAAGACAGCAGGGATAAAAGAATAGGTCTACGGCATGGACTAGCAGTTAGTTAATCATTCTCGGATTTTAGACATCATGAACATCTATTCCTTCGAACAGAAATCCATAAATAGCAATTTAAAAAAATAATTTGTGAAACTTTCAGTACATGGACCCTTGAGTACCGTAACCAAGGTCAACGACGAGGCACTGTCCCACGGACCCGGTATCATAATATATTGTAATATTAAAATATCGATATTTGGGTATTGAAAAAACAACCGAAATACCGGTATCCCGGATTTGGTTATACCAGTATTGAAGCCCCTAGTATGTATGTTCTACTATTTGCAGTGTTTTCTTTTTTTGTGGTTGGGTTTCTATGAACCGTTTTAAGTAGAACTGTTTCAGAAATCTACAAAATGTGTATCACAATTTTTTTATCGCAATTATTTACAGATCAATATCTGCAGTGGAGATGACAGTATTTCTTAGCAAATGCTGACAAGACACAGTTCAGTAGAAAAAATCTTTGTGACTATGAATTTTACACGTATATTTATAATCGGCAAGAAAATGCCTCAATATGGAATCAATCAACAGATTCGCTCAACCTACACACACTACACACTAGGTCAGCCTCTGTGAGTTGTAAGAATTTTAATTTAGTGATCAGATCAGTCTAGGTTCAATTCCGGACAAGGTTAAAAGCAATGTTTCATTTTCGTTTGAGATCTTGGACAAAGATTTTTGTGATGTCTTTTCTCGTGGAGCGATTTCAGATATAAAAAAAATCAATGGCTATATTAGCTTTAATGACACATATTTTTTCATTTAATAGATATTTGAAGCGAATACTACGGAATATGGTGGTTTGACTTCGTCAAGAAGTTGAAGGTAAGAGAACGAACGGATCAGCTACTTATTACGCCTGCCTGTCTCTGCTTCCAACCGGAAGGATTCTATCACCTTGGTTATAGAATCCTTCCGGTTGCACCCTACCTTACCTTACCCTATATGATGACCATCCATAGGACGTACTCAGCGATACTACGGAACGCTGGAGTGACCTGGTAAGGCAAGCAAAAAGACTGGCGGGGGACAGATAGACAGTAAGAAGCGGATATGGTTAAAAAAATTCATTGAAATATCAGTAATTGCTGTTACATGAAGATAATAAGAAAATTAAGAAGCTTTTACTATAAAAGGTAAGTCATAAACTATCAAGTATCTGTTTGGACTTTGAAATATATTTTTTCCTTTCCCAAACATATGGATAAATGTTTTCTCATATTTTACGACTCTTATATATCTATTTATTCACTTCAATATTATCCATCAATTTTGTCGACGATATTTAACTCTTTACAGAGAAGTGATGTATTTAAATAACACATTCGTAATTATATTTGTTCAGTAAGAAGAGTAATATTTAATACTATTTACGAATTTTCATAATTATGAGAAAATTACCCTAAAGTAAATCGTTTTACGGAGTAAGCACACATCTCAAACATGGAAATAATAATCCTCGCCCAACATTTCTGAGCTTAAGGTAGGGCCCTATTATTATAATGCAGGTATACTCAACCATTAAAATTGCTGTTCAAGTTAATTTGTTCTTGTTAATTTCACCAAGTGAAAATGTATGTATATATATCAGTTGTTGATGGATTCCGCGGATGCCTTAAGAAAATTTATTCAAGATTTCGCTAGTTCAAAGTTTTTTTTATTATAGATTGATTTAATCGGCATTTACTTGGTGGAACTCTATTATTATAGGATGTAATTAGTTCTACAAAATTTTATTAGGTAGTTGATAGCTATTTCGGCTTATCACTATCGTCTTATTGTTGGTTGAATTTCTTTTGTATAACTAAAGTATATTAAAGTACAGTAGACCCCCCGATAACACGTTTGCCGACAACTGGTTTTTCATTAATATTTACTGCGTGCGTATCAACTGATTTTGTAGAGTATGTTAGCCCTGATAACCCGCTTCCAGATAGCGAACCTGCTATATACCGTGTTATCGGGTAATCTACTGTATGTGCACTGGCCAAAAAAAAAAATTAAAGTTTTATTTCACTTAAAACATATAGGGTAAGGTAAGCTAATTTTGACGGTACAGTGGCAGAAGGCGTCAAGCCAAAACAACCTTGTTATGAGATAATCGTCTTTTAAAAAAATCATGAAATTTAGGCCTCCTCCTTACATACCTTGACAATTATTTCTGAAACCAATCACTTTACAAAATTCATTAATTATTAAGGAATACGATTTAAGTATTGGTAATTCATTTTTATAGTTTTTTGCCACTGTGAATGAAATTGACTTAATACAACTATTTGGTATGCAAAAATGGCTAATTTGATTATTTTACTTTTGTGTATTGCAGAAATTCATTAAAATATATATATATATATATTTTCAGAAGTGAAAACAGAATAGTTTATATTGGAGCGCGCTCAAACCATAACCAGTGTGCGGAAGGGGGAAGGGGTCTATAAAAAGTAAAGATTGGTGGAGACAATATTTTTTTTCCAAAAAAGATTTCCTATTCCTGCATTCAAAATCTTACAAGCAGAGAAAATTCCCTCTGTATTTGAACAGTATAATTATTAAAGCTTTCTTAATCTTATAAAATCAACTTCGCTGTTACGGGGATGAATTAGGTAGGAGCATTTTCCCCTATTAAGAGCGATCAACTCAGGGATTTTTATTTCTTTTTTCTCTTTTCGAGTATCCCTTGAATGGAACATGATAATCTGATTACCAAATCACAATTGCCTGGGGATGTCCCGTTAAATTTCAATCAAAATCACATTAAAAATATTAAATTGCTCATTCTGAATACTTAGCAGGTATATCATACAGTTTCTTTTTGGGTCATATTATATAACAGTGGTGGAGACGATTCTAAAAAGTTCAAAAGTAATTTAAATATATTTTTTTTCAATTTTGATTTACTATGTTTTTAGAAAAAAATAGAGTGGCACCCCGAACTATCACTATCGCTATCGCATTTATAGATTTCCTAATTTTTTACCATGTTCGTTCCCAGTGTGGAGCATATGCCTCCTAATGAAGGTATCTAATAGAAGTTTTTCTGAGATAACCGCTTGTTATTCAGTTCGTTAATCTCTGTTTTTTCGAATAGAGTACGGACATAAGGATAGGATTAGGACATAACTAGTGGTTAGCTAGTCACTTTCGCTAAGCCCTTTTGTAAGGATCGGATGGGTGGGAGAGAATTTTTGAATTTTTCAGTACTGGGATTTGAACGCGTGAGACCGTGACCGAAGGCAATGACGTTGACCACTGCAACACGGTAAATAATAATCTTCCATATATTTCGTCATTAACGACCCGTGTTTCGCCTTTCGGCATCTTCAGGCATTTGTGTGCTCGAATACCTGAAGATACCGAAAGGCGAAACCCGGGTCGCTAGGGACGAAATACATGAAAATGTACAGAATCTCAACAATTAAAATTTGATATTTAAATTCCATCAAGCACCCTCAGTCGATTTATTAAATTAATTTATATAATAACTTCCCGTTTTTATTTTTGTTTTTATAGTCCAGGGTCCTGAACATTGCTAAATAATACAACATTCATTGTAGTTTTTAATTGTAGAATATCAGGCAAGAGAAAAAATCAACACAAGCCATTCAGGCCCTTGAATAACGCTGAATAAAGAAATCCGGCAAGGGAAAGCATATTGGGGTGGGTCGGAAAAGTCTTTCTTTAAGACGCCGAGAATAAGTTGCAAAAAGAATCATTACCCTTTTCTCAGGCCATTGTGGAACTTAGATGGCAGTTGGGCTCCATTATAGTCAGTCACAATGGAAGGTTAATGTGGCATTGAGACGGTGAGGGTCTGCTGAAGTATATTTAAAGAAATGTTTACACTACTATGCCTGGAAACATATTGGAGCAAAATGCCAAACGAATATAGAATCGTGTAGATCAGAGTTTCCCAAACTTTTCTTGCGAGGGAACACTTTACAAACTCTAAAAATTTTACCGAACACCATGTTTATTTTGTTGGGTATATAATATGAATGTGATGTCAAACATGTTTGAACTTTTGCAGCTGCAGCTACAGCAGCATTTACAAAACCATTTCAAGTTTTCGCGGAACATAGTTTGGGAAACCCTGGTGTAGATAATATTATACCAATCTAATGGTAATAAGTTGAATGTGCATGCAAAATTCTAAGCATATTTCTATGATAGGCGGACGGATAGTATAAGTATATTTATGGTAATTTTACCATAAGTACGAAAAAATATTCTAAATTTAACAACGGTTCAATGTGACTATCAGTATTATGTGTCGCAGATGCTCTACAAAAATTACAATTAATTTATGCGTATATTAAACTAAGGCCTACAATTAAATACAGTTTTTTTTTACATCATATTCACTTTCTTAAAAATAGTTTTCAGTTATAACAAATAGATTCCACAAAAAACAAATTCTTTTACTAAAAATAAAGTGATCCCACATAATAAAATATATTTTAACATTGAAGAAATATATAACACTTAGAAAAAATATTCAATATACTCACACTTTGAAATCGATAGTTGCACGAAGCTGTAATGAAATGTTATTTATTATTCTACCCTATATTAGGCCGCCTATATCGTCTTTACTCCCGCGCATTATATTATAATACATTAAGCAAACCAAACCAACCCTAACATAACCTACTACAACTTAACTCGCTTTGTTAAAACAATCCGTGACTAAGTGGAAATTATAAAATCAAAGTTTGAGTGTACTAAGTTAATTCTATCTAATCCAGAATGTAAACTATCGAAATAAAAGTTGAAGTGTACCAATTGAATACTATTTAGCACAATGTGTAATTATTTATAACCCTTAAACTATCTTGTAACTAAAATAAATGTGATGCAATTATTATTATATTATGGACTCAATAGTATAAATTTGTTGATTAAATATTTTTATGATCCTAGAAGTACAGTTCCGTTGATTATTTTTTTAATAACACTTTATTATATTTATAAAAACTGCTGATAAGAATAGTAAAAATGACAACATTACGGACCGTAAAATCAACATCGCTCCCTTGAAAAATCGTCTTTTTGAACTTATGTATACTTATAAGTCCACCCATCGTTCATAATCCTGGATTTAGGTTAAAGTTTTCATTCAACAAATACGTTTTAATGTGAAACATAATGACTGCTATTATTGTGGCACCTCAAAGGAAGTTGTTTACAAACATTGCTTGTTATTCAGCCTCTGAACTAATACACTTTTTTAGAAAGGAAAATAAATAGATAATGGCTATCAACGACATGTTAGTGGTTGGTTATTTGCAATCTATTAAGTAAGCTGATGGATGGGTATTAATATAATTATCTGACACAACCTGGTTTTTGTTAAGTATAAGTGTCATTAGTGTCCAGAACTGAAATCACCCAGCGGCAACAGCAATAATTCGCAGAATCGGCCCTTTCTTGTTACCATGCGTCCAATAGCCGCCGGCTACGTTCGCTGGACGAGTCCATTTTGACGGAAAGAGGTAGTCCGACGATGCAGGGAGTTTTTTTAATTGTATTTGTAGACAGTCGATTACGATCTGCCGAGCGGGACGAGCTGCGCTCTCGTGGCGGAGGTGACGTGACGATGTGAATTGTTTGTTTTTTTTTGATTTGCATTGGACGTAATTTAAATTCGTTGTGTCATTTGTATTATAACTTAAAGTAAATTCAGTTGCTAAGTAAATGTAAATGTAGAATCAATTTTATGTGTTACTATTTATATATTTGTGTAATTTAAACCACTGCATCTTGGATGGAAAAATAAATAAGTTTTGAACTGGATTTAAAATGGTGTTTGTCTGAGATCACAGCCCTTCCAGGACTCCGGATAACCAGCCGCTCGCCTCTCTTCGATCCGGGTCTTCTCATATCATATCCAGCAATGCCTTCTCACGTAATAAATTGAAAAAAATAATGTGTGAATGTGTCAGTCAAGGCAATATTCAATGCTGAGTTCATATTTAGGGTAAAGATCCTATGTTAATTCTTAGGTAATTAAATCAAAATACAGTTTTTTCAATTTTATGAATACTGTTTTTTTGCCAGTATATATTTTATACCGTGTGGTGATGTAGTGATTGGCGTCAGGATTGCGAAACCCACAGGAATTTTTACAACGATATTTACGTTAGTAAGGTTAGACTGCACATCAATCGATAAAACCCCCCTTTCAAAGAAAAAATAAGCTTATAATGACGCATTGTTATGGGTCATTATAAATTTTATTCTTCAAATTTATCTCTAGGAAAATACAAGTAATAAAACAGCTCATAAATTATTTTTAACAATTTATTACTCATTATTTTAAATCGTAAACAAGATTCCATCAGTGGCGAGTGGTAAAAGAATTGCCACTTAGTCCCAATTAGTGTTCGCAGAAGAGTCGACCGCCTTTTTGTGTACTTTGCGAAAAAAAACTGGCGTATTCTACACGTCTAATAGTCTTCGGGGAATACTGTAACATTTTCGGGATGTCCTACGAGCGGGCGCAAAATCGCGTAAACAATTTTCAGCTCGGGGAAAAATCTGATATACAATTTTCGATACGAGATTTTACAATATATGCTGCTTAGAAAAAATATATTGAAGAGAAACTCATTATGAAAAAGTAGAAAGAAATAAGAAGAGGGTATCTTAAAATGTTTACTATAATTAAATAATATGTATAAAAACACCTATTATTTTTTTTAAATAATGTGACAATTAAGTATTCGATGACTCGATATAGTTTCGTCGTTTCTTAAAAATTAAACATTTATTAAAAATTCTGACGAGGCCACTTGATGTAAGCCAATATTATATCGACACTCCCTACGTATAATCCTGTATCTTCAAACATGAGAAGTTACAGGGTGCATTTCAAAGATTCGTAACACAACTCAGTATATATATAATGTTTTCGATAAAAACATTTTTACTCTCTCCTGAATAATTTTAATTTCAAGGTTTACATCCATTAGCCAAAACACGATATTAAGTATAGTAAGTGCAGGTTGTTGTCAAACAGAAAGCTTTAATTTGATATATTTGTTTTTTTTTCAAATGGCTGCCTGATTCTCAATCAATAAAAAAACCATTCCAATGTCCATTATTTAAATATACAAGTTAGCTCATGAATTTTCACATTCTGAATCCCGAAATCCCGGGGTCATAAAAAGGGTACGGGATTGGATGCCTTAGTTTATACTGCAATGTGTCATATGTCCAAAATATACTATCTCTAAATTGTAGTTAAAACACATATCTTCACAACACAAAGCTGAATGACAACACAAAACATCGTTAATAATCTCAAGAATGTATGGCAATAGAAAATAAATTGCTGCGTTTTACTCGCTTCCTTAACACTTGGACTTACATACAATCTTTTGCAGTATCAGAGAAGATAAAATTATTATTATTAGCACGAATTTGATGCTCATATAAACAAGCACGAGTTTAAATAAATATAAAATTAAAATATAAGGGGTTTTCGATTTCATTCCGACAATTAACCCTTGAGCCAGGCGCCAGCCAAACATAATAAATTAATGTAATTAATAATTAGTAGAGTGTAATTGAAATATCTCCAATTATCAACAAACGCCCAAATCCCTTGAAAATTATCGCATTATTAAATAATAATATGTTAAGCGCTAACATTAGTTGGGTTAACTGAAATGGCACTTTGGTTAATTAATTCGTTATAATATGCTGTTATCCCACGAGTTATTATTTAGATCTAAATTCTAAAGTATAGGCTTTTATTGTATTACGTTAATATTGAAGAGTAAGGTAAAAATCGTATATTTAAATGACAATCATATTCAACATGAACTGTTATTATTAAGCAAAGTCAGTACATCTGTGACATGACTTCGTCATTAAATTTACAATTAACTCTCGTTGGATTCGGCTATTCATTTTTGTTGTTTAATTTTCAAATATAAAAATAGTGAAATCTTCAGTTCAAAAATTATGTTTCTTTTAAAAATAAAAAACACAATTTGTTCACCATATTTGTATTATGATCAGGACCAGTTTTGCTTATAACTAGCATCATCAACTGATATCCTGTAAAATGTGGGAGCATTAGAAAACAAATTGTGTTTTATTTATAAAAAAAATAATGCCTTTCCACCAAGAATATACAGTTAATATTTTATAAGTGATTCCAAAATATTTATGTAGCCCAACCACTGGTGCACGAACCCGAGGCGGTCCACAGAAATTGTATGCTGATCCGAAAATAGTTGTCGTCAATTTTAAATATATATAACAAAAATTTCAAGCAAATAATCATTAAAAAATATGAAAGTGCATAAATGGCCGATCAGAAGATAACATGATTTTTAACAAAAACAGCGAGGAGACTACAACGAATAGAGGATTTGATTTTCTACACTCGTAAATGCATGCCTTCTGCAGTTCTTCCCAAGTCTTTCGATTAAGAAAAAAACGATATATAGATAATATATGTTTTAAGTTTGCTACGCTATTGTTTACTGCTGTATAAAATAAACGTATGAAGAATCGGTAGATAGAGGAGGAGAAGTAAGCAGATCAGAATATGTCAGGCTTAAAGTCCCGATAAGGTAAATATAAATTGTAAATATATTTTGAAATTTGATATCTTGGCCAACACCGAGTTATTCAAGCGGACATGTTAAAATATTGTTTTTATGTAGATTCTAACTTCCATCTGTTCAGTTGACGTTATTTTTTTGCAATTTCGATATACATTTAAATGGTTTTCAGTTATACAACTTGACAAAGTGATGTTTGTTTCTAAGAAGTATTTAAAAGTTATTAAATAAAACGAAATATTATCTGGTATTCATCAACCCTATCTAAGTCTTCACCTTCAGCTATTGTAACTTCATGGCCGGGCGTATAATTTTACAAGCTTCGGGAAACCTCCAGCACCCAGGGGTGGCGCCTGTTCCACACACTGGAAATACTCTTACAGGCGCACAAACAGGGGTAGGGGATAAACAACTTGACATTTTAGTGTGTTATTAAACTTGTCATTAGCATTCTACGGCGTCAGTGGCGTGCACAAAGTACAGAATATATCAGTGCCTCTCAACATAAGATGCATAAAAAAATAGACATTCAATTTGAATTATTGAGATTTTGTACACTTCCATGTATTTTGTCACTAACGACCCGAGTTTCACCGTTCAGCATCTTCAGGGATTCGAGCGCATGAATAGACTCGAATTGACAGACAGTGAACAGTGTCTAACGTTTATATACAAGATACAAACAGGACAAATATTATATACGAGATAAAATATTATAATTTTAAGATCCGCACTGATACCTGAGTTAAAATTTCGAGAATCACCTTAATCCATGTGTTAATCCATGAAGATGCCGAAAGGCGAAACCCGGTACAAAATCTCAATAATTCAAATTTGATGTTGAAATTCCATCAAGCACTCTCAGTCGATGTCTTAAATTATAGACATAAAATTGTTAGAAGTTAAATTTCACCGATTTCATGTTTGGTTACATAGCTTTAATTTATTCTCAAGAGTTTGAAGAAAATTTTAAATTGTCAAAAACTTTAATTAAAATTTTAAAATTTTAAACTTTACATAGATTCGGAACCTCAAAGGATGATTTTTTCTTCAAAATAATTAAGATTTATGAGAATGTTCATAAGACTAAATTGGAAATTATTAATGGTTAGTAAAAGAATGAAAAGAATGATGAGAAGCAGGTTAATAAATTTCCAGTTAATCTTTATAACAGCGGAAAGTTATCAATCGCCAGTAAATAATTATTTTTTGTCAGTATCTTAGAGTTTCCTGTGGAATTTCATTGAATGATTTTTTATACAGCCATGTTAACTAACAATGATGCATCTCAAGATGAGTTGTTTTTATAATAACTGCTCCACCTCTCCGTCCAACCTCTCTTTATCGGAGAAGATTAGAATAGAAGGATGCGGTTAGAAAATCGCAATGTTTTCGTCACGTTTTTAAGGGATGTATAATCGTAATTGTTCGTGTATTTGGAAATAAATACAAAATCGATTAAAAAATCTGTGTTTGTTAAAAAATCGAGCCCGTGGCCCTAAAAAACGTAAGGTCGAACATCTAAGTGGGTTTAACAATTCGCTAGACGACAGCACTAGAATTACTGAAAATAGATTTTTTTATACTGTCCTTTAATTTTGTTATTGTCCACAAATATAATTATCATTTATAATACTTTCTGAGAATATGTCAAAATGTTATTTGCAAAACAATTTATTTTGAAAAAGCGTTTTGAGAGTTTGATATTATCAAGAATAACATTTGGCGTTATTTCTTGCGATTTATGTTGAGAAGCACAGTAAAAGCTCTGAGCTTTCGGGGCAAAGCGCACAGTTCGCGGGAAAGTTGTTACGCCAGGCTGGCCAACCTGCCATCCTCGTTAGTTTTACGCCAAAGTCGTGTCCTTGTTTTATTATTCAACAATCCGGATGAATTTTCATGCTGTCGAAATTAAGCTCGATAGTAAAAGGAAGCTCACATGACTATTAAAAAGCTCTATGTATATACTTACGGGTGATTATTTCTATATACTATTACATAATTAGGTAAAGTTTTGTCCTATCTGATTTTGTGTTAAAATATTTAATAATTTCATAAAAAATAGGTTATCAAACTCTTTATAGAAGAAGAATACTTTTTCAATATTTTGTGAAAAAATTAACTGGCTCATCTATATCTTATATTTTTGGGTAATATATTCTTATGTTGGTTTCAAAAAAATACAAAAATATTAATATAATTTAAGATATCGACTGAAGGGGCTTGATAGAATTTCAAATTTGAAATAAATATTATATCTGCACCCAACAGGCATACGAACGCAAATCTAAAATTTGAAGAAATGAGATAATGATGATATAGTAAAGATAATTATCTGAGGAAACCAGAATCGAAGAGAGGCGAATGGTCGGTTATCGACGTCATGGAAGGGCTGGGATCTCAAACAAACACCATTTCAAATCCGGTTCAACACTTATTTATTTTAATCGAAGATGCAGTGGTTTAAAATACACAAATATAATTCTAACACATAAAATTGAGTCTACATTTACATTTACTTAGCACATGAATTTACTTTAAGTTATAATGCAAGTGACACGACAAACGATTTTAAATTAAGTCCAATTTCAAAACAAACACAAACAATCCACAACGTCAGTGGTACCGGCCACGAGGGCCGGTGCTCTCCCTCGCTCGAAGACTGGCAAATGACTCTCGTAAAAATCGGACTTTTGCATCGTCGGAGCCACCCTTTTCAGTCAAAAATGGACTCGTCCTTCGAACGCGTGCGCAGGTGATGGCGATCGCCCTTCACGACAGAGTTGGGTTGATTTCTCAGAATCATTATCATGAACGCTGTGCGTTTTCAGTTATGGACCCTAATAAAACTAAACTTAACAAAAACACCAGGGTGTGTCATATCATTTTTATAAGTGGCAGAAAGATGAATGTACTATCACAGCAGAATAAAGAAATTTCATTACTTTTTAGGATGCAAAAACCACCACTCCTCACAGTAAATTTAAAAGGTTTTTTGGTTCTCCTGAACATTTTATTAACTAAATTTAACTAAATTTAAAAAGCTGGTCTCGCAACTGAATTGTAAATATTCCTAAGCTTTCATCTTACGTAGTAAGCAAACTTTCATACATATATAAATATATATATATATAGGTTTTTTTTTAAAATTTATAATTTATGGATTAGATTTCAAAAAGGATAGATGGTTTTTGAAACTTTTGTCTCGAATTATTCAAAAACTTTCTAATCCAGAAGAAAAGACGTCGAGAGAGCGATTCGCTGACTATAATCTTTCCTTAACATCATTATAACCTAACCCTCTACAAGGAGAGATCTAATAATCAGCCTAATCAGCCTTCGTAAAAAAAAACCTCGTGTAAGGAGTACATTTACATGACATTGAGTAGGTGTAACATATCATGTTAGGAATCGCTTGGCGAGGTAGCATTTTAAAGTGAAAAATTGATGAAATACTCATTCGCTGAGCGACAGTCTTCTAAAATAAGTGATATAAGTTGTAATAAGTCATATTTATACATTAATAACAGTCCATAGGTGGGCAATGCGTCTAAAAAATATGGTTTCTATTTTTTTCTCATAAAATAGCGAATTTCTGGTCTATAAATTAAAATGAGTTATTATTCAAATTTATCGTTACAGTTATATTTACGACAATCAACGTTTAGTAAGAGAATTGTATTATTCATCAAAAAATTGTAGCATTCAAATCGTTAAGGCGTAGGGCACAATATAGCTACTGTTTGCATGGTTTTAGAAGTCATAACTTTTTTCTATTCATTAATGCTTTTATGCTTTGGAGCTAGATCGAAATAGAACAAACAAAATTGTAATGTAACTTTTTTTATTCAGAGCATGCATGTATAACGATGTAAGTGCGTAAATGATTTCGGCAATATGACGTTGCACGTGCGTGAATTTGACGCCGTTACAACGCATGTACACATTTAGACACGGAGTCGGGAACATTTAATATCGTAATTAAAACATAAACTCTTTGGCTTCCGCACAGAATAGCAAATTCAGCGCCGCCACGTTGGCTGCAATTTGATCATTGTTTATATTTTGTGAAAATCGCAATTTGCTATTATACTTGTAAAATATTCAGATAAATTATATTAGCTGATACAATAATTTATATGAATGATACATACAATAACTACGCTAATGTTTTTCATCCTTATCAATGTTGAATAAAAATAACTACAATTCAGAACATAAAAAAATATTCTTACCATGTCCGTTTTTATTGTGGACTCATAGAGTTTAGATTTCGATGCAGATGGCAATTGATAAAGGCACTCATTTTCATATAATTATAATGATCTTTTACTACAGGGCTGGGCAAACTCTACTACCAGTTAGCAAATCACTATATCTACTGAATGTTTTCAGGATCGTATATGGTGGGTATGAAAACATCACAAAATTGATGCCTTTGAATATTAATGCATACTCAATTGGATAATGTAGTAGTTATACAGGTTTACATTTCAGGATTCTAACTAATGATTTGAAAAAAAATGCTTTTAGAGATTGAATGAACTATTATTTTAAAAGGGACCAGACATTTTGGTGATAAGTCACCCTTGAGAATGAAGCCTGAAATAGTGGCATGTGTTATAACAAAATACTTGCCAATAAGTCAGATGTTTTTATTATTATGATAAAAAGGAGAATTTTACTGGAGGAGAAAAGACAACACGACATAACAGGCAGGCAAACAGAAGCTGTATAAACTTTGAGAGGGAGTTGGGGGATCAAATATGTATGTAGAAATTTTATTTAAAACGTCAAAATATGTATTAAAAAAGAGTAGCAAGAAAAAGGGGCAGTGGGGGTGCATGGCGAGCGGGGAAAAGCAGCTCGCGTTGTTTCGGGTTGCCCATAAAATGGCCATAAAGTATTCGCAGCCGAGCTGTCCTCTGGCGCGTGTAAAATAATAATTACTGCTTTCATATTATAAGTAAGAGTATGTACACATTGCACTAATGGATGCTCCCCTCTCGTTCGTTTTACCCCCGACCGCCCATTTTCTGCGCGCAATGTTTTCTCGCTTTCTCAAACACAGATTGCCCGCCGGCGTTTTTGGGAGAATTTTATTTATCTATAACATTTCATATTCTGACTTGAAGTTTTATTATAGTTCATTAATGTGCTATGTCTTTATGTGATGTACTTTTTATGAACACACACTAAGCTGGATGACTTAGAAGGGTGTTGTGGAAATGCGAATATAAAAGACAGCACCATTGCATTGAGAATATGGCTGCTATCTTGTAACCATACAATTAAAAACATGCTTCAAAACGGAACGAAAAATATGCGCGAACGGGTAGCTTGGTACTACTTTACAAATTAAAAAATCTTTTGACGCCGTAATCACCATTCTTGGGAACTTTCCAAACGCATTCCTCGATGTTCACAACTTTTTAATACAGATTTTTAAAAATAAATATTAATTGCGAACATGTGTGACTAAACGTGTGTTTAAATTTTAATATTAATATGAATATCGAGCCGACAGATATACTTGGTTTAATAATATGTTTTGTTAGTCAATTTAAATATTCTTGACAATTGGTATTGATGAATTTTATTTCAATAACAAAATAATGGTTCCTAAATATTTTTACACGAGGCACCCACAAACAGTTTTGGGTTCACTGGGGGGTGCAAAATATTTATAGAAGTGTATTTTTTACGGTGCCATTAAATTGTTGATATTTTTCGCTCGTAGGAATTTTAACATGCATTACAAAAAAAAAAAACGTATGAAATATTTTATAGACATCTTCGACAGCGCTAGTAGCCGATGCACGGTAACTTTTTTTATTACTCTAAGGGAAATTTACTTGTTGAATATTTTTCGCCTGATTAAGCAATTTAATATTGGATATAAAATATGGCTTTATTTTTTCATCATTACTAAAATTGAGTGACTCGAAAATTCGCTCACTATTATATGCAGACTTTACGAGGTAATTTCATTTATATGGAAATTCGACGTAAAAATTACAGCCTTCATTTTCTTTTAGAACACATTATGTTTAAAAATAATGAACTATGTTTCATATAATTTTGAGCGTCGCGTTATTCTTTAAAGGGGGTTATTACGTCATATTTTTTAGCCAATTTATGAAAAAAAAATAAGCGAGATAACAGCTTGAGAAAATATGTGTTCATTAAAACCACCTCCTTCTTACAATAGATACACTCAACAGACTTGAAATAATGTAATTTTTTTAATAAATGAAATTCTTCATAATAGTTACTTCTCTACAGATCAACGGTACTATAAATGAGAATAGATAAAAAAAAATGATGTACAGTAGAAGAAAATAATTCCACTCCATGATTCATTTTTAAATTTAAGAATTAGAACCATTGTTTACATTAGAAATAAATAACCTTGCGATATTTTTCTTAGAGTGGCGAAATATGTGATATATTATTAGTAACACAGTCAGTGGAATAACAAAGTTATCAACATCAATTTTATAGTATAGAAGTAGGATCCCAAGTAATGAACATGGAACTGGATTATAGAATATTTTTGATTTTTAATTGTTAGTTAATGAATCACGATTCCAATCCATATATCGATCGTCAAGGTTATTAATAAGTCAACTTCACAAAAATTAAATTTAAAATAAATATGCAGCTAAATTATTATAAATTTTTGCACTCTTTCTGATTCAGTATTCCGATAACTCAAAAATGCTACTAAATACTTTGACAGATAACCTTCTAAAGAAATGAACAAAATGTTGATATTTCTGGGTCTATCTACTTACTATACTCGAAGACTACCTAATTGTCAAACACTTGTTTATAAAATGTGTAAAACTCAGGTATAGATCAATAATATTTGATTTATTGTGACCATTTGAATATGACTTTTCCCATTATCTCAAAATGGGTTATTTGGAGATATCTGAGAAATGAACTGGACAAGGAGAAATGAACATTTTTCTGTCGGAAGGCCGCATTCATTTATCTTAAATCAAATAAGGCTGCATTTAAGAAACATACATACAAATGTATGTAAATTGTTTTGTAAATGAAGGAAAAGAATGAAATTTATTAAATATGTATTTGTTTATTTCAGTCAAAATTCCACAATTGAGACCCTATAAGACACTCCTGAGCTGGTCGACAGTTATGAAGAGTGTGTGAAAGTTACAACCCATCAGAGAAATATTTGTTTTACTCGTATGTATCAAGAAAAAAATTGTAATCATTAGCTTTGGTGATGACGGGAAGCCGAAATAGCTATAAACTAATTAGTTTAATTTTTGTATAACTAAAGGCTATGATACTTTTACTTAATTCTACGATTTTTATGCCAATTCAATCAAATATTATATAAAGTTACTTTTTTACTAAACATACATTTTGAGAAGCCTTGATTGACAATTTTGAGAAGCACTTACGGCGAGGCGTAACAGTAAAAATTTCAACCAATTAAATCACCAGCCGTTGGCTTTCTATAAACTTTCAAACACAAATGGATATTACCAATCGGGTATTAAAAATAATCGAAAAAAACTGTTTTTATTGAAGTGACTGAATAGAAGCATATTGGAGAACAGTTCAATTTTAAATACACATAAAATTTGTATTGCAGTCAGAAAGATTCTACGGTTTTATGTGTTGTTATAAATTCCAGAAGTATTCTCCGATCCAAATGCAATTAAAATCTTACTATTTGAATCGATTTGATGTTGTGATTAATTCCGTAGAACAATAAATATATTTTTTAATAGAATCGTATAAAGGACGATTGCGAATTTATTAGTATACAAAAATAAAACGTAGAATAATTTATGCATATTTTTTTATAAATGTTCATTTGATTCCAGGCAAAAGTTACGATTAATAGAATGTTATTTTTCTTTAGAAGACCATCATTAAAACATAAATATAAGTACGTGATGTATATAATACATAATTTTCCTTTTCAAAACAGAACTCTTTTTGCTAATGTAGTGGAAATTTATAGTGTTGAAAATGAGCTGAATGATCTAAAGTGTTGCTGTTTTTTTTTCAATACAACTGTTGGAAAATTAATTTCCACATAAGATTAAAGTTGCAATATTTAAAATTGAGTTATTTTTTATTTTCAAAACACGATATTTGATAAATGATACTGATAATTAATTTAATTTAATCATTTATTATCACTATTTGTAATTGACTATTCATAAACTTTATATATATATATTTTTTACCATTTCCGCTCCTATTGTGGAGGATATGGACTGCTAATGGTGTTATCTAAACATAAGTTTTTCTAAGAGAACTGCTTGTTTCTGAGTATCTAGAGATACAAGAATAGGGCTTTGACAGGACTAGTGGTTAGCTAATCGCTCTCGATACGCCTTGTTTTTAGGATTGGATGGATGGGAGGGAGTTCTAGACATCACAAATATCCATGTTTATGTACAGAAATCTATAAATCGATTGAAAAATTAGTAAATGAAGCTGTCCACACGGGGATTTGAACCCGAGGCATCCGTAACCGAAGCCAACGGCTTTGACCACTGCACTACGGACCCGACTATATTAATAGTTTGGTAATTTTAACACTTCCTAAAATGTAGTAGATTAATGAAATATGCTAGAAAAGCAATACCCAAAAAAAGTATTGATTGTTAAAATTATTTGCATTCGATCGGAAACCGTGCAGCTATTGATCTAACATTATAGCTTGGCCGTCGGCAGAAGTGGAAACTAAAAAATACAATATACGGCAGCTAGAGTTTGTAGCTATTCAACGTAAGATCACGAGTGTCATAAAAGTTGTTTTTATTAATGAAACTGGGAAAATTAATAAGATAGGAAATGTCAATTGTTTTGAGAAGTATTTGTGCGAATGTGCGGGAGGTTATTATGAAATTCTGGCAGTTTTGTGAAGACAGTAAGTCTCAATAAAGAGTTGATAATTCCAATCAATAACGCTGCGGTTCTCTGGCAGCAATGACAGGTAAAGTAGTATGATAAACTATTCCTGTGAGACTAGCGGCCTCTCTAAACGGACAAGTTATAATGATGAATCTATTATATTATACGTATTTAAATATATACTTTTCAGTAGTCAACTTATCTCCATACATTGTAACTTTTTTCCACAGTGCCGCGGAGTGAGAATATCCACCGTACATTAAGAATTAATTAAAACGTTACGTTGTTCCCGTAAAAGGCTTATTAACGCCAACTCTAAGAAATATATCCGCAGGAACGAGGCCATCGTAAAAACAGAAAGTAGGGACGTTAATTCTGGACGACTGCTGATTTAAAGCCCAATTCGCGCGCCGCTGCCGGACTAAGTAACCAGCGGACAGGTCAAATGTATAGTAATTAAAAATAACTAAAAAAGAGAGGTAAAATATTTCATCTTCTGAATAATTTAATTTTATATTGTATATTATATCGTCTACAAAGAAAACTTTACGAGTTAAGTTATATGCAAGTGTTCATAAATCCTTAACGTATAGTAAAAACATGACTTGTGTGCTTTAAAAATTTTGTATAAAGGGATGTGATTTAAAATGCGTTTATAAAATAGAATCAATTTTTAAAATAAAAAAAAGATGTTTATACATCTTTTTTTATTTTAAAGAAGCAAAGTTATGTTGTACAACATCCATGTTTTAAAAGTAACTAAAATTTGTGGTACTGTCAATATATCTATTATAATATGTAATTGTCCACCACAATGATAAAAATATAACTGCTATTATCAAAGTTTTGAAACGCTCACATCTGAAAATAATTATGCAACAAAACGCACATAACCAGGGGTTGCAATACAGGTATTGCAAATATTAATACCGGTAATAAAAAAATAACAAAAAAATATCATAAAAAGTCAATTTCGTTCACAGTTATTAGTGGAAATAAATGTAATTAATATTAAAATAAAAAGAATTACTTATAATTAAATCTAATTTGTAAGTGATGAACGAATTAAGTGGTTAGTTTAATAAATAATGTTAATGTATGTGAATTGAAAGTGTTTAATTTCATGATTTTTTTAAAAGTCGGTTGTTTTAAACAAGGTTTTTTGACTAAACGCCTTCTGCCACTACAGCAATGATATAATACTTAAGTTCAGTTAAAATCGTAATGACGGACGGATTAATCAATACAGGTATTCAGCTATTTCATATGAAATACCGGTAGGTAAGTATTAAACAATCTATTTCATTATAAGAAAAATATAAAATATATATCATCAATTATTATTATATAATCTGTTAAACTTGGTCGGATCTTAGTGCAAATATCCGGCTATAAAAAAAAATTCTCAGATTCAACGCTTGTTGAACACAATATTATATTTACAGTTATTAAATGATCATTGCACTATATTATTGCTGCAAATATTAGCCAAGAATGTTTCCAGACTATATTTTGATCTTAGCCTTGAGAATGTTTCCAGACTAAACACATTTCGATTTTGAATTCCGAAATACCGGCATCTTGGTTTCGACAATACCGGCATTGCGATCCCTACACAGAACTGACGAGCCGATGACTTTGACGAAATATATTTGGTGCTTGATGGGCTTGAGTAATCCTGAGCCGCTTCTGTTTGCCCTCCATTTTATGTTGGCTATCCGAGAGATTTAATGGATGGCGTCGACGAGGGGAAATCATGAATTTCAACGCTTATTCGATTAAGCACATAATTCATAACTGCTATCCGTTTTGTCTTAGTAAATTCAGAAAGCGCTATGAAGATTTTTTTAATATGTAGGACTTATATAAATAGTGCTGGTCGAGTCGGTTTTTAATGGGACGGAAGTGAGTCTGAAAAAAATTCAGATTTGTGCGCAAATAAGCTGGCTGCAAAGTATTGACCGTTTTTATTGTTTTTATTTTCAAAAGTTGGTCATTTTCGGCTTTATCTTTTGAGCTGAATAACTATGTTATAACTGCAAAAACGCTTCCGAAATTTTATTAATTTTTTGAATAAATACTCATAACTTCCAAGATTCATTGCATCCTAATGCATTACTTTCAATAATAAACTCCACTTGCATCTTTCTGCTTCTATTAAAGATAATATGGTACATGCATCTGTCTGCCTCTGAGGTACAGATATTTTTATGCATACCGAAGTATGAATGGCATTCGCCACGAATTAAATAAAAGGCTTGCTCTATTCAATAATAGTTAGTATACACGTGGTTAGTTAGTAAAATATACGGTCAGTTATTTAAATAAAATTTTAAGTTATTACATTAAATAGTCAGATATTTATATAAACGATAAGTTTTTTGATTAAACCTAATCTAACCTAAGCTTTATTTATTTGGCAATTCATTATTTCTTGCTGACCATTTATCGAATAAGTTACTGACAATTTGTGAAATTAGTTGCTTAAAAAATGCGTTACCAATTTTATTTGCCATCCCTGCCCTACTCTATTTATTTGTGTTTTGTTTTCCTGTCTCCGTTATTTAATATCTTTACAATTTTTCCAAATAGGAAGATGCAATTACCTTAGTTAACATTTAATATTCTAGCTTATTAAATTTCTTGGTCTATTTTACAATTTCATTGTACAAAAAAACAATAGTGTTTTGTAATATAATCAACCTAATTTCGTAAAAGCTTTTCTGTTTTTGCGCTAGAAACATTTGAAACCGAATGAATTAAAAATGAAGCTACTTACGCTTTGTGAATAAATTGCTGAAATTAAATAAAGGTCTCATACAAATTATTCTATTTTGAATGCAATAAGTGTTTTAAACAGGGCTGCGGAGCAAGAGTCGAGTCAAGTTGTAAAAAGCGTTTTAATGTACTTGTTTAATTTTTATTTAGGCCTATAACATCTTCTTGTCCTGCAATATACATATGTTGGCCCAGTTCCATAGGGCGTTAAGTCAAAAATTTGATGTTTTGAGTTAAGTTAGCATTCGAACACCGTTCTTCTAGAGATTCACAAAAGTACAGCTTGTAAAATGTACAGGTTTTCTCTCAAAAAGCAGATATTGGCATGTGGAAATCAGTAAAATTAGATAATTTCTCAGTGCCATATAAAGCAGTTGGTAGCGTCGCTGGCTACGGTTACGAATGTCTCGGGTTCAATTCTCGGTGCGAACGGTTTTCATGAATTGATCTTTCAATCGATTTACGGAGTCCTCCCTCCCACACATCCAATCCTCAAGGGGCGTAGCGTCTTAATCCTAAAACTATACACTATTGACCACCTATTTGAATGGTAAAGGAATACAAATAACATGTCAACACTTTTTACGAGTCAGTTTAGATGAGTCAAAACTTTGATCGGCCATATCTCAAAACTACCAATTTCTACTTGTATCACTATGGAAATAGGACATCGATATATTTTTGTATATTATATATATATAATATGGACAAATTATATATTTACCGGATTGGTTGGTTGATGTTTGCTTTGAAGACCAATTACACATAAATCGGAAAGGTGGGAAAAAACCTGACAAAATTAGACGTTTTTAGTCGTATTCTGAGTCGGAGTCGGGTTGTTGTTTAATGTCGAAGCTGGATTCGGATTCACGCTTTTCTTGGATGACTCCACACCCCTGGTTTAAAAACTTACTTGCAAGCTCCACGTTGTTATAGTAGGTAACCATAGGCAGGAAAACAATTCAGTTATTATTATATTTAACTAACTAATGCTCTGCCGTCCAAGGTTACTCAATGTTGTACCTGATACCATTTACTTCGGATTTATTAAGAACTAATTTTCCGTATGTATTGTAATTAAATTATCAGTGCATACGAGAATATTTTCATTATGTAATATGCTTATCCTTAAATCCTTTTACGACATATAAAACCATACTTATAAAGTAAATATTATATTTATTAGGTGTAATATCTATGACACAATTACTCGACTAGTTACATATAAGGGTTTATATGCATTCGACTCATATTAAGGGTGAAGTAGCTTGAAATATTTTACACTTTCGTCTATTGTTAATTTGCTAATTAAATTATTTTATTGAACACCAAGCCCAAACACGTGTAGAATTATTGTTTAATGTCTAACCTTATTTCAATGAAACACCTAACACACGCACACAAATTAGTTACACAAAATTGAAAGTTTGTGGAATCTAATTCACGTTAAGATAGACGTACCAAGAAAAATTCAGCAAAAATAACAATTAATGTTTAAATTTGGATTATTGAGATTTTGTACACTTCCATGTATTTTGTTACTTAAGACCCGGGTTTCGCCTTTCGGCATCTTCAGGCATTCGAGCGCACGAATGGACTCGAACTGACCATTCGTGCGCTCGAATGCCTGAAGATGCCGAAAGGCGAAACCCGGGTCGTTAGTGACAAAATACATGGAAGTGTACAAAATCTCAATAATCCAAATTTGATATTGAAATTCCATCAAGCACCCTCAGTCGATGTCTTCAATTAAATTAACGTTTAGCAATAGACTCGAACTGACCATTCTTGCGCTCGAATGCCTGAAGATGCCGAAAGACGAAACCCGGGTCGTTAATGACAAAATACATGGAAGTGTACAAAATCTCAATAATCCAAATTTAATATTGAAATTCCATCAAGCACCCTCAGTAGATGTCTTAAATTAAATTAACGTTTAGCAATAGACCGAATGATGACAAAACAAATGAATTCATGGATCAAATCTATTAATTGATATGATAAGTCAATAATTAGGAAAGGGTCTGTGACAAAAAAAAATTGTGTTCAATTCTTGACGACTATGTGAATGTTCAGTAGTTGACCACTTTTTTCAGTAGTTGACCATGACTAATTAGAGCGTCTCATAACAACGTTTCATCAGAGTTGTCTCAGATCTACCTGTAAGACCAATCTTCGTCGAATCAAGTAGCACATGCTTACATTCACTAATATCCTTAACAATTCTCTTAAGAAATTCAAAATAAAATATATACCGCATGAGGTGTTGTTTTCAAATGGTCATTATAACAACCCAATGGCATATATGGTGATGGGTTAGTTCCTCCATCCGACAAAAGATGGTTTCACTTGTCTGAACTTTACAATTTAGAGCAATCCCAAGTCTACGTTTCTTATTATAGGCTCTTGAATTGAAAAAAGGTCAACTACCTGTGCATTTACCGTAATTGAAATTCCTTAACCTTCCCGTTATCATGCTTAAAAAATCCATTCGGATTTCATGCAGTCGCAATGCGTTACCGTGTGGATTTTGTCATATAAACGCATTTATAAAGCAAAATGACATGTACGTAGTATTAAGTAATTATTTTACGTCATATTTTGTGTGTAAAACCTGTAATACATATCAAGCTATGCAAAATTATCGAAAGACAGAAGAATCGAAATTATTCACAGTAGAACAGGCTCAGCACGTTTCAGTGCCGTTTGAAACAAAACGGTTGCATACGGAACGGTCATGCATCTCGGGTGGTTACTATACTATACTAATTGTTACTATACCATATCTAATACTGTACTATACTGTAATGTTGTCTTTTTCGATACTAAAAATGACGAGGTTTTCAAATTATGATTAATTATATTATGTAGAAGTTTTTTTTTTTCCATGTCCGCTCCCAATGTGGAGCATATGGACTCAACCTCTATTTTCTTTTTCGAAGAGAGTAGGGATAGAAGGATAGGGCTATGACAGGACTAGTGGTTAGCTAATCGCTCTCGTTACGCCCCGTGAGGATGGGATTGGTGGGAGGGAGGACTCAGACTACGAACAGAAATCCATAAATCGATTGAAAGATCAATTTATGAAAACCGTCCGCACCGGGAATTGAACCCGAGACATCCGTAACCGTAGCCAGCGACGAAACCAACTGCGCCACGGACGCCGACAAATAGCAAAATTTTCAATTTTTTGTATGAACTATTTCACAAATAATTTAAAGGTTTAAAGGCCGAAATAACGCAATGTTACACCGTGAGTACAGAAAGGTTGAAACATAGTCAGTAAAATATAAAGGCTCGCCATTGCCAAAAGTATCAGTTCATGATAGGAAAACAGATTGCCCTGAAGCATATATGGGCAAAGTAACTAAAGACAATAATATCTGAATGAAAGTAATGATTCAATAAATTGACTTTTTTTAAACCATGTCGACTCCCAATGTAGAGCATATGGACTGCTAATGGTGATAACTCAACACAGGTTTTTTCTACGCGAAATGCTTGTTACTCAATTCAACCTCAATTTTTCAAACAGAGTAAGGATAGGATGATAACGTTAGGACGTGTGTTTGGAAATCCCAAAGGAAATAAATTTAATGGTGGTAACCCACTACTATTTAAAATGCTATTTACTAATAATCTATTACTGTTGATGGTGTTAGTAAAGTCTAAATTGTTCATATTAATACCTTTTTTATTTACTTGAAGGAGTATTTATACGCAATTTTTTTTATTAAAATTATTATCATTACTGGTAACACTTGTTATAAGTAGTGTTATAGTAGTTAGTACTATTATCATTTGTGGCTTACCCTCTCACCGCGTCCAGTAGAAGGAAGTAAATGCAGCCCACCCCTAATTTTTAAGTTGAGAGTTAGAATCATTGTTTACATTATAAATAAATAACCTTGCGATATAGTCTACAGATGCTTCTTAAAGAGGCGAAATACGTGTCACAGTTAGTAACACAACCAATGGAATAATTAAAGTATCAATTGTTATGTTATATTAAAAAAATAATTTCCACAAAGTTACCACCGAATCCATCGAAAGTAGAAACGTGATAGATTTTCTTCTTTCCTTTTAGAATTTTTATAAACTTTTTTTATTTCATTATAGACGATTTTTATTATGAAAGAAGTCCATACAAGTCCATCAAGAAACAATCCATGGATGTGTGGCTCAGTAATGGCTTTAACTGGAGTAGAATCATAAAATATTTAAGTGCTAGGTTAACGGCTTTTGGTAAGTTACCCATGACCTGGGTTATTTTATGTTTTAATAATAATTCGTTAATTACACTGTTCACCGTTACAAAGTCAATAAGTGATTAATAGGAGAATAATAAACTTGAATATTAACATATTTAATATGAAATAAAAACAAATACCTGACAAGCTTTCTTTTTAATATAAAACATAAATTCAACTGCATATTACTTTGTTATTTAAACAATAATAATTGAAAAGAATTCAATTGAAAAAAAAACGAATAATTTTTTAATAAATTCTTTCCAAGTCACATATTTATATAAGCAAAGTTATTAGCATGTTTGTGCAAGAGCAAATATAAATAGGGGATGATTTATAAGGGGTCAAGTGCAATAAATTTTCTTTTTCAACTCAGATACTTACTTCTCTTGATGAAGGCTCTCAAAGTGTGCCAGATAAGTTTGTTTCAAGTTTCATTATTATTTATTTTTCAACGAATTGCGCCAATTGTTATGTTAAAATATACCTACGATGGAATATACCGCACAAAGATGTTATGAAACACTTTTCCAATAAAATATTTAAAACAAAGATTTTAGATTCATACTTCGTGATTTTAAATGTTTCCGATGTTGCACATTATAATTTAACAATAAAAAAAATAAAACAAAACATATAATATATATATCGTTGTATTTATGGAAGAAAACACTAAGTAGAAAAAATGATATGTTCAGTTAGTTATACTAAAATGTTCCTTATTTCGAACTCTACCGTATAGAAGAATACACTTATTTTATAAATTATGCTTTTACTTAAATACAGTTTTCTACAAAAAAACTAAATGTATAGTGTTTCAAACATTTGAAAAACTTCAAAGTCCAATTATTCAAAACTGGCATTTTTCAAACTGGTGTTTTCTTCTAGATAACGACGATATCATACCGTTTAATCATTTCTTTCTCTTAGCGATATTTTCCTGAAATGTGAGTTTGTCAGTGATTGGCTAGCCGAGCCACCAACCGGACACCTTTTATCCTCACACTTTCTGAATGAGCGATTGGGTAACTACTTAATTTTAAGGTTTTTGATATGTAATGTTTTACAAAATTCTATGTTGTCTATTTTTTCGTAATTATAGCGCTATTATGAAAATCTACTTACATTTAATTAGCATATTTGTCAGAATTTTCGATAGATGAGTAGTATCTTACCTGAAAAAAAAGAAAACATATTAATTATTTTATAGATACATCATTTAGATAGCCTAATGTTATAAACCCGTATCTGATATTTTTACGAAAATGACTTTGTAAACCGTATCTCGTTTATTTAAAATAATACAAAGTATTTAAACTTGGTAATGTTTTACAAGTTTATTTTACTTAGAAGAAAATAAAAGTCTAATATATATATTAACGTAAATATTCAGCTTCTTTTGGCCTCCTGTGAAATTTATAAAAGTCACTTACAGGATTATAACATTAGGACATCGATTTAATGTTTTTAAAGATCAAAGTAAAAACGTGATTGTGTGGTTCACTAAGCCATTCTTATAATTGATAAATAAAAAATAAAAATTGCCGTTTAACTGTCACAGTTTGTGAGCCACAGTATCAAGATATATTTCCAGGGGTTCAAATGTATTTAAATCTTTTCAATTAAAAACATAAGTTATATTTGAGATATGAGGGGGTTTTAATGAATTTGTAAAGTACTGCCAAGAAATATGCCTCTTCCGTGCTTTATATTTTAAGTACGTTTATTAAGGCATTATCAAGGTACTTACGACTCAAAGGTAATTATTTGAAGTGATTAATGTATATTGTATTTACAATTTCATAATTCATACACCAAAGTAATTCAACTTTACTATAAGTGCCTTGTCAGAAATCAGTAAGTTAGACATACTTTTTGTTAAACAAATTTCTATTGAAAGTAAGGATTACTTAGTAAGACGAAGAGAAATACGACTTATTTCAGATGGATTTTGTTTGTCTTAAAGTAAATATATTTACAGCAGTAGTAAAACTACTTACAGTGAACCTTATAGTAAGGTGTAATTTAATACTCACGTTTCTTTTTAGGTGGGCTCGAAGTTATGAGGAGCATTTCGCATACACATTCTTTGCAAGATTTATATTTTGCACCGTTTAAATATATGTGAATAGCTATCTGTTAATATAGAAGAGGTGAAGAGACTGTTGAGAGGAGAGGCTGTTGGGGTTGGGGGCATCCTGGTGCACTCACCTCTGGCCTGGATTCTATGAAGCGTTTGTATCGTAGGGCCAACGAAAAGGGCCCAGCGACGGACTCTGAAGCTTTTCAAAGCTTTTCGTTTATCTGGAAGGATTGATTTTCTGCACACTTAAGTGCACGCCACCAAGTCTTGGTCAGCTGCTCTAAAGGCACTCCCAATTAAGAAAAAATCAGTGGAAAATCAGTCGTGGGTGGGGGAGAGCAAGGTAGTAAATGTGTGTAGTAAGCCAAAATTTCGAGTTCCCCCGTTGTGCTCCAGCTAGATACCGTGCATAAACTCACAATACAAACGCGTTCAATTATATTCAAGGCGGATGTGCTAAGTGACAATCGCGCATGTATACATATGCACACAATTACAATAATAATTATAAATCATAATACGTGAAAATATTATAGTATATAAGTCATGGCACCTTTTAAATTCAGGGTTTCTCAGTTAAGATTCAGCGTTATCGTTTGAATATGTGTCGGTGGCAGGCAAGACCAACCGACGTCGGCGTGTTTCATAGTTATCGCAAATTTTATTGATTTTAAAGGGAAAAGGTCAACACAGAAGGAAGACATAATTGACGATAATTCTGTTTGCTTAGTGATGAAAGTTATTTAAAAAAAAATCACAAATCATAGGAAACATTTCCATAAAGCGACGTAAAAATAACTGTTTCTTTCTAATAAAATTTGATAAACAGCTTAAAGCTCATTTTCGTCGTGATAATTTTCCTGAATCCTGAATTTTTTATGAGTTTGAACATATTTAGACTCATTTCTATGGTTTTATGCAGAAGAAATTACGGAATTCATCGCTAGTTGTTGTTCATCCTGAGTTATATCTTTCTTATGTGAATCTTTGTATCGTATAAAACAGGTCTGAGTTTCCAAAGGTTGATTTATAGAAATACTCTCACATACTTACCGCGAAATAAATTAAATTTTGATAACCTTATGTAGATAAAGTAAAATAAAAATATTTTTTCACTTCAGCACATACGAAATTCCTGACGTTTTATTGTTTAGAAATGGCAAAGAATGTCAGTAGTTGAAAACACAATATTTTTTACTAGGGTCACTATTTATTATGTCGTAATTTCCTGACGGTCATATGGCTTTGTTGTACGCGTTGCGTTCTTGTAGGGTGCAAGAAAAAGCGGTCACACATGCTGCAAGTAGTTCAATCATTATGAGGTGTGGTCAATCTAGAATTCGCATTCGTACCGAAGATTTAAGAGAACATAATTTTAAAACGAAAATATTTCAGGAATTACACACAATTGCTTTATTTATACCTATTAATGATTGAATGTTTTTTTCATGTGAAATATTCGCTAAGATTGTATAGTATATGGCAGTGATAGTGAACCTATGACGCGCGGATTAGACAATGACTCACGCGATGATTTTTATAAACTTATTTTTTTGTATCATGAAAGAGAGAACAGACAATCAAAACAGATGGTAGTTTTTAACCATCCTCCCTTCCCCTTTTAAAAGTTTCGCCACTGACTTAATGACTCACGAGCTAAAAAATAATGAACAAAATTTGACCCATTACTCAAAAAGGTTCGCTATCACTGTTATATGGACTCATAATGCTTATACATATTCTCTTTTTTCATGGGGGATACGTTTCAAAGACTAATGTGTCAAAAAAACGTGTAAAAAAAAGACAAGACAATTGGAGATAGATTCCATTACTCAAAATACCACCAAAATATAATTCAAATTTATATTTTATTTATGTATAAAAATAGTTTCATAATATACGACTGCAGTAAGCTGTAAACAATTCGTAATTTATCAAGTAAAAAAAAAGAAATTTATATATTCGATTCGGTAGACAGACATTTAAAAAACCAGAAAGAGAATAAAATCGAAACAAAGAAGAGAAGTAACAATAACAAGTCATGCATGAGTCATGAGCATCTTCATCATAAAATTCGCCAAATTCCAAAAATGACGATTCCAATATTCAGTAAGGGACAAAAAATTTTTCAATATGTAATACAATGTATTTAATAATACTTTGCGTTGTTTCTATCCGTGTAAAAACAAAAAAATCAGTGTAAAAAAACATTTGGTCTGTTTTCTTGTTCGTGGAAAAAAGAAACAGGTTTTTTCATATGTCGCATTAATTTTATTATGTATTAACAAAATTAATGGTTATATTTTCTGAGCGGGCCATATCTTGAAATCGACCTTATAAAGTAATATATTATGTATTATGGATGAAAAAACTTTGTGTTTAAAGTCCCTGCATCATTCCACCTTCTTTTGTGTTCAGCTTAATCGGACTTACTGCGAAACGTACTAATAAAATTTTACGATACGAAGGCAGTGGAATTTTAGCAATAATCATGATACACGTTTTTTGAAAAACATTTCTTTAACAACGAGATTGGCATTCGGATATTATCTATGGTATAAATAAAAAGAATTAAAAACATTTAAGTTGTTACAGTATTATCAACATTACTTGGCCGCCGCCGAGTTTGGAACTAGAATTGTCAGTCTAGAATAAATATCCCCAATTGCAGTTTTATGCAAAATGAATAACTTGTGTACTTTTAATAACCGTCGCTAAAACATCAGTTTTGGAATTTATTTAAATTTTAGTTCTGGTTGAGTATGACAACATTCCTAACGTGACGGTGGCACCCTCACTAGCGGCCAAGTTAAATTGGTACATCTATAATTTAAAAAAATTATGAAATTATCGCACAATCAAAAGAATGTTTAAATGTTATAAATCTGTTTAAATTTTAACATAGCCATAAGTTTTGTCACTAACGACCAGGATTTCGCCAGTTGGTATCTTCAGGCATTCAAGTGCACGGATGAACTCAAACTGACTGAAGTTGATTGAAATTTCATCAGGCACCCTTTTTTACCGTGTCCGCTCTCAGAGTGGAGCATATATAGATATCTCATCAGAAGTTTTTCTACAAAAACTGCTTGTTACTCAGTTGCTGTACTTCTCTTTTTCGGAGAAAGTAAGGATAGAAGATAGGAAACGAATAGTGGTTAGCTAATTGCTCTCGCTAGGTCCTGTTTTCAGGATTGGATTCAAGATATCACAATGCCTACAAACATAAATCCGTAAATCGATTGAAAAATCAATTTATGAAACCACCCGTAATGGAATTCGATCCCTTGAGATCTGCCATTAGATCTAGTGACGTTGACCACTTCACCACGGACCCGACAACACTCTTAATCCATCGTAAATTACACCTGTTTACTTAAAAGCGAGTGACTATAGCTCTGTTCAAATAACATGAATTATAATAATTGTTTGGTGAGAAGAGAAACAAAATCTATATCAGCAGTCCTTCCTGGTCTGTAGCTGAGTGGTACTGTTTGTTATTCAGTTGCTCAACCTTTCTTTTTCGAAAAGAGTAGGGATCGAAGGAAGGAGGGCTATGACTGGACTGGTGGTTAGTTAATCTCTCTCGCTACGCACCATTTTTAGGATAAGATGTGTGTAGGAAGGGAGTTTATGAGATAAACGGAAACCAATAAATCAATTTATGATACTGTCCGTATTGGGATTTAAACCCGTGAGATCCGTAATCAAAACCAACGACGTTGACCACTGCGTCATGATTAATATAACTGATAAAATAACAACGCATAATCAAAATTCAGTTCGACAGTTTTAAAACAGACTTTTTTTCATATTTTAATTAACATGCTTTATTTGTTTATTATGACGACGAGCGCAAAAATCAGACAAGTAAAATGAAATACTAATCATTTTATTTCCGAGTAATTAAAATATATTTAATATGCAAATCTGTTTATTTTGTCGTCAAAAATCTATTATTTGCGAGCAATATAAAAGAGAAAACATTGTAACGTTCCACGCGAAATGCAATTATTATCATTGTATGAAAATTACACGAAATGCATTATTTCGCCCGCCAGTCCCCAATGCTGCACTGGTTTCGAAATTTGCATAATTTTATATCATTCTGTATAATGTCAAATGTAAATTTATCAGATTATTGCAAATAAAACAATCTGTAACGCAGGAGAGTTGGTGGTCAAAATAATGCTGGGCTAATAAAACGTTTCACTGGTTTTGTTATTGCATACATTACGCCGAATGTGTGAAATTGCTTATAGCATGAAATGTAAAAAAAAATGCCTTATTCATGAATTAGGCAAAATTATCTGCCGAGTGCGTGAATTAGGCATGATTTTTTCTGCCTTGTTCATGCATGGAATAAAATAGATAGTAGCACTAATTAATGTTAGAAATTTTTTTTTTACCACGTCCGCTCCCAACTTGGGAAATATGGCCTCCTAATGGAAGTATCTCAACAGAAGTTTTCTCTGCGAGAACTGATTGCTACTCAGTTGCTCAACCTCTCTTTTTCGAATAGGATAGAACTAGTGGTTAGCTAATCACTCTCGCTTCGCCCGTTTTTAGCATTGTCATACAATCTGCAGAGCTCAGTGTTGCATGATTTTCTGCATGAGCGTAAATCTCACGCATTAATTAAAAACAGTCAATAAATTACACGCATTTTTATAAAATTCTGATTTCAGATATTTAAACTTATGTAATACGATTTTCAGTAGAAAAAATGATGTCCTTAAAACACCCCTTAAAACATATTTCGCCAATAATCAAGTTCGTTATTTCACCGATTAATTGAAAAGTCGAATAAATAATTACTGACCAAACTGAATTGTAAGCCTTTAAAAAGGGAAAATAACTGACCATTCTAATTCGAGCCAATAGCCCACTTTGCGGCTCTCAATTAAGGGTCGTGAAGCACCCTCACCATTCTCACCCTTAGTGTGTCTACCCTTGCCCGGACTGACGGGCTGTCGACGTATTCAATTAGGTTTGAATTTGCATACGCCCGTCCAGCCCAGAGGCCAATCAAATTTAAGATTCCCGATTACTTGTTGATGCAGAGCAAAAATATTCAATGTGAAAAATTAATGCAATTTTTTTTCAAAAAAGCTTCAAGTAATTATACTTTTCTTGGTTCCAAAAAAACATACGATACGTAAGAGTAAAAATTTATTTTTAGTCAATTAAAAATATTTTTAAAAAAAAAAACGTAAGTCTTGCAACGTAGTGTTTCTCAACGTGGAGCGCACGCCCTACAGGGGGGTATTTGAATGTTTCGGGAGACAATGCGCAAATGATCAATATGTGTTAGATTCTTTTGTTAAAAACATCCTTTTGATATTGGAACCCTGACTTTGTATCAAGACAAAAGCGAAATACTAAATCATGACAAGTTTAGCAAGAATATTACTGACACCATTGATTTGTTTTTGAAAAAAAAAGAAAACTTTTGGATATCACAAGCCGTGGAGATTTAATATTAAAATGTACCAAATTAGGACCTCACATAAAAACTCTTTGCAGCACACATCAAACACAAAGATCGCACTAATTTACATTAATAAAATAAATTAAAAATATTTAT
This sequence comes from Himalopsyche phryganea, assembly GCA_022494535.1. NCBI lineage: Eukaryota > Metazoa > Arthropoda > Insecta > Trichoptera > Rhyacophilidae > Himalopsyche > Himalopsyche phryganea. The sequence goes on from JAGVSL010000047.1 coordinate 2,177,014, forward strand.
GACTGTCTGTATTTATTTTTTGAAGCAGCAGTCATTTTTTTTTAGAATTCGCTAATTATAAAATTATGAAAGGGGAGGGAGCATCGAATTTTTTTAAAGGGAGAAATGGGGCAGAAATAAGGTTGAGAAACACTGGTCTTACTCATTTGCGAATATTTATTTAATTAATTATTAGGAAACAAAATAATATTTATTTAATATTACCTCTATCACTTCACGATTCGCACAATTAAGATTGAATAGAAAATGAATAACTCACAACAAGAACATTGTATAGTATTCATATATTCAAAACTAAATTGAAAATAGTGCATATTATTATGAACACTTGATAGCATGTACAAAAATATGGCCCTTAAATTGATAAATAAATATGTTAAGAATGGCAGTCATCTTATGGAGATATGCATTATTTGATTATAAAAACGACACTCGTTTAAATTCTATTACTTTTCTATTTCCACTATAGTTCCCCGGTTTGTTTCTGTCCAACCCTATTCCACTGCACACTATAATAATATACCCAATGTCCCTTCCCGGTCATTCATATCTATTTATTTTCAATTTTCCCGCGTTTCCGGCGGAAGAGAATGCGTCAACTGCAAGCGACGGCTTTAAGACGCCTCAGGAAAGGAACGTAATTTTCTTTATTGGGGATATTTGAATGTTTTAGACGCGCTATGGTATAAAAGACGTGATGGAAAATAAAGATAGTACATTTTACTTCATGGCACAGTGATAATCAAAAACTGTACGTGATGCTTTGCTGGGAATAGAAAAGCTTTTAGGAATATTGATTTCTGTTGACCATGGCTATATCGAAAGTGTTATTCACATATTCCAATGCATTTCATTGCATCTTAAGTATTCTTCACACATTCAAACGAGATATCGTAAAACGCTATTGTAAATACGATTCAAAAGAATTTATTGTTAAAGATCATTCAATTACTAATGTAAACTAACGAGCAATTTTGAAATAAAATTTCAGTGTTCACCCAAGCAAGAAAATCTAATATTAATTATGTTTTTTCAAAAGGTTTTTTTGGTGCTTTTTGCAATCATGTCAATGTGAAATATAATCCGTCCCGTGCCGAGATGTATAAAGGATATTTCAATTTTCAATACCAAATACTTCAAGAGTTAATTTAGTAGGGGTATTATTAAGACGAGCTATATCTGAATACAATAATTAGCTAGTATACAAAGTGTATACGTCGACGCCCGTGGCACAGTTGGTAGCGTCGTTGGCTACGGTCTCTGGTTAAATTCCCGGTGAGGACGGTTTTCATGAATTGGTCTTTCAATCGATTTATGGATTTCTGTTCGTAGTCTGAGTGTTTGTGATGTCTAAAAATCCCTCCCACCCATTCGATCATCACGGGGCGTAGCGAGAGCGATTAGCTAACCACTAGTTCTGTCCTAGCTCTATCCTTTTATATCAACTTTCTTCGAAAAAAGAGATGTTGAGCAACTTAGTAACAAGCATTCCTCATAGAAAAATTCTGTTGAGATACCTCCATTAGGAGACCATATGCTCCACGTTGGGAGCGGACATGGACAACAAAACACAAAGTTTTAACATTGTTAACATTCTTATACTTTTAAGTATCAGCTATCAACACGCTGAAACCTGTCATCTCAACAGCTGAGACGTTAGCAGTTAGTGGGTGTATGTTAATGAAAGAAAATATACAAGTTAAATATAATTCGTGGTACATATTTAAAATTTTAGAAAAAAAGAAAAAAAAAATTAAATTTCACCGAAAGTCACAAAATAATCTGTACGACAATCTTACAATCGATTAAAAAAATTGATTTGTTGAGATTTTGTACATTTCCATGTATTTCTTCTCTGACGACCCGAATTTTGCATTTCAGCATCTTTAGGCATTCGAGCATACAACAAAATCTCAGCAATTTAAACTTTATATTGAAATACCATCAAGAACCCTCAGTCGATATCTAAAATTATTATAATTAACATACAATTTAAATTAATGACTTAGTTATTCCACTGCTATGTTACTTTTGTAAAACAGACAGTGGAGTAACTTAGTAAGTTATCAATTTTAATTTTATATTAAAAATGAATTTCCACAAAGTTACTGTCGACTTCATCGAAGATATTAAACTCACAATTGAATAGATTTTTCCGAAAAGTCGACAATACTTTTAGGTGGTAGATACATTTATGTCTGTCTACACGTCTCAATTATTAATTGATCGCGCACTATACAAATATTTTTTCTGTAGAAAAAATAATTGCTTTTCGTGTTATATTGTACAAGATGACAATTGAATTGTCACCTCGGTAGAAACGCCCAGTACAAAGCACGGGTACGCCAAGGTTAAATTTGCGTTAAACCAATTCGGATCTAATCAATCCACAGTGTAAATAAACTAAACTCAATGTTCCATACGCGTTCCAGACAATTAATCCTGCGATTGAGTCCTTGTTTTTTCTACCGCCTCAATAGACAGCAACACTATCTCTTTCTACAATGGCGCACTAGACTTTTCTCACAGACGAAAAATAGAGCGTCGTTTTTTACTATGAAAATATTTTTTTATTATTTTCATGCCCGCTCCCAATGTGGCGCATGTGGCCTCTTAATGGAGGAGGTATCTCAACAGAAGTTTTGTACAAAAACTGCTTTTCCACTTAGTTGCTCAACCTCTTTCATTTTCAAAGAGATTACGGATAGAAGGATAGGGCTAGGACAGTACTTGTCGTTAGCTTATCGCTTTTTAGGATTGGATATGTGGGAGAGAGTTTCGGACATCACAAATATCTACGCCTACGAGTAGAAATCCATCCGTACCGGGACTTGATCCAACGACGTTGACCACTGCACCACGGAGTCGACATTGCGTATAGTAAAATCTTGATTTGCAGTCGGGTAGTCGTCAAATTCAAATGTTTGATATACTAGATTTTAAAAATATGTTTTTTATGAAAAACATAAACGACATAATTAATTTATGTTAAGTTTTAAAAATTGATTACAAATATTATGAGAGCGGGTGTTTGCTGCGTGGTTACTATGTGAACTGGAACACATTACATCACTAAAACAGCGCTTGTGTTGTAATCGTGCGTTGAACATTGCTAATGATTCGTGAGTGTATTGCAATGCGAACCCAGTACGAAATTTTCATAAATGCCGCGCTTGTAGCCGTGTGTTCAAAGTCGTTGTCTGTCGTTGCGGTTTTCACGTGCTTGAATACCAGTGCGGATAGTTTCATAAATCGATCAATGAATTCCATCCTTCTTCTAAAAACTTTTGCTTAGATAAGCTTTATCGGAACATATGCTAACGAAAAAATGAGTAACATTAAACTCTTCTACTGCAAAACTGCAAATAATACACGCCGGTTCCGTGGTGCAGTGGTTAACGTTGTTGGCTACGGTAATGGATGTCTCGAGATCGATTACCAGTACGGACAGTTTCATAAATAATTGATTTCCCAATCGAATTATGTAATTTGTGTTCGTTGGCGGAATGTCTGTGATGTCTAAAATTCCCCACTTATTTGATCCTAAAATAAGGGCATAGCGAGAGCGATTAGCTAACAACTCGTCCTGTCATAGCCCTATCCTTCTATCCCTGATTTCTTCGAAAAAGACAGGTTAATCAACTGAGTAACAAGCCGTCATCGTAGAAAAACTTCTGTTGAGATACGTCCGTTAGTAGTCCATATACTCCACATTGGGAGCGGACATGGTAGTAAAAAATGTAGATCATATGAATTCCTTGTGAACACTAGAATATATTTTTCACTAGAATTGGTTGTAAGTCAGTCGCTCACCCTCTCTCTTCGAAGAGGGTAAGCGACAGTAACAATCAGTTCTTGTATAAAACTTCTGAGATACCCTCTTTAGTAGGCCATATGCTCCACACCGGGAGCGGACATGGTAAAAAAATCTGCGAATAATTTGTGTACTAAGTAATATAAACAACTAATATCAAGCTTATGGTTGCCGAATACGCTCGATTAATACGGACACGAGTGTCACTCGTGATTTCAGTGAAAGGGTTTAAGGTTATTTAAAAAAAAGATTATTTGATGTTATGTAACCTATTGAGGTTGCGCCACTGTGCGCTCAGCTCCCAATCAATTTCCAATCAATTCGTGTTCAAAGCCCACATGGGCCCAGACACGTCGCACATTACACTTCAATGTTTGCTCCTACACCGTTTGTTATTCTTAATTAGTAGTTTCTATGCTAATTATGCCTACCCTAGTGAATAATCCCGAACATACAAATGTATCGGAGTAAAGGCCTCCCGAATCCCATGTGACCCGCACCATACAAAGTCACGAAGGTTATGGTATTGTTGGGATTTTGATAGCCGCAGTAAAGTTAATGGCTTTCTACTGTAGGTATAATTTAATTTAATGGTGACACGTAAGCAAAACTGGTTTGATAAATTTAATGACACTGCAGCGTTATGAAATATATTCCATAAAAGTAAATTAATTGCAATATATGTACATGTTTTTTTACATGGTAACCCTTTACGACTTACATTTAATGTTTTTTTCAAATTTTCGAAATCACCAAATGCATTTATTTATTAAACTACCAATCCAAAATGTGTATCCAAACTAGAAATGCGAGGCCCAGAAAAAAACAGTAAACATGGTAGAAATAAACTTGCATGGAAAATTGAGAAAAAGGGGAAAAAACGATATTTATAATTACTGTATAGCATTTTTAGAATTTGGTACCACTTATTTTAAAAGCGAGCATTTTTACGAACGCTAATATTATATCGACAAATTTGAGGTTACGATGAGTTATTGGTTTGATGATATATCGAATCACTAGTGAAATCTATGTAAGCAAACACAAAATGTTTACGGAAACGTTTCTGTTTTTACGTATAAAGGTAAACTTTGTTGAGACTTGGCGTGTTGAAAAACAATGAGAAACATGTAATATCCAATTCCGGTATTTCTTAATTCCCGGGTTTTTGTCTAACATGTCATAACACTAATTCATCGGTTTGAAACGTTTTTTCCATTCATATTTTACTCAAATCAAAAAATAAAAAAGTAATGGAAAACTTATAAGCCGAAAAGAATTCCTCAACTTACTTCATATTTCCATACGTAAAATATATGAAAAAGAGGTTTCGCAAGTTGATTACAGTATGTTTTCATTAGTAAGCAAAAAAAACTAGAATATACTGATGCAAAGAAATGAATTATCATAATGCAATGATACAAGTGCCCCCCAAATGCCAAACACATTAAAAAAAAGACTTTACGCCGCAGATAAGAACAACTGGTCTAAAGTAAAATTAAAACAGAAAGCATGGTTGAATTAATTAATAAGATGTGTTTTTTAAACTGTAATTATTATAAAAACATTAAATGTGTTCAACTGTCACGTTCATAATGGCTTCCGGAGTCAACTAATCCTGAAGCGTTTCCTTTTATTTCCCAAAACTTTCAAACGAGTCTTGTTGCTTGGGTTAAGAAGAAGTTCAGGCATGCAACAAAGCAAAACGCAAAGTGCATTCTTGCATCTTTGAAACTTGCATCCTAATCGACTTTGCGAGGTAATTATCGTTTGGATGATGTCGAATATTAACAAAGCTGCTCTGTTAAATGTGTCTTTAATTATAACTTAATTACTGTTAACTTAAATATTCCAGCAACCATTTCAATAATTGCAAAATATATATGTCTACACGGATACATTGTGCTACGCTTCATCGATAATTGATGTGGTTAGACGATGAAGGGGCTATTGTAAAAATACTTATTTACATAGTTTGGAGAAATTGAATTTAGTTTTGGTTTTGGATTTTCTTTTGTTGTTGATATATTTATATTTTAACACGTTGAGCTCGGAGCTGTGTTTTCACGTGATACAACAACCATCGTTTGAGTCCCGAAACCGGTTTTCACGTGATAAGCATATAGCGATACTTATTACAACGGAATCCTGGTTTAAATTATAGTAAAGACTTAAAACTTTACAAAACAGTCATCTAATTTGTGTTATCGCCAAAACAGGTTTTGATTTTATCGACTTAAAATCTCAATCGAATTTTATTTCTGTAATATTCCCCCTTCTGGAGACGATATTACGGTGACAACGAGACCACTCCAAACTATAGTTTTGCAAGATATACAAGACAACTTGTCGACGGATATGTCTAAGCACATATTTATACCGATATCGTCAACAGAAAAAAATAAGCTCTGTAGAACATGCAAGGTGTGTGCAAAGCACAAGAAGATGAGTCAAACTCGGTACATGTGTAAACATTGTCGTGTAGCTCTTCACAAAGGGAAATGTTGGCAATTTTACCATACAAAAATTAAATATTAAAATGTTTTAAACATTTCCAAAAGCTTTCGTTTGATTTCACCTCTATTTCTATAGTTATAATACTTTTAGTAAACGCTTAAGAAAAATGATATTTCTTCAAAAATGGGCCGGGCACTGGGCTTGTATTGCCTGATTTTGGCCAATATTTGTTTACTTATCTTAAATGTGTATCATGATTATAGTAAAAAAATCCCTAAATAATGGCTTAAAATTATATTTAATCCAATTATAGCATGTATAAAACAACATTTTCATCTCCTAATCCCTTGGATTTATATTTCGTGGGTGTTCTTGAAGAAAACACGAAATTAACACTACAGAGACGAGCGTGATCGTACGGTCACAATAACACCATCGCTCATCTAACCCAATATTCGCCCCATCTCTTGCTGAATATCGTTGCCTTCACACAATTTCCGTTAAAAAGGATACTTAGGTCAGTTTTACACCATCTATTTTCGCGACGATTTTCGCACATTTTTTTAAATTTACTTAAAAAAAATCGTGAAATTTCAACGAAAACTACAATGGTTTTTACTATGACCATATGGTCACGCTCGTCTTTGGAGGGTTAAAAAATTACTTATTGAGTTAATTATACCAAAATGTTTCTTATTTTCTGCAGTGTGAAAGAACCAACTTATTTTTATAAATTATACTTTTAATAAAAACAGTTTTTTACAAACAAACTACATGAAGAAAGTATGGTATATCAAATATTTGTAATTTAAATATCAAACTTCAAAGTCCAATTACTCAAAACTAGTATCTTTCAGTTAGTGTCTTTTTCCAGAACAACAAAGATATAAAATCAATAGACTGTACGCCTCACCAAGATCTCCAAAAGGATCGCTAAGGAAATATAAGTGACCTTTGCACCACTTTCCTTTCTATTCCAAGTATTTTTCTGTAGTGCAGATTGTCGACTACAGTATCTACAAACAAATCGATGTTTCAAGCAATGCCGTAAGAGAAAGTAAAGAGTAGGTTTTGCACGCAAAACTGGTAAATGATCCACGCTGTTCCCTTAGGTTAGTTAAAGTAAACACTTAAAGTTTAATATCACATGAAAAATGATAAGGATTGAATATCATTAATTATTTGGTTTTTTTTAAATTGCTTTTCCCATTCAAAGCTTTCAATTGACAGAATCTTTATTTAGATAGAATATGTGCTGGAAGTTGATATAAATACTGTCTGTATCTACCCTAGATTTAAAAATAGACAGGAAACTGGCTTCACATATTTTCAAAGGCAAATATGGACTGGTTATGTGATGCAGAGGCCATCGCCGTTGGCTTCAGTTCAAATCCCAGTAAGAACAAAATGATTTCTCAATCGATAGAATTCTGTTCGTAGGAATGGATGTTTTCAATCTATAAAATTCCCTCACCCATCCGATCCTAAAAACTGGGTATAGCGAGAGCGACTAGTTAACCACTAGTCTTGTCCTAGCCCTATTCTTCTATCCCTACTCTCTTCGAAAAATAGTGGTGGAGGAACTGAGTATGCGGGAAAACGAATAAATACGACGGACGACACCGACGAGTTAACAACACTAAACAAAACAGTGATACCTACAGATCGCGTCATACCGTACCCCGAGGCGAGTGATAGACAGAACGCGATCGAACGTCACGGAAGCCGCACTACCTAACTCTTTTGAAAAAGGCATCAATAATTTCTCACTCGTCGTCGACCGCAATGGTTGACGGCAGACCGATTCCAAAATGTTAAAATATCTGTAATTATATCAAATCAATAAACACATTCCAAAAAGTATACAGCAGTCCATAAGGAGTCTCTATGCTCCACATGGCAGCGAACATGGTTTAAAATATAGAAAAAAACTGTGTTATTACGTAGATTTATAATATAAAATTTTATGGATGAATTCTTTTTTCATTTGATTCGTTCGATAAAACAAAGATACTTAAAACAAATCTGCTATTGTATCACGAAATAATCTCTTATTAAACTTTTAAGAAGTTGAGATAATATATCTGTTTTTTAGTGATACAACTAGCTATTCGCGAACAGTTTTAAATGAGAAAAAGAAGCAACATCAAACCGCTGATATCACATTGGTTTCAGTGGGTTCGTTTTTTTTTTGATTTATCGCTCACAGATAAAGTTTAGAGTATTTTCGCAGCAGGCTAAACTTTTAAACACTTATATCAAGACTTCTGAAACTCCCCCTGAAAATAAAGTTCGGCCAAGGAAAAGCCTCAATTTTGAAAGATTAAGAGTTGTTCAGATCCTCGGTATATAGACAACCACGGGGGCTGTTCAGGTTTTATTATTTATTAAATTATTGATCATCTTTCATATTATGGCAGACATTCCTCAATAATTCCAGAAACGTATTTTACCTCTGTTAGTATAATAGACTTAATTCTTTTTACCACGTCCGTTCCGAATTTCAGGCATATGGACTGCTAATCAAAGTATTTTAACAGAATTTTTCTATGCGAACAGTTTGTTACTGAGTTGCTCAACCTCTCTTTATCGAAAAGAGTGGGGATAGAAGGATAGGGCTAGGACAAGACTAGTGGTTAGCTAATCGCTATCGCTACGCCCCATGAGGATCAGATGAGTGGGTGAGGAAGGAGTTTTAGACAACACTCTTCTTCAGCATCTTCAGGCATTCGAGCGCACGAATGGACTCGAACTGACAAACAGTAAACAGTGTCTAACATTTATATACAAGATGCAAATACGACAAATACTATTTACGAGATAAAATATTATACGTCTGGGATTCACACTGATACATGAGTTAACATTTCGAGAATCGCCTTAATCCTTATTTTGTAAACAACACATTAACAGAGTGGCGAACTGCCGCTTTCCAACTACTTTTAGAATTACCAGTGATTTTACAATTATAATAGCATTGTGGGTTTCGACGGGATGCAATTCGACGAAAGGGTAAATATATACAATCATTCCACATTTAGTGACATCTGTTAGGTGTTTCAACGTATAGGATACAGTAACGGAGAATTCCGAAGGTTCAGCTGCTCGTTCAGAATTGGCAAGGAATTTAACTGGGCTCTATTGATTTCCAAAATTTCTTGATAAAATAATTTATGATCCTCCATGTTTTAATGCAACAGTTTAACCCCATCATCCACATTAAACGTATGGTTCTCCATTAGCAAGTGATTTGCGAATGTCGAAGTTTCTTTTTTTAATCTAAAGGCAGCTAAATGTTATGATACCCTTATATCTAATGTACGTGTGGTTTTACCCACATAGAATACATGGAAGTGCAAAAAATCTCAATAATCCAAATTTCATATTGAAATTCCATCAAGCACCCTCAGTCTTAAATAATAAACAATTGAAAGTTAAAAAATGATCGCAAATAGTTCATCGCACGACCAATTAAACGAGTTACGTTTAAAAGTATTTGACACCTTTCCCAAGTCAAATTGATCTCTGTCACCTTCTCTTCTCACTCTTGACCGCCATTTCAAAGTGCATCTTATATGAATAAAGTTTTTTATTTTATTTCTATAAACAAAATAAATAAATCAGACGTATTGAATTAACAATATTACAATATTCTAGTATTATTTTACACCAGATGGCAGTGCCAACTGTCAACACTCATGCTCACGAACAACCTTACTTTTTCTGTCGCGTATCGTGCCTTAAAACATTGTTGTACTGTGCGTTACAGACGACAGAAAGACTGAAAAATAGAAGTAGAGTCACATATAATATGTATATTTGAATTCGTTAAATAATAATCATCTCCTCCACGGAGTCTTACGTCTTAAAAATCAGGCAAACAAAGAATTTATAATATCGACGGTATTTATTAGTAAACACTCAAGACTGCAATTGTTCAGGAGAGAGTAAAAACTGTTTTTATCGAAAACATTATAGGGTGAGTCGTGTAACGAATCTTTGAAATGCACTCCTGTAATCTCTGATGTGTGCAGATACGGGACTATAGTGGCTTATATCAAGTGGCCGGATCAGAATTTTTAACAATAAAACCAATGTAAAATGATGTTTCCCTTCCAAAAAGTGGTCAATTTATTTTTCTAATTTACATCATTTGGCCGAAACCTGCTCTGTCGTCTTTAAAATGAGATCCAATCATAAACTCATTTTGGTAATTTTTTAGGGTTACATCGATTGGCCAAAACACTGTCGATGTGTAATACTAAATGTTGGAGTTATCTACAGAAAATTAAAATAACTTGAAAGTGTATCGTATTCGAACATCCTAAGAACTTGGTTGTGTAAGTTTTTCAAGTTGGGCGGGTTTAACACTAAGTGAAGTGGAAATTCAAAATCTAGCGCGTTCATTTCAAACTACTGTTAGAGACTCCTGTACGGAATAAATGAAAATGCTTCCAGTATTATTTTGTATTCAGTGTTTTTTTCTTTCAATTTACAATGAATGTAGGTATATCCGAAATTTAAACAAGTTTCATTGGAAGAAAATTGAAAACGGAAAATTTCTAAATTAGAATGTGTTACTATGGATTACTTGCGGCTCATAATTCCGGAAACCTAGTCAATTAGTCAATCTCGAGATTCCAGATTATACTGTTAGTTTAAAGATAAAAATTACCTTATTAACAGCAATGTGTACCTCGGTTTGTTTATGCACATACTTTTTTTATAATATACTATAGATTGATTTAGTATTTACTTGGTAGAACTTCATTATAAGTATTCAGTTCTACAAATTTTTATCGTCATAACTATCTAGTTCTACAATAGATAGATATGACTGCATTTAAGAAACATACATACAAATCACCAGGCATCAACTGGGTGACGCTGAAATTCTGAGTTCAGTGTGATTTTGTGGTCTCAAAATACTAAACTTTTAATTGCATTGTACGTCAATAACTGCTGGGTATTCTTCAAATTATTCGAATACATAATTCCACTCATCAATGATCTTCGCTAACCAGGGCAAATGTTTATCTGATTTTTTTTTACAATTCCAACTCTTCCAAAAGACTCGCACATTTTGAGCTAATACCATTAATAAATTGCCAACAGTTTTCCGATAATATAAGTGATTTTGAGTGTAGGTGCGTTAATTTCAAATAAATAGGTGTTAATCTGGCTTAATCAGTGATGCAAAATGTGAATGTCAGTTTAATAGTGTTGACCGCTAAGCTGACAGCGAAGGATTATGTCAATAACAATACCACCACTGTCAACTGGGTAGATACTACCCAAAACAGTCAAAGGCGTTTAACGAATGAAAGGATTATATTAATTTCAATAGTTATTATGGAAAACGCATGGAATGAAATAAATTAACAACCAAGGCATCTTTAAATTAAAGCGACAGTCTCCACTTGTGTCACTTGGTTGGAAATTGAAACTCATGAAAAAATTTATGATAAGATGTAATTAGAACCTTTTTTGGCTTACGGTAATACAGCTCTTTAAATTATTATAAAATCCATTTCTATTCATTACATATTTAAATTTTTTGCTTCCAATATGGTTTTAACTTTTACGTAGCCGAGTGATTAACTCTCTTGAGCGTCCGTATTATTCAGTTACGGTGGCCACAGGTTCGAGTCCCCGAATGGAAACTTTAAAAGTAAAAATAAATAGTAATCTATAGGTAAAATTAATAAGAATGGTCACCTTATTTATTTGGTTACATATTCAAGAATAACTAACTTTTATTGCAAGAAGAATAGATTGTACCTAGCAGAAGAAGATTCTACGCAAGCAAAGTAAGTGGCTCAATAGCCGGCGTTTCCAGGAGCGATCACGTGATTTGTGTGCTTTAAAATGAGAAAGAGTTTGTATGACGTTCTCGTTTTAAAACAAGTGCTAATTTGAAGGCACACAACTTAGTAATCACTCGTGAAAACGCCTCGGTGTAAAGCCGGTTATTGTCGAAGGTGTCGACGATCCAATACGTCAGACCCAGGAAGAAAAGACGTAAATAATATTAAAAATATCTATCTGAATTTTTAATGTCTATTTCAAGTGAGAAACTCTTCAAGATGTTGATAAAAGTTACGTCTTATGGAATCCAGCTCGATTTAAAACCAACCACGTTTCATTTCGTATAACAGTAACTACGCTTTACGATAACTATAAAATGCACCCAGTAATGTAGTTAATTATTACTTAGCAATAAATTATAGCAATAAAATTTAGTATTAGAAACTATAAATTAATAAATTAAGTTCAATGAGTATTTTTGCTGGAGATATGTAGGTACTTGAGTGTAGTAAAAATTTGTTATACGACTTAACACAAAGCAGAAGGAAGTTATACAACCGAAGACGTAACCCGTAAAACGTAAAGCTTTATTAGAGAGGCAAATAATATTAGAGCTAGGGCCATACAAAAATGCTGTCAACTCAAGAGGTTGTGATTTCTCGACTATGTTCGATTGAGTATACCGTCTTTTGAAAATATTAGTATCTCAAATATCGTCGTTATTTTGGATTTCTCGAGAGTTCTAGAAACTTCTAGGAATATTTTGTGCCTCGAGAATTACAGGGTTTTGGAGAATTGTCGAAATTTTTGAGCTGGTGATTTCATGACTTTAAAGATTTTTATTGAATACTAGTGAGTAACTGGTATGGAAAAAATTTAATTCTGTTTATTGAAGTGCTTTTGCATTAGAGCTCTGCACGGATCGAAATTTCATAAAATTACCCGGTCGGAGCCCGTCATCTTCAGGTCCGGCCCAGTCCGAACCCGAGTCTCAATATCACACTTGTTACGCGAGTCCGACTCGAGGCCCAGATATATTTTTCTCAGCCCAAAAAAAACCCAATATATTTTTTAATATAGTAATTTATTTACACTTTTAAAACAATATAGTTATTGTTTACATATTTCCAACGATATTCATAGCACATGTGAAATAAATCATTTAAGTTATGAAAACGAATATAGTATGAAATATTTTTCTTAAATTTGAATTCGTTGCCCGGGCCCGGCCCGAGCCCGAATCTGAATTGTTTTTACCCGCCCGAGCCCGGCCTCAGCCCCGGGCCCTTGCAGACTTCTATTTCGGATATTCAATATTTTTTGTATTTTCATCTGGTTCATAGATATCGCTAGTTGTACGAATTTTGATTATTTTTTTAGATTTTAAATTTTTTTCTTCAAGAACCTTCACGGGTGTGCGCACAACTCACCAAAGTTTGATCGAAATCAGATGAATGGTAAAGGAATGCATAGAGGACAAACAAATCTTCATTTATATATATATATATATATATATAGATTTACATCTTGTGCATCCCATATATCGATACCTCAGTTCCATAGTGTAACAAGTCGCGTTATCCCGGGATTGAATGCCCTAATATCAATACATACGTTTTTCGTTAGACTTTTAGCAACCCTACGTGAATCTTTTTGAAGATATACCCAAACAACTCCAAATTTTAGACGCTTATAAATAACGATTTCCTTTTTCTCATTCTCATTGCGACAGTAAAATAAATAAAGGACTTTTATTGGCTTTGCAATTTACAGAAGCGTCCTCTCGGAGGTCCGCTGGCAGTATAATAAAATTGCAAATTGCTATGTTGATTGGCCCGTACAAATTCAGTTGTGGCTATAATTTGTAACTAATGGAAGTACAAACAAATACTGTGAAGACGAATTTAATAACGGATATAGTCTTAGAAATATTAATAGATGATTACACATTAATCCCCTCAAAAATACAACGACTTAACGGAAAACACTTACGTATTTAGAATAATAATAGGTGTTCCCAAAATGAATGTACGTTTTTTTTTAATAAAACAATTAAAATTGTTTTTAAATATTTACTTTTGTTTTAATGATTCAAAATATAATTTCCTTCAGAAGGTGGTTATAACACCTTTTGGACAATTTGTTAATGACGTTAGCAAAAAATAATGCAGTCTTTGATTCAAAATATTTCAATAACCCTCTTTTCATATCGTCTGCATTTTTTTCAATCTAAATAAATGGAAGTCGGAAGCAGAAGGGTCTTGAGAATAAGGTAGATGAGGTATAACCTTCCAACTAAGATCAGAATTTCCTCATGACTCAGAAGCTTTAAGAATATGCGCATACACGTCGACAAAATTTTCTTCGCTCAATTTGTGTAGAACCCAAAAACCTCAAGACTTCCTAAGTTTCTTGATGAGTCTATGCACTGCCAAACCGAACTGGTTGAGTTTCTCATCCAGCTGATGAATAGTTTGAGTAGGATTTGTTTCCATTTCTGCAGCCAAGATATCATCGTCTATCTTGGCATGTTTCCCACATCCAAGACTATTTTTTATATTGTAATTAATCGTTAGAAGCATTTGCGGACGTCTAATAAATCACCAACACATCACGGATGTTTTTAGCGGTCGTAGATACGTATATAACGTGAAAATTTTTAAGAATTGTTCACTTGGTAAAAATTCAGAAATTCGTAAATTTTGGCGCCAAATTTAAAAAAAATCGGGGAATGTGAAGGTTGAATAATTGATAACTAAGTAATTAAAAAATATCTGGCATTACAGCTGACAGCCAATGGGCCAAATATTTTGAAAATTAGAATATCATACGAGATAAACTCGATGAGAATTTTAAGAAGTCATTCATGTCCAAGATCACAAATTTCAATTGAAAGAATATAAATTTGATATTGAACTTGCTGGGAATTGAACCACGACCCACGTCATCGCCAGGCAAACACTTACCACTAGACCACAGAGGCCGACAGATAATAATAAGACATTAAGTCAATTAGCAACGGTCTAAGCACGACTGGCTGCTAAAACTGAATAAAAAAAACGACATTCATTTAGGGAACACCTAATTTATTTTATTATTGCTGAAAAAGTAGCAGAATATTTGATGAGCGTTAACGTGTTAATGTTACTGGGCTTTAATTCGTTGGGCAAACACTGGTGTATGTGATGTTTGCGAACGCTCCCGTTTGATTCACACTTAACAATTATAAAACATGATGGATCAGCTATGCCTTATTATAATTTGATCATTGGCATTTTTTTTGATAACATGTAAAAAAATTAGTTCTGGAACTTGATTCGTAAAAATGTATTTTTTAGCATGGAATGCATATTATTATCTTGGTATTATTTATTTTTTTGGTACAGTAGACCCCCCGATAACACGATTTTCGACAACTCGATTAAAATTTGCGACTGTTTCTTGATTACATGGTAAAATACTCCTGCATCGTATGCGTATCTTCTGATTTTGTATGAGTATGGTAGGCCCGATAGTCCACTTCCAGATAGCTAGCTTTTATCTACCGTGTTATCGGGGAGTCTGCTGTGGTGAGTTATTTTAGTTCATCTACAAAACGTTAAAAAATAATGTACCATTACATTTTTCTGTCTTAAGTACAACAATACCGGGTTTCCTACAACCAACCGTTATGTATGTGCAGTCAATATCTCATGAACGTTTTCTACAACGCTATCGACAAAAAAGGAGTCTACAGCTTAAATTAATGGCTCGAGCAGAACTGTACGGGACTGATTTTGTACCATGCACTAGTGTGCTTTAGAAAACAGAAAAAAAAATAATAAAAAAGTGTGGTTAGCTCAGCCACATACGTCAAGTAGTGGGGTAAAATAATTAAGGGTTTCAAAAGATTAAAACAAGGTTATAGCATGATTTTTCAATAAAATAAGTTTTTAATGTACGTATGTGCTCTAGAAATAGATCTATCAAATTTTCCGTTGATCAGTTTGAAATGTATTCCTATTTTGTCCCCTGTTCGAAATTAATTTTTTTCCAAATTTAAAAATGTCGTTTTTTTTACACGATATCGATCCTCGGTTTTACACGGTCGACGCACTCCGAAAAAATTAGGGTGTTTTTCCATATATATACCCAAAAAACTTAAATTATACTTACAACTATCATACTGCCCATAACAGTTTTTCGTGATTTACTCAAAACTTGAAAAACCTTAAGTGACATATTTAGCGACTCATTTATTGTGCGCTACGCCAAAAACATTGTTTCTAATTTTGTTTTAAAATTTATAAAAGGTTACGCGAGGAAATTGTATTGAGAGTAACTGCGTTAGATTAATATGCTTCTAAAATATTTCACTGTAAAAATGCGGTGTTCGTATATTTTTGAAAATGTAATATCACTAATAAATTTGAAGTATTAAATAAATCCACTCATGATTATCAAATTTGATACAGTTGCGCTGAATTCGGTCTGATTTGTTACACAGCTAACCAAGCAAAAACGCAATTGCAATTCATTTAGCCACTCTAGGTGTCATAGCAAATAAAATAGATCCAATTGTGCACTGACGTAGTTACACAATATCAAAACAAAAGTCGGTCGAGTGCATCCAAATTAACACTCGAATACTATAATAATACAGGCTTAACAACAGGAGAGTGATAACGAATATTTTTGGCACATTTGAATAAATTACAGACATCTCCAAATACCCCATATTGAGATAATGTGAAAGCAATTTTTAAATGGTCGCCATAAATCAATTATTATTTATATGTACCAGAGTTTTACACACTTTTATAAACAGGTGTTACAATAAACTGCATTTATTGGGTCAATAATTAATCAAGATCTTCAGTATACACGTGGTCAATCAATAAAATAAACAGTCAGTAATTTATATAAATCGGTCGGTTTTTTAACTAACCCTAACCTAACTTTTATTTATTTGGCAATTATTTACTGACTAAACATAATTATTACCTGACCATTTATTATTTCTTTTTGGCCATTTATCGATTTAGTTACCGACAAAATAATTAGTGGCCTTTAACAGTTAGGTACTTTCCGAGAATAGTCAGTAAAAGTATATTTAGAAATATCCTTTTACTGACACAGAAAAAAATAAAATTTTATTTAATTCTTTTGAAGTTTATCTGTCTTAGCATTTTTTGGTGGTATGTTAGGTTTACTTAGATATAACTGCATATTTAACTAAAAAAAATTTTTTTGTAGTTGTCTGACTAATCAACTGGACGATCGATATGTGCATTAGTTGGACATTGCATACTTTAAAGAGGTTAAGCTATTGTTTGTGCTTTATTTCTACTAACAGGATATACTGATGTATACACACAGATTATATTGGAATATCGTTCATCAGTCTTGTCAATCCACCGCTGGTTGACGGCATCCCTTTAAGTTCTTGCCCGATATTATCAGTTTTTTGTTTTATGTTGCCAGGAATTTCTTGAGGTATTTTGTCGATTCAGCCTTGTTGTCTTAAAAAAAACCCTGGAATACTTACAACTGTGACGATATTAAAAGCCCAATTTGGGGAAGACGGAAGAGATGACATGACGAATCACGCAGAGATCAAAAAATGTTCATCACGCTATCATCAATCGGTTAAAGAGAAAATATCGTTTTCATGTGTGATTATTGCACTACGGATAGTTTTTTGGTCGTAAAATATTTTTGTTGTACATTCAGAACACCAAAAATAAAGCAATCCAGTATCGACAATCACGTATTTTAACTATTAAAAGTGCCAGCAGAATCCCTTACTATTTGAACTGAAGACACAAACGTTCAGTCTAGTTATAGATTTCGCTTATTCAAAACTTTGATCATAGATATCATAAATAATTATTTTGCAAACTTAGCGAGTATGTCTGTAAACATGAGTCATTTCTCTTCAGTTGAACAATAATGGCAAACAAAATTTTGAATGGCGGCCCTGTTGAAACGCGCTGAAATTACTTTTCGCCTCTTCAGTTGGCATTTTCGCGTTTCATTTAGGAACAGGCTACACAGCACCAGTACATACGTAATCTGGCTTATGACGTCATCGAAATAATCAAGCGTGTTCGTTCGTAATCGCTAAATGAGATTTCAGCAAAGCGAATTGTTTCATCCGTTAATCTAGTCGACGAGCATTTATGAACTCACTGAAACACATTGTATGATGTTCAATAATTGAACGTAAAAATTTCGCAACAATACATTGAAATTTAATTAATCTCGTGACATGTGGTTTACTAAGCACATTGAAGATTTAAAGCTTCTATGGTAATTTGAATTAAGGTTTCGAATGCCATAATACTATCTTCAAAATAATTCAACCGTTGTTATTTACGTGAAGAATATTTCCAAGGGGTTATTAAGGTAATTAGTTGATCAATTAAATAGAATTAAAAAAAAAAACAGCTCTGCCCCAATCCATAATTCTGTGGATTACACGCGACTGTTTTCCGTGTAGTAAGTTAAAATTCCACCAGAGGGATGAAGATGCAAGACGTTTTGTGGTTTTGTCGATGAATTTACAAAGCGAGTCCTATCCACTCCAACGTCGTTTCAAGACTACTTATGTGACAATCACTGGAATCCATGACTTCAGACTCAAATCTTTCTATACAAGTGTCAGTTTGGAAATTTGAAACCTTGACCGTGTAACATAATAGTGCTGAGTCCACTATTTTATTTAAACCATATCTGCTTCAAATGTGGAACATATTGGCACCTAATGAAGGTATCTCAACATAAGTTTTCCTACGAGAACTGCTAGCTACTCAGTTTTTCAACCTCTCGTTTTCGAAGAGAGTAGTGATAAAAGAATAGAGCTAGGACAGGAGTAGTGGTAAGTTAATCGCTCTCGCTCCCCCCCTCCGTTTACAGGATCGGATGGGTGAGTAGGAGGGAATTTAAGACATTACATACATCCTGCTTACGAACAGAAAATCTATAAATAAATTATGAAACTGTTTGTACTAGGATTTGATCCCATCAGATACGTAAATGAAGCCAACAAAATTGACTACTGCACCACGGACCTGACAACAGTGTATTTAATTTTTTTATGGTGTGTATTTACACATATTTTTAATGGATTCCGAGATATTATGAAATTCAATTTAAAATAAAACAAATTAAATATTAGCATTGAATTTAAATACCTATACTAAAATAAAAAAAAATAGTAAAGGTATGTTTTTAAATTTAATTAATATTTTTTACGGAATAATGCTGCAACATAATAGTGTTCCAACATCGGATTTGAGCTCAGTACCGATAGCATGTTTGCGGACCACCATCATATCTCATAGCTCATCGGCAGCATGCGTAATTAAGCGTATAAAATACCGCTGATTGTAGAGAAAGACAAAAGCAGTTATATCCTAGACACAATTTTCATAAACCTGTAAATTTCGTAACACACCACATGTTGTGATTGTGTGTGACACTTTGTGTTAACAAACCGAACCAAGTTCCTGCGTTTTGACTGCCTTTGTGCTGCTGCTGACAGGCGGTGCTAATATTGTACCAACAGGGTTGCCAATAATTATTAAACAAAAGCAAAGATTGTTTTTATTATAGAATCCCACATAATTTCGTATACTTCATCGCATTAAAAATAAAGAGCTGACTACATCGAAAGCAAGATTCTAGCAATAGAGATGGTTAAACATAAAGCTAGTTTTTCCCTTGTGGAGACACTCTTATCTTCATTTTGTCTCTTTTAAATCTATACCTCACTCTCATCCCAAAATTTGTCAAATGCTAAGTAAACTCTATAAGTAAACTTTTGAACTCTTCAACTCGACTGCATTGTAGCGTTCGATCTACAAATAGAATGCTACAGTGCATTCAAAGTCTTTTACGCCAGTGTTTTTTTTTATTCTTATTGAAGCCATCAGCCCCTTAATAACAATAAATTCCCCCCCCCCTCTTCTGACAAATTAAAACGAAATATAAAAAATAATATTATAGTTTATACACTGTTTTATTGTGTGCAATATATTTCTTGAAATAAGTGCGTATTTATATTATTCTGATTTTAATGTAAAAGATCTCGGATACATTAATGCAATGAATGACCTGTCTCACAAAGATAGGCAGGAAAAGATAATTTCAGGAGCGCAACTTAAATGTTAAGCACATGAAAAATAGGAGAGGGCCTTAACGCCCTTGTTAAAAAACACTACTCTTAGTGTAAATACTATTTGAACTTTTTATAGTAAAAATTGTGTTCGGTACTTGTCTCCGCTAGACTTTTTTACCACCAACGTTCGGTTTTTTTGTTTTATAAGAACCTTTCTGAATAATCTTAATTTATTCTATGTGATTGTATTATTTTTATAGCACTTCACAACTCTTCTGGGGCGTGCAGCAGCATATTTTCACATATGTTTGGCGTCACTGAAATTCTTTCTGCAAACTTTATTCGCTTGGAATGAAAATAATACTTCGTATCGAGTGAGAATTGAGAAATGAATTCAAACAATATAAAAACACTTTATGGATACCTATTGATTATCAATACCCAATCGATATATATATATATATGACTTTGTTATTCTACTTATTGTGTAACTTAGTGTGACACATATTTTGCTGCTTTGAGAAGCATCTTCAGAATACAAGTATCGTAACACGGTTAGTTACACGCCACGTGAGATTACAAACTCAATCTCAATAAATTGTTCAATCAATTGACATTATATCGTATTTACATTACAAAAAAGTCACGATTACTTATGCCTGGCCTGTTGCAGAGTGTTCAAAGAAGTTGTCTTCGGTTCCGGTAAGTTTGGGAAGCCCTAACATACGGAAGAGTTTTGTCGGGTTTTGCAAGCTATATATTATTAAATATTACATCAATTGATTATTTACGTATTTTGGCAAAATGTGGACTTTCCGTTATGAATAACTTCATAGTTGACCATTCAACTCATATGTTATTATTTTGAAGTAAGGCTACTGCGAATGACAAGCTTAGCCATCATTCCCACACAACTTTTGATTGAAATGCATAATAAACTCGGCGCCAGACAATCCGCTCGTTCAACTTTGAGGCCATAACTTTATTTAGCGAGTGTCAAAGCAATATATAGCCAGTAAACAAACTGCCTGTGAATCCCTTGCCATCAGTTTCGCCAGTAACTGCTTATGAAAATGAATTAATAACTTGCGCATTCATCGTCGCCTTTTGCTAACTGTCATCCCCAGCACTCCCCTGGCGGTAGGTGAGAGCGCACCTTTACGTTTGGGTGTCTGAAACTGTGCACTAACATTAAATTTGTGGGCTGGCAGAAAGGTGACTTTGGCAAATAAGTTTAACTCTGATTAACTCTAAAATACGATGCGTATTTCACTATGTAATTAATTACCCAATGTTTTGAAGCTATCGAAGTTTCCATCATTGTTAGTGTTGTGTAGAATTGTGGCTGTCAAACTTTTTTACCTCACGGCACACTGGGCAAGGAGGATTTGTTCTGCGGCACACCAAATAAAAATGACATGTACTCTATTAATAATAGTTTAGGGAACACTGCAAAATATTGTTTTACAAACATATATAATGTAAGTATACAGAGGTGGTAAATTTCGTATCAGTTGGAATGATGTGATTGATTTTTGATTGAAGAATCTTGTCAAAACGTTTCACTAAATTTGATAAAACAAACACTTAACTTCTCATCTACCATCTTTAGCCACTTTCGTTTTTTTTTTATTCATTTCCAAAAACCTTTCTAATAAACCAAAGCGTCCAAGCTGTGAGATTTTAACTTGTCTTGCTCACAGTTCTAATTTGTCTTCATTTATCGCGGCACACATGAAACCATTTACGGCACACAGTTTGGCAGACATTGGTATAGAACTATAGAAAATGGCTAAATCAAAATTACGTTCCTTTTGAGCCGTTCAGTTTTGTACACTTTTATATATTTTATCACTAACGACTCGTGCTTAGCCTTTCGGAATCTTCAGGCATTCAAGTGCACGGATGAATTCAAACTTACAATTAGGAAACGAAATCTCTCAAGCATCTGAAAATAGTTTAATATTTATCATACTAGTAAAAACGCACCAATTAAAATATTTTATAGTTTTTCTATGTTAAAATCACATACCTTTTAATGATAATTGATTTTAACAATCAACTGTAATTACAAAAACCTACAGATTTTGTAATTATTTCGAAAATATTTCATATCCTTTTATCCGTATTCTCTTCTAAAGAGTGAAGTTGGGCAACTTCTGCTGTCATATTAGCAGTTATTATGCTACACATTGAGAAATAGTTTAAAAAAGGGTTTATTTATTGAATCATTCCTTTCATTCAGATATTGTTTTTTATCATTACTTTAGAGCAATCTATTTTCCTATCATGGACTGATGCTACTGGAAATGGATGAGCCTTTATATCTTGTTATCTGTGTTTTATATAATTGCAATTATCGCAAATTAATACGAAATCCATAAATCGATTGAAAAATAAATTTACGAAACTGTCCGAACTGGGACGCGATCCCGTGAGATCCGTAACCGAAGCCAACGAGGTTGACCACTACGCCATAAACCCGACAAACTGGTTCAATTTCACAGTTCTCGTTAATCAACTTCTCTCGAGTTTTACGATTAAAAGAGATCTTTATGATTCACATTGAGAGTAGATGTGGCTTAATAACATGAGGCGCCAGAATCACTAGCTAGGTTGTGATTAAGCAGCGTACATATTGAAAGAATTTTTGTTTTCGAAATTCAATGATTCATTATATTTATATTTCAATGATGTTAAATCAAAAATTGACTGATAAAAATGAATACAAACAAATATCACACCAGTTGGTTGGTAACTAATAATATTATACGAAATTCGTTATTCTCATAAAAGCTTATATCGCTCTTTCCCGGCTGAGTTTTTTTATTGTTACTTGTACATATTCATAAACGCTTATACAGGAGACTTTGCTGAGCGTAAGCTGAAAACCAGTAAAACTCAACTTTGAGGAATACTTGAAGAGATTTATGCTACAATAAAACAACGTTACAGTCCCTGAAACTGAAACGGAGACATTAAACTTAACGAGGTGGATACTTTTTGAGAACCACATGTTAAACTTTTCTGAAGGAGAAATGAATGTTGTTAACTTGATTATGATGCATTAAAAAGTGTTCAACAAAATAAGTATCAAGTAGTATCACAATATAAAATTACATAAAAAAAAATATAAGTTTTCCGGCTATTTCAATCAAAATTCATCGGTCCATTTGTTGTAAATTAATTTATTCTCAACATAATATACTTTGCCTATTTGAATAACATATATAGTAGTCTAAAGAGTAAAAAACAATATTTAATGAAAAACAATTTTCATTTCATTGATTGATTAGATATATACTTGGTAGAACTCCATTATAACAGGTAAAAAATAAAAAAGTATTCGTTCTACAAGAATTTTAAAACTTTTAAGAATTTGATAGCTATTTCAGCGGCTTCACGCCATCGCATGCGTTGCAATGCCACTCAAATAAAGAAAAGGTTTGTGATTTAATTCTGTTGAAGGCCAGATTTATTTGTCTCATCCCAAAAAAAGCCCGATTAATTTTTTAATATAGTAATTCATTTATAGCTTTCAAACAATATATGTTTTGTTTCCATATTTCCTACGATATTCATAGCACTTGTGCTTTTTCTTTGACGTTTAATTATTAGGACCATTTATGTCCCTTTTCCTATAAAAACACAAAATCACATTAAGAATACTTTTTATGATTTTAATTATCCATTCTTTATGAAATAAGATTATATTTAGGAAATGAATAAAACTTTCTTTCAATGAACTTTCTTACTGCATTCAGTATTATTCATTAAATACTTATTTACATATCTAAGTTATCACTTTTAAGGTGTCAACTGTCGATTCTTTGTGGAAAGGCATTTTATTTTAAAAATAAAGCATAATTTGTTTTGTACTACTTCCACATTTTTAAATGACCAGGACGGTCGCGGTATCAGAAACCGTTTTTTCGCAGGTAATATACGAAATCACTTCGAAACCGAAGCGTTAAAATAAGTACTAACATACAAAGAAAACCATTTTAAAACGAAAAAAATCATAAAAGTAATTGAAATCATACATTTTGATGTACATACTATTTGCACAACCTTTAAGC
Source organism: Himalopsyche phryganea (assembly GCA_022494535.1). Lineage (NCBI taxonomy): Eukaryota > Metazoa > Arthropoda > Insecta > Trichoptera > Rhyacophilidae > Himalopsyche > Himalopsyche phryganea. The sequence goes on from JAGVSL010000047.1 coordinate 2,201,273, forward strand.
TCTGCTATATCTATTGCGGAGTGTTTTAATCCCTTTATGCAGAATGCAATTTGGCCACGTGGTAGCAACAAAGAACCCTTTGACACTCTACTCCACTTTTGCCCTGAAAAGCTCCGGGAAAGCTCTTAAACACTATGTTTGTTAAATGAATAGTGGTCAGGTCAAAGAAACTTTACAACAATGTTATGTAAATAGAAGGATGTTCATTTCGTATGGAACGCATCATCGACGTACTCTACAGAACAACCCTTTGGTTGGTGTGATATTTTACGCCAATATTCAAGGGAAAATGAGCTTTAAGTTGGGCTACATAACTTATTAATGAGTTCTGTTTTAACAATGGCCAATGCTAATGTGGAAACATATTGACTCCTTATAAACCTTATCTCAGCTGTTACTCAACCTTTATATTTTTCGAACAAAGTGAGGATAGAAGGATAGAGCTAGGGCAATACTGTTGGTTAGCTAATCGCTTCCGCTATATCCTGTTTTTAAGATAAATTAATTTAATTTGAAATGTTTTTGAGAATATACTTATAAAGATTTATATTTGACTGATGGTACCATACCTTTTTGTTAAATAAGAAGATAGGCCAGAATGAATTGTCACAGTTAATTCATTTGATATTTTGGATAAATCAACAAAAATGTACATACCACGCATTCAACTTCAAATGACCAAACTTTATCTTGATTTCATAGAGGATTATTTAACTCTATAGGTTGATTTAGAATTGACTTTCACTGGTTTAGTATTGACATCTTAGGGAGAGGGGTCTAGTCACAAGTGTGTAGTATAATATATGTATATTTTTTTCTTACAAATAAGATAAAATATTTGGCATTAGAGCTTATTATTGTCAAACATTTTGAATTTTTTTAATCACAAGACATCAAATCGATGAGAAAAAAATCACAAGCACCCATATCCAAGTCTCAAATTGAAATAAGTTAATTTTATATTGGTCTTGCTGGGACTACCATAAAGCTCTTACCACTGGACTACAGAGGTTTACTGACAGAAGAGACGGTTCGTGACAAAGGAGATATAGTGTGAGATGTATAAAATTTGACAAAAATATCAAGAACATGTAATTTTAGATAACTTCTACGTTTTTCGTTGTAAATTTCATCCTCAAAAATTGTATCAATTAAGAAATTAAATTAAAAACATACCTGCAAGAAAAGGGGTCAAATATCTTACATAATTTGAACTGGAAGATTTGTTTTTGTGAAGAATTGTGTCGATGGGGATCAGGAGACGGGAGGTGGAGTAACATAATCAAATAATGTGAATTTAAAATATTCATTTTTTTATACCGCCTACCGCAACAATTCCATTTTCTTTAACGATCCTTCATCACTCGTTTCTTAACTCTGCTGCTCTTAGAGCCATCGGTAAAGAGAGGCCTGTTAGCAAGTTAGAGCTCTATAGTCCCTTTCTGTCTTCGACCTTTCCTGTGATGACGAGCCTCTCAAGATTGTTGGTAGGCTTGAGGGCGATATGGCTAAAAAAGCCGAGAAGGTGTCTCGTATAAGCGGCAGAGAGTCTATCCTGGATTTGTAGCTCGTTCTGGATAGAAGCGTTTGTGCGTTTGTATAATATAGCTCATTATTCTACAATAATTGTATTATTCGTGGTGTATTAAAAACTAATAAAAATACGTTGGTAAAATAACTGAAAATTCACAAATAGTATCCGCAATTAAGAAGAAATACAGTTTTAATTGACGCTTATTCCGTTTTGAACTTCAAATTCCACAGCGCAACCAAAAATCCAAAGTACTTAGTTATTTCTTTAAATGTACAGGCGAAATTAATTGGCACCAAACTTTACGATGAAGAATACGAATAATTATAAAGTAAAGTTGCTCCATAATTAGTCGATTGAATTAACCTGAAACTGAGTTGGAATAAAGTTTACTTCTCGATGCACTACCTACAGCCGCAAAAGTTCCAGCAGGTAGTTATTATTTGTCCGACCAAAATGCAGCCTTCTATCAAAGTTGGTGTTTCCGATATACACATTTGAATGTTTCTGATTTATTAACTGAGCTTCCAAATTCACGACTGAATAATTACGGTGTTTCATTTGACTATACATAATACCGCCCCCTTCCCATCTTAAAATCAGGGCGTTGTGGGAGCGTTTATCAAACCACTAGTCCTGACGCAGCCTTATCCTTCTATCCCAACTCTCTTCAAAGAAGAGAAGATGAACAACTGTAAAACAAGTTTTCGTAAAAAAACTTGTGTTAAGATACCTATATTAAGCTGAGTCCACATCTGAGCTTTTGTGCGCGCTATGTAAAAGTTGGTTGATTAGTTGCATAAATTTGCTCGTGGATTTTTTCCACTTTCGATACTACTTATCTCTGTGAAAAAGCTATGGCTGGCCGGATGCTACTGTGGGCCATAGTTTGGAGAACCCTGTCCTAGACCAATCTTTCCATCTCTACTATCTTTTAAAGTTAGAATTTGAGTAACTGAGTTACAAATATCTTCCGTAGACAAACTATTGTTAAAACTCTATTAATAGTTCATAATTTAAGACATCGACTGAGGGTGCTTGATGGAATTTCAATATTAAATTTGGATTATCAGTTCGAGTCCATTCGTGTGCTAAATGCCTAAGATTAATAACCCGGGTCGTTAGTGACAAAATCTATTACAAAATTCAATATTTCATAAACTTCTTATTACGAGTGGACATGGTTATACAAATTATATATATAAAATATATTAATAAGTTTTTCAATCTATTATTATAAAAAGTCTTTCCGTGAAGAATTTATAAAGATTAATAACTTTTTCCATAATAACACGATCAAATGAAATACTAAGGCTTCCATAAAACTATAATTCAATCCAATAAGTATTGTCTAGTTGCGTAAAAAATATTCATTCGATTGCTGAAGTTACGTTTTGCTCCACTTGACGACTCATAAATTTTTCCGTCGATACAAAAATTTTCACCGCCGACCGCGCGACAATTAAGCGATCAATTTTTGATTGATATATTGTTTTCCGAGTAGTGTGTTGTTTGGACTATGATTACGTCCGTTTTAAACACCGGGTACCCATATCCGGTTGATGAACAACTACAAAGTAATCGCACTACTGTGTGTACAATGACATAAAAAAATATGTAAGTCTAATAAAACGAGGGTTTTGTTTTTTTTTTTTGTAAAGAAAAACGTATATTTGATTTAGTTAACAAAGTCGTAGGAGAATTTTCGTAACTTCTTCTAATGGAAATTAACCCAACATACGTTTTTCTAGGAGAATTTATTGATGACAACTAATTATTTTCTCAATAACTAGTTCCAAAAATGGTCAGTTAATAATGATGTTCGGTTAGGTTAGGTTAGGTTAGGTTAGATTTAATTTAAAAACGTATAGTTTTATATAAAGATCTGGCCGTTTAAATTGATGACTAACCATTTTATATAGATTACTGACCGTTTATTTTATTAACTGACCACTTATCGAATTGGTTAAAGACCATTTTGATTAATTACGGAAAATTTATTATTTCTTACCGACCAAAAATTTTAATAGTTACTGACACAATAATCTCGTTTTCCAAATACAGTTATGATAAAAGGATTTCCCGTTTTTTAGGACCAGATGGGTGGCGGAAGGGAAATTCAGACACCAATGTCTTCGAATATAAATCCATAAAATTAGCTGTTTATAAAAGAAATGATTTTTCAAGTTAAATAAAATAACGGACTCGAATACTCCTTAAAAAACGGTACAAAACTAGAACGATTATCTAACCACTATTCTTCTATCTTTCGAAAAAGTCAGGTTTATCAACAGAGTAAAAAGCGGTTTTCGCATAACAGTTTCGTTAGGATAGTTGTATTCTATATGCTCCACATTGGGAGCGAATATGATTACAATAAATACATGTTTAGTATTTTGGAGAAACAGTTTTTATGCTAAAAACACCTTTAACCGTTAAAATGACTATCAAAACATTACCTTTCACCACGATAGAACTACGACGCTACTAACACTGGTCTTAAAACACTTTTGGCTGTTATTCCGAATACTCTTACACGAAATTTCAAATTCTGAGTGGTTACAGTGTTATTATCAACGGGAGAGTTACTATTGCATAATTATTGTAGCTGTATATAGATTTTTTTGATTTAGTATATAACTATTGACATGGTATTTGGAACAAGTGACTATTTTGTTACGGAACCTGTAAATATTATAAATGGACTTAAATCGACAGTCATTACTAATATTGTACAATGAATTTCCTCCGCTTTTGGCTCTTAGAATATGAGTTATAAGCGCAAGAAAATATTATGCACATATTACATATTTTCAATATTGTGGTAACCATCACTTTTAATGTGTAAACGAAATTTACTACTAAATTTCTTGGAAGGAAGGCATCATATTTATAAAATCAAAAGATTATTAGTTGAAAAATGCTCGTCACTGATAATTTTATAAAATTATAAAACTAGTGCAAAACAATCTGTCTTTTATTTTTATAAATATGTACTATAGTATTGTCCACACCGAATCGTGCCAAAAAAATGAGGAGTAAATTAGTTTCTTTTCTTGGTCGTTATTGTGTTATGCAAGGCGGCTGTGAAGCAGTTGCTGTGTACACATAATGGGAGGAGATGGGAAAACCAACTTGTAGCATTGTCCAGCTAGCTTAGTGGTATATCAATTTTTCGTTTTTTTTTTAATTTCTCGATTGACTTCTAACCTACGGACTAATCTAGCCTTGTAAGTTTTACCTAATACTGTTAGTTGATGGGTTTGAATAGAGATGTTTCAGAAAAACCTTTTATGAATAATTATTGTAAATTTTAAGTAAACAAAAGTTTTAAATTCGTAGTTTTAAGCTAAAATAATTAACTTTGACTCTTGTATGTTTTAAAACATAATTTGTGTGTACCGTGTGCCCTAATTAAATAAAATGTTTAATATAACTTGCTATTTATTGTATGAGGGTGAATTGAAATAATTATCAAATGCATTTGTTATTATTCGAACAATGCATGCATCAATTAAAACATATGAAATAATTATTGAAAATCAAGTTGTCATTATAATTGAGCCACGCTGACATCCATTATCCGAATCGTGTAATTAATATTAATAATTACTTTTACGTTCCAAAGTTGTGTTGATTACAATATTGTTGTTAAAAAATAAGCTTTGCAATTCAATCAACAGTATTTTTAAATTTGGATTATTGAGATTTCGTACACTTCCATGTATTTTGTCACTAACGACCCGGGTTTCGCCTTTCCGCATCTTCAGAATGTGATATTGAAATTCCATCAAGCACCCTCAGTCGACGTCTTAAATTATTTCTTAAATCAACATGAAAACTTTTTGGAATACACGTAAAATAAATCTGAGTTAAATATTTATAAAAAAGCTCAGTTTAAACTATTACTAATTCTTGGTGGTCATTTTATTAAAAAAACTAAAACAGGATTTAAATAATCAATTTACAACCTGAACCGGTTTCGCTAAGCGAGTGAATTTTTTCATCAAAATTCCATCAGCGATAAGTGATCTTTTTTTGAGAGTGAATTGAATTGAAAATTTCATCACAAGTGCATATTGTGATTCTTCGGTTACTTCAAGTGTTACTAAGACACTCCCGACAATCATTTGAAAGCGCTTCAAACTGTTTTGTTATGGGATACGCCCAGTAATGGCTGTTGATTCGTCGCAGGTGGTGGCGTATACAACGTTGAGTACTCTGGGAAGAGAAATAGTATATTATGTATTGCTAAGTGGTTAGTATTGTTGGCTTCGATTACGGATGTCTCGTGTTCAAACCCCGGTAGCGACAGTTTAATAAATTGATTTACAGATTTTCTGTTTGTTGACATGGATGTTTATGGCGTCTAAAATTCCCTCCCAACCATCCGATCCTAAAAACAGGGTAGCGAGAGTTATTAACTACCCACTAATCCTGTCCTAGCTCTGTCTTTCTAACAGTACTCTTTTTTAAAAAGGGAAGTTGAGCAAGTGAGTAAAAATCCGTTATGAGTCCATATGCTCCACATTGTGAGCGGACACGGTAAAAAAAATGCAATTAACGCAGAAGCTAAGAAAATCTATTAGGACGGACTTTAGTGTGAATCGGAGTGTAAAACTTTTCCTATTAAGATTGAAAATTTGTTTTTGCACGAGTGTCCCATTGTCTGTCGAAATAATTCCCGAGATGGAGCATCTGTCGCCAAAAAAGCCTGAATGCGCCTTAATGATCTGCTTGACTTTTCAGTGGATTCACAGATTTCCCGAATTTTCCACTCACGAAAAGTTGGAAGCTATAAAAATACTCGCGACGAAAACTTACATTGCGGTAAGTAATACAACTTTTTTAATAATCGACTGTAAGCATTTAAGTTGGGCAATTTCGTAACCGATTGCTCTAAGTCAGTGATTGAATATTATTTTTTAACATTGGAAATTCTAAAATTTTGCATTCCACACTGTACATGTAGATAGCCCAGTTCAATAGGACAATAAATTTGATGTTTTGAGTCAACTTATAATATCACTCTTCTACAGTTTCACATTAGTACAGCTTGTAAGCTGTACAGATTTGATCTCAAACGTTAGATACTTGCATATGGAAATCAGCAAAATTAAATAATTTCTCAGTTCCATAAAGCATCGTATAGTGTAAATATATTTTTGTGAATCGTGTCGTACCATAAAGACACAACCTTTAATCCTAAAACTGTAAACTATTAAGCCATCATTTTTTACGACTCAGTTTCGATGAGTTAAAACTTTGATCAGCCATACCTCAAAACTACCAATTTCTAGTTTTATCACTATGAAACTTAGCCATCAATGTATTGACGTCATAATTGTGAGATAACAGTAAACATAAATTTTCTTTGAAATCTACAAATCTACAAGAAAGCGAATAATATAAAAAACATTTAACAATAATTATTCTCATTAATTAACGTCCCAGACTCATTATTTTACCTTCAGATTACTGGATTTAAATTTTACTCGAGTTCACATAAGTTTCATAAATTATATATGCATGCCTCCTCTACTATTTTAACATTAATATTTAAAACTAGTGGGAACGCCAGTCATAGATGACGGTGTTGAAATTGAAACACTGAATGTCCAAAGTAGCAGTTCTTTAGTTTCCATACTGACGGACTGATTGTTGTTTGTTTGCCCCGGATTTACGTCACGTTGGAACTGTGTGTATTGTTTATATATACCGCGGACGCTTAGGTCATGAGAAAATTTCATTCTTATATGTGTATGTGATAATAATAAAACGTCTACATCCACGCCTATATACCGGTCTGGGCTATTATATATGAAATTTGGATTATTGAGATTTTGTACACTTCCATGTATTTTGTCACTAACGACCCGGGTTTCGCCTTTCGGCATCTTCAGGCATTCGAGCACACAAATTACTTAAATTATATTATATATAAGATGCTCGCGATGAGCTTCACCAGTCCTGATCATTTTATAAGATTGTGGAATTAATATAAAAATTATGTTTTATATTTATAATTTTCTTATTACTCGCAAAACCGTTTAAATGAACGTGAATTGGGCTAAGCGCACATCAAATTGTCAGCCCGCGCGCGTTAAATCTGTGTTTATCATAAAGCATACAATAATTTAAAATTATGTTACATTTACAGAATGTTTTCAGGAATTTTGTAATTTGAACTATTAAATCCTTTATAAGTTTTATCTAAGTTTTACTTTATCAAAAAAATGTATATAAATACTATTATGTATTTAAAAAAACGTTATTTTTAGATACAACGTATTTAATAAAAATTACATTTTAATATAAGTCGATAATAAATAATATTATTTTGATCAAGCTCAAACAGAGCTTTTGTAAAAAATGAAATAAACTTTTTTAAGAATCTTGAATTGCTCATGTGAAATAATATATTAATCTATTTTTGCACAAATAAACTTTGACGAAAAACTCTTTACGTGCAAAGTTATATATAGAATGATTTTTAGCATTCAGCAAAGGTTTTAAAGGGTGTTAACTTTCATATTAATAAAGGTCACGTCAGAATGACATTGTGTTTGAAGTTAATATTCAAAATTCAATTGTGGTGAAAATAATACATATTATAATCAATAGGTATATTTGGAGCGATCGAATTAGAAAATGTTCTCACAGATTTAAAGACAAATTTCATTACAATAAAATTTGAGTAAATTATAATAACATAAAGCTTTAGTAATTGCATACACATGCTGATAGCTTACTTTTTGGCGTATTTATTTAAGTAGCTGTTTTATAATTTAACTTGTAAGAATTGATTTTGGTATCTTTAATTTTGTTTTTCAGATGTAATTTTTTGGATGCTCCTGGCTGCTCTTCGTTCTCCATTTACCATTGCTGTTTATTGTTAATATTAATTACATATTTAATATTTCATTGTTTTTAAGTGGATCGCTAAATTCTTTTTAAAATTTTCCTCATCTGCTATTTGCTAAAATGAATTTTTAAGCATCAATAATGACATTACAATTTTGCTCAGTTAATGAACTTGTAATGCAGCTATATTTTTGATTTCAGATTAGTATTTATTGATTTGTAAGAGGTCCTTAACATTAAAATTGTAAACTATTCTATTTATGTATAATTTGTTTGATGATCAGTAAATTCTTGTCTTAGTTCATGAACCAACTGTTTTATACACCTTTCAATTTTTAACATTCAATTTTATGCTCGTGATGAGTGAAACCAGTCGTGATTCTGTGAAACCCGTGAAACCTGTGAAAGTAGTACAAACAAATTGTGTTTTATTTTTTTAAATAAAATGCCTTTCCATCAAGAATCGACAGTTACACCTTAAAAGTGGTTGAGTAGCCGAATTGTGGAAAGCGTAATAAGATTACAAGAGATATAACTATATGATACAAATTGAATTCAACTTCATCTAGTATTTAAACAGTATAAATCCTAACTGTAATGGTTGCTTCTCTACGTCCAACTTAACGATACCGTAAATCTGGCGAAAGGTAGTGAGTTTCAGGCAGTACAAAAAAACTCTTTTCACCGCAACCTATTACAGAATATGCCAGCAAACGGTTCCTTCAAAAGTCTCATTTTCCCAGCATTTTCTGGTTCTTCTCAAGTTCTCCTCCAGCGTTCCGAAGCACCATTCATTACATTAGTTACATGCATATATTTTTTAAATAGTTATCATTTAGTGATGTAACATGACTCGGAACCGTAATGCTTGCATGGAATGAGTGGTTCTTAATTTTAACCCAATAACAACCGTGAGCTCATTGCAATGAATTGAAGGTTACTCCAGTTATCCGTAGCCGGAACCATCAAATGCACGCTTCAAATTGAGAGGGCCTTTTTGGTGAGCGGATGAGACATTAGAAAACTGATCCACCATAAAATATCAACCTTGCCAAAAATGGTATTTATTGTAAAAATGAAGAATTTTGCCATTTTAAAACTATAAACTATCCGATATTTTTTTTTACCGTGTCCGCTCCCAATGTAGAGAACATGGCCTCCTAATGAAGGTATCTCAACAGAAGTTTTCTATGAGAACGACTTGTTACTCAGTTTCTCAACCTCTCTTTTTTCGAAGAAAGTAAGGATAAAAAGGATAGGGCTAAGACAGGACTAGTGGTTAGCTTATCGCTCGCCCGTTTTTGAGGATCAGTGGGAGGGAGTTTTTAGACATCACAAACATTCATGACTACGAACAAAAATCCATAAATCAAGTGAAATATCAATTTGTGAAGCTGTCCGCATCGGGACTTGAATCCGAGACATCCGTAACCGAAGCCAACTGGGCCACGGACGCCCACAAACCATTTAAAAACGTTGAAACTATAAAACCTTGTTTTGATGCGTTCATACCCGTTGGTTTTTAAACTATCTAAAACACAACTCAGAATATGTTGTGAAAAACAGCTTTAAAGCGTTATAGTTTTATATTTACTTAATAGCGTCATGCGTCAAAACTTTTTAATGGATATACTAAAACATACAGTAACGCCGTCAAAAGTAAAAAGACAACCAACGAAAAAGTAAATATTCTGTACATGAATCATAAACTATGATTTCAGCACTATTATATTGCTTGTTTCAAAACATAATTGTGAAAGATTTCTGCAGTAGAGAGATACGTCTTTCCACCACGTATTAACAGTCAATAATATATATTTTTTGCTTGTTTTTACCTTAATGTATTTTTATTTCAACATCAGCTAATTAATCTTAATCAATTAGTATGAATAGAAAATAAATCTATCTGTAGTGATTAAATATTTCAGTGACCAAAAACGAAGGGTTTAGATCTGAAATTCACCTTGTATAGCCAGACAAAAGAATTTCAGTGGAACACGCACGTGTGCCATGGAGAAGAGAGTAAAAGTCATTGTATTTCCACCGTCACCGGCGGTTTTTTCCCTTTTCTTTATTTTTTTTGCTCGAATTAGTTCCCCGCCATTACACGCGTCCACAAATCACAATATCGCGGGTCGTCGCGGCGCTTTCGAGGTGTCTCCTACCGACGTCGGCGTCCGCTCGGCCGGAAACACTAACATCGGGAGCTCGAGCGCGACTTATCGTGGGAAGCTTTTGATTTTAGAGCATTTTTCCTTCAGAAATACAATATTGGAGAAACTCCAATTTTTTTTATTTCACTGATACAATTTTACATTCTTTTTTTACTCTCACTTCTGGTTCCTGATATTGTCTTGAAAGTGTTTTAATACAAAATACTTTTATTTGTAAAAATCTATGTCGATTTTTCAGTTTGACTTAATTTTTAGTTTAATACTTCCGTACTCATGGTGTAACACTGTCTTACTCCGGCATTCAAACGTTTATTTATTAATTATCTGCCAATCAAAAAATTGTAAATTTCGCTATTTTTAAATAAAATTGTTCTACATAAAATAAAATACTAAAAATACATTACAGTTTACGTTTTCTTTGAATAATTAATCATAATTTGAAAACCTCGTCAATTTTAACGGTGTGCAACGGTTTTGTTGTAAACGGCACCGAAACATGTCTCAAGCTTGTTCTGCTGTGAAGAATTTCGATTCATGCGTCTTTCAATAATTTCGCATAGTTTGATATGTATTTCAGGTTTTACACACACAACATATGACGTAAAATAATTACTTAATACTACATAAAACCATATTTCACTTTTTGAAATTGTCATTTCCCTTTATAAATGCGTTTACATGACAAAACCCACACGGGCACACGGTAACGAAATGTGACTGCGTGAGATCCGAAGGGATTTTTTTAGCATGAAAACGGGAAGGTTAAAACTGGTTCTGGTGAAATTGCGCAATATGATATAAATTGAGGGGAATCATGGTTAAAAACAGTCAACTAACTAGATCTTTACGATTGGATTCCGAGGGTAAGATGGAATAAAAGCATTACAGACGTCCATATTTTCGTCAATTCTATTAATGCATAAAATATCTGGGTGTGAGTTCAAACCCTTAACCATCAAAACAAGTACGATCTAAGCCCAAGAGCGTTACCACTTGACTATGGTGATTAGAAAACCTTAAGCTATATGCTTTGCTGTCGTTTAAATGGGTACTTGAAACAACGTTTAAACTACTTACTTATAGTTTGATTTCTATTTTTTTATCTTAATAAATGCAGTTAAATTGTCACTACGCAATATTAAATTGAATTTAGCAAACTCTAAATTAATTTCAGAAGAATTAAACGGAATTCAATGTCAAACAAAGGAGAAAAAGTTTAACATCTACTAGACTTCAAACGAAATACACTTTTGACAAGTCAGGAATTGAACTTAGCGTCTGTTGGAGCCAGTAAAGAGCATATGGACTCTTAATGGAGCTTATCTTAACAAAAATTATTCGTCAAGAACTACGTATTACACAATTGCCCAATCTGTCTTTTTTCAGACAGTGTAAGGATTTGCCTAGGGCAACATTATTACAGTTGCTATGTCATGCTTTAAGCATCAGGCTTGTGAGAGAAAATTAATACATACTAATTAATCACATAATATCTATGGCTTCGAATGAAAATTCTATTCATGATGCAACCAAAGCGAACGACGTGGACAACTCGGCTGCGGTCTGGCCTTTATATTAATTTAGCAGTTTGAATAAGATCGCTAATTGGAGTAGGCAGATTGATAAATAATATAGGGCCAAGTTCATACTATATTCAAAATATTTTTTGTACAGATTTTAATAATGTGATTTTGTATTCACATTTTTTTATATTGTTTACACAATTACATTTTAATGATAATTAATTATTATGACCACAAGAAATTGAGTAGTCCCATCAGTATGTAATTATTTATGTGACTATTTGACTGATTAAAGTTAAAAGTCATTATTATCAAATCAGTATTAAAATTAATTCAGATATCGATGTATTTTTTCTTAATTTATCTTATTTTAAACTATTTACTAACTGTCAGTTCGAGTACTCGAATGCGTGAGTATGTCGAAAGGCAAAACCAGGGTCGTTAGTGACAGAACGTATGGAAATGTACAAAATTTGAACGATTCAAATTTGATATTGAAATTTCATCAAGTATCCTCACTTGATATATTAAATTATAGTTATATGCAGTATATCCTAAGATATCAAGGAGTACTACGGTTGATTAAAAATAAAAAAGTGGTTATTCTGGATTATGTTTTACTATTAACATCAAAATTATTAAAATTAAACATTACATTAATTTTTATAAAATTGACAGATGTCACGCGCGGGATCAGTCCGCTGCGGACGCACCACACGCAGAACACGAAATACTGTCAAATTCGCAGTTTACATAAAGCATCTAGGCGCGAGTCCCTCCTACCCGCGCCCCTCCTTAGTCCACTCGAGCATATTCCATCGAAAGCCGTACTGCATAAAATCATGAAGATGCCACACTTTTTGATATTAGTACCGCGGTGTATGATAATTATTGGATGTATCAGTGCGTGGGCGAGCTTAATACACGCTTAAATAGTAGTGGTATTTTCATATAATATACATAAATTTATGTATATTATATTACATTTTTCTACACTTGCATGGGGGTGCTGCAGTTCCGCAGTGCGTATGGACGAGCTGCGCCTGGCTATATGTTATTGAAATAGCGTAGTCATAACATATTTATAAAAGTATAAATAATTTCAATGAAAACTTTCAGAAGAAAATCTGTTAACAGAATTTTCATTCTTGATTATTATCGTATGCAAACAAAATTTTATTTAAATAGTAACAGAGGGTCATTTTTGGCAAGAGAAAGACATTTAAATAAGAGCATAATGAACGTCTTTTAACGTCTTTGCCAAATAAATGAATGCAGAAATAATAATAGCGTCTCAAAAGTATAAGGGCGAGACATTTTGTTTTCTTGCAATGACAATATTGTGCTAGTTGAAAAGTTATCAATTTTCGGGGTTCGCAGCTTTGTCGTTTCCGGCGTGGCGCCCGCCGCCATCTTTGTCCTTTCCGTTTGCAATCTTCCGGCCAGAAATGGGGAGGGGGGTCCTTTGTTTTCCCTTTTTACATAATAAATTATTAATATTATGTCCACAATATGGTGTTTTTATACTCAGCAGATATTATGTAAACTAGTTTTCTCAGAAGCAAAGATGAGAAAAAAAATACTGTCTATATAAGATCTATGCATAATGTTTGAGTAGCTCTTTTCAACCGAAATCAAAAGTGAAATATTTAAGTAAGCTTTATTCGTAGCATAAAAACATTATCCTTAACATAATTCTAGTTATATTAAAAACTGTGCCAATTGATAGAATCTCCAAAAAATACGAAAATGAGTTAATGCTTGGATCTCATTTTAAAGACGACAGAGCAGATCTTGGCCAAATGATGTAAATTACAATAATAAATTGACCACTTTTTGGAAGGGAACCATCATTTTACATCGGTTTTAGGTTTACAAATTCTGACGCAGCCACTTTATGTAAGCCACTATTATATCGACATTTCCTATGTATAATCCTGTATCTGCCAACATGAGAATTTACAGGCGTGTATTTCAATGATTCATTACGCAACTCACCATGTAATGTTTTCGATAAAAACAGTTCTTACACTCTTCTGAACAATTTTAATTTTGATGGCTACATCAATTGGCTAAAACACAGTCGATATGTTAAAACAAAATATAAGTGTCGTTTTTAACATTACATTATAAAAACAGAACTAATTTCATGCAGCTTGTAAAGCTTCTTTTGTCTTTTATTCATCACAATTATTGCAATATGTTTGCTACATGTTTGCCAATCTACATATTATAGTATTTGATGATATTAATTAATTTATATTAAAGTTCAATTTTTCCTGTAGTACGGAAAACTTTTTCTATTTACATTGCCATTACTCTAATTAAAATTTGCATTCTGAATCACAACGCTTTTTTTCTCATATTTTACTCTCTTTGAATATCAAAGCTTTGCTGAATGGCTGAAAATATATCTCGAGATTTTTTTACATGATTTCTATGGGTAATATAATTAATGTATATGCAAAAGTTATATTTCCTCACATGTGCCATTCACCTCATCGGTAACATACGGTCGATCTTCGCGGCTTAGTGGTGACAGTGTGAGCTTAACGCCCCAATCTAGGGTTCGAATCTTCAAATAACATTTTTTATACATTAACCTTTTAATATATAAATTTATTTTTTCCTTCGGATATAGCTGTTTCAATCAATGTCTGTCCTACTTGGTATTGAAATCAGTTGTACTAGTTAATTTAAATGACGGTAGACCTGATTTACAGTTGGTATTGCATATATATAATATTTTTAATTCTCAATTTCCACAATCGCCATAGAGAAGGAAAAGAAAAGAGTGAATGACTGACATTTATTTAACACAATCCCAGCCTATATTTGTTAAACAAATAGATTATGTGGTTAAATGACAAACAGAAAATTAAGTAAGTGTTGACTACCAATGCTTGGTGTAAAAACATTATACACTTAATCATCTGATAAAATTGTGGAATCAGTAGGAAAACGTTTGTTTTATTTGTATAAAAACATCCAGAAAACTTTTTTTAAATATGAAAGTATATGTAGTTGATATAGAAATGAAAAAGTCCATGATTTTTAAAAATCTAAGAAAAAGGTGAACGTATGAAGTTGTAATTTAACTCTTCCTCTGCCGCAGAAAGGATAAGATATTTAAAATAATATTGTCACCAGGAAAATTCGTGGCCTCGTGCATCTAATGGAGGCATTCAGAGCCAACCTCCTTCAATAGAATAAACTTTGTTGCCACTATTTTCTTTCTTTTATTCTCTCCGTGGTCGTGGAAAAGAAAGGGGGTTCTCAATGTGCCGGATATCGGGCATGCTTGCACTTAAGCCAATATAAGAGATTCTTTATGGGGAACATTTAGAAAGAGCAACTTTCCCAACATATTTATCGGAATATTTAAGGCATTTTTCGCTTCTCCTCTATATAGAAATACAAATATTCTCTTACTTCCAAAATAGAAATGACCTGTAGAGAATGATATAACAATTTATGCTAAATATTCACGTATTATATAATTATAATATTCCTTTTCCTGGAATAAGTTCTATCCTTAATTCAATAACACGGTTATAATTATAATATCAAGTTTTTTTTTCGTTTATTCGATGAATTTGTCTGTCTCACTCCTCAATGTTACATTTAGTGTACAAATCGACTGTGGAAAGGAAGGAGGACATAACCTACACCAACAACTATTGTGTATAACTCACACAAAGCGTGCTAATACAATATATGTATGTATAATTTATAGACTGCAGAAAGGTAAAAGGATTTATCCCTTCATCTTTTCATAATATTTTGTTTTCAATGATCAGAACGAATTTAATTTAACAAACGTTTTGTTTGGGCCATACACAATACTTTTTGTGAGTGGGTTACGTCCTTTTTCCTTTCCGCAGTCGATATTTATATTAAACAGTGAAAAAAAGGAATATTAATAATATAACAAGTGAGTAAATAATTACAGTCATCAAACAATAATTAACTTAATTATACAAAATAACGACTATAAAAATAAATAAAGTATAATAATGATTTCAATAATTATAGGTAAAATGTGAGTGGCAGGGAAGGTAAACTTTTTTTCCAAAGGAAGTTTTCTGGGTAATATTATGTAAATAATAATCAAATCCTGTAGCCAAGCTGTTAACCCTCTTGGACGTTCATCCTATTCGATTGTAGTATTACCACTATGGACAGTTACATAAATTGATTCTTGTTCGAAAGTATGGATATTCGTGTTTTTTACATACATCCCAACTCTGATTATTTTTTTCAATCTGGTCCGCTCCTAATGTAAAGCATTTCTTCAGCTGAATGCAGAAGTAGGTTTACTGACATTTCGTAAATTGTGCAAGAGAACCATTTCAATATTTAACTTTTCTAAGGTTAAGAATGGCAGGATAGAACTAGAATAGGACTACTTTATAGCTTACTATTCTCACTAAGCCACTTTTTTGGGATCAAATAAGTGTGGTTAATATAAAAAATATGTATATTTGAAAATCTTTGAATGAAAACCGATAATTTAATAAATAAAAGTGTCCGCTTTGGGATTCGAATTTCTGACTCCGGAACCGAAAAGCACGAATGTTCAAGAGCACTGACCACTCGTTTATAGAATTAGCATCTTCTAAACCTACATGAAAAAGTTGAACTACTTATTGACAAACATTTTTCAACACTTTATCATTAAATATTCCTTTAAGAATTTAAATGCCATTAATTAAGGCTCGCATTTTTCTGGTCAGAATTTTCATCCACTTTCGGTCATAATTTTTAATACATTGGTCAGAATTTATATTAAATCGTCATAATGTATCGATCGGAATAAATAAGTTATGGTCAGCATTTCTAACCTAACAATAAAATTATTGACAATCAATACTTTTATTCAGACCTTTCAAGATTGTTGCCATTTATTATTGATAGATGAGATGGTTTTTAAAGAAAGTTTAAATTTGCAGTTAATTTGTTAGATACAAATATTATGATACAATTATTTACTTTATATATCAGCGATAGTGCTCAGTTAATTGGATGGGAATGGTTTAATAAACGCTGCAATGTTTTTATTATCGTAATAATCTGGCTTCCCAACCCATGAGGAGGCCTTAAACTTAATTACCGGCAATATAAAACAATGCATAGATAAGGTTTAATTTAATTACGCTGAGATAACGCTAAAGCGTTTTGCGTTCAAGTTCTTCTCCAACGGTATTTAACATGCTTAAGATTAAGAATAAAATAATTTGGTTTCTTTTTGAAGATGTTTACCGCCTCAAAACACATAAATAGTACATTTAATTGAATTTAAAAATAAATTGTACTAGCTTTATGTGCGATTTACATTTCATATTTTACAGAGCGTTTCGTACGCATTGCGTATGATTTAACATACCATTTTACCAGCTTTGAATGTAAAGCTTGTACCTCACAAGCCTACAATAAACAAAAGGTTATAAATATTGCAATTTGTGTTAGATAGTATTCACTTGGTACACTTGAACTTTGGTTTTAATAGTTTCCACTTAGTGACGGATTCTTTTAACAAAGTGAGTTAAATTTGAATTTTAGAGATTTTGTAAATTCCATGTATTTCGTCACTAACGACCCGGGTTTCGCCTTTCGGCATCATCAGGCATTCAAGCACAGGAATGAACTCGAATTGACGATGTCTTAAAAGTGAGTTAAGTTGTAGTAGGCTATTTTAGGATTTGTTTGATTTGTGTAATGTATTCTAATGCGTGGAACAAAGACAATAAGGGTAGATGAATAAGTGACAACGTATTTATATTGAGTGAAATCTATTTTATCTATGTGAAAATATTTTTTCGTACGTGTAATATATTTCTTCAATGTTGAAATATATTGTATTATGTGGGATCACTTTATTTTTAGTGAAAGTGTATTTTTTATAAGTGAAAACTATTTTTATGAAAGTGACTATGATCTAAACAAAAGTGCATTTAATTCTAAGCCATAAACATTTACACATAATTGTCATTGGATATATATTGGATATCAATTTTTTGTCTGGAATAACTCAATAGGTGCATTAATTAAATCAGTTTTGAAAAATATCACAGATTACTTTATCAGTACGTATGTTAATGCAGATTTTTACGCAAGCAATTTATTGTCCTTGTCAATTGATACCCAACTTGATTTTTGTTAGATTGGCATAAATCCATTTTTGATACTACAATTATCTATGCAACATAAAATACCGAAGTTTACTTTCTCCTACGCGGTATAATTTTCATTCTTTGCATAAAAGAGGGGATGGAAATTTGTAGACCTTTTTAAAAAACATCTCAATATCCAAATTTGAGTTACAATCCAATTAGAGTTTACATTACCTTCCATCCTACCTCTAGTCCTGTCTAGCTATACAAATACTTTTAGGACTCATTTTCCTGACTTGTATTATTACAATGTTTTAATTTAATAATATAGCAGAAAGTATTGTCGTCCGTTTCTGCTGGCGGTATTTCGCGTTCTGTTCGTTTCTATGCTTCTGTTCCAGTATTGCCATCACGTCTGGGTTGGCATCCGTATTGATTCATCCCCCACATACTTATATCCTCACTGTCTCTGAAAAAGAGAGGGCGATTCACACCAGAAAGATATATGTAAAATAATTTGAGATGCACTGCTCACTTATATTTGAAATTACTGTTTTTCAAAATGCCCAACGATTGTGTGTAATAGACATTGCAGTTTGTTACTATACAGTTCATTCGTGTTTTAGCGTATAAACTATTCTTTATTATTTTTTATTGAACCAGAAAGATTTTCTTACCAAAATTCACATAATTTTACAGTAATTTTGTTTAACCGAAGCAGCGAAAATAGCAATATTTTCATTTTTGAGGTGCCGTCGTTTGATCGGCACTTGCTCAATTATTATTCGAAAACTTACGATTTTTTTGTTTTTTTTCAGGGATGACGATAAAACGTTGGAAGAAGAGGTAAGCAGGATTGAGGTATTCACATCACGTGATCCAGGCATTACAGAGCATTGTCTGGTACGTTTCTTAATCTACGAGTTAACCCATGAAGTCAAATCACCTCATTCCCAGTATCCAACGCAAGCATCTATGCTCGAAGTTCAGTACACGGTTTTTCTGCCATGTGACACACCCTGGTTTTTGTTAAGTATAAGTGTCATTAATGTTCAGAACTGAAATCACCCAGCGGCAACAGCAATAATTCGCAGAATCGGCTCTTTCTTGTTACCAAGCGTTCAATAGCCGCCGGCTACGCCCGCTGGACGAGTCCATTTTGACGGAAAGGGGTAGCTCCGACGATGCAGGGAGTTTTTTTAATTGTATTTGCAGACAGTCGATTACGATCTGCTGAGTGGGACGAGCTGCGCTCTCGTGGCGGAGGTGATGTGATGATGTGAATTGTTTGTTTTTTTTTTATTTGCATTGGACTTAATTTAAATTCGTTGTGTCATTTGTATTATAACTTAAAGTAAATTCAGTTGCTAAGTAAATGTAAATGTAGAATCAATTTTATGTGTTAGGATTTATATATTTGTGTAATGTAAACCACTGCATCTTGGATGGAAAATAAATAAGTTTTGAACCGGATTTGAAATGGTGTTCCGGCGTCCTGGATGAGCTTCGGGTACTATTCACAGGATTCTTGCATGTCATGGGAGGAAGCAAAGCGATTGGCGGGTGACAGGGAATCATAAAGGCGCCGCGTGGTGGCCATACCTTTCTTACTTTCTTTGAGTGGCATTGCAACGCATACCGGGTACTCACTAAAAACTCGCATAAAAAACACGTAAATACGTTATTGAAAATCTTTCCGAATAAAGAAACGGTAGTTAAAATTTCAGACAAAGGATCAGGGATTCATAAGATGTCAAAGCGATATTGTTATTTTCTTAACAGCAAATGATTCCTTCATAAGAAAAGCAGTTAATAGAATTTTATTACTTGTGACAAAAGAAATATACCACTAAACATTTTCAATGTAGAACACTTAACTGTCTATGCTCTAAGCCTAATAATAGGGTGACCATCCTGCCACCATGCTCAGATATGACCAACTCTTTGAGTGCATTAAGTACCCGGGTAGGTACTCCATGTTGCCTTTGTGTTACTGACTCTGCGCCACACAATTGCTCGATAGCACCACTTACTCACAAGTAAGCCACAACTATTCTTAGAAGGGGTACAAAACATTGTATTCATATGATAATAATCTTTTTTTTTTTGAACATATCATAGTATGGGCTCCTGGTGGACAACTTCAACTGAATGTGTACAACGAATTACGATATAAACAAATCACTCAATCTTACTTTTCAGATAAAAAATACATATAAGAGTATAAATATATAGTTACTCATGAAATAGGGCGAGTGTTCCTAAAGTTGGCAGTCACCAGTGGTTGGCTTTTTGAGCTTTAAACTTAAATAATAGTGGATAAATTAAAAAAAAAACAGATTTTTTTTAATTCGTGTAGGTAGTCTTGACACTTGCCAATGTATATCTGCACTATACTGACCTATATGATGCAATACGCAATTAAAAAATGCACATTTTTACTTCGCAAGTTTCAACAAATTCACCTTGTATGGAGATCGCTAACAAAATATACTTTATATGGCCATGCTTTGCATCATTATGTGTTTTATTGTTCTGTCTACTATCAGTAAAATATTTCGCGATATTCATGAAGTTTCATAGTGACAGCCAAACACTGGGCAACGAAAGGCGGACCTTTGGTTTTTGGGGGCCGACCACTGGGAGAATTGGCATTTTTTGTAAGCTTCTATTATTTTATGCTTGGTACAATATTAAGCATTTTATTTTTAGTTGGTTACGTTGCTTAATCCTCGTTTAATGGAATAAAAGCGAAAAAAATATGTATTTTCAATTCATTGACTCAAAAAAAAAAAAAAACTTTTGAAAGTACACCTGTCGCTTAATTGGCCGACCACTGGCGAAATTACTCTACTGGTAACTCCGTCAGTCCAGAGTATTCTTATATAAAAGATCTAAGTAGAAAACATAAATACAATTTCATGCATTAATTTTAATATGCATATTGTATTTGAGGATTCAAACTCTTGAAAACTGCTATAGGGAAAATTTTCTTATGTTAAAAATCATATCATCTCTTTCTAGTACAAAAGTCATTTATTGGGTTATGTATACCAAAATGTTATCGCACGTTTAAAAATAAAAATTCATTAAAATTAAATTTGAAAAACACGTGTTAAAAATTTTTTAAGATCGACTCAGGGCACTTGATGGAATTTAAATATACTTGGCTATTAAATTGGATATTACGATTAGATTCATTACTAAGAATTTTATTTATTTTACAATAAATTAACAACATTTGTTGTAAGTGATTGACACGCAAATAGACACCCATAACGAATGCAGCAATTCACTTTTTGAAATTTTGTAGAAAATGATAATGTAAATGTTTAAAAAATCCTTGATTGAAAATAAGTGGCTTAGGATTCTTGGAAATTATAAAAATAAAATCCTTAATAGAAATTAACTATAAATATGACTTAATTTCAACAAAATCTAGTCAAAACGAAAACAATGTAATACACGTATTTTTGTACATCAAGTTTAATATATTGTACGATACTTTTATTTGCGACCCCTGGAATAGAGAACGGCAGAGAAGCTGCGAGCTCCTTACATGTTTTTTTGGGATCCCGGCCAAAAGATATTGAATGGTCAGCCACATACCGAGAATACGTACTTCTATATAAAGCCCGGTACTGTTCCTTTGGACAACTTCACTTACGGCTGCCTATAGATTTCTATATATTTCACTTGTGTATTTATCGATAAGAACACCGATTCAACTACTTGGTTCAAGTTAATATTATTAATCCAAGCAAGTAATCCAATTAATTCAAGTAAGTAATAATTGTCGAGTCTGTGGTGCAGTGGTCAGCGCCGATGGCTTCGATAATGGATGTCTCGAGTTCAAATTCCGGTACGGACAGCTTCATAAATTGATTTTTCAATCGATTTATGTTCGTAGGCATGGATGTTTGTGATGTCTAAAAACCCCCTCCCATCCATCTGATCCTAAAACCGGAGCGTAGTAACTCCGATTAGTTAACCATAATTAAATAAAGCAAACTTTCATTTAAGCATTCAGTTTAGCATCAAATCTTTTTCGAAAATAAAACACAATTTGTATTATTGATTAAATTAGCATTAATATAATTTCATTCTAACAAGGTACACTCACTCAGGTCCAGTTTCTCTCAGTGAGTGTACTTTATCAACTGATTGTTATAAATGTTGAATGAAACATTAGATCTGTCTTACAACTAGTGTTGAAAAAAACCCAGAAATTTTGAAATGGTAGGAAAAAAAACCTGGATAATTGGGAATTACCTGTTAATTACGACATTTCTCATTTTGTGGATATAAATATCTGCATCTCGCCGAGTTTAACTTCATACAGAAAGAAGAACAGAAACGCTTCCGTAAATATTATTTCTAGGTTTCAAGTAATAGATGTTACTGATGATCAGATATTGAATAAGTTCTTTACTTACATATATAACATCGACATAATAACTCCGTAGCCTCAATGTTGGCATATTACCTCAAGGATGCCACGCTCTGAAAATAAGTGTTACCGAATGCTAAATATTATATTCAGTTATCATTAATATTATAGTGGTTTTTGTCACGTTTTTTCAGTTTTCCCATGTGAGTTTATTCCCGGGCTTAACCTTCCCGTATCCATGGTGTAACAATGAGTTACTTCGGCCTTTTAACCTTTAAGTTATTTGTGAAATAGGTCATACAAAAAATTGAAAATTTTGCTTTTTGTAAATAAAATTGTTCTACATAAATTGAAAATTAAAAATACATTATAGTTTACGTTTTCTTTGTATAATTAATCATAATTTTAAAACCTCGTCAATTTTACCATCGAAAAATACAAAATTATAGTATAGCACAGTATAGTAACAATCCGAGATTCGTGACGTACCGTATGCAACCGTTTTGTTTCCAACGGCACCACGAAACGTCTTGAGCTTGTTCTGCTATGAAGAATTTCGATTCTTGCGCCTTTCGATAATTTCGCATAGTTTGATATGTATTCCTGGTTTTACACACAAAATATGACGTAAAATAATTACTTAATACTACATAAAATCATTATTTCACTTTTTGAAATTGTCATTTCGCTTTATAAATGCATTTTTATGACAAAACCCATATAGTAACGACATGTGACTGCGTGAGATCCGACGACATTTTTTAGCATGAAAACGGGAAGGTTAGGCCCAGTTTTTTCCCGGCCTCTCATCACTACTTGCAATACATCAAAGTTTACAAGCAAATGAACTGTGCAATTCGATCGCTTGATCAAGTTCACTATCGGATGTAAGTGTTGTTCATTGTTTTTCTTCTTATCTGTTAGTTTCGTTGTGTTGTTTTTTGTTTGTGCGCAGTTGGTTGCTGTGATATGGTTATTCCGCTTATTCGTTAAGAAGTTGCCAGGCTTTAATTGTTATTTTTCTTTTGATAACTTTTTATTGTGAGCCTTAATGAGCTTATGCTATGGTTTTTGTGGAGTTAATATGCTGTTTTGTTATGAATTACAGAGAAAGAGAATATTAATTGCGAAAGTTTTTGTATAGAAATCGTAAAACCATATTAAAATAGAAAAGTATGTTGTAGTTAATACTATTTATATTGAGATATTATAGTGTACTAAATATGTATTGATCGACGTGGCCGAGGAGTAGCGCTCTGCGTTCTACAATGTGCGATTCAAACTTGTGCTCTCATTCAGACATATGAATGAATATTGATTGTTTTTGATTGATAAATTATTATTATGAAATGTTATTATTATGAAAAATAAATTAATGACAAACATTAACTTGGCATTACAGCACGTAGCCAATGCACCAGTTATTTCATGAAGAAAGTCAATCGAAATCAAATCAACAAGTTATCACAAGCATGAATACTCTAGATGTCAAATGAAAAAAAAAGCTATAAATTAAGCCCGCTGTTTTGTGATCATAGAATAGCTCTTAAAGTAAGACTACAGAAGTCTCTATCTTTATTATTGACTAGTTTAACCGTACCTGTCATAGATGACGATTTCTTGAAATTGAAATAATGAATGTCTAAGTTGCTAGTTCGTCGGAACTGTGTGTGCATTGCATAATATTTTATTTTATTATACACAGCGAATGCTTACGTCATGAGAAAATTTCATACCTACATGTTTTATGTGATAATAATATTATAACGTCTACAGAGCGGTCAGGGCTATTACATATAAGATTATTTGCTTACGATATACGAAATTAGTTTCGATAAAATCTGGGAGAGTCTGCCGTTGAATATATTTCATTTCATGTTTTTCAATTACGTATTACCATTGTAATAGGATACCACAAACACCAACATATAAATAATAAAGAGAGCGTTGTCATGATTACTCATTTTACTCAGATGGAATCCATTTTCCGCTAGGCATATTTCTAAATTCGCAAATAGAGTAAACAGCCACTTCTCGCGGGGTAGAAAGAGGGTTAAGACGTGGTAGGACGCCTGTATTTTTGTCCCCAGTGCGTCGGAAGGTATAAATCTTATGTTTATCATTTCAGTCTTGATTTATTTGTTTCTTTTCATCTTTCCTGGTACTGTTTGCGTTTCGTTTTGCGGTTACGAATTGTGTTTGATGGTTTACCAGTGATGAGTAATGACCTCTCTCGAGTTTTTTAAAGATAAATTCTATATAGCTGCTTCTACGGGTGTATTAACATGCTAGCGATATTTGTATGAGAAATTCCAACTGGAATTACCACCATCATAATTTAATCACGTTGAAAATTTGAAGCCATAGGTTTGTGTGATGTTTTTGATTTCTCATCTATTGGATTACTAAACTGTATATACGGCATAGTTTATAAATTAATCATTAATCGAATTTGAATCGTTTAAATTTCGTACATTTCTTAGAACTGACAGCTTGAGTTTATCCGTGTACTCAAATTCCAGAACATCCCAAAAGGCAAAACTCGGGCCGTTAGTGACAAAATGCAAGGAAATGTACAAAATTCGATATTGAAATCACATAAAGCACCTTCAGTCGATAACGTAAATTAATCATTAATCGGATCAACGGACTAATATTTGCGCTAAAATTTGATTTACACTGATTAAAACAGAAAGCTTTACAAATTTGGCTTTACGTAAAATGATTGCTTACATTTTTTTCGTTTAAATACTGTGAAGTTAAAAAAGGCACAATTTTGAAATGAATTACTGCATACAGAAAGTAAGGTTTTGCGATACTATTGTTTAGAAAAACGATCTCCTAATAAAAAAAGGCTTACAATTAAATGCACTTTTGTTAAGATCATATTCACTTTCATAAAAATAGTTTTCACTTATAACAAATACATTCCAAAAACGAATTGTTTCAGTAAATAAATATAATAAAGTGATCCCACATAATAAAATATATTTTAACATTGAAGAAATATATTATACGTACGAAAAAATATTTTCACATAGATAAAATAGATTTCACTCAATATAAATACTCACACTTTGAAATCGATAGTTGGACGAAGCTGTAATGAAATTTCACTTATTCTTCTACCCTATATTAAGCCGCCTATATTGTCTTTGTTCGACGCATTAGAATACATTACACAAATCAGACCAACCCTAACATAACCTACTGCAACTTAACTCACTTAACTGTTCAAAGAATCCGTGAGTAAGTGGAAACTATTAAAATCAAAGTTTGAGTGTACTAATTTAATACTATCTGATCCAAAGTGCAAACTATCGAAATAAAAGTTCAAGTGTACCCATTGAATACTATTTAACATAAAGTGCAATTCTTTATAACCCATAAAAAAGTACAGTCTTTCTGCTTGTCACATTTTATTCTATTACGTTCAACCAGGATTCAGGGTTCAAGTGTTATAATTAGTTGCAAAAAACATCGAATTAGAGTTATAAAAGTTAATTCGATTTTAAAAATGAATCTATGTCAAGAAAACATAATCCATGGATCCATGGAAATACTCCAATTGAATATAAATATAGCTCATGTATTGTTATGTTTGCTACAAACCAACAGACCAAAGAGAAGTCAAACCACAAAACTTACGCAGATAATCTCTAATACTGTATCCCGTTGCAAAAATGTTTCGCTTGGAGAATATTTCCGAAACAAAATAAACGATTTAGACTGATATTTTTCTCACTTGTATTATTTGTTTTAAAATATAATCGTATTTATAACAGTTCCACCAACCTTTATTTAACATCAAATATAAGTAATTGTTAATTTTTCGTGGAATACAAAGAGAAATCGTGTATGTTTTTAACATAGTACGTATGGGGTCCTGTTATTAGCCAGTAGGCAATTTAAAGTAATTTTTTTAAAATAATCATAGGTCATGAAGTCGAGTGGTCAACGCTCTAGTTCAGGGATTTTCAACCGTGTACTATTGGCGTGCACTCGCTAAAAAGCTGTTTTTTATTAGTCTTATTTATTGAAGTCGCAAATAAAATGAACAATTACGTTTTTTACGAAAATGTTTTAATTCCACCATTTAACAGACATTAAGACACAAAGCCTCTCATTTTTATAAATGTATAATATAACAATTTTTTGTAATTAGTATTTACATGATAAATGTTACACATCACAAGTAAATTTTGTTTTTTATAAATTCGGTTTTTGCCTCCTGTTTTTTTTTCTTAATCTTGAATGCGCCCGCGTTCTCAATTACGTTGAGAAACTCTGCTCTACTCCTTCTGGGGTTTTCGCTGACTCGGTTGTGAGTCACGTTTTCGAGTCTCGGAATGAAAACTTGTATCCATTATTTTTTTTCTGTATTAAAATCATGAATGCTTTTAATTTTTTTACACATACTATTAATTCCTGTAAAAGGGAAGTAGATAGAGAGTGGACCAGCTTATTACTATTCTTTTCCTTACTCCATCCCGACGTTCCTTCTGTATCGCCTCCGAAACATTAGTTGAGATATTGAAGTTTACGTTAAATACTCAAATATTACTCCTTAACCGCCACATTTTAATTAGATATGTTGTAAAAAGTTTTCATTACGACTAATTGAAGAAGTGTATTTAAATGAAAAAAACACGTAATTAATATTAAATATATATATTTATATAGATATACTAATTATATGTTTTTTTTATTTTAATTCAATAAAGTAGTTTTTAAAACTATTTTAATTTCTCTTACGAAAAATGTTGATAGATAATTTATTACTGGATAGGTCAACACAACGGTTGGTGGATCGACATCCAACTAGCCAGTTCTTTATTTTCCGTTTTAATAAACAAAACAAGTTCCATACCGCCCCGCCGGCTATGATATGTTCACATGTCATGGATAAGGTAAAAAAAATACAAATCATTTATACCACAGGCATAATTTGACGTTTATTAATGTGGAAGGTTAAGTGGTTTATACATACCAATATTTCAGGTAAAGAACCGACATAAAATCAATTATGTAAGTATATATTGATTGATGATAGCTTGGGCTCATGTAATTGGTTAAGTAATGGGCTGATTTATGAATTCTCGTAATATTACCGCGTTACAAAATAGTACATAAAAAAACCGTTTCTATACTTCTGGCGTTAAGTTGTTTAACGAAATATATTTGTAGATTTTGCCGGATGGCTGCTAAGTGTCTTAAGACGGACAACTTTCCGTGGAAGGTACGCCGCTCATATAAAAATGACGTCTTTGGATGTTCGGCTTTGGACAGGATTTTACTAACGTAAATCAATTATTTAAAACATACAAATATGTTGAACACACTACATTACGACAAGGAGACAAAGATAAAGCGAAAGCAATAAAGAGATGTATGTTGTTCTCATCGACGGTACCGCCATACATACACCTATCAGCAGTTGAAATGTTAGCTTAGTAAATAATGAAAATACTATAGACTTAAAATTAGAGATATTAAAATGTTCAATAATAGTTATTTGAACGCACTGCACTGGTTACTTTAATAATCATAAAAAGCGCGAATAAGAAGTTGTGTGAAATCATATTATCGTCGCTGTTCTGAAAGAAAACACTAAATCGAAAAAATACATATTGAGTTAGTTATACCAAAGTGTTTCTTATCCTCTATCATATGGAAGAACACACTTATATTTGTAAATTGTGCTGTTATTTAAAACAGTTTTGTACAAACAAACTAAATGAAAAAGGTAGAGCATTTCAATCATTTGAAAAACTTCAAAATCTAATTACTTGAAACCAGTATTTTTCAGTTAGTCATCTTCCAAAACAACAAAGATTTATATAAAAACGGTAAGGGGGATTTTGTGTTATATGTAACGTCACTCGTGTTTTTTCTTATTTTCTATGTGAAGATTTGACTGTTTAAATTGTTTGTTTTTTTGAATGATTGATTATTTTCCTCTCTAAATTTTGACTCGAGTAACTACATTATGACATATGTTTTATGTAATGTCATATTTTGTGTGTAAAACTTGAAAAACATATCAAACTATGTGAAATTATCCAAAGATGCAAGAATCGAAATTCTTCATAACAGAACAAGCTCGAGACGTGTTTCGGTGCCGTTTGAAACGAAGCAGTTGCAAAGGGTACGGTCATGCAACTCGGATTGTTACTATACTATACAAATTATCAGTTTTCAAATTATTATTCATTATACAAAGAAGACATAAACTATAATAAATTTCAATTATATGTATTTTATTTACAAATAGCAAAACTTTCAATTTTTTTGTATGACCTATTTCACAATTAATTTTAAGGTTTAAATGCACAAAGTAACTCATTGTTACACCATGAATACGGAAGGGTTAAACATGAATCAACCTATAGTCAACTAATAGTGATCACCAAAGAATATCACATATCAACGTGCCTATATATTTGTATAATTTATACATGAACGAAAGTATGCATTATTAGCATTCTGATTCCTTTTAATTGCGGGTTAGTATTAACAATAAATGATTAAATGAAAGCTCTTGTTTTACTAAATGAAAAACTTTTCTTGACGAAGATTTTACACAAAAATATCGCTGTTAAAGAACCTAAACAAATTCGCCAAGAATCAAATTAAGAAGGAAATAAATCCCACACCTACACACATAGTCAAGGTCTCAAATTTTGTATTGAAAACAGTTGAAAACTTACAAAGTCTCGGACCCGAAATTTACTGATAACTTAGAGGAGTTCTTAGAGAGTCCGATAGTAGTAAAATTGTCAGAACAAAACTGTCTTAAAGCTTGTCTTAGAAAAATATAAATTTAAAGATATTGCATTGATTATACCTAAACCAGAAATCCTTGGCTCAATAGGCTGTAAATTAAGTAGTGTACCGCGGTAGGCATCAGGGATTATAAATTAACGTCCGTTGCATCAAGTTGCAGGCGCAGGCTGTTCCCTAATAAACCAAAGCTGTCTCTATAAAGCTCCGCATCTCCTTGAGGCAGTAAATTTTGTATCGCAAACACCATTGAAACGCAATGGCGGTACGGCACCATTTTTACAGTAAGGTACAAACACAATTACTGTGAAAATCAACAGAGAAACCAATTATTTTTGCAGTTACAACATCCCATTCTCTTTTTGCGCGGGGCATACGTGCAAAAAAGACAATGTGCAAATATAAAAATGGGAGATAGGTTCCATTACTTAAAATACCGTCAAAACATAAAATTCTCGAACTCAATAAATAATTCAAAATTATTTACACGTTAAACATTAAAAAACAAAAACCAGAGGGAATAAAACCGAAAAATAGAAGAACAACTCAAATGTATGAAAAAAATTCATGCATTAGTCATGAGTCTTGCATCTTAAAATTCGCCAAATGGCAAAAATGACTATTCCAATACTCACAAAGAGCCGTGTTTTTTTAGTATATACACATACTGTGTTTAATAATACTTTTGGTTGTTTGTAACCTTATAAAAGCAAAAATATCATTGTATAAAAATAATTGGGCCGTTTTTTAGACCGTGTGAAAAAATCCAAAAATAATTTGGTTGATCGCATAAATTTCCTCCTGGCTTTTTTCCGCTTTCGTACTACTTATTGGGCATGTCCGGTCAGCTATCGCGGGTCGGATTGGTGGTGCTCGTAGGCCGTAGTTTGGAGACCCCTGTTATAAATTGCTGTTACATTGTCGGTATAGTAATACAAATTTGTGTTGATTTTAATAATATCTCATCCTGTCAATTTAATGAACTGTGTTGTCTAATTTATGCAAAGTATTTGTGCTTATCTTATAATGTTATTCCTCCAAGGATTATTAGTGTAAAATACAGTAAATCTATTAATTATCATG
Organism: Himalopsyche phryganea; assembly: GCA_022494535.1. Taxonomy (NCBI): domain Eukaryota; kingdom Metazoa; phylum Arthropoda; class Insecta; order Trichoptera; family Rhyacophilidae; genus Himalopsyche; species Himalopsyche phryganea. The sequence goes on from JAGVSL010000047.1 coordinate 2,231,734, forward strand.
TATTATCAGACCCCTCTGCGTTACGCACTCCTCTGCGTGGGATCTAAATTGATGAGTGTCGTCAAACGGATTACAAATGGCGAATGATTTACGATCCGGGGTTTATATTGATAATCTTCCTACACTTTGATTGCGTATATAAAGTTGGTAGCATTTAATATCACGTCTGGGGATGTTATAAATGAAAGATATAAATTTTCCTAAGTAACATTCTAAAGATTATGTATTAGCAAAAATAGTTCTGAAATCACGACAGTTTGATAAATGATTTCTGTATCTTCGATAATTGAATAAACAGGAAAGGATCCAATTCTACTACTTGTATTATATTTTGTCGTATATAAATATTACGAGAAAAAGATCGGAAATCCTTCCCTAAGATGCAGATTAATATATAGAATTATTAAATTATATATTAGTCTTGACAAGATCGTCATATAAACTTTGTTTTGGCCAATTGATGTAACCCTCAAAATTGAAATTGTTCAGGAGAGACCAAAAACTGTTTTTATCGAAAAGTGGTCAATTTATTTTTTTAATTTACATCATTTGGCCGAGACCTGCTCTGCCATCTTTAAAAAGAGATCCAATAGTTAACTCATTTTCGTATTTTTTGAGGGTTACATAAATTGGCTAAAACACCATCGATATTCAAAAGTCGTTTTATAGTTTCTACCAGTAGACACTCTAGGATATTAAAAAAATCCGAAGCTTTATCGACAGAGACATCAAGGCAAATAAGTCATTTATTATTTCACGAATATTCTTTAAATTCATGACATTTCTCGCTTACATTTTTGAAATGTCTTAGATTGATTTATTACCTAATTATAATACTATTCCTGATTATAATATTGATGCGAGAAGGATATTAGAAAACTGTTTTAGGATTCATTTGAAAAAATTATGTAGCATAAGCTCTTAGCTCTAAAGGTACAAGGCACTAAGGGTATGTTGTAACGGTTTTATTAATACTCACTTTTGTTTTTAAATGTTGTTTTGTTGAAAACCAGCATTTTTTAATTTGTTTTAAAATTTTGTATCATTTTCAACCGGGGTCGATCGCTCTTATCTCCCTCCAAGCTTCTCGGTTCCTTGCTTTTCGCTGCCAAGTACTTCTACCGAACCTGACAAGTTCGTAAATCCATTGGGTTTTGGGGCGCCCTTGTGGCCGTTTAGTGCCCTTGATCATGTGCATTTCATCAATTTGGTGACCTCTATCACATCTCTCATTCTTGTTTGCTTCCTTATCCATTGGTTTCTTCTGCGGTCTTAACACGTTATACCAAACATGCCACGTTGCGCCACTCTCAATTTTCGGACCTCTCGTGTATTGAGAGTCTATGTTTCGCAAGCATACGTTAATACTGGTAGCACACATTGGTTGAATACTTTACGCTTCAGACATAATGGAAGGTAAAATGTTGTATATATTGTATAAAAGAACCGGGTTTTCAGGATTGTATACTCTGGAATTGCAATCTTTACCATTTTTTGCGAATAATCAAGCTATCCCGGTGAAAACGTAACATGCAAAAATGATCGAAAGACAATTACGAAAAAAATATTTTTGTTTCATATTTAACATCATAGGTTTATAATGCAATCGTCACAATCGTGAGTGCATTTCAGTGTGGCCCGTTGCAATATACCGGTGTATAGAAACTCTGCCGCAAGAAAGCTCTAGTGTAGTGCAATAACAATTAGGCACATAGACGACCAAAGGAGATGAAAAAGGTTTCGCTGGGAAATGAGGGTAGGGAAAAAAGGAAAACGAAAAGATAAAACAGAATATGGCTTTGTTCTCATTAGGCTGCAAGCGAGCATCGTAGACGTGTTAGTTTGAGGATTAAACAACAAGCACGGGAGAAGCTTTTAACCCGCCGGGAAAAGCTACATTTTAATTTAATGTGCTTTTTTGTGATGTAACTTTCGGCAATACATTAGTGAGTTTGGAACTCAATGGGATGTTGCGAAAAAAACAAAAAAATAACATAAACTATAATGCACATTTCGTTTCACGTTGGAAATTTGGGTTGGCTCTTGTTTTGCTTAAGACAGGGCATTTAGAGTTGATGTTCCCTTGGTAATTGAAACTGGCCCTAATAATACTAAGATGAAGAAATAATACAGATTATATTGATGGTATAAGTATTTATTTGGTAAAACTTCATTATAATAAGGTAAAAATAGCAAAGTTTCCGCTTTCTCAAGAGTAACAAGATATAGTTGATAGTTTAGAATCCATCGTTTAACATTAGGACTACGTTAAACGGATTCGTGATACGTATCATTGATTCGTGCAGAACAGTTTTCTACGTTAACCGTATGCTTTAGTCATATTTATGTCGAAAATTGACTGCCACCCACCAGATCACAAAAATTACACGCGGTATTAGCTAGCTACTGGTCATGTCATAGAGCTTTATAAACGAAAAAAGAAAGATTGGAAGACTGAATAATAAGCAGCTTTGGTACAACAATTTTTCTTGCGAGAAATTTCATTATAGTTTGTATACTTCACATTAAGAGTGTGCATGGCATAAAAAAGTAAAAATAAAACTTTTGTCGCATATCAAAACATGTACCGCTCGTTGGGTTAAAAACAGAGTAACCGCACTTTTAATCCTTTCATCGGATCTCGAGTGTTTGCTGCAATGCTGTTTGGGTTTTTTTTCGCAGTGTTTTCAGGATTAAAAGTGCTCCTTGAAACTAGGCATTACAATGTTTCGTTTGGATTAATTTCCGTAAAGCTTTTGCCCGTGACACATAACCAAAAGCTCGGGTATAACAAATCTTGTAATTAGCCATCATGCTAGTCGTAATACATCAATTTTATGTATCGATCGTCCAGCTGATTACTCAGACAAACCTAAAAAAAATATTCGACTTAAATATGCTAAGGTAATTAACCTTTTAAAGATTAAACAAAATGTTGATATCTTATATTATATCGTCGCTGTTCTGAAAGAAAACACTTTATCAAAAAAATGACATATTGAATTACTTATACCAAAATGTTCCTTATTTTAAACTCTATCGTATGAAATAACAAACTTATTTTTATAAATTATACTTTTACTTAAAAACAGTTTTGTACAAACGAACAAAGTGAAAAGGTATGGCATTTCAAACATTTGACAAACTTCAAAGTCCAATTACTCAAAGTTAGTATTTGTCAGTTAGTGTCTTCTTCCAGAACGACTAAGCTATAAACTAAGCGTTGGCGGTGTATATATAAAATAAAATATTATGCAATGCACTTACAGTTCCGATATACTAGTTACTTTAGACATTCAATATTTCAAATTCAATACCGTCATCTACGACGGGTACGATTATACTAGTTTCTAAATAGCCCTCTACTGACTATACTAAGCAAATACCTAATTGCTAAATACCTGTTAATAAAATGTATAAAACTCTGCTACATACAAATCAATAATATTTGATTTATAATAGAATAAAAGAACTAAATACTTTGTTATTTTTTCCTATTATAATGGAGTTCTACCAAGTTAATGCCAATTCAATCAATGTTAGATTTATGGTGACGATTTGAATATTGCCTTTCCCACTATCTCAATATGGGTTATTTGGAGATGTGTGCAGTGTGGAGTAATGAACTGGATGATCTAATTACGCACAATAAATTTTGGTAATCTTTCCAGATAGAAACCAAAAAGAATACCAAGAAAAATATTAGCAACCAATTTCATTATTTCTTTTTTGATGTAATGAAACCTATTACTATTTTTAAACATGGGTATTAAGAAAAAAAAATATTTATATCAAATTTTATTAACTTTTTCAAATATAATATTAATAACTAAGAATTAATGAATTAATGGGATGTAATTCTCACGATTTTCGTAGATGTCAAAAGATTAATTAACCTACCTAACATATTATGATATATTGTATTATAGTAATTCATATTAGTAATTAACGACGGAAAATATCATTAATTCTTTTATGTTATAATTGCGCGTCTTTAGCTCAATTTTAGTTATATAATTACTTTTTTATTGGCTATACCATATTATTGTATTTTTGTTGATATATCCGCTCGTATTTTAAATAACACTTCTGATGGAGCACTTTAAAAGAAGCTGTTTTAAAAAAAACTGTTAAGTCAGTCGACCAACCTCTTTCTACGAAGAGAGAAATTAAAGAAGGGTAGTGCTAAGAAAACACTAATAGTTAGAGAATTGCCCTTTTTTCGCCCTGTTTTCATGATCTGGGTTAGGTTGGATGACTCATTTTACTCGATTAAATACCAACAAGTGTATGTAATCAAGTAATTTTATAGCTATGTACAATTTTATTAATGAGTTAGGTTCCTCTCAATAATCAATTTTTCCTAAAATAATTGTCAATTCTTGGTGGAAATGCATTATATTTAAAAAAAAATAAAACAAGTTTTTTTGTACTGATTAGGACCGCTGTCGCTCATCGCAAGCATTATCAACTTTATCAGAGAAAATGTGCTTAACTTCGTGAAACTTTGTTTAATGCTTGCGAATAATAGTATATAGTCCAGACCGCTCTGTAGGCGTTCTATTATTATCACATATCAAATGTAGATATGAAATTTTCGCTTTAAGCGTTCGCGGTGTTTTGCAAGGCACACACAGTTCCGACTTACTAACTACTTTAGATATTCAGTATTTTAATTTCAATACCGTCATCTATGATGGGTACGGTTACTAGTATATAAATCATTGTATAAACAGCGTCGTTTTCCTTGATTTTTTATGAATGAAAAATAATAACTATCCATGCAATACCGTTTCTGAAGGCTTAACAAAATTCGCAATGATTTTGTAATATAGGTAAAGCTTTTTGAAATAATTTTTACATTACTTTTTTTAATAGAAAATTTTAATTTTGAAAATTTAGAAAATTTAATATTCATGTAAAAAAACCAAAACCACATACTGTATGAGTTTGTTTATCGTTCACTTTAAACCAGCAGAGATTATCAAAATGACTTCAAATCTGAACCTCAACGTAATAATTTAGCTAAGAGGAGTATCAAACATTTCTCAAAATAAGTTTTTATCAGCACAAACAGGTCACTCCTATGTTACACAAGTTTTGTTTTTGAAGGTCCATTTAGTAAACTTTAGAGGTGTAAATTTACTGTTATTTTTTCAATACCGGTAAACGATATAAAATATTTACAGACATTAACGGAAAACCGGTTATTTACCGTAAATAAACTTAAGCGATATACTTGTTAAAATACATTTTATATTTTACGAAACGAAACGAGGGAATAAAATCAACATTATATAGTTGTGTCACATTAATGAAAACAATTTGGTGCAAATTAACATTTCTATAGTTATAATGTTGCCAGATTTATAAAGGCTTATATTTTCAAGACGTAGAACTTCAACAGCTTTTTTTATTGGCTCTAATAACGGTATTACATTATAAATAATAATTATATAACATTTATTTCATTATCATCGATTACAGTCCTCATCAATAAGACAGTCCTTAAAAGCACTTTTATTTTATGAAATTGCGCGGTGCATTATCGGAAAAGTATTCAATCAACTTTTGCAAACCCGGTTATTGTCGGTCATTAAATTAATTTACCGGTAAATTACCGAGGGCGTATTGAAAGGACCAATTACCGATAAATGCGATGCAATATTTTTACTTTTAATGTGTTGACTGTCAATTCTTGGTGGAAAGACATTATATTTTATAAAATTAAACGCAATTTGTTTGTACTACTTCCACATGTGTATAATGATCAGGGCGGGTTTCGCTCATATGGAAGATAAACAAATTGTGTTTTATTTTTTAAAATGCTACTTTTTTTATTTAATGTAGAGTTTTACTTTGCAATATTCAGCAATATATCGTATCCGATAAAAATAATTTGGATGGCAATAACTGCATTAAATTTTTTAAATTAAGTATTTCACATATCATTTCCATCAATCTAAGCGATTAGAGAGTAAAGATTAATCGTTGAATATTAAGTATAAAAATGTATATACTTCAAGATTAGTCAGTTGCTTCTCGATTGATTATCTATTAATGGGATACATAGTTAACAATTTTTGTATACCACCGTATTAGTCTGACCATAAGACAAGGTTTTAATAAAAAAAGTAACAATAAAATGGGGGAGGGTCGCGTTATATTCGATTCTCAAGCAATAATTTCACTACTTGATGAGCGAGATGACTATATTACTTCCATCACAATATATTTTAATGCGTGCGTTCAACAGATGGCAGCGTTTACAAATTACCGTTGCATTGCAGTTTCTGACAGTTTTTTAATCTATTGGATAATTTAAGGTCTGCATTTGTAAAATTAAATAATGAAAGGAGAATTTATTACGTTGTTAGTGTCGTTTTACAGACTGAATTACAAAACCACACCCACAAAAATGCACACAAATCCTGATAGTTCAATATAATAGTTATAAATTCAGTCAATTTAAATATTTAAGTAAGTGATCTGCCATACTGGCTTTTCATATATTTGATTGATATTTTCCACTATGTATCCATTCTTGAAGTATCTTTAATATTATGTCAACCGGAATAAATTCTTTTGCCTGTCAATCTATCTCTATTTGCAGAATATAAAAGGGTAGAGAAATTATACCAGACGGTGATTAGTTGTCTGATTAACATATAGTGCTACTTTTTCAATACTAAGGAAGGTGGCAACATATTATGAAAATAACACACATCTATTATAGATTCGAATCTGGACGGAAGCTTCAAAGCGTTAATATGTGTTAACACTGATGAGAATTGTAAATACTATTAAATTAATTTATAAATAATATGAATTCTCAAAATAATAAACATTCTTAGATTTAATTTCTTTTAAATCCATTCATTTCAAATAAAAAATAATAAAACAATACAATTGCAAACCGTAGCTAACTCGGGGTCTTAAAGTTGGATATAATAGGCACAGTAAGACCTTTCACTAGAAATAAAACCTTCCAAAGCACTAACGGTGCATTCAGCACCTCTGGCCAGCAGAGCTTTATTCCTCTCACTCTCAGGTGCTCCAATAACGGTGCCGTTATTAAAGCCTCTACCTCCGTAGATTTTAACGGGCTACGACACAATGAGGGAAAGACGTAAGGGTATGCAGCAGCTATGGAGTGTTTTGAAAATCGGTAAGTGATATTTCAAAAACCTATTTGAAATAGTAGCTATTTTTCACTACGCCTGTGTAGTTTTTGTATTTTTTGGTCTCGTATTGGGCTTTCGACCACTCAATTACGTCGTCAATGATTCGAACCTTCAAATAGAAATACATTGATTTATTAGTTCATCCCTCTCCATCCCCTTTCCTTTTCCCCTTCACAAGAGAACATAAGCAACTACCTTTCCGCCAGTTCTTGTTGAACAACTTATGTTGAGATGCTTTATGCGAAATATATATAGCAGACACCCCTGTGTCTTTTCTTTGCCTCCACTCGTGGTTCAAATCCCAGCAAATTCAATATCAAATTTAGATTTTTTCAGTTTAAATTTGTGATCTATGAGTAACTTATAAAAATTCTCATCGAGTTTATCTCGTATGATCTTCAAATTTTCAAAAAATATTTTGCGCATTGGCTTGCGGCTGTAATGCCAGATATTTTATTTTATGAAAAAAAGCTTAAAAATATATTTTAAAACACCCTTATTTTGTACCATGCCAAAGCTTAATATCGGACACCGAGTGGCTTTTTAAAATTGTTTATGAAGGCATAGTTCGCATACAGTTCAAGTAAGGTTCTACAGTTTTTTCGTCGCTGTAGTGGGAAAAATTAAAGCTCAAATTATGTTTCAATTTAACCTGCCGCTTAGCTTTTTATGAAGCAATTGCGTCGCCTTTTGTAAGCTCAACAAGTAATGGTAACATTAAAAAAAGAACTCTTCTTTAGGCTTTCTCATTACGTGCTTTTATAGTACGTATTAAAATGAAAAATACCAGACATTGTATAGGAATGTCAAAAAATACAGTCTAGTTATAGTTAGTTTACAAACAGTACACAAGTGCTTTGTTTTTTTTTATTATCAGCAGAGTTTTCGACCGACTAAATAAATATAAACTTTAAAACACCATCCGTACATATTTCATATTCTTCACATTGTCAATGAGAAGCAAATGGACTTCTATTGAAGCATCAAATAAATGTTCAATAATAACAGATTGTTAGACGCTAAACATTCTTTTCAGAATGGGTAAGAATAGACGAGACAATATTTGTAATAACCTAGCCGCTATCGTCTTACGCCATTTTTACAAGAGCGGATAGGAAGGGGTGAGAAGTAATGGAAACAACAAAATATCACTGGCTTTGCATACAATTTTATCAGCCAGTTGTAACATCAATGTGTTAAAGTATCAATCCAGGAGTTCGGACTCTCAAACGCTCAACCGAGGAGCTCAAAAGTGTTAGGCATAGCGGTCTTTACACACAGGTGCTCTTGCAAGCTATTCGGTTGTGTGTATTCTTTAAAGCGAGAACTCGCTTGAAAACGAGATTGTTACCCACATACTTTCTCGGTTTAAGGCACATAAACCTAACAATCATGTGTAGAGACGTCTGTGTATAAAACCAGCTATTGTCAAATTGGAAACAGGACCGTAAATAATCTATATATCAATGTATGTTTTAAAGCGTCCAGATAGTCAGACACACTCTTTTTCATTTTGAAGCAAAAAAATGTCTCAATTGCTCCTGGAAGCTGCTGTGTGTAAAGCTAGCTATTGTCAAATCTGCAACAGGACCGTTCAAAATTCGTAGTTCACTATTTATGGTTAAGAGCTCCCAACTCTTTATATACAGACGATGAAAGCGCAATAACAAACACCAATATAAAATTTATTGACTTAATTCTATAGTCATTATATACTTCAATAGAAATCAAACCACCATATTGCCACCATGGATGTACAGTTGGAGTTACGATTTAATGGTATTACTGACGAAGTCGTAATTGTCAGTAATCGGACCACTTCTTTTTGAAATTATCTTGTTTACAAATTTTTCCAGTCTAAGCAGAAATATCAAAAATTAGGCCTATCAAACACAGCGCTTAGTGAAATTAATATTAACTGTTTGAACTTGGCAATGAGGTTACGCATAGATAAAATTTTTTTAATATCTATATATATAAAAATGAATGTCTGTTTGTTGGTTTGTCCGGATCTTATAGGCTCCTAAACTACTCAACCGATCGCGACGAAACTTTCAGGAAGGACTTTTTGTGATCATGCCGGGAAATATTATATGAAATAAATGTTTGTTTGTCCTTTACGCGTTCCTTTACCATTCATACGATTTCGATGAAACTTCGGTGAGTTGTTGTACACACACCCGTGAAGGGTTCTGAAGAAAAAAAATTGAAAATCTAAAATTGAAAAAAAGAATCAAATACGTACATACAGCGACATCTAGGAAAAACCTTCTGATTTATTCGTGTACGCACCAGACGAAAAACAAAAATATTGTGTGATATACAAGTGTGATATTGAAACTCGGGTTCGGGTCGGGCCAGACCTGAAGATGATGGGCTCGAACCGGGTAAGTCTATGAAATTTCGGTCTGTGCAGACCTCTAATCCAAAAGCAGTTCAATAAACAGAATTAAAACACAAACCCTTTCTTTCTTTGAGTGGCATTGCAACGCATGCCGGGTACTCACTAGTTTTATATACATATCCACTAAGTATAATATCAAAATTGATAGCCTTATTTTTCCACTCGCTGTTATTAATTTGACACGTGGTTCACCTCTTAAAGTAGTAACTTCAGACTTAGTAACAGTCAGTGGAATAACAAAGTTATAACATTGATTTTATATTAAAAATGAATTTCCTCAAAGATACCATCGAATTCATCTAAAATGCATATCCAGTCCATGAAGCTTCAAGTACTATGACATGTTAGCGTCAGACCTCTTCAAATCTCCTTAATATCTGTTTTGAGATAAATAAACACCCGTTGAAACGTGTTCACGAAGTATTCCGAAAAAAATCATTTTTATACTGCGAGAAAAATTAAAGTTGAAATGTAACGTAATGTCGGAAGGGTACTTCTTTTAACAGCCCCAAAATATAATTTGGTTTAGTCCCTAAATTAAAATCTCAAATATTGTTGGCATTCCATTATACATGTCACACAATATTATTCCCGTTTCGTTGACCGAAAGACTCAATAGAAGTAATACGTATTTATTTTAAATTCTTTGTTTTCCTGGATTAGGGAGTTTAATGAAATGGAACAAGTGCAGTTTGTTGTGTGGACCGTGGAAGCTTATCTTAGCCGCTCAAATAGATGCACTTATATGAATTTGTATGCAAATTCATGCAGGTTGATAGTTTACTTCCCAATAGACGAGCTATTTCCGATGAAATAATAAAAATATAAAACACAATGTATACAAGTAACCATCGAAGTTTTGGTGTAATTTAATTACCTCCACATAACCAAAGGAATGGGACGTTAAGTCCTAAAAAATGTTGAATATGCCAACCTAACTCTGCTACATATTTGCGCAGAGGGGAAAACAGACCAGCCGAATCAAAACTGCTTAGTTAATAAATTTCGCGGCGAAATATCACATATTTTGAAAGTTATCAATAACGCAAATCTTGCTTTGGCTCTCCTGAAACAGATGTTAAACTTAATGCCAAACTCCTTTCACACACAGATATAATGTAGGTAACTTTTAGTAAATATCAATTTTGGATATCTCCATCAAATATAGTTTAAAATATTTTCGAAACAACAATGCGTTTGTAGACATATTGTTGACATATATATATATATACATATAAAATAATATTGGAGCTCATTTTTGTGTAGGTACCTTGTGTGCTTCTGATTGGTTGATGAGTATTTGGCCAGCATTTCTTTTAAGTTTGAAACGGAGAATGCAGGTTTTCAAAGAGACTTTATTATTAAGAAAAATTATTGAATTAATAAAAAGGCTTTTGTTATTGACGTTAAAAATGATAAAACCGAATAATTTTCCTACATAAAGACAAAGAGTATTGCATATTTTCGAATATATCCTCATTTGATTTGTATCAAGTCATCTTTCAATTTCATTATTACTGTGAATAAATTCCGTACCAGATTAAGTTTTAAGTCATTAACTGTTTTATTCCTCCGGTTGGGTAACTTAGATTGCTAATATATGTTTCACGTATTTGAAAACCATCTTCTGACCATGTTAGTTACATAACCAGCAGAATGACAGAGTTACTGACTGTAACTGCCGAAACTATGAAACAAAATCTATATTTTAAACTAATTTTTTACCATGGTCATTTGGTAACAAAAAAAATGCTCTTTTACTACTCAAAGAGCTCATCTTTCGGGATTATCATTTTAAAAAATATGTATATGTATTGAGATACAGGCATGATGCTGCGGCATGCAGGAAGAAACCGCGAGCGCTACGCTACGTATAATAAAGATGTGCTTCTAAATTTTAATTTTAATAAAAACAATTACAAAAAAAAAAAATTTCATTATGATATCTTATAGAATTATGTTTTATTTTCTTGTATGAAAAAAGAGGAAGTATAATAGAATCTTGAATTATTCAAAATGTAGTAACATTCTTGAGATATTAAAATATGTAATTAATTTAAGACACTGGACAAGCCATATATCCAAGAAGAGTGGGATATCCCGATAATTGAAATTACTTTTATCTCTTAATGATCCTACGGAGACTGCTCGGTTCATGGCAGCTTGCCCAATGAGTCGGGGTTGTGGCTAAATGCTCTTCCATCGCCCAATCTCGGAACTCTTCTGAGCGATGATGCCTTGCGAATTTTGGTTGCTCTCCGGCTTGGTTCAGCATTTTGTCACGAGCACAAGTGCACTTGTGGGAGGTCGGTGGACCGCATGGGGCGGCACGGATTGAGTAGTCAGAAGAGCGCCGGAAGACACAGTCGGCACTCTGCCATTAACGACCTGATTTTCCACTCTCTGGTTTCATCGGGAGTCCCATCGAGACTGCAATCTCTGGGTGTTTGTCGCCAGGATGGCCCGAAAGCATTACGATGATCCCCTGGAGAGAGGGGCGATGCATGGTCTGAGATGCCACTGTGGTGGACACAATCGCGTCATCTCACGTGAATAAACCAGCAAATGAAACCAGCAAAACCAGAATATACGACTGTCTGTCACCAAATTTCATTTTCTGTCCATTGGGTTTTGAGAAGTTCGGTCCCTGGGGACCCTTGCTTTGAGGACGGTGGCGGATATTGGTCGAAGGATGACGGACAGGACGGGTGAGTGCCACTCAAGTGAATACCTTAGACAGCGGATAAGTATAGAAATCCAACGAGGGAATGCAGTCGCCGTTATGAGTACGCTTGAGGTATCCAGGGGGATGGAGGAATTTTTTTTCATTCTGGGCGACACTTAAAGTTTGTTTGAATGTTTTAAAACAATGTCTGTAGATGAGTTATAATGTAAATATTTTTGACAACTACAAATAACTAAAAATACGTAATTTCAAAAAAAGTAATAAATATGTAATTATGTGTCTTTCATTATTTGTATAAAGGAAATTATACTTTAAATAAAGTACATATGTTAATAGCTGATAACGGGCGTAAAAAGCTTAGTATAGAATTAAGTCGACTCACGAAAGCTCTTTTGAAAGCTCGCCAGCTTTGGTAGTGTAGCAGTAGAGCGTGCCCAATGTTGAGAAGCGGTGGTATGCAGTAGACACTTTGAGGGTTTATGCACGTAGAATGCAAAATGTAGAGGCGACCGCGTCATTCTATTGTGGCTTTTTACAATAGACTTACCTGCAGAGAAGAAATATTATAATTAATACATGTTTTACAACTGTTTATATTTTGTTCTTGCTAATTTACAGAGATGGTTAATTGCACTGGTAATATATATTTTATTTATAAACGGGAAACACAATCTTAAGTTTTTTTTCAACTAAGTCCAGTCCTAATGTGGAGCAAATGGACTCGTAACGTAACATTTCAACTAGAAGTTGTTCTACGACTACTAGTTGATAGTCAGTTGCTAAACTTTCACTTTTCTCAGACGGTAGTAATGAAAGGATTACGCCATGAAAGGAGCAGTGATTAACTAATCGATCTGTAAAAATCAATTTATTAAAGTATACATAAACCGTTGACCACTCAACCAGAGGAACTGCTTTTTTACTATTTATATAGCATATTTTACTATAGTCTTATGATCAAGTCAGATTTCTCTTTCCTGGTGTAAATTTTCAACTAATAAATGTTTTTTTATCAGTTTTTAATGAATTGCAAATGCCAACTCGTTGAGATAAATCGGTTATGATACTATAATTAAATACAAAGTGCAAAAACGTATCGATTTTTATTTAAAAATAACGGTATTTAATAATAGGCCGCCGATGTTAACTTTAGTTTTGGTAATGAATTGCCACTAAGAACTCATGTTTTTGAATATTGTTTCACATTATATCGCCTGAAAGCTTAACTTGTTTTAGAAATAATAATAAAAACATCCAATTATAATGTAATATAAACAAACTTTTGAAATCGTATTAAAATAATTTTATAGTTATTATGGAAAATTCCTTAAGTTTCCACTTGAAATATTTGAAACAAACTAATATTTTCCAAAACGTACAGCGAGTACTATGCTATTATTGGATTTCCGTAAAATAATTCTGAGTTTAGTAAGCAATAAAAGGTTTGGCTTGATCAAATTTAAATTGTTATTTTACAGCTATGCTGAGAAATAATTTACAATTTAAATAATGAATTAACACGGGTTATTATTTACTTTAGAGATTGAATAACAAAATACCTTTTGATTGTTTTGTATTAGAGATTGTTGTTAGTTTCTTTGGTAAACTGCAGAATAAAGAAATAATAAAGATTTTCTAATATAAAGAGATATCATTATCATAGATAAATGTGATGTTACAATATCTATTTTCTTCCCAGTTATAATTATTAATGTTGTACCCAACTCCACTTGCTACAGGTTTATGATATATTAGCGTTGAATGATTGCTAGAAGTGTCTCATAATTAATTATCATAAACTTGATGATGATGTTGATCTCAAGGAATATTACCTTTGCGGAAAATTCATCATGATTTTCAATAACCGCAAAGAACATGTGTCGTGATTATAATGAATTTAACTACATATTCATTGGTAGAAGTGGCAGAAGGCGATAATAAGATATAAAGACATTAACTGGAATGTGTGAAAAATTAATATAAGGACGAATTAAAAAAAATCTCTTTACGTATAAACATAAATGTACTTTTGATGTGTTGGAGCTGTGAGTAGACTCGTTTATTGTCAGTCTCACTTCACTCATAATCAGGTCGACGGAATTTTCCGTTGAATTGTTTATGGCTGCAAAACTTTCAAAGTAAAACAGTATTTACAGCACGTACTTTAAGCCTTAATTCTGTTACTTTTCTGCCGTGAGAGCTTCCATTCTCCCCGAGTAGTCTACGTGACAAACGTGCGATAATATTGCGCAGAGTTCAAGTTAGACGTATTAATTAAAAAAAAACATTTTGACAATAATCGATAAAAAAAACTGACATCATTCATAGTAAGTGAAAGTGTCATATGCTCGTTGTAAGGCCTGTAGTCGAGTGGTCAACGTCGTTGTAATCTGTTGCGGTGTTCATAGGTTAATTTTTCTTCGAATGCATTGATGTCTGTATATATACATTTTGCCCAGCTAAAAGCACAGTTAATTTACCCTTTTAATATAGTTATATTTATATCTGAATAGTGATTTTTTTAGATAATGTGCAAAGATGTTGTGTATGTAATTCTAAGTAAAAACACAGTGTTGCACAAAAATGACTGGTTTTAAACACACAAACATAATGAAGCTGTGTTTTTACTTACAAAGTCGATTTTCCAAAATTACATTTTGACCTTTTTTCAGTACAAAATATAAATTTTACTGTGGTTTTTCTTGGGTAAAATACTACAAATTCTCCACTTTATCATACCCATACTTACTTTCATTTCGACATTTTCTGTAATAACTGTGTTTTAACTTAGCATGGTAAACATACGTACGTGTAAGTATCTAAGTATGTTTATTAATGTAATGAATAAAATTATTTATTTTCAATATTTCCACATTAGCAATTACTATGCAGGTGAACGAACATATATTATAATATTTGTAATGTAATTTTTTATGATTCTTCTTCCAACATTAAACATTTAAAGTATTAATATTTCAAAGGATTTATGGATTTATGTTTTATGTCATGGATATCTGTGATGCCCAAAATCCTTGCTACCCTTCTGATCCTAAAAAAGGAGCGTAGCTAACCACTCGTCCTGTCCTAGCCGCATCCATCTTTTCGTAAAAAGAAACGTGGGATGACTGAATAACAATCATACTCAGTTTCTCAATGAAAGCTTCAGATCCCTTAATAAAAACTTGAATAATTGATTTTTTAATTATTTTACACTTTTTCGTCAAAAGTCAAGTTCACTTGTTTACGTCTAACGATTATCTCACAGTCTTGTCCTTACTTCATTTTACGGCCAGTTCTCAGTGAAAATTTAATAAAAATGTTCAATTTTATTTCTTATGAAATAAGTTTAATATCGTATTGTAACTCATGTGATTTTAGTTTCAATTAAGTAAGCTTTTCGTGGTGCAGTGGTTAACGTTGTTGGCTACGGTTACGGATGTCTCGAGTTCAAGTCCCATTCGGACAGTTTCATAAATTGATTTTTCAATCGAATATATTTCTGTTTGAGGCATGGATCTTTGTAATGTCAAAATTCCCTCTTACCCATCCGATCCTAAAAACGGGGCATAGCGATAGCAACCAGCTAACCACTTGTCCTGTCCTATCCCTACTCACTTCGAAAAAGAGAGGTTGAGCAACTGAGTTAAAAACATTTTTCGCAGAAAAATTCCGTTGAGATACCTCTATTAGGTCATATGCTCTTTAGTGGGAGCAGACATGGTATAAAAGAGCTTTTTTAGTAGCCGGGTTATAAACAACAAGTCCAAAATTAATTTAATATAATAGATTTTGGCATTCATTTTAATAAAAACTACTTCAATTTGAACATCCCCCTTATCTTGTCTCACTCACCTCTACAGCAGTGATTTTTTTAAATAGAAAAAATATGAGACAGCTTCGACGCTTTCAATAAAAATAACGGTAATTTTAGTCGTATTAGAATGGGTAAGCCATTATCCTCATCTTACACTTGTTGCTGGTACTAAATGTACAATGATTTGTTTCCTGAATCACAACTCGATTTAACATTAGTGGATTGTGTCTTATTTAGCC
The DNA here is from genome assembly GCA_022494535.1 of Himalopsyche phryganea. Taxonomy (NCBI): domain Eukaryota; kingdom Metazoa; phylum Arthropoda; class Insecta; order Trichoptera; family Rhyacophilidae; genus Himalopsyche; species Himalopsyche phryganea. The sequence continues at coordinate 2,248,061 of JAGVSL010000047.1, forward strand.
ACTATGTGAGTCTCTCATAATTATACCCAGGGCTTTTTCATAGTATTTTTAATGATTCAACAGAAATTAGTCGAAACAATATTCGCGCTTACATAATTACAATCCATCTATATATAACTCTTCGCCAAAATTAACTTTTGATTTGACATTTATTTAAATCACTTTTAAGGTGGTCACTGTCAATTCTTGGTGAAATGGCATTATACTTATACTTATAAAATAAAGTAGTTTGTTTGTACCTATTTCACATGTTTACAATAATCAGGACTGGTTTCACTCATTACGAGCATTACTAACTCATAAAAATACAATCACAACAAGGTTTTTTTTATATAAAATTGAATGTTCACGATTACAAGGTATATAAAACAAGAGTTTACAGGTAATCAAACAAAATATATATAAATGAAATTAAATAGTCTACAATTAAAATGTCAAGGATCTGTTACAAATCAATAAATACTAATCTGAAATCAAAAATAAAGCTACATCAGAAATCCATTAACTGAGCAAATTCTAATGTATTTAACTAATACGTAAATATTGATTTAAAATTTTAAGGACTTCTCTAGTTAAGGAAACCGCCCCTGATCATTATAAACATGTGGAAGTAGTACAAAAAAATTGTGTTTTATTAAAAAAATTGCAATGCCTTTTCGCCAAGAATTGACCGTTAACACCTTTAAAGTGAATAAATAAAATATTATAATGCTCACGATGAACGAAACCAGTCATGATCATCATAAACTTAACAAACATGATTTTCAAAAAGAATTGACACATTAAAAATGAATAATAAATAAAACATAATGTAACATCAAGGAGCCCAGCCACGATGAGGTGATAACAATAATTATTTACCCACTATACCTAAAGTTCCCAATATGCACAGGAAGTAATTTATCCACCCTTAATATCAATAATGTATTTATGATAATTCCGGCGTATTATTGAAAGGGGGACAAGGGGCAAATTGGTCTCCCGCTATTTGGAGAATTCTCTTTCAGGACTTTCAGGCAGGCAGACAGAGAAGGTGGGGGTTACTGGGTAATATCGCTGTACAGGTTTATTATTGGAATGTATGAATTCTACTAAAATATTTGGGGCATTTAGAAATGGCTGGAAATGTACAGGGTGATAAAGTCCTACCATAAAATTACGAAATGTTTTTGGAATTGTAGCGCTGTAATTGTTTTACATATTTCCAATTATTTTAGTTACTATCCACTCTTTGACAGTATTTATTCATTAAAAAAATCAAAATTTATTTCTTCCTATATTCACTAAGCATCAGCAACACTTTCACTCATCGCGAGCATTATAAGCTGATAAAATATAAATCATAAAGGAGCAGATAATTTCATATAAACATCCTTGTTGAAGCAGTAAAAAACACATTGTGTCTTATTGTTTTTTAAATATAATGCCTTTCAGTGACATTTAACACATTAGAAGTGATTATTTATTCAATTGGTTTATTTGAATATTTTTTGTTTTATCACGTCCGTTCCCGATTTGTGGTTTATGGACTCCTATTGAAGGTATCTCATCAGAAGTTTTTCTACAAGAACTACTTGTTACTCAGTTTCTCACCCTCTCTTTTTTGAAGGGATTAGAGATAAAATATAGGACTAAGAATGAACTAGTGGGTAGTTAATCACTTTCGGGTCTCCATTCTGTTCGTAAGCATGGATGTTTGTGTTGTCGAAAATTATCCCCCACCCATCCGATCGTCTTATTATTATTATTATTATCACATATCCCATGTATATATAAAATCAAATGCTATGCAATGCACACACAGTTCCGACGTACTGAAATAGCAATACGTCGACTAATAGACATTCAGTATTTCAATTTCAATACCGTGCTCTATGACGGGTACGGTTATACTAGTAGTGAAATAGTTCACTAAATTCTTCACTATAAATAGCAAAACATTTTTCAACATAAAGTGGAGAAATATTTAAGAAAACGTTCTAGTAAGAAAAAATATATAAATATATAAAACAGTGAGGAATTCTCAACTATTTATTTGAACAAATAATTCGTAGCATTTTTTTAATTATTCTAAAAATATTTTTTCTGCTATGTAGTCGTTTCATATTATAAATTGTTTTATATTCTAAAATATGTAAGTATATATTTACCTTCAAGTTGATTTTCAATTTCTCAATTTAATTAAAATATTGAATTTATGAATAAAATGAAAATTTCAAGTGAATGATGAAATTCTCGGCACAATTTTTTGGCCGTCTCGTCGGATCTAGTTCATTAAAAAAATAAATCACAAATCATTGCGTAATTTAAATCATTTTCATATCGTTATTCTCAGTATGGGAACGTTGTTAATTTTAGAATGTTAAATGTTTTTTAAAAATCAGCATACTTGAGAAGCTATCTGGGTACTTCAGTGTACTTGACTACCGTTAGCTACTTTTCTAATTACATAATATAAATTTGACGATAGAGTAATACTATTATGATGAATGAATAAACAAAGAATATAAAATTAAAGAACTAGTGGCAATTAATAACACAATAAGTCTTCAATAATCTGATCACCCTTTACCCCATGGATGTACAAAATGATGAGAATATATCACTGGTTATTAGAAAGGTGGAATTTGATAATGGATATGCATTATTGCAATTGCCGTCTAGTGACCGCTGACTGGAATACTTTTTGATATGTTCACTAAAATCTCTTTTGGCAATGTATTCTATAATCGAACACCTGGATTTCTATTCTCAAATTTATTAATGTCTGGACACTAATAGAGCCCGGTCAGAAATGCTCAATGCCTTTTTTTTACAACCATTCCCGCTCTTAGTGTGGACCATATCGCCCATCCAGTATACAACAACTATAACTGCAAATTCTTCAAAATTAACAAATCTGTCGAGGGTATTCAGGAAACAATGGACAGGCTTCAAGCAACTCGTATCGCATTGGCCTCAAAGTCAATGTGAGTAAAACCAATGTGCTCTGCAACAGTTTCTATCCGGACCCAGACTCTGACGAGCGCGGAGCAAGACATCGAAAGAGTCAACGGCTTCAGGTACTTGGGGGAACACATCACAGGAGATGGCAATCCGCGTAAAAACCTCGCAATCCGATTAGGGATAGCTGGAACAACCTTTAACTCAATGCGGAAAGTCTGGGATTCACGGTTGTGCTTGGTCAGACCCAAGTGCCACTTATTCAAAGCGTGCATTCGGACGGTGATGCTTTCACGAGCTCTTGGCACCTCACCAAGGCACAGGGTAACCGTATACTGTGGTTTGAAAACAGATGCTTGGGGCGAATACTAGGGGTACGGTGGTTTGATGTTGTCAGGAACTCGGACCAGTCTCTTATTACGTCCAAAATAAAAAAAGCGACGACCTGGCTTGAACACGTGAACCAGGAGGATTCCTTCGCCTTGGAAAACCGCTGATTACCATTCATGGGATGTATTCGGCGGAGCCACGGTATGCTGGGGTGATCTGGAAGGAAACTAGAAGACCGGCGAAGGACAGAGAAGCTTGGAGGCATGATGGCCATATGCTCCAAATAGGCAGCGGATACGGTTTTAAAAAAACTGCAAACTCGTTTTTCATCCGCTTAAAATACTTTTTTCAGATAAAATATTTCAGGTATTAAGTGACACACCCTGGTTTTTGTTAAGTTTAAGTTCCATTAGTGTCCAGAACTGAAATCACCCAGCGGTAACGACAATAATTCGGAGAATCGGCCGACTCTTGTTGCCAAGCCGTTCAATAGCCGCCGGCCACGTCCGCTGGACGAGTCCATTTTTGACGGAAAGGGGTAGCTCCGACGATGCAGGGAGTTTTTTTAATTGTATGTGTTCACAGACGATTACGATCCGAGTGGAGGTGAGCTGCCGACCTCGTGGTCTTCGCAGGTGACGATGTGAATTGGTTGTGTTTGTTTTGCATTGGAATTAATTTAAAATTGTTTGTCGTGTCAATTGTATTATAACTTAAAGTAAATTCAGTTGTTAATTAAATGTAGAATCAATTTTAGGTGTAAAGATTATATTTTGTGTATTTTAAACCACTGCATCTTCGATGAAAAATAAGTGTTGAACCGGATTTGAAATGGTGTTTGTTTGAGATCACAGCGCTCCCAGGACGTTCGATAACCAGTCATTCGCCTCTCCTCGATCAGGGTCTTCTCATAAGATATTTTTGATTTTGTTTCCACAGTGAAATAGCGTGTTTCAAACTGATTTCAACAAAAACATTTGAAAATATCGTGACATGTGTTGTTTTTTAATTGTAAATAATTTAAATTTGTTAAATATACTAAGCATCAAAAATAAATAGGCGTGGCTAGCAGTAGTATTATTTTTACACTACAATTATGTGAATGCTACAGAATTTTTGCATTTAAATAAGAAAATCACAACTTTAGTACAAGTGGTTGTTTTATACTGGATGGGCGATATGGCCTTCTAATCAAGGTAGCTTAACAGACAGAATAGAATGGTATCGCTAAGATAACATTAGTGGCCAGCTAATCGCTCTCCCTTCGCACGGTTTTTATGATTAGATGTTGATTAGGTTTAATTAAAAGACTGACTGTTTTGTATAAATATCTGACCGCTTGATTCAATAACTGACTATTTTATATAAATTGCTGACCGTTTATTTTATTAACTGACCACTATATTAATTAGTGACCATTTATTATTTCTTACTGATCAAAAATTGCAATAGTTCCTGACCCAATAAATGCAGGCCTTATGAATATATTGAAAGAGGAAGATTTCAGATGACCATTGCTTGCCACTATCAATGTGGAGCAAATGGCGTTTGAATGGAAGTATCTCAAAGACGTTTTTATAAGAGAACTGTGCGTTACTCAGTTGCTCGACCTCTCTTTTCAGTGAGTAGAGAGTAGGGACAGAAGAATAAGGCAAGACTAGTGGTTAGCTAGTCGGTCATAGTGTTGTATTCGGGGCATAGTGAGAAATCTCATGCATATAAATAACTACTAATGTGGTTCTTATTTATTTCAAAGAATAAATGACTACTATATCAAATAAACGGAAGCCACTGTTAAGTTTTGAGATCTTAAAATAAATTGCTGCCTCTGTTCATCTTCATAATTCACTAGGTACGTTTTCAAATTCATTAATAAGTTAAGCATCTAACGCAATATATAAGTAAATGCATTATAGCGAGTTGATAAGGGCAACACGCATTTCCTTTTACGCGTGCATTTGTATGTGTGTGTGCGGCAAGAAGGCTCTACTCTCGTCTCAAGGAAACTGAATGCACTATCTCAGTTCTCTCGTAAAGTCATTTAAAACTTTGACGCCTCCTGAATAAGCTCATTACAGCCTTCATGCATCATCTGTATCAAAAAGGGCAGTGGTTTTCAAGTTAACTCTTGAAATATAATACTAACATATTTATGAAATTAAAAGACACTTTTGTTTCGAAAGTTACAGACTTTAACGGTGTGAACTGTAAGTGATTTTAGTTTACTGATTATGTATATATCCTTTAGTGAAAGCAACTCAGCTCTTAAAGTGTGAGCAATGCGTTTTTAAACTGTATGAAAAAATCAAACTATATAATATATTGATTGAATTGGCTTTTATTAGGTAAAACTCCATTATAATCGGATAAAATATCAAAGTTTAATCAAGACAATAATCTCCTTAATGACCAAACAAACATTAGTTCATCAGCTTTACTTAAACCATTGCAAGGAGCACATGTAACTAAGCATAATTAATACAATTTCAACGCATTTACTTTAATAATTAATTAATAACGCCACCCAAACTCTTTTACCAATAACGCAATTAGTACATACCTTGAACAATTTAATTTTAAATAAATATTATGATATTTGCATACGTGAGATGAAATAATATTGTATATCTCTTCTAAACAGTATATATATCGCTAAGCTAAAATAAGTTAAAGTATTGTTCTGACGATGGTGTTAAGTTGAAATGGCAATAAACTACTTTCAAAATTTGATATTGTATCCTATTGCAATAATATATAATTGGGAACATAAGCGTTTTCTGAGCGGGAGAAGTAAAAGACAAGTTATATAATAATTTAATGTTTAAAATGTGGTTACTGGTGTGCGAAACAATAAGTGTATATCATGTTGTTCTTAAAACTATACTTGCATCGCTAACTTGAAAAATGAAGGTTGAGATATTTAGATACAAATAAGGTTCGAACAAATATTGATTGAATTCGTATTTACTTGGTAGAACTGGTAGAATAAAATATCAAAGTATTCAGTCATACGAAAGTTTATTGGTTAGTTGATTTCAGTCTCTTGCCATTGTCAGAGGTATAGTTATGACGATGTATTGTATACAGTTCTGACGATGGCGTGAAACTGAATTAGCTATCAAGCAAATAATAAAATGTTGTAAACCTGAATTCTTTGATATTTTTGATCCTATTTTTCGTTAAAATACGAGAGATAAAGATATGACTACGATTGTCGTCGTTTATGAAATGTTGACAGAAAGCATACATGTAAATCAGCAAGTTTATGTTGATTTATTTTTGTACCATACTAGAGTAATAAAAATTGAATCTAAAATGTTCGTGAATCAGTCAGCAATATAACTATGCTAATAATAATGTTTAACATAGATTTATATCCCGTTGAAGGCACTTGCTGATCTTCCCTGATCCTGACGACATTTTCCCTCTACGAGTATAATGTTAAAGTGTCGCGAGACCCAGACAAACGTTATGCTAAAAGCTTTGTAATTCACTTAGCCGCGGTGTAGCGGAATAGCAGCGTAGAAGCGTAGAGGGGGTGGCGTAGTAGAGTCGTGGTGTAGGCCATCGTTGCTTCGGAAAAGCTCGAGCGACGCGCAGGCCGACGGACGTCGCGACGCCGCGGGATAGTGAAATGCAGGGGCGAGAAAACATTTCCACTCAATAGATTAAGTGACACTTCTTGACTTTGAACCTATCCCGTCCAATAAACCATGAAAGTTAATGATTTCGATATCTCTCACTAGTATAAAAATAAAGGTCTTCTTTCTTCGATTTTCAAATTAAAAAATATACAAGATAGTATTTTTAAACTTTCAACTGTTAACATCATCAATCATTGAAATGATCAATACTGGAAAATATTAAAAGGCTACATAATTAAGAAATTATTTTTAAATATGAAGTCCAGTTTTACTCAGTTAATAAAGATTAATAGGAATAGACTTCAATAGAGCACGCATACAAGTAAATATAATATTTATGACCAATCGGTTAGTAGTTATTTTTTAGTATATAATAATGAAAAGTTTTTTTTTGTTATGAAATGAATTATAAAAAACTGCAGGTATGTAATGATAAAAAAAAGGGTCGTGGAAAAGACTCAAATCTATCAATATATTAGGATATCACCCGTCGGGCATTCGAACCTGTGCCGACACCGTAACTGAATAAGACGAACACTTAAGAGAGTTGAAGATTTGACAACAGGATCAAATACATAATTGAATGCTAACAAAACCTTCATTAATAATAAAATATGTATGGTAGAACAAAATATAATATTAACGTATTTAGTTCTACAAAATTTTATTGTTTAGTTGATAGCAATACTTTGATACTTTATCCTATTATAATGAGTTCTACATAGTTAGTGCCAATTCAGTCAATATATATTTATGACAATAAAATTTATCTAGCATTTAAAACCTTGGTTTTTTTCGAACAGTATATACAAATTTGAATATCTTGGCAAATATGAGATGTAAATCAATTTATAATTTAAGCTATTTCTTTACTTAATACATTTGAATAACACTTTGTAAGGTTTTTCAACTCTGGCGGACCCACGTGTCTCCCTATTTTATCGCGGTGGAGGGCAAAGCAAAGCTGCATAAATGCTTTCGTAAATTATTAGTCGGCGTTCATACTAATTGATAGAGGGGAGGGCTTTGCCAGCAAAGCTCTCTCTGGAAAAATTGTGACACTTTGCAGTTTGCTGATGGAAATTGAAGACGGACATTATTCTTCATAATTCTAATGAAATGCAAACTACGATTATATTTAATTTTTGCAATGGGAATAGAAAACCCCTGATGTAATTTTGTATTACGCAGACTGAAATTAATTATCGCAATAAAAGCTTTTTGTATCAGAGTATATTAAATGCAGTCTTCATGGAAATTTATTTAAAAAAATAATTAAAATAGTTGAGGTTGCAATAAACATTTTATATTTTATTATACAACTGAAAGAGGAATGCATTAAGTCTCAGTTTGTAGATCAAATCGTCTTATGAGATATTTATTTTATTTGTCAACTTTCGATGAAAACTTTTGTCTCTACATTTCAGAAATATTATTACATGTGAAGCGAAAAGATAAATCGTAACGCTCCACTTAAGCCCTTACTCACAAATAAATAAACTTTAAAGTCCTAGAGAATAGCTTAGAATCCCTGAATATATGTGTTACTTTTCCATCCGTTAATTTTATACGGTATTATCCAGTGGCGTAGTAAACTTTTAGCGTATCTTAAAACTTTTCCTTAAACTATGATTGTTTAAATCTATCCCTACATAATCTAGATACACGAAAAGCTTGTATGAGTTGTGTCTACTTGCTTTTCGTTTAACGCCGTAAATTTATCACCTGGTATTTTTTCTCATCAGCTACTAAGTCAGTGTGACCGATCGGTCTGATAAATGGTTGAACAAACTTGCGAAGCTCTTCTATATCTACATGCATTGAATGAATTCATCATTTAGTGAATGAATATGTTTAAAGGAGTATTTTAAAAATTGTTATTTACTATCTTAATCTTAACTGCCGGTAGCTGTATGTATGGCGGTACCTTGCACTCCGCGAATTTTATTGCAAAAATAAAACTTTCTAAATATATCGTTTTTGAATATGTATTTAAGTTTTTTATAAAAACGCCGATTGTGCCGCCATTTATCCATAATAACGAAATTAAAATGTTTATGAGACATCAGAGTTGTCAGGGTTTTTTATTCCGGTGACAAAACTCTTTTTAATTTACATTTCAAGAGATAAAACACGAATTCGGTTTCAATTCTGCGAATGTGACGATAATACCAATAGAATTCGTTGTGTGTTCAACATATTTGTATGTTTTAAATAATTGATTTACTTTAGTAAAATGCCGTTTAAAACGGAACTTCCAAAGATGTCATTTTTGTATGAGCGGCGTTCCATTCACGGAAAGTTGCGCGTCTTAATACGCTACTGGCAGCCATCCGGTTAATTAAATCGAAAACAATTCAATCTTTAAGCAAACTTCGTTGTTAAAATATTTTCAGTATTTATAAGCAGTGTAAAATTACTAAAATAACGGTTCATAGATATATAATATATATATACGTAAACAAAATGTGAAAAGTAACCCTTCCGTCACTTTTAACGAAAGACATTAGGAAAGAGAACGGATATGGTAGTTAAAACATAGTTTCCGCTTAGTTGGCATAGTTTTCTCACTTCAGTTTCCGGTGCATATCTATTGCGACGTCCGCAGCCACACGATTGCCACATTCCGCAACCTCTGACGATTCAAACAATTCGCCTTAATGTTGAATAATAACAATTAAGAAGTCAACATTTTTTGTTTACTTAGCGGAGTGTAAAAGCTCAAAAAGTCGTTATCATCATTCCATATTTAGTTTTTTATTTTAAACTAGTGAATACCCGGCATGCGTTGCAATGCCACTCAAAGAAAGAAAGGGTTTGTGTTTTAATTCTGTTTATTGAACTGCGTTTGGATTAGAGGTCTGCACAGGCCGAAATTTCATAGACGCACCCGGTTCGAGCGCATCATCTTCAGGTCTGGCCCGACCCGAACCCGAGATTCAATATCACACTTGTTATAACACAATATTTTTGTTTTTCGTTTGGTGCGTACACGAATAAATCAGAAGGTTTTTCGTAGATGTCGCTGGATGTACGTATTTAATTTTTTTTTTCTATTTTAGTTTTTCAATTTTTTTTCTTCAGAACCCTTCACGGGTGTGTGCACAACAACTCACCGAAGTTTCATCGAAATCGTATGAATGGTAAAGGAACGCGTAAAGGACAAAAAAACATTTATTTTATATAATATTTCCCGGCATAAGTCCTTCCTGAAAGTTTCGTCGCGATCGGTTGAGTAGTTTAGGAGCCTATAAGATCCGGACAAACCAACAAACCAACAAAGAGACATTCATTTTTACATATATAGATAGATATGATTTCAATTTTATACAATTTTGCTAATATTAAATATTAGTACGGACTCTAAGATGTGCTGTCGGACTGCCTATAAAGTTTTTAGGAATATGTTTCCAATATTGAATGCTTGACGCAATTAAACAGTAGGACGGATGATGACGATGAAGATTGTGTAGTTCAGAGTTCGTTCGGAGAGTAACGACAGAATTCACGCTCGGTGGCGATGCCAGAATGAATCCGATTCTTCTTTTTTTGTTTATTTATACTGTCGCGTCGACCTACTTTAATAATCTGAGAGAAGTAGTCTGCTACTCGACGGGGATGTGGAGCGTCAACACACTTTGACTGCCCTAAATCCGGCGTGGTGACAAGGATAATTCACAGGTTCTTTCGTCTTCTATTAAAACCCGGTCGTATTCAGTATACTTTCTCTTTAATTGCAGTTAGTTTACACTTATAAATTCCTCGAAGGCAATAACAGATACAAAAACAGCGTTTTAAATACACAATTTCAATTTAAAAACACAGCAAGTGGTTTTACGATTGGGTTGTCCCTTTGAGCCAAGCCGCGGGGCTTTGTCAGCCACTAACGGCCAGCCGGTAGGCCGCGGAACAAGTGAACGTTTCCTTAAGCATCGCCCTCTTTTTGTTTACTTCTAACGGTAAACAAATAACGGTAAACAAACAAATAAGACAAATTATTTTTGAACGCCTTAGGATAGATATTACATATTGAATCTGCATGAATAGGGAAGTCTGTAGACGGGTTTTGAAGACCCCTGTCAAATCATGACTTGCTTAGATTAGTGTTCACCTGTTAAGCAACGTCTGCAGAATTCATGTCGAATATCGGTCAAATAAAATATTATTTGCCAATTAATTATGTTTAATCAATAATGCTGACGAAAATGACTAGCATAATGTTTCGCTACAGGCGAGTATTACGTTTCGTAATCTGCAGCTTCATGTATCCTACAAGTTTTATTTAAAATATTACTGCACTATTAGTTCCGTTTTCAGGATATCTATACTGTTTATCTCAATATCTTTCATCGTGTTGATAGTGATATCGCTGTTCTTTCTAGTTTTCCACTACATTCAAAGGTTCAAGTATATCCACATCACAGATTATCGATGAGTTTACTTATGTTTTAAATATATGAATATTATTTAATGTATTCCTATCAGTATGTTTCATCTACGACTCATTATACAGTAGATACAAATAATTTACCATACTAACATATTATTGCAACATTTTCATTATATCAAAGTGTATCTTTTAATATTTAGTTTGTATTCTAGATAAACCTAGATAATAAATCTTAATAAAGTTATCATTTCATTGACTATTTAAATAAATAAATGTTGTGTTAATGTTATGTTTATAAATAATGCTATGAAATGAATTAGAGTGCAATTTGAATTATCATTCTAATTATATAATTTTCCTAACGATTTATCTGTTTGTTTTTTAAATGCTTACTTGAGGGACTCAGTTACGTTAAAGACGAGCTGCTAATACAAAAAATGCTCACCATTTAAGACGAAGCAACAAATATAATTAATCTGTCTTTTCTATATAAAATATTCGACAACGTGAAAGAGCGAGAGATTTTATTCTCCTTCTTGCCTAAAATACGACAGTCGTGGTGTCGTTAAAGATGAATGAGAAAAGTGACTTAAGTGGAATCTTAATTTAGGAGTGGATCGACAACTGATTATGCCTTCATATTAAAAATAAACTATTATCGTATTTCTTAATTTAAATATTTCATACTGGTATTATAAATAATATACCAGATGGCAGTGTCACATATTCAAATTCACTGAATACGATTGATGAGCACGATGCGTATGTGTGCTGTGTTGTGATGTGTGTTGTAGTCTGATAGACAAATAGATCAAGACAAAAAATAATATTGTCACCCTAAAAGCAAAAATCGTGTATAGGTTATTTCTTAGTATTTTGAAATGAAAATTAAATCACAGCCGACTCGTTGAACAAAGATTGAAACGCAATTTTTCAGTTTTTTTATAATTCTCTAATTTTATAGGTTTTAAGTCACAATTATGTCAAAATGTCTTCTCTTACCTACTAAGGTTTATTATTTAAAAATCGAATTAAAAATACGTGCTGTATGTAGGTTTCAACTCGTAGTATTTAAATTAAAAATAAATTTATTTTGTCATTAATAAATTGAAGATTACTTAACATACGAGTTGCTTTTTTTCTTTTATCAATTGTAATATCATAGGTTTTTTTTCGCGAATGCCTTTTTACCTATCACGTCGAGAAAAAAATTACGAATAAAACTGCATTCATAACTCCAAGCAACGGTGGCAATTGTTTATTTAGGTATTACGGTGTAAGTGTCTTTTCCACAGTTTTATTTGTATCTGTAGCATGAAAACGGTTTTTCTTGATTTGCCAAAAACTAGCATTGACGGAGATTTGGAGTTATTATACTAGAACACTCATATATCAGTATTCTTTGAGTCGTATTATAGGTTACAGATAATATGAAATAACGATATTAAAGAATAAAAAAATAACACTTTTATGGTGTCAATTCTTGGCGGATAGGCATACAATTTATAAAAATAAAACACATGTTTTGCTGTTGTAATTTTACAATGCTAATCGCGAACATTAAAAAGAAAAAAGAGCAATATCCTCCAACGATTCTCAACACTTTCTTTGCACGGTAATGAAATAATGTATCGCCTATAAAATATATTAAATATCGCTCAGAACTTGCCCAACTTTCGCAAGTTTTCCATGCTTTAAAACTGGCAGACAAGAGAGCTAGGAACACACGACTCGAGCGTGTACGAAACCACCCCCATCTGCCCCCGTCGGCGCTGACTTTGGTTCGCCGCAGTTCGTAAACTCGCCCCCCTGCTCCGAATTCTCAATGGGTGATTTATCAAATAACAACAATGCTCTCTGCTAAACTATTGAGCTGAGTCTATTCTGGGAAAGTTTTATTTGTGTACGACGAAAGCAAAATATCAATAATGCATTGTTTAAGTAGGCGACAACGAGGGATGTGGGGGGTGGAGAAGAATTTTAGGGGTAAATTATCACCGTAATCCAGTAAGCATGTAAAACTAAATGGTTCCATGAATTACGCGCGCAAGACTAATAATGCTCACATAGCAACTGGGCAAAAGACAGATGTCTTTATTTTTCTTTTTTTAACATTTCCAGTCCCAAAGTGGAGCATATGGACTCCTAATGGAAGTATCTCAACAGAAGTTTTCTACGAGAGCTACTAGTTGCTCAACCTCTCTTTTTTTCTAAGAGAGTAGGGGTAGAAGGATGGCGCTAGGATAGAACTAGTTTTAGCTAATCGCTCTACCTATGCCAAGGTTTTAAAACGGTAGGGAGTTTTTTAGACATCACAAACATTCATGACTACGAACAGAAATCTATAAATCGATTGAAAAATCAAATTTATGAAACTGTCCGCACCGGGACGTGACCCAATACATCCGTAACCGTACCCAACGACGATGACGACTGCACCACGGAGCGGACACGGTGTTGTGTGTCCATATGTGTATGTATATTTATATTAGAGGTCTGCACGGGTCCTTGCATGGTCTGCGTGCCTCTAACGAATTAACAGTAGTAATAGAAAAAATACAATAAAATAAATGTAGAATTCTTATAATAAAATAAATAAATATATTCCAAAGAGTTCGCAAAAAGTCTTAAAGGTCAGTTTATACTGAAATGCAGCGAAGCGATACGACCCCAAGCGGTGAGTGCAACGAAGCTTTGCTGAAATGCAATTAATGTCTTGAAACTGTAAAAACATTGAGACAAATCGCAGATCGTGACTTTGCCTTTAGGAGTATCTTCCACGACGGCCATTTCTAAAAGACAATTGGTCTTTTTAGAAGTTTGGACATTTGCACAACCGTTGCAATCTATAATCGTTTTCCTATATAATATAAAAAGTAAAATACATTTTCTTGTATTCGAAATACTTTCAGGAATATCATTTCTACGTTATAACAATATATGAATTAAAACAGTCAATCGATCTGTAAAAATAGATCAATTTCAACAGTAAAAAATGGAGAATAATGTGAAATATACATTAGTTATCCCAAATGCTTCAAGAATTAAACTAAACTCATCGCATTCTCGCTAAAATAAATCAAATAAAATGAAGAAGCTGAAAAATATTTACTCAACGACTTTGCAATCAAAAAGGGTTCAACCAGTACTCATATACACCGCCAACACGCACACAAGAAAGCGCGTAGCCGCATAAGTATAAGTAATACATAGGACTGAAGATGAATCTGCGTATCAGCAGTTCAAAGCTGAAATTCGAAAGACTGAATATCGAGAGGTCTTTTCAAAAATATATTTCTACTAAAAATTTTCATGATCTTTTTTTTTAAATTTAAAGCATTTATCCATAAGTGTTTCTTTCTAGTTTGGCCGGAAATACGAGATAAAGCCTTGGACATGTAAACATGTCCAGCGCGTTCATCGGGTTAAAGTGTAACAATGCATCATGTATTCACTTCAATAAAGTTTGAGCAAGTAGCTCAGATGCAATTATAATTTAATTCTTAAAACAACTTATATTGACATGTTTGTAAGTTTTATTTTGAGAGCGGGTATATTATTATACAAAAACCTTATTATAACGAATTAATGCAATTTTTTTTTTTTTAAATTTGGATTTTTGAGATTTTGTACACTTCCATGTATTTTAAAATACATGGAAGTGTACAAAATCTCAATAATCCAAATTTAATATTGAAATTCCATCAAGCACCCTCAGTCGATGTCTTAAATTATATGAATTAATGCAAGCCAGATTGTGTTCGTTAAAGCCGATTGTTCTTTGTATAATAAAGCAGGATTAATTTTTCAAGATATCAAGAAAAGTAATACATTTATTTACAAGCGCAGTAATGTAAAATATTATATAATAAAAATATGCATGATTGCGGCCTAGCGCTTATCAATTCATCAGCCGGCGCGCGTTAAAACTGCTTCTGCTGTTAACCACGTGATAATACAGACTTGGATACGAAAATTTGTTCGACTGGAAATAATCCAAGATGACCAGGACCGTTAGGTCAAAGTTTTACTGAACAATTTCCTTTGAATAAAAGTTTATAATAGTCTTCATTCAGAAATTCAATGGTCACACCCATGAATAGAATGAAAGCCTGGTTTCAAAAAATCCCTCTTCTTCTTCTTTGGTCACATATCACCCTATTTGAGGCATTTCGCCACCACGTGGTGCCTCCCCTGTCATACACCAATCGCTTTCCTTCCACAAACACAGGTAACAACGTCACAAGTGCATAAAAAATTAAACTACGATTTATGTGTCGAAACATGCCTATTGGTCCCCACATCTGTTTTTATAGTTTCCGTCTTATAGTAACTTATAGCAATCATGAAACCGTGTGACTAAGTTCAGAATCTTTAAATGCTTCTCCTGAAAAATGGTGTTTTGCACATATGGCGTTATAGCACCGGATGTATGACACAGATGACGTTATTATAATACCATCAATTTGGGTAAGTTTGCCATTGGTCTAAGATTGGCCCACTACATGAAAAAAGGTTTGACATAATACCATGATAATACTAATGCCATATGAATTTTTCTTACTTGAGCAAAATAATTGAGTAACCTCTGGTTGTAAAGATATGAATTAATATGCAACATAATTTGTTTTATTGTTGAATTTGTAAGATGTCAGCATGGAATGATAACACACAGCTTAAAAACTTTTCTTGAAATAAATTGGCTTACCAATATTTACAATAATTTGTATTACTAATCTGTAAACCAAATGCTGTATATTTTTCCCCATGTCAATTATGTACAGAATATATGAAAGCATACATTTCATAAAAGTTGCCAAGACTTTAAAATGACTGAATATATAGTAATTACAGTAATTATTTATATCGAGATGCCAAAGCTACCCGATTTGGATGAAAATGTTTCCCACCTTGTTTTATCTATATTTATATGTCAATTATAACAATAAATATAATTATGTACTTGTGTTAATTAAATTTTATCTTAGGACATTAGTTAATATCTATCATAGAATGATCAAAATACAAAAAAAACCACAGAATTGGGCCAACGTTACCCCAACTGACCGTACTGAATGTGCGATATCTTACTCAGCCTAAGTGTAAATACAATGTAACTTAACAGAGTATAGTAGTTTTGTTGATATTGAATATTTCAAAAATAAACAAGTCATCACGTTTCTGCGAATAGAGAATCTGCTTCTATCTCTGCGAGGCATTTAACATTGCAATCTATGCAGATAAGTTCGAGAGACTGAGCGGCAAAACGCTTACAAGGCAAGTGGGCAAGTTCTGTTCCGCATTCTGTTGTCATAGACACAATATAAACATGATAAACTGCGATGAGTTATTGCATTGTTTAGGAAAACGTTGAATATATTGAGGTGTTAAACACAATGAATCATTCGTGTGCTATTTGAAGTATGTGTTCTGGAAGTAAATATTTATGTCTAGTGTGCGATTCAGTAAGATCACAGGAAGTGACATGTAAACTTGCTTTTATCATTTGGCTGTCCTCCTTGTTATTAATTTCATATTTATAGTGCGATGCTAGCTTTCCATATTCTTTAAGGAATCATTTGATATATCGTCGTTCCCATTGCAAAATTGAACATCTACAAAATCTCAATTTCTCAGGCGAGCGTAAACTTAATCCAATTAAAACAATGTTATTTTATGTTATCATACGGTTGTGAGTCATGGCACCTCACCAAGGCACAGGGTAACCGTATACTGGCCTTTGAAAACAGACGGTTGCGGCGAATACTACGTTCCAGTCACAAATGTACGCCAGCCGCTATGACAATTATTGGAGATTGTACACAAATTCGTTCACAAATCTGTGGCTAAATATTTACATCACTTGCATCATCAACAGTCACAAGACAATGTTACACATTTTTCTAGTTTCAATAACAATATGGTGTTCCAATTATCAGTATTGGCATTTTAAGAGTTCACTTGTAAGGTCAATCCTTGGTGGAGTGGAATTATATTTAAAAAAATAAAACACAGTTTGTTTTATACTACTTTCATATTTTAATAATGTTCTGGACCGATTTCGATCATCATGAGCATTATCAACTGTTGATATTTGATGAAATTTATATCAATAAATTCCCAACTGTGTTTATAATTAGACAAAGAAACGAATAAATTTCATTGTGCGGTTTGATGGAATTATTCAATTTTCAATTTGAAGAAATATTTGGATTGTATTTTTTTATCAAACTCTATTGCCAACCTATCGCCGTAGCCGAGTAGCAAGGCGCCAAAGTAGTATTCTTAATTCTCAACTCAGTAGTTTTGTATCAAGGAGTTGAGACTCCAAAAGGTTTCTGTAAATTAATTCTTAATGTAAAATAATTCAGTGATTAGAAAAGAAGCTAAACGAGTGTTGCACCTAGTCGAATAACAAGCGTTGTGATAACTTTTAAAAAATATTTCATCTTTTTGGTTATCTTTAAAAATAATTTTCAAGAATAAATGCGATGACAATAATATACACTGAAAGCTTTTTAAAAAGCTCAATTGAATCTAAAATTAAATTGTACATTAAATTCAGTATAATAGGGTGTCTGCGAACATAAATACATTATCTCAGACCTTACTTTCACTTTTCAGGAGAAATAATTATCTAAATGTGGCTGGGAGATGTGTGCAAAACGAATTTCGCCTAGTGAATACAAACTCGTCCACTGGAAAGCTCCCCTGTCTCGTGTATCCTTTGTAGCCTGCGTCCCGTGCCTCGTGTTTCCCTCATTGTTTTATATCGCTGAATCGTGTCTGGTAGAGTTTTCTATGGTGAGAATTAACCCTTTACTAAGATTTCTACAGCACAAGAGCTTTATACTATAAAGCTTTATATTAAGAGCTTTATGATAGATAAACTTGTTATATTTCATGTTTCCTTTACAAAATTTAAAATACATACTCCAAAATAATTTTATAATGTGATCAGGACTGGTTCCCACACTCAGCGAGTCAGCATTTTCAACTCATGAAAGACTTCAATCGAACAATGATGATTACGAAAATTATTTATGAATTATCAAGAAGCATGCGTACATTTAAAATTTATTTATGGCTTTAATATATATTTATATATTAAATAACAATAGTAGTTATATAAACGCTAAAAACGTTTTCTACATCTTAAAAGTAAACAAATCTACACTCACACCTCAATATGAAGGACCAAAGTTGCGATCAATCAGGAAAAACGTTCAAAACAGCCAGATTTTGTCCATTTCTATGTATTTCGTCACTAACGACCCGGGTTTCGCCTTTCGGCATCTTCAGGCACTCGAGTGCATGAATAAACTCAAACTGACTCAATTGTGAGCTGGAATTTCTGAAGATGTCGCAAGGCGAAACCCGGGTCGTAAGTGACGAAATATGTGGAAATGTACAGAATCTCAACAATTAAAATTTGATATTGAAATTCCATCAAGCACCCTCAGTCGATATCTTAAATTACTTAAATGACCTAAGCCATACTTCAATTAATATTGAAATTAAAAATATTGCAGTTTTCCAATATTTAAGAATGGAATATAGGAATAAGTGTCAATTAAATTCACGATATTAAGAATGACTAAAACGTATTGAATATACATATTTTATAGGTTAAGTTTATTATTAATGAACAAAATACACTAAATCATAGCATATTTATATTGAAAAAACATATGAAAATTATTTTCACTATACTATAATTAACGTAATTAAAAATAATTTTAGAATACAAAACCGCCGAGTAATTAAACTGCACACACGGTAGGGTTAAGGGACGACTTTGTATGTTGGCAGACAGAACGAGGTGCTCCGAGCGCAATAGTGTGAGAGCGCCCAATTAGATTGTCGCAGAGCGAGGACCGCAACCACTGCCACCGATTCCATAAAGCTGCAACCCCGGTTGAATATCCCTGCCTGAGAATACATTCGCTAAGGAGTATTACACGTCTGTAATTCAATAGATTATGATAGTTTGTAAACCACGCTGCTAAAAATAGTATTAATTATAACTATTCAGTATTTTACGATTTAATTTTTTTTTTTAAATAAAACACAATTCATTTGTACTACTTCCACATATGTATAATGATCAGGACCGGTTTCGCTCATCGCGAGCATTATCAACTGATGATAATGCTCAGTTGATAATGCTCGCGATGAGCGAAACCGGTCCTGATCATTATAAATATGTGGAAGTAGTACAAATGAATTGTGTTTTATTTTTTAAAATATAATGTCTTTCCACCAAGAATTGACAGTTAACACCTTAAAAGTGATTAGGATTTAAAATTGTTTTTTCATAATTTGATTAATTTTGAAACAAATGAATTTTAATTTGAATTTTATGCACACTCATTTATATCATAATCAAAGTATTTAGTGCCACAATAATTATGAATAATTTGACAGCTGTTTCAGATTCATGCCGTCGTCAGTACTTCTATCATCGTCAGACAGTTCTGACGAAATAAGTAATTACTTAATTCCTGTGGAAATTATGGATCTATGGATGTCGGTAATGCCTAAAATTTCCTCCCACCGATCCAATTCGAAAAGCGTATTGTAGCGACGGTGATTAGTTAACCACTAGTCCAGTCCTAGCCATATCCTTCTATCATACTTTCTTCAAAAAAGGGAATTTGAGCAACTTTGCAGTTGTCATAGAAAAACTTGTGTTGATATGAACTTTTTTTTCCAGTTTCGCTCATCGCAAACATTATCAACTGTTCTTTATATCTCTATCATTACAAACATGTGAAGGTAGTAGAAAACAAATTGTGTTTTATTTGAAAAAAAAATGCCTTTCCACCAAGAATTAACAGTTAAACACGTTAATAGTGAAAAAAACTTCATTATATTTGAATCAATTACAGCACAATTTGCAACACGTAAACGCTCTTCATTGGTAGCGTACGTGGTAAATAATAATAATACGTTTGGAAAACAAAAAAAATTAACTGATATGTGCGACTGAAGAATGATATTGTGGTTATTGTCTCTGCCGCCTAACCGAGCGTTCAAATCTGAAAGGTGCCTGTCATAAATTTCATTTCATTCCAGTCACCTCACTTTGCTACCCTTTTTAATAACGTTACTGACACAAGACGAATCAGGAGAAAATTAGTTTAACTAGACACGTTAAAAAATAAATTTAGAATGAACCTTTGAAAACAAATAATTAAGGTCATACAGGTTTCCAAAGATGATTCCAATGTTGTTGAATGCGTGACTCGATTAAACAGTAGGACGGATGATGATGATTACGAAGTTTCATTCGGCGAGTGACGACAGAAGTCACGTTCAGAGGGCGATTAAAGAACTACGTTCAGCGGTCGATACAGAATGAATTCGTTTCTCCCTTCTTTGTTTATTTATACCTTCGCGTCGACCTACTTTAATCGTCATGTCAGCTTTGATGAGTGTTCACCTGTAGCGCAGCGTCTGCAGAATATCGAATATTGATCAAATATTATTTGCCAGTTAATTATGCTTAGTCAATAACGTTGACGAAAATGACAAGCATAATGTTTCGCTGCAGGTGAGTATTACGTTTCGTAATCTGCAGCGTCATATCTCGCTACACAGGTTTAATGTTATTTTATTATAAATACGAATGTGATGATAACAAGGAATATTTTTATATATCTATTCTTTGTTTTAAATATAAATATTTGATTATTCAACTGTTGAACGGGTATACATCAGTATTGGGGTATACAACACGTGGCCTCGAGAGCATTCATTAGTTTTAATCATCTACATAACTATTCTAAGATAACGGATCATTTTGTTTATATTAATTAGAAGTACACTTTTATAAAATACTAGCGGGTACCCGGATTTTTTTTCTTGAGAAATCTTCACGGGTGTGAGCACAACAACTCACCAAAGTTTCATCGAAATCGGATGTATGCTAAAAGAACGCATAGAGGGCAAATAAGCATTCATTTAAATATATACAAATTGAAGCTATTTTGAATAAATTGGTACGATTTTAACACAATAAACAACATTTTGAATTGTGCTCCATTGAATTTTATTGAATGCTTATAAAATTACAATTAACGTAATTCCACGTTTCAAAATAAAAATTTCTCACTCCCCTGAACTAGAAATTATTTAATAAAACAGAATCAGATACATATAACATATCGTGAAATTAATTACTAGTTTTAAAATATTTTTTATAACTTTTGACCACATATTGAATCTTCTAGGCTAAAAATCAAAGCATAGGTAGTAAGTACTCTCTAGTTTGCTTTTTCAATTCCAATAATATAAAGCCAGTCATGTTTGACTTAAAACATTCAGGTTACTTTGGAATGTAGTTAACTATTGCTAATGTGAATATGTCGATAATGCAGAGTTCGTCAGGTTTCCAAAAGAGAGTTCGAAAAGCAACTTGTTAAGGAAGAACACTTAGAAGTATAAACGGCCAACCACTCCTTTTACAGACGGTGACGATGAAACAGTTAGGCAAAAGTCATAGTTCTGTATTAAATACAATTGAATATGACACGGATTTGAAATAACGCGGTATATGAATTGTGGCATATTTTTGTAAAACACGCTTTGAGCAATTTATTTATAGAAAATCATCCTATAATTAGAAGAAGTTTGAAGTTAAAGAAGTAATCACAACAGATATACTAAAGATTTATACGCTAAAAACAAACAATCTCTTATTACAGAACTTTTAAAGCATAAATCCCAAAATACTTCCGAATCCTTCCAAAATGAAAACTCACAACCGATCTTGAACCGAGCCGAAAAATAATCGAACATATAGAATTGTAAGTGATGTCGATGATGAATGAATCTATTGTATGTTATTAAAGTTTTTTTCAATACATACGTAAATGTATATTTTTCGATTGTTAATTAAAAAAAAATAAAGGATATAAAAAAAACTTCAACATATTTTTGGAAGGCATACCCTAATTTTGTATGAACTTCAAACCTCGTATAACACAACGTTTTTGTGTAACCATATGACCGTGTTATACGAGGCTCAATTGTACACTTAATTATGAATATAGTTTTGATAGAAAAAGTTAAAAACAAATTCATATATAGATGAAAATATCAATTAAGCTGATGATAGAAACCACTAAGGTACTTTGATTTCGTACATTGTTGAAATAACGTTACCATTTCGTACAAATTAATCAAATTCCTATCTTTTATTTAGTGCTCTCTGCATTAGTGTTTCTCAAACTTTTTACACCTGGGAACCGGAAAGAAATAACATAACAGTAGGACTGCAAATGTGTTTGTATACCGGTAGAATATTTCGGAAACACTGCTCTGCATCATTTTATTATCAATACTGACTGAGCACTTAACCAGATTACATCTGACACTACTACACTATAAATACTAGGTGACATTTGGTGTCAATGTAGCACTTAGCACTTTCACGTTAACGAAGTGTTTTTTGAAAAATATGAACCACCATAGAGAGATGTGAAGTTATTAGATTATTTTGACGTAACGATTCGAATGTCACTGAAAACAAATAAAAAAATGGGCTTTACCTAATTAAAAATAGTGCAGCCTTTTGCCAACAAAATATGTATAAATTATTTATAACTATAATGCTGTTATTTTAATCCAGCGTTTCTCAACCTTATTGTGAACAAGAGACGTATTCCAGATTGATAAAAATAGTAGCGGGCGCAAGCCGTATACTCAAAAAACAACATTAGAATATTAAATTTATTGTATAAGTACTTCACTATTATTCATCTTAGTCGTATTCCTTACGTGTGAGGGTCGTGACCTGAACAAGGGCCTACCAGAACAACTCCATTTCCTTTGACGATCCTTCGCCAGTGACGTGTTGCCCTTCCACGTTCCTATCTGCTTTCGACCTTTCCTGTGACGACGAACCTCTCATGATTTTCGGTAAACTCGCAGGTGATGTGCCCAAAAAAAAAGCGATCCTGGATTTGGAGCTGCACTATTTTACATCGTTAAATTTTTGTACTCTTGTACAAGTTTAAGAAAGCCTGTGTTAATATAACAGTATCATAGTATAGTATGATTCAAAAATATTCTTAGGGAGTTAAAACAGATTGGAAACCCGTGGGTTTATTTTTATAACATAGTTAATTAACTATAGTTTGAGTACACTTTCAATATAATCAGTTATAAATCCAATAAATTAATCCAATAAAGGATTTTATAATACATGGTATTTTCAAAGTTTGTGGTTTTCAAATGAATTTTGATAAAATTAATTATGCAAACATAATCATGCATTCATTGTCTTAAAACACTGGATGAATTATGATATCTCTGAGGTTAAATATATATTATAAAACCTTAAAACTCACTAGTGACAGTCAAGCCAAGAACACGTTTCCAAAATGATAATTATTTTTATTGTCTTTCTTCGGGTCGGAAAACCTTTTTGTCATATTAAAAAACATATCTCATTTCTCTTTGTTATCATGTCGCTGAGCTGAAAGGCAACTCCCCTCATACCCGTTCTCTCTAGACAGTTATGTTAGTATTTTTACGGCTGTTCTCTATTTTGCAATTTTTTCGTGAAGCCTCTTTCTAAATTTTTAAGTGTAGTTTAAATATTAAAGCCCTCTCGCCTAAAAAGCCTTCGCAATAAAAGGGAATAAGTGTCCCCCTGAAGGGCAGTGTAGGTAACGTGACTATTCTAGAGTTGTTGGAAATATTATACCGTACCGACCATTGCATCTGAAATAGATACCTTACAACTTTTACTCATTTGAATAAATGATACATACTTACAAGCAATTTCCTGCGTAACATATATTGTCTGGATATAAATACACGTACAATAAAAGCTTTTCTAAATTTGTCTATACTAACTAAAATCCTAAATAAAAATATTTCTTATTCTCTGAGACATTTTTTGAGTAGAAATTATCTGACATTCTATATTCTATTGACTCTGTAAGCGAATGGTAAATCATTTGGGCTTTCGTTCTATCGAACGCAAGGTTACGGGCTCGAATTTATGAATGGAAATTTTCGTATCAATATCAATACCTCAATTCCAATGTAATATAATTTAAGACATCGACTGAGGGTGCTTGATGGAATTTCAATATCAAATTTGGATTATTGAGATTTTGTACACTTCCATGTATTTTGTCACTAACGACCCGGGTTTCGCCTTTCGGCATCTTCAGGCATTCGAGCACCCGAATGGACTCGAACTGACAGTCAGTTCTGATGAACTGACGAACTGTCAGTTCGAGTCCATTTGTGTGCTCGAATGCCTGAAGATGCCGAAAGGCGAAACCCGGGTCGTTAGTGACATAATACATGGAAGTGTACAAAATCTCAATAATCCAAATCCAATGTAATAACTCAAAATGCTGAATATCGAGGGTGTACTGACTGAAAGTATTAAGTCAGTTGTTGATGGTTGTCTGTTTTTAATGTCAATGTGTAGGCAATTTAACGCTTTGCATTCTGCAAGAACGCATAAAGTTTTAGGAATATGATTCCCATGTTCAATGCGTGACGAGATTAAGACAGAAGGACAGATGCTGATGATTAATGCAGTTCAGATTTCGGTGGCGATTATTGAACGATTCAGAATGAATCCGGCTTCCTTCTTTGCTTATTTATATTGTAGCGTTGACCTACTTTAATCATTATGTCTTTCTTTGATGTATGTTTACCTGTTGCGCAGCGTCTGCAGAATATTGAATATTGGTCAAACACTTTTTGCGAATTAATTATGCTTACTCAATAATGTTGTCGAAAATTACAAGCATATTGTATCGCTACGTGTGAGTATTACGTTTTATAATCTGCAGGGTCATGTCTTGCTACAAAGTCATTGGATATAATTGCTTTAAAATTGAAACAGTATTGTCATATTTTATTATACTATTCTGGCTGAAAGTATGATGTGATTATAACCCATCGGTACAAAATCCTACAATTTGTATGCCAAAAAGTCTATTTTTTTAAATGTACAAATATCTTTTTGAATCCAAACAATTATCTTAACACATTCGCAACGGGGGAAATATGACCTAAATACGCGCATCGGCGGGGCGGATTGGCAGTAAATTGACAAGGTCATGGAAAGAATACCATGAAGCTGACCGATCGATAATTAGGCGAAAACAAGTTTGGATGTTCTCCTAAAGGTGTTTCGTAATAAACTGAATAATATTATGAATCAAACATGAATTATTGGTTATGAGCGATTAATATACAAAAGCCGCAATACAAAAACTTTGCGACACGGAAAACACGTCCCACGGAACTAACGTGTGAAGAAGAGAACACTTTTTTTTTCCTACCTCTATTTTCCTGCTGAAACTATTATGTGGAGTCCGCGAAGCGGGCTCCTGGTTTCCTGGCTAAATTCAGTGGTAGGGTGGGTACAGACTTAGTCTTTATATCCCTTTCCCGCATGTAAGCTAGCTAAGTACTGCTATCTAAAAATATTCTGTCAGCTGAAGGCTTTTTGTGGGGAAAACACTTAAGAAAAAACCCCATACGAGAATGATTGTCTTTGAATCATTAACAAAAGTTCAATTCTTACCAAGAATTGCTCGTAATGATGGGGTAAGTTTGAAAAACTTACTAAGCTTATTTTTAGACATGCCCAGTTCAAGAGAGAGTACTTTTTTTTAAAAAATGCTTTAAATATGATTATTTCAGAACTATTTTTTATGGTTTAATGCTTTCTGTCAGTGTATTTCGATATGTTATATTTTTAATGCTTAAAATAAAAGTTAAATGAACAAAATTGTGACACTTTGGTTGGTTTTAAAAAATACCGTTTCCTGTGTTAGCGTCAAGTCACTATTAATCACGTACAAAGCGTGACACAATAAATAAATCTAAACCACGATTCATTTGTACTACTTCCACATATTTATAATGATCAGGACCGGTTTCGCTCATCACGAGCATTATCAACTGATAAAAAAGTTTTTCAGTTGATAATGTTCGTGATGAGCGAAGCCAGTCCTGATCATTATAAATATGTGGAAGTAGTACAAATGAATTGTGTTTTATTTTTAAAAATATAATGTCTTTCCACCAAGAATTGACAAATAACACCTTATACGTGGGGTATAATAAAACATTAAGAATCAATGAATACTCTGACTCTCAGAAAGAATAATTGAATCTCAAAGAATCCTCTGACGTAAATACCTTGCAAAAATGTTCTTTATTTGTATTCATGATATTCAGACATGTTTATTGGCAGATCATTTAAAGTGTATGTTGATCGGTGAACAAGATTGGCGTAGTAACTGACTGACTGGCGTAATATCTAAATCTAATTCAATCGATTCATTCCCCTGCTAAAGGTTTGCGATATAAATATCTGCTTCACGCCATTCGAGACGTGTACGTTATGGAAAATGGCAAAAGTTTAACGCTATTTTATTGGACAATTTAAAATAGTTTAAGTTCATAAAACAATAAAAATAAAACACAATTTTTTTACTACTACTTCCACGTTTTTAAAACAATCGCGAGCATTATCGACTGATAAAATATAAATCTTAACTAAGCTATTTACATGAAATTAAGTGTGAATAATTAAAAGGTATATCAAACATTTGGTTCAGGAACAATGATAAGAATTTACAGATAATCGTACAAATTATATGTAAACGTAAAGTTACAACGAATTCTTCAATCTTCCATCTTCAATCTCTTCGAAAAAGAGCGTTTGAGCGACATTCGACGATGTGCATTCCGCTATTATACGATTGATTCATAAAATCTTTAGAAAGAACAAGCATAGTATATGAATAAAATAAAGCTAGTTCATAATAATGTAATATTTAGTATTTGTAATTATATTTTTTATTAATATTTCGAAACCTTTGTGAAAAATCGAAAATTGTTTTGTCATTATACATTGATATTGCTTGTAGAAAAGTAAATTGAATTTGCTTTCTTTTCAGCAAATCTAATTTAATAATAATATACATTAAATTTAATGAATAAATTGTCAAATATAATTTACGAGTTGATTATAAAAACTTTTTATAGAAATGGACATTTGAATGGCATCTTGCGGGCCTTAACGATACTTATCTATCCCTTTTTTTCTTTTTTACAAATATGACATAAGTGGGAAGATCCTATTAAGTGTGAAAAGTTTGTTCGAAAGTTTTTTCTCTTTCGTGAAAAATCATGTTATTTGATAAATTTTCTTTTAGTTATCAACTTGTCAATTTGAATTAATACAGGTTGAGAATGTTGTATATTTGTCTCATTAAACATTACAAAACAAATTATACGATTGAATGATACAATATCACTTTTAAGGTGTTAACTGTCAATTCTTAGTGGAAAGACATTATATTTTTAAAAATAAAACACAATTCATTTGTACTACTTACATATATTTATAATGATCAGGACCGGTTTCGCTCATCACGAGCATTATCAACTGATAAAAATACAAAAATATTTTTATGATACAATATCCGTAAAGTATTGTGTATATTAACTCAATTTCGAGAAAAACTAGACAATATCTGTGCTCTAAGCCATCGATATATGTTCTTGAATTAGTCTACAACTTCTCGATGACATCCTTCGCTTTGCCTCCGGGTAACTTTGACTTGTCGCAAGAAGAGAGCTGGTAGAGCGATGCTCTACACGCGGCAAAGTAGCTAAATATATAAATAGAGTAACACCTTTTTATGTCATCTATTTATTTTAAATCCAATTTTTTACACTACAAATAGGCCGTTAATCACAGGCGCCACTGAATCATTGCCACCGTATGCAGATATCCTGGGCACACTTTCCAGGACTAAAATATGAATGCAATATGTGAAATACGTGGCGTCATATTTCTGTCTGCCGTGGCTGAGAGGGTGGCAGAGGGAGGCGAATAGACGGAGAGGGCGTAGGAGGTTGTATTCCGAAGTCAGGGCCGGCGTAGGACATTTTCCCATTAATGTCTTATTCGAGTTTTGCATATTCAAAACAGTATTATTACTCGTGCATCTGCGTGTTTGTTTAAGGCGAATATTTTTGTTTGCATATTTATGCTTTTTTAGTAATTTTGAATAAAGACATATAAGAAAAAGAATGTGGATCATTACAAAGTTATTTTACATCTGAATCATACTCCGTGCAAATACTTAACAAATAAAGTTTTTTTCATACTGACATTTTACTATTGTGAATTTTCATTTTTAGTTCCAAGACTTCAGAGCGCCGATGATATGCTTAAAATACTCACAGAATAAATTCGTTGCCAAAACTATTTATGTTTTCTTAAACAGCTTAATTTAGCTTAAACATGAAAGTGCTTCGTTCGGGGATTCGATCCTTGAGTATCACGAAGATCGTTCACCAATCGGCTACAGAATCGCAAAAACTAAATGCAGTTAATCTTCAAAATTCTGTTTATTTAACATATTTTCGACAAATATAGAATTTAAAACAACTTCGTGATATAATACAACACGCCAATCCTTCGATTTAAACAGTTTTCCTTTAACACGGTTCCTGTTTGACTTACTCCCAGCTGTGCAAATTTCAAGTTACGTTCATGACACCCAACACGACATCATTGATTCAACATCAAGACCATGTCGTTGTTATTGATATAAGGAAAATTCGATATCAATGAACATATACACATTGACCAATCACAGAGCTAGAATTTAATTTGAAGTTTCATGGCTGCTGGGCTTGATGTAGTGTGGAATATGTATGAAATGAAAAATCACCTCTGCTGTACATTTTTTGAGATGTCTTATGTTCCACTTTGATATCAATTTAATAAATTATATGAATCATGCCTTCATGCTTCAAAATATTTCATGATATGAAGTAAAATAATACACCTACAATAAGCCAAGTTTGGAAAACTTCCATAATCAAAGGACGAGTGTATTCACTTTTTTTTTTTAAATAAAACACAATTCATTTGTACTACTTCCATATATGTATAATGATCAGAACCGGTTTCGCTCGACACGAGCATTATCAACTGATAAAAATACAAATATAACATGCTTATTTATATAAAATTGAGTGTAAAAATGAAGGTATATAAAACTGATGGTTCATGAACTAAGACAAGAAAATACTGATTTGCAAAAAAATTATACATAAATCAAATAAAATAGTCTACAATTAAAATGTTATGGACCTCTTACAAATCAATAAATACTAATCTGAAATCACAAATATAGCTACATTAAACGTCCATTTAGCTTAGCAAAAAAATTTTAATCACATTTCAAATGCAATAAGCAATAATGAATCAGGAAAATTATAAGAAAAAAAAAATTAATAAACCATTTAAAAACAAACAATTGTGTTTTATTTTTTAAAATATAATGTCTCCACCAAGAATTGACAGTTAACACCTTAAAAGTATTAAAAGTAGAGTGTATTCACTTTCAAGGCGTCAGGCTTGTTGATAATGCATGCGATAAGAGAAACCGGTTCTGACCGTTATAAAAAATTTGAAGCTAGTACAAATCAAAAGTTGTTTTATCTTTTTAAATATAATAAATTTCCACCAAGAATTAACAGTAAACACTTTCAATGATAATGAAGACGATAAGTGTCAATTTTTGATAATGTTCGTTATGATCGAAACTGGTTCTGATATTTATAAAAAAATGTGGAATTAGATTTTTTTAATTATATTAATTATATTATTAATTATATTAATTATATTTTTTTAATTATATTGCAATTGCAAAGGTTTTACGGCTGATCAATTCATTGCCTAGAGAGATTTTCTATTTGAATATGAACATAAATAAAAACATTATTTTTCTTTTTTGTTTTGTCAGTTATATCAAATTGATTTTTTGGTTCATCTAAATCTTCTGTATAGTGATCAAATGCACGGAGCATTGGTGTCAACTCTAGCGCCATGTATTGTAATTTTCTTCAAACAATAAATATATAATATATCCTAGGTCCGTACCTCACAGACAACCTAATACGGATTACATCGAGTTATAAATATTAAAGGAGATAGTCATAATTTTTAATCCCGCACGTGAACTTTGTACAATAAAGTTTTCTACATTCGCGGGAAATGTCCTTTTTAGCTCCCACTCAATCCTGAATCCTCCCGTACAGCCTTATAAAGCTCCCCATAAGCCTTCGTGATCGTAATCCAAAATGAAATATATCACGCTGTACTTGTTATGTATAATATATTATTATCATATGAAGACAAGCGAGGGAAAAATTTCCTTTATTACTTATTAATCATTTTTATTCGTTTTTAATGGGTAGGATAACAAAAAGGGTAAGCTGTAGCGAGTATAAGGTTATATGTATTTATAAAGTGATGAGTTAAATGTTTAGGAGGATGTTTTTAATGTTGTTAGTCATATATGGCTGTCTAAGGGCTCGAATTACAGTACGGACAGATTTTCCCTTTACTAGAGCTCTCCTTCTATCCATACTCTCTCCGAAAAGAGGGAATGAGCGACTGAATAACAAGCAGTTGTCGAGAAATTTATTTTGAGACATGCCATATTAGGAGTCTACAATAATTCTTTACATTGGAAGCGGACATGATTTCAAATAAAGCTTTAATAACCTTCTGACAAATAATAAACCATTCTTATAGATGGGCAAATATAATATTTTAATAAATGAATATTTTTATCCATATATAATATATATATTTAAGTAGCGTTCGCTCGAAATGCATATCATATCGATTGTCCAGTCAGAGAACTTCAAATAAATAAAATTTGAGTTAAATATGCAGTTATCTGTAAAATTTGGCACTGTATCTGATTAAGTAATCAGATGATTCAAAAATGCCACAAAAAAATGCTAAGGTGGATAATCTTCTAAAGAATCAAACAAAACGTTGATATTTCTAGGTCAGTTAACGTATATTTACAAATATATGTCTAATAATTAAGCTCGGAAAGTAACTAAGTGTTTATGAAATGTGTAAATCTCGGGTAAAAATAAATAATATTTGATTTATGGTGAATATTTGAATATTACTTTTCCCATTATCTCAATATTTGGGTTCATTGAAGATGTCTGAGTAATGAACTGGACGATCGATATGGTCTTCTTGTGGAGGTATCTCAACAAAAGTTTTGAGTTATCTGGAAAAAAAATTTGGTGAACTAATTTGTCTACTTCCCCCTGCTTGTGGGAGGTAATTTTAGACATCACAAACATCCATGAGAACGAACAGAAATTCATAGATTGATTGCAAAATCAATTTATAAAACTGTCCGTACTGGTATGAGAACCTGGGATATCTGTAATCGAAGCTAACAACGTTGACCGCTGCACCACGATCCCATCCATAATTACGACGACTCAAAAGAATATACAGCCGATTTATAAATAAAGGATTTAATCTAGAAAGAGTATCTTGCAATTGTAACAAAATATACCGAATTAAAATTTATATGAAACTTTCTATAAAACAGTTTTCTATGACATTCCAGTTAAGCCAGCGATATATTGTGCTATTTTAATAAATATAATTTATGTACTTAGAAAATGATATATTAAACCAGTGCTTCCCAAACTGTGGGTCGCAAAATGTCCCAATAGAGCTACAAGTATTTAATTATCCATTTCATACGTATATTATTCTTTATATAAGAGCACATTATTCGTGATTTTATTAAAATTTTGTCTTTGAGGTGATTGTAGCTGTAAAGCTTTTGATAACAAATTTAATTTTCGGGATAGGGGCCGTGGTTTATTTTTTACAATTTTTGTGGGTCGTGGAATGAAAAAGTTTTGGAAGCACTGTCTTAAACCATTAAAGTTTAAATTCAGCTTTTTTGTTGTTTAACTCAATACTGTTCTAAAATGATCGCCATTATTTTAGCTATACGGTAAAATTCTATTGTATTATTATTATCAGAAATAATTTATATATGTAATATTTCAAACAAATTTTCGGAAATAATTTAACAGAATGGAAAGAGCGAAAATTATATTTGACATTTCGACTAAATATCAATAAATTCTGTAAAGATTTTATTGGTTGTCTTTGAAGGTGAAGCCACAAAATTCCAATATAATGTTCTCACAGTGGAATTGACGACGAAAAGAGGACAGACTCTGACATTTTAAGATAGCTTACTTTATAGACTCTATGAACCATAAAGTTGTATCAAGATATTTCAAATAATAAAGGCGAAACCAAAAACCGCACATTTTTACTATAAATAAATTGATAATAAATTGCCCCATGGAAATGTTGGTTCCCACGGTTAAGACTGATTGAAATGTTCTGATTTTGACACAGCTACAAGTTTTAGTAAAAAAACATATCAAATTAATTTTTGACGAAAATTCTTGTGAAAAAACGAAGTATTCAGTTACACAAAATGTTACAAGTGTAAATGTAATACTTCACTCCATCATTAGACCTATGTTTGAACATCATTGAGCTTATCTTTATATACTGCTTTAGAAGAGATTCACAGTATTTTATCGTCGGCATAGTGGCAGACGGCGATAATTCGAAGAAGTACGATAGATTTTAGGAATGTCTATAGTCTAAAAAACAAGTTCAGCCATATTCTATGTATTTTTACGTAATATGAAGATTTCAATATGAATAAAGTCAATTTCTTTCAGTTATTACTGGCAAAAATTATAAAAAAGAATTACTAATACTCAAAATCGAATTTGTAAAAGATAAATGAATCTCATATAGTGGTTAGCCTAACAAATAATGATTAAGGTAAGAAAGATATAGCGACAGTATCATCTCACGTATTCCGACATCGCAACTTTTATTTACAATTAAAGAGTCAGTAATAATATTTTATTCATTAAATCAAGCGGTGGCCCATATACGACGTGAATTCTACATGAGTTATGATAACGGTGAACGCTTTGAAAAGGAAAGTCATGATGACTGAAGCATAACACAGACAGCCACAACAGTATATATGAGCAAAGAAGAAAGGACTTGATTCATTCTGTCGTCACCAATCGAACCATATATCCAACGGTCTCGCTGGTCGAACTGAAGACATCTCCCAGGAACTGCATACTCATCATTATCATATGCTATACCTATAGCTTAGTCTCGACAAGTTTACAACAATTGGAATTATATTCCTAAAAGTCTCATTCAATTTCATACAAATACCGTTCTCCCATAGTATTACAGACATATGTATTTCACGACAAGACTCTCCAGGCAGACAATCAAAGTATCTAACAACACGACGGTTTAGTGGGTTTACTGACATTTTGTTTTAAGATTGAAGGAAGAACAAACGACTAGTCGATACGGTCGGCAAGTCCTGAGTCGACGAGTTGACCTGAACGGTCAAAGGAAGTCATTAGAGTTAGCATAAGGCAATGCACGACGTTTTGTTGTTAATACACGGTGTTCGTAAAAGAAAAAACGTTGTTTTTGCCCATTTGCCCAATAATCCCATAATCCCGTGATCGACTCAATATCATATTTCATTGTATTATGTTCATAATTATATTTTTGTTGACAATTTCTAACATGAAAACCTGACTATTGTCGACCAATAACGGATGCGGGAGCAAAAATTTCAAACATGAAATCGCGATTTACTTTTTTCATATTTGAAATTATCGAAAGAAAATTTTTGCTATAGCGACACTTGGGTGTTCACGTATCCGTTATCGGTTGGACAAAAGTCAGGTTTACATGTATATTGAAAACCTAGATTTTGCTTAATCCCGGAATTCCGGGATCAGAAAAGGGGTCCGGTATTGGATGCCCTAGTAAGCAGCATAGGTGAGCTGGATAAAAAAAATCACTCATAACTTTCGCATTTGTTGACGCCATTTAATGTTTATTAAATTACAATATACTGTTTTGGATGGATTCGGTGGTTACTATGTGGAAATTCATTTTAATATTAAATTAAAAAGTAAGTTATTCCACTGGCTTTTTTACTAATGTAGCACGTTTCGCTTCTTTAAGAAGCATCTTATGTCTGAAGATGCCTCTAAAGATGCGAGTAAAAGTTATCAATTTTAATTGTACATTACAATATATTATGTTTAAAACAATGTTTTGGTAATAACGACAATTTGGTTCGTCAAAATGACGTCACATATTTTACAGAAACGATCCAGCTCACCTACACTTTTTTTCACCATGTTTTTAGCCCACTTTCGCACACAATGTGAAGCATATGAAATCGAAATGGAACATTTAGATACAATAAGTTAAACGAGGACTGGTAAATCAGTTGCTCAATCTCTCGCGT
Organism: Himalopsyche phryganea; assembly: GCA_022494535.1. Classification (NCBI taxonomy): domain Eukaryota; kingdom Metazoa; phylum Arthropoda; class Insecta; order Trichoptera; family Rhyacophilidae; genus Himalopsyche; species Himalopsyche phryganea. The sequence goes on from JAGVSL010000047.1 coordinate 2,282,605, forward strand.
CTGGGTAGGTATGAGTATAAATTACTAGAAGATGGCTTATGGCGCTATACGACTCGAGTCACAGCCATTACAAATATATATTACTTCTCACCAATTTCTATGTGAGCCTTAAAATTACTCGTCCTTTCCTAAACTCATACATCTATTCTTAAACTCTTCGGAAAAAGAGGTTGTACGACTGAGTAACAACCAAGTTTCGTAAAACAGCGTATTTTGAGTTGCATTATAAGTTCACACACTCAAACATAGTAGAGGATATAGTTTTTTTTTAAATAATAAATATAAATGATTTGTTTTTTTTTAATTGTCGTTGGATTCGGCGGTAGCTTTGTGAGATTGATAATTTTATTATTCCACTGGCTATATTACTAAATTATCGTTCGTATCTTACTTACCCCCTCCTCATTTCCAGTAGAAGGAAATAATCCCAACCCATCCTTCATTTTTAAGTTCAAAGAATCAAAGCTAGTCAATCATTCTTAAAGCTAGCTTATAGCCAGTATAATAAAAAATATATTCTTTTATTTATATATTTATAAAATTATAATTATATTAATTTATCAACTTTAATTTCATTCACTACAAATGCCAGGAAATTTAATGTTCTGTTGTTGGTAAAATGAACACGATAAACAATTTTTTTTTTCCTACCTCTACTTTCCTACTGAAACTATTATGTGGAGTCCGCGAAGCGGGCTCCTAGTTTCCTGGCTAAAGTCATTGCTAGGGTGGGTACAGACTAAGTCTTTATATCCCTTTCCCGCATGTAAGCTAGCTACGTACTGCTGTCTAAAAGATTATGTCAGCTGAAGGCTTTGTGTGGGGAAAACATTTAAGAAAAAACCCCATACGAGAATGATTGTCTTTGAATCATTAACAAAAGTTCAATTCTTAACCAGAATTTCTCGTAATGTTGGCGTAAGTTTGAAGAACTTACTTAGCTTATTATAGACTTGCCCAGTCCCTAACTAAAATGTTCGCGGTAACCACGTTTTTTTAACGTTTAGAAACGTTGTTAAAAGATTAGTTTGAAAATAAAATTATAAAATAAATTAAGTTATTATTTTTTTTTTATAGTTAAAAAAAATAAAACACAATTCATTTGTACTACTTCCACATATTTATAATGATCAGGACCGGTTTCGCTTATCACGAGTTGATAATGCTGATCATTATAAATATGTGGGAGTAGTACAAATGAATTATGTTTTATTTTTTAAAATATAATGTATTTCCACCAAGAATTCACAGTTAAAACCTTAAAAGTGATTTTTATTTTTTGTCTGTCAATTTACAGTTACCCTGTATGTTTATCTAACGGGGAAACTATAAAGGTTTGCATTTACATAAGACAAAAGGTCGGAATAACTTTTATGTAAATAGGACTTTAATTCTTGTGCCGTTAATAGTCTTGTCCCTATTGATGGAAGACCACCGTTTTTCGACATATAACAACTGTCATTTGGTTATCGACTATGGAAAAGAAAAAGGACGAAGCCCAAATACAAAAAATTTTGCGTATAGCCAAAACAAAACGTGTATTTAAATGTTTACATTGTGATTGTAGAAAAAAAATATTTTGAAAAGACGGAGGGATAATTCGTTATGCCTTTCTACAGCCGATATCTCTAGCACAAAATACATGTAGGAATCTGTATTTTTGTATGTCTATCGGTCACAACAACTCCTCCCAAACGGCTTACATTAGCGACGTGAAATTTTCACATGTCATTCTAGCTGCAATTGTGAGTTCAACTGTGCTACTGTCAACTTTCAACTCTCAGCATTTAATTTTTAGCCTCAAACTGAGAACGCGATATTTTTGACGTTCCAATGCAGGATGAAAAAAGTAATAATAATAGTCGCCTAGCAACAGCACAATACCAATATATTCTGCAAGTGACAGTTGAGATACTAACGCGAACGTAGATATTTGTGTTAAATATTGAGTTTCATGTTTGTGATTTGGTAGAAAGTGAGTGGTAAATTCGTACAACTTGGTGTGCATCTGGAATCGTCATCGAGAATTATTAGTGTATGACTCTGATCGTATGTTTCAAATGTGGCGCTGCAGGAGCCATTATTAAATGCAGATCAACAAGCTGTCTATCGGGAAGCTCTGCGGCGCCATAACAAGAGTGGATGTGGCAAATTTGTCATCTTTTATTTAACCTGGTTTCAATTTTTAACATTGTTATTAATTGATGGACTACATTTTGTGGGTGAAACAAAAGAGGTACGATTGAGGGTGATATTTTCAAATTTCGACTAAAATTCAACATAGGTTAGCCAACGTCTAATTTAATAACCTAGTATTTAGCGCTTTATCTTGGGTGAAGCCGGATAAACAAACTAGTATTACATATTCACGTATAGATATAGTGTATAAGCACGTTTTGGTGAGTTATACACAATATTTTTGGTGTGGGTTACTTCCTTTTTCCTTTCCACAGTCGATATGTATTTAAAGCATATTTGTTTACGTATTTATATGTATTTACAATGCTCTCTGGTAATCGTCTTAGCCGGTTTCGGTAGCCATAGGTTCACCGAACGAACACTGTCATACATTACATTGCCATGCATGCAATGTGTGTGATATAATATACAATCCTCACTGGTTCATTCGATAATAAAGACTTTGCGTAACGAGACAGATTAGCTAACAGCTCTTTCCTGATCCCATACACTATTACTACTTTTTAAACCGATATCCATTAATTTTATATCACCCTAATTTTTTTTTTTAATTATTTGTAATTATTTAATACCATGGTAGCTTCGCTACCAAGTTCTTCACGCTTGGCAGTTGGTAGATAGTCTGATATGTAGATGTGACAATATGATTTAGGATGCTGAACACATGGAATTTCAGACATGGACAGCGAAAGCGAAAATATAAACTATCATTCGGATCTCTTGGCCTCGTCGGTCATGCCGACTTGGATGCATCTCTGACAAACTAAAAGGTATTTAAAGGGTTCTCGGCATCATACGGAAAGCGAATGAAACATAATTTCTTTATTATTATTATTTAACTTCCTACCCACAAGAGTGTATATACAACTAAGTTTTGACGGACTTTCCTGGCAAAAAAATTGAAACACATATAATGATGCTATGTGTGTTATGTGTGTGTACACCCTGTAATGATTTGAAGCCGTAGCTGGTGGGAGCGGATACAACGATGAGTACCGCAGGGGTTAAAAAAATACATGTTGTATGCATCAAATAGTTTATTTGTGGCACAGAACAATAGCTCTGCAATCAGTATGGTCCAAGATAATCAAAAGGTTTGACACCAATACTTTAAGCGAAATCAAATCAGTTAAAAGTAAGAGGTGATGCTATACCAACACGCACTTATCTGCATCAAACATCTACGACGTGACGAGTAACGACTAGACAATCTAACTATTCCACCACCGAGCTAAATCACATTTAACTGAAACTATTTGAGTGTTTTTGCCCTCACCCCGTCCGAAGGCAGTCTTAAGATGAACCCTTAAAGTTCCCTCTCTAATTCCCGCGCGGGGTCGCCGCAGAAATGTTGGACTTTCAGATTGGCGAGCTTAAATCTCCAGAGACTGGACGGGAGGGTGAAGGGGGGTCCATCGGCAGCAAACTTTACGAAGGTTAACTACTTGTTTTAAAAGCAGTCACCGATGTAAAGGATTTTTAGCCTCCGCCATATTTAGAGGTTTTTAAATTTTGTTTTGTTAAGTTACGAGAAGTTTATGTGTTCTGCGAATGACTGGTGAATATAATTCTTGATTTTTTAATAAACCAAATCTTATTTTTACAAAATCAGTACCAATTTATTATCACAGATAATAATCGACATAATTATAATCTTCTACCACATTTTGATGAAAGTGGTACACAGAAAATTGTGTTTTATTTTTAAAATATAATGCCTTCCAATAAGAATTGACGGTTGATAATTATCATCTATCATAAGAGGTTTTAAAAACAACATTTCAGTTTATTTGTAGATCATTTTATACTGACATAATATCGTCGATATAGTGGCAGAATGCATCAAACAAACCTTGTTTTAAGATAATCGACTAATAAGAAATTCACGAAATTCAAGTATTTCTATTAACATACCTTAACCATTAATAATTATTAAACTAAAAAAATAATTACAAATTTGATTTAATTATAAATAACTATTTTTTATATTAATATTAATATAGCCTTTTGTCACTAATAACTGTAAATAAAATTTACTTAATTCATATTGATTTCTTTAAATTCGTAAAAAATACATGGGATATAGCTGAGCTTGTTTTTTTAGGCGATAGACCGTCTTAAAATCTATCGTACTGCATTCATAACACAAAGCATCCGATTGTCGTCTTATTGCCTTCTGTCACTATGCCGACGATATTAAATAAGTCTATGCACTTAGGAAGAAGGATATTCGAGAAAACAATACTACAGCAACTCTATTTCAACTCGGGTTAAAAGGAATTGTTATGAGAATCTATCTACCAGCCGAAATACAGATTACAGATAAAAAAGGAGGAGACAAACAGGGAGTATATTAAATTATTAATCCTTTGAATTTAGCTTCTCAAAAATCCCGGTAATTGACACAGCAGAATTTATTATTTCAAATGAATATAATATGGTAGATTTTATTTATAAACAATACATCAACATTAAAAACTATAACCCATGATATATATATATATATTGGATGTACGTACACAGGTGTTCACAAAAAAATATTTTAAAGGGAAATGTAATTGGACTTAAACAAGAAATCACGACGTCATTCAAAATATTTTATACCTAAATACGAGTACCATAAAATATTACGCGTAAATTCAAGATAAAAAAATCTTTCAGTAATTTATTGGCAGCAATAGAATTACTATAGGATATTATGCACGTGTTGTCACTGTACAAATACAATACAATTTTGAGACGAATTTAATCAATAATTGATGCTTAGCAATGTGACGTTCTGCAGATCATTATATTTCTTTACCACGTCCACTACCAATGTTAAGCATGTAGCAATGGAGGTATTGCAACAGAAGATTTTCTACAATTTATGTGTAATTTTTACTCAGTAGCTCAAATTTTCTTTTTCGAAGAGAGTAGGAATAGAAGAAAAGGGCTAGGGTAGGACTAGTGGTTAAGTTGTCGCTCTTGCTACGCCAAGTTTTTAGGATCTTATGGGTGGGTAGAAGAGGAGCAGAAATCGATTGAAAAATCAATTTATGAAAACTGTCGGAATCGGAATTTGTACCCGGGACATTCTCAACAGTCAACGACGTTGACTTCTGCAACACCCACCCGACATTATATTAATTTATCTTTAAACTTTATTTGAATTAAATATATAATTAAATAAAAACCGAAAAAATGATTCAATCAAATAGAAAACAAAAGTGTCCATCTTTAATAATTATGATAAAAGTTTCATATACATAAAATTAGTTCATAACAATATCAATCATATTCCTGTTTCCATTTTAAATCACAGAACATGAGCAAAAAACGAGACTGAACGGAAAGAGTTTCAACAGAAGAAAAATTCTTTTAAAAATATGGTTTATTAAGCAAGGGTGAAACTTTTAATGACTTACATAAATATATCTCGGGAGGTCATTATCGCCAAGTTAATAATTCTGCCTCAGAACTGCCAGCGAAAATTACTTGCAAATAATAACATAATACCCGCAAGTGTTGACTAAGCCAAAGTATAAATACAATTTCGGCCAAATCTCGGATTATTCTTAAGTCAATACAACTTGTTCTCTTAAAGCTGTTTACCAAGTAACCGAGGGGATATCTAACTAAGTACCCAGTCTTAGGACTTAAGTCTTCGGATCCCTCTGAAATTGGGATGCCATCGTATGGGTAAGGGAATAATTTATTTATTATTTAGTGTGAAATAAAGATTTTGTGCTATCCTTTGAACATAAAATTTGTAATAAATAAATCGATAGACTTTGAATGCAATTATTGGAACTCTATGCTTGCTAATTTTTTATATTAAATTACTTTAACACTCTACTGGCTGTGTTTCTAAATATGACACGTGATTTGATTTTTAAAAAGCATCGTCAGACTTCGTATATCGCAAGGTAATTTATTTCTAAGGCAAACAATGATTCGACTTCTCAACTTTAAAATGAAGGGTGGGGTAGGATTATTTCACTCTACTGGACGAGAGTAGGCTGTATGAAACAAACAGTTTTAGAACTATTTACTAAAACACAGCTCATTACAAAATTAATTACTAGTGTTTGCAGGCAAAAATCTCAAGTGAAATAAATTTAAAGTTTATAAATAATTGCACTTTGTGTTAGATAGTATTCACTTGGTACACCTAAACTTTTTATTTCGATAATTAGCACTTTGGATTAGTTAGCATTAACTTACTCAATAGTTTCCACTTAGTCACGGATTCTTTTGACGAAGTGAGATAAGTTGTAGTAGGTTATGTTAGGATTGGTCTGGTTTGGTTCGTGTAATGATTTTTAATGCGTGCAGCAAAGACGGCCTAATATAGTGTAGAAGAATAATTGACATTTCATTACAACTTCGTGCAACTATCGATTTTAAAGTGTGAATATTTATATTGAGTAAAAACTATGTTATCTATGTGAAAACATTTTTTCATATTATATTCTATTATGTGATATCACTTTATTTTTAGTGAAAGAATTTGTTTTTTGTGGAATGTATTTGTTATAAATGAAAACAACTTTTCTGGAAGTGAATATGATCTAAACAAAAGTGCATTTGATTGTAAGCCTAAATTTAATAGTGGTGAGCCACTTGTCCTATTTAAAATGTTATTTACTAATAATCGATAATTTTATTGATTTCTAAAAACTCTATGCTATTCATTTTAATTTTTTTTTTTATTTACTCTATGGAGTATTTCATAATTATTATTTTTGTTAAAATTATGGTAATTTTCAATTAAATAATTTGCAAACTCAAAATAATTACAAAAATTATTGTTATTGAAATATTTTATAATAATTATGTTCCTTAATTATAATATTAAAATTACTACCTGTCTGCCCTATATAAGAAGCTTGACTGTTTCACAAGAGAGGCGGTAAATGCCACACTGAAGCGATGCTTGTACTTGATCTTTCTTTATTATTCAATAAGCCTAAATCACCTAAATTACCTAAATTACTAACGTTAGAAAATGCCAGTTATGAGCTATCTGGCAAAAACTTCGATATTTTTAATGATGTGTTTTCGAAATAAATGAGTTTAGGCCATCTATTAGTACTACCAATTGTTTGTTCTTTGCTCTTAACCTTTAGGCAAAGACTTAACATTTTTTTATTAAATGGCTTCTGCTAACAATATTTTTTAATTGTTATTGACAAACTAAAAAGTCCCAAGTTCTCATGATCTCAATGTTCTATCTTTACCCTAATTGAATGATATAATTAGGTATTTTTTTTGGACATCAAATTGATGGAGGGTTAAATCCTAATGCGCGTTAGCGCCATAGTTCTTTGAGTCTTCTTAATCTCTAATGTTATTTTTTTTTTCACTTCCATCGTTGCAGATAGAAGGGCGTTATCGCTGCAGAGCTATGCAATCCACAATGAAGCCAATTCACGTGGGCACCAATTGCATTTATATAAATCTACCTCTCTGCATACCGCACCCACACAGATATACATATATATATACAAACGCATACACACATACACATATGCACATGCAATACCCAAGGAAGCATCCAGTGGAAAGTCATTTTTTATTACAAGGGGTCGTGTTTATTAATGTGTATTTAAACAAAGAAAATCTCTGTTTACATCTATGGGAGGTTGTCAAGCAGAACTGCTCTCGGTCTAAGCCGATTTTTAAGTATTGTCTCATCGTAATTTTGTAGGTAAGAGATCGTTGCGTTATAATGTTTGCCTACATCACTGTGAAACTTTTGAGACATTTCGCGAACGAACTCTCGAATTGCAGGTACTTTTAAGTCTCTGTGTAGTAGATTGAAACAGAAAAATTATATTTAATCAATTTCAAACTCAATGTGGAGAATAAATAATATATGATCTTCTATTGAACACCGCAAATATGAAGATTTTATGAAAAACTGATTTTAAGTCACTTAAACTCACTTTTTATTTAGAGTAAGGATAGATGGAAATTCATTGGGAAAAAGAAAAGCAATTAGATAGACGCTACAGCTGTACATCCAATTTTCAAAAATCGTATAGAGTGGGTGGGAAAGTGCGATATCATCAAAAACTTTTTATCTTTTTTTACAAATTCATTGTTTTATTAAGGGAACTTAATATCTATTTTAATAATGATTAATGCCACTTACAAATAATTCTTCATTGTCTGGAATTGATGGAATGCCTTACCTGTAACAAAAAAAAAATGTTATAAGCAACTGCGTGAAAAAGACAAAATAAATCATAGTTAATTGTTTATCGTAAATTATATTATTATGTCTATTAACAAATTCAATTAAATAAGTCACAATTTGACTGTTTATTTTGGATTTGTTTAATAGAGAAATTTTGCACAAAAAGAATAATTACTTGTTTATAAATATACAACTTTTAAGCATTTTTTTAAGTACTGAAGATCTATTTTCTATTATTATATGAATTCTAGTGGTTCACTAACTATAAGTCGTTTCATAGCGTCATTCTTATATTCTTAATATCTCCGGAAAACAGATATTGTGCAACTGAATAGTAAACCAATCCTCGTAAAAAACTTTTTGTTTATATGGTCTTTTTTTTTCAGTTGATTCAGTTGATAATGCTCGTGATGAGCGAAACCGGTCCTGATCATTATAAATATGTGGAATTAGTACAAATTAATTGCGTTTTATTTTTAAAAATATAATGTCTTTTCCACCAAGAATTGACAGTTAACACCTTAAAAGTGTTCATATGGTCTATAAAGAGTCCAGATTCTTCACATTTGTAGCTGACAAAGTTAAAACAATTTATTGGTAGTAATATTATTAAAGGCTTGACAATTTATTTATGTAGAAAGTATGGGTAAATAATGTATGATGATTACATAATTCCTACACACTTTCCGATAACAGTTGTTCGATAGAAACAAAACTAGTCCATGTTGTATTACTAATCGTTAAAATGTTCCAGATAATAACGTCAGGTAATTTGAATTTAATTTCTACAATAAGAAGTTTTCAAATGGTATTTATCTACTTTAAAATTAATTTTAGAAATAGCTTTTTCTAAAAAATATTAATTTGATCGTCGCATACTCAAAGTGTTAAATTTCAAAGTAAAATCACCCCAGTCGGATAGTTCTGACTAGTGCATGTTAACGTAAGTCTTCAAATACCTACATAAGTGGCGCAGACTTGGAAAGATAAATAGATTAAAATCGGGGTCTTAACATAAATAATAATCTAAGGCACGCCATCCTGCGCAGCCTCCATGATATTTAGTGCAAAGTGCTTAGTGCAAACTTTGAACACATTTAATTTCAAGCAATATAAGCAATTTAAATGTTTTGGCAAAAAAAAAAGGAATCACTTAATTCATTTTCAAAATAATTACATATAATTTGCTACGATTCAATCAAATGTATGTCATATACCATATATCTACGTTATTTATCTCTGTTCAATGAAATTCACATAAAATACAACCAATGTAAATAATAAATACTTTAATATGTATTTTAATTTGTGTTTTAATCAAATACATTTGATCAAAAAGTTACAAATCCAGGATAGACTTTCGGCCATATATATTTACAACAATCTTGAGAGGTCCGTCGTCTCAGAAAAGGTTGAAGACCATGACTCGCTTTACCGATGGCCATCAGAGCAGTGGAGTGCAGGAGTAAGTGTCGATGGATCGTTGAGGGAAGCAGAATTGTTGAGGTAAGCGGTGGTCGTGACTCTCACCAGTGAGGAAAACGGCTAAAAAGAAGAATCAAATAGGTTCCCACTGTTCCCAGTCATCAAAACCCCGATGCAGTCAGTATTTTTGTGACCAGTATCTTACTTGAAGATTCGACTAACCCAAACAAGGTACAAACATAATTATCTACTAGTCATTAACTGAATATTAAATGACCATGCATTCAGTATGAATTGAGTATTTGACCAAATTAGCCAATATTTGTAACGGCAAATTCAGTTTTTAATACATACTTTGCAGAATTATTGTCATCCAAATTTACGATCAACATTTTGAAATATAATCTTGACAATACAAGTATACTAAATGTTATATTTCGATAAATAAATATCAGAGGATTATCCTTAGATACGTATTTCCATACATCTCAATGTTCCCTAAACATTTGGCTTACAAATCAAGATAGAAAAAACCTTTTTTATCAAAGATTTTAAGTAAAATTTACAGAAAAAATCATACGACGATTCGCAAGAAAGGATAGGATTACATTTCCAGTAGGCAAGCCTACTCAAGGGAAAATAATTCTTGTTGATTTATTCGAATGAATAAATCAGACCATACGATAACTTAAAATATTATTCATAGCAAGAAATAGGAAGAAATGGTGTTTATTGGGCCTTCATTTATATGGTGATTTTTCATATTTTGCTGAGTTTTTTTAATCCCACAAAACATTTGTGAAAGACAATTTTCAACATTCCATAAATTGGCATCTAAAGTAAATTTATGTTAACGAAACGATTTGAACATTTCGTATTTACTTGTGAGACGATTGAGACTAAATATTGCAAAATCAGTATCACAGAAAACAGGACCTCTGTATTTCAGCGGGTTTTTTAATACAATTAAATAAATATGAGATTTCAAAATTGATCAAAATGTAAATATAATAATTAATTTTTGATTTAACATAAAATATCTTATATATAATAGCCCAAACTGCTCTGTAGACGTTTTATTATTATCACATATCACATATAGGTATGAAATTTTTTCATAACGTAAGCGTTCGCGGTGTCTATAAAATAAAATATGATGCAATACACACACACAGCTCCTACATACTAGCTACTTTAGAAATTCAGTATTTCAATACCGTCATCTATGACAAGTACGGTTACTAGTTAAGAGGATTATCTCAACCCTATCCTTCTATATCTACTCTCTTCGAAAAAGAGGAGTTGAGCAACTGAGTAACTAGCATAGGCATGGATATTTGTGATGTCTAAAATTTCTTCCCTCACATGCGATCCTTAAAACAGAGAGTAGCGAGAACTATTAGCCAAACACTAGTCGTGTACTGAGGGGTTGGGCAACTGAGTCTCTAGCAGTTCTCGTAGAAACACGTCCGTTGAGATACTTTCATTAGGAGGCCATATACTCCACATTGGGAACAGACATGTTGAAAATAAATTCTTTACTTACATAAAAATATTTTTTTGAACAAACTTATAATTAAAAATTATTGCAATTACATAAAAGTCTATCAACGCCTTTATTTTGAAGAATCTTTTTTTTTGAAAATTTAAGGTTTTTATGAACATTCTTTCTTTCTATTTTCAGAAATATTTGCTGGAGTTGTAAGGTATAAATATGCGAGAAACATTTTAGCAGAACTGGGTAGGATGAGAAAGGTTGATCACGTCACGCACAAAACCAATTCTATTGTATAAAACAATTATAAACAAAAAATAATAAAAGACTTTTTGGAAATTTGCCACCTAAATAATATTTTTTTAATCTAGACACACTTTCACTTTTAAGAATCACCGATTTGAATTTTAACTATTCATATTTTAATGTGAAAACAAAAAAATATTTTTTTGAGATACAAAAATTCATTTATTGACAAAGGCATAATTAAGTAAGCTCTAATAGAAATATGGGCCACATATCTGAGAGCATTCCATAGCACCTTTGGAACCGCACACCACCCCCAAGTGCTGTGAGGGTTCTCGCACGAACAAAGCCGTTATCGCACTCTCTCGGATGAATAGCCTTTACATGAAATGGATCCTGCGACAAATGTACACTCTCTGGTACCCTCAGCACATCAGTGATGAGAAACTGTTGAATAGGGTGACATTATAAAACTGGTTGGGCTAACGGCTTACATCTAGGACTAGGAAACTGCTGTTTTTCAGTAAACAATTTTAACAAGATTTATGAATGTTCAGAGTATAACATAGCTGATATGCTCTACTTACGGAATAGTTATAATAATATGTTGTGGATCGATATTTGGTGCATTGGTGATTTATTTTTGGATATCAATTTGATGGAACGTTAAGTCCTAAGGCGCGTTAGCGTCATAGTTCTTTTTGTCTCCTTCATCTCTAATGTTAATTTTTGGTAATGTACCTAATGTCATTTCTTTTAAAAATTTGTGTACTTCCATAATTGCAAATCATATTGTTGAATTGGCATTTAGTTGGTGGACCTACATTACAATAATTTAAAAATAGCTCATGGTTCTAACAATGATGTGATACAGAAATAGCTATGAACTGTATCACGTAATTCTTTCGGAACAAAACATTTTTTTTTTAAGATATAATTAAGAAATAAAAATTTTATCATCTTTTACAATGAAAAAATATTAGATCCTTTCATTTGAACATAGAAATTAAGTTAGTTCAATAATTAAATCGTAAATTCAGGATGATCAAAAATTAAAACTATATATGATGTAAAATGGAAGTTTTTCAATAACATAGGTAAAACAAAGAACCGTCTTTGCCTTCATTCAAATGCAAAAATAATTGCCAAAAAATTTTTAAAAACGTTTAAATCGGAATGTGAATCAACATTCTTTCTTACGTTTAGTACAAATTTCTTTCCCTTAATTGTAAAATGTATTCAAATATATACATGTTTGGGAATGTAATTATCTTGAAATTCGGGGACTCATTATATTTGTAAGAAAATACAGTTTTTGACAATCTCATAAAAAAAAGGTTACCTACCACATTATCAATGAACAAATGTGAGCATGCGGTTCAAGAAAATTAAGCCAAACAAGCTTCAAGTCGATCAGAATCGACACTTTATACACATTAATAGAAAAAATCATTTTGGAATGTGAAACTTTAAATTGTTTACTGAATAATATAATATGTTTTGAAATTAAATTTTAAATTATTATTTTGTATTGTAGACTAATCAAATGAAGTTATACCCTGTACTTTGTAATTGATTTTAATTTATCCAGCAATTAAAAACATGAATTTTCTTGACTTTAGTCAATAAAGCTTAACGTTTTAATTTTGGTTGGGAGTATTCAGCATACTTCAACTGAGATATTATATTTATAAATTAAACTTATTAATTTAGTTTTTTAAGTGTAGAATAATGCAATGAGAAGTAACAAATAGTTAGATGAACACCAACTTACGTCCCGTTTTCAGGAACATATAGGGTGGGTGGGAACTTCCCAATGGGAAGGCATTAGAATGATAAGTCTCGTATTCAAGGAGTAACCGATGTGCAACGCGTCTAAAGAATACCTTATGATATCTTCTTTCCAGTGTGACACAGCTAATTGAAGTTATTTAAAAAACAACGAGTGATCATTCCTATTTTATTTTACAAAGTGTGTTAAAATCAAATTCTAATTTTTAAATGAAATAATGGAAATTTGAACGTATCCGCTTCCATCACAGAGCGCATGAACTCTTGCTGCATTTTTTTGGAAAAACACAATTTAAAACACATATATAGCAATTTTATATTATAAGCGTAGCCGGTAGTTACCATAATAGATTAATGCGCTTTATTTTAATGAATATAATTATTCTAACAAAAATTAGTTTCAGCTGTTTATAGAGAGGGGTAATTGTGCGAGCAAGCTAATTACTGCAGTTCTTTGAAGTAAGATTAACAATGGTGAACTTTTATTTTAACTAAACTTCAAAGTGTGCATGATAGGGATGAAAAAATGAGGTAGCTTTTTCATAAGATGTCTCTTTAAATATATTTAGTTTATATTTGAACTCAGCAAAAAATATGGATAAATTAAAACCACTCATGATTTTGCATAAGTCTTTTATTTGTATTTTAATATGAATAAAGTAGAATTGAAGACGAAAAGTACAATATGTAAATATTGCCGGTTCTGTAGCCGAGTGATAAATGCTTTTGAACTGCATTCACTTGGTTGTGAGGTTACGTGTTCGATTACCTAACGGAAACTTTCAAACATTTATGTATTTGTATCTTTTGAATTGGCATTGATCTGTGGTGTTTACATGTCTTGCACTCTAAACCTATAAAATATGTCATAGAGAGAACACTACTAGCTATATTTTAACTTCGACAGACATTGCTAACACCCTAGTGCTTTACAGAAGTTAAATAACTTATGTAAAGGGCTTTATTATCATTCGATACGGTATTACATTTTTAAGAGTAGGCGTGATAAAAGACGATTTTTGTGAATTGTATAAAATGTTTTATTAATTAAAATAAAAAATTCTTAGAAAATATTTCATTTATATTCCACTACTCTAAATACGCTTCTATAATAAGTAAAGACGAAATTAATAATGAGGTAATTTAACGTCGGCGTCCACTGTACAGTTGGTAGCGTCACTGGCTACGGTTGCGGATGTCTTGGGTTCAATTACCTGTGCGGACGGTTTTCATAGATTGATCTTTCAATCGATTTATAGATTTCTGTTCGTAGTCTGAGTCCTCCCTCTCACCCATCCCATCCTCACGTGGCGTAGCGAGAGCGATTAGCTAACCACTAGTCCTGTCATAGCTCCTCGATCCCTACTCTCTTCGAAAAACGAAAGGTTGATCAACTGAGTATCAAACAGTTCTCATAGAAAAATTCTGTTAAGATTCCTACATAAGAAGACCATATGCTCCGCATTGGGAGTGGACATGGGAAAAAAATTAACGTCGCGTATATCCGAAAAATGTTTTCTTTTTATGACTGTCTAAACAAAATAAAGGTGTAAAGAAAATACCTTTGTAAAATATAACTATTGTAAGTATATAATAAATGAATTCCGTATTGGTTCCAAGGATCTGTTTCTTCAATTTATTTATTCCAAGGACGTTAGAAAGAGAAAGTTCCCTAAAACGGAATTTGAGAGCTTTATACGAATTGATTGTTCCTATTGGAAGCATATGAAGTGAAAGTCGATATTCTTAGAAAGCTTCTTGTGAGCTTTTGTTTAAATCGTATAAAGGTTTCTTGTTGTGCTATAGAAGTGATTTTTAAAGAACTATTTAGGTACTGTATTCACTAATTTGTTTCTGGAACGACATTGTGAATATCTCTTTATACATAATATAGTTTAATTACATTCGTTCACTGTATAACTTGTCAGTTCTTGGGTAAAAGACGTTATATGAATAAAATTAAAACAATTTTTACAGTGCTTGGTTCCGCTAATTATCAATTGACAAAAAAATACGGATATTTGACGTAATTATAGAACAAAATATTCATGAATAATGTCACTGAACTGTAAAATAAAAACTATTAAATGAGGCATTGTGAGCAATTGAGAGGCAATCCGAAAGATTAGAAAAGTCACACTTTTTCATTTATTAAAGAAACGCACTTTGTTTGTTTAAGTATTCGATAAAAAATTCATTAATTACAATAATAAATTATAAATGAGGCATTTTACGCTGAATCCTAACACTAGTTATGGACAATTTTCTAATTATTGCATTTTTTTACGATTAAATAAAATTATTTCACAAAAATTATTATTTAGCCATCCGTTTTACCTTAATTTTCATACGCTCATTACTTTCGACCCATTTGTTTGCAAGGTCACAAACTCGAATCCCCGATTGTACCAACAATTTTTGTAAGGGTTTTTCCACTTACTTCATACCCGATTCTGAATACAGGACGTAGAGAGAGCCATTGGCAACATAATACTCAATTTCAAGCCCAATCTTGCTACACTTATTCATTCTTGGAAATAGAGGTTGAGTGACTGAATTACAACCAGTTATTGTAACAATAACTTCAGATGAGAAGTGTGAGTGTTGTCGGAGCAAGTTATTACAAAACAATTTTAAAAAAATAAAACACGATTCATTTGTACTACCTCCACGTATTTATAATGATCAGGACCGGTTTCGCTCATCACGGGCATTATTCAGTTGATAATGCTCGTGATGAGCGAAACCGGTCCTGATCATTGTAAATATGTGGAAGTAGTACAAATGAATAGTGTTTTATTTTTTTAAATATATTGTCTTTCCACCAAGAATTGACAGTTAACACCTTAAAAGTGATACAAAACAATTGTCAAATATCCCAGACGATTTACGAGAGTTTCGACGAAAGGTAACAAAACATATACTGATCTATCAATCAACTTTTTCAATAAATAACTTTTAATTTGCTAATAAAAAGTACAATCAAGACAGCGTTAATTATGCTTAAGCTCTTTATCTTATATTAATATCGAGTAAGAGGAGAAAACAAAATAGAATCTGTATTCTATTGCAAACCAAATTCTATTAAAAGCAAATCAGTTGTGTTGACAAGTTGAATATTATTAATTAACACGGAATAGTAATACAAGGACGTTTGATCCACGATCAAAATTACTTGGTGTGAAATGCAATCGTGTTTGCATAAAGCTATTAAATACTGTATATGCATCGAATTGCACTATGATATAATTCGCACAAGAGGACTGACAAGTTATATAAAATACTTTGTATATTTTTATTTCGCTACCCTATTTCCACATCTCTTTTAGATACAAAATTAAATTTGCATTATGACTTACTGTCTTGTATGGGCGTAGGGTGTAAACCTAGACACTTCCCATAATCTGAGTTGATGGAAATTTATTCGTATACACTTTCAAACTGATAATTCATCTTTTGAGTGGTCGACTATGAGTTGCTGCTGATGATAAGTAGTGTTTTTTCTTCATTTTGTTAACTTTTGCTAGGAGTCCGGTAGCTCTTGCAAGCACCTCTTTTAGCTGGGAAATTGTGGCCTCGACGTGATACTCGTTGTACTTTTCGGTGTCTGCTTTTGCACGAGGTCTGTATGGGTGTTTCATGTTCGTTCTTTTGGTATCTGTGGCAGTCTGGGGTAGTCTGTAAGCTCGAAGGCAGACTGTGGCTTCGGGATGTTTTTCTGCTTCCGCGTGGGTAAGCCTTGAGTGTTAGAGGTGGCGTCTGTATCCTTCACAGTGATCCAATCAGGAAACCAGCGTTCAACACGTCCGGACAACATACAATCAGCTAGGGATTGCAATATATACCGGTATTATTCATTTCACATTGAATATCGGTATCGCAAAAAACAATAAGATCTCAACATCGGGCGACTAAATCAAATTTTTGATATTTAAT
This sequence comes from Himalopsyche phryganea, assembly GCA_022494535.1. NCBI lineage: Eukaryota > Metazoa > Arthropoda > Insecta > Trichoptera > Rhyacophilidae > Himalopsyche > Himalopsyche phryganea. The sequence continues at coordinate 2,299,881 of JAGVSL010000047.1, forward strand.
ACAAAAAAGATTTTCATAAATATCTACGCTAGTTCACCAATGCCGGAAACTGCTGGGATCGGATCTCCGTACAAATAAGTCCGGCTGCAGAAAAAATCCATTTTAGATACAACGCTTGATGGACAGAGTCATTAAATAATTTCACATTTGTAACGATATATGATATTTATGAAACATTATAATACCGGTCAAACATGAAAGAAAAAGATTCGATAAATGATAATTATGTCGAGGCAACATGCCACTACAGTCGTACGAAACGTGATATTTGTCAAATACAAAGAAATATGTAATTATAAAAGAAAAGATTCTGAAAACTCGATAATTTATCAAATACGATATTTGAAAAAGACTAATTATGACAGGTCAAAAATATGACGACTAAGACGGAATACAGATATCGACGAAGATGCGAGTGAAGAATCAAGAAAAGGACCAGTATTCTCTCGTCACCCGTTGAACTGGAGACATATTTCCTAATCTGCATAAAAGAAATAATCATCATTGTCATTCTATAGATACAGCAATTGGAAATATATTCCTAAACACTATAAAATTGTTTGACCGATAAACCGAGATTTCGCATTATAAAGATCTATATTCCAGTATGTAAAATAACGCCGAAATACCGGGATTCCGGTTTCGGTAATACCGGTATAGTAATCCCTACAACCAGCATAATAAACTGTAAATTATTTCGAGACGGTTACATTCAATGGTAAAGGTAAAATGAAATTATTGAGTATTAACGGTATTTATAAACTTTCTTGTAATGATTGCCCGTTATTTTTTTTTCAACGCTTTCCACCTCCAGTGTCATTTAACACGAACAACGAAAGAAGAAGAACCAAACTGTTAAATTAATCGCACTTTTATAAACTTGATAACCTTTTAACTATTATAATATTATAATGTAGAAAATTTGAATGTTACAAATTTGAAAGTAAAAATTTCTTCAAACATAATTATATTCACCTGCTTAAAGTAAGATTTTTTAACTATTTCCGCTCCCAATGTGCAGAATATGGCTTCCTAATGGAGGTATCTAAACAAAAAAATCTATAAACTAATTCTAAAACTGCTTGGAAATGAAAGGGCTAGTACAGGATTAGTGGTTAGCTTATCATTCTCGCAACACTTTGTTTTCTTAGGATTGGATGGTTGGTAGGTAATTTTGGATATCACAAAAATCAATACCTTCGAAAAAAGATCGATCAAAAATCAATTTATGAAATTGTCCGTACTGTGATTCGAGCCCGTTATATTCGTAACCGAAGCCAACGGCGTTGACCACTGCACCACGGACTCAGCAATTACTGTTTAAGTGCAAAAAGTTATTTGGATGCTGTTCAGAATATCAGTACTCATTTATCGTAGTTTGTTGTTCTATTTGCGTGCTCTGGAAACTGTCTTCCCAAACCAATCGTTGATTGTGTATTGACTTAGTTGATTATTGAAACAGGCCCATATCTAATCCCATTAAAATTCATATCCTTGTGTTTAAATTTGAATTGGACTTACTAATTAGCATTATCTAAAGTAAGCTAAAATACTTATCTCAACAAATCTATTTAAATGTTTATGTTCGGGAAAGCAAACACAATTATTTGATATAGTCACTTTTAAGGTGTTTCCCAACTTGCCATTTTTCTTGATAAATATTTCCACATTATTTCTCTCATAAAATTTTGCTCAGTTAATGGATTTTTCATGCAACTTTTATTTTTTATTTCAGATTAATATTTACGTCCGTGGCGCAGTTGGTAGCGTCGTTGGCTACGGCTACGGACGTCTCGGGTTCAATTCCCGGTGAGGACAGTTTTCATAAATTGATCTCTCAATCGATGTATGGATTTCTGTTCGTAGTTCGGAATGTTTTAGTGTCTAAAACTCCCTCTTCACACACCCATCCTATCCTCACAGTGCGTAGCGACTGTTATTAGCTAACCACCAGTCCTATCCAAGCCATATCCTTCTATCCATACTCTCTTCGAAAAAAGAGACGTTGGGAAACTGAGTAACAAAAAAGGTCTCAAAAAAAATTCCGTTAAGATACCTCCATTAGGAGACCATATACTCCACATTCTGAGTGAACATGGAAACAAAAAAGGTTCTTAACATTTTAATTGTAGGTAATTTCGTTTATATTTATTTTGTTTGATTACATGTAAATTCTTGTCTATTATTTATAACCCCTTTTTAAATACCTAAATACGTAGACTTTTGATTAACGATATAATTATTTATTTTATTCAAGTTATTTTTTAAAAAATACATAAATAATTCAACCAGCAAGTAGTTTTTTAACCATGTCCACTTTCAATGTGAAGCTTATAGACTCCTAATGGAGGTATCTCAACAGAAGCTTTTCTTCGACAACTGTTACAAGTTGCTTAACCTCCTAAGACAGGACTAGTGACTCAGCTAATTGTCATCGCTAGTCACTACGCTCCGTTTTTAGGGTCGAAAGGTTAGGAAAGAATTTTGGATTTATTTTTTTTTTTTTTTTTAATTTTTGCCCAATTCAAATTTATTGAATGAGCAAACCGTCTTTGCATCTTCTCCTTTGTTATATCCCATTCATTTATTTGTATTATACCTGTAAGGTTATTTTTAACTTGTAAGAATTAATTCTGTCTCTGTAATTTTTGTTTTTCAGATATTAAAAACTTAATGGATACTCATAGCTGCTCTGCTTTCTCCACTTAGATGGCTGTTTATTGTTAATATTAATTACATACTTAATATTTGATTGTCTTTAAATGGTTCACTAATTTTTTCTTATAATTTTCCTGATTCATTATTGCTTATAGCATTAGTAATATCATTAAAAAATTTTGCTCAGCTAAATGAACTTTTAATGTAGCTATATTGTGATTTCAGATTAACATTTATTGATTTGGAAGAGGTCCATAACATTTTAATTGTAGACTCTTTTATTTGATTTATGTATAATTTGTTTGCTAATCAGTATTTAATAATTTGTATGCTAATCAGTAATAATTTGTATGCTAATCAGTATTGTAGTATAATGCGCGTGATGAGCGAAACCGGTCCTGATCATTATAAATATGTGGACGTAGTACAAATGAATTGTGTTTTATTTTTTAAAATATAATGTCTTTCCACCAAGAATTGACAGTTAACACCTTAAAAGTGATTTTAATTTCAAATAAAAGTTATGATCATTACCTGTCCTAAAACAGTATAATATATAGCGAAGATAAAATGAATAAATTTAAGCATAATTCTGATGATGACGTGAAGCCGAAATAGCGATCAACTAACTAATTGTTTTTTAGAACTGAATACTATGATATTTTTCCCTATTATAATAATTGAATTCTACCAAGTGAATGCCAATTCAATCAATACAATAAACTAATACTGAACACAAACTGTCTACGATTATATGAAATTATTTTCTCCGATAATTTAATTGCTGAAAATCAATCTAGAAGCTCTGCAGAGCTAGGTGAAATTTACATTTTGACTTGGGTTTACCGACGGCACCGCAATTATACTGCCGCAATATCTGCGAGAAGCACTTCTGCCCCTCTAATCTGCATACCTGGACTCCGTACCATGATATATCAAGACGTGTTTATGCAGGGACTGTCAATTAGCAGACCGCAGTCCGATACAGTTACACCACATAGCTATCGTTGGTAACCAATGATATCGTCGTTTCCATTGTATAATTGTATATCTGCATTTATGCTTTTTCAACTTTTAGTATTATTAAGGTACAGTAAAAATTTGATGCAAAATAACACAACTGACAAAAACAGTAATTCATTATCTATTTAATACTAATCATGTGTTTTTTTTATTTTTGTTTTAATTGAATGAAGTTATTTTTTAAACTGTTTTTATGCTTCCATGAAAAATTGTGACTTCCAGATACACAATACTGCTATGGAAACGACGATAATATGTAATATCTTTGGGAATTATAAATTGTGTTAAAATTTGGCTCTTAAGCAAGAAAAATTGTAAATGATTAGGTAAATGTATGAAAGCATATATAATTCTCTTTTTTGAGGGACAGATTATTTTTACACGGCTAAATCTAGTGTAACCTATCTTTCATTTATCTATTTTGCATCTTTTTTAAACATTTTTTTTGCATAGTTGTTTTGCATGGAACGTATGTAACATTAAAAAAGGATCGAATGTATTTGATTTGGTTTATACCTACTTCAGCATCACACTTTCTTCAAAATAACGACTATTTCATTTCTTAAAAGTTCGAAATTATTCTCAAAGTAAAATCTAAACCAAAATAACATTTTTACAAGCTTCTTTTATATTTGCAGTGTAATATGCCACCAAATAACTTCCGTTTGTTTCAGTAGACGTCTGAAATTCTTCCAGGAAAGCCGTGGTGCGGGGTTGTACAATATGCTCTGTGGTTTTGACTTCTACGTATTCGCAAATTTGAGAATGCATTACGACTAACACAACCCACGTATTATCATCCGACTATATCAAATATATTGACACCAGATTCTGATATTAACAACAACCCTTCGTTGAATTCGAAAGCCTTGTTATTCCAGTAGGTTCACAGTTCAAAAAAATTAAAAACATAGCGTATTTACTAGCGACTTTGAGATTACGATTGAATCCAAAAATTTTAGGAGACTATTAAGTTATTAATTAACCCAAACGGAATCAAATTGATGGGTCAGTGTAATTTCGCAATCATTCGCAGGAAAATAATTATTGATCCTTTTGTTTTATTTTATACAGTCATGCTCATCAGAAATATGACTATAGATTATTTGAATATGCATACTAGACGTCTGCACGGGCCGAAATTTGATGAAATTACCCGGCCCGAGCCCGAGTCTTAATACCAAACTTGTTACCCGAGCCCAACCCGAAGCCTAAATTAATATGTCTCAGCCCGAAAGAAACCCGATTTAAAAAAAAATAAAGTAGCATAAATTGATTAACGTACCTACACTACCTACCCATCTTTTTCAAATGTAGAAAAATCTATTATTTCACGGAATGATTTCCACATCACCACAGTCACCACTTTTCAACATTTTCATTATATCGTTGAAACTCATTTTTAAAAAATCTTTTGTATTTTTTATTATGAATTTTTCGGCACACTGAACAGTCAACTATCTAAAACGAATAGAAAGCAGATACTGAATAATATCACACTTAATTCATTTAAGAAATATTTAAACTTACTATCGGTGATGATTAAACGAACAAAGCATTGTTTCACGGATCAATAACAATCTTATGAGCTAGGTTTCATGGTACCAAAATATAAAATGATGCCTCCATACTTATCAAATAAAACACCCTATTGTGTCCAATGTTATTTGAAACGTAATAAATTATTTTATTTATTGCCTTTTTGCTATCAATAATGACAACAGTATTTAGTTATCGAGAGTACTCATAATCCGAACATGGTCCGAAATATTTTTCTGAAGAACAAATCCTTTACCCGGGCCCGGCCCGAGCCCGAATATCAACTGTCTCTACCCGCCCGAACCCGGAGAAGCTGTTTTATTTTTTTATTTACAAAAATATCATAAATAATACACACTGAAATATATTTGTAAGTGTAAGAAAAACGCGAATTGTAATATATAAATATGAGAAAATCGTTGTATTTTTACGTTTAAGTTTAGATCTACATTGCTTAATATATATTGACATACCCCCCCCCTGCGCTTCGTTAAATTCTGTGTATGTACAACAACTAACTGCAATTAAGATGATTTTGGCCGAACTGGATTGTTTTGACTGAAGCAAAAAAAAACCACATCATAATCATCAGCTCGCCGGATATAAGTCGGAGCTTATCACTATTCATATTTTTTTATTTTAGAAAAAATTTAAGTACGCTATTTTATGGTATAATCAATGCCAACATAGCTCAGCCAACATAGCTTAGCAAACTAGCACTTTCAACTCAAAAATATATAGCGTTTTTCTACTAAAATGTTAAGTGTATACATTTCTTAAAAAGTGTGAACTGTCAATTCTGGTGGAATGGCATTGTATTTATTAATAAAACAGAATTTGTCTGTAGATTAATTATACCATTTTTTTTTAAACGCTCTTGATTGTTTTATGAAATTGTGAAATTCCTGCAAACAAATCGGGTTCTATTGTTATACATATTTTCGAATTAAACAAATTAAATTTTCATTTGACAATACGCTAGATACTAGATAATTATTTATCCATTGCATTTCGGTTAGTCCGAAAATCCGTTTAATCTGGGCCCTACATAAATACAAATCATGTACAAGATTGAACAGTTGCACAGTGCCACTAAAGACCTAAATTTCCAACACACAACTACATTCCCACTCCCCGAGCGAGCCACACAGAAGTCAATCAGGTGTAACGATGAGCTTCATAGCAACGTTTCAAACTCCCAACTCCAAAGCTCTTAATTGACGATAAAAGCTCGGAGTTGTCCTTCGCTCGATCTAACGCGAAGCTCTGATAGTTAGGAATGCACAAGAACAAGTGGGCAAGCTTTCGATGCAGGTGAATGCAGTTTGAATTGTAGCTTTCCAGGAATTTAGACGGTAATCGTAAGTAATTAGAATGCATAGAAGACCAGAACATACCTTGCGAGCTTAATCATCACAGATAAATACAAGTCGGCAGTCCTAAAAGGTACTCAAAACATTTTCCAGTGATCAATCACTTTTTAATAATAACTAACCCAAATTAAGTCGACTTAAAATTTTATCGATTAAGCCGTTGTCATTATTTTTATATCAACTGCTGTGAGTATTATTGTTTTATGTACGCCCGATTTACGCGGTACATTTTTTTACTCGTTTACCAAAAAGCGTATTTTAAATTTGGATGTTGTTTGCATTAAATGCACGCTAAAAACTTTGTCAAGGAAACGGTCTTACGACGATTTTCCTACACCCTTCTTCTCTCCTTGGAGCTTACACCGCAAATGCTACGTCTATAAGAGTGGTTCTTACGAAGATAAATTTAGAATTGAAATACTCAAAAAATAATCATTGATCACGGGATTTATAAATTTAAAAAATTCCCATGTACAAACAGAGTGTTCTTTAATAAATGAAAATAAATTGATTAATTCGTTTGATGAAGATGATAGTGATTTCAAACCAGTAAAAAGAAGAAAATCAGACAAATGAAGAATACAACAGCAAAATTGAGGAAAAATGTCATTTTCATTTTAAGCAAAAAATAATATTTTGTAAGTAAAAAATTATCGTTAATTAAAAAAATATGAATACTTCTATTTTATAATTTAAGCTATAATTTAAGACATCGAATGAGGGTGCTTGATGGAATTTCAATATCAAATTTGAATTGTTGAGATTTTGTACATTTCCGTGTATTTTTTTACGACCCGGGTTTCGCGTTTAGGCATCTTCAGGTATTCGAGCACACGAATGAACTCGAACTGAGACAAGTAGACAGTCTATAACATTATAAACAAGATAAATACGACAAATTTTATACCTTAGTCTAAGAAGTTAGCATCTAGAAAAGTCACAACACATGTGTTACGGGTGAAAAGAGGGGGTTTTTAAAAATCCAATTCGAAGAACAACCTACTCAATTTCAAGAAATGGGCTCTGTCAGGGTGACCATGGACCAACGTATACAGGAGATTCATTATTTTGATTGTTAATTTATGTTTATTTTTTACACACTCATCTCATTCAGTTTTTCGTTCAAAATTGTTTGGGCTCTATTGATTTCCAAAATTTCTTCATAACATAATTTATGGCCCCCCATGTTTTGATGCAACATTTTAACCCCATCATTCGCATTGAAGGTATGGTTCTCCAATAACAAGTGATTTGCAAATGTTGATGTATCTTTTTTTAATCTAAAAGCAGCTAAGTGTTCTGATACTCTTATATCTAATGTACGTGTGGTTTTACCTACATTATAAATGCCAGGTTTGTTCTTGAAGTGGATTCAATCTTTATTGTTAATAAGTAATTTGCCTAACGAATTCCTGCAATGAATGACCGGTCTAGCACTATTAACGAGTGGTTTTTTCGTGAAACGTATCTACGTAAGTATGGGTGTATTTAGAATTCAACTCCAAAATTGATTGTCTGTAATCTCAAATGCCCGCGAAGGCTATTTATGGAGCACAGCTCTATTGACAGCAAATGCAATATTTTTATTAAAGAGTAGTTGTTTGAAAATTGTGGTATAATGTGTTCCCCTCCATCCCTTATCCAACTAAACTGATTTGTCGCTATCAAGAAATTTGGGGTGTCTGTCAGTAAAAAAGTTGCTGGCTACTGTTTTAGTAAACACAATCAACAACATAAAATTGAAAGATTATCGATGAAGATGGTCGTATGGTTTGGAGATATTTTTAAAGCGTACGATGGCAATTATCATTGATTAACTTGGTATCGTTGGCCATGGATGCATAAAAAAATATGACATAAACGATATTATTAGTATGATTTTGATTTATAAATTAAAAAACAAAATTTTTATGCATCGTGCATGTAAATAACATCTGAAAATACCTCCTACAATAACGATTATTTTTTAAATTTAAATAACAATAAATTACTGCAATTTGCATTGCATTAAAGGTAAATCCAAGAACTGAGAAGATTTTTTAACATACTTAAAAATGATGATAAATTGAAAAATTATGCAAAACCTATAAGCTGTCACAGCAGGCGCTTATGAAATATGTTTGCCCCGATACCATTCCAGATGCTACTGTTGGGAACAAGTGATTTATTATAATACATTTTTGAATGAAGTACTTAAACAAATACAAGCATGATGATTATTAGTGTTGTCAAGCTTTATCTTAGATTCCAGCGGTTCTCAAACGTTTGTAGCCAGTAAACTACGATTGCTTTTGTATTAAATTATGCTTGAGTCGGAGTAATCTTTCTTTTTTATTTACATCTTCTATTATCTTTATTAAATATATGAAAGATATCTTCGTCAAATAGAAGCTATATATAGTATCACAAAGACATATTAGCCCGCTTTATAAACAGGCGCTTCCACGCGCGATCACGTGGTTGGTGTGTATTAAAACGAGAAAAGTGTATAAAGCTGGCAATTCTTAGCATACAAAATCGATGACTAAATGGCATTATATCTTTTTACACGTTGCGTGTTCACAATATTAATGATTATAGTTATAATTGAATTAGATAAACTTTGATCTATACTGTTCTGTATTGGAAAAGGTAAAGTAAAAGGTATTGTAAAGGAAAAGGACTTAAAGAAAAAGTTCAATTTTTAAAGAACAATAAAGTTTTTTGATAATTTCACGAAATTTAAATTAACAAACACTAATTTCTTTATTCAATGCATAAAAAGTATAGTTGTTTTTAATTTATCAACGTTTAATCAATACGCACTCATATTTAACACATACTAAGTTTGAGAAACATAGTGAACATTACAGATACTCAAACTATCAAATAAAATATAAATTGAAACGATTGACGTGCTGTAAACATGAATTTTAGTTTGAACTGGGCACAATGGAAGTATTTTAATTGTTTAAGCGTATGCGCATTCATAAACACTTCTATTATCATAACAGAGGTTGTAAAACGTTTGTAATACTACCGAGAATATTACAAAAACAATATTTAAAACTTGTCTTATTGTGCGTAAAAAGAATCAAGCGAACACTAATGCAACTTGCCGTAGAGTTTAAATTGATGCAATTTGAATCAAAAGAATAATCAAGGATCCCATAGTTACGATGCTAATCACGCACTGTGGAATACAATGATTTTATCAATGACGCTCTTAGTCAAATGCACAGCTGCACGGGTCCGATATGAAGCAAAATAGACAGAAAATGATGAATCGTGAGTTGCTCAGCCGCTTATTTTGACACGGTAAGTATCATATCTTCCCGTATCCTTAGTGTCCAACATTACGGTAGTTTGATCTGTTATACTTCGTGTTGAATCTTAAGAGGATTTTTAGAATAGCGCATTACGCATAGGTATAATGTTGCAAATGAATCGAATGCTTCAACGTTTAACTTAGCAGAGTTCAATTGAGATTTACCCATCGGTCCTGTGTGGGAACGTACCACCAAAGAGTGTTCTGCTCGTTCGGCAATCATGGGCAATACGATATGTGATAAACGTCCAGCCATGAAGAAACAACATATCATCAACTTTTTTTAATTTGGTGGAGTTTACTTTAACGATCAGATGTTTCCGGGTTCATATTCTGGTCAAAGTAAATATCAAATGAGCCTTCGAGAAGTGAAGTGAGTCAATTAATAAAACTACTTTATTGAAAGTTATAGTTAATCTTTTTCCACTAACTTACACGCAATTTACTTTACATTCTTAAATAATAAAATACTTTCGCAGCCTGTATTTACTTAGTTCACTTCACTTATATGATACTTCTTGACATGTATAATACCATAACGCAATCAACTCTTTTTATCTCAATTATCGGTTGGCTCACTTCACTTCGCATTGACTTAAATTTGAGATTTTTCACATGGTTTTTTGTGATGTCGATTCTCTTGAAGTTGATATCGATTCATCCAGCTTAATCGTGTGATTTTAAAAATAATAGTGTTTGAAGAATTAAAATTTGTTAACCAAATGCCAAATATGTTAAATACATTTAATAAATTTCACATGTTTAGTAAGTGGAATGAAATAATTTATATCTAAGCTTGGTGTCAAAACTTATATAATGTTCGAGCGTAAAACAGAAGATAAAATAAATTACATTACATTTAAATACATAAATAAATAAATATGCTTAGAACATGACAGCATATTCTGAGCCTCGTATTTCCGATGTAATGTCCTTTATACTATATATATACTTATTTAGTATTTTGACTCGCAAAACTGAATGTAATGGTAAATACTTTTGTATAGATAGGTCAGGCGAATGTCCGCCTACGATCCACAAATCATGTCCAACTGCCTCTCAAACTGTGGCTCACAGTGAATTCAATTTAATATTGCTTTTTAATAATTGAATCTATTTATTTATGTGTATGTTGGAAAAATCATAGTTACTGATTCTGACTGTTACCATTGTGAACTTCATGTTATACCAAACGAAAGGTTTCGATTTACACGATGCATTTTAACACTTAGTAACACTTTGTAACACTGAGTATTCTTAATGGAAAGTAAAATGTTTTTGACGTATTTGGAGTTAACATGTACTCCTCCAATGTAGAGTATATGAATTCCTAATAAAATTTACCTCAATAAAAGTAGTAATTCTCGCGATAAGCAAAACCCATCCTGCTCTTTATAAAAAAAATATGGAAGTAGTACAAATCAAATTGTGCTTCGTTTTTTTTTTTTTTTATTATAATAGATTTCTATTGAGAATTGACAGTTAACACCTTAAAAGTGATCAACAGACACAAAAATTGATTGTTACTCAGTCGCTCAACCATTCTTTTATTAGAATAGAAGGTTGCCTTCAGTTCTAGTCTTCACGGGTTCGAATGCTAGTTTCATTAATCGATATTCTGTTTTTTTGTACGAAGGCAAAGATGTCTGTGATGTCTAACATCGATTCCCATCAGTATCCGATTCTAAAAACGTAGCGATAGCGACTGGAAATATTATATTGCTTAACAATATTATATTTATGTAATCAAAATTTAATTTTTCTACGGGTTTGGCAGCAACTTTGTGGAAAATGGTTTTTTACTGACAGTAAAATTATCTATTTTATTGTAAATTATAATATATATATTTAGGAATGTGATTCAAATGTTGAATGTGTAACGCGATTAATCAGAAAGAAAGATGATGATATCGATAGTACAATTAAGAGTAGATGCTCCAAGCTTGGAGAGTGGCGACAGACTGATGATCCTTTTTCTTCAATTTTCACTCCTGTTTTCTTTTTCATATTCTACCTTATTCATCATATTGTGTCGCACTTGATAATTCTCACGCTTGCACACGGTGTTCTCTTGCAATCACATACTTATTTATTTTTGCACAGCTGACTCGACGTAATGCTCTGCCAGAAAACAAATCTTTTTCTAGATTATCACATTTCGTAAGCCTGTAGCGTCATGTATCGCTACATATATAATGTAGAAAGGTATTGTTTCCAATCACTAAACTATCAATAATTGATACCAGAAAAAAACGGTCAAAACAGTTTGGAGGCAGAGAATTTTTAATGTTAACAAAACAATAAGGAATAAATCGCTCGCTAAAAAACAATAACATAAATAGTAAATAGTAGTTTGTTTTACAGTATATTTCAATTGGCAGACTTATAGCTACTATCAAGTGTATATGATTTACAGCTAAGGGTCATAAATCATTCTTATTAGTAATATCGTTACTTTAGTAAACATTGTAAACAACATTAATTATAAAACTCGGCACCTCTTTTGTGGAAATTTAAATGTAGGAAAAGGTTGAGAGCCAAATGTTGTAGAGCACACGAGAGGCGCTCGGCCACTGCAAGACCAAAATAAGAGTACTCATAAACAAAAAGCCATACAACATTTTGCAGTTTAAAATTGATTTATGTACGATGTTATTGTGCCATAAATCAAATATTTAACTAAAATTCAATTTCGTTTAAGGTGAAAGAGGCTAGTATATGTGATATTTGTTTTGTACGCCGTTTTGTATTTTCGAGAGGAAATGAAAGAGTTTTGACGAATGTTTGTGTGTTTTCAAGGGAAATGGAAAATGATTTAATACCTGACGATACCGAGAATGAATAATAATAAGCTTTGTTTGAATACGTGTTAAGTATATTATCAGTCGAGTACTGTATTGTAACATGATCAATTTTCTGAATAAATAGTAATCACATGCGAACAGTAATGTTCAAAAGCCAAGTACTATAATATATCATCGTTGTTCTGAAAGAAGACACTAACTGAAAGATACTAGTTTTGAGTAATTTGACTTTGAAGTTTTTCAACTGCTTGAAATGCTATACATTTTTCACTTAGTTTATTTGTAAAACACTGTTTATAGGTAAAAGTATAATTAATAAAAATAAGGGTGTTCTTGTTTCTTCTTTGCTAAGTCTTTTTTTTTGAATTATTTATAGTATTTATACCATAATGTATCCTTTTTGAATATGTATCTTTTGATGAAACGCACTAATTTATTTAAATTAAAATTGTCGTGAAAAATACATTTGTGTGTCGAAAAATATGGTATATTTTAATTTAAAGATAAAATCGACGGTGTTATCAACAATTGATGTAACCCTCAAAATATGAAAATCGGATCTCATTTTAAAAACGACAGAGTAGGTCTCAGCCAAACGATGTAAATAAAAAAAAATTTGACCACTTTTTGGAAGGGAAACATTATTTTACATTGGTTTTAATTTTAAAAATTCTTTCCCGGCCACTTGATGTAAGCCACTATTATATCGACTACACCCTACGTATAATCTTGTATCTGCAATTTACAGGAATGCATTTTGCAGATTCATAACGCAACTCAACATATAATGTTTCCGATAAAAACAGTTTTTGCTCTCTGAAGAACAATTTCAATTTTGAGTGTTACATCAATTGGCCAAGACTCAATCGATATGTATTTTTAATTGTACATCTGAAAACTTTGGCTGGTCTTATATCCAAGTGGTAAACGAAAGCTCTTGAGCGTTCTTCCTATGCTTATCCAATGTCCACGGGTAAGAGTCCCTGAACGAAAAAATTCATAAATTTATTAATGCTTTCATTGTATTTATCAATTTATGGACGTGTTCCAAAGCATGGAGGTCTGTGATGTAATAATATCCAACTGATTTTAAAAGCGGGATGTGCCGAGAGCGATAGTTTTCTAGTCCCGTCATTATATCATTCCTGGTTCACGTAAAAGCAACTTCACCTGAGATGTTCTATTAGCAGTTCATATGCACCACATTAAGAGCCGATTTAAATATTTTTCGTAATGATTATTGTGTATGTGCTTAGGAAACAATAAATGGATTGCATCAAAATATCTATTTAGTAACAACCGATATTAGAGGAACCAATTCTACAGCAATGAAATGTCAGTTTAAAAGGTCAAGTGAATGCACACATGTTTAATTATGTTTGATAATGAATAAATACTGCATAATAACTATTATGTAACGCTAACATTTGAATAGTTGCTCTAGTACATGGTAACAACTCACTTCGTAAAATATATTTTTAGTAAGTATGCCTTGCAGTAGAAAATTTACATTTTTTTTACCATGTCCGCTCCAAATATGGAGTAGCCACGTGTCAAGCGACTAGACGCATTTGAAATATTGAGCTGGAGAAGGATGCTCCAAATACCATGGACGGAAAACTGCACAAACGTCTCTATCCTGAAAGAGGTCAACATACAGGATCGACTCTCGGCCGTTTATACATGACGCTTCCCAGGCAGAAGCGAAGGCTTCTGAAGGCAGAAGCGGACGCGAACTAGCTACAACTCGCTAGTGCGACCAAGTGAAGTACGCCACCGGCCTCTCCTTATCGATGGCTCTCAAAGCAGCGGAGTGCAAGAGCGAGTGGCTAAGGATCGTCAAAGGAAATGGAGTTGTTGTCACGGAAGTCACACCCCTCACACGTGAGGAATACGACTAAGAAGAAGACATGTAAACCAAATGGAAATTATCTCAATATCAAATATGAATCGTTGAAATTCTGTACATTTCCGTGTATTTCGTCACTAACGACTCGAGTTTCGTATGCCCGAAGATGCCAAAAGGATAAGCCCGGGTCGTTAGTGACAAAATATATGGAAATGAATTAAATTTTGAGAATTCAAATTTTATATTGAAATTCGATCAAGCACTAATACAAATTAAATTATCACAATATAACTATTTATACGAAAACTGCTTGTTACTCGATTACTCAACCTTGAGAAGTATTGGACTAGGGCAGGGTTAATAGTTAACTAATCGCTGTCGTTACGCAGTGTTTTTTGGTTCGGATGCGGTGAGGGAATTTCGGACATAATTAGCATCCATGCCTTCGAACACAAATCAATACATTCAATTTGTGAGCATTGCAATAGCAGCCAACTACTACGACCACAGAACAGGACAATAAATTTATAGTACAAAAGTATGTGTATACAAAATAACCATACTTAGCATAAAAGTATCGGTAAATCTGTTTGTTTGCAAGAGAATTTAAGATATAATACTTCATAATATAAAATATGAAAACTAACTTATAACATATAAAAAGTACATGGAAAGATTTAAGTAAAAGATTACTGATGTTTTATTTTAGTTCTATTTTATAATTATATTAAAAAAAATGAATTTCATGAGTTTAAAATTCATTAACACTGATTGAAACTGGTATCGATCATGACATAAAAATAAAATTTAACTCGTTTTATTTTTTTAAATGTAAAAAATTATCACTGTGGTAATGAACAGGCAATTTCATTTTATTTAATCAACAATTTAATTAAATGTATTAAAATCAATTTATATTATTTCAATCATTGAACAACGTTCTCTTCGCTACAATCTAATTTTAAATTATCAGCTCAGTATTGGAAAAAAAAATCAATATGATTATTATAATGTTTGCAAATAAACTCAATATTAAAATGAATTTGTATGAATCGACATTTACATGTTAATTCTCAATCACAAAATAATGACTTCGCGTTTATTGTTATAAAAAATTAAATAGCACTGACCTATCAAGGTCTCAACTTGGTACTGACGTAACCAATAATATTTATTTGCCAAAACAAATACCTATAACAGACCTCGATATAATTTTCGATCATGTAATGAATAGTTAAAATATTCTGTTATTGTACCCATGTTATAATTTAAGACTTAACGTTCGTAAACAATATTAAGCTCATGATGAGCCTGTGATGGTACAAAACTGAAGCAATTTTAATGTGTACTGGTCGATGATGTGACGTGCAATTCACATAATTATAACCCATGCTATATCCATTTTTTTTTAAATAAGGATGAATTTTTATTGCTTATAAATCACTTGAGCTGGCTGGGCAAGTCATATTTTTAATGCAAGGTTAAAAGATCGGTCCTCTGCAGCTCGGTAGCGGACCAAGAACGTGACGGACGTGAAACAGCGGCTGCATACATGTAATGGGTGGAGGAGGGGCAATCAAAGTGTCCTTATAATATAAACACTACACTGTTTTCTTTACCCTCTCCGGAGAGAAGTTAAGTGGCTGACAACCACCTGAGAGAGTAAGAAAGAAGAGTCTCGCCGCTCGAGGTGAAGGTTTTGGAGCGGGGAGAAGCGGGGCGCGGTGCGTCAACACACTTCGACAGCCCCGCGTCCGGCGTGGGGACAAAGGATAATTCACAGCTTCCTTCGTCTTCCATTAAAACCCGGTCGTATTCAGTATACTTTTTCTTTAATTGCAGTTAGTTTACACCTATTAATTCCTCAAAGGCAGTTACACAAACACAAACAGATTTAGACTACATAATTTATATTTAAAACTCTGTAAGTGGTTTTATGATAGGATTGTAAATCTCGGACTAAGTCGCCGCTTCGTCAGCCAACGACCCTCCCCGGAGAAGGCCGAGAGGCGAATGCTTGTCTTGCAGGATCGCAAGCTTTTTGTTTACTTCTAACTGTAAACAAATAACGGCAAACAAATAACGGTAACCAAACAAATATGGCAAATTATTTTTGAATGCCTTAGGAGAGATATTACATATTAAATTTGCATTAATAGAAAGAGTCTGCAGATTGGTTTTGAAGACCCCTGTACTTCCCATAAGTACGGGGCGGTGTCACACCATTCTCTTGAGTTGCTTCATAATTGAACCGCGCATGGTTAAAAAAATCATAATCACTCAGTTTTTTTGAATTGATTGAACTGGTATTTACTTGGCAGGACTTCATTATAAAAGGCGAAAAAATAGTAATCGTACTGGTGACAACAACGGCATTATGACGACATAGCCGTTCCTCCCATCCAATCGAGTTCTCTAGTGAAAAATCATGTTTTATGACAAATGTCCTTTTTGTAATCAAAATGCCATTACTAAAGGTTGAGAATGTTATCGGTTTGTCTCAGAAAACATTACAAAACAAATAACCGCGTATATCCACTTTCTATATTATATCGAGTGCAAAGATATTTCATATCCAGTTTTGCTTATTCCGTCCCACCCATCCCTTATAACCATTAGTACTGTCCTAGCCCTATCTTTCCATCCCTAATCTCTTTACGAATTGTGTCCCTAACTTGTATTATTACAGAGATTTAATTTAAGAATAGACCGCGGCCGACGGCCAGTGAGAAAGTATAGTATGCTTCTGTCAAGTATTGCCATCTCGTCTGGGTTTCCATCCTTATTGATTCGTCTCCCACACTACAATGAGTGCGGGATTATTTAACAATATTCTTACTTGCCGGGACCAAGGGGACCATAATTACAAAAATTCTCATATTACAAACAGCTAAAACAGACATAGCGAATAAGTATGTAATCATGATAAGGTTCATTGTGTATATCGAAGAAAAAATATTTATTTGTATTGATGAAATACGCAAAGTGCTTTAATCTTGTGTATTTTTAAACATGTAAAATGAAATGGTTAAAAGGTTATTTGATTTTACAGAGGGGCCCACTTGCCATCGGGCAATCTAGTTTGTTTCGCCAGTCCGCCACTGCTACCGACCATCCTATCCTAACAATCAAGTTTATCGAAAGTGACCAGCTAATCACTATTCTTGTTCTAACCCTATCCTCATGTCCTTAGCCTATTAAAAAACTCTTTGTATTTATAACTAAAAACGTAACACTAATAATATTTATTGTATATTATAAAAATATACAAATTACATTTAAAAAAAAAGCTATTAACCCTTCCGTATTCATGGTGTAACAATGAGTTACTTCGGCTTTTATACTTTTAAATTATCTGTGAAATATGTCATACAAACAATTGAAAATTTTGCTTTTTGTAAATTAAACAGTTCTACATATAATTGAAAATTAAAAATACGTTGTAGTTTGTGTCTTATTTGTATAATTAATCATAATTTGAAAACCGCGTCAATTTTACCATCGAAAAATATAAAATTATAGAATAGTATGGTAACAATTAGTATAGTATAGTAATGATCTGAGATACATGATGTGCCGTATGCAACCGTTTATTTCAAATGGCACCAACACGCCAAGACACGTCTCGAGCTTGTTCTGCTATGAAGAATTTCGATTCTTGCGTCGTTCGATAACTTCGCATAGTTTGATATGTATTTCAGGTTTTATACACAAAACATGACGTAAAATAATTACTTAATACTACAAAACACCATATTTTACTTTTTGAAATTGTTATTTCTCTTTATCAATGCGTTTATATGACAAAGCCCACACAGTAACGAAATGTGACTGCGTGAGATCTGAAGGCATTTTTTTATCACGAAAAGGAAAGGTTAACAACATTTCATAATATTTGTACGTAACACTAATAATATAACTACTCATTGTATGTTTTTTTAAACGTTAAATGTATCCAACTATTTAATGACAATGAATACAAACGATGACATTTACTAAAGAAAGGTACAATTGAAACAATTGCTCTGACCACTAGACCGGTCGACAGACCATTTGACAGGGCATCCCCTTAATAATTACAGGGCTTAGCTCCTTGTTAGGAGGATAATCCTGCGTGGACGGTGTGGGTTTTAAACGATCAACAGTTAATAAAAGGGAGAAGGTTCTGCGGGACACATTAGCAAGGCATTTGGACGATGTTTAATTGTAGCTTTTTCCATAGTGGATGGACAATTAGAATTAAGGCTCAGTTTGAATGAGGAGATGGGACAATTTTATACTGTTTCATGAAAGTGTGGGGACCCTGCGACCTGCGACCATCTAGAATCTAGATACTCAAATGCGGACTTTTGACTGAATTCAAACTGCGATATCTGCGATAATCTTGGTGCTGACGTGCGGGCTTTTGTTTGATTTAAAAAATTTCAATTAATGATGTTAAATTATATTCGAAAAGGTTCCCCACCCTTTGCCTAATTGAAGTTTAAGCAAAAGAAAAAATCACTTATTAGTAACAATTTGACTTAGAATAATATTAATATTTTAAAAAATAAAACACAATTCATTTGTACTACTTCCTATTTATTTTTTAAAATATAATGTCTTTCCACCAAGAATTGACAGTTAACACCTTAAAAGTGAATATTAATATTGATACAAAAGATAATATTCATTACAAACGTTATGTTGTTCACTTTTTATGCTAGGTGGAAAGATATAAAAAAAGCAATGGTGACTGTGATTTTCGAAACCGATACAAATTGTATTTTAAACTCATCCCGAAAAATTCAAATGGGGTTAATATTTCGCAAGTATATATTATTTCTAAGATTTTTTATTAATTGCACATGTTATGAAGATTGTTTTGGATGAGTAATTCTTGAGATTTTTTAAAATTCTTTTATTAATTCTAATTGCCAATATAAAATTAAAGAAATTTACCCGAAATTGACACTTCCAGAAAAACATTTCATGGCGTGTGCAATTAAATTGGAAAGAAAAATCAATTTTAATTTAAATCATTGAACATTAAACTTTTGATCTCTGGGCGGTTTTTAGATTGCTTCACCACACTGCGGCCTTAAAAGTTCTATAATAAGCCATACTTTGAGTAATACGTATATCTTCAAATAAAATTCTCTAATACTTTACGAACACATAATAATTTCATCCAACTCTCTACATTATCTTTAATGAATAAAGTTTTTGACAGTTCCAAGTAAATCTATAAGTATTTCTCAAGCGAAATATTTGAATCTCGGCATTTGACTAAGTTACATCTTGGCGTAATTGAATCGCTTATCGGCGTCCCCGCGAAGGCGTCGCGGCTCGTGCCGACGTTTTCCGACGACGCCCGACATTTTCCGACGCCCCGTCACAGAGTTTAACTTGCAGAACTCGCTTTGGCTGTATTCAATTAGCGATCAATTTGCATTTCACCCTGCTGGCTGCATGTCTCTAATAATAACGGCGTGAACCCTTCTTTGGTTTACCAACATCTCCTTTATGGCGTTTTGTGGTGACCAGATTTCGAAATTCATCTATGTGAGTATTTACTTATAACTGATAAATAATTAGCAATATCAAAATTGCATTGAATCTATTACATTTATATATTTACTATAAATATTCAGACAATTACTCACTTTTAAAAATCATCATTTTCAATTGTCACAAATTCTAAATCCTGCAACTAATACTTATTGAGAAACACTGTGTTACATGAAAAAAACAGTATACAAAAATACTCATGATGTGTACGCAATACGAGATACCGAAGAGCTGCTTTGGAAAGCCTTGTAACGAAATAAAGATAAATATAATCAACATAGTATCGATGAGAAAATTGATGATTCAGGAAATCTAGTCATAATAATAAGTTAACAATATATTATGTACTCGAATTTTTGGCAGAAACTTTACGCGCTCACCTACTAATCCTATAAGAAAATCAGCTGGACAAATCAAAATATATTCTGCACGTTTATAATCACAATACCTAACAATAATTGAAGGATTTTGTTAACTGATAGCATCAATTAACATCGGTATGTATTCGTGTTGGATTTTATTTCTTGTTTTCTCATTCAAGGCAAACTGGCAGAATATTAACAAGAATCTGAGTCAAGAGTCCCTGTCAAAAATCCTACATAGTTTCAATGCGTAAATATAGACAGAAAAAAAACCAAGACATTATTTGTTATACTAGTCAATTGATTAATTTTGAATTTTGCTTAGTACGATTTACTCAGATCTTTATAAGGATATAATTTTATAAGATATTTTATAAATGAGATTGAACAATAATGTAAGGTAAAGTTTTATTTTAAATAGCAATTTCAAAATACAGAAGTACATAACAGTAAACTTTTTTGTACCGAAAAATATTTGTCACCCCTACCAAGGCTGTACTCTCAACTTCCGGTGTGTAGGGGTGAATGAAGTTTGAGGAAGTGACGTTAAGCGAACGCTTAAGGTGACATCTTGCTAGTAGGTTGTAAGTAGGTGTGATCACAGGATATTGGAGATGAGAGGTATTTGACATATTTATTTAACCTCGTTTTCTTTTCTTCGTTCGTTTTTGGATGCCATTTCAGTAATCGATTTCATCATTAATGTCTTTTTAAAATGTAAATATTTGAGTGTATATTTTTCTAACCAAGATTTTTAATTAAAAAATATATGTAAATAACAACAATTTTTAATTGCAAAATGCGATGCAGAAGGAACAGTTTATAAGTTTCATACTGACGCCCAGCCAGCAATCGAGTACACGGAGATACGTTACTTATTTAAATTTTAAGCTAAGAAACTTTTTAGTTTATTTAAGTATATTTAAGATTATTCACAACAGTCATACTCTGTTGATCAGATATATAAATCAGAATATACACGTGTCTGTCTGTCACAAGAACTCCTCCCAAACGGTGATTAATATCGACGGGACGCTTGCACATGTTATTCTAGCTGATATTTCTAGGATGTGCTATTTTTAACTTTTAACATTATTATTTTTTTTTCATGTCCGCTCCCAATGTGGAGCATATGGTCTCCTAATGGAGGTATCTTAACAGAATTTTTCTACAAGAACTGCTTGTTACTCAGTTGCTCAAACACTCTTTTTTCGAAGAGAGTAGGGATAGAAGGATAGGGCCATGACAGGACTAGTGGTTAGCTAATCGCTCTCGCTACTCCTAGTGAGGATGGGATGGATGAGGATGAGGACTCAGACTACGAACAGAAACCCATAAATCGATTGAGAGATCAATATATGAAAACCGTCCGCACCGGGAATTGAACCCGAGACATCCGTAAGCGTAGCCAGCGCCGCTACCAACTGCGCCACGGACGCCGACAAATATAATAGATTGACTATATTTTGTAGGTATTTATGAGGTACGTTCAGGTGATATATTTAACTTAATAACGTCATAATAACGCAGATGAAATTTTTTATATTTATGGTGTCTGCGTTTGTACAACCATGGCGAAGCCGGGCGATACACGTACCAAACGTTATATTTATTTATAAAGGCGTTGTGTACAAGCTACCGTATTCTAGTACAAAAGTTACATGTTTAATATTTAGTTGATAGTGGGTGTAGTATGTACCTACACGTAATGACTAAAGAATGAGTTGTAGTCTATCATGGGCGAAGCCGGGTAAAAAATGCTAGTATAATATATAGTACTAAGAATATAGTAAATAAAAAAGCGACGATGTGCTGCGGATGCCCCAGAGGAGTCTGAATTGTTTCTGTCTCTTTCACCAAACAGATTCAGAAACAGAGGAAGCGAGAAGACTGGCGGGGTACAGAGAATTTCTCGCCTATATGCTGTTTTAAAAAATATTTATATTTATCATCGGCGTACTGTGAATGTATGTCTATCTCTGTCACACAACCTCACTTGTATATAAGCAAGTAGGATACAAGAGCATGCACCGGGATGCACTTGTATCTCGCTCGTAGCCTTTAATTTACTTGTGATTGAGCAAGGAAGAGAGAAATTCATGGCACGAGCCTGATATATATGTACAACATGTAAAGGAGTTCAGGCTGAAAGTTTTCTTTGGAAGTTCAAATCTGAAAACAAGCAAAATTGAACATACACACAATATCAAAAACCCAACTGCATCTTTCAAAGTTTGTCGAAAGTTTTTAGTTTATAAGTAGCAGAACAAAGACACTATGAACTCATTAACATATCATTATAAAATTGAAAGCTCAGAAAAGTTCTTGGGTAATTCAAACAGCTGGGACGTAACAGACTTCACAACAAAAAACTTTTCATTTCGGTGACATGAATGATACGTGAAATGTTTTATTCGAAGTGTTAAATTAAATCATTTTTATTGACAATTAACAAAATTTTTTTTTTTGTTGCAATATAATATGGTGTATTTTAATTATGTTTGTGTATAAAAGATATGAGAAGTAAAGTGATCTAAGTAAACACAAGCTGCAAACGTATTTTATTCTGAAAGAAGTTAAATTAATGTGAGATGTTCGATAAACTAAAACCTTCAATAAACACGTTCCACCATTTTGTCACATTACTTCTCGGTGGCTCAAATAATAGATTTTCACTTTTTATTCAATACAACTGTTGATTTGTAAATAACGTTTATATATCATTAGTGTAACCATAACCGTCATAGATGACGGTATTGAGATTAAAATATTAAATTTCTAAAGTAGTTAGTACGTCGGAACTGTGTGTGCATTGTACGGCGAACGCTTACGTCATGAGAAAATATCATACATACGTGATGAAAATAAACGTCTACAGAGCGGTCTGAGCTATTATATATAAGATTAGTATAGCTCTTCTCGTAGCCAAGCAGTTTATGCTCGTATACTTTCTTCATATTTGTTTACGCAGTCAAAGATGCAAATCCTCGAATACGTCAATTTATGGATCTGTGTCCAAAAGCATCGATGTCAGTGCAGTTGCCATTCCTCTCTACCCAATACTATACGATTCTTGCAACAGTTCATAGAGAATTAATGTGATGGGCTAGCTATCGACCCTTGTTTAACCTCACCTTAATTTAACTAATCTCTCTAAAAAGAGATTACGCGACTTAATTACAATCAGTACAAGACGATCAAACGACTTAAAATCTCACACTGTGATGCTATTTCATCCATATATTATCTATATCACTATAAATAAAGATCGAATAGACCAGTTATGCAAAAATTATTATTTAACAGCCTCCCCAAATTATCCATTTTCCATTTTTAACGGGTGCTGATTAACCATTTTGCGTTTTTCGTAATATAATATCTACAACCTCTCCCAACTCTATTCATCCGTCGTATTATTTTTAATTTATTAGCTCAATTTCAGATACTATAGTATTATATTGGAACTAGAATTGTCAGTCTATAATAAATTTCCCCAATTGTTATTTTTTTATGCAAAATAAATTTCTTACGAAAATTCAAGTTTCGGAATTTATTGAAATTTTAGTCCTGGTTGAGTATGGCAACATTCCTAACGCGACGGTGGCACCCTCACTAGCGGCTAAGTTAAATTAGTACATCTATAGAGTCCGTATCTTTTCTACATTACTTGTATATAATATGTGAGCATAAGGAATGTAATTGCTTCCGAAAAGACTTTTACAAAGTGTAATCTTTTGACGAACTTGTTGTGTAGAAATTCGTGTTATGAAAACAATCATCTATTTAAGTAGAGGTTAATCTTGCATTGCAGACAGTGTGACACATAGTTTTTGTTTTTCAGAAATTTTGCCGGAGTTGTCATTGAAATAAACAATAATAAACAACTCACCTGGCCATATTAAAAATTAATCGATATGCTGCATGTTGCAGACGATTCCGCATGAAGATTTTGATCGTAACTGTACGGATATTTAGTAAACCTAACATGTGAGAATAGACCTCCTGGGTAACTAACTGATAGACCACAGTCGGTGGTCCGACCGTCGCTTAGTAGTCAAAATATTTTAAATACAAACACACGATGGCGGTAGATTATTTGTTTATCAGTCTTTGATAATTGAATGAAATAAATAATGCATGAAGCACAATTTAATTAATGAGGTTTACTTGACTTATTAAAAGTGGCTTATCAGTAAAAAAGTTATATAAAAAATATGTTCGTTTTTTTATACATTGATAACACTTCATAAAAGTGCAAGAATTTAATTGAAAATTATTTCTTCTATTACATATATATATCAGGCCCGTGCGGTGACTTTTTCTCTTTCTCGTACAATCACATAAAAAGTGAAGGTGCAAGCGAGATATAAGGGCATGCGGCGCATGCTCTTGTATCCTTCTTGCGAATACCCAAATTAAGTTGTGCGATAGAGATAGTCATAAGTTCACCGCACGCCGATGATATATGTATATTGATACCTCAATTCCAAAGTGTAACAAGTCAAAAAAAATCAAATTGAGTTAAGAATGAAGAAATGCTTAGTATCCTGATATCTATTTACCAAAATGTTCCAAAATGTAACATGTGATAATTTGTAGTTATTTTAAAATGACAGTGGATATTATTTATTTATATCCAAACTGTAGTATTAATATTAGAAAAAAATATGTTTTTACTATATTACAAATATAAATATCTTTTAGGTAATCCTAGTACAGTGGTTCCCAAACTTGTTAGACCTATGGACCCTATCATAAAGCAAAAACCTAACCATGAACCCCCAAGTAAAATAACTTTACATAACTGCATAATAGAAAAATTACGAAATTAATTTTGATGTCTTGAATGGTAAATGGTGACGTAAAATTAAAATATAAAAAAATGAAAATTTAATATTTAAAGTATGATTAGGTTTAATAACTGCACTAAATCTAAGTTTTACTAAATACGAATACGGGAAAGCAATCAACTGCTTCGGTACAGTGACCCATAATGCAGAATATAAAATTGGTGTCTTTTTTGTAACCAGAATTTGTGGTATCCTTGTTCAAATATTGGATTCCGCTCCTCATTTGTGGATAATTCAATAAATTTCTCCTGTATTAGTATGGTTTCATGAGTTCGTAGGTCTGCTTGCAAAAGGTTCCAACACCCAACAAAAATCGCTACGTATTTATATATTGCTATAATGAAACTTATAACTAACTTTCATAATAATGAAAATGTGTCACAAATATTTTTGTTATATTAAACCTTTGGCGGACCCCCTGACGTTGTCCAGGAACCACCAAATTAGTTTTATTTGCCACAGACCCCCTCAGCAATCACAAGGATCCCTGAGTGTCCGTAGGAACCACTTTGGGAACCACTGTCCTAGTATACCATTAAGATCAACAAAAAATACATGTTTATTGGAAGATTAAACCTGCCCAAAATCTTGCCTCCTGATAATTATCGCACAATTATGCTTTTTAAGTTGTTACACTTTTGGACTGAGGTATAGATATGTATACCTATGTATAATGTTCGTTGACGCAATATTTATAATTTAAATTTATTTGCGAAGTCAACAATTATTAATCTACAAACTGTAAACATTATATTACTCTACATACTGCAAGTTAATTCGAATTTGTTATGGCTATTGTAAATTGTAATACGTCAAATTGTAATTGTCGTCAATTCAAAAATTCGTTCAGGATCTGTATGCATATTAAATTTAAAATTTAAATTGGCGAGCTGAAATACAAAAATAAAACGAATGCATTTCGCACCGTTTCATTTTAAAAAGCACTCGACATGACGAACTTGTTAAATATTTATACCGCCAGTAACCAAGAGTTCTAGAATATTTATAGCGCGGGTACCTCCAGCAGACTACATTACATATTTCCTGCTTCTCCACAATCAATAACGATATTATATTATCAACGTTCTATTTTTCTAACCATGCATAATCACAACGTGGCGCATACAGACTCCTTACGACATTTCATTAAAAAAAAGTTCTTTTAAAAATAAAACACAATTTGTTTTGTACTACTTCCACATGTTCATTATGATCAGCCCCGGTTTCGCTCGTTACGAGCATTATCAACCGATTCTGATCATTATAAACATGTGGAAATAGTACAAAAAATCGTGTTTTATTTTTAATATATAATGCCTTCCGTTCCATTTACTTTGTGTTTAATGATGACAAATACTATATTGCAATAATTCTGGTCAATTCAGCAGTGAATAATTCTGCGCAACCCGGTTTATAAACCACAAGCGTATTATGAAAACTGGTGCAAGGTATATATATTTTATGTACTGAGAACTGCATCACGGCATTATTTCAAATAAAGTATTCATTTTTAGCGAATGTCTCTAACATGAAAAGACTTCTTGCTTCTTCAAACGTTCAACATACAAGTGTACTTTTCATAATAAATATTTTATCTTCATAAAGCGCCGAAGTGGCAAATAAAGAAATCAAATAACGTGTTCATTTGTTTTTTCTGCTTTACTTGAATATTATTTATTCAACACAAAATAGTAATTGGTAGGTAACGGTATAAGAAAGACTAATATTAGAAATAGAGAATACAAATAAGACGGGGAAAATTGAAATGTTTTAATATCATTTTAACACAAGTAGGTATGTTTCATAAAACAATATAACGAAACATTTTAAAAACATATCACACTCAAAAAACAGCGTGTCATAATCTGTATTCCGCTGCACTATGGGATTGCGAAATTTAAAATTTTTGGTACACCTGATATAAAACATTTTAATTGCAGCAGAAACAGTCATTGTCCATAAAAATTTGGTTACGTCGAATCATCAATATGGCTTGTAAAATGAATTTAAACCTTAACCAGGCATAGTGATATATTCTTCCAAAGTGAATTGTGTTTGACTTTAACAAGTTTGGGTTTTTGAAGCTCACCCTGATTGTCATTTTGGCAATTCAAACAAATATAACTCTTTTAACTTTCCCGTTTTCATGCTACAAAAATCTTTTTGCATCTCATGCAGTCACATTTCGTTGATATAAACGCATTTATAAAGTGAAATGACAATTTCAAAAAGTGAAATATGGTTCTATGTAGTATTACGTAATTATTTTACGTCATATTTTGTGTGTAAAAAGTGAAATACATAAAAAAGACGCAAGAATCGAAATTCTTCAGAGCACAACAATCTCGAGATGTATCTCGGTGCCGTTTGAAACAAAACGGTTGCATACAGTACGTCATGCATCTCGGATTGTTACTATACTAAACTATAATTTTGTATTTTTCGATGATAAAATTGAGGAGGTTTTCAAATTATCATTAATTATACAAAGAAGACGTAAACTGTAGTGTATTTTCAATTATATATTGTGGAGAAAAATTGACAATTTTTGACGTAGAAAAGAGGATTGTTCATTGTTATCATTTGTATCCGAAATATTACTACCTTCACGTTTGTGGTACTTTTAAAACAAGTGCCAAACGTTCTGTGTAGCTGGGATAAAGCAATTAACCATGATCATAAATGTAGAAATATAATACTTTAGCAGGGGAAGACTCGCAGTGAGCGTGATTATCAATCAAATTATCAATATTGCCTTTCTTGTCGTATCGTCATATCGTCTTCCAATGTGGCGAACATGGATCCCTAATGGAGTTTAGCTCAACTTAAGTTGTTATATGCAAACTACTTGGTACTCGGTTGCTCTACCTTCATGTGTCTGAGAGTGTATACATAGAAGAATTGAGTCTAGTACAGAATTTGAGCTTGTGATAACCGTAAACGAAAACAGCGACATTACCACTTGGCTACAGAGCCGGCGTTAATAACACTGCCCAATATAGCTGCTTTACGTCTTATCCTGATATTTTTATAATGATTTTGATAAAAAAAACACTTGTTTATTACTTGAAATAATTAATGAAAAATCAATACCTATCAATTCTTCGAATACTCACATTTCTGATAAATACCGTTTTGTTATGCACAAGAAAAGTTTCACGAATATTGACACTGAATGTTAAATTTACCTGTTTTATATACTTGTTCTCTTCACGAACACTTTGTCCTGTGAACATAATATCGACCGAGTAACTAGCAAACCAACCTACTAACTTTCTGGCTATGTATTTGGAGTTGAATTGTCCAAACTTGCACGGGCCAAAGTTAGTTTTCTGCTTTAAACTATGGAAGGGTGATTGCCTTTAGTAATGGTTCCTAAACTTTTTGTCATCGCAACCCTGGTTGATCAAAGTGTATCACGATTGTTCACAGACTGTCAGTACTCATGCCGATTTTCTAATATCAATCTAAGCTTGGTGATTGACAACGTTTGAGAAGGCATTGCGTTCAATTTGGTGTCAAATAATTAATGAAAAAATGGAAAATACTTCGAATTATTGGTTAAAATTATCCTTAGGGATCAGGACTTAGGATCCCTACAAATCTCTTCAACAAATTAATAAATTGTGAGTTTCGTTTATAAAATTTACATAGTTAGGCTTGTGTTGTGACGCAAAATATCAAAGAGTGCTTAGGTGTGCCGTGGGTGATTACGGTTACGGAGCACTACTATAAACAATAGAACATTTTTTAACCAGATCACCTTACAGGTTGGGATCCGCTGCGTTTTAAGTATACATCATTACTCTAAACGCAGTATCTACCAAGATGGGTGTAAGAAATTATCTTCAAAAATCGTAAATATACGTTTTTGAGAGATAAAATTAGTGTTGACATTGCAAACAGTCGAAATATTTTATAAAAAATGCTAGCTTAAAAAAATCCAGTAATTACTATGACAATTTTTCTACAGTAACACATTTCAGTACTATTTTTTCCAAATCCACAAAATGGACAGTGAACATTCATTTAAAAAAATGAGACGTAATTATTCCATAAATATAGACAGCAAAAATGCTTTTTGTTTTAATTTAATATCATTTTAAAACATACATTTACATGAATATTCAACCTAGCTGTTTTATATGTAATATAAAAATAATTTATATAACTCCAAGCCTGTAGCTACGAGATCAAAATTGTTCATTTAGGTCGCGGTGATTATGTTTTAGAATCCCCTTACGAACAGCTCCATACATTGATTGTGTTTTGTGTTCAAAGGCATGAATGTATCTGAGGTTTAAATTTCATCCTTGCATTCATAACCTAAAAACAGGACGTAAAGAGACCAACCACTAGTTCTGCCTTGCTCCTAGTTTTCTATCCTTACTCCTCTCCGAAAAAAATAGCTTGCACGATTGAGTATTTTTTTAAAAATAAAAGCAACTTACAAGAAGCTGCAGTGTCTTTAGTACTTCATACAGTTGGGATGTCTTACCTGAAATAAAAAGAAAATACATATTATAGTGAAATCAGCAGCACCCCTTGTATAAACATGTATAAAAATATCGACGTTGTTTGAGCCAATTGATGGAATGCTCAAAATTATTGTTCAGGAGAGAGTAAAAACTTTTTTTTATCAAAAACATTATATGGTGAGTTTCGTTATGAATCTTTAAATCACACTCCTTTAAATTATCATGTTTGCAGTTACTAGATAAAACGAAGGGAGTGTCGATATAATATTTACTAGCATCAAGTGGCCGACTCAGAATTTTTAAACCTAAAAGCAATGTAAATTATGTTTCCCTTCCAAAACGCGGTAAATTTATTTTTCGAATTTATATCATTTGGACAAGACCGGTTTTCTCATCTTATAAATGAGATCTAATCATTAACTCACATTCGTATTTTTTCAGGGTTTTATCAATTGACCGAAACACAGTCGATATTAAAAGTCTGTTGTTTTAGTTTTATTGTCCGGTTCTTAAATCATCATGTGATAATGGTTGGAAGAATGTATAGTTGAACATTATATATAACAGTTGTCTTATTAAACCAGTTTTTCTAGAAATAATTATTCGCAATGATACTGTGGCACCTGGTTTATGCTGATTGCATTTTAATACAACATAAAATTGAGAAAAGTGGAAATGAAGTAGGACTTTAAAAACTTCCGAGGCGGTAAAATTCCAAACACTATTGATGTATTTGTTATTATTACGATCTGCGTTATACTTACCAAAAAAAACGTTTGTATTTTAGCTTCACAATTTTGATATAGGACATGTAGGTGATAAACAAACCATGCAATCCTAAAAGCTTTTTCATACATGACATTTTGCATACATAGTGTTCGCGGTTTGATATCTTTTCTCTACCACGTGATTAAGTCAAACATACCTCGTATTTCCGACTTAACATTTTTATTCAGAACGACCTAGTTATTTTGACAACCACGACAAACGAAACACGTTTTCGAAAACGAACTAAACATTATAAAACAAATTGCCATTAATAATGGCTATGAGGCGTCCCTTATAGATAGTCTTGTATCAAAAAACAACGTAAATTAGCAGAAAAGATGCTATATTTCGGGAACTTGTCTAAAGACATAGACCAACCTAGGAACTGGCATAGAATTAGTTATTTAGGTTGCACAAGTTTTAAAATTAAAAAACAACTCGCTGATAGTGTCAGACCGGCGTTCTATTGCAAAAATTCTCTAGGCAAATTACTTATTAACAATAAAGATAGAGTCCATTTTAAGAACAAATCTGGTATTTATAAATTACAATGCAGTGATTGCCAACATTTCTATTACACGTACATTAGATATAAGGGTATCAGAACATTTAGCTGCCTTTAGATTAAAAAAAGAAACTTCGACATTCGCAAATCACTTGCTATTGGAGAACCATACGTTTAATGCGGATGATGGGGTTAAACTGTTGCATAAAAACATGGGGGATCATAAATTATTTTATCAAGAAATTTTGGAAATCAATAGAGCCCAGTTAAATTCCTTGCCAATTCTGAATGAGCAGCTGAACCTTCCCAATTCTCCGTTATTATATCCTATACGTTGAAACACCTAACAGATGTCACTAAACGTGGAATGATTGTATATATTTACCCTTTCGTCGAATTGCATCCCGTCGAAACCCACAATACTATTATAATTGTAAAATCACTGGTAATTCCATAAGAAGTTGGAAAGCGACAATTCGCCACTCTGAAAATGTGGTGTTTACAAATTTTAACTCAGGTATCAGTGTGGCTCTCAGACGTATAATATCTTACCTCGTAAATAATATTTGTCGTATTTGTATCTTCTATATAAACGTTAGACACTGTTTACTGTCTGTCAGTTCGAGTCCATTCGTGTGCTCGAATGCCTGAAGATGTCGAAAGGCGAAACCCGGGTCGTTAGTGACAAAATACATGGAAGTGTACAAAATCTCAATAATCCAAACGTAAATTATTATTCCTACAAAATGGCCAAAATTAAGATAATGTTTTATTCGATGTGGTTTTCGATATCGTCGTTAATTCTGCAATATCTGTTTAATATTCAACGAACGTCACGTTCATATAACATGAACGTTAATTTTATCGTTTTATATTTTAAATTACCAACTTATCGTCAAGTCTCCCCAAAATAGTAATTGTATCACTGATGAACTATTTCTGAGGCATTATGGCAAAAGATATGTCCGTTTTTTTCATACTGGGTTTATTCTCACAATAAAATATATTTCAGCGTTGTGGCAAAATTCGTTACGCTTGTCATTATTCTCCGTATACCATAGTCGGCCAAGCGTAAAAACGCTTCTATCCTGAAAGAGCTCCAAATACAGGATTAGAATCTCAGCCGTCTATACAAGACGTCTACTCTGCTTTTTTAGCCACATCGCCCTCAAGCCTATCGACAATTTGGATAATCTGGTCATCACAGGAAACGTCGAAGGAAAGGTGACGCGGAAGAGTTCCAACTCGATGGAGCGACCAAGTGAAGAACGCCATAGACCTCTTCTTACCGAGCAGTGGAGTGTAGTCACGACCCTCACACGTCAGAAATACAACTGAAAAGTCATTATTTATGAAGAAGATCCATTGAATAACTGTATTATCCATTTAAATTGAATTTTTGATAACATACCAATGTTCATATGTCTTTTCCTGATATATCAACGTCTGCCATACCGCTACAGAATTATTTATGTTCAGTTTTGTATGTGCTGTTTGATAAATACTGCCTGCCATATTAACGATCAAATTTACATATAAATGGCTGTACTTGGTAGGGTATCAATATGTAAGAAACAGAGCCACAGATTTAAAACTTGTAAAATACTACCGAATACAAATAGGTTCTGATTGGGACATACGTAGGAGGCCATGAAATCATAATCATTTTTAGTACATTTAATAAGTAAATCAGTAGAGAATTATACTATTGACTAAAGTAAAAAAATGATTTTCTTCAAAATATTATGACCACATTTCTTACTCTAAAAAATTCATCGCATCAAAAATTCGCCTTTTAGTTGGATATATTTTTTTCTCCTTTTTACTTCCTCAGCAAGTTTATTACTCGGTATAAATATTTTATGAATATACCAGGCCTCGAATTTTCGAAGTATCGAAATCAATAAGCCAAAAATATTCCCATATACTTAAAGTTTATGGATAAATTAACTTCACATGGAGAACGGCCCAATTAGAGTTTGAGCTTTTCCAAGTACAAAGGCAGTAAACGTGTCTTGTATAGTATATTAAATTTTAAGGCTACGTCGGAATTATTGTTGGGCTTTATTGGGATTAAACTTTGAAGTAATCTTGAACGAATTTTTGGTGCTTATATATTTTTATGGGGAAAATAAAACATACTTCGGGTCATTAATGGAATAATTACAGATCGTTAAAATTATTACGCAGTCATGATTGAAATTATTATCCCATTTCAGTTTCATATTTTACAATCTTTACAGATAGTCGTAATTTTACAAACCATTTCAAAGAATAGATTTACACTGTTTTAAATTTCCATCGTCTCTGAGTAACCAGTGAATAAAACCGCATACTTTTAAATCTGAATATCATAATGAAAATATCGAAAGTGTACTGACAGAAGACATTAAGTCATAAAAACAAGTTCTAGGAGATAATTTTTTTTCAAAGCAGAGAGTAGAATCATTTCGCCAGTGGTTGGCCAGTTAAGCGACAGGTGTTCTTTCAAAAGGGATTGTGAGTCAATGAATGATAAATATATTTTTTTTCGCTGTTATTACATTAAAAATGGATTAAGTAATTTAACCAACTAACAATGAAATGGTTAATATTGTATAATAGAATTTTACAAAAAAATTCCAATTCTCCCAGTGGTCGGCCCCCAAAATCCAATGGTCGGCCTTTCGTTTCTCAGTGTTCGGCCTTCTTCATAAATATCGCGAACGAATTTACTGGGTGTAGATAGAACAATGAAAAATATAATGATGCAAAGCATGATAATATAATGTATATTTTGTTAGCGACCCTCATACAACATGAATTTGTCGAAACTTGCGAAGTAAAAATGTGCTTTTTTTTTTTAATTGCGTATTACAACATATAGGTCAGTATAGTTCAGATATACATTAGCAAGTGGAAAGACTACCTACACTATTATTATATATTAGCCACTATTATTTGTTTTCAGCTCAAAAGGCCGACCACTAGCGACGGCTGACTTTAGGAACACTCGCCCTACTTGTTTTTGATTTTTTGACGTTTTGTCTATATAGACTAATATGTGCCATATCGAGGGTATACTGACAGAAGACATTAAGTCATAAAAACAGACTCTTACATAATGGCATTTCAGGCATTATTTTTTATTCAAAGAACCCCCTGTTACTAGCGATGAGTTACAGTAATATCATGCTTTTACCAGATTAAAAAAAACGAAATATGACTTAATACTGTTTTTTTAAAGCCATTATTCTGATGACTTTCGTTCTACCAGTATTTAAGGGTTAAATTGAATACACTTAGACATTTAAAACACATCCTAATCAATAACTGACGTAATGCGTTCCTTCAGTATACCCTTGATATGAAGATACTAGTACAGATTGAAAAATACCACAAACATTGTGGAAATTCACTTATAAATTGTCCCTATGATATCTTTGTATTGTTTTCCGGTAGAGTTCACACAACTTGAGTTTGCGAATAAAAGGAGTAGTAAACAAATTTTATTTTCAATTATAGTTGCGCGTCAAATTCATCTATTTGTTTTACACCATGTAGTTTGGCAAGCATTCGCCCGGAAAAAGCGACCATATTTTCTGGGAAACAGGAATAAGCACAGTGCCGCAGAGCTTGCCCACAACTGGTAGATTTTTTTAATATTAAAATCTACGACATTATAAAATCACTTTTAATGTACTAACAGTCAATTCTTGGTGGAAAGGCTTTAAAAATAAAACACAATTTGTTTTGTAGTACATTAGTATGTTTGTAATGATCAGGGCTGATTTTGCTCATAATAATTCAAATTGAAAACTAATTAAACAACGTGTGATATTTTTTTTTACCATGTCCGCTCCCAGTGTGAAACATATGGCCTCTAATGGAGGTATCTCAACAAAAATAATATAAAACGAGAACTGCTTATAACCCAGTTGTTCAAACTCTATTTTTCAAAGAGAGTAGGGATAGGAGGATAGAGCTAAGACAGGATTAGTGGTTAGCTAATCGCTCACGCTATCCCTCGTTTCTAGGACCGGATGAATGGGAGGGAGTTTTAGACATCATAAACATTCTACACCTACGAACGAAAATTCATAAATCGATTGAAAAATCAATTTGGACTTGAACCCGAGACATCTGTAACTGTAGCCAAACACGTTAACCACTGCACCATGAAGCTGACATATAGACGACTTGTGGTATAGCGTCTGATTAATAAGGCCACGAGTGTCGCTCGTAATTTCAGTGGAAGGGGTTGAGATTATTAAAAAAAAAGATTACTTGATGTTATGTAACCTATCGTTAATCGTGACATTATCAAGTGATGCTATTTGATGGACTTTAATATTAATATGAATAAATCAACATCGGTGTGTTTATAAATAGTCGCTAAACTGGATATTATCATTATACAAAATTAGTACAGAGCACATCCATCAAGAATTGAAAGTTAAAGCCTTAAAAGTGACTAATGAAGCATGTAAAACGAAACTTTGTAAAATATTCGATTCTTATAATTTTATTCACACACTCAAAAGTTAGTAAATAAGTTTCTGAAACTGTGAAGGCAATTGAAAACTCTATCGGTAGCAGTCATGGGTAATCAACAAATGGGTTAGTGAACTTGAAGAACAAACTTCACGATGTCAGCGGTTGCCGAACACCCATAATATGGATACTTGCTATGCATTCAATGTTGAATCAAAACTAGGTCAAAACAAAGCATCTTTGTCGCGGCAATCTCCTGACAACATGGAAAGTCACAAGCCCTCAAAACATCAAATGTAACAATTGAGTAACTATAGTTTAAGATGGTAATTAACTTTCAAATCACAATTTTAACGTTTTTTTATAAAGTTGCGTCTGACAATAGTTTGTTCAAAATGAATGACAAAGTTTTTCTTCGGTGATTGTTATTTAGAAACGATAATATCAGGGTAGGAACCATACAGAAGGATGTTGGGCGAAACGCATACAGTTTATAGGTACACTTGACATTTAAATCAATCTTATAGTTCGTACGACCCTATTACTTGACAGTCTTGACACTATTATGGACTTATTATGTTTGTCGAGGGTATACTGAAAAAATGCATTAAGTCAGTTTTTGATGATTTTAACGCATTATGTATTGGTAGAACGCATGAAGTCATAGGATATATGGCTTTGAAAGAAACATTACTGAGTAATATTGATTTTTTTTTATTTTGGCAAAAAGCACGATATAACTATAACTCATCGATACCAAATCTTATGATTTGTATGCTAAAATGATTATTCTTTTTAATGTAGAAAAAATCTTTTTAAAAAACAAACAATTGTACTTGGGAAAGAGAGTGCTTTGAAAAAAAATGCTTTAAATACGATTCTCTCAGAACTTGCTTCAATGACTTAATACCTTGCGTCAGTATACCCTCGATATTACATTGGAAATACTTCGCACTGATTTATTTATTTTTAAAACCTAACCTACATTATTTTTCCAATCTATCTTTTGTATGTTTGTCAGTTTATTAAATAATCTACTATAACTTAAGAGATTATTTAATATGTTCTTTATCTAAAATTTCAAACAACTATTACATTGTAAAGTAAAACTATTGATTGAATTGGCATTTACTTGGTAGAACTTCATTATATTAGGATAAAATAACATAGTATTTAGTTTGTAAAACTAAATACTTTGTTATTTTATCCTATTTTAAGGTAAAATTGCCTGTAACAATTGGGCCTATATGCGGAAAAACAGCGTTAGTCTTTATTTGTTTTATTTTTGTCGACACATTTATCCAGCAAAAGATTTTTTCAATAAAATTACTCAAACCATCATCATTCATCAAAGATAAAAATTTTCGATATCTCCACAACAATCAACCACTATTATCTCTGAACAATTATTTTTAGGACAACGCTGGTTTTCCGCATATGGACTCAATTATGAAGAAAACTTTGAAATAATTTTCTATGTTGCTGTGAGATCTTTGTCAAATAAAAAATGATAATGCCTTTTACGAAAGATTTATATCAAACAACATTGATCATGTTTTACACGAATTACTTGTTTATTTCCCTTCACCAAATGAACAACTAAACATATTTAAATCCTTATTTATAATGCCAGGATATGAAATATTATTCGCACTTCTCTGCGCTGGAAGGATCCGAATGTCACGACGACAGTTGACTTCAGCGAGACCACTCATTCGGAAAAGTGTGTTTTGGCTGCGGAACCTAACCAACCACCCCTCACTCTGCACTAGTAAAACAGTCGTTAACTTCCTTACCATCTCTGTTCAGTTAAAAACGTTTCACATATTTCATTTTAACGCTCTGAAGGTTGGGGGTTGTCAAATCACAGGGTTTAGTGCGAACTTTGCACTCTTGCATTGTTCAATGCAAACAATAGAATATTATATCGCTCGATGCAAAAAGTTCACAAACAGATTGTAGACAATTGCGCTTAAAAAATAAATACATCTTTTACTGTGCTTATTATATACATTTAATATGTTTGCTAATGAAATAGGGAATTTTAAAAACTACATAATATATTCCTAGCAATGAAACGCATATGAAGAAAAAATAGTCGGCCTTTTGTAATAGTTCAAATAGAACATTTAAATCGTTGACAAGCGGTTTGTAATGTAGTACATTACAAATTTAAAAAAATAAAATAAAACTATTAAATAAAATGGACTTAGTATAACGAGTAAAGATTTAATAATTACTAATGTCTACACAATGGCAATTTTATGTTTATTACGGCAACGCGGCTTGACCAATCAAGTTGTGCCGTAATAAACAAAATAGAACCAATAATATGAGTTTAAAATTAAATACGTAATAAAGCCAAAATGAAGAAGACGATTTTATAGAATACTTCAGGTCTGGCGTTCAACCGCAGAGGTGGTCCTCCAAGGACTACCCAACCGAGCAGCGCACTGATGGAAGTCATCAGATCCTGATGGAGCAACAACATCAGTATCATATTTATATATTTTGTTATTTTATTGTATTAACTTAAGCTATGGTCATCCCATATGTCGTGCATATTGCAACCTTTAAACTTAAAATCATATTTTTGTTAGACACGAGGATGTATCTATATTATCTATTTATCTATAAAATAAAATCTACTCTTTTTTTTCTCTTTTTTTTATACGTGAAAAGTTCTTAGTCAATAGTTGATATAAATCACTTCACTCCACGTTTTAAGACGTGGTTCGATATGAGGAACGATTCAATAAACAGACGGACAGATAGTTTATAAGAATTAAAGATAAATATTTACTTGATTATTTAATATCGTTAAGAACAATATTTATTTTCACTGAATGTATAGTTATACAATAATGAATTGAATTTTTAGCTGAGTATAATAATTTGGATAATGTGAATGGTAGAGGTAATGTGATACATTTTTTTTCAATAATGTATTCGTAAATTCATGTTTTAATCTATTTTTATCTTTCATTATCATTCATTAAATTCTGTACTTGATACTCAAGATTTTAACCTTATCAGGGGACCTAGATCTTAAGCCACTGGCAGACAATATTTACTAACTAACA
Organism: Himalopsyche phryganea; assembly: GCA_022494535.1. Lineage (NCBI taxonomy): Eukaryota > Metazoa > Arthropoda > Insecta > Trichoptera > Rhyacophilidae > Himalopsyche > Himalopsyche phryganea. The sequence continues at coordinate 2,338,503 of JAGVSL010000047.1, forward strand.
AATTTACTTGAACTTACTTTAAATTTACTTTAAAATCCCACCAATCCCATCCTCACGGGGCGTAGCGAGAGCGATTAGCTAACTACTAGTCCTGTCATAGCCCTATACTTCTATCCCTGCTCTCTTCGAAAAAAAGAGAGGTTGAGCAACTGAGTAACAAGCAGTTCTCCTAGAAAAATTCTGTTAAGATTCCTGCATTAGGAGACCATATGCTCCACATTCGGAGCGGACATGGAAAAAAAATTACCTGGTTTTAAGGAAATACCATATTCATTGTGTAGCACATATATTACATTATGTTTATTTTTAAATTCCATAACCGATTTTACTCAAGGGGTAATCATTATCTACCTGCAATTTAAGCAAGTAATGTACAGTTCATAACAACGGTGCTTTGGCCAAACGATGAAACCCTTCAAATTGAAATTATTAAGGAGAGGTTTTTTATCAAAAACATTATATGGTGAGTTGCGTTATGATTCTTTGAAATGCACTCCTGTAAATTTTCGTGTTTGCAGATACGGGATTAGACGTAGGGAGTGTCGATATAATAGTGGCTTACAACTGATGTAAAATTATGTTTCCTTTCCAAAAAGTGGTCAATTTATTTTTATAATTTGCAACATTTGGCCGAGACCTGAACTGACATCCAGTCATCAACTGATTTTCGTATTTTTTGAGGGTTACATCAATTGGCCAAAACACAGTCAATATTAAAAGTCTGTTGTTTTAGTTTTATTGTCAAGTTCTAATACAATTATATATAGCATTGGTCTTATTAAACCAGTTTTTCTAGAAATAGTTATTTGCAATGATACTATGGCACCTAGTTTATGCTGATTGCATTTTAATACAAGATAAAATTGAGAAAAGTTGAAATGAAGTAGGACTTTAAAAACTTCAGAGGCGGGTGTTCAATTAAAAGCTCACGAAACGGGTTTTACGAAAGCTCTTGCGAGGAACTTACAACATTAAGCTTATTTATTTCGACGTTGATCATAAACTCGAAACCTTCTTTCTGTCTTTTGCAGAGGTTGTCAAATTTACTTGTACAACATTTTTACAACATATTATTTGAAAACTTGTGCAACGATTTTTAAATCTTTGAGTCTTATAAGAAATAATCATTTTAGTGATAAATAATTCAATTTCACTTGAACACTTACTTATTAATATCTTAGTATAATATTTCTTGTTCGATAACTCTTTTATAATGAAAAAAAAAAACAAAGTTTTCCAGAAGAATAACAAAATATTGTTGATAATTATTTCGGCATCACACCACCGTCAGAACTATTCTTGATCTTCAATTGTCGCCTTGGGTAAACATGGTTCCATCTGCTGTTTGTTCGACTTTTTAATTCAGTTTTGCATTAACAATACGATTCTATCTGCATTTAAAAAAACCTTATAATTTTCCGTATATCCATCAAAATTCAAATTGAAAAAATGTTCTATCTGAAAAACATACAGATTTACAGTGCATCAAGGTTCTATCTGCATACATAATTAGTTATACCACGTTAAGGAATTAACAGTCTCTAAGACGGTTGTGTCGTTCATTCACGTATGTGGATGTATAAGTGTATTTCATATAAAAAGGTACATTTTCTGAAATCTTAAATGGCCTCTCCTGAAAACTTTTAGTTTTAACGGATAAAACCTTGTTTACCCAAGGTGACGATATAGTAACTTAGAGGTGAAAGGTACCATAAGACATTTAGCTTTAGTTTAATATTTTTATGTAGTGTTACAGCTTGAACTGAATTAATCAATAAAAATATTTATTTAATTAAAACTAGAGATCTAAAGAAGTAAAGGTTTGTAGTCAAGTGGTTGATGTAGTCTTTAGGTGTATTGTCGACGAGCCAGAGAGAGCCAGTACGGACACGTACATCGTTTATGAATTTTTGTTTAATGGCACGGATGTTCGTGATGTTTACATTTGCCTGCCACCTATCCTATCCTTAAAATGGAGCGGAGATAGAGAGGTCAGATAACTACTTCTCCGTTCCCTATCTTACTATAAGATTCCTTCTATCCCTAGCATCTACCACAAAGAGAAGCAGAGACAAGCAGTAATCTTTCAACCGCCTCTGTTGAGATATTTTGTTAGGTTCTTACGCAAAACATTGGTAGTGGATATTGTTTGCAAAAAATGAATGTGTAACTATGAATCATTAAAATTTGAACTTTTCAATCGAAGATTGCCATATTCTTACTACTATTAAGTTATTTATGATAATAATCACATACTATTGGTTTATTTAATCGAAAAGAAATAAAACATGAAGTGTGCATTTACTCGAGAAAGGTTTAAGACAACTGAAGACACAGAATTCAAGATTTCTGAACGTTGATCCATATTATAAATAACATTATTTAAAAAAATATCTTTTGTTGTGGTCTGTCGCAAGTTTGTTTAAATGAATAAACTTCGATAGAAAAGTCATTAAACTGTTTTCAATTGAGTTTAAAAATATATGTATTCGGCAATACAGCCACACAGCCAATGTGCTCAATACTTGGAAATCGGAAAATTATAAGAAATAATCTTGGTGATATGTCACTCGAGATCAACTCGAGGAGAAGACACCACAAACACCCAGGTCCAAGATCACAGATTTAAATTGAAAAAATCTCAATTTGATATTGACCTTGCCGGAACTTGAACTTACACCCACCTGATGACTAAGGATAAGTTTTTAACGCTAGATCACAAAGGCTATGATTCGCCTAGTATTCCGAAGTTATGTCCGGTAAATTGGGATAGCACATTTGTTTTTCAAATAACAATGAATGAACAAGATCATTAATAATAACTAGTTTGTAAAACAACTTTTGTAAAGATACCCCATTTGGAGTACATATGTTTCTCATTGAGAGTAAACGTGATTGAAAAATTATTATGAATAGCTCTATTTGGAATCAGAAGTATAAAAACTGTCAGCCTCTGTGGTCTACCGATTACATCGGTCTGGGTTCGATATAAAATATAGATTTGAGATCTTCGACAAGGGTGTTCTTTATGCCTCTTCGAGTGTGATTTGAATAAATATCAACATATTTGGGGGCATTGGAAATTATTAGCTGCAATGCCAAGTATATTTCTTCAATTGATATATTATCTAAAATATATATTATTTTAATATAGTCGTTTGCCATGTAAATAGCTAGCTGTTAATATCATATCCTTGTCAAACCCACGCTATTGTTAAATATATCTGAATTCTTGATGTTATTCAATCGAAATTACTTGTAATCGAGGTGCGTCAATAATAAATTAATTTAAGACTGCTCACGTCATCAACTAATTCTATGTATATAAATATAGAAAGTGATCTTGACTGGATTTTATTAAGCAAATGTGTTGATTATCATAATATCATAATATAGATAAATATTGTATGTACTACGGATTCTCTTTTTGCATGGTCTAAGAAAACGGACCAATTATTTTTTTACACTGATTTTCTTTGCATTCACACGTTTATAAAAGACGAAAAGTATTATTTGGCCTTCCGTATCCATGGTGTAACAATGAGCTACTTCGGCATTTTAACCTTCAAATTATATGTGAAATAGTTCTTACAAAAAATTGAAAAATAGTTATACATTTAATTAAAAATACATTCTAGTTAACGTCTTATTTGTATAATTAATCATAAATTGAAAACCTCGTCGATTTTACCATCGAAAAAGACAACATTACTGTATAGATTAGTACTAAACATATTAAATTAACAATTAGTACAGTATAGAGACGAACCGAGATGCATGACCGTCCCGTATGCAACCGTTTTGTTTCAAACGGCACTGAAACACGTCTCGAGCCTGTTCTGCTATGAAGAATTTCGATTCTTCCTTCTTTAGATAATTTCGCATAGTTTGAAATGTATTTCAGGTTTTACACACAAAATATGGCGTAAAATAATTACTTAATACTATAATACATAAAACCGTTTTTTCACTTTTTGAATTTGTCGTTTTGCTTTATAAATGCGTTTATATGACAAAACCCACACTGTAACGAAATTTGATTAATTACAGTATATGTACATACCTATATATTTAAAAACACTTCGGCCCTGTGAATATTGGAATCGTATTTTTTGTCATTTGACGAATTTTAAGATGAAGGTGCTTATGACTCATACATGACTTGTTATTGCTTTCACAAATTTATATTGTTGTTTTATGTTTCGATTTTATTCCCTTTCTGGTTTTTATTTTACAATATCTGTTAACCGAATTTAAATAAATGAATTTCTCTCCAATATTGTTTTTCTTGACATGTTACGAATTGTTTACAGCTTAATGCAGTCGTATCTTATGAAACTATTTTTATATATTATATAAATAAAAACTGCTTATATTTTGGGAATATTTTAAATATTGGAACCTATCTCTCATTTTTGTATGGATAGCATATTTTTTTACACGGTTTTTTTGCACGGTAATCTCTCGGACGTATCCCCCGGGTAAAAAGTGAATCGAGTATATGTACAGATTAATAAAGTAATATAATATAACGTTGACTTCTGTGATCTTGTGCTAAGTCCTTTACACTAACGATCGGATGGTTCTGAATTCTCAGTAATGTCAATATCAATTTAAATCTTGAGCGTGGATGTTTGATATGTCTTCTTTGTTCGAGTTGGTCTCAATTGACCTAAAAATTTCAAAATATCTGACCTACTCGTATTGACAATTATATACTACAATACCAACAGGATCGAATAGTTGGGAGGAAAATATTATTATCATATACAAAAGTCCTTGAATAATAATCAATATCAATTTGTCATCTAAATTGCGCACCTGCCGGCGCAACCAAGCAAGAACTTTGACCACACCTTTGGTCATAACTATTATCAATTACAACATCATATTTTTTAATTAATTTATTATACTGTTTGCATTCTATGACCTCCTCGTGTGTGCAGCATCAATCCCGGTCGCTTTTTACCGCGTAAGAGAGACCTTATAATGAAAATGCGAAAGCGTTTGCCAAAATTCAACTGTCAACAAGACATTCCGCCTTCGGGAGAGCGCTTGCCCGAGTGATATACGATATGGGCCGAAAGTGGGAAAGCGGGAAGTGAAAAGTACATCCAGAGTTCGTTTTGGTGTTGGCGCGCTGGAGGAAGTGGTGCGCCGACCCTTTTTTGGTGGTGTGGGAAGGGAGGCTCAAAAAAGGGTAAATTAAAGCCGCGTTTTCATTCACAAGGTCGTTGCAAAGGGTATCTGATTCGATATTTATTAGCAGCTATTTATTTTTTAAGCTTTACTTACTGACTACGTTTTGAATACAATTAATACGTTGATAAAATGTGTAATTATTTATATTTTTTTTACCAAATGCGTTCCCAATATATAACAAATTTGTGCTAATCGATTAATATATGTGTCACTTAGAATAGTAATGGTGTAACTCCAAAATTACGAAAAATTAGTTTATACATCAAACACGTTCAAAAGATGTTAATCTATTAGTTTAAAAATGGTACACTTCCATATATACTCCTAATTTTTTTGTTTTTATATTCCCATATTAAACGATATTTTTCAGAATAACAGTGAAGAATCTCCAGTATCAGATTAGGAGACATTCGATATTCGGACAGACTTCACTACTACACTAATGTTTAAGTTCTTCAGTTGATTGACAAACAGTTATTAATGGTTGTTATTTGATTCTAAGAACATTTTAAAAAACTTTGATTTTCTCAAAACTTCGAAACTGGAGTTACACCATTACTATTCTACGTGACACATATCACTTCAACATTTACCGGGTCTAAAGCCATGTGGTCAACTTTGTGATCTTTGATTGCTGTGTCAATAGGTTTGAAATTTAGGACGGAAACTTCCTCTAATCGATTTTTCAATCGATATATGGATTTGTACTTGAGGGCTTGTCTGCGATTTTTGAAATTCTCTTCCATCCACACGATTGTAAATCCCGACTTAGTGAAAGCGATTAGCCTACTGCTTGTCTTAGCCTTATTATATTGCCATTACCTTCTAAGAAAAAGACAAGTTCTCTAGACTAAATTCTCGTAAAACAACTTTTGTTGAAATGCTGCATCAGAGGTGTAATTTTCAGCTAGAGTTAATCCATGCTGAAAGAGATTCGGTTCCGTGGTTTTATGGCAGATGTTGATGTCAGTTTGACCTTAGCTTATAAAAGAAGAAATATGAACCTAGGTAATTTACGAAAAATTCAAATAAAAAAGATAATTTCTCTTCGTAATAATTCTGCTGACAAATATTTTATTTTGATAATAAACGCAATGCGACAAAAACTGACATAGTAAATATTTGAAATAACGCACCAGAGTTGTAAGTAGGGATTGCAATTTCTGTATTCCCAAAACCGTGATTCCAGTATTTTGACTGTTTTTTCAATACCGGTATATCTGAATTAAAATCGAATTGTTTATGCAATTGACTGTTGCTTTAACACATTACATGCGAGAAAGGGGTATCTTGGACCTCAGCGCGCCATTCACTGACAACAGAAGACTCACTTTAGCAAAGGCTATGGCGTCGACAGCGGGAAACAGTGTCCCGTTTTCTGTACTGCGCTCGTGTGTTATGCTTCATACTGCTATAATTATATATATTTTGACATACATATTAAATTTGTTAAAAATCCAAATATCTTAGCAACTCCAAAATCATAGCACACATCTGGTTAGAATTTGTCCCATCTGTCCACGTTTTTGTTAATTTATTTCACAATCTTTAGGTGTGCATATTTTTCTATACAGTTTCTCGTGGTATCATTCCTTAGTTAAATACTATAATTTTTACGTTGATTATAAATATGTACGTACAAATTGTAAATATATCAAATATCTATTTTTAAAACTAAACTTATAATTGTAAATTGAACGTATAACGGTTAGTAAATAAATATGATTAATTATTTGAAAAAAAAAGTACTTTTAAACGTGTAAACTGATCAAAAACGTGCAAAACGTAATCGTTTACTGCAGAATTACCTAGAACAGGGGTTTCCAAACTATGGCCCGCGGGCTAACACCGGCCTGCGTTCGCCACCAATCCGGCCGGCCATAGTTTGTTCACACATATAAGTAGTGTCGAAACCGGAAAAATGCCACTAGCAAATTTATACAACTGATCAACCAAATTTGTTGGCGACAGGACTTAATATGAGTGTAAAAATCAGGCAGAAACTGGTTTTCTCCGTGTCGGGTATAGGCCATCTCAGCCGCAATAAAATGCCCTTGACACTTGCCAGTAAGTACCAACCGAAATATGCGTAATTCAAAACTACAGTATGTTGGTATAATGAGCTTGCTAGGTCTTGGCCCTTGGGACTTAGTGGAGGAGTCAGTGTGGCCCTTAGGTTAAAAAGTTTGGAGACCCCTGACCTAGAGCCTAAATAAACCCGCTGCGCCTGTAATCATTCCCTAATTAAAGCCCGCATAATAAGTGCTCACATAAAACGTTTGACGAAAAATTTGACTTCTTACTTTCAGTCACGCGTTAATCCTTGCAAATGTTGCAACTATTATCGAAATACAGTTCTAACTTAATTGTTCAATTGCCCGTAATAATTATTACTATCCATATTTTTAATACCAGTATTGCGAATTCTATTTTACTAGTATAACCATACCCGCCAAAGATGACGGTATTTAAATCGAAATACTGAAAGTCAAAAAGTAGCTAGTAAGTCGGAACTGTGTGTGCATTACATAACATTTTGTTATATTTATATATATACACCGCGAACGCTTAGGTCATGAGAAAATGTCATACCTAAATGCGATAATAATAAAACGTCTACAGAGCATTCTGTGTTGTCATATATAAGATACTAAGTTATTAATTTATACTATAAACATAAAAAATGTAATTATTATTGGGGATATATTATGCGATACCACAATAAGAAATTATAAAATTAAAACGTAAGAATAGAATCATAAAATAATAAAAAGCAAGTTTCAATGCAATTTCGAGAAATAAGTTGTAGGACAGAACAAAACGAAAATGGCAAGCCGCATGTATTTTTAAATTCCATGTAAAACATTGTCTCAGATATTCGCTCCCGTCAGACGGAGGTGTCACAACTTTTCCCTGCCGGTGTCCACATATTTCACAATTTATATTTTTAAACAACATTATTTCCGCCGCTGTAATTAAAAGTTATTACAACCGGCGGAAATGTGGGCAATAATGACGTTTCAATTTGTTTTCTGGGCACACGAACGACATTTGTTTTGGTTATTTTCTCTTGTATTCCTTGAGGAGTAACGCACAGTTGTTATTTTTCACCACGTCTCGTTGGCTTAGTGGCATAAAAAGGCTTCGTTATCGGACAGCTCTGGGCTCTAAAATGCCGATGTTATTTGAAAAGTATTATTCATTATCCTTCTATTTTCGCACAGCAGTTGAACTTAATGATCTACTTCGTACGACGCTACATTGAATCATGATAGATTTTTTCATTTCCAATGTGCAGCATACGCACTCTTAATGGAGAATCTCGAATAGAAGTTGTTTTTACGCGAACTGCTTACAATTCAGTTGCTTAACCAATTTTTTAGAAAAGGTAAGGATGAAGCTGGGAAAGGATCATAAGATAACTAATCAATTAATAAAAAATACTACGTCCCATTATGAGAATCAGGTGAATGGGAGAGGAATGTTATTTTTGCAGGCCACCATGGCATTAAACATTAATCCAGAAATTGTGCGTTCCGTGATTCAAACCAGCGGAAACGCAACCAAAGATGACGAACACCTTACAGTATTGACCACACGACTACAGGATCAGCAAATATAAAATTCTCGTCACCACGTCGCAATACCGTCTGTCAAATTCACTCAACATTCTCTATCTCAATCTCATAAACATACACACACAAACAATTTCTCTATTTGCACAAGTTGAAGTTCTTTTTTCCAGAGTGGTAGGGATAGAAGGATAGGGCTAGGACAGGACTAGTGGTTAGTTGTTAGTTAATCGCTCTCGCTTCACCCCGTGAGTAACGGATGAGTCAGAGGAAGTTTTAAACATCACAAACACTCAGACTACGAACACAAATCCATAAATTCGTGTCCGCACCAGGAATTGAAACCAAGACATCCTTAGCCGTAGCCAACGACGATACCAACTGCGCCACAGACTCAGTTGACATTAAAAACGTTGTATCCAACATACTGCTCGTTCAGAAAAAGAAGAAAAAAAATACAATAGATACTATTTATTGCGTTTCAAATTACCTATGTTTTATTATTGATTGAAAATTCTTACAAGGAAGCACGAATTTGTAATTGGTGTTATTATTTTATTTCAAATTCAAAACACACTGAATGACATTGCTCAACTTTGTTATTTCGTTGGGTAAAACGATCTTCCATACAAAAGCCCGGTTATTATCCCAACCATGCTTCTGAAACTTGTACTAAATTTGTAAATATGTCTAGGTTATATTATTGTTACTGTAGAAATAAAAATAAACAGAGCTTAATGCATCTTCATTGCTTTGAGATATTGCACGAGACTTATCCATTTAAGCCGCTTAATGCTACATCTGTTCCATTTTAACTCCATTGATGCATTAAGAATCTATTTCTGAACGTAAAATGTTGAACCTGGCCCTTATTGCGTTAATAATATTGCATCTTGGATCATAAATCCTTAGTGAAAATTTCGATTTAGTATCTAGTACTCAGTATGTATGTAAATTCTTCGTTCTCAGAAGGAACCGTTGTCAGACCAGCTTCTCCAAAATACCTTCTCTCATCATAGTGTTGCATGAACTCCTGTTAACAAACAAAAAAACATAATTTACGATACACATACCACAATTTTATATTTTGAGAAAAACTGGTACAGGTCTTAATATAATAACTTTTAAGTTGTTGACTGTCAACTTTTGGTGCGAAGGCATTATAGTTGAAAAATAAAACTTGTTTTGTACAACTTCCACATTTTCAAAATAATCAGGACCGGTTTTTCTTATCGCGACCATTACGAGCAACAAATTGTGTTTTATTTTTAAAATAAAACAATACTATTCATTATAATGAATGTGTTTTCACCAGCATTTAAAAATGGTAACATCACTTAAAACGTTACTTTCCGCTAATTCCACTTGGAACTCTACCTGGGGCTCTGGCTGATTTAGTAAAAAAACCACTTGCCAATCTTTTTTTACCAATTAATGTTTGGATAGAGATAAAATTTTCCTAATATTTACATCGTCTTTATGTGCTGTATGATTCTAAATTTCAAAATAAAAATATCAGGGGCTGCCAATCTTTTTCACTTGAAATAAAATGTTGAGAGCCACAGTTTTTTTTAAATACAGCATAACATAAAAAAACATATTTTTTTTAAAAGCGCAAAAATTAACTCACTTCTGGGACGTGTAAGCGAACAATATTAACTCACTTATTAAAGGGTTAGGTCTGAATGTGTCATTTTACAGGACAGCCATCTGATGTTTTCATAAATTTGCTGTAAATACAAAAGTCTGGATGAATAAACTAGGGTTTATTTTTGTAGGCAAAACATGACATATTTACAACTGTTTTTTTATTTATTCTTTTACACAAAGAATAGCTGTTATGACTCATCAACTTTCAAGTGCATGCTATTATAAACATGGCATTGGATAGTGTTAATAAGAAGTCACTTCCAATCTAAGCCAGGCAAATTCTGTGAAATCTATTTGCAAGTTTGCTCAGAGTGAGATCAAGTTTCCCATTCTTGTGGTGTGATGCCTGCAGCATTCGACTGACTCTTGGATAAGTATGTAAATATTATACACGCTAAAACAACTTCAGATAAGATGGGACAGGCGTCGCATAAACTTTGTCTCGGTTAGGAGATTAATAGGTGTACGCGATTCTAGGTTATGTTCATGAACATTTATTCATTTTGAAATAGTTTTCATTATCATTAGGGCGCAGATTATAAAGTGACAGATTTCAATCAATTGCTCAACCATAAACTGTCGTATTATTGCTGTTCACAAGTATAATAATTATAGCATATCGATAGCTTAGTTCAAAGGTGTAACAAATCAAAAAGGATAGTTCTGATATAAATAGGAAACAAGATTTTGGGCAGGTACCATCTTTTACTGCACATTCAATTTTCGTAGATTTTATTGAAATAATAGGTGACACAGCAGGTGAAATAATAGGTGACAGGGGTCTTCCAGCGATTCAAGACCCGTCTACAGACTCTTCCTAATAATGCAAATTTAATATGTAATGTCTCTGCTTAGGCAAAAAGTAAATTCATTATTGTGCATTACATGCATTTGACACCGCCCCGTACTTATGGGGCGGACAGGGTCTTCAAAACCAATCTGCAGACTCTTTCTATTAATGCAAATTTAAAATGTAATATCTCTCCTGAGGCGTTCAAGAGTAGTTTATCATATTTGTTTGGTTGCCGTTGTTTGTTTACAGTTAGAAGTGAACAAAAAGCTTGCGCTGCTTAAAAAAAGGAGTAGTTGCCTCTCGGCATTTTCCCAGAGGGAGTCGTCGGCCGACGAAGCAGCGACTTAGTCCACCGCTTGCTAGTAAAACCACTTACAGAGTTTTAAATTAAAAATGTGTAAATCTGTTTGTGTAACTGTCTTCAAGGAATATATAAACTAACTGCAATTAACGAGAAAGTATACTAAATACGACCGGGTTTTAATGGAAGACGAAGGAACCTTTGAATCATCCTTTTCCCCCACGCCGGAAGCGAGCGTCAGTGTGTTGACTTCCCGCACCCCGCTTCTCCCCGCTCCTACACCTTCCCTCGAGCGACGAAACGTTTCTTTCCTACTCTCTCACATTGTTATTAATAATTTACATAATTCACATCTTTTTGCAAATATGAATGTACCCTAGTATTTTTACCATTCAAAAATAATTTGTCATATTTGTTTGTTTACCGTTAGTCGTAAACAAAAAGCATCCGACGTCTAGAGAAATGGTCACTTCGCACACAGCGGGTCCGAGGGGCTAAATTTTATGAATATAGATACCTACCTTTCATAAAAAAATATTCTAAAATTAACAAATTTTTTGAAACAATCGTTATGGAAATATTAAGATTTTATGCGTCGAAAGAAGTGGTGTCATTATTTGGATACTGATGGACTTCAATCATCAACAACTTACTGTAGTAATCTGGCAACAGCGTCCACATTTTTTTCCACACGTGATTTGTTTATTATTGCTAAATATTGTTTATGAAGGATGTGCAATGTAATTCGCTTTCCAATTCAGGTACTTACCAATATTTATGAAATTACAGATTAAAAAAAAAAAAAACAAACATTTAGTGTTCTTTTCGAATATAACTTCCACAGTTATAGTGATTAATTGGTACCTGATGGTAAAAAGATAAACATTTACTCCTTCATCAAAAAATAATTCGAAATCAGTTAATTTTAATACTCGTTAAAATTGAAACTGTCCCAAAGCTTCTGCGTATCATAAAAAAGCAATATTTTTAAGTATCGACGGGGAGCTTTTGATCTGATACGCGCAGTGCAGACGTTTCAGGCTAATAAAAAAGCTCGGCATACCTTTTATGAGAGGCAATTAATCCCTTTAACAGAAAGCAGTTAATAAAAAAATATATACACTTCGCTGGAAATGAAAAAAAAAGAATATACGGTAACTGAATGACTGATAATTACGGAGAGCGCAACAAATTATACTTTAAACCATTTTAAGTGCATTGGTGTTGAGAGTCGTATGTGTGATTTTGGGATTTACAATTTTTCATGTAATTAAATTAAATTTAAAATTAAATTTGTGTAAAAATTAAATTTGTGTCCAACGCTTTTTTATTTTTTTCGAGAAAATTATATTCATAGATAATATTTGAAATTATTTTTTTTTATAAAATAATAACAAAAACAAATCTAAAACACATTGCCAAAATCATCTGTTCCTGTCTACGTAAACATAATTATATGTACTAATTCAATAGGTTAGCATTATCAAAAAGTATAAACACAAAAAAACGGACGTTATTAAATAAGAAAGATGAATTATTTTTTAACATTTATGTACAGTCAATCCCGAAATCCCGGAATTGATATTTAGACAATCCCGGGATAACGGGATTGGAAGCCCTTATCATAACTACGATTTACTTGCTGTAATTGTCGGCTTTTGTGGTCTAGTGGTAAGTGTTTGCCCTAGCAATCAGGTGGGTCCTGGTTCAATTCCCAGCAAGATCAATATCAAAATTATATTTTTTCAATTAAAATTTGTGATCTTGGACATGAATGACTTCTAAAAATTCTCGAGTTTATCTCGTATGATTTTCTAATTTTCAAAATATTTGGCGCATTGGATATCAGCTGTAATGCCAGATGTTTTTTTAAAAGTATTAAAAAATTCAAAAAAAATCATTTTCATTTTCATTAATTGTATTATTTTTAAATACCACAAATTCATTTTTGTCAATTTAATTCAATAAAAAGATACAATAAGGTAGACATAGCAACGTATTTATTGTACTTCCGCAAAAAAATTTATGAAATTCTTGTAAAACTAATACACTTAATTTTTACCTTATAATCTGGTTTCTCAAAGTTTAATCAACTCGCTTTCACAGTTTTGTCATTCTTAATTAAATGTCATTATATACCTACTCCAATACAGATACAAGCGATCTGTTCACACGATCATCAAATAAATAATTTAAAGTTTTTTTTAATGTACTCAATTTTAATTAAAATTTTAGTATATCGTTTGTCAAATATACCGTTATTTAATGCCGCACATTTATATTCACATAATTGGTTTATTATAATTAGAATTAAACTTGAAAAATACAAGTTATTTTCTAAAATATTGTTAATTAACTATGCAGTTATTTTCGTATGAATTCGGATTACTTATTGTCGATTTCCTATTAATATATAATGGGCGTTGAAATGTGGAAAAGATCATATTTTAAGAGATTATCGCGTAAAAGATTTGTGTACGAAAATACCGTACAAATTTGTAAAATAAATCTTCATTAGTGTGTCGAAATTAGCTCCCAGGCGTTGCGGGTATTATTATTGTAGAGATAAAATCAAATTTCTAAGCCGAACGCTTTATGGGAATAAGCGTTTCTTCAACTTTGAGAGATAATTAAAATTTTATGACGATTCTCAAACTCCCAACTGCGCTGATAATAATTAATTCGGGTTTATTATTTCATTAAAACTCAATTATAAAGCTCGACACAAACATCTCTGACAAACGCGAGTATGCACGAGCATCGGCGAATAGATTCGTTGCAGCTGCTGATTTTTGCGTCCATGTGGAGTTAGTGAATAAAATGAAATTAGTTTAATTATGAGTAACGAAGCCGCAGGCGAAACAAAAAAAAATGTCAGCAACGAACATTTCACGCTAGAGACGAAAATTAATTTTACGAACTTATATTTATTATATCGTTGATTAAATTGATGTTCAATTTTTGTATCACATAATATTAAAACAATGTGATCTTAAAATAGCGAAAAAATAGCAACTGTTGAGCCAGACCTGGAAAAACTATGGACCGCGAGCCACATGCGGCCCTTTGGGTATTTTTGTGTAAGATGTTGGGTATTTAGGAATCGTTTATTATGTTTATTACGTTTACAGAGATTTAATTTAAGAATAGAGCTACCTTCGATGGCCAGTGAAGTAGTACTGTTGTCTATTCCAGCTGAAGGTATAGCGCGTTCTGCCGTGTCTATACTTCTGCCCTTGTATTGCCATGCCGTCTGGGTTACCATCGGTATTTATTCGTTTCCACACATGTATAAGAGAATCATATATTTTCTTACGATAAAATTCCTTTTTCGTAATAATAAATAATTTATATACAAAAAACTTCATTTTAAATGCATAACGTAACCCATCAGCCAAAAAGTTTGTCCGTGCCGCTGAGCAATGAATCCATTAATTCTTTATAATACTTAAAAAAGTGTTATCTTTGTAATTCCACATATTTGATGATATATTATAGATCATGGTTTCTCTACCGAAGCATGTTCGCCCCTGAATCTTTTTTTCATCCGCACATTACGAAACAAATGTAGCAACTTACAACACATTATTAATTGTGAAATGAGTGTAATAAAGTATTTCGATTTGGCTATATTTTGAAAGCCAGCATTCACCCGCGAACACAGCTAGGTTGGGACTCCCTGATATAGATGCTTTTATGAGCTGTTTTTATTTGAAAAGCTTGTGTGGCTTTTCCACACGATGTTGTAGTTTGAAAAAATAATATTTCGAACGAACGTATTCACCGTATTTACAATATACTATTTAATATTCGATGCTTGAGGGTTTGTTTGTGCCAGTGACGTCTAATTATATTTTTATTTCAATTTGATTCCTAATAAAAAATATAAATTCTGAAATTAAATTAATTAACCACGTATATCATATTATACATGGATAGAAAAAAAACTATAATAGTAAGTGGCACACACATTGTTACATAATACATAATTTTATTTTTTGTTCTTATTTTAAATGTAAAATAATAATACCATTACGCTATAATAGATGTCACTAATGTCGAATGCTTGTAGGGTTTTATATTTATTTTCTTTTTAAATACAATTTAAAAACTATAAAAGTAAGTATTTTCCTAAAATACTATGTATCACAATATTAACCGTGTTTTTTGACTGGAAATAATTACATGCGGTATTTATTAAGGGAAATCGCAATTTAAATAAAAAATGTTATAACAGAATAAGATAATTATTATATTTAAATTGAAGGAGCTAAAAGTAAATTAGTAAACTGTTGGTGAATGCCGATGGCAGGGGTAACCAATTAAAAAGCCGCAGTCCAAGCTCTGCGCTTAAACATTTTTATGTTTCAACATTCGAAATTGAATTATGATAAATACGAACATTTACAACTGAAATCATTTGCTATTGACAGGGTACTGTAATTTGAAAGCGAAACAGTATTAAAATGCTCATAAATAATTTGTGTGCCAAGGCGTTAAAAATGTGCCTTGAATATATTTAACTAATATGGAATATAAAATGAATCGGTCGGCTAAAATTGAGGTGAGTGTGTTATGTTGAAGGCTTCCAGCTCACATAATTCATACATTTATATGAAGGTGACCATACCTTTCATGGAATCCGGGATTCATAAACATTGATTTTATCGATTTCGTTCCATAAATACAATTATATCTAAAGCCATATCAGCTATACTTTGTTTTGATCAAGACTGAACATTTCTATTGTATATTTGAATATTATAATGTGTGATTATTATTTATATTATTTTTTTTCATATTGTTGGTCAAAGTTGTCAATTGTTAGCACATAATAATTGTTTGAGATATGTATTTTGAACATTTTGCGATAAATGTTAAAATTCACAATAAACGGTAATTTATGCGAAAATAGTCAAATAGGGTCATTTCGCCAGTGGTCGGCCTGTCAAGCGACAGGTGAACTTTCAAAAGAGATTTTGAGTCAATGAATGATAAATACATATTTGTTTGCTGTTATTCCATTAAACAGGGATTAATTAATGTTACCAACTAAAAATAAAATAGTAAATATTGTACCAACCATAAAATAATGCTAGTTTACAAAAAAATGCCAATTCTCCCAGTGGTTGACCCCCAAAATCCAATGGTCAGCGTTTCGTTGTCCAGTGTTCAGCCATTACTATGAAACTTCAGTAGTAGAGTAGACAGAACAATAAAAAAAAATGATGCAAAGCATGACAATATAAGGTATATTTTGTTAGCGATCCCCATACAACATGAATTTGTCAAAACTTGCGAAGTAAAAATGTGCTTTTTTAATTTCGTATTGCATCATATAGGTCAGTATAGAGCAGATATAAATTGGCAAGTGGCAAGACTACCTACAAGAATTTAAATAAATCTGTTTTTTTTAAATGTTTGCACTTTTATTTAAGTTTTAAGCTCAAAAGGCCGACTTCTGGCGACGGCTGACTTTAGGAACACCCGCGCCCTATGCGAATAGATGCTAATATCAGATATGTATGTGAAATTAGTTATTTTTTCTAAAGAAATGTTAGAATATGTATAACATTATAGACAAATTTGTATTATTTAATCCTTTTGTAGCGGGTTCAGATCCAAGACGTTGTTTTGTCACTAAAGAACCACTATTTACGTCATTTATGGAGGGTTTCAGCATTTTTGACTAAAGTAAAAAGTGGACTAAAACCGGATACGTTGCAATTAATAATGGACACAAAAAAAATATGAATAGTTTGCTTGTGTTGCTATAAAATCTTGAAAGATTCTTCAACAACTGTAATTAAATTGTAACCGTTATCTGAAAGAAACATCTGTTGAAACATGTTCCATGTTTAATTTTTGTTGTTATATCTTTAAATTGTCTATACATATTATAATATATTTAATAAATGTTTTAAAATGTATAAAAATCGATAATTCTTTGAAATTTATGTATAATAAAAATAGATACTAAAATCAAACATTTTAAACGCTACAAAAAGCTAATATTGAAAATCACGTGTCGCTACTAATCGTTTACACGTGTCTTAAGTGAATATTATGGTTCTGAAATAAATAAAATAGATTATATCTAGGGCCTATCGCTGGATGTGCCTATGTCAGAAATCAGTATCAGAAAGTAATTTTAAATGTTCATTCTTTTAATAGTAGGAATTCCTAAATGACCTAAAGAAAATCTTTAATGTATGTCAAAATAATATGTCAACATCTTTTACACCAAGAAAAACCTACACATATTGATATAAGCGATTCAGATGTTGGGATTTACTAGTAGAAGAAGTGTATATGTTCACTTGGGAAGCTCTGGCATAAAAAATCACCACAGTATTTGGCAACAGCAATGTGAATGATATATATTGTTATTGAGAAATACACAATCGCCTGTACTGAACAATTGATAAATTTTACATTGGCACTAGCATTGGTTCCTAGATATCTTTTATGTAATTGCCCAAACCGCTTTTAGACGTTTTATTATTATCATATATCACATGTAGGTATGAAATTTTCTTATGAAGTAAGCGTTCACGGTGATATAAAATAAAATATTATGTAATGCACACACATTTCCGACGTACTAACTATTTTATACATTCAGTATATTAATTTCAATACCGTCATCTATGACGGGTATAGTTATACTAGTAAAGGTATAAATACGACGCCAAAGGACACCTTTTAGTAACCCAGAGGTTTAAATCACGTTAATTATATGGAAGAACAATATTCGAATTATTTTAACATTTATTCGAATATCAAAAAAGTGTCGAACATTTTTGATGGGAATCCCTAATGGTAACCCTTTATATACTGCCACCTCACGCATATTATGAGCGTCGAAACAA
Organism: Himalopsyche phryganea; assembly: GCA_022494535.1. Classification (NCBI taxonomy): domain Eukaryota; kingdom Metazoa; phylum Arthropoda; class Insecta; order Trichoptera; family Rhyacophilidae; genus Himalopsyche; species Himalopsyche phryganea. The sequence continues at coordinate 2,356,893 of JAGVSL010000047.1, forward strand.
AAACACATTTAGATGAAAAGAAATAAAGCTTTTCTTATGTAGAATTATGGCAATGTCTAAAACATCCATTCTTAACTAGACGTTGATGCGTGCCTAAAGGCAATTTTGATTGCTATTTAGCACCTATTCAAATCTAAATTTCTGATAGTTATATTATTACAATGATGATGTTACAAGATTTATTATTATACCATTGAAAATCATTTCAGTTTTTTATGAACGGGAGAGTTTTCTATATTTATATCATAATATACTTATAATTTCGTTATTTTAAAAATACAACGAAAACACACGTGCAATATAATATATGATCAGATTAGTATTAAGAGTGTTCTCAAACTTCAAAGAACGAGGTTTTGCTGCTGAAATACTAAGCATCAATATGATATCATCTTAGATGTGTTAACTGTGTATTCTTGGTGGAAAAGTATTATATCGTCGTTGTTCTGGAAGAAGACACTAACTGGAAAATACTAGTTTTGAGTAATTGGACTTTGAAGTTTGCCAAATGCTTGAAATGCTATACGTTTTTCATTTTGTTCGTTTATATAAAACTGTTTTTAAGTAAAAGTAATTTATAAAAATAATTGAGTCCTGTCATATGGTAGAGTTTAAAATAAAGAAATTTTGGTATAACTAACCCAATTTTTTTTCGATTTAATGTTTTCTTCCGGAACAACGACGACATTTAAAAAATAAAATACCATTTGTTTTGTACTACATTCACATTTTCATAATGATCAGAATCGATATCACTCATCGCGAGCGTTATCAACTGATTATCATCATGATGAAGCCGGACCTGATCATGAATATGATATGAATGGTAAATTGGCCAATTGATGTAAATGAGTAGGAGATGTAATGATTGGATCTCATTTTAATGACGTAAATTAGAAAAAAAAACTAACCACTTTTTTGAAGGGAAACATCATTTTACATTAGTTATAGGTTTAAAAATTTTGATCCGGTCACTTGATGTAAGCCACTATTATATTGACAGTCTCTACGTATAATCTCGTGTATGCAAGCATGAGAATTTACAGGAGTGCGTTTCAAAGATTCATTATGTAATTTTTTTGATAAAAATAGTTTTTACTCTCTCCTGAACAATTTCAATTTTGAGTGTTACATCAATTGGCCAAAACACCTTCGATATATTATGTATAAACAACGCATCGATGACACGATTCTCGTCGATGTTTCCATTGCCCTCCCAGCTATCAGATTACTACTTGTCCTTTCCTAGCACAGTCGTTATATCCTTACTCTATCAAAAAAAAAGGGGTAGAACGACTGAATAACAAACAGCTATTATAAAAAAACTTGTGTTGAAATGTTCCTATATTATTATTATGCTCCACACTGGGTGCGGATGAGTTTACTAAATAAAATGTGACATTTCAGCTAAGAATAACTAATATCTATGTTTTTAAAAATGAATGTTTGTTTGTTGTCCTCTACACCCGTGAAGGTTTCTGAAGAAAAAAAATTTAAATCTAAGATCTAAAAAATAGAATCAACTACGTACAAATACAGCGACATCTCGGAACAACCTCCTGATTTATTCGTGTATGCACCAGACGGAAAACAAAAAATATTCTGTATCCAAAAGCACTTCAATAAACAGAATTAAAACTCTTTCATTCTTTCAGTGGCATTGCAACGCATGCCGGGTACTCACTGGTATTGAATAAAAATAGTAATTCAACATTCCTAACAACAGACAATTAAGGCAAAGTATTATATTGAATAACATATAAATTAATTGAGTATTCAAAATTATTTCAAGCTTAATTTTATCAATTACCCGAATATCTGTTAGAATTTAAATTGGTACTGTTTTTCATCAACAGCTGATGTCGCTGCCATAGATGGTTCGGCATTATTTGTCTTCATCTTAATATAAATTTAAACTTTAACTACTGGGACGCCAGTCTTAGATGACATTATTTAAATTGCAATACTGAGTGTCTAAAGTATCTAGTAATAAATAAATGTATTGGTGTGTGTTGTGTGTGTGCATTGCATAACATACCCAAATGTGATATGTGATAATAATAAAACGCCTACCGCCCAGTCTGGGGTATTATATATGCAAGGACGGTAACTTCTCTATTGGACGTTGAAGTTTAATAGAGTGGCCGAATTCAGGTATGCCTATTTCTGGACACTCGGTACATGGTACATGTAGCAAAAAGCCGAATTATGTACAGCATTTCTATAAAACATTCCGGCCTTATTCAAAACGGAACCATCGCTTACAGCAGTGCTCTGCAACCTTTTCTCACCCACGGCACACCTAAGCATTCATTTATTTTCTCGGCATACCACATGGCAAAATATGTAAATTTCATAAACAAAACTTACAATTTATTAATTTGCCTTTATTTGATGAATCTTAATAGTATTATACATATTTTTGAATAAAAGAAAATTAAACCCTTTTCAAAGTGATAAGTTAAGAGACAAAAAAGTTACATAATAAAAAAAACATTTCTAAAAGTTATTACTAAAAAAAATAACAGAAGTAAACTATCAAAAAATATTGAAGCTAAATTGAGTGTTTTTTTTTTTTTTTTTTTTTAATTTGCCTTATATGTGCAAACACTAATACAATTATTATGCCATTAAATATCAAAATAATACAATATATATTTTTAACGAGAATAATTTATAAGGAGATCTTTGCCACCGAATGATTTTTAATTTTTTCAAATATAAAAATACTCGCTTTTTCTCATTTTTGACGTTCTGTGCCGCGGCACACCTGGGATCGTCTCGCGGCGCACCGGTTGCGGAGCACTGACTCACAGAATGAATATTTTACAGCAAGGCAAAACTTTTCACCGGCAACGGAACGAAACACGGACGTAGAACCTATGATTCTGGTCCGTGGGCGGAGATCATCACATAAATGAATGAATTCATAATGAAAAGATATTTCTTTTGTGGCTTATGTCGTATTATACGAGTAATAAAATACGGTGTTAAAAATTTACACGAAAAAATTATATTGAACACACACGCCGATAGTAAATTTGTGATTTATTCAACTGTTTTGAATGCCATGTAACTATTATTGCAGCATGGATTCGATGGGAAAGTAATTTCTGTTTGTCAAGAAAATATGTTCAGTTATTTCTGTAGGTTGTAGTTATATTACCAAACTATTAAGCCGCGATGAACGCAGTTCCGTGTCTCATTCATGGTACTGATCGGCTGCGTATTGATGGCAAACTATCAGTTGATAATACTTGCGGTGACCGAACCACGATCTCTTTAAAAATTTTGAATTAGTGCAAAAAAATATGTGTTTTTTTTTTAATATAACGCCTAATCGAATGTCCAGATATGGACAATAAACGTGAACAATTTCTGAAGATTATACGACAATCAGTCTGATCTGTCAGCTCCGTTAGCCGATTTGCTCGGAAGAGTTCACAGCGTTCTATGGAAAGCGATTTGGACGGAATCCCTAAAAACATAAACCACTTTTCTTAAATATTATTACTTAACTGCCTGCACACTAGAGTGCATGCAACCAATTCTTGAAGAATTTCTCCTCGGTGATTTCTGGCAAAAAATTGAAACATGCATAACGATGTTGCGCTGTGGAATACAACCTGTAAGAAGAGTGTGAAGCCGTAGCGGGTGGTGGTGGGTACATCTTTGAATATTATAAATAATGGCTTTACACTAAGAATTGATCAAAAACCAAAAAAAATGATTAAATTATCAAGGCTTTAAAATAATTGTGAGACCATACTGCGAACGATTAGAATTATTTTTTTACTAGAGGAATTGATCTTTTGCACACAACTGCGAAGTTTTGATGCGCTGCTCCCGAGACACTCACGATTTCAAGAAAAAATATACAATTTATTGACGTTCTCTTCAAGAGGTGCTTCATTTTAACTTAATAAAATTTGCTTTGGAAGTACTATTTTGGTTAGAACTGCTTAATTATTAATTAATTTTATTGTAATATTTATTTTACTAATACGGGAACGACACAATACCGCTGGGAACCCTGACGACATGCCAATATAAGATCAGAAGCATAGATACGGGCAGAACGCGCAATACCTCACACGCGGACGGACAACAATAATTTCTCACTGGCCGTCGACCGCGATAGTTCGGCGGTAGATCGATCCTTAAATTAAATCTATGTAATAATACAGTTACGTCATAAATGATTCCTAAGCTAATATTAATTATAAAATACAGAACAATCGATTGGTCTGATATTGCTTATATATGGGGCATCCAGTTTTGATCCTTACTTAATCCGCTTACATAAAATAATAGCTAAGTAGTAGCTAAAATAGTGTATATTAAAATTACTAATACAAATTAATAAGAAATATTTATATCAAAACAAGAATTCATGTGCACCTAGTATCAAAAATAAAAACACACACTTCATTATTTGAAACCTAATACGTCTTTCGAAAAAAATAAAGATATTTCAAGTTACTTATAACCATAAAAAAGGATTTCAACAGCTTTATTCGAATACTAAAAGTGTCCACTGAGTGTCAGGGTGACTTAAATGTATCCAGATTTATAAGTACTTCGTCACCGCCCACTGGAGATATTCATTAGCTACTTCAATAAATGAATAAAGAGTGATAATATGCAAATAGTATATTCCAGAAAAACAAATTATTAACATTCAAATACTGTTTGCTTTTAAGGTGTTAACTGTCAATTCTTGGTGGAGACATTATTTTTTAAAAAATAAAACACAATTCATTTTCCTGATCCACTATTGTTTATTGCATTAGTAATGTCATTAAAAAATTTTGCTCAGCTAATGGACTCTTAATGTAGCTATATTTATGATTTTAGATTAGTATTTATTGATTTGTAAGAGGTCCATAACATTTTAATTGTAGACTCTTTTATTCGATTTATGTGTAATTTTTTGCTAATCTGTATTTTGTTGTCTTAGTTCATGAACCATCAGTTTTATATACCTTCATTTTTACACTCAATTTTATATAAATAAGCCTGTTCTGTTTGTATTTTCTTATCAGTTGATAATGCTCGTGATGAGCGAAACCGGTCTTGATCATTATAAATATGTGGAAGTTGTACAAATGAATTGTGTTTTTTTTTTTTAAATACTATTTGATAACGATTTATTTTCAGCATGAAAAAAATGTACCAAGAAACATTGGATGTTGTAAGCAATATTTTAATTTTGTTTTTTTACTCATTTGAAAAGCTTTTCACTAGACTAATCAATTCGTAAAGCGTTGGGTCGTTGTATTGATTAAAAAAAATACTTGGTTTTTCACCAAATCAAAGATTGGAAGCGATTTTTAGTGTGACCAAACAATATTGTGAACAGCTATAATCATTTCAATAATTAAGAATAGTAATGTTATTTTGATTGATATCTTCACCTATTTGAGCCCTGGTTGTATTTTTCACCAGATGAAGATTTCGTTCAATGAACGAAACCAGTCTTAAATCAAAATCGAAAAAAAAACATGAATACTTTTTTTTGAATATTACATCGAAAGAGCAGTAAGCTAACGACTAGTTCTTTTCGACACTCATTCTTCTTTCCATTCACTCTCCAAAACATGGAATATGAGTGCTCGAATAAATATCCAGTTCTCACTAAACTTGGGTTGAGATTAGCGATGAAGACCGGAAATAGTTCGCACGGAAAAATTGAGAATGAACAATTATAACATTATCTATCATTTATAGCAATCGGTAACATTTATTTTAAATTCGTGGGATTTTTCAAGTATGCCAACATTGTATCCACAAATTAGAGGTTACAGTGAGTTATTAGTTCGATGATATATGTGGAAGTGAGGCACTTTATTCAATATTGGATCGCCTATGACATCTATGTATAATTGAAGCCAACACAAAATATTTACGGAAACGTTCCTGTTTTTATGTACGAAGTTCAACTCGGTGAGAGACCAATTTATATGTGCACCTGGACTCAATATGTTGAAAAATATCACATTGAACAGTCTATTCCAAATTTACCGTTTTTCCCCTATATTTCAGGGTTTTTTTGCAAAACTATTCTTCGCATTAGATGCAATCAAAGTAAAAAAAACCTTTTGTTTGACCTATGTAAATGCGCTTACAGTTGACGAACTTGACACTGACAAAATTGGAAAAAAAAATTCTTGCATCATATTTTACGAATAAATACTTATGTAAAACTATTAAATAAAAGATTTATAAATATAGTACAAATATATAGGAATCAGAAAAAATTAATTTATTAAGTCCATCGACCACTACATGTTATAATAACTATAAGTGCAATTAATTAACACGAAGAATGTAAACACAGAATAAAAGTGGTATAATTTACTTATTTCACCAACTGCAGCCATTATTTCATGATTCATTCCAATGCAGTCAACTTTCTCAGCGTATTAAAGCAGAGAGGACATGTGTGAAATACTATTAACGACATCTTTGAATAATATTTATAGCCAGAAAGTAATCCACATATTTTTAGTACTACGATAATCCTGGGAAAATTCATTTGAGCTAAAAACATATCTATGAACATATCGGGCGGGAATGCCGCTATTGAATAACGAAATATTATCATACAATGTACAAGTATTGTTCAATTTTAAGAATTTTTTTTCAAAAAGAGATATCCTATTTTTACGATCAATTTTAATGTAACAGCAAATAAGCACTACTTCGTCTTTATGTCATTACTGTCTCTGAATAGGGTTTTTTTTTCAATTGACTCCCAAAAAAGTGTTGTCGAAACAGTTCAACAGCAAGCAGCATGTTCAATACTACGAACGAGTATGCAATAATTGGCAATGGTTCCAGTAAAAAATATTTTTTTTCCTATGTCCGCTCCCTACATGGAGCATACGGATTCCTAATGTAGGTATCTCAACAGATTTTTTCTATAAGGACAGCTTGTTACTCAGTTGCTCAACAACCTTTTTTTTTTTGAAAATAGTAGGGATAGAAGGACAGGGCTAAGACAAGACTAATGGTTAGCTAATCGCTCTCGCTACGCTCCGTTATGATTGGATGGGTGGGAGTGAGTTTTAGACATCACAAGCACTTAAGTACGAAAAGAAATCCATAAATTGATTGAAAGATAAATTGATGAAACTGTCCGCACCGGGAATTAAGGCCGAGACATCCGTAGCCGTAACCTACGACGTTACCTAATGCGTCATGGAGCCGACAGGATACTTTATTTAGAGTTTTTTATTCCTTTCAAAACAATTTCCTCTCTCTTAATGATGTGTATATGGATTACTAACGATTAATTTTAACCATAAGTGTTTAATACGAACTGTTAATACATACAATGACTATTGTTTTGAGAATAGTTAGTAAAGGATTGATAGAAGTAATTAATCGCTCTTTCTTTCCCTTTTTCGAACAACATTATATTATGCACCCAAGCCAGGATATTAAAATAAACTGAATACTTTCACCCCAACAGCAAAAGGGTATTTGTAACATTTAGGCGGTTTTGAGTTATGAATGCAGTTTCGTTGGCATTTTTTTTATCTATATGATAGGCTAACAAACATATGAAATCACAATTGAAAATATGTAACTTGTGAATTTGTAAACCAATCTTCAACTCATGTATTGGAAAAATATATTTGTTTTAACCTAAATATAACGAGTTGAAACCTAAATAAGATATAGATTTCAATTGTATACATAAACCTAAAATTATGTTTTACTTAAAAGAAATAAACCTTAGTAGGTGAAAGAAAAAATTTAAATTATGTGAACTTTTGACTTAAAACTTCTTAAAAACCTGTGGGGAAAGAATAAATACGATTGACAACACCGACGAGCTACCAACACTGGAAAGAGCAGGAACACCGAACGCATTCGAACGTCATAGAAGCCGGACAACCTCATACTATGAAATAGGCGACAATAATTTCTCACTAGCCGTCGACCGCAAAGGTTGGCGGCAGATCTATTCCAAAATGTTAAAATATATGTAATTACACAATTCGAATAAAAATATTCCAAAAACAAAAAATTTTAATTGAATTTAAATCGTTGAGCAATAAGTCAAATCTGATCTAATTTATATTTTAAAATACTAAAAATTAACCCCCACACGACATTTTTCAAGCCAAAAACACTAAAAGGGCGTTTTTCTCAAAACTCAATTTTTGCACTAGTGTTCTTTTGCTTTTGGGGCGACGATGTTAATTTATTGTCCTACTTTTGTTTTAAAACAAATATGTTACTGATATACACATTCTATGTGTCACTAACTGCTTCCGAAATCACATAACATAACTAAATGCTTCAACCATTAAGATACGAATTTGACTACATTTCAAGCATTGACGCATGCATTCAATATTTTTATCTCCATTTTATATGAAGTGAGCGCATTGGAAAACATTTTTTAAATTCCCCTAATCTTATCGAATACAACTCTGGCTTACTCATTTGAATTTCGAATGGGATGAACATTCTGGAAGTCCGATCAAAAATACTCGACGTTTGATGATATTTTTTGTCTTGTTGTTTTATACAGGAAATAAAAAAGATGATTAAAGCTCCAAACCATTTGCAATAGCTCCTAAGTATGCAGTCTTTTATAGAAAGCTTATTCTTTTTGAAGACATTATTTATTTTATGCAGTTCTGCAACTGTCATTTATTATGATCAAAACAAATAAAATTATTTCGTTCGTTCAAGTGGAATACTGTTTTAGTAATTAATGCACAGCTGTTGCCAACTAATCGCTAAACCTCTTTTTTTTTAAGAATACATAGGGATACACGAGATGAGGTTAGAACAGAGGTGTAAAACCTGCGGTGTTTTCATTGATTCCAAATTTTTCATTTCATTGTTTTATTAATTTAGAAAATAATGGACGAATACCTTCAATGTGACTTTATTACATAACAGATAAATTAATGCAGTATTACAACATGTTCCCCACGTCTGGATTAGGATACACTTTTGTTGGATAATCGCTTAACCCAAAATTTTAAGAAGTATGTAAGACCGAAGACAAAATAATAATGCTTGGGTAAACATTCCTAATCAATCATAATTAACTAATATGTTTTGCCATCCCCAATCTAAAGAGTAAATCACAAATCTCCCAAACAGAGAAATTTGAATACTATAAAACGTTTACTTGCTATCTCCATTCAACGAAACTTCAATATGATGCCAACTGTTCAGATAAAAAAAATACATTTTACGATTAACTTACTAATAATCCAATTAATAATAAATACAGATAAAGAGAAAATATGCTCCTTTTAAGTTATTTTATTGTTTTTATTTTAGATACAGTTTTCGGCATAAAATATAACGTTTTAGTTGAGAAGACGTAATTTGTAAACGTTGAAGGACGTCACTGGCGCTCTATCAACTCAATACAAGTAGTTTTTAACATGTCTGTTCTCAACGTGGAGCATATGGCCTCCTAATGGAGGTATCTCAATAGAAGTTTTCTAAGAAAACTATTGTTTTTCTCAGTTGCTCAACCTCTCTTTTTTCGATGAGAGAAGGGCTAGAAAGATAAGGCTAGGTGACGAATAGTGGTTAACTAATCGCTCTCGCTACGCTCCGTTTTTAGGATCAGATGAGTGGGGGGAATTCCAGACATCACAAACACTCATGACTAAGAACAGAAATTCACAAATCAATTTATGAAACTGTCCGTGGTGCAGTGGTCAACGTCGCGTGCTACGGTTACGGATGTCTCGGGTTCAAGATAAGTAGAATAGAGTGGAATTACAAGTAAAGCCTTAATAAACTGAGCCTTAATAAACCTCAAAATTCTAGCGAGCTAGAATAAACTAATATAAATAAATAATACAAATATATTTAAAAAAATCCCACTAAAGGTTGACAAGTTGAACTTTCCGAGTTAATATAAAGTAGATACATATGTGCTATTGCACTGCTATTATAGCACTAGCTTAATGCAATGCACTGGTACGACATTCTTTGATTCGGACAGAGCGTTCGTTGTTCGCATTCCAAAAAGAATGATGCATTATGAATCTGGTCATTAGTTTAAAATAGTTCGGACATTTCGTTAAATGAATTTTCTTGGACATCCATCATGGCGACTTGACTAGCATTATTAATACAGCGTTTTTGACTTTCTAACTTTTATGAATAACGGATGTTTTAATATTTTGAAATTGGAATTAATACGCATACAAGATGCACTGCGCCGCATTTGTTTTGTGCCAACCGACAAATCTTAGTAACATGGTTTATGGTTACTATTAATTATTATGTTTGGCACTAGGCGGTCTGGTCTATTAATCAATTTTTTCTTCTATTTTGTCACATTTCACATAAATCTTCAGCTAATAGTAAGCATTGTAGGGTCCAAAATAGCTAATGTGAGAATAGTATGGCCCTTGGACGTTCAGCTGCTACCAACACACGGAACACTGACGTCACAATTTCTAATCTGGCTGAACAACATGATTTTTTTGACAAATTCAAAACGACCATAAAAGCTACTGTTGCGAATTAAAAAATAAAAATAATTAAAATGTGTAATGAAATGTAATGTAATTAAATGAAGTGATGCGACTTATCAGCAGAAAGAGGAGGAATCACAAAATATGGAAAAATGGATACCTCAGCGGAGAAACAGGATTGAGTTGTCACAAGGAAGTGGATAAGGTTTTCCAATCTCGGTACACTTTACTTTGTTCTGTAAGTAGAAATACATGGAGAAATTAAATTTTGGGCGCCAGGCGTGAGGATACACGCTAAATGAAAAAAAAATAATAATGAAAATACGGTTACCGTTAAAAAAACATTTAATAGGGATGCGGAAACCGTAGATGCACAGAATTTAAATTATAAATTCTTGGCGAGGCTTCCCCTTGGTCTCCTACCAACGACGCAGCGAGGTGCGTATCGCTGATAGGTGACGATTGTAATGTTGCGACGAAATCGTAACTCTACACTTTTTATGATGAAACGGTTTTTTTAAACATGTCCACTCTCAATGTGGAACATGTGACCTCTTTAGTAGAGGTATATCAACAGAAGTTTTTGTACAAAAACTCCTTGTTACTCAGTTGCTCAATCTCTCATTTTTAAAGAGAGCAAGGATAGAAGGATAGGACTAGGACAGAACTAGTAGTTCTCACTCAGGACGCCTGGTTTTTAGGATCGGATGGGTGGGAGGAATTTTAGATATCACAAATATCTATGCCTTCGAACATCGAACATCGTGTTGATATTCGTAACCGAAACCAACGAAGTTGACCACTGCACCACGGAGCCGGTAACGACTCGAAAAGGTAATTACAACTGTTTTATTATTAAAACAAAGTAATTAGAGTGATATTTGTTGCTGTTGCGTGTTTGAAATAAATTTCTTTACTGCCATAACTATGCTAATCACCAAAAGTTTCTCGCCGACCAACAGTTGGCGACCGCTGGTTTGAAGTATATAGTTTGGCTTATTTTTTTAAAATAAAGTAGATGCGCAATCTTGGCAAGTGGCACTAATTTATCCAGAGGAAGATAGTCATCTCATGCAAATAATAGGAATTCTTCCGACGGAAGTGTTATGGTGCTGTCATTTCAAATTATGTTTATCATTGTTTTAGCGCACATCCGGTTCTGTTCAAATTGATTGCATAGAAACGAATAAAATTAATACAACAATTATTTAAATTAACAGTATGTATTATATTCTTCCATATTAGTATCTCCGGCAGCTAGATTACAGTTACAGCTTACCCAATTATAGGCTCAAATTTATATATTGATTAAGGTATGTTATCTTTTTTATTTAATAATATTAAATGTAATTTATAGCACCATCCTTCAGTTACAGAGTGTAACAGTCAAAAAACGTACGTCAAAATGTTTCTTATTTTTCTACTGTCCACAAAATCTAGTTAATCTAGTACAGGGGGTGACGAACCTTTTTCAGACGGAAGGTTGCATTCATTTATAATAAAATCAAATAAGGTCGCATTTAAAAAACAAACATAAAAATGTAAACATGTACATTATTTTGTAAATGAAGAAAAACAATGAAATTTATTTATTTATGGATTTATTTATTTCAGTCAAAAGGCCGCAATTGATGCCTTATTAGGTGCGACCTTAGGTGTGGCGTTAAGGTCGCGGGTTCGTCACTCTTGATCTAGTAGTATATTGAAATTAAAATTCGCTTTGTCATGTATCTTAAATTTGAATCGTTAAAATTTTGTTAATTTGCATATTTATGTTTTGTCTCTAATGATCCGGGTTTCGCCTTTCGGCATCTTCAGGTATTCGCGTACAAGGATGAACTCGAGCTCAAAATTAGAAAAAGTTTATGTAAAAGGTGAATTAAGGAAAATATCACCAAGTCTAAGAACTATGTTGATATCTGAATTAATTTTAATACTGATTTAATAATAATGACAACCAATCATTTTTGTAATTGTTTTGCAGTTATTTTCGCAATTAAGGTTGAACGTCATTATCAAATCAGTGTTAAAATTAATTCGGTAAGTATGCTTAACAACATGCTATTCTTTTTCTACACAAAATTTGAATGATTCATATTTGATATTAAAATTCCATCAGGTACCCTCAGTCGATATCTCAACCACTTGAATCCCAAGCGGACACCGGTGTCCAAGGCTTTTCAAAAATTAACTTCATGGTATTACATTAAGACTTTAATTGGATAATGGTGAAAAAACATTTATGTTGAGCTAATATAAAATTTAAAAAATTATTAATTCACGTGTATATTACATAAAAAGAATAGTATCCCAAAACGTGTCGGCATTGATGTAACAGGGTTACCACATGGAACAAATTTGTATCTTGATTTATGAACATCGTCTCAAATTCATTGTTTATCTTTGCATTGGGTATTCGAGATGACCAAATGTCATATTTTTTTACATTTGTTTCCAAGAATTCATTTGATTTTTTTTCAATTCTTACTTAACGTATTTGTAGGTTTGTTTTGGGACTTATTGCGATAAAGACCGATTTAGTGATAAATTATGAAGATTTCTATATATATAAAAAAAACTATTCTATGGAAACCAGAACATTATAATTTAATTTTGTGTAAAAAAAAACTTGTTTATTTGTATAAAAATGTGATAATTTTCGAATAATAAATATTAAAATAATGTGTTGTGGCAACCCTAGCATTGTAATATCGTTTTTAATAAGTAAATAAATAGTTTAGTTAATTTATGTTGAAAATGGAACAGTTTTATTAAAACAATATATCATTATATACTGTGCCAACCAGGATTTCATTTTGGAAATCTTACAGTTTTGAATTGAAAATTGGAAAAAACGGTAAACCACCCATCTATATGTAGTAAAAATTATTAAAAAAATATGAATATTTCCCAATTTTTTGGAGGCCCTGAAAAATCTTCGGTACTCAAGCCATTAAATTAAAAAAAAATATCGTAAAAATTAAAATAAAAAATGAGTGCTGGAAGTATATACCACCAAAATATATTCGTGTAGCGTTCATTGAAATAAAATTAGTCTGCCATATATGTGTATGCATAGAATATATAAAATCTTTAAATGCAGTTCATACAGTGTGGTCAGTAAAATGAACTCATCCAAATGTTTATTCTTAGTTATTCAAGTATTGCGGGTTCGACGACCGCTAAGTACTTCGATTTTCAATAACCGAACGGGCATAGCTGCATTTATTAATAATTTAATGTCGTTTCCGGAACAGTTACGGTGCTTTGTTAGAGACAAATCATTGGTCGAAACTAAACACGAACGCCGTATCATATACATATGCAAAAGAGGAGGAAGAGGAAGTTTTGAAAACTGAGAAATGGTTAATTGACAGTAAATAATGACTGAAAAGGTTGAACAACCGACTAACAAGCAATTCTGGTAGAAATTTTATGTTGAGACAATTGACAACTTCAAAGTACAATTACTTAAAACTAGTATTTTTCAGTTAGTGTCTTTTTCCAGAACAACGATGATATTTTACATGTATCGAAAATATGATAATAGAAACACTATTTCTTAATTTATTGCATTTATATATTATGTACTTTGAATCGGTGTTTTTTTTTTCATTTCATTGCTAGCTATTCAAAATTGACGTAACACATAGTTCCTTTTGCGCACATGTATTTTAATTTTTATTAATTCTAAAAATGGTAAAAAATGACGATTTTACAAGAATTAATCGCATTAAATTCTTATTAATCAATTGTAACATACTATTACACTTAAGCATTTTTGATTTTATGTTGAAATAAGGCGGATTAAACAAACATAATTTTTTTAGTTCAATTTTTGAATTCAAAATTGTTCTGGAATATTATTTAAGCAAGTCTGCATTATCGACACTTACGAAAACTTTCTATGATAATAAATCGTTACCTTACTTTGAAAAGGTTCTAACTGCACTTACGAGCATACGAAATACGAGCGGTTGACGTTTTGATCATATTTTATATTTTGAAGGAACAAAATGTTCTGATTCTTGAAATATTTATTAATATTACATATTATCATGACTTGCTGAAACATATAAGCCAACAATAATATTATAATACAACAGAATAACAATACATATATACTTTGAATGTTTGAAAGAAGTTTGTCAATGACCACATCGATAGAACAATAGAAGTAAAAAGTAAAACACCCACCAACCATCGAGCGAAGAATGTTCGACATGACGTATAAACCTTTTCAAAAAAACTGTGATTTGTATTTTTTTTCTGTGATATTATAATAAGCGTGATATGATAATATCAATTCATAGAATCGTATAAAACAAATTTATGAAAAAAAAATGTGTGGATAGAACTCCGAAATACGAGTAGCTCACTCATTGAACAATATATGACTCTGAAATCAACGTATATGGTAGGATGTGGGTAATACATTTTCCAATCAAAAGGTCATTTTAGGCCAAAATGTCAGTTAGAACCTTTTCAAAATAAGGTAAAGAAATGTCATGTTATTTTTTTACTTTTCGGCAAACCTTCAATCGATAAGCAATGTGACAACGAATAAGAAAAACGTATGATAGATAAAAATATGTTTTTTTTAATATGTCTACGTTTGATCTTGAGGTCAAACGATTAAAGATAAAAAATAGAGAAGAAAGTGGCTCCAAAAATAGTTATATCAGATTTTTCTATTTTTAAATGTCCGCTCCTAATGGGGAGCATTTGGACTGTCAGTAGAGTTGTTCTACGTAATTTGGTTGATGTTCAGTCGCTCAACTTCTCTTTTTTGAAGAGAAGAAAGCTATAAGAATAGAGTTAAGGAATGACTAGTAGCTAATCGCTCTTACAATGAGTAGGAGGGAATATAGACCCCCACAGACATCCATGCCTTTGATCATAAATCGACTGATAAATCAATTTATGAAAGTGTACCAAAGATAACAATATGAGTATATAATTTAAGACATCGACTGAGGGTGCTTGATGGAATTTCAATATCAAATTTGGATTATTGAGATTTTGTACACTTCCATGTATTTTGTCACAAACGACCCGGGTTTCGCCTTTCGGCATCTTCAGGCATTCGTGTGCTCGAATGCCTGAAGATGCCGAAAGGCAAAACCCGGGTCGTTTGTGACAAAATACATGGAAGTGTACAAAATCTCAATAATCCAAATTTGAATATGAGTATAGTTTTTATTTTTACTGATGTTGGTAGTATCTAAGGAATTTAGCCGACTATATTACTTCCATCACAATATGTTTTTACGAGGATTTTTTTTTCCTAAAAACGGATTTAAAAAATGGGGGTTGTCTTATAATCAGGGTCGCCCTATAGAAGAGCCAATACGGTAATAGAAAACATGCTATCTTTAATTGTTTGATTTTTTCGTTTCTCGACTTGCTATCTGATTAGAAAATTTAAGAACTCATCTCCAATTAAAATTTGACATATCACTTGAATGAATAATATTATTTAATCACTTCGGTATGTTAGAGTCGTCGTGAATGGAAAAACTTGAATAAAAACATTCCGCGGTCCGGTAGCTAGATGCGATCGTTTATTTAATACAATGTTACGACCAGAGTGATAAAATATTGCTCCTATAAAACATTTTATGGCCTAACAAGGATCATCTAGGCGTGCCTTAAAAGTGAGTTACTACCCATGTCACATGAATAATAATATAAATTACAACTAAAAACTTTTATTATGATATTTTATTGATATATAACGATTATTATGTGTCTGATTTACTAGCAAAAATGCCTTTCATCACACGCACAATATCCTATTGGGTCACAGCAGAGAATAGATGAAAATAGAAAAAAATGATCTTTCAAGAACTCTTACATAAGGATTTTCTGTCTTTCGTTTGTGGATTTATTCATCTCAAGAAACACCAGATACTGAATACTGTAGTACCACGATTTATCATATATTATGGACCCTAAAAACAAAGAATGGGGGATTATTTAAAACTGTTTTTATCATCGGGGTTCCACTATATTCAAAAATTGATTAGAAATTACTAGCAACATTTTTTTTAAATATTTTAAGAGTCGCGTAATTGAATGACGAGATAAATATTCCAAAATAATTACAAATGCAAATTTTGTTTTGGCTCTCCTGAAAAGTATAAATTTTTGACTTAACGCCCTTTTCCTTGTAAACACAGAATAGAGTTATAATAATTATGATTATTTTAATTCATGATAACTTCATGAATGCGACTGTTCTTTTTTCATAATTTGTGGCATGTAAATAAAAATAGAAAAAAAACATTGGTATACTTAAAATTAAAGTATGTATTGCATATAATTTTCGTTCATTAGAACAGTGCTCCTTACGTGGCAACTACATTCAACATGTTAATTATCCAACTAGATTCTAATTACCGATATAATTTAAGATATCGACTGAGGTTGCTTGATTGAATTTCAATATCAAATTTTAATTGTTGAGAGGCATTTGAGCACATGAATGAAGTCGAATGCCTGAAGATGACAAACCCGGGTCGTTAGTAACGAAATACATGGAAACGTACAAAATAACTATTCATTTTTTTTTTTTTTAAATACGACTATCTTAAACATAATTTTCATCCAGCAAATATCTAGTCACTCTAATTCGATTTAAATTATCAAGATATACGAGTCTATTTTGGCATTATTAAAGTTATGATAATAATTGAAACCAAAGTGTCTCTTAGACAACCAGAGCAAATTTCAATTGAAGCTATGTTCGGATCAATATTGGATACTTGTCTTCTAAAACAGTCGATAAAAAGCGGCTGTTATCTTCAGCCCAGTAGGATTCCAATAAAAATTTGGTTAATTTTATTTCTAAATGAACTACCGAAAATAACTTCGCGAGCTACCGGTAGCTAACGAGCCACGGGTTGGGAGCCACTGAATTAAAATATCAAAATTAATAAAATGCAATATATTTATAACTGTGCTCAATAAAGCTCTAATTTTTTATGCGATTCCTGTAAATAAATGATTTGTTCTATTTATATATACTTATTTTCTTTGCAGTAAAAGGTTAAAAGGACCTGTTTATTTTTTCTTCTGCCTAAAACTGGAGCATTAATTTTACTAAAGTATTTTATGTATTTTACCTGGCTAGCAATACAAAGTGACTTAATTTATATTTCCTTATAGCGAACGCTTAGAATATTTCGTACCAACTAATGAAGGCATTAAAAAGATTTGTGCCCATAAAATCTCATTACGGCCTTGTACTAAAATGTCTTTTTCGAGTAAATTTATTAACATTGGTATGACGCCTGTCGCCAGGGCCGGGTGAAGAAAGCATGGTGGAATTTAGTAATTTAGATCAGTACTTCCCAAACTTTTTATTTTTCACACCTCAATTCTGCAATCGCCTCAAAATAATATTTTAACTAAACGAATAATGTCTTCTTTTATGACAAATACATACATATGCAAAGGAAAAAATGCATAAATAAATACTGGAAAATTTCAATTTTTTATCATGATGTTAGCTAATATTCACATTCCATATCTGTTTTCGGAAGGGGGTAAAGATAGAATAATTAGGGTACGAAAAGACTACCAATAAGCTGATCACTTTACCAAAGCCCCGTTTTAAGGATCAGGCGAGTGGGAGGCAATGTAAACATTACAGATATTCTTGCCTTTATAAGAAAATGCATATATCGATTGATTAATCCTTTTACGTAAGTGTCTGGTCGGGTATTCAAAACTGTAACCAAGGCAATCATGTTGGACAAACGACCAAAAACGTTGATCTCTCAGCCACTGTGGGTCTCAATGATCATTACAACGATAAATGCATTTACAACTAATTTAATAGATTAAAACATTACATATAATAAACCCATTATCTATTTCTCAATAAAAGCTGCACATAAGTCCTTTTTAAAGAGAAATTTATCAATTGCGGTTAATGTTTCAGAAAAACTGAATCATTGTGGTCAGTATAACACGCTGCGGTCAATAATAATGATAATACAATGTTTTTTATGATCACATTACTTTTGACTCTGATAAGAATGCAATTACTTTCACTAAAATTAAGACTTGTAGTGTTACAAGTTCTGTAATCGGGATGTAAAACCGTAGCGTGCGACGGTGGATACAACGTTGAGTATGCTTCATATTATTCAGTTATTGCGTTAATTGAGATTGATTTATTATTGAAGGTATTTAAAATTAATGATACATTTTAAGTGAATACAATAGAAAAAATCATTTTGCATTCATAGAAAAGGGAGACTGCTTAAATGGGTTTTTAGATGTTGAAATCAGTGACGTCAACATCTTAAATATGCGGTACACAATAACTTGAATGTCAAAGAGACGTTTTTTCGCCAATTAGAAATGGAGGACAAAGGAGGACCGCTTGTTAAATTGACATTATGTTTATGTCGAATTGGAGGACATGTCCTCATTTTAAATACCATCTGACAACCCTAACTCTATAGTAAAAATAATAATAATGTAAATATGCTTTAAAACATGATATTCTTTTCCTTCTCGTAAATTCAATAAATGTCGATAATAACAAAGAAGTTCTGATGCCAAATTATCGTATATTGGAATCAAGGAAACCGATTATTTAAACGAAATACCAATGTAATATCAATGTGAAAAAGACTTCATAATACATCAAACAGTCGAATTTGATGTACGGCGGCAATTTTAAGTGTCAAAAATATTCGTTATTCGCATAAATAATCGGTTTTCTTGATACAATTTCCGATCCGCAATTAACCCTTGAAGCGTGAGCCTTTTTCAAACGAATTTTTTTCAGTCAATTCATCTGTTAAAACCCTCACTATGGCTAAAAATAAATCAATTAAACAATAAAATATGAAGATATCTGTAAAATATATATTAGTTATCCCAAATACATCAAAAAGTAAACTAAACTCGTCGCATTATCGCTAAAATAAATCAAAGATGCTAAAGTGTAGTCAATCTACGACTTTCCAAGCAAAACGGCTGCGGCCAGTCTTCATATACACCGCCAACAGGCACACAAGCAAGCGCGTAGCCACATAAGTATGTGTAATACATAGGGCTGACGATATATGCTGCGTATCGGCAGTTCAAAGCTGAAATTCGAAAGAGTGAATACCGATAGCTCTTTTCAAAAATATATTTCCTTGTGTTCTACGTAACATTTTTATAATCTGTTGCCTAATTTCTCTACCTAAAGGTTTGAACTATTTTTTAAAGCATATATCCACAAGTGTTTCCTTTCAGTTTGTCCATAAATACGAGATAAAGTCTTCGCATTCATCAAGTTAAAGCAGCATTAAGTAATTTTTCAGGCAGAAATAGAGTAGGATATTGAAACGCATATTTACCAAAAATAATTAAGATCAATTTACCCCACAAAATCGCAATTAAAAGAAGTAATAAAATAAATAAATGTTAAGAGGATACGCCTCAATTGATGAGCTGTTTTATTTATACAATATTTTAAGATTAACAGTTAGTTGCAAATAGTGTTATTAAAAATATTAATATTTGTTTATAAGCCTAAAATCAGCACCTAATAATTCTTATATTTTTTAACGCCTTCCACAGACGAGAGTAGAATATTTTAATTGACCTATATAATCTACATCCTTCCGGTCGAGATTGACACTGCGTCGGCTTTATCTTACATGTCACAATACTATCACGCTCCCATTCATGAGTTTAATTGAATGAATATTTACGAGTTGGTTTTATTAATTAAAAGCCATCTTTAATGCCCACATAAAAATTTGTTTATGTGTATTTAAGTGGCCGAAACTGCATTTGTAATGCCAATAGAATGAATGGGCTATTTGAAGACTAGAAGATCCCACGAGCTTTAAAGTAAAATAAGTAGGCGTTAAAAGAGAAAGAAGTAGGGATTTAAAGAGTAGGCAATATTTTCGATCACGTTTCTGTTTTTTTAGCATTATATTAATAGTTAAGCCCCACATATTCAAAATTTATGCGTATTGATTATTTATTATAATTTTAAATGCCGGTATTGCAGGCGAGTGGTTATCGCTCTTGGGCGTTCGTCTTAGTCGGGTGCGGAGTCCATGGGTTCGAATTCCCAAACAAACACTCTCTTATTACCTTTCGTATTATAAAATATATATAGTATTTAAAGTCTGCGATGTTTACATTCCCTCCAAACTGTCCAATCAAACAGGGCGTATGTAGAGCAATTAACTAATTATGTCATATCTTCATCCTTATATCCTTACTCGCTCTAAAAAAGAGTTGAGCGAGAAAATAACAACAAGCTCATTTGAAGACAATTCCTGTTGAGATGCTTCGTTAGCAGTATAATTGTTACAATTTCATCCTCATAGTACTATTTTCGTACCAATTTGTTTTTATGTTAGTGGATAGTAACTAAGGGCTCGCGGGCACTAATTAGCTAGATCATTGCCAATACTTAAACGTTATAGTACTCAAGTTTAAAAATGAGGGCACAATATTTTTTTAATAAATTGATTTACATAAAAATTGAGATATAGTGTTCATAGGGTATCCGTCTTAATAAAAAAATGTCATGAGATTGCGGTGCATATTTCTCTCTGAAAAAATAAAGGTTTTGTAGCTCTTACTTACACAAAGTAATGTAATTTTTGTCAGTTCCACGAAAAATATTGACCGTAAAAATCGAAGTGTTGGCACGTTTTAAATTAAAAATTGTTACTTGTTATAAAGTTGACTGATTTTCAATAATAAAATCAATTATTTCTTGTGCACGTTTTACCAATAAAGATTAATCCTGGACTGCTGGGCAGGAAATGTAAGTCATAATATTTTCGACCAGCCATATCAGCTGCACGGGAATAGAAAATAAACTCGTATAAATATCAGATAAATACAGTGCCATAATAAAATGCTCAGGCAGAACATTTCTACCAAGTAAACGTTAATAGCCGTCCTTTATGGCGTACGCAATCGGCTGACACCACGTTTCAATTATTTTCAATTTTTAATTAATCAATATATTTTGAATGGTTAATAATTTAAAAATTTGTCTGTGGTCCGAAGAGAAATCTGAAATTATTTGAATTTTCTAATTCACAGCAAACCAACCCAAAAAAAAAGTCTTTCGAATCTCGTAACATGTCTAGCTCGCTGCATTCCACATTTTCTGTCTCACTCGCCTCATTGTTTAATTAATAAAGCTTTTATAATTTAATTATAATTGATAGTGTTTTATTTTATGAACTAGGTGCATTTTTTGTCTTTTTTGACCATTTTTTTTTCAATATATAATATTAACACAAAAGTCCAGTTAGTAATCCGCTGGATTAAAATTATGAATTTAGTGGTGTCGACCGCTGGCTTATAATATTGATAACTTTTTGCTGTTTTTAGTTAAATTTTTAAACCATTTCGGCTACCAATGTTTGGCATATGTCCTTACAATGGAGGTATCTCAACATAAGTTTTTCTACCACAACTGCTTGTTACTCAGTTGATAAACATACCCAACGTATTAAAAAAAAAACACAATCAACGAATATAAAATTAAAATTGATAACTTAGTTATTATACTGACTGTTTCACTTGTTTAAGAATTGTGAAACAATGCGTTACTTCGGCCTTTAAACCTTTAAATTATCTGTGAAATAGGTCATATAAAAAATTTGAAATATTGCTTTTTGTAAATAAAATAGTTCTACATATAATTAAAAAAATAAAAATACATTACAGTTTACGTCTTATTTGTATAATTAATCATAATTTGAAAACCTTTTCAATTTTAACATCGAAAAAGACAACATTATAGTATAGTATAATCTTAAATATAGTATAGTAACGATCTGAGATGCCTGACCGTACCGTATGCAACCGTTTTGTTTCAAACGGCACTGAAACACATCTCGAGCCTGTTCTGCTGTGAAGAATTTCGATTCTTGCGTCTTTCGATTATTTCGCATAGTTTAATATGTATTTCAGGTTTTACACTTTAATATGATGTAAAATAATTACTTAATACTACATGAAACAATATTTCACTTTCGCTTTATAAATGCGTTCATATGTCAAAACCCACACGGTAACGCAATTTGACGGCATTAGATCCTAAAGATTTTTTTTAGCATGGAAACGGGAAGGTTAATTTAAAAGTTATAACCATTGTTTACGTTGGAAATAAATAACTTTGTGATATAGTTAAAGTAGAGAAATGCGTTACATTAGTAACAGCCTGTGGAATAACTAAGTTATCAATTTTAATTTTATATTGAAAATGAATTTCCACAAAGTTACCGCTGAATCCATCGAAAATATAAAACAACAAAGTTTGGCGAAGGTTATCGAAGTAGGTAGTAAGCTTCCATGTTTTAATACATACATTCACAATACAATTCTCTTCGTTTGATTCCAGAGCTGTGAAAATTTCAAAACACTAGTTTTATGCAGCAATATCAATTTTACAAATATTCGCAATATGAAGGCATCTTACTAAAATATCATTCTAAATACTGGTCATATTACTTTTCTCAATCAATCATTTTCATCAAAATGCACGTGGCATTTGGTTGAGAAGTCATAAATCGTTCATTACTTTGAGATGGTTATTATTGAAGGCAAACAACTGCTTCAACCAATGGACTATTATTGGTATTTTATACAGTATTTTCTTTGCAAAAATTGAAAAAGAAATAATCAGTAAAAAAGAGTTATTTTCGATAAAAAAAAATAACTAACAATCTATTCCATACACAAGCATTACAAAAAGCATTGTTTTTTTATCAGTTTCAATCAGGTTGTCTTTCATAAATAACTTCTTACGTTTTTGGATAGTTTCACAGCCACCAATGTGTTACATGGAATGATGCGAGGCTGGGAAAAAACTCGCATTGGAAAAACACAAAATATTTACGGAAACTTTTCTGTTTTTACGTATGAAGTAAAACGAAATGCACATATTTATATGTCCACATGGATTCAACATGTCGAAAAAAATTACAAATATCATAATTAACAGGTCATTTCTAATTTACCGTGTTTCTCGAAGGTTTTTTCCTACTATTTCAGACATTCCCAAAAGTCTATCATTATAATACCTCTTCTCTCGCTTGTAAAATAAATTCGTTAAAAAATATAATAAGCTTGCAGTAACGTATAAAAAAATCTAATTTTTATCCACTTTCTGCTACTCAGTTGCACAACCTACATTTTATGAAGAGAGTACGTATAGGGATGGGCTAGGACAGGACTAGTGGCTAGCTAATCGCTCTCACTACGCTCCGTTTTTAGGATCGAATGAATGGGAGGGTATTAAAAATATCAAAAGCATATATACCTACGAACATCAATCTATAAATCGATCGGAAAGTAAATTTATGAAACTGTCCATACCGGAATTTGAACCCAAGACATACGTAGCCGAAGGCAACGACGTTGACCACTGTACCACGGATAATTCACTTAAACCACTTAAATTCAACATTAAGGAACGGCCAAATTCTGAAATTTCTCCAATCAGATACAATTACAATTTATAAATCTTCCAATCCAAAACTCCAGACAGTTGATTTCTACTAAAACAATCTAGATATTTCGCAAATTAATTCAAAGATCAATTAAAAGATTAGCAAATGTTTCGTCGGATCTAATCCCAGGGTGTATTAATGCGTATTTTTATTTGGTTAATTCGCGCAATCTTGTAGGTATTACTTTTAATTTAAAACAGACCAATTCTGCCTTCATTTTAAAGCAATTATAAAAGAATGTACTCGGCTAAGCTAAGGAATCGCATGTCATTTACTTGAGATAAAACAAAGGAAAACTTTTAACCCATTAAGTCCCGTAATTATTCGTTTCATAATAAATTTCGGTTTTCTTCAATTTTTTTAATTATTTGTGGATATCGATCGAAGATACCGATCGTTGATCTGGTAATTTAATATAATTGGAGTCAATCTTCATCTGTTAATTACCGAATTTCATCCACGAAATCAATATTTCGTTACGTGGGAAAAACTAAATGACAAAAATGATAAAAAGTTATGATATGTATTTCTATAAGCTTGGTCACATCACTCTCAAGCACGCCGATAATTTTGAGCAGCTCATTGTCCCAGGAAACGTGGAAGGCAGAAGGAAACAATTTGCTGAAGCGACCAATTGAAGGATGCCAAGATCTCTCCTTACCAATGGCTATCAGAACAGCGGAGTGCAGGAGCTAGTGACGAAGGATCGTCAAATTAAACGAAGTTATTGCGAAAGGCGAGGGTCGTGACCCTAACCAGTGAGGAACACGACTAAAGGAAAAGAAGATAAGCTTTTTAAAGACAGTATTTGGGTAACATGGGGCCTTCTATATATTTTGTCTTCTAATAGTGCTGCCTTTTGAGTGAATCCTATTCTTCGTTAAAATATTTTTATTATTCTACGACAGTACATAAATATTTTTTATGCCGGTATTTCTTATTTAATTAATTGAATTGGCTTTTATTTGGTAGACCATTTCAATAAGGTAAAAATGGCCGAGTATTAAATTCGACAATAATGTAATTATATAAGATAGATGACAGCTGTTTTGGCATCGTCACGTTCTAACGATGGTGTAATGCCGAAATAGGCATCAGCTGTATTAAATTAATAATACTTGACGAAATCAATAGTTTTTGACTCCATTCAAAGTGAAAAAATCCTTCTCAAAATTACTTATTATAATTATTATTCTGTCCGCGTTCGTGGACACATTTGGGTTTTACAGTGTTAAGACATAAATTGAGACGTCAATTTACGACACAACAAAGGAAGGGTGGGTTAATGATATCTTTTTAAGTCAAATTTTAAATGCCAGCAATTATATTATTATACTGGAACCATTACTATTGTGAACCGATCATTAAAATTCCCAGTGTTTTAGGAACTTTATAATTTTACTGATAATGCATGGGCCATTAAAATTCCAACGTAATTAATACTGACAATCTATGATTTGTACAATTTATTGATAAAATCTATTTTTTTAATGTTCTCCGCTTCCAATGTGGAACGGAGCGTATTGATTTATAATAATTGGGGTTTCCAAATATTCGTTGAAAACAAATACATATTCACATATCGAATAGTATAACCTTATAGTATTCAAATATATTCGACTTATGTTCATATATTCATTGGTCGTTCATATTGTTAGCAAGACTTGTTATTAATCGTTAGCACATACTAGTTGTCAGCACGTCTTTTGAGAATTAATATAGTATTTAAATTGGATAGAGATAAACATAAGGGAACCAACTGCAAATTTGCCAAATGAAGATGTTAAGTCTGAAAGTCTGCACATATTTTTAAATGATCTTGGTCAACTTTGTGAATGTGAAAACTATTGAATATTATGACTATTATTTATACAACTCTATTACTACTTAAAAACTATAAAAAACAATTATAGATTTTAATATATTAATCAATAATTCAGCTGGTTCCTTTTTATTTTATGACAATTATGAGACAGCAGATGCAACCATTTTGCATAAAGGAAGCAACAGTTGGTGCCCTATTTTCTATGGATTCGGCAGTAACTTTGTGGAAGTTTTTATTATAAAATTAAAATTGATAACTTCAGTTATTCCATTTGTTTTATCAATAACGTGACGCGTTTCGCCTGTTTAAGAAGCATATTCAGACTGTCAATTGGTTCCCTTTTACATTATTCCCTTCAATATGCTAAACCATGAATAATGTATTTGTCATAAGGGAACTAAGTGTAAATAAACATTCTTATGTTTTGAATACTCTGTGAATAATTACGGATTATAACGAAATATTTTATTTTATTTTATGAAGTTACCTCAATAAATTGTATGTTATAATATTTTTATTCCTGCTCAAGATTAAAATCAAAGTGTGCGTGGTTCTTTTCAGCAAAATGTAAAATATTGTGGATCTTTACATCACTCGTTGTGCATAGCAGATACTTTACAGTTGGTTCTTTTATCGTGACAGAAAATTTGACATTGTAAAAAAAATATTGATACCTAATGTTGGATTGGATGGTAGGAAATAATTTTAAATATCATAGAAAGCTATGTCTTTAACGCAAATTCATAAAACGTCTAAAAATCAATGTATGAAATTGTCAGTAAGCGGTTTCAGACGCGAATAGCGAGTACAGCGCAACTGAATATGACGAACAATCTCATTGACCACTCGACTTCAAGACAGGTAAATTTAAACATTAATTAATACATATGACTAATACCATACAACAGTTGCAGTAAACATTTTTTCCGATTGCCACTTTTTTATTTTTTTGAATTACAATATACAGTTTGACATCAAAAAGTAGCTTCAATAATTTAATTTGATAATAACAAAAACATAGATATCAAATCAAAAGCTTTATTTGAGATTCAGATAAACGTTTCCATTTCTGAGTTTATAGTATGTATTATTTTATGTGCCAGTGACGGGCTGCAAAATAAATGTTTTAATTTGCGGTCGGGACACTTGATTTTAATGACTTTTAAAAGTGTTCAATTATACCGCATAAAGAATCACTTGATTGATGATCTGAACTGTGGATGAATACGTCCCAAGTTTTCTGGGTCATCTTTCAATTGATGGATAGGAGCATCAATAAAGTGTAACCAATTGATTTAATTACATTAAATAAAACATTAGCTTGTATCAGACCGATCTATGTAACGCAATGTCACGCACATGATCTTGGGATCGAAATCCCGGATAAAGTCAGTTTTTCTTTTCCCGAAATCCTAGGATCTTCAGAATTCAAATCGTATTGAAAAACGTACCTACTCGAGAACATTAAGAATAAAGTGAACATTAAAACATGACAGGTAGTTTTACAAGAATTTAAAAAAAATCAGTAGTAAAAAATAGAGAATATAATATTTCCTTGATGCTCTCTAAAAATCCTAACTGGTCCCAAAACAAATTTATTTGTAAAACTGATATTGCCTCCCAATAAAACATTTCACTGTTTTCTGTTGCATATTAAATACAATAACTTTCGATAAAACAATTTGCGGTCCTTACATGTACACGATTTTATAATATATCGAAGTATGGGTACTGACAGAAGGCATTAAGTCATAAAAAAGAGTTCTGAGATAATGGCATTTAAAGCATTATTTTTTTTTAATTTACTCTCTCTGCCAAATGCAATTGTTTGTGATTTTTTGGAATACAAATAATAAGATTTGATACCGATAACTTATAGTCATCGATACAAATGCTTTCTTTCAGAATATGAAATAACAATATGACATGAAACTTTTTTTTTCAAAGGCATTATATTCTATATTTAAAAAAATAAAACACCATTCATTTGTACTACTTCCACATGTTTATCGTGATCAGGACCGGTTTCGCTTATCGCGTGCATTATCAACTGATGACTTCGCTCATCACGAACAGTATCATCAGTTGATAATGCTCGTGATGAGCGAAACCGGTCCTGATCATGAGAAACATGTGGAAGTAGTACAAATGAATTGTGTTTTATTTTTTAAAATATAATGTCTTTCCACCAAGAGTTGACAGTGCACACCTTTAAAGTGATTATATCCTATCACTGCGCACGTTCTACCAGTACATATAGGGTTAAATTGCTTACATTTTAAACACAAAACCATCAAAAACTGACTTTACTCATTCAGTTTAGAGCCGGGGCGAGGCGCGTGGTCAGCAATTAGCAACTGTATGGTAATCGATACGGCATTAATATAAACGTAATTAGTGGAGCAATGAATGAGTTTTAGTCCATTCTGTCAATATAACCTCGATATAAACATAACCCTGTAACGAAGTACGCCACTGATACCAGAATCTGTGATGATGTTGTTTAGAAACGAAGATGGAATATTTTGTTGACTGTCGCCAGACGGTGCCTTGCCTCAATGACAAAAACAATGCTAATAATAAGATACGCTGAGAAAAGAGACACTCAATGAGCGCTTCGTAACATTTAGGCGAGTACATACTTATTAAAAATATATTATTAGACATAATTAAATCTAATTGTTGTTTTTATTTTATTACCTTTAAAATATTCACTATTTTCTAACATTAAATTAAGTTTCTATACCTTTTGATAAATCTTTGTAAATAATAATTATAAAGTTCAGAACTTTTGTACTTCAAATAATAATAATTATCACATGAAGAGTGCCGTATCTAAATTCTTAATTTAATGAAGCAATGTTGCTTTATTAAGCTTTTCTGGATTCTTACACAACAATGTTATTGTTTTGTAGAATATAATTATTTATACCATCTTACGCTCAGGAAAAAACGGCATAAAATATCATTTTCGTCAAAACAGATATTTGTACAAACAATTCTACGGAGATTTGATGTATTTCCATTCATTTTAACTGTTGATTTTTCTGTTAATTATTTTGAACGAAAGTTTATATAAATTAATTACCGTTTTGTATATTTTTTGGTAGGTAATCACTGTATGGTATCGTGTCGTATCCGTTCCACATTTAATAAACTACCTTTTCCGCTCGTGTATTAGCTTGCGGCCTCCAGTTGAATTCCCCTGTATGTAATAGTCCAAAATGTAAGTTGAATTCATTTAGTAATTCTGTCTGTCGAGTAAAACGACGCTCAACAACATTGCCATTTCCGAAAAGCATCTCTATTTTTTGTTTGGCGTCGCGACGCTACCAGGAACAACGCCGACGTAGACGTCACAACTTCGACGCTTATCAGAGACTCTAAATACTGAAACAGGGTCGTTCAGATGTCTCATTGAATAAATCTTCCGTCTTTTACTTAAGTATACAGATTCTTATTCGAAACTACTAAGAAGTCTTGATGTTTTACAAATATTCACATCTTCATTGTGTACTAATTTTATTTTATTTCAACCATTTCTGTTTCCAATTTTGAGCTAATGCACTCTTTATGGACCTTCTCAAAAGAAGCTATTTTCACTTTTAGTGAGTTGATTGAGAGTTTTTGGTGGAAAGGCATTATTTAAAAAAAACATTAAGTACATAACTCATTTTATTTTTTTCGGAGAGTGTAGAGATATAAATGTAGGGCTAGAAAGCGATAGTATTTGCTAATCGCTCTCGCTGCGTCCCATTTTGAGGATTGGATGGGTATAAGAAAATGTAAAAATCACAGAAATCCATTCAATTAAACAAAAATTGTAAAATTATCGATGCATGGATAAAAACCCGTGAACATCGCGATTGAATTGGACGAATACACAAAAGCGTTGAATACTCGGCTCCAATAATTAAAATACTGTATACCTCGAGAAACGAAATTCATTAATTATATTTTAAATCCATTTCATAATGAATAAATACATAATTGTTTAATTTTCAACTTTTTTGATCAAGAAGCGCAGTGTCGAGGCAGACGACAGACATCGACTTAATCACAATGGAAGGTAATAAAAACATATCCCCAAAAAAATTTATTACTCTTATTAATTTTTTTGAGTTTTTTGTCAATAGACATATATTTATAATAGAATTTCTTGTTGCTCTATTTTTAAAAAATATATATATATTCAGTATAATTCTACTATAAATAGTGCGAGAAAACGAACTTTTTAGTACATTTCAAAAATCTATAGAGAATCGTTATATTCAATATATCGCGAATTTCGTGCGCTTCACTTTCTTAAAAATACTTTGTTCTACGATTTTGTCTCAGACATCATTTCTCGATAGCCTACAATAAACCCTAATCTAGTCACGGCGTAAAGCAAATAAAAGCATTTCTGAAAAACCGGTGTCAACTCTTTGATAGACAGGCTTGAAAACTTTGCTATTTCCATTTAAATAAAAGTGCAATAGTGTAAATAAACACTTTGAGAGTGCAATTATCTGTTATAGTGCAAAAACCTACCTATTCCTCTTAACAGAAAACTTAGATGCCTATTTATAAAGTCACTTGAAGCGAAAATATACTCGAAATCTTAAATTTTAAGAATAAGTATTTGATACCGACATTCCAATATGAAATACAGATATTTTGATCGCTAAGCGGTGCTTTTACCGGCAGACAACAGATGCCGTTAATAATAATTAATTATAACTTGAAAGCCGATGGGAATCTTAAATTCTCTTTGCTACATCGGTCTTTAATTTGAAATTATATACATCGGTATAATTATGTTCTAATACATCATTCACTTGTCATTTATTTTATGAATAATTTTAATTTGGAATTGAAATCTATAGTGTAGTCAAAGTGACAGATTGTAAAGTGTATTTTATCGTTATTGAAAAAAGCACATTCAGAAGCCATTGTGTAATGTTAACATTAAGAACAGGAAATGAAGCAAGGTGTTCATGGCGATTGCGTCTCGCGCGAAAAACATAAGGGTAGTACATGCAACTGAGGTAAAACTGGGGTAACCAAACGAAACAACAAATAGTCTTGTCTGTACCCAATAGATCTTTATGAAGATCTAACGATATTATGTTATTATATTATTAGAAATCCTGTATTTGGAAAATATTTTGTCTCAAAATCCCGTTGTTTTAAATTTGAAAAAATGTCATTAGAACTGATGTGTTGAAATTCTAGGCCAGGTGTGGGGAAGCTGCAACCTTCTAGCTACTCTTGGCAGCCTTTTGACTATTTTTTTTCGTTCATTTACAAAATAATGTACATGTGATTTTAGGAATATCTAGATAAAAGATAAATTAATGAGGCCTTTCAACATAATAATCGTCCCTACCGCTGTTCTGAAACTGGACTGAAACGCTGGGCTGAAATATTATTATTTGACGGATGATTGAAAAAGTTTTGTATATATTTTAAAAACTATTACCAGGCAACACTGCCACCTGTCAGCATTCGTTAGACACACCTGATGCGCAGACAGAGCATGTGTATGTGATTTGCTTTAAAAGTTCACTCATCACACACACACAATATCTCTCTCTGCGTTAGCAGAGAGATAGAGAGAAAAAGTCGTTACGTATGATACTGCGTTCTCAAAATTTAAATCAAGACTGAACACGTTTCATAAGCTACCTAATTCAGTTTGAAGATCGACAGTGATTTTATATACTGCCAATAAACAGTGACTAATTTTTTTCAACCATTCGAAAGAATCAAATGATCCCTGGTCACCCTACATGAGACAAAGTAAAGTATCTAGGGTGGTGTGAAGAAAATTGATAGCACCAATAGCGTTGGTAGTTTATTTCCACTGTCGCACTTACGCGACGCAGCCACACTGCAATTTGTTTCGTTTTTTTTTTATTACGTTCCCCAGTTTTATGAAACGCTGCCTCTGCAGTTTTCATAGCGGAATATGCGTATGTACAGTGTAAAGTTTACAATATAAACAAAACTTTATTAAGAAACATCAATTTTAGAAAGATATTATGTAATATATTTCTTCTAAATAATGATTTTTATTTTTAACTAGTGAGTACCCGGCATGCGTTGCAAAGTGTATTAATTCTGTTTATTTAAGTGTTTTTAGATACAAAATATTTTCTATTTTCCGTCTGGTGCGTACACGAATAAATCAGAAGGTTTTCCGAGATGTCGCTCTTAGTACGTATATGACTTTTTTTAGATTTTGTTTTCAGAAACATTCACGGGTTTCTGTAAAAAGTTTCATCGAAATCGGATGAATGGTAAAGGAACACATACGGAACAAACAAACATTCATTTATATATATGTAAATAATATGTAAAGTATGTGTAAGGTCGTGGGCTACCCAATACCCGGTGCAGAAGGTTTTCATAAATTGATCTTTCAATCGATTTATGGATTTCTGTTCGTAGTCTGACTGTTTGTGATGGCTAAAACTCCCTCCCACCCATCTGATCTTCACGGGGCGTAGCGAGAGCGATAGCTAACCACTAGTCCTGTCCTAGCCCTATCCTTCTATCCCTATTCTCTTTGAAAAAAAAGAGGTTGAGCAACTGAGTAACAAGCAGTTCTCATAGAAAAATTCTGTTGAAATACCTCTATTAGGACATGGGAAAAAAATACTATGAAAACACCAATTTTTTCCATTTCCAAAATTGGTATTTCAGTCATCTGGAACCGTTTTCAATCCACTTTTGGATGACGACGTCTCAATAATCGATCTTAACAAACTGATTTCTACCTATCTCCCCCAAAAACCACAAAATTTTAGAGTGGATACTACGATGAATTCATAAATTTTAAATACACTACAACATTCTGGAAAGCTTTGGACTAAACGTCAACTATCAATTTAATAAAAAATAATATGAAATACTTAGAAAATGCATCTTTTGTACTAATTCCACAATTCATTATCAGAACCGTTTTCGCTCATTAAGAAAATTTTCATCTGAAGACAAATAGAATTTACTTACATAATATTATGTTTGAGTAACGAGAAGGTATACAAAACAATTGGTAAATGAATTATGAAGAGAATTTTTAAATTATAAAGAAATTGGAAAATAACAAAAAAATTAAGATATTATCATAGACCTAAACTATCATCTGATTAATTATAATATTACAGAACGTAATACGGTGAAATCGAGGTTTTAAATAAATATAGTATTGAAATTATGAATAGGTTTATCGTGACTACTGTTGATGATGATGAATAAGTGTCCCTAAAATAATCGCACCGAAAAGAGAAATGTGCCAAATACAACTCCAGAAAAATTACAGTAATCTATGAAGGCAGGCATTCATAAAAAATCTTCCCTTTTCATATAATATAAAAAAAATATCTGAGAATCAACACTGATTCGTATTTACAAGTCACGTTCGCGCAGGACCCTCACTGATTAAAGGATAATTTCAGGATATGACATTGGCGACACGTCTGACGTCACAACTGTCCCCTTCAGATTTTCCTTTTTATTATTTTCCACATTCGCTCCATCCCCTGCGGAAAAATCAGGATTTTTCGCTCGATTTCAATGAGATATACAAATAAAACATTCAAGATAAAAATATTATCTTACGATACTCAGATGTCTGTTGTAACAACACTTTACACTGTATTCATGTCGTGTATTGATGGCCGTGGCCGAGTGGTTGTAATGAAATGAACAACGATATAAATAGATATTTAAAACAATTCGTTAATTTTGGCCAAAGCTACGGACGTATGCGATGGTTTCATACTTATTAATTAGTGATTTTTATCTTATCATTTTATGTATCCTTCTGTGAAAAGGGGGGTTAGTTGTGTCATTTAAAACTACTTCTAGTTAATTTATTTTCACTTAAAATGGCTAAAAATTATGTGCACGTCAATTAACAAAATCAATTTTAGGTTAATTTATTGAAATAAAATAATTTTAAATGAACACATGTAGGTGTTTAATATTGTGTATAACAATGTCTACAAATATATCTTCATTGCTAGTTTAAGGGTGAGGAAACACCTTCCCATGAACCCGACAGATAGCAGCTAGCTTTGACAAGCTTTGACTATCAAAAAAATACTTGTAAAGATATCGATAAAATACGAAACAACTTATTTTTGAACATTTTGGTGATTATGTATTCATTAATGGAAGATACTTTATTTCATCACCCTTTCTTATATCCCCAACAACCCTTTTAAAAATCATTCCTTTAAACACTCGTTATTTGCTCCCCTACCTAAAAATACTTAAATGCTAAATTTGAAAATAATAATGGCAACCCCTTGCATTTTTCAGCCACCCTAAAATTGATAATAATTGTATGAAAGTGTTGCAATCAAAATGCAATTAAACACAATTCGGTAGTGAAATGAGTGGAAATTGGTTCATGGAATGTTCGTATTAATTTCGACAAAAAAATGCGTTGAAAAGAATCTATACAGTACAGCACATAAGTGCATTTTAATACTTGTATGATTTAAAAATCGCATTGCCATTAAAAAAAATGGCCTTGCCATTGAAAGAACGTGCTTGCCTGTATATATATATATATTTTTCAATTAAAATATTGTGGATTCATTTATAAAGGTTAACATGATTATATGTTATTAACTTTGCTAAATACTATTCAAAGATTACTCATTCATCACATATTATTACAAAAATAAAGTAATCCAAGGACTTGTTACAAAAGATTCGAAATTGATGTTCGTTAAGTTTAAAGGGAACTGATCATTGAAGAAAAACATTGTAAAGGTTTATTCAAGTATCACCCAAAGCAGCTAACAAACTGATGCACAAAAAGTCTCCAACTTCTATCTAATCTAAGATATTTTTTAGGTTTTTATACCATTTTTTTGTATCTAATAAATTTATCACATGCAGTTGTATACGATGTAAAAATGTTGGCGTTAGATTCTCTTTTACCAAGGCGCAAAAAACAGGCGTTTTTTATAATTTAATTTAAGACATTGACTGAGGGTGCTTGATGAACTCGAACTGATCCCACTCAGGTATCAGTGTGGGTCCTAGACTTATAATATTTTGTCGTATTTTTATCCTATTTATTAGCGATAGACACTATTTACTGTATGTCAGTTCGAGTTCATTCGTGTACTCGAATGCCTGAAGATGCCGAAAGGCGAAACCCTGGTCTTTGGTGACGAAATTCATGTAATGTACAACATATCAAATATTCTAATTCAAAAAATTAAACGTTTTTATGTTTTCTTTAAGACGTTTTCAAAATAAACAAAACAAAAAATATCATAAATACATTGTAATAATAATTATAAATAATAAAGCTAAATATTGAATAAATATATTTCATATTATTAATCAAATTGAAAATTAAAACTGGAAAAGTATGTAATAGCTGGGCGTGGCTTAGCGCACATCAAATCATCAGCCGTCACTTGTTAAAACTTCTGAAGCTGTGTGACCACATACTTATCATCCACTGGACGTTTTCGAATGGTGACTTTTAATTTTAACATTATGCTTTTAACGCTTTTCATACTTGACCGAAAGCTTGGTCCGTTAAATAGAGAATTGGCTGTCTGCAATGTGTTCGTGAAACCATACATAATTATAACCAAGATATACGAGTTGCGAGTATAGTAGTTACAAGTAACGCACAAGAACATTTCGGTAAAAACGACGCTGAGTAATCTAATGCTTACGTTATATTCAATTTATCGTATTTCTGACATTCAACTTTCGTGAGGAATATTTTAAGCTCAACGAACTTTTCTTGGCAGGGACTTCAGTAATGTTTACATCATGATGTTGTAATTAAATTCTTTCTTCTCTATTTTATTCAAGAAAAAACATTTAACACGATGAATGCGCTGGATCTCGTATTTCCGGCCAAACTAGAAGGAACTACTTGTGGATATATGCTTTACAAAATAGTTCAAACCTTTACGCTGAGAAATTAGGTTACAAATCATGAAAATGTTAAGTAGAACTCAAGGAAATATATTTTTATATTTAACGACGAATTAAGAAACACAATAACTAAAGAACATAATGAAAATGAATATTTTAACTGTTAACTGAGATTTATCCTAAAAACTTACAATAATTGAGTTACATAGGTTATTCACATAATGAAATTAGGTGTTATTGTTTTTTTTAATGGGATTTATGTAGCTGTTATTTCACTGACATTTTTTTGGAGTTGTGGATCAAGTTTACTTGTGGAAATTATCAGCAGCGACTTCAAATGCTCATCAGTTAATTTGGATCTTTAAATATTTTGCAATGAAATGTCCTTGACACTTAAGTACCAACCGAAATTGCGAACGGAGCGGAGTATATCCCCGCGCCATGCGCTATAGATATCTCACTAGCCGGCTAGTCCCAATACAAAAGCTTTCGCCTAATTCAAAAGTACAGTAGGTTGGTATGATGAGCTAGTTAGGTCTTGGGATTTGGTGGATTCAGTATAGCTCTTAAGCTTAACAGTTTAAATACCCCTACTTTAAGCTAAGGTAAGAATGACGTATCAACTTCATAACGCTACAAATTTATTAATGTTTAGTTTTCGTTGTACTCTTCGATAAATACTACCTGCCATATTTACATTTAAATGGTTGCGGTAAGTAGGGTATCAATATGTAAGAAACAGGGTAACAAACATTAATTGTCTTTGTGCCAAAATAATAAATATTGAAGTCGATGGTGAAATGTTTCCGTTAATCGGCCGGAATTTCCGGGTTAACTTTGTTACTTCTGTTCAATCCATGAGCAAATAATTCGTCAATAGACTTTTTTTAGAGCTTACTGCATATTTCTTATTTTTTTTAATGAAAATTAAAATTACATTACATTGCATTACATGGAGACAGTACATATAATAAAAATAATATTAATAATAATATCTTTAAGAATTGCGAACAAAAAATATTATTTAAATACATATTCGCGCTATCAAAAAAATTATGCAGCATTCGTTGCTGAAAATGTACACCTCTCTACGTAACGAATTCATCAGTCTAACGTTCCTTGCAACAGGTGACTAAAGAAAAAAAATGTTTAGTTATGGTCCAGGTCACAAAGATAAAATTTGGGAGCATGTTGGATTGTAAACTCGGCCCCGAAGACGAAAAGACAAATGCTTTACAGTCGAAAACGATCTTCGAGCTTCAAGAGAGTGAAATGACAGCATTCATAAAAGAAATTGGTTTGGGTAGTACTTAAGAATATAAGACTAGGTGGTGTTAATAAATAAATTTTTACTATCACATGCCTCCCATTTTTTTAAATCTTTTAATTACTCGTGGCACATTGATCAATTACAACATATAATTTAAATTGATTCACTGTATGTTCCAAAATAAAGATCAGTATCATTTAAAATAAAGAGTGAATTTGTAAATTGATAACTGAAATCAATCCATCAACTTTTTGATGCTGAAATAGTACACATTTTTTTTAAAATATCCAGAAATACGAAGACCATTAAAATATAAAATAATCGCCGAAGTTTCCGAGTATTATAAGTCGAGTAGTGAAAGTAGTGTTGCAAAAAAACCCGGAAAATTGGGCAAATTGCAAATTACCTGTTATAAATGATATTTGTCATTTTTTTCGACACGTTAAGTCCATGTGGGCATATAAATATGTGCATCTCGCCGAGTTTACCTTAATAAATACAAATATAAATGTTTCCGTAAATATTTTGTTTTGGGTTCAAGTAATAGATGCTACTAATGATCAGATATTGAATAAGTTCTTCACTTCCGTCTATATCTACCTATATGTAACCTGAAATTTGCGGATACAATGTTGACATACGTAAAAAATACCAATGCTTTTAAAATAAGTTTTGCCGAATACTAAAAATGATATACAGTTATCATTAATGTTATATTTTTTCCCCCGTTTTTTTCAATTTTAACGTGTAAGTAACTAATGGACAAAATTAAATTGTTGGAGCCAAACTGTCAGCGAATATCCCCAAATAAATGTGCTCCACGTACACGGTTGGCAATTAAAGTAAAGTGCATGGTAGCCGATGTGGGCCGTAAATAGGTTGTGGTCGAGCGCTTCTGCAGCACCAGAGGTTATTCCGATGTAAAATGAGCCACACATACTTACATCATATAATACATACAAACGTAAATGCAATTCCTTTACTGCCTTCACCTTGGCCCTTTCGTTCAGTTAATGGAATTCGGGATCATTCGGAAAGGTGATAACTAAAAAACACTTGCACCTAAAAAATACGTCAGACTTTTAAATATTTGATAAGTGCCAGTGAAGATATTCAACACAAAATAGACATGGTTAAATTTAATTGGTAGAAATCTCAAAAGAACATATTACATTACGTCAAACGTATCCAAATTTATCTAGGGCAGTGGTTCCCAAACTTATTATGCCCATGAACCTTTTCTTAAAGAAAAAAACCTGACCATGAACCCCCTAAGTAAAATAACTCTAAAAATTTTATGTCATGAATGGTACTTAAATGGTGATGTAAAAATAAAATGCAAATAAGACATTTTGATATAAACTAATAACTGCTCTAAATCCACGTTCTACTAAATAGGAAGACGGAAAATCAACAGCAGCCTCTGTACAGTTCACATACTGCAGGATATGAAATTGTTATCAGTTGTTGTAAGCAAAATTTGTGGTAGGTATCCTGGTCAGCAAATTTTCTCTCGTATTAGTATGGATACATCTAAGTTTGTGGGTTTGCTTGCAAAAGGGTCCAATACCCAAAAAATCGCGAACAATTTATTTATTGCTATCACAACAATGAAAATGTGTCAGATTTTTTTTTACATTAAACCTCTCGCAGACCCCCCAAACATTGTCCACGCACCACAGACCCCCTCAACGTTCACACGGACCCCTGGGGTTCCGTTGGAACCTCTTTCGGAATCACTGATCTAGAGCATACTGACAGTACGCATTAAGTCAGGTGTTGTTGATTATCTGTTTAAAATGTCAAAATATTTGTAATTTAACGCTTTACGCACTGGTGGAATGCATGACGTCATACGATGTGTTTTTTTTAAAAAAAACCAGTATTAAACCATATTGTTAATTTTATATTCTGTAAAAATCATGATATAAATATAGCTCATCGATACAAAATCTTATGATTTGTGTACCAAAAAGATTATTTTTTATAATGTACAAAAATCTTTTTAAAAAACAAACAATTTTAATTGGGAGCGAGAGTAGAGTAGATTGAAAAAAAATTTTGCTTTAAATGCGATTATCTAAGAACTTCTTATGACTTATGGGATATAATTTCATTAATACTACCTTATTGTTAACATGCTAACCGGGCACAACAGAACATGGACAATTCAGAAACGAAGCACTTAATATTTGTTTCGTATCTATTTATGAATTAAATACATAAAAAAATATATATAAATATACAATAACTGCATTTAGTAGAGATGGTAAATTAATTAAGGCTTACAATTAAATGCACTTTTGTTTAGATCATATTCACTTTCATAAAAATAGTTTTCACTTATAACAAATACATTCCACAAGAAACAAATTCTTTCACTAAAAATAAAGTGATCCCACATAGTAAAACATATTTTAACATTGAAGAAATATATTAGGTACACTTACGAAAAAATATTTTCAAATAGATAAAATAATTTTCACTCTGTATAAATACTCAAACTTTGAAATCGATTGTTGCACAAAACTGCATTAGAATGCATTACACAAGCCAAACCAGACCAACCCTCACATAACGTACTACAACTTAACTCACTTTGTTAAAAGGATCCGTGACTAAGTGCAAATTATAAAAATCAAAGTTTGAGTGTACTAAGTCAATACTATCTAATCCAAAGTGCAAACTATCGAAATGAAAGTTCTAGTGTACCAAGTGAATACTATCTAACACAAAGTGCAATTATTTATAACCTTTAATTAATAGATATATTCGGTAATTGAAACACGTTAAGAGCCCTTAGTACACCAGATACAATTTTATGCAGAACTCATAATCAATATTTTAGGAAGAAAATATGTAATGAAGGACATATTTCAAAATTTAAAATAAATCTTTTTTAAATATGATATTACCGATCTCGAAGATAAATATCTTCGATGTTCTGGGAGAAAAAACTAAATCGAAAATATAACATATAGAGTTAGTTATACCAAAATGTTGAAATTCTAAGGAGTGTTTAAATGAGTCCTGGATGAGAAAAGAATGCGGAGCACTGCTCTACCGTATGGAAGAACACACTTATTTTTATAAATTATCCTTTTACTTAAAACAGTTTAGCACAAACAAACAAAATGAAAAAAGTAGAGCATTTCAAAAATTTTACAAACTTGGAAATCCAATTACTCAAAACTAGAATTTTTCAGTTCTTTTTCCAGAACAACGACGACATAAAACAAATATGTTTACATTGAATATTATTTTTAATACATATTATTACAGGGTGCTTGTTCATAAAGTCAGCCGTCGCCAGTAGTCGGCCTTTTGAGCTTAAAAGTTAAATAATAGTGGATATATTTAAAAAAAAAAACAGATTTCTTCATTCGTGTAGGTAGTCTTGCCACTTACTTGCCAATGTATATCTGCACTATACTTGCTATATGATGCAATACGCAATTAAAAAAGCATATTTTCACTTCGCAAGTTTCGACAAATTAATGTTGTATGGGGATCGCTAACAAAATATGCTTTATATTGTCATGTTTTGCATCATTATGTGTTTTATTGTTCTGTCAGTAGACAGTAGTGATAGTAATCAGTAGATTTCACGATATTCATGAAGTTTCATAGTGATGGCCGACCACTGCGACAATTGGCTTTTTTTTTGTAAACTTCTATAATTTTATGCATGGTACAATATCAACTATTTTATTTTTAGTTGGTTACATTGCTTAATCTCTGTTTAATGGAATGACAGCTAAAACATATGTAATTTAAGACATCGACTGAGGGTGCTTGATGGAATTTCAATATCAAATTTGGATTATTGAGATTTTGTACACTTCCATGTATTTTGTGACTAACGACCCGGTTTCGCCTTTCGGCATCTTCAGGCATTCGAGCACACGAATGTCAGTTCGAGTCCATTCGTGTGCTCGAATGCCTGAAGATGCCGAAAGGTGAAACCCGGGTCGTTAGTGACAAAATACATGGAAGTGTACAAAATCTCAATAATCCAAATTTAAAACATATGTATTTATCATTCATGGACTCAAAATCCCTTTTGAAAGTACACCTGTCTCTTACTGGCTGAGCACTGGCGAAACGACCCTAGTACTATTTTTTTTACGTTGCTTACTGACAAAATAATGTTTTAATATTTATTTGTATACTTGATTTAGTCATGTCAACCATGTTACCAAACAATCATTGTAACATATCGGTCCTTGTCATTAAGCAGTGTTAAATATGTATTTGAAATCATGTTTCTAATGTCATCAGTTGCTTTGTGAAAAGATATCAGTTGAAAATGTTAGTAGGTGGTCGAAATTCCTATGTTAATTAAATATAATACGTATTATTGTAATACGAAACCTGCTATTGGCAATGCCTGTAATTGTAATGACATGGCATTCAAAATAAAGGCGTAACCAGATACAGTCATCATTCGCATTGTAGCCACAGCTGTAATTTTGTCGTAAATGTAATAGGTATATCATTATTATAGTTGACTGACCATGAACTCTTTTTCCGTGGCGTCCACAGACAAATTGACGTGTGCAGTAATGTTCCCGTGATATGAAGAGCTTAGTTTCAAAACCCCCTAAAGCGATTTTGTTTGTTTCGAGAAAGGTTGGAAAAGTCAAATCTATCGAATTAGTCAACATTGTATATTACAATGGGATTTGTATATTTTTAAACGTATTTTATTAAAATATATTTCAAAATCCGTATCACTTGCCTGTCAACGAATACAGTGATTGACTGATTCTTATTTGGATTATTGAGATTTTAAGTGTACAAAATCTCAATAATCCAAATATAATATTGAAATTCCATCAAGCACCCTCAGTCGATGTCTTAAATTAAATCTTAAATGATTCTTATTTGTTTTCGGTTTCGAAATAAACTTCAATTTTTAATTAGAAGTATTGAGTGTTTGACATTCAACACTAAAATTACAGAGAAGACAGAAACATCTTTTTCAATATAAATATGCCTTTAACTCTAAAATGCTAGCGAGTGATTTATAGCTAGTTATCATTAAAAAACTTCTATTAAGATGCCTCATTAGGAGTCCATTTCTATCAACCTGCTACCTACAAAGCAAACCAATTAAGTGTCTGTTTGAGTTGTTACATTCAATGTCCTGATAAATTTGCCCAAGTGGAATTGGCCATTTTACATATCGGTTTCTATGTGTAATTTCTGTGATATGTGGAAAAGCCTAAAAATTTTTTTTGTTTGCCTTTGTCGGGTTTTGCAAGTAATACATATCATTACATATTACGTACTAAGATATTGAAAAATGTGGACTTCGACACGTCATATTTATATCGTATGGTGAAATTTACAAATTTGATTAAAACAGAAATTATATACATAATTATGTAGGAATTTCCGATATTAGAATGGGGAAAAATGTTGTGTTAATTAAATTATTTATTCATTTGAAATATATTTTAAGCAAAAAAACGTTTTTTTTCTGACACCCATCGTCAGAAATAACGAAGACGTATTTATCGATGACCCACTGTCTAACAGGCACTCCTTGATGTAACTCAGTTATGAGTTGTGACGATTCTAAATATAATCCTTTAAATACATCGTGGTAAGTTGTCATAGCAACCCAAATTTTTGAAGTCCTTCTTTTGTCGATTATATTCATAGAAATCCGAAATAAACAATTACGTGAGAGAGTGGGAACGAAAACGTCTCGCCGCTCGAGGGAGGATGGTGGAGAGCGGGGAGAAGCGGGGTGCGGTGCGTCAACACACTTCACAGCCCGCGTCCGGCGTGGGGTCAAAGGATGATTCACAGGTTCCTTCGTCTTCCATTAAAACCCGGTCGCATTCAGTATACTTTCTCTTTAATTGCAGTTAGTTTATAAATTCCTTGAATACAGTTATACAAACAGATTTAAAATACACATTTTTAATTTAAAACTCTGTAAGTGGTTTTACTAGCAAGTGGTGGACTAAGTCGCCGCTTTGTCGGCGGACGACTCCCTCCGGGAAAGGTCGAGAGGCGACTGAATGCCTTCCAGGATCGCACGCTCTTTGTCCGCTTCTAACTGTAAACAAACAACGGCAACCAAACAAATATAACAAACTACTCTTGAACGCCTCAGGAGAGATATTACATATTAAATTTGCATTAATAGAAAGAGTCTGCAGATTGGTTTTGAAGACCCCTGTCCGCCCCATAAGTACGGGGCGGTGTCATACGTCAATGTCAAAAATAATAAAATCGTAAATTTCATAAACATTAGTGCTGTTATAATATAGTTATTCGAATAAAAAATCAGAGCTAAAAATAACCAATCATTTCAAAATAATAACACTTAAAACGGGATTTCTAGGATTTAGGATCACTGGATTCATACTGATCCATACAATGTATGTATGAATCCCGTGATCCTAGATAAGATCTGTGTAGTATACAGTAAGCGTATCAGTGAAGTAAAGTAATACGGCGAATGCTCTTCCCCTAACGAATTTAATGTATATGATGAAGCATGTTCACATGAGGCATTTGTAATTTTGACTACTGACATATTAAAAGCCATGCCTGCTCCCAGTGTGTTGTTTATTGACTGATTAGTCTTAAAATACAATACGATGGCAAAAATAAACAATCGATAGAACTAATAATTTAAGCGTGAAACACAAAAACGGCGTTTATGACTAACATTGAAAAG
Source organism: Himalopsyche phryganea (assembly GCA_022494535.1). Lineage (NCBI taxonomy): Eukaryota > Metazoa > Arthropoda > Insecta > Trichoptera > Rhyacophilidae > Himalopsyche > Himalopsyche phryganea. The sequence continues at coordinate 2,400,571 of JAGVSL010000047.1, forward strand.
TGGAGATATCGGTTTTTGCTTTAAGAAATGTCAACAATAATATTCTATATGAAAAATTTAAATGTTAATTTAGTAGAAATTGCATGCCTATATATAACATGCCATTGCTTAAATTTTATAATTACCCTCTTTACATATTTAATATCTATATACAGACAGATGACCATGAAAAGAATCTGGTCAAAAATACCTGACCATACATAAAGATTTGATGGAATGATTGATGTGATTAAAATCACATCGAATCTGATGTCAATCATTGATTGGTTGGCGCCCGTATACATTTTATTCGAGAGTTGCATTCTATTTATGATATTCAAGTTTAGAACTGTGTCCATAATAAAACATGTTAATTGATTCGTCACAGAATAATATACTTACAGCATTGATGTATGAATTATTACAAACTATTATTAAATAAATGTGTACTTATTATTAGTGATTCACGAATCTTAAATTAAGCACAGCATTGCGCATCAGTCAGCGGTACCCAACACATTTTATGTGCGGAACCTTTTGTAAAAAAAAAAAAAAAATTGACAAATTAATCAAAATAAATGATGCAGGAAATAAAAAATGATCTGTTTTTAATAAACAAAGACAGATTATAAATGGAGTAGCATATTTTGTTATTTAATTTTGAACAGTTCAATCAAAATATCGGAAATTGTATTCAACTTCTATAATTTGTGGATTGAATTGGCATTTACTTGGTAGAACTCCATTATTCTGTATATTTATTTATATTTATATATATATAGATTGGCAACATCTGCCACATAAATGTTATATTTTCAGGGTCATTTTTTTGAGACGTGACACTATTTTGGGATAAATTCATCACAGCGACCTTGCGATTCTGCGTAACCTGATTTAACACTAAGTTTTTTATAATTATTTCGCCTAACTAATGACACAACAATTATTGCAAATAGGGATTGAAAAATCGTTGAACCGGTAAATGGCGAAAATGTCACCTTTTTTATATATTTTTTAAACTTTAGTGGTTTAGTGTTTAGCGAATCGCTCCCGTTGGGCCACGTTTTACATTTGGATGGCTAGATGGGAATTTTCATCATGCTTTTACTAAAAACCAATAAATGAATACATTGATTTATTGTTAACAGAACATCAATGCCTATAACTATCGACTACATATTTTAGTTCATTGAAACGTGTCTATATTACTATATCAATTTAAAATAAAGATAGGGAGGCGTGGACAAAAAAATGATTTTTAGGGGAGGCGTCGTAACATTAAGGTTGGAAACCGCTGGCTTAGTATATAGAATACAAAAACTTCTATTGATTCTCAGCAAAATTCTATCCTAAGCCTTCAGCTGTGTACATTGATAACAGATAATAAAGATAACACTTCGTTCGTTGTTGAGTTCTTTGAACTTTGTTAAGCAAAAAATGAAAAAAGTATTATATAATATATTATTATCTCATTTTTCAATCACCTAGATGTTATATTTACAATGATCGACTTCAATTTTCAACCAAACTATTGTATTTAAAACAAATTTTCCTAACTTCGTATTTAATATCAAAAGCATTAAAGAAATATACACCGGTATCGGTTAAAATTATAACCGGTAATTAAAATGTCGGTATACTTGAAAACCCTGTTTGCAAGGTCATTACGTTTCATTAGTCACTACCGGAAGAAAGAAATACTACGAATGATGTAGTTTTTTCTCGTTTTATTTTATTAGTGTCAAAGTCTGCTCCTTTTTATTTCCGTACATTTAATCACGCACGTTGCCTTACCAATGTATTTTTAATTATTTCTTCTACTTGTAACGAAATGTAATATTATATTCCTATCGTCTTACACATATATACAACAATATGAATATATCAGGATACAGTTACAGTCAAAACTTATTTTATGCGGTAAACGCATATAAAAAATCGCACAAAAAACATTTAATTTTATATAAAAAAATATGAATACATTCATTAATATTTGTCTTAAATGAAAAAAAAGATACACTTAAAATATTTATTTATTTTATGCTTCGCATAACTTCAAAACCGCATTAAAAAATACTTAACTGTACACTCTTTTTTTTCATTGGTAGCCATTTTATATATCCATAAAAGGACAGTTCTTACAATTGAATAGAAACTCTTGAAAGTTAGCACGGTTATATGACAATATTTTTTGTTATCTTTTAAGAAAATCTTATCATTTATAAATATTTACTATCCAAAAGTAACCCACATTGGAATTTTAAACCGTGTTTCAAACTGTTTGACTAGCAGTCAGCAACAATCTATTGACGTAAAGATTCATGGGAATACGACGAAATCCAAAAATAAAAAAATCTTCATAGATATGTTGATGGACGAGCTGCCAAAATTCGTAATTTCTGAAAAATACTAAGTTTCACTTTTGTTCACGGCGGACAAATAAAATCTTAAGTTCAGAAATACTTGACCTATTAAAGATTTGCTTATCATTGCCGCCGAAATACTTAATTAGCATCATTGGCTGTCATTCTTGTTTCCCGCCAGCACACGTTGAGAATATCATGATTGTGGGCTCGATTAAAAATCTACCAACTCTTACTCTACCTTAGTAGGCTTGGGCCAAATGAGTCGTCGATTATTGGTGACACGCGAATCGCGAGTCCACGGTGAGTCGTTCGTTCGAGTCGCCTCTATTATGATGGAGCTCTACCAAGTAAATGCCAATCCAATCAATAAATGTAATTTCATCGTGTATCTGGTGGTGAGGCAACCAATATATTATACACCTGATTCTCTTTTAGCACGTGAGGAAACGTTCCAAACACTACCGTGTAAAAAAGGCTGAGTTGCACATATAAATATAGGAGATAGGTTCGATTACTTAAAATACCCTCAATGTATAAAATTCTCGTACTGTAAAACAATTGGAATTTATTTTTATATATGTGAGGAATGAATCAATACAAATGACAACTCAGGTGAGATGGCAATACTGGAACAGAACCATAGACACGAGCAGAAGCCGTACTAGCTTACAAACGGACGGACGACAATATACTACTACACTGTCCGTCTTCTTCGTCATGTGCTTTTGGACAATTCGACGCCCGGTGTATTCTTAAAATAAATCTCTGTAATTATACAAGTTAGGAACAAGATTCCTAAATGTATATAAAAATTGTTTCATAAGTTACATACGTAATAAGTAATAAATTAATATGATTAGCGATTTAAAATATACAGACGTTAAAAAGTAAAAACCAGAGGGAATACAATCTAAACATAGAAGAGCAACATAAATGTGTCAAATCAACAACAGTCATGTGAGTCACCAGTTGCAAGAACCGTTCGACTGATAATGCATTACCTAGAGCAGTGTTCCGCAAACCGGTGTGCCGCGGCACACTGGTGCGTCGCGCGATGATACCAGGTGTGCCGCGACGCAGTGCGTCCATAATGAGAAAACATCGAGTATTTTAGTATCAGAAAAAAATTAAAGCCATTTATTTACTAAGATCTCCGTTTAAATTGTTCTTGATGAAACAAAAATCGTTTGCTCTGAGATGGTGCAACTGCAATAATGGGGAATAAAATGGTGCTTGCTCGTGTGTAAAACCAAAAAAAAACTACCGTAGAAATCATACATTGCTGTATATATTGGGAAGCATTGACGGTTAAAATTTTCCCAGTGGAATTATTAATTAAATATTATATTAAAATACTACACATTATCAAATCAATCATTTGAAAAAATATCAATCACTACTAGGTATATACTATTTTAAACTCACCAAATAAAAACAAATTGTAAATTTTGTTTGTGAAATTTACATATTTTGGCTTGTGGTGTGCCGCGAAATATTAATGAGTGCTTAGGTGTGTCGTGGGTGAGAAAAGTTTGCGGAGCACTGGCCTAGAGAGTTGGATATTTTCAGCATAAAGCTCAGGATATTGTTTGCTAAATATTTTTTTTGTATCTTAATAATGTCTTGTTCTCTTTCTATTTCATGATTTGAAAAATGTGTTATTATCATTATTGTTGTGTAAAATGCATGGCGCATTGGCGTCAGCTGTAATGCCATGTATTTTTTTTTTTTTTTTTAATTTACAAATAAATAATGAACACAGGTGCATCTTAAAATTCGTCAAATGACAAAAATGATGATTCCAAAACTCACAAAGGGCCGAAGGGTTTTTAAAATATATTCATATACTGTATTTAATAAAACTTTTCGTTTTTTAACCGTGTAAAAGCACTTAAAACTTGTGCATAAAGTCAATCGGGTGTATTCACTTTTCATTGAAATATAACGAGTAGAAAACATATATTTTGAGCAATTCTTATCAATCGTAAATTCTTTTGGTCCAGACATACGCATCGCGTCGTCTGACAGTACGTTAAAAATAGTCCGCTTCTCATTTCAGCAGTCAAACTATTAAAAGTCTTACGCAAATATTTGTATTTCCGATTACTTACTGTATAACCAAACTCACTATTGGCGTTGAAAGAATGATGATTATGGTAAAATTGGTACCAAATAATTATCTGTTATTGTTTGATCGTAAGTATTGTACAATAAAATGCAAAGTAACACAGGTATAAAGTTATGAAGTTAGTGAGTTAAATATGCAGTTATAAATGATGTATGCTTTTATTAAACGACTAAAAAACTCGAATATTGCATTAAAGATTTTAATACCATAATTATTCTTAAATATGTCAAGGTAGTTTCACTTAAAATTTGCGATCTTGGACATGGGTGCATGTAATGTCATTTCTACTCGATTCGATCTCGAGTGACATATAAAAAATTCTGATCGAGATTATGTCGTATTCATTTTCAAAATATATGGCACATTGACAATAAACGTTGAAATACCAAATATTTTTAGCGATTATTGAAAAATACTATATATATTACAGTGGGCGGCTAATCTATCGTTGTAAACAGGCGGCCAACGTCCTAGGCGCGTCCCTGGCCGCATGCTTCGCTTTTAAGTTATAATTTAAAGAAATTCACCATACCTTTATTGTGACCGTGCCTTATTTGGTGAGGTTTCTCAGGTCCATCACAGCAATGCTTCTCTTCGGATCCTATGAACGATTCGCTGGCCACCACATTCCCAAGGACCACGGCGAAGACCGCCAGGCTACCCAGAAAACTGGACATGGTCTTAGTAAGACTGAACACTGGTCCACAAAATTCACTTTTAGACATCAGACAGCCATGGTCAAAAACACATAATTCAAAACATTCTATAAAAAATAAATATTATTATTATCAATCGTTGTTAACTCTAATTTACAATAATTCCTCGTATTAAATACCTTCTGCCGAATTATTTTTAAGTTTAAAAAATATGAGATGACTGTATCCTATTGTCAATTGTTCTTTTTTCTTATCAATAAAAAAAATGATAAAAAGGTAAATGTCGACATAATATTGTATAGTAAATATTACCACCTTTTTTATAAATAAACATTACTATTTATATAAATGAACATTCATTATTATAATATATTACTATGACTCTATTCTAATGCAAAAATTCTATAGACGAAACCAATACCGTTATCTACAATTTGTAAGTAAACATTATAATATCTTCGCTATTCTGGAAGGAAACACTAAATCGAAAAAATGTCATTTTGAGTTAATTATACCAAAATGTTCCTAATTTTGAACTCCACCGTATGGAAGAACACACTTATTTCTATAAATTACATGTTTACTTAAAAACAGTTTTTTATAAACAAAGTAAATGCAAATGGTATGGCATTTCAAACATTTGAAAAACTTCAAAGTCAAATTACTCAAAACTAGTATTTTTCAGCTAGTGTCTTCTTCCAGAACAACGATGATATTTACGTCACATAAATTAAAAATAATTAATTCACAACTTGACATCATCAGATCCGATTCCGCTTAGTGCGTGTGAAAATTTTCGTATGATCTATTTTATTCTAATCAGTTGACAATGCTCACGTACTAAGCGAAAACGATATTCATCATATTAAAAAAGTCGTGGAAGTATCTCTAGTAATATGTTTCATTTTTATAAAATTATGTTCAATTCAAAAAGACCATCATTAAAGGGTTTTTCTTAAATATATTCCCCACGCAAAGCATTCACTGACAGAACCGTTTAGCAAGACCAAACTTAGCTAGACGTCATGGGGAAAAGTTAAATAAAGATTTAATCCATACCCATACTAGCAACATAAGTTGCCAGGAAACTGTGAGCCTGCCTTGCAGACACCGCATTAGTTTCGTTATGAAATTAGAGGCAGAAAAGAAGAGGTTAGAAATAGGTAGTCCGAATAGTTATTGCGAATTATTAGGTATGTTTATATTTAAGTAATAATTTATACCAAAAACTAGACTTAAATTGTACTGTATTCATAGTATTACTTACCAATAAAGAATATAATTGAAACAATTGAACATTACAAAGTCACCATTCACGACTGATTTATGGCATATCACGATATTAGATAGTTATGCAGGTTGTAAAGGATATATTAGTCAGGAATTTCAAGTATTCGGTGAAAACTAATATTCGAACATTAAAACATCTTAATATCCGAATATGCTAATTTCATCATGTATATTTACTGTTTTTTTTATATATATTTCTGATGAGTTTCATTAATTGTTTCCATATACGTCTCAGCACGTGTGTTAAGCTAGTATTGCTATGTTTAAGTAAACAAAATGGATTACATCAAGATATAATGCAACGCCCAATGAAATTTTTCGTTAACCCAGTGACTTAATAAATATACAATCACTCTTAAGGTGTTAACTGTCAATTCTTGGTGGAAAGGCATTATATTTTAAAAATAATACACAATTTGTTTGTACTAGGTACTTCCACATGTTTATTATGATCACGACCATTATCATTATCGTGACGAGCGAAACCGGTCCTGATCATTATATACATGTAGAAGTAGTACAACAGAAAAAAATTGTTTTATTTAAAATATCTATATATATATATACAATAATAATTTATCAAATATTCGGATGTCCGAATATGTAAAAAGAGAAGAATATTTATTCGAATATTCGATTGGAGTCTCTAGTGCATTTTGATTATTTGATTATTCCCACAAACGATTTGTGGTTGGGCGTATTGAATATATATTTTTTATCACAACATACTAAAGAATCGGTTATTTTATGTATAAACATTGATCGTGCATAAAGACAATAACGACTTGCAGTTATTTGTATTGAATGCATTCTATGATTTCTTATCCCAATATACACAAGAATTGGATACCGTGTTCTCCTTCAAATTGATCGTGCATAGAGACAATTAAGCAACTATAAAATTGTGAAATACGTATTTCTAATCTGACTGCTTTATTTATATTCACATATGAAACATTTATATTTGTAGTAACATTTTATACTGAATATTTCCTACATTACGATTGTTTTTAACTGTGCATATCCGGTTTTAGAAATGTTTAATACCGGTACAATCAGAGCCCTGATTTACACATAGCTTTTTATTGTTATCATCATATTCAAACAATAAAAAAACAAATTGAAGACATTATTTTTTATCATATCTTTATAGAATGATACGGCTGACACCTGACACGGGTTTGTTCTCAAAACAAAATACTTAGGTAATATTACATTTTATTATTATCGTTAAATTAAAATAAACATATCTCTTATCAAAGTTCAGTTGAATGGTAAAGTTACTGAGAACACATACATGCGTTAAACTGAAAATTAATAGTCAATACTAAAAGCAGTAAAATTATTTATCAATGAAGATGGAATGTTTGATGTCTCATTCGAAAAGAGCATGTATAATTGTAATTATTATAATTTAAGAATAATTTATTATACGACTCTATATATGAAAAACATTATAATAATTAATGTTGAACTGTTTCTTATGTGTTTGGGTTTCTATGTGAAATAGTTTTGAATGTAAATACACACTTCCATAGAGTAAATATAGGAAATATAGGAAGTTATTAACAACAATTAACGTAACTAGGACTTGCTGTGAGTCAAGCACTCATCATTTTACTCAAATATTGCTGCTTTTTCTAAATATGTTTTTTTTTTTTATTTTCCTTTTGAAAAGAAATACGGCAAATATGCTTGTCTTTTTCGGACTTTAAAAATATTTTATAACGCCATTCTCAAGGGAATTTAATTGCGTAGAGAAAATTAGAAAAAAAACACACATTGGAATCATGAAAACTAAGAAATTATGCGAAATACGAAATATTATTCGTCAAATTTACTGAATGGCTTGTTCGAAAAAGTTCCACTTGACATCTTATGGTAACTTTTTCACACAAATACTATGTTCGTATTTCGCGTAAATTATCGATTTTCCTGATTCCCATGTAAAATAATTTGACATTGCTATATGCGTAATTTAATTTCCTACATAACTAGATTGTTATTAATATAATTAAATAAATTTTCGGAGAGAAAAAGAGAAGAATGTTGTAAAGCATATTTACCAAAGATACAATTAGTTCACATTAGTGCTAGTATTTAAACATCTACTGGTGACTTTTATTTAACTTTTTGGTAAATGCCTAAAAAATCATAGCTATATTGTCCTGATTTCTGTATAAAGTTTAAGAATGATTATAGTTATATATCCTTCGTTACTTATTGAGAAGATAATAATACCTTTAAATAATAATTTCTACACATAACTATATAAGCTAAGATAAACTATAAAACATTAATGAAATTTAATTAAATTAAAAGTATTTAGGGTTATTTTTTCAATTCAATTTCAAGAATTTTCATAAATTTAATAAGTATATGTTTAACTAACTCATGATACATGAATTGTTTATACCAACTTTGTTTTAAGAGGTCGTTTAAATTAATTACATCTCCACGAATACTTATGATTAGTAAATTCTGCTGTAACTATTTGTAACGTCGAAAGAATTTATCAGTGATATAGTGATATAAAATAAAATCTTTTGTTACTCGCTTATAGAAACTGATCCTGATATTTAGCAAAAAATGGTTTAATGTCCAGTGTATGAACGAAAAGTTATTTAATGTTTTATTTTCATTCCTCCACTTGTTAAGTAAATATTTTACTACGATTGAAGATTGAATAATCTGGTGTGTAATTTTTAGGTATTAGTTTTAAATATAATTTATTTACGATATTTATACGCAAAATTTTCTAATAGCCGAAATGTTCCAATCGGTTAAATAAGAAACGGTAATTATGCTCCACATCTCTAGAACATGCTACTTTCTTTCTTCCCGAAAATTTTCTAAGTGTCAATGTTAACAATGCAGTTCTGCGTGAAATTTAATTGTAAACAGGATAATACCATATTAGAATATGTTGGAATCAGGGAAACCGTTAATTTACACGAAATATGAATGTAATATCAGTATGAAGAAGTCGGGAGAATATATCAAAAATTGAAGTAAGGCGACGAATTTATGTAATAAAACTTAATTTACTGCAGAAAATATCTGTTTATTTGATTAAAATATTTAATATTTTTACAATTACCAATCCGCAATTAAATTTTCAACAGAATTGCATTGGATTGAAAAAGAGTAACATGTTGTTAAGAATATTTATCAAGAAAATTTAAATCCTTATTTTAAATTACGATAAGAACAATTGTACAGCTGGCATTTAATACATTTGGAATAGTGCTAAATAGTTTGATAACAGAAAAAGATAAAGTTTTACACGTAAGTATTTCATTCTGCAAATACGCTAAATGAATATTTTTAAATAATTCTCTCACTCACATTGTTGAATGTATTTTAGTAATACGTTAACGATCCACAGATAAGAATAAAACAAACACAGAAAACAAAACAAAAAAAGTTTTCCGGTGCATTAACTCAAAAAGTAAACAAAAAAAAAACAAAAAATAACAAAACAAAAACCCAATCAATCGATCACGCTTTTATAAATACATTAACTTTAATGCACAGAACATCATCCGAACGTGTAACTTGATCTCATGCTTTTAAAAATCATTATCATGGAGAATACTGGATATTTCGATTTGACAGAAGAAAAATATATTACGAGAACTCAACGTTCATATATGCGGCTGAAACGACGCAACCATCTGCTGCGCACGAGCTTCGAGAGCACACTGAGTAAATTTCTCGTTCAATTTTAATTCAGGTATATTTCGCTAATAGTATGTTTTGTTTCTCTCTGCGCTGCTTGAGTGCGCGTTGAAGTTTTGTTCGAAAAAAGTTTTTATTGCATGCAATCGGAAAATTGAAAACGCAACCGCAGGAAAATGAACTAACTTTAGATTTGAAAGTACATTCTATTAAATTCTTCTGTCTTTTTCAACGTTTATATTTTCAGGTTAATTTTAATTGATAACTCACTCTACAAATTAATAATTATTATTTTTGTATTGTTTCAAATATGTTAACTACATAACATTTCAATAATTTCTGGATTTGTGTGGTTTTTTAATACATATAAAAAGTGTTCAGTTATTATATATAAAAAGTTACGTACACCCGATTCTCTTTATACACGAAAACCGACTAATTATTTTTTACACTGATATTTTTGCATTTGCATAAAAGACGAAAAGTATTATTAAATACAATATATCTGAATATTTAAAAACATTTCGGCAGTTTTTGAATATTGGGATTGTCATTTTTTTTCTATTTAATGAATTTTAAGACGAAGGTACAAATGACTCCTGTATGACTTGTTATTGTATTGACATATTTATCATTGCTCTTCAATGATTCGATTTTATTCCTTTTCTCTCTGCGTTGAAAATTCAAAGACTTAGCAGGCCAAACCAACAACTGCGTGGCATAATTGAAACTTTTTCGCACACATCAATATGTCATATTTGTTTAAGAAATTGATATTTTTTATGACATAATTAGAAGCATTACTTAAAAATGGTTAATTTGCTTATTTTACTTTTTAACTAACATTTTTATACGCATTAAAAACGAGTAGAGCACGCATTTGATATACAAAATGATTCCGTCAGCGATCGACGTGTTAAGAATAAAAATTACATATTTCTTATACGACGATTGTTTAGACATGGAAGAGATTATGTCATGATCCACAAAGGTTCAGGCTGCAGGCAGTGGTTAAGTGGTTGGCTTTGGTTACGGTGATAAGGTTATGAGTCCTAGTACGGAGAGTTTTGTAAATTGATTTTATATAGTTCTGTCTTCGAAGGCATGTTGGATGTTTGTAATGTCTAAAAATTCCCTTGTACCCATCCGATCTTTAAAAAAGGGAGCGTTAAGCTAACCACTAGTTCTGTCCAAGCACTATTCTTGTGTCCATTCTTTCTTCGAATAGGTTTGGTTGAGCTTCTGAGTAAAAAGCAGTTCTCGTAGAAAAACGTCTGCTGAGATACCTTCATCAGGAGTCCACCTGCTTTACATAGGTTGACCATAACTTTATTATAATTTTATTTATTTGTAAATGTTAATTACAATACATGACACTACAGCTATAGATGTACTCATTTAACTTGGTCGTTAGCGAGGGTGCCACGGTCACGCGAGGTATGTTGCCATACTCAACCAGAACTGAGATTTCAATACATTAGAAAGCTGATATTTTGGCGACGGTTATTGAAAGTAGACAAAATATTTATTTTCCATAAAATGGCAATTGGAGAAATTTATTCGAGACTGAAAATTCTAATTTCAAATTCAGTGGCGACCAAGTAATGTTGGTAATACTGTAACGATAATGTGCCATTCATTAAGACAGTACATTTAAAAAAAACGTAAATATTTTTAAAACTTGAGAGTATATAATGAAGAATAAAAAATATTATTTACACGCAAATTCAGTTATGAAAAAAATATATAAAGTACGTTGCACCAAGTTCATTACCAAAGATGACCACATTTCTGGGCAACGCATTATATTATAGTATTTTACTACTCCGTTATATGAGGTTGGGTACCACTGAAAATTTCTTTAACTGTATTTATTCGATTTCGTTTTATCATTATACCAATAGTGTAGATGACAATAGAATAAATTACACGTGAATAGAAAATGTACCTATAGAATTGAAACAGTGTGGGCGGTAACTAAACAATTCAATTGGGTAAAATAATAGGAGGGTCATTATGCCAGAGTTCTTTACAAATCAATATAAAATTTGTTTGAATACATAAACAATAACTGTCGTAATCATATGAAATAAACGTGTACAATTAAAAATTTACTACTCAACAAATATAAAATTTAGTAAAAGTTATAATTTAAGACATCGACTGAGGGTTCTTTATGGAATTTCAATATCAAAGAGTTAAGTGTTTCGCACTTTTTTAGTATATTGTAATTACCACTTTTATGCATGTATATTAATTTTCATTTGAGATGTACAAATGTCCTACCATTTATTTTTTTAAATGATATACTAAAGGTTTCGGTGACAACAGGTTCGAATTCCGGTACGGACAGTGTCATAAATTGATTTTTCAATGGATTCATAGATTGCTGGCCGAAGACATAATTATCTGTGATATTCTCTAAAATTCCCTCCCTCTAATCCGACACTAAAAACCGGAGACAAGTAATTATTTGATCAGTATCTAATTCAATTAACGGTCAGTAACTACAAAAGAAATAGTCACTAACAAATGCATAAAACGGTCAGTAGAAAAATAAAAATGGTCAGTAAATATTAAAGATACGGTCAGTAAATATTAAAGAACGTTTTTTTGACCAGATTATATACTGTTGATGTGTTGGTGCATACAGAGGTTAGGTTAGATTAGGTAAGGCAACTAATTATTTGTTCAGTAAGAAATAATAAACGGTCAGTTGATAATTATGTTTGGTCAGTATATAATTGCCAAGTAAATAAAGTTTTAGTTAGATTTAATTTAATAACTGACCATTTTATATAAATTACTGACAGTTTATTTTATTAACTGACGACGTGTATACTGACCATTTATCAAATTAATTACTGAGCTTTTTGATTAATTACTGACCCAATAAATACAAGCCACCGGACAAAGGGATTGCGATTAGCTAACCACCAGTGATTACCTAGCACTATATTTATTTATATACCGTATTTTTACGAAAATAAAACATCCTCCGAAATAAGCCCTAGCATGATTTTCAGGATTTTTTGAAATATAAGCCCTCTTCCAAAAATAAGCCTTAGTTAAAATAATGTGAAAAATATAATTACAATTAAAAGCACAGCAATTTATTATCAGTAATTTTATCAATGCAGATTTCTATGCAAATAATTGTCCGCTCCCAACGTGGGGCATGGCCTCATAATGGAGTTACTCAGTTACTCAACCTCTCTTTTTTTCGAAGAGAGTAGGACTAGGACAGGACTAATGGTTAGCTAATCGCTCTCGCTATGCCTCGTTTTTAAGGATCGGATGCGTAGGAGGAAGTTTTAGACATCACAAACATTCATGAATACGAACAGAAATCCATACATCGATCGAAATATTAATTTATGAAACTGTCTGCCCCGGGAATTGGCCAACGATGTTACCAACTGCGTCGCGGACGCCGACTGTATATTCATCACTAACTCGATTAGTGTTAGGTTTGCATAAACCCATCTATATTTTGATATTATAATTATATATCTAATATAAAAAATCGAGGATGAAGACTTTAATCTACGAGATAAAATTTTCATTAGCTATTTACTCGGAATTGTCAATATGTTACTTACTATTTTTTTCCAGTACGATGACGATATATGATGTACAAAATTTAAATGTTGTTCTTCTCGATTTCGAAAAGCCTTAATTAAATATTCAGAAAATTCAATGAAATTCAATATTTTTCGTACAAATGGGTTTCAATTGTAATTCGTAACGCAATACATTGTGTTTTATATCAAACATATTTTCTCAATTTCTTGATGTGAATGTAATTCAAACAATGCATTTGATTCTATGGAATATAAACTCAATCAATTTCACTTATTATCAATTTAGTGAAGACAATGAAAAGCTTGAATCTTTAAAGACATTACGATTTCAATAAATTATCTCCATAGCACTAAACTGTTCCAAGTTACATTTTTCATATTAACTGTTGCTCGGAAATTCAAGGAGATTCATTTAAACTTCTCAAATATTTAATTTGATTAACTATTGACTTATTGGATATAAAAAATAATGTTATAAAATGATTGATTATAAACCACGCAAATCAAAAGATTACTTTTTAAGTTTTGTTTTTATCCATTTCTAGTATTTGTTTATGAAACACGAAGAGAGCCTTGGATACAAAAAAAAGCCTTGGCTTTTTATGTACTTTGAATTATTGGTCAAACTACAACTTAATTGTATGCTATATTTCCCTTATTGGAAAAGTATTTTTTTATTACAGTTTATGTTAGATACGTAATACCTATATGTAGTATTTTTTGTAATGTAACGTAGTGAAAAATATTCTACTGGTTATTAAGATTAAACACATTAAAGAACACAGAAAATTATGAAAAGAAAGATAATTTCTATAATGAAAACAGTTTGAGAAAAAATGAAAAAACAATTAGCCACTAATATGATTGTTTACAACATATGAGTCCACATAATACGCTCGCATTTCTATCACGTAACACTTACAAGTTGGTTCTTTTTTAACCTTCCTGTTTCCATACTAAAAAAATCCCTTCGGATCTCATGCAGTCACATTTCGTTAACGTGTGGGTTTGTCATATAAACGCATTTATAAAGCGAAATGAAAATGTCAAAATATGTTTTAATGTAGTAATAAGTTATCTTCCGTCATATTTTGTGTGTAAGACCTGAAATACAAAATTATTAAATTATACTGAAATTCGAAATTCTTAATAACACAACAAGCTCGAGACGTGTCTCGGTGCCGTTTCAAACAAAACGGTTGCACACGGTACATCAAGCATCTCGGATTGTTACTATACTATACTAATTGTCACTATTCTATAATTTTGTATTTTTCGATGGTAAAATTGACGAGGTTTTCAAATTATGATTAATTATACAAAGAAGACGTAAATTGATTTATATATTTTTAATTACATGTAGAACTATTTTATTAAAAAATGGCTAAATTTTAAATTTTTTGCATGACCTATTTCACAGATAATTTAAAGGTTTAAAGACCGAAGTAACTCATTGTTACACCATGAGTACGGAAGGCTTAATCAAGAATAACTAAGTGGCTTGCTAACACAACTGCAACGAATTAAAAAAAGTATGCTCATTTAGCAGATACTTACATTATAATCGATTCACCATATATATAAAAGTTAATTTATGTTTTAAAAATAAAACACACTTTGTTTTGTATTACAAAGTGTACTCAAAAAAGTGCTGTATTTGATTTTTACAATATCGAAATTTTTCGCCTGTTACTTGAAAGTAATAAAGTATTGAAGCAACATAGATTAAATTTAACAAACATAAATTGTATATTGTGCCGACACGTCCATGGTCCAAATATACGTTACGATAAGAGTTGTCAAAGTGCACAACACATAGTTGCATCTTGCTTAGTGTTGCATCAATCTTTTGAATAGAAAACGTGAGTCAAGTTCACTTTAATAGATGGAGTGAGTGGGCAGATTGGATGTTGCTTTGTAACATTATCGATTTGGAGCGATCCATTCGAAATTCAAATACAGCACGTGAGAAAAGAACAGAATTTTGTATGTTTTATGCAGCCAATGACTTGAGAACTATTGTCATTGTGAAATTTAAAAATATTGTAATCATTAATTTAAAATTTTCGTTATTAACTAAAAAAAAATGTTCGTACGTATCAGCCTAATAATAATTATTAAAAATGAATCGGTTAAAAAAAATATCTTAAAAATTTTAGTTATAGGTTTTAGTTTAAAAACTATATGATACTTATTTATCTATTGAGGAGGGAGATAATTAAATTTATTATATTATATATCTTATTATGTCCGCTCTCAATATGGAACATATTTATGTACTCGTGATGGAGATTTATCAACATAAGTTTTTCTACAAAAACTGCTTGTTACTCAGTTATTCAACCTCTCTTTTTCGTAGATTGTAGGAATAGAAGGATTAGTGTTTAGCTAGTGCGCCCCGTTTTTGAGGATCGTATGGATGGGAGGGAGTTTTAGACATCACAAACATCCTTGCCTGCTGGCAAAAATCAAAAAATCCATTGAAAAATCAATTTATGAAACTGTCCGTACTAGGATTTGAGCCCGACACATCCGTAACAGAATGGAACGACGTTGACCATTGCACCACGGACATTTATTATTACACGTACTTTTTAAATGGTTTTTCGTTACCAACATATTTAAACAAATTATTATTAAAATATTAAATGACGTTATAACAGAGTGAATATTATTATTATTGAAAGAATGCATGGATTTCATTAGCATTTACTTGGTAGTGCCTCCATCTTGTTATAGTAAAAAAAAATGTTTTTATTTACACGCGAATTATTTTTAAATTTTAAAAATTAAAATACATGGCATTTCAGCTGACGCCAACGCGCCATGCATTTACACAATAATAATAACAGTACAATAATAAAAACTTATGTTGTATCGAGTAACTCAGTATAATTTAAAAAAACGTAAAATTTATTAATCGAAACATATTTTTTTACTATCAGTTCATCAGTAATTCCCGGAAATCAATACCTATCTATCTCAATAATCAATTTATTTATACCTTCTCTCACTTAATACATCACTCAAAATAATCCGTATTTCCGTAGAGGTTTGTCGTTTATTTCCTTCATTCAAAGCCTTCAGCCTAAAGTACTGGACAGTACTTAGCTAGAACACATACGTGTAAAAGTAACAAAGACTTCCTGGAATTAAATAAAAACACAGGAAACCGATCTTCACACAGTTTTAATATTAAAAGTAATTGCAATACAATTCGAGTATTGATGTAATTTTTCATCCAATCACAGCATATTTTATGAAACAAATGGATCTCGTATAACACGGTTGATGAATTATGACATATTTTTTACAATACGTTTTATATAACACGGTTTCAGTATTTTTTAAAGAAAATGATCCTTTAATGGAAATAGGTTTGAAGTTAAAGAGGAAATTACAACAGATCTTGATCTCTTATCACGAAATACGTAAAGATGTATACGCTAAAAGCAAACAATCGGTTATAACAGAAGCCTTTATTCAAAAATACTCCAGAGTCATCCGATAATGAAAACTCACAACCAATTTCAAACAGAACCGAAAAAGAGTTGAACATATAGAATTGTAAGTTATAGCGATGATTTATGCATGATACGTTATTAAATTTTTTTGAATAGACGTAAATTTAAATTATTTCGATTTTTTATTAAAAAAAATAAAAGATATTAACCTTCCCGTATTCATGCTAGAAAAATCCCTTCGGAACTCATGAAGTCACATTGCGTTACATATAAACGCATTTATAAAGCGAAATGACAATTTCAAAAAGTGAAATATGGTTTTATATAGTATTAAGTAATTATTTTACATTATGTGTGTAAAACCTGACATACATATCAAACTATGCGAAATTATCGAAAGACGCAAGAATCGAAATTCTTCATAGCGGAACAGGCTCGAGACGTGTTTCAGTGCCGTTTGAAACAAAACGGTTGCATACAGTACGGTCATGCATCTCGGATCGTAACTATGCTATGCTAATTGTTACTAAATTATATTTAATACTATAATTTTGTCTTTTTCGATTGTAAAATTGACGAGATTTTCTAATTATGATTTATATAAAGAAGAAGTAAACTATACTGTATTTTTAATTTTTAATTATATGTAGAACTATTTTATTTACAAATAGTAAAGCTTTCAATTTTTTGTACGACTTATTTTACAGATAATTTAAACGTTTAATAACGCAGTGTTACACCATGAGTACGGAAGGGTTAACAAACTTTGTTTTTTTTTCGAACGCATACCTAATGTTGTATGAACTTCAAACCTCGTATAACACGACATTTATTTGGAATCATATGAGCGTGTTATACGAGGCCCAATTGTGTTTTTTGATAAAACTGTTACATCACCATTCATTACAACGACACGTAATCTGTATTCACACGTTATATAATAATTGAACTTTACTTGGAAACTATCGTAACCCTTGTCTGTAAAAACAGTTCACTAAAAGAGTTCTCACAAGTATTTTTTTGTTCTCTTCTCTTTCGCCGTATGGTGTAAATTTATAAGTGTGCTGTGGGTGTTTATTTTATCTTCTTTTGATGAAAAGACACGCCGTGCGAGGAAGAGGAACACCTTTTACAAGTCAAAAAATGTTAAACAGAATTATTCTTTTGAGCTTGATAGTCTTTGTGGTAGAATGTATAATGTTACAGTGATATGTGGACAATAAAAAAAGATCTCATGCTTTTAAAAACAGTTTGAATGCGTTAACTTTACAATTCAAATTTTTATTTTCACTTTTGTATTGAATAAAATAAATATTAATATGTAATACAAACGACTCGGTAAAACTAACTACATATTTATGTTTATGAATTTTGATTTGTGAGTTTCTCTAGTATTTTTATCAATAAAATTCTTCTGTGTCTATGTCAATATGGTTTATTCACGTTAGATTCGGTTCACTTCACTAGGGGTTCCAACTATTCGAATATCAAAACTGAAACTATTTTAATATAAAATTTCAGTTATTGAGATTTTGCACACTTCCATGTATTTTGTCACTAACGACCCGGGTTTCGCCTTTCGGCATCTTCAGGCATTCTAGCGCACAAATGAACTCGAACTCGAGTTAATTTGTGAAGTGACAAAATACATGGAAGTGTACAAAATCTCAGCAACTCAAATTTGATATTGAAGTTCCATCAAGCACCCTCAGTCGATGTCTTAAATTATATTTGAATATAATTGAATATTCGACTAGTTTCTGAAGTTATAAAATACTATTAAAAATCAGTTTGATTTCGATTTGAATAACTAATAACGTAACATTATATAACTACATATTACAATACCTGTTCATTGTATTAAACTATTTAAAATGTACAGCTGCGTCAGATTACTACAATGGTATTTCTAAATACGATTACTGAAATTACGGCTTGTTTATAGGGGTTTTTAGCACCGTGTCATTTGTCAAACTCAAGTATTTATGATAAGGTGTTGAAAGCGCTGGGTTGAGTGAGAGTAAATTTTGAGAAATTGTAAAGTGATCTTTCGTCGATTTTGTAAAATACTTTATTAAAAATTATTCTATATATTATGTATAATAGCCCAGACCGGTATGTAGGCGTTATATTAGTATTACATATCACATGTAGGTATTCATTTTGATTATAATAAAAAAATAAAACTAGCTACTCTAGACATTCAGTATTTCAATTTCAATACCGTCATCTATGACGGGCGTTCCCACTAGTTACGATTAGTATTCAAATATATGCCCAAATATTCGAATATCGAACAGTTAAAAAAGGGCAGAATATATTCGAATATTTGAGTCCCTAGTCTTCATCCATAAACCTAAGAATTTTTCAATAATAAGCTGATGTAATTTGGGAAATAAAACATGGTTAGTGAATTAAAATTACAGGAAATAACAGCGAAATTCCGCATACGACTTCTGTGTAAGATTTCAATAACTTAACAGTAAAGCACTAACCTCACTTAGTGGAGGGTGAAAAAAAATGTCAAATAATCCAAAAAGTCATATAATATATACATATGTATACGATTAAACAATATTTTATATAACTAAAGACAAAGAGCAATACTTGGTTTCCGTACATTTTTGTATAATATAGCTTATCACTTTTAATGTATTAAATGTCAATGTCGGGTCCGTAGTGCAATGGTCAACGTCGTTAGCTTCGATTAAGTATCTCACAAGTTTGAATCCCAGTTCGGAGAGTTTCATAAATTGATATATGGATTAGGAATAGATTTTTGTGACGTCTAAAAATTACCTCTCATCCATCCGATCCTATAACAGGGGCGTAGCGATAGCGATTGGCTAACTATTAGTACTGTCCTAGCGCTATCCGTTTCTCTCTTCGTAAAAAAGATGTTGAATAACTTAGTAATTACAAGCTATCTTAGAAAAACGTCCACCTCCATAAAGAGACCATGTGTTCCACATTAGGAGCAGACATGGTACATATAAAAATTAAAAAATAACTGTAAATTCTTGATGAAAATGGGTGAGCATTTTCAACTGATATCAGTCGATAATTAGAGTAGTCGAAGTAGTCCAAAATAAATCGTACTTTGTTTTATTATAATATAGCTTAATTTACCTTCAGAGACTTGAAAGTAAAAAAGTGTTCAGTTTTTTCGTAACGACGTCCAATTATCCAACCGCTCAAAGTTCTATTTTAATAAAACTTTCTTATTTTCTTTGTACAGAAATATAAGCTTCGATTGATTGAAAATATAATGATATTGATCAAAATAGCCTATCAAATAATATTTACTATTAGTAAATAAGAAAAAACTTACGGGTATAATATGAAAGCTTCTGCCCAAATATTTTGTTTTCTTTGACTGGACGTCTCTCAAACAAATTTGAAGGAAAAAAGCAATTAAAATACCTCTTTTTGGAAAAATAAGCCAACATCTCCGCGCCAATCAATGTCAGCTTACTTTGTTTGGTTGTATATTCATACACAAATAACTAATATTATTTTTTTATCTGTGTACCCGACACAGTTAGAAATAGTATGGTAGCACAGCAATAAAATTACATAATGGATCCGACAGTCAATCGTAGTATAAAATTTAAGACAACTAATTATTTGGTCAGTAACTAGTTCGATAAATTGTCATTAAGAAATAATAAATGGTCAATTAATAATCATGTTTGGTCAATTAATAATTGTCAAATGGTCAGGATAGGTAAGTTTAGGTTTAAATAAAAAACTGTCCGTTTAATTTAATTACTTGCAATTTTATATAAATTACTAACCGTTTATTTTATTAACTGACCACTTATATACTGATAAATGTATTTTTTTTCCATGTCCGCTCCTAGTGGAAGTATCTTAGCAGAATTTTTCTACGAGAACTGCTTGTTACTCACTTGCTCAACCTCTCTTTTTTGGAAGAGAGTAGGGATAGAAGGATAGGGCTAGGGCAGGACTAGTGGCTAGCTAATCACTTTCGCTACTCCCCTTGAGGATGGGATGGGTGGGAGGGAGGACTCAGACTACGAACAGAAATCCATAAATCGATTGAAAGGTCAATCTATGAAAACCGTCCGCATCGGGAATTGAACCCGAGACATCCGTAACCGTAGCCAGCAGTTGGTAGCGACCAACTGCACCACGGACGCCGCCACTGACCATAATACTTAATGACCAAAAATTGAAATAGTCACTTACCCAATTAATGCAGGTCAAACTCTAATCGATAACTTTGTTTTTATACGTCTTATTAAATAAGGTGTGACGTGTGTTTCTCTTGTCTGAAGTCTCAATACTATCATTACAAAATTCTTCCCAAGCACCTGTCAGCATTCGCCTAATACACTCAATGTCAACGATGGAGTAGACAGAGAGATTAAGTTATGCGTTAAAAAATCACTCACCTCTGCACATACGCTGACAGTGTGTATGTGTGTGTGTTTGTTGAGTTACAAGTCGACTGATAAATCAATACAGACATACATATTTTTTGGTTGTAAAGCAAGAGTTTAAATCCCGGGAACTCAGCGTGAAAGCTAATATCATTATTATTTAAATATGAAAGAAATCATTCAACTTTATATACTCTGTGGCCTAGTGGTAAGAGCTATACCTTAGCAATCAGGTGGGTCTGGGTTAATATCAAATGTAGATTTTTTGAGATCTTAAGCATGGGATGATGTCTTGTCTCGTTGTATTGATCTTGAGTGACTTTAAAAATTCCCACCTAGGCTATTTTTAGCTGTAATGCCACTTTATATATAACGTAAACGTACCAGTGGTTGACCGTTTAAGAGAAAAATTCAAAAAAATAACGATTAACGTTTAGCATTAGACCGAATGATGCCAAAAAAAGCAAGTGTATTCATAATGGATCAAATGTAAATATTAGAAAAGAGTCTGTTACAAAAAAATGTGTGTAATTGACCACTTTTTTTAGTAGTTGATTATGCCTAATCAGAGAGTTTCATGACAACCTTTCATCAGAGCTTCTTGTAAGACCCCTCTTGGTTGAATCAAGTAGCATAAATATGCTTACGCAATCTCTTTTCAAGAAATTTAAAATAAAATACTTGATGCATAAGGTGTTGTTTTCAAATGGCTGCTATGACACCCCAATGACATATATGGTATGTGTTAGTTTCTCAATCCGACAAAATATGGTGTCACTTGTCTGAACTCGAAAGTTTAGAGCAATCACGTGAATACGTTTCTTATTTTGGGTACTTTTATTGAAAATGGTCAACTACTGATATATTTAGCTTATATGCAAATAAGCAAAACGATGTATTATACATAATTAATGCACTCTATCAGTTATACGCGAATCATTCATGATTGTAGTTAAAATACAGTAATTATTATCAGCTGACAAACGAAGAATACAAGAATTAAATTTATATTTAATATTTTTACATATTTACAAGCGCTTTGGCTTTTCTGGAATTAGAAATACCTTCCCAAAATACGTCGAATTATATTTTCTAACCGCTTTCATCACGTTGGAAGTTGCGTCTACCTATGCAGCTACTAACTTGCCAAATCCAAAGCCTACAACCTACAATACTTCAAAAAAAATGTTTTCAAGCCGTTGCTAGGGTTCCGAACCCTCCGCCGAAATTTCACCACAAGGTTCAATTGAATAATATTCTCCCAAAGTTGTTAGAAGAGGTTTATCATCTCTAAGTTGTACCAAAGGCGTAGGGTTATGCACTAGAAATTAATCTCTACATACACTTATTGACTATATATTATTATAATCTGATACTACGAGATATGGCTATTTTTCTTTCGGTCAATCTCTCTATTCGTTGAGGGAGACAATGAATGGATGAGACTAGGATAGGAAAAGCGATTTGTTTATTTCTTTTACTACGCTCCGTTTTTAAGATCAGCTAGGTGGAAATAAATAAATCTGTCGAAAAATCAAGCTATGAAAGTGATAATACTTTGATTAAAATCCCTGAACCCGCTATCGAATGGGATAAACGACTGATTACCATTTGGCTAGGGGACCAGCTATAAATCTAATGTTAATGTTATTTTTAATATAATTATTATGACCATGCAAATTCGGACATAGTCAAATTTTATAAAATAAATAATTGATTACTATTATTTTACTATATCCGCTCTCAATCTATATGTCGTTGGCTACAGTTACGGATGTCTCGTGTTCAAACCCCGGTACGGACAGATTTATAAATTGGTATTTAGATCGATTTATGGATTTATATTCGTAGTCATGAATGTTTGTGAAAAAATCTCCCTCCCGGCCATCCGATAATCAATTGGCTACGGTATCGGATGTCTCGGGTTCAATTCGCGGTGCGAACGGTTTTCATAGATTGATCTTTCAATCGATTTATGGATTTCTGTTCGTAGTCTGAGTCCTCCAACGGGGCGTAGCGAGAGCGATTAGCTAACCACTGGTCCTGCCCTAGCTCTCTTCTTCTATCCGTATTGTCTTTGTAAAAGAGAGGTTAAGCAACTGAGTACTCCAGCTTTGAAGCAGACATGGTAAAAAAAATAACCGCTCTCAATGTGGACCACATGAGCTCCTAACAGAAACTTTAACTGCTCATTAATCACTTGCTCAACTTCTCTTTTTTTAGGAGAGTATGATAATAAATAAAAGCATCATTTATTGATTTACCCTTTGATCAATTTATTCAAATCATGGTTGATTACAGATAGAAAAATACAGATTTTACGTAATTAACGATACATCTAAAATCAAGCTAGTATTTCCTTTGCTAAGTAATTTACAACCTTCTTGTACGTCACTGCGTGAACTAGGGGGTGATAGATCTTTTGAAGATTCCCTCGTTTCTCGGGGCGAGCTCGTAGTCAAAGGTCGTATTGGGACAGGTTAAAAAGTTATCATTATTTACATAACTAGTGGGGAGGGCCTGTTTAGATTAACGGGGGAGAACGATTACGCTTTGAAAATTTACCCAAATCAATTTGATGGAATATTTGCATTCAAAAATTCAAAATACCTACAATGTATCTCACGTGCAATACTATTTACTCAAATTTTGAATTTGATGATTAAGCTGTACTGCATTCAAAGAACAACCCATCAAAGTTACAAAGACATAAGAATTTGTATCTCAAGGCATGGACGTCTGTGATATTTCTATTTCTACTCGCTCACTCGGCATCGCTAATTCGATCAGGAAAAAAATAAATCAAATAGCTAACTACTGCTTTCAAAACGACATTATTCAATCTTTATCCACTCATATATTGATTGGCTGAACTATATTACAGTCAATTATCATTAAATAAATTCTGTACAAATGCTCTATTAGAGGGCATAATTATAAGACGGACATGGTTATAAAGACAGGGTGTAATATCAATGGATAATGAATTGAAGCAAAAAAATATTATAACTCTTGTGCTCGCGGTTTGATTCATGACAAGTCTATAATTCGACCGTTTTGGCCAATTGATGTAAGACTCAAAAAATACGAAAAAGAATTAATGATTGGATCTCATTTAAAAGATGACAAAACAGGTCTTGACCAAATGATATGAATAAGAAAAATAAATTAACCACTTTTTGAAAGGGAAACATCAATTTATTTTGGAAACCCCCTACGTATAATCCCGTATCTGCAAATATGAGAATTTACAAGAGTGCATTTCAAAGATTCATAACGCAACTCACCATATAATGTTTTCGATAAAAACAGTTTTTACTCTTTCCTGAACAATTTCAATTTTGAGGGTTACACTAATTGGCTAATAAACCATCGATATAATCTCTACTATATAGCACAAAATACAGGTAGAAAGTTGCATGTTTGTATGTATATCTGTCGGTCACAAAAACTCCTCCCAAACGGTATACAGTAGCGACGGAAAATTTTGACATGTCATTTCGACTGCCATTTCTACGCCAACTGTACTATTTTTAACTTTCAACATTTATCTATTAACCTTAAACTGAAACCGCTATATTTTTGACGTCTCAATGAAAAGCAACAGAAAAAAATAATACCAAAGCTGCTTAGCAAACGCTCCATACTAAAATAATCCGTCATGTCGTCATAACAACTCAATCTGTGTTGAATTT
This sequence comes from Himalopsyche phryganea, assembly GCA_022494535.1. Taxonomy (NCBI): domain Eukaryota; kingdom Metazoa; phylum Arthropoda; class Insecta; order Trichoptera; family Rhyacophilidae; genus Himalopsyche; species Himalopsyche phryganea. Next base: position 2,425,820 of record JAGVSL010000047.1, read on the forward strand.
TCTTAGCGACTATAAATGTAATATAAATGTCACAAATAATATTTTTTCATGTTAATCGTAAAATGTATAAAAAATAAAAAGATGCAGCGGTAAATTATCTATCATTTAAAATTATGAAATTTAGAACAGCTAAATACTCAATAAGTATGTTCAAAAGGTAAAACCAGGGAAAAAAGACTAGTTATATATAAATATCACTTTTAATGTGACTACTGTAAATTCTTGGTGGAAATCTGATTTTCACTATTTCCCGATTTTTACAACGATTGATCAGTTAATTTGTAATGCTCACGATGAGCAAAACCTGTCCTGATCGCTTGAAAATGTTGAAGCGCAAATCGGATTGTTGTTGTTGTTTTTTTTTATATGTAGAGTTGTTTCGCCAGTGCTCAGCCAGTTAAGCGACAGGTGTACTTTCAAAAGAGATTTTGACTCAATGACTGATAAATACATATTTTTTCGCTGTTATTCCATTAAACAGAGATTAAGCAATGTAACCAACTTAAAATAAAATAGTTGATATTGTACCAAGCATAAAATTAATTACAAGTTTACAAAGAAAATGCTCATTGTCCCAAAGGTCAGCCCCCAAAATCCAATGGTCGGCCTTTCGTTTCCCAGTGTTCGGCCATCACAATGAAACTTCATGAATATCCCGAAATAATCTACTGATAGTAGACAGAACAATAAAAAACATAATGATGCAAAGCATGACAATATAAAGTATATTTTGTTAGTTATCCCCAACCAACATGAATTTTTCCAAACTTTAGCTAAGTAAAAATGTGCTTTTTTAATTGCGTATTGCATCATATAGGTCAGTATAGTGCAGATATACATTGGCAAGTGGCAAGATTACCTACACGAATTTAAAAAAAATTGTTTTTTTTTAAATATATACTGGCGACGGCTGACTTTAGGAACAAGCACCCTATTTATACTTCATGTTGATTAGTATTTGATTTATTATCATGAGAATGTGTGATTGCAACGCATTTTTTCCTCGAATCATCTCGCGTGACTTGTTTAGTTCTCCTTGAGTTTATTTCATGTGATAGTAATTCATGAACGGATCTTTAAGTCTAAAATAAATATACTTTTAATTCAAACATTTTTTTCAATACACATAAGTTCGTTCATAATAATAGTTCTTGATTTTTAAAGTTGATTGAGAAAAAAAACTCGACGTATTTGTCAAGTATTCGAACAAATACAAAAAATAAATATTAATATTTGTGTAGGCCTCTAGTGTGATTTTTTCGGTTTCGTGAAGCGATCATTACTCGAGAGATTTCGTAAAAGCGTTCAAGTTCATTAACATAGAACGAAAACAATGCAAGTGTAAAGTTGAAAATATTAAGCAATACAATTATGTAACATATTGATTAAAAAAAATTGTTTATAAGAGGACAATAAGAAGAATATGACGAAATACTAAATGTTTACAAATACAATGACAAACGATCGTATTATCAACAGACGGATAATAAATATATAATTATATGTGTATGGTACATGATTACATTTTATGATTATTAAGGAATCGTGTTCGTAACTTGTATAATTACAGAATTGATTTAAGAATATTAATTATAGAATAGAGCACTGAGAAAGTAATTGCCATCCATTTCTGCTGACGGTATGCCACGTTCTACCCGTGTCTATGCTGCTGTTCCAGTATTTTCATCTCGTTTGGGTTGCCATCCGTATTCGTCCCCCACAGTTAAATCTGTTGTTTTTTTGTAGCATTTTATTACCTACTTAGCTGCAAGTATTATATTCGGTTTTAAAATTTAATCGTTAAAATGCACTGAATAGTCATTGATATCCATATATAAGTATGTTATTTGTGAATTACTTAATTATAACGGAATTCCACCAAGTAAATGCCGATCCAATTAATATGTTATTTAGAGTTCACGCCCAGTTACTTCTTTATAACAGTGTTAAGTGAGGTGCTTAAAAGCAAAAAGCTATCAGTCCAATTTACAATATTAGTAGTAAACGACGCTGTTGTGATTCACGCCACATTTTTAGTTTTTTTTGCCATGTCCGCTCCCAATGTGGAGCATATGGTCTCCTAATGTCGGTATCTTAACAGAATTTTTCTGCAGAAAACTGCATGTTACTCAGTTGCTCAACCTCCCTTTTTTCGAAGAGAGTAGGGATACAAGGATAGGACTAGGACAGGACTAGTGGTTAGATAATCGGTCTTGCTACGCCCCGTTGGAGGACTCTGACTACGAACAGAAATCCATAAATCGAATGAAAGATCAATCTATGAAAACTGTCCGCACCGCGAATTGAACCCGAGACATCCGTTACCGTAGCCAGACAGTTTATTTTTTCAATAGCGTTGTTTTTCCAATTAAGAAAATTATGCAAATCCTTAGTAGACAGTCGACCGGTATTTTGAATAAATTTAAGCGAAATAAAATTGGACATATCGGCATTTGATTGTCACTGTTAAACTTATCAGATTCTGCATGTCATTAAAAGTTACTTGTCATTACATATTGTGTGAACTGACTTATAGTATATGTACGTATTTTTTTTGAACGTTGACAAAATATGAACTTATCGTTTCTTGCTTTTCATCGCCTTAAGTATTGTGTTTACTTTATGAAAAAACTGGCAGAAGTGCCTCAAGAGCAATTATCCCATAATTATTTGCTATGCACTAAAATGTGCATAGCAAACAAGGTAATAAATAATCAATAATAATACATGGATGTTAAAAAAAATGAAAAATATTTGTTTAATCTTCATTATATGGTAAGTATGTATACATATAAACTTGCCTTTTATTTTATCACTTTAAAACAAGGATTCCCAAACTAAATTGAACAACCACCCCTGTTTTATAAATAATATTTCAATTAAAAATTCAATTGCTCGAGACAAACTATGAAAGGTAAAATACATTGTCATTTTAAAATAAACACAATTTGTTTGTACTACTTCCACATATTGGAATATGTGGAAGTAGTACAAACAAATTGTGTTTTATTTTTTAAAATATAATGTCTTTCCACCAAGAATTGATAGTTAACACCTTAAAAGTACTTTGTCATTATCGATTAAATATATTAAACTGTCCGTGCTGGGGTTCGAGCTTATGATCACCATCACCCAAGACAATCCTTCTGAAATAGGTAAGGTAAAAGTAAATCTATTGGTTGTTGTACCAGTAGTTGACCTTTTTTCACTAAAAAAACCGAAAATAAGAAACGTAGACGCGGGATTGCTGTGAATTGTAAAGTTCAGACAAGTAAAACCAATTTTTGTCGGATTAAGGAACTAATACATCACCGTAATATATTATATGTCAGTGGGGTATGATAGAACCCATTTAATTCGATACCTTATGCAGTAAGTATTTTAATTTGAATTCCTAAAGAAAATTGATAAAGACATTAGTGAATGTAAGCATATGTTACTTGATTCTACCAAGAGTGGTCTTACATGAACCTCTGAGGCAACTCTGATGAAAGGTTGTCATGAAACCCTTTGATTACATAGACATGGTCAACTACTTGAGAAGACCCCGGATCGAAGAGAGGCGAGCGGCTGGTTATCCGGAGTCCTGGAAGGGCTGATCTCAGACAAACACCATTTCAAATCCGGTTCAAAACTTATTTATTTTTCCATCAAATATATAAATCTTAACACATAAAATTGATTCTACATTTACATTTACTTAGCAACTGAATTTACTTTAAGTTATAATACAAATGACACAAAGAATTTAAATAAAGTACAATGCAAATCAAAAAAAAAAAAAAAAAACAATTCACATCGTCACGTCACCTCCGCCGCGACGAGACCTCACTCGTCCGGCTCGGCAGATCGTAATCGACTGTCTACAAATACTTTAAAAAAAACTCCCTGCACCGTCGGAGCTACCTTTTTCCGTAAAAATGGACTCGTCCAGCGGACGTACCCGGCGGCATGGTAACAAGCTTTGGACCGATTCTGCGAATTATTGCTGTTGCCGCTGGGTGATTTCAGTTCTGGACACTAATGACATTTATACTTAACAAAAACCAGGGTGTGTCATACTGTAATATTAACATGGTTGTTAAAAAGTGATGTAATTTTTTGTAACAGGCCCTTTCCTAATTTTTGTCTGATCGTATTAATTAAGACATTTGAACTATTATGAATACAGTTGTTTTGTCATCATTCGTTCTAATGCTAAACGTTTATCGTTATTTTACTGAATTTTTCTCTTACGTGGTCAACTATTGGTACGTTTACCTTATTTTAAAAGGTAAAAAATTCATACCATGTTACAATCATTATGCGTTCATTTGATAAATCAATATAATCTTAGGAAGCACAAACTGTGATCAAATATTTCGGCAACAGAAAGATGAAAATCTGGTTTCTTAAAAATGTTTTTGTGAGTTTCATTTATTTGTCGGTGTCGTAAATAAATGTATTCAAGCTCGCACGCGTTTTGTTTATCTCTCCACTTACGGCCTACAAGTCAAATCAATTATCGTATGAAGGATGGAAACCAGAACCCTTTAGATTTACTTACCTGAGAATGCGCTGTCACGTGGGCCGATCAGCGGACAGGTGTGTCTTGTTCATATCTGAGCTCATTAACCATATTTTAAGACCAACAAATTTTGCTCATATATCTGGACCTATGTATATTATATTAATATAGGCATCTAACAATTATAGCTGGTTTTTCAAGTGCACCTGTTTCTCTTTTTGCACGGTTTTTTTTTGAACTGTCTAAGAAAACAGATCAATTTTATTTTTGACTGATTTGTTTGCTTTTACACTGTTAAAAAAACGAAAAGTATTTTTAAATACAGTATATGTGAATATTTAAAAACACTTTGTGAAATTGGAATCGTCATTTAAGCCATTAAATTTTAAGAATGCAAGATTTAAGACTCATGTATGACTTTTTATTATTATTACAAATTATTCTTGCTCTTCTATGTTTCGCTTTTATCGCATAATTTGTAATTTAAATGGCAAATTATGTAAATTTATTACCTTGTATGTATTTATGTATCTTATGAAACTATTTTTATATACTCATAAATAAAAAATAAATTCGAATTATTTTTGAGTTCGAGAATTATATATTTTTAAATATATACTATTAAATGTGCACCTTATTTTTATTTACGCGGTTTGTTTTTGCATAGTAGTCTCGGGAACGTATCTCCCATGCAAAAAGAGAATCAAGTATATGAAGCTCAATTACAAAACGAATTAAATATTCGTTTCCACTTAATATTATAATACTTTTGATAATAACTGAATACATAATAATCTTAATTCCATTTGGTCATTTACATGACCGGGAACCTTTATGACATAACAAAGAAAAAATCTTTATGGATACCACGCCCACCTCATCATTCAAACATTTGATTTTTAATTTATTTTTCAAAGAGAAGAGCTTTTGAACTTTTCGAGATTTGTATTTCTTATTGACATTGACTATGCGAAGCTTAAAACTTAGACACCTCAACTATTAATTAAACTCATGGTTATTTTTAATTACTTTTGATACAATTTTAATTATAGATGGACGATACCATTTCGACACCCTTGTATTAATTTATTTACCTGCTTATTTTTTTAAGCTGACACGCTCACGATATGGGTGAAGACTGAAGACTGTTCAAAAAAGGGACGAATTGGAGAAAGTCATAAGATTATTAGTCAACTAAACCTTTGGATTCAATCCGTTTTTTTCAGGATTTTAAAGAGTAAGATGGTGCAAAAAAGCCATCTCAGATTCAACACTACTTGTTGGACGAACGGTCATTAAATAATGGCCACGTACTAATATACGTCGGCGTCCGTGGCGCAGTTGGTAGCGTCGCTGGCTACGGTTACGGATGTCTCGGGTTCAATTCCCGGTGAGGACGGTTTTCATAGATTGATCTTTAAATCGATTTATGGATTTCTGTTCGTAGTTTGAGTCCTCCCTCCCACCCATCCCATCCTTACTGGGCGTAGCGAGAGCGATTAGCTAACCACTAGTCCTGTCATAGCCCTATCCTTCTATCCCTACTCTCTTCGAAAAAAGAGACGTTGGGAAACTGAGTAACAAGTAGTTCTCGTAGAAAAATTCGGTGAAGATACCTCCATTAGGAGACCATATGCACCACATCGAAAAATATATATATTAGAATTCCGGTATTTTGCATTTTTGAAACCGGTAAAGACAAGTCGGTGGTGTAGTGGTCAACGTTACTTCGGTTACAGATCTTACGGGCTTGAATTCCAGTACAAACGGTTTAATAAATTCATTCGATTGGATTTCTGTTCGAATGCATGAGTATTTGTGATGTCTAAAATTTCTTCCCAGACTAGGGCGACCAACTATCCACTAGTCCTATCCTAGCCATATTCTTCTATCCCTGCTATCTTTTAAAAAGAGAGGTTGAGAAACTGGTTACAAGCAGTTCTCGTAGAAAAACTTATGTTTACGTACCTTCATTGACAGGATATATGCCCTAAAACTCTACATCGTGAGTGGACATGGTTGAAAAAAATATACTTATTGTAATTTCCGTCATTTGTATTCTCTTTCAGAGATTCTAGTTTCAGTAACACCTACATTGCAATACCTAATCGCAGTATTGCCGGATATCCCGAAAACCAAGGTGGAATTATTCGACCACCTATAAACATTATCCCCTTAAAGTTGTATATATCTCAAAGATTACAGTGTGCACATGGCCCCGTATTGATAAACAAACATCTATGCGCTGCGTTTTTGAAACCATTTTCAACCCATCCGTTTACTAAACGGTTTATTAAGAGGGTTCATTTGTAGTCTGTACCATAGCAGTTGGTCTCCAGCAGGACTTATTTGTTACAAGAAAGATCTCGATTAATTTTCCGGATTGATTTGTTTTATGGTGGATTATAATATTTAGAAGTATTGAAGAACTGCGCGAGGAGAAACGATATCCCAGGCAACCACTCCAAATATCTCAAATGATAATTCAAAAATAATCATGTCAGGACTTAACCATCTGATTGCCAAGGTAGAGCTTTTTCCTGGCTGTTTAGTTGCTTATCAGCACTGAGATATAGAAACAATAAATAATGATGAACTATGAAAATGTTGGGGCTGTTGTACAGTCAAATGAGAATTCTTACATATTTTTAAATAAATTGAAAGAATTTAATCGAGTGTATAATATATAGATTCGTGTAACATCCTATCAATGAAAATGGAGTATTCGAAACTATCCACGTTCATATAACTGCAAAGGTTTAGATGGGTAGGCCATGTCCCGAGTATGCCGGAGCCACTGGTATCAAAAAGTCCTCGAAAAAAACCATCAGCAAAACAACGGATGTGAAGGAGGAGCAATGTGGTCAGGCAATGCTTCGCAACCTTTTCTCACCCACGGCACACCAAATGCCAAAATATGTAAATTTCACAACCGAAAATTACAATCTATTAATTTGTTTTTATTTGATGAATTTGAAATAGAAGCCACTACTATTTTTACAAAAACCAAGTAAATTCTTTAGGCTTATCACTATTTAAGCTAAGTTTTTGTTTGAGCTCGTTTTATTTGTCACATCATATCAATAATATTCATTTCGACGGTTAATTTTTTTGTTTAATGCATTAAAATTTTCAAAGATGTCGGCAATAATACAGCAAGTTCATTCAATGATTATTTCAAAAGAATTGATATAGTTCTGGCATGTTTTGATTAAGTAACAAATAAATAGTCTCATGTCACCGTTCGTGGCGCAGTTGGTAGCGTCGCTGGTTACGGTCATGGATGTCTCGGGTTCAATTCCCGGTGCGGACAGTTTTCATAGATTGACCTTTCAATCGATTTATGGATTTATATTCGTAGTATGAGTCCTCCCTCCCACCCATCCCATCCCAACGGGGCGTAGCGAGAGCTATTAGCTAACCACTAGTCCTGTACTAACCGTATCTTTCTATCCCTAGTCTCTTCAAAAAAGAGAGTTTCAGCATCTGATTAACAAGCAGTTATCGTAGAAAAATATTGTCTAGATACCTCCATTAGGAGACCATATACTCCACATTGGGAGCGAACATGGAAAAAAAAAATAGTCTCATAATAAAGTTCAAACAAACTTTGCCTCGGAACAGCCAACGTATTTATGTGTAAAACAATCAGGATTGATATTTTTTGAAAAAAATATCATCATGTGTATTATTTATATAATTTTAAAATACTCGATTTGTTATCATTTTGGACGCACTATATCGCGACACACCTGGGATCGTCTCGCGGTGCACCGGTTACGTAGCACTGTGGTAAAGGATACTGACCTTTCCATTGCCACCTATTAACAATAGCTCTAAGCGCTTGATGCGCACGATACAGAGACAGAAAGTGTGTGTGTGCTGTTCTGTGCGTTACAGCAGACAAACAAATAAATTTAAAAAATATATATTACAATGTATACTATAATTTACGAGGGTCAACTTGTGAGTAAGCCGTTAATCTATGAGTCGCTTAGTGGTGGTCGAATCTTTAAATGCATCTAATGAGGTTCAGCTCCACGATGAGTGGGTCGATAGTGACATTACCAACTCCTTTGCTCTGTGAACATCATGCGTAGTGATGGCCTTAAAAATATACGTATACTAAAAAAATAACTAATACGAAAAAATCTAAAATCGAGTAGTCAATGAATAATATTTATTGATGTATTTATTTAACCGATTTATTCAATCCGATACGTAAATAAACGGAGCGTATATTTACAAAAGAGCGATTGGTTAATTACTGTCAATTTCTTAACTCTATCCTTCATTCTATTGGAGTTTGCTCATAGCTGTGCATCTTACCGATAGTAATCCATTTTTTTTTCACTGGGAGCAGACTTTGATAGAGTTTATTTCAAAATGAAATCAAAATAGTGACACACCCTGGTTTTTGTTAAGTATAAGTTTCATTAGTGTCCAGAACTGAAATCACCCATCGGCAACAGCAATAATTCGCAGAATCGGCCCTTTCTTGTTACCAAGCGTTCAATAGCCACCGGGTACGCCCGCTGGACGAGTCCATTTTAACGGAAAGGGGTAGCTCTGACGATGCAGGGAGTTTTTTTAATTGTATTTGTACACAGTAGATTGCGACCTGTCGAGCCGGATGAGGGAGGTCTCGTCGCGGCGGAGGTGACGTGACGATGTGAATTGTTTGTTTTTTTTTGATTTGCATTGAACTTAATTTAAAATCGTTTTTTCGTGTCATTTGTATTATAACTTAAAGTAAATTCAGTTGCTAAGTAAATGTAAATTTAGAATCAATTTTATGTGTTAGGATTTATATATTTGTGTAATGTAAACCACTGCATCTTGGAAGGAAAAATAAAGTTTTGAACCGGATTTGAAATGGTGTTTGTCTGAGATCACAGCCCTTCCAGGACTTTGGATAACCAGCCGTTCACCTCTCTTCGATCCGGGTCTTTTCAATAGATTGATACAATAAACATTTTTAACTAGAAATGAAAAATAAACTTTATTTTCAGAATGTTTTTTTTTCTAATTATAGGGTCCGAGTTGCAGTCGTCAACATCGATGGTTTTAGTTACGGTGATCACGGCTTCGAATCCCAGTACAGTACGGTATTGATTTTCAATCGATTTATGGATTGGAAGACATGGATGTTTTTGATGTCTAAAATTCCTTCCCTTCAATCCTTATCCTTCCATCCGTAGTCTTTTAGAAAAAGAGGGGTTCAGCAATTGATTAATAAGCCGGTTTCGTAAAAAATATTCTGCTTAGATATCTCCATTGAACGACCATATGCTCGACATTGGGAGCAGACATTGTTTAAAAAAAATACGGCGGCCAAGACATAAAGTAAGTGACTGTCATTTTTTTTTATTTTAGGAGTCTTAAAATAATTTACAATAAATAAAATATTGTTTACATAATAAATGTCATTAACCTTCCCGTTTTCATGCTAAAAAATCCCTTCGGATCTCGTGCAGTCACATTTTATTGCTGAGTAGGTTTTGTCATATAACGAAATGACGATTTCAAAAAGTGAAAAATGGTTTTATGTAGTATTAAGTAATTATTTTACGTCATATCGTATGCGTGAAACCTGAAATACATATCAAAGACGCAAGAATCGAAATTCTTCATAGCAGACGTGTCTCGTTGCCGTTTAAAACTAAACAATTGCATGCAGTAAGGTCATGCATCTCGCTTTGTTATTATACTATACTTAATACAATACTATAATTTTGTATTTTCGATGGTAAAATCGACGAGGTTTTCAAACTATATTTAAGTATACACAAAAAACGTAAAATGTAATGTATTTTTAATTAGGTATATATAGAACTAATCTGTTGACAAATATCAAAATTTTCAATACTTTGTATGACCGATTTCTCAAATAATTAAAAGTAACTCATTATTATACCATGAATCCATTTTCTATCTCCAGTATTTTTTATAATCTTTTCTAGACTAGTTAGCTCTCCCTAAACTATAAAAGAACATCACTAATCATAGCTGGAATGCGTCCCTAAACATCAATTTTACCATAAATAATCATATGCGGTTCATACATATGTAAAACAGCGATTGATTTGTTTACTTTCAAAAAGTTATGAGCCATTCATATAGAAAATTCTATGCAATATATTGAGGGTATTCTGACAGAAGGCATTAAGTCATAAAAAAAGTTCTGAGATAATCGCATTTAAAGCATAATTTTATTTTTCAAACTTCTCTCTCACGCAAGTATAAAATTGTTTGTGGTTTAAAAATACTTTTGTACATTATAAAAGAAATATTTTTAGCATACAAATCATGAAATTTGGTATCGATGAGTTAAAGTAACATCACGATTTTTTCCAGTAAAAAAAAATAGCAATACGACTTAGCAATACGACAATAGCACTATGACTGTATCCGTTTTACCAGGATATAAAGCGTTACATTGCATGAATTTTTTAACCATATCACCTCGCTATTCAGAGCATATGGTTATCACATGGTACCTCCGAGATTATCTGTCCCCTGCCAGTCTGCTTGCTTCCTCCCAGGTCACCCCAGCGTCTATCTTATGGATGGTTATCAGGGGCCTTCCAGGGTGACGGAATCCATCCGGTTGGTAGAAGAGACAGGCAAGATTCAGGCTCCCCTGGGGCATCCGCAACACATGTCCAAGCCAGGTCCATTGTCACTTTTTTTTATTTTGGACGTAATCGTCCTCTGTCTGGTTCGTCCTCTCTCTTACCTCCGAGTTACTGAAAAAGTCAAACCGCTTTACCCATAGTCTTACCCGCGCTCATCAGATAGAAACTGTTGCAGAGCACATTGGTTTTACCCACGTTGACCAATACGATACGAATTGAACATTGTTGCCACATGGTCATCTATTTTAAAAAATAAAACACAATTCATTTGTACTACTTCCACATATTTATAATGATCAGGACCGGTTTCGCTCATCACGAGCATTATCAACTGATAAAAATACAAACACAACAGGCTTATTTATATAAAATTGAATGTAAAAATGAAGGTATATAAAACTGATGGTTTATGGACTTTTAATGTAGCTATATTTGTGATTTCAGATTAGTATTTAATGATTTGCAAGAGTTCCATAACATTTTAATTGTAGACTCTTTTATTTGATTTATGTATAATTTGTTCATGAACCATCAGTTTTATATGCCTTCATTTTTACACTCAATTTTATATAAATAAGCCTGTTATGTTTGTATTTTTATCAGTTGATAATGCTCGTGATGAGCGAAACCGGTTCTGATCATTATAAATATGTGGAAGTAGTACAAATGAATTGTGTTTTATTTTTTTAAATATAATGTCTTTCCACCAAGAGTTGACAGTTAGCACCTTAAAACATGGTCATCCTTTTCTGAATACTCTCGACTGATTTGTCAAATATGACAGCGTCGTTGCATAGCCTCAGATTGGAGGCAACGGCCACACCTCGGTCAGGTGGAATTGACTTCCTCAGAATGAAGCCGAAGATTATGATGAAAGGTAGCGGAGCTAGGACAGCCCTATCTGACCCCGGTTGACACCGCAAGCCATTCAGTTTTTATTTATTATTTCATTTAAAATATTAAATCATTGAAAACTGATTTAATGCGTTCTGTCGGTATACTCTCAATATACGACTATTCAAATATCAGACATTAGGAACAAAATGACTGTTTGATTATTGTAATATCTCTATTGTAATGATAGAAAGCTGTTTGTCAATAATACGGTAAAAAAAGTGCAAACACCTCATACTCAAAAATTTCATCAGTGTTTTGTATATGAATTTTTAAACACCCATCGTCTAGAATAGACATGCAAAAAATCTAATAAAATATTTGTCTAATACAGGGGTCCATAACGAGTGGATCACTGATTGAAAAAATCAACTTATTTCAAACTGAGCTGAGAGATAGTCGCGAGTTTTCGTCAACATAGAAAGAAGTCTTCATAATAGTCGAGAAGGATTTACGAAGTACCATTTAATAGCAACCTCAAAATATAAAAACTATATTAATAGACCTTAGAAAAAGAGACTCGCTTGCTAGATTAAGATATTTAAAACCGTCTAAATTATTTTCATATGAAATGTTAGTTCCGTATCCCTTTATCTAATAGTGATTGTAAGATACTTGAAAAATATAAAAGGTGGTTGCGAAGCTAAGAAGTTTGGAAAGTCGTGGAATTTAAAATTATTAACTTTACGTTTAATCTTGTTTTTAATTTAGAGTATAAATTTTACTTTTAATGTATTAACTGTAAATTCTTGCTAGAAAAACGTTATATTTTTAAAATATAAAACTTAATTTGATTTGTTTGTGACATTTTTTGTAACGATCGGGAACGGTTTTTTTATTTACGACCATTATAAACTGAGTTAGCTATGAGCAACTATTATATAAGTAGTAAATACAAATCAAATTCCGTTTCATTTTTTTTAAAGTTTTTATTTTAGTTTTTTTTTAAGTATAGTAGTGTAAACACCGATTCTTATATATCTATTATTTTAGCATCAGGTTATCAAACTAATTTGCTTAGTTAAATGTTAACAAATAACATTTAACAGATGATATTTAATTTGAAGAACGAGACAAGTTTCGCTCATTTTTAAGATACATGATTTTTTTTTTTTCGTCCCCCCTTTCTTGGCAAGGCAGACATATTATTATCATATAAAATATAACAAATTTCGACGTAAAATATTTAACATCTAGGCAAACCGGATGCGGCGTAAAAATAACAAAAAATGTATCTCTTTATAGGAATAACCCCCATTTGATCGTACGTCTTCAAAATTTTAAAAAATAAATCTGTTTTTAATTTTTTGTGATTTTTATTTTGGGCTAATTTAAGACACGCAAACACCAATGTGTGTTAAAATGCTAACCCATTATAACAGGCGGTATGAGAAACCAAATCCGTTTGTAAATAATACTTCAATGAATCACGCATGTCAATGTTACAAAAAAAAAGATTGTATACTTTTAACATTCAAGTTTATTGATATTATGCATATATTTGTACTTTCAATGTCGAAATTATTATTTAGAGGCAAGATGCTGACCATAATAATTAATGTTCATTGACCAACAGGTTCAGTAACCACGCTTTCATCCCAGCCCTCCATCCAGGGATATTATCGCTCAGAAGATGGTGTAAGCAGGGTTGAGGCTATCCGTTGGCATCTGCATCTATCTAATCTCATAGTCATCCACCCCCACCTCTGTATCTCATGCAACTATCTATTCTTTTTTATCAGATACTATATGAGGGGTTCAGAAGTAAGCTAGCTTTCTTGTAAAAGTGACTTTTTAATCTATACATGCAGAATCATAGAGCTAAAAATACTGCAGCTTGTGAACTGAAGTTTCAGAAGCAAACTCGTTTTTTCCATATCGTTCGTCACTTATAATTCACTTCAGAAGCAATCCCAGCTTTGTTCACTCTAAATATATCCTCCCAAACAAAAAGTCACGTGACAAAATGGGCCATGTAAATTTTGGCTTAGAATTCAGAAGCAACACCAGCTTTCTTTCTAGTTGTCAGAAGCAATGTCAGATCTCTTGATGAATAAGAAGCAAATGCAGCCTTCTCATCTTAAATTTTAGAAGTCATCAAATTCATGACTTTTAAAAGTTTAATTGTCTTTGAATCATCACATTCCACTGCAAGGTATAGTAGCACACACAAGTTAAATTATTTTTAAATATTTTTTATGAGTTTGAATTTTTTCTCAAAACCACTTCCGTGATAGATCAAGCTGCCTTTGCTTTTATACCCCTCAACTATGTACACTGTTTGTCCAAGAATTTGTAACAATTTTAAATTATTTATTATTTCTTTCATTTACAAAGAAAACAATTAAAGAAGTATTTAAGAATAATGCAAATCGAACTTTAATGAGTTAATGCGTCTAGTTAAATTTAATTTAAATGTTTCCATCACGTTAGTAAAATTTTGAGGAAATAAATAGATTAAGTTAACTTGTTTGGGTCTTAAATAAGATGTTAAAAACCAATTTATTAACGTCTTAGCGGCAAATCAAGTATCTTTTGATTTATTTAGCACGGTCCTCAAAGCATATCTTCGCGTGGATTAATACGTTGTCTCATATTAATTCTTCCATGTATGAGTTAGAGTAAGGCTTCCAATCTCGGGCCCTTTTCTGGTCCCAGGATATCAGGATTGGCTTTTTTCCAATCCCGGGATTGGTCATGTCGTTAATATTCATGTTTTAAATTATTGTATACACTCATACCTCGATTTAAAAAGTAGATACGTTACACGATAAACCGTGTAAATGAAAGCCATGAAAGAAAAGATATACCTTTTTTGGTAATGATGCAAAATAAACAGTAAATTGACAATCAAAATTTTCTGTTCCTGTCTAAATCCGCTACAAAATATGAACAAAACGTTTATTAATTATGTAAATAGTAAAAACATAGACATTCATACATAAATCGAAAAGAGTTACACCAGAAACACCGGTTTTTTATTCGTATAGTTCATCGCGTAAGAATTTACATTTAAAATATGAATCGATTTTTGATATTTTGAGTCCCGTATTAAAGCAATCCCGGGATGACAGTTTGATTTATTGCTCGGGATTCCGGGATTGGAAACCCTGAGTAAGAGCACTATTAATAAAAAAATTATCAACATCTGCAATGCTATGTAAAAAAAATATTAATCGCTTTTAAACTGTCAAGTCTTGATGGAAACTGGAAACGCATTATATTTTAAAAATAAAAAATAATTTGTTTTGTACCACTCCCACACTTTTATAATGATCAGGACCGGTTTCGTTCTTCGCGCGCATTGTCAACTGATAAAATATTAATCTAAGCAAGGCTATTTATATAAAATTGCGTGATATTGATTGATAGACCTTGTTTGATTAATGTACCATGGATCGCTCAACTCGGCCATGTAAAGATTTATATATGAATCAGTTGATGATGCCCATGATCGAAATGATGAGCGAAATCAGTACTGATCATTATAAAAACGTGGATGTAGTACAAAGCAAATTGTTTTTTTATTAATAAAATATATATAATAATAATGGAATGAAAACAAAAACTATCATATCTATTTAAACGATTTTTTAAAAATTAAATATTCTTACAGAAATATAAGAAAAACACTTTCGGTATTTTGGAAGTAGCCGAAATTGTATGCTTTTGGAAAATATATATAGATTTATGAATGTTTATCTGATGACATATATATATATATATATTAATGAATTATATTTTCTATTTTTCTCCTATATTCAATTTAGTAACTATATCCATTACTTAAATCTAGGGATTAATCGCGATTATTAAATTGCCTAATTAATTTTTTTTTCTGATACTAATGAATATACATAATGTTTCACAAACACTTATATTCTCGAAGATTAACATCTTTAGAAGGGAAAAAAGTTGACACCGACAAGCTACAAACGACGGTTTCCTGCACATAAATAAATACACTTCTTTTTCTTGCGACCATTGTTGGCGTATAAATGCAAAAGAAATAATTTACAATGTATGTATATTTCTTCTTCTGTCACTACAGCCGGTAAACAGTTTGTTTTATTTGTCATTATCTCAAATATGTGCCTTTTTAGTTACGCCCTAAATACTGTACCCCGAAATAATATAAAGATTCCAAAATCTATTTCACTTTGATTTATATTTGATAAACAATGTGAAGTGTTTAAAATGGTTAAAAATCCATTGAATTTATATCCATTCTCTATGCTTACTAAATCAAGCGCAAATCGTGTCTATGGATCGAAGAAATTTGGTCACCGCTAGTCATGTCAGACGATCCGAATGCCTCAAAACACATATATTTCCAGGGCGTCGAATTGTTCGGATGTTTTGAATAACTAAGTGTCGACTGCTCGGGACAGCGCAGCGCCACGGACGAGTGAATTATTGCTGGCAACTGGCCGACCCTTGACTCGTACCAGTCACTGGCCATTGTAGGCAAATGACTTAGTATACCTACATAATAAAGCAAAGATATCTACAAACACGCACAAGGATAAAATTTTAAAATAAAATTTTTCTTTCGGAAATTCAGGTGTTCATTAAAGAATCAAATCTTTTTGATATAACTGTATTCCAGGTAAAGCAATTGATTCTGTAGACATATTTTTATTTATTTATTACTAATATACGTACTCTTAATTATTATTATGCTAGTTGCCGGGATTGTCTCCCTGTAGATCCTTGTTATTAAAATAATTGAATTAAAATTTAACCATTTAGATTTTATGCGCAAACAAAGAACCTCAACCTGGAGGTACCGCCTTTATGTTTACGGTGTCCTCTACGTCAGGTGCAGTCAGTGATCAACGTTGCTGGATAACGGATGTCTAAGGTTCAAGTTCCGGTATGGACAGTTTTATGAATTTATTTTTCAATCGATTCATGGATTGCTAGTCGAAGACATATCTGTGACATTGTATAAAGTTCCCTCCCATCCATCCGCTGCTAACGGGACGTAGTTAGAGCGATTACATAAACCACTAGTCCTGTCCTAGCCCTATCCTTCTATCCCTTCTGTTTTCGAAAAAGAGAGGTTAAACAACTGAGTAACAAGCAGGTTTCGTAAAAAAACTTCCTTTCAGATATCTCCATTAGAAGGCCACGTGCTCCACATTGGAAACAGACATGGTAAAAAGGTTTTTATTGGCATAGTGGCAGAAGACGAAGTTGAAAATCGGCTATTTTGAGCTATGTATGCAGTACGATAGATTTTAGGACGACCTATCGTCGGAAAAAATAAGCTCAGCCATACTCCATGATGTATTTTTTAACATAATTTGTAGAAAGCAATGTGAATTAAGTCAATTTCGTTCACAGTTATTAGTGAAAAAAAGTCATAACTCATATTACTGTAAAATAAAGAATTATTAATAATTAAATCGAATTCGTAAATGATTAATGAATCTCATAATGCGGTTAGTTTAATAAATAATCGTTAAGGTACATATTATGTAAATCGAACGACATAAATTTCATGATTTTCTTTAAAGTCAATTATCTCAAAACAAGGAATCTTTACTTAACGCCTTTTGCCACTATACAGACGATATAATTATTAAATGAATGTTAAAAATATTCAACACAGTTTTTCATCTATAGATGTCACTCTGAACCACTACACTCGCCCTTGAACAGAGATCCTTTATACTTGAACAGATAAAGTTTCAACGTTATTATCTTTGCTCTCAACATTTTTACTATAGTTTTATTGTACTCATTAAGGCTTCCTAAATGTTTTATTAGTACGGAATTCATCGGTATAAAAGACAATGGCGTTCTTTTACCAACGTTTTGTTTTTATGTTTAAAAGCATTGCTTTCCTCTTTGTTTCGCTAATGTTTGCCTATAAAGGGACACCGATTTTTAACTCAGGCTTAATGTACAAATAAAACCCCTAAACATTCTTCCATATTACCTACCTACTTTATTTTTAACCCCTTCATTACCAACTACAACAATAACAAAAGCTTTTTTTATTTTTTAATTTGTACCTCGTTATAATTATATAATCATGATTGAATAATAATATAATATGAACAGAAATTTTTCCAAAATGGACGATACAGTACTCTGGTGGTAGCTGCATCGACACAAGGAGCGTTAGTAGCCTCGAAGTGTTCAATATCTATATAAGGGGCGGTGTACGCATGAAAAAAAAAGACAAGAAACACAAAATTTCACATAGTTTCACTAGTAGTGATAATTTTATTTTCCTTTGATGTTTCTTATTCGCATCGTGTAGCAAAGATCGCAAATTTTTTATAGAATCTTTCTGCTTGTTCGCTTTAACCTTCTCGTTTTCATGCTTCATGCTGTCATATTGCGTTACCATGTGTTATGCATCTCGGGTAGTTACTATACTATACTAATTGTAAATTTATTATATTTAATACTAAACTATACAGCAATATTGTCGTTTTCGATACGAGTACGTTATGACTACGAAAGGGTTAAGAAAGTAAATATTTAAGAGACACTGAGCATTTTTTATTAAAGGATGGCGCTAGGCCAAATAACTTTAGCTATATCTGCTTTGACATCATCGAGACTAGCCAAATGATTTTGAAATCATCGAGAGAGCTTCAAAAAGTTTAGAGCATTATGATAAAGTGTTATTTGATATAAGGTACAGTTGACCTTTTTTCAATAATAGTGCCCAAAATAAGAATTGGATTGCTCTAAATTGTAGAGTTCAGACAAGTGAAACCATAATTTGTGGGATTGAGGAACTTAAACATCACCATATATGTCATTAAGGTGTCATAGCGGCCATTTGAAAACGGCACCTTATAAAATAAGTATTATATTTTGAATTTATTGAGAGAATTAGATATCTGTGAATGTAAGCATTTTATACTTGATTCAACCAAGAGTGGCTTTACAGAGACAACTCTGATGAAAGTTTGTCATGAAACCCTCTGATGGTCAACTACTGAAGAAAAAAAAGTGGTTAACTACTGGAACTTTCAATTGTTTAGATGGTTAAATACTGAAACATTAACATGGTTGTAAAAAATTGAACACAATATTTTTGTAACAGACCCTTTCCTAATTGTTGTCTTATATTAATTAAGACATTTGATCCAATATGAATACACTTGCTTGGTCATTATTCAGTCTGATGCTAAACGTTAATCGTTATTTTTGTTGAATTTTTCTCTCAAACGGTCAACTACTGGTACGTTTACCCTATAGTACTAAAACTCATCCACTGTTCAAATATTTTAATATTATAATTAGATTTTTGTATGTAATGTTGTTCTGTACACAACAGAAGTCGTAAAACTTTTTTTAAAGCACCACAAGAAGTTGGTAGGTAACATATTGACAATTCTGAGTAAACAGTAAATGAAAATGTCACCTCGTAGGATAAAATCTTTAGCCTTGGTAATTTAGGTTACGCAGATAATTATAATAACAAAATAAAAATGAATGGGACAAAGCTTGCCTAGTATATTTACTGATCAAATAAATTGCTGTGTTTTTGCAAACTGGTATAATTAATGCACTTACTGAGTTATTAGAATTGATATCCAAGAATCTTATTGTGCACTTACCTAGTTTCCGGCAATTTTTTACTTACCAACTTCTGCCAGTGCAATGTGAGAAGACCCCGGATAGAAGAGAGGCGAACGGCTGGTTATCCAGAGTCCTGGAAGGGCTGTGATCTCAGACAAACACCATTTCAAATCCGGTTCAAAACTTATTTATTTTTCCTTCCAAGATGCAGTGGTTTACATTACACAAATATATAAATCCTAACACATAAATTGATTCTACATTTACATTTACTTAGCAACTGAATTTACTTTAAGTTATAATACAAATGACACGAAAAAACGATTTTAAATTAAGTCCAATGCAAATCAAAAAAAACAAACAATTCACATCGTCACGTCACCTCCGCCGCGACGAGACCTCACTCTTCCGGCTCGACAGATCGTAATCGACTGTGTACAAATACAATTAAAAAAACTCCCTGCATCGTCAGAGCTACCCCTTTCCGTTAAAATGGACTCGTCCAGCGGGCGTACCCGGCGACTATTGAACGCTTGGTAACAAGAAAGGGCCGATTCTGCGAATTATTGCTGTTGCCGCTGGGTGATTTCAGTTCTGGACACTAATGACACTTATACTTAACAAAAACCAGGGTGTGTCACTATTTTGATTTCATTATGAAATTATCTCTATCAAAGTCTGCTCCCAGTGAAAAACATATGGATTACTATCGGTAAGATGCACAGCTATGAGCAAACTCCAATAGGATGAATGCTGGACTTGGCCCTCAGGCCATAGTTTTACGACAACTGATGTGGGTAATACTCAATGAATAATGTTATTTTTAATTTTGAAAGATCCACATCATCACTTTTTCCCTGGTACATAGTAGGTAATGATAAATGTTGGAATTCAGACACCATGAAGAAAAATAAAGTAATCACAACAGTGAAGCTGTTCATAAGGAGTTAAAAAAATTAAGCGATCCTTGTAGCAGTCTTTCACTTGTCTTCTTATTGGGACGTCTCGTAAAAAGGCTCTCTGTGAAAAACAAAACAATTTAGCCGAGATTCGAACCGCAGCGCGACTATGAAAGCCTCTGCGGTGATTTTCTCTGCTCGCCTACGTCACACGGTTCACTTCACATTTTTGATGGATACAACCAGACGTTTACAGATGGCGTTATGGAACAGTGCGATCAAAAACAATAGACACGATTTTTATGTTTGTACCATTCGAGATTATTACAACTAAACGCGATGGTTTGATGTAAACTAAACATATGCAAGTTTAATGTACTAAAACATATGCATATTTATCCCCACCTCAATATTACAACAAAGAAACTTGATGTTCAATGTTTTTAAATATTGAACAACCTTTGTCGAGATAACCTTCATTATGAGTCTTTAGGAATACTATTCCAAAATGCTTGACGTGATTACGGCAGTAGGATGTATGCTGATGATGATGCTGACGATTAATGCAGTTCAGAGTCCGTTCAGCGAGTGACGACAGAAATCACATTCGGTGGCGATTATTAAATTACGTTCGGCAGTCGATAGAGAATGAATCCGGCTCTCCCTTATTTGTTTATTTATATTGTCGCGTTGATCTAGTGTAATCGTCAACTTCTTGCTTTGATGAGCGTACACTTGTTGCGCAGCGTCTGCAGAATATCGAATATTAGTCAAATATTGTTTATCAATTAATTATGCTTAGTCAATAATGATGAAGAAAATGACAAGCACAATGTTACGCTACAGGCGAATATTACATTTCGTAATCTGCAGCCTCATCTATCCTACAAGTCAATAATTCCTGCATTCTGAGCGAACTTGGCTTCGAAACAAAGTATCTTTCGACTTTATTAAACGTATATGCATTTGTAAAGTATAATGTGTTATAGTAACATATTAAAAGTGATACATTTATGGATTTTAATTTATCACCCTTCGTCATTACTTTATCTGTATGTCGTGATACATTTAATACGATTTATCATAGCAACCTTCTGTGTCACACTGTGCAGATAAAAGGTGTTCGAAACACGGGAAAGCTGTTAAATCAATAGGGAGGCTGGTCCTCGCAATCTGAGTGGTTTGTAAATGTGGTAAGTATACTGGATTTGCGCTTCTTATTTACAGCAAACCCCGTACAATTTTATCGACGCAGTATCGGAAATGACTAATGGCTCGCTTTAGAGCTTAATCATGTAGAAATTGTTGATTTGCTCGTTGCTGGTCGCTGGGCGGTTATTATTTTATTTTCCCGCGCGACTCCATCTTGAAAACCGTAGCGTAGGTGGTGACCTCTGTGGATTCAATTAATTACTCATCTTGTAAAGGTCAGTGTTCTATTTTATTTTATTTGAAATTATTTGTCCACAATGCTTAGTAATCATTCTTTATTACGTTTAGACTTTGTTTGTATTGATAAGAGTACACATTCTGCATTGGTAAGCGAAGAGAGGGGTATCTACATTTATGTCCATATACATATGAAATTCCAGTATTTTATTGGATTTGGAAAGTTATAAAAAGAACATTAAAGTAATTTTGTCATATCCGAAGTCGTATCGTAAAAAAAATTAAAGGCACTTCCCAATGGCATCACCACTGGCAGGTTAGTTCACCTTTTTGCTAAAAGAAAATATCATATCCCCAGATATGATATTTTGCTCAGATAATCACGAGAAATTCATCTAATTTAATCCTATAGCAATATATTACCGTTCGAGAACAAACGAATCCAAATGGCCAAATCTTTTAAGTGAACGAAAATCACTCGGACACTTCTATGAAAATATTAAAATCGTCACAAAAGACTTGCTTTTCCACTTTCACACTGCTTTGAAAATTGTAGGGAGAATTATAAAACGAATGACTCACGGGGAACCCAATTCAATTCAAGCCATCTGTACTCTAGAGAGATTGAGTTTCTGCACACTTGTGCAATCCGCCAAGTCTCGAACAGTTGCGCCTAAGCCACTCCCAGTTAAAAGAGAAAGAGTGTTCTTTTAAGGTTTGCTACTCCACTGGTTACTGTTGTAATTAACGGATGTGAAAGCAGTAGTGGCTAGAGGCAAGTAAGATGACTAGCGGTGAATTTAATCATAATTGAATAACGAGTCATTTTATTTCGCTACGCGGTGATACGAATCGGAAAAAGCAATTAATTTAAAGTGTTATATTGTTATATTATATAAAGTGGCGCATTTGCCAAGTCTAGTGGCCAAGTACATATTTTCTTGTCGAGCGTTCAATCTAAGCTATAGGTCATCATCCATTTACGGACGTAATTATATCAATATTTTCAATTTTCTACAGAACACCATGAAATATGCAATGTAATATGTTACTGCCATATTGTGACAGTAACGAGTAGTCTTGCATGTTGTTTTTACCTATTATGTACCCTTGCTTCATTACAAAGCTTGGGTAGTAAAATTTAACTACATCTGTTGTTTTCTACAGGTGATAAAAACACCAGCCAAGACCAAATGCACGATAAACACAATGTAGGATATGCATGTACTCCAACTATAATTAGACTTGTTTATGGTCAATCCTAATCTAGGTATGGAGCGGAAACATTGTTATAAAGGAGAGTCTACAGTAATGCTTTTGTTACCATGGGATTTTGCAAGCATAAAAACAAATTTAATTCCGGTCATCTGCGTAACGTTGTATGTTGGTATACAATTTAGCGGTATTTGGCATGGTTCCTAGCTGTAAGAGTTAAAAAATACAATTCATACTTAAACCAACATGAAATGAATAAATGTTTCATTCACAATAAGCACTATTTTACAAGTATGCTTTTAAAAAAGGAAAACGTCATTTCATAAATTTGACTTCAACCCAAAATTAATTACCTTTTTACAAATATTCTTTAATAACGAATCTATGAGTTCAACGTATCCCATTGAAAAAATGTGTTTTTATGATTCGGGCATGCATTTTGGGTTTAAAAAATATAATGAATTTCAATCAATATTTAAATTGGTGACTTAACTAGTATTTGAATTTTTACGATATATTTCAAAACACAATTGTTTTTTTACCATGCCATAATGCCATATTGCCTCCTAATGGAGGTATCTCAACAAAAGTTTTCTATGAGAACTGCTTGTTACTCAGTTTTTCAACCTCTCTTTTATCGAAGAGACTAGGGGTAGAAGGATAGGGCTGGAACAGGACTAGTGGTTAGATTTTGAGGATCGGATGGGCGGGAGGTAGTTTTAGACATCACAAACATTCATGACTACGAATAGAAATATATAGATCGCTTGAAAGATCAATTTATGAAACTGTCCGCACCGGGAGTTGAACTCGAGACATCCGTAATCGAAACCAATGACGTTACTTAACTGCGCCACAGACTCGATATATTTCAAAATGCAAGACTGAAATGTATTTACGAATTATGGAATAAATACATATTTTTTGGACCATGTTTTCTGCATCTGTAGAGTATATCGAGCTTATATTGATTAAACGTATTAAGCCAGTTGTTGATGGTTTTCTGTTTTAAATGTCAAAATTTATAGAATTTAGCACTCGACGTACTGGCAGAACGAGAACGTATGTAGTCATTTTTTTTATTTTAGCAGAAAACATGATATTACTATAACTCATCGTTAGCAAATCTTATAATTTGTATATTAAAAATAATTAATCACAAACATTTGTACTTGGAAAAGATAGTACTTTGAAAAAAAAATGGCTTAAATCCGATTATTTCAGAACTTGTTTTTATGACTTAATGCCTTCTGTCAGTATACTCTCGATATATGAACATTTAATACAGGATTTCAACAGAGGCTTATTCCGACAACTTGTTACTGTTATTCAGTCACTCAACCTGTCTATTTCGTATCGAAGAATGGGACTAGAAAATGATTATTAGTTTACTACTAATCGCTGTCTGTACGCCATTTGTTCTCATAACAGGATGGTCACGAAGGAATACTGACATCACAGAAATCTATGAATTTAAAAACTAATATGTAAATCGATCAAAAAATCTATGTATGAAAATATTCGTTCGGGGATTCGAACCTGTGGCTATTGTAATCGAGAGTCATTGCGCTCTATTTTCGGAGTGAACATGGCTTAAAAATCCAGGCTATTGTAAAGTAAAAATTATCAATATCAATAGTAATAACACAATGATTGTCAAAGTACACCGTCATTTTAATTAAATAGACATTAAAATCAAATAGAATTGGTTTTCAAATTAACACGAATTTGTAGCGACTAGAAGTGGAAGTCATAAATGAATAATTTATTATTATAATGTCTGATTTCCGCATCATAAAAGTAAATAATTCAAATAGATAAATCATTAAAAGGGCCAATAAAATTCACGCAAGGCACGTCTCCATTGTAATTACGAAATACTAATTGGAAAATTAGCCGACTGCCGTTATTAATTTTCGGGAAACTGCTCATTACGCAATGAAAATTTGATATCACTAATATCCAATTGCATAATCACGCCAGAGCTATGATTTTATCACATTGTTCTAATATTCATTGTATTTAAGCGTAAATTGTTTACAACGGTTCCGTGACGAAACAGAGTGGATATGGTAAGAATACAAAACATTTCTCCAAAATTCAATTTTAATAGTTTTTAATAGAGTGCCCGCCTACCTGAGAAAAGTGTGCGGGGGTTGAGCAACTTAGAAACAACCAATTCTCATAAAATCATAGTAAGTAGTCGGGTCTGTAGTGCAATGCCGTACGGCTACGGATATCTCGTATTAAAGTCCAGGTACGGACAGTTTCGTAAATTATTTTTTCAATAGATTTATGGATTTCCGTTCGTAGGCATAGATGTTTGTGACATTTAGTATTACCTCCCACCCATCCGATCTTAAGAACGATCAGCACAAGTCCTATCCGAGTCCTGTTCTTCTATTTCTACTCTCTTCGAAAAAAGAGGTTGAGCAACTGAGTAACAACCAGTACTCGTAAAAAAAATTCAAAGCTCCACATTGAGAGGGGACATTGTAAAAAAAAGATGACAATGTCTTCACATTGTAACTACACTCGATTTTTTAAGCAGAGGATAAAATTAAATGCAAAATAGTCTCCTAAAAAATTCAATGAACCTAGAAAGATTAATGATAGGTACCAGAACATTGAACCGTACTATTTAAAAACAGTGTAAAAATAGTCCGCATAAAAAGAGAATTGGGTGTCTAAAGCAATAAAAATATTTTAATAGTATTATTTTTATTCAAGTGGTTTTATAATAAATCAGTCTTAATATCGACGGTGTTTTGACCAATTTATGTAACCCGCAAAATTTAAATTGTTAGCGAGGGAGCGAGTAAAAACGAATTTAATCAAAAACATTATATAGTGAGTTGCTTAATGAATCTTTAAAATGCACTCTTGTAAATTCTCATGTTTGCAGATACGGGACTAAACGTGGGGATTGTCGATATAATAGCGACTTACATCAAGTGGCCGGGTCAGAATTTTTAAACCTAAAACCAACGTAAAATTATGTTTCCCTTCCAAAAAGCGGTCAATTTATTTTTTTAATTTACATCATTTGGTTGAGACCTGCCCTGTCGTCTTTAAAGTGAGATCCAATCATTAACTCATTTTCGTATTTTTTGAGGTTAACATCAATTGGCCAAAACACCATAACGAATGTATATAAAAAGATTTTTGATAATTTTGAATGTCTTTATTTCTTTAATACAAATACATTACCTTGATCCCGACATTTGAGGGACGATAAAAATATCAGTCTTCAGAGAATTCAAAATTTATGAATTATTATAAAATGACAAATGACAGCTGCTCTATACAATGACAGTTGTTCACCCCTGACCGCCCGTCACATGACTCATGTATCATGTTGTCATACAAGTAACACCCCCCTATGACACGATCTGTATAAAGCCATCAGATGTTGCCCACAGTCTCCGCACAATAGGCCTCTGCGAAAGCTCACTCAAGCGGGCTATCTCGCTTATTTTCCTACAATGCTATCTCGATTTTGCAGCCCACACAATAATGTCCCTATTCAATATTGTCAAAAAATATTTTTAGTTTAATTATTTTTTTAAACTGTGTCCACTCTCAATCTGTAGCATGTGGACTCCTAATTGAGCATATCAGCAGAATTTGTTGGTTTACGAGAACTGATTTTTGTTTCTTTCATTTAAGGTATTATTTTTTATCAATTTTTCGTGGAGAGGCTGTATATATATAAAAGTAAAAAAACCTTTTTTAGTAATTATTTTTCTACAACACCGTGTACGTGGCTTTTTAATGAAATATCTCAACATTATTTGTAAAGCTTGGTTTGGTTAAAACCGAAGCAACCTTAAGTTACAAGCAGTGATATAAGAAAATTTGCAATTTACGAGTAATCCTGGGAGTCCCAATATCTACGAGCAAATTGTATGGCGGTTGAACGAAGATCGACGCTCAACTCCGTTTTTCATCGAATATAACATATATTTGAAAAGATTTAGTTTATTCATTGTTTCTTTACTGTAATAATATAATTTAGGATTCATCGAATACCATCTTATAAGTATGTGAAGTAAAAATTAAATCGTCACAATAAATTATATCGGACAGTTGTCATAATATAATATGTAGTGAATGGCACGAAATGCAATGTGCGGCAGGGTAGAAATATTAGAATCGTAATTTACCGCAAAATACGCACTTTGAATTATTGTCGATTAATAACAATCATTGATACCGACTAGGCTTTATATTTAAACTCTTTCAAAGTATGTAAACAACTTTATTCTTATTAAAATTGATAACTTATTTATTCCACTGCCTGTTTTACTAAATATGACTCGTTTCACTTCTTTAAGAAGCATCTTCAGACTAACTGTATCGTAAAAAACGGTATTAAAATGAATAGTTTTAAATATAAGTTTTAATAAAGTAATAAACGATTAACAATAATCTATTGTCAGAAAATAACATCAAATAGGAGATGTAGCTCACCACTAATAAATTTATTTCTCTTGGGGCTTTCACCTCCAAACACTAGTAATTAATTATGTAATTAGTACTATAATCGTTTGGATCCTACCCCTTCCCCACGGCCAATAGAGAGAAACAATCCCACCCTAACCTTCATTTTTAATTTTAGAATCATTATTTATCTTAGAAATTTATAATCTTGGAATGTAGTAAGTCTTAAGATGCTTCTTAAAGAATCGAAACGCGTTACATTTAGTAACACAGCCATTAGAATAACTAAGTTATCACTTTTAATTTTATATTAAAACACTAATTTTGCCGCCGAATCCATCGAAATTATCTTTATTCCTATTAACAGTAAAGATACTACATTTAATTACTCACTATTTCGCATTATTAAAATATGCTAGAATTCATCGGAATTAGTCCAAAATATCGATGTCATGACTCCGCAGTAAATGTAACGGATCACTCGTCCGGAAAAATAGCTGCTGACGGCCCCTACAGCATGGCTAGTTATTATAGGGGGCTTTGTTAGAACACAAACACTCAACTTGTGATTGAGGAGATTGATTAAATTTAGTTGAATGCAGCCTTACTTGATGACAAATAAATGAATACAGTCTTGTAAAATTAAAAGTTTTCCCGTCTGTGTTCAAGTTCATTACCACTCGGCTACGTCAAACATCTATAAAAATTCTCATAGAAAGCGTATACGCTTCAGGCAAGCTTTAGAGTAAACTAATTTTTTTGTCAAGGTCACCGTTGTAAAAATAAATGGACTTATAACGCTCTCGATCTCACTAGCTGGAGGTTGTTTTTTGGTGAAAGGCCAGGGGTTGGTTTATCGGCAGCAGCGCGTGTTATTTACGATAAGTCCGTTTACTCTTCATAGTATAAATAATATTATCACCCAGCGACACGTTGGCCAACATTTTGTGACATACTCCATTTTAACGTAAAATCTTGTGAAGGACAATGGATTTACATGTTTGATATATTAACGTAGTTTATTTTTCTAAAAATTCATAAATATTTTTGATACTTGTCATTTAAACCGTTTGAATTTTTCCTCGTTCAAATTATGTACCTGTCTATGGAAGAAATATGTATATGACAGTGATAATGATAGTCATACAAAGGGTTAAGTTAGCCGAGCATACAATTTTACGATAAATCAAATGGTTTTATGAAAAAAAATATTTTTCCCATTCAAAATAATCTTTTGTTTATTTTTTATTTTCAAATTCTAACATATAAAATACACTTTCATCATAATATCTCCGCAAAAATAACATTGCGTTGGTTAATTTAAATTTTGAGGGGTCAGTCTTCAGGATGAAAAAAAATAATAGGACGTGGCTAGGCAACCTGCGATTGAATTCTTATGTCGTCGTTGTTCTGGAAGAAGACATGAACTGAAAAATACTAGTTTTGAGTAACTGGAATTTGAAGTTTGTCAAATGTTTGAAATGCTATACCTTTTTTATTTTGGATGTTTGTACAAAACTGTTTTTAAATAAAAGTATAATTTATTAAAATAAGTGTGTCCTTCCATACGGTAGAATTTGAAATAAGGAACATTTTGGTATAACGAACACTTTTCTAGTATTTTTTTCTAGAACAACGACGGTTTGTTTTATTTAAAAAAAATGATAATTATTCAAAATACACTACTTTATTATCGAGCCCGCGAAGTCTAAATTTCATTGTTTAATTGTATTTTCTAACAATGTGTAGCAAAGTTTTTTGACGAGCGCTGATTGCAAGTCAGAGGCTTATAAAGAAACGGTGCACCCTGTTTTGAGGATCGGAATGAGGTTGAGTGGAAAATAATGAAGTCATCACACACGTTCATGCCTTTGTGAATAAATCCAGTGTCCATTTGAGTATTCGTATTCAAGTAGAACTAAAGCTCAAGAGCATTGATCACTCGGCTACGGGACGGCGGGTAAGCTTATC
Organism: Himalopsyche phryganea; assembly: GCA_022494535.1. Taxonomy (NCBI): domain Eukaryota; kingdom Metazoa; phylum Arthropoda; class Insecta; order Trichoptera; family Rhyacophilidae; genus Himalopsyche; species Himalopsyche phryganea. The sequence goes on from JAGVSL010000047.1 coordinate 2,455,327, forward strand.
CATGATTATATTTCTTATATTGACCGCATATTAGTCGTAGAGTGCAAAAGTTTAGGATTCGATTTACACGAATCGTGGTCCATTTAACTGGCAAACTTGTGGTCATAAATACACGGGCACATAGCATCTGAGCTTCTGCTTGCGCGTATTAACAAGAAGCGGACTGTAAACAGGTAAACTTGATTTTTATATTCTTAATTTAAAATTTGCTTTGATATTGATTTTACAGGACGTTTTTACGTGTGATTTTACATGTATTTATATGAGAAAATACGGAAAAATTATCAAAGTAACCTAACAGATCAATTTTCTTCTGTGAAAATATGAAGAATATGATTATTTTAAGATGCCTTTGATATCTAGTCTAACATTAGTAATAGGTATCGTAAAATAATCATAAATTTCTCCACCGTCTAATTTTTGTCATACCAATAAGAAACAACATAGAAAATTAGTATTTATACACGTGGATCATTTAAATGATAATTTAAAATATCGAAGATGTTTGATGGAATTTCAATATAAAATTTGCATTCTTCAAATTTTGTACTTTTCGATGTATTTCGTCACTCACAACACGGTTTTTGCCTTTCTTTGGACAATTTTGATTCAAACTTGAATGATAGTTCATTTTTATGACCTCATGTAACTACAAAACCTGCAGATTTTATAATTATTCATGTAATTGTTTTTCCAATTAGGATTATTCGTAATCCATATCAAATCACTATTAACATGAATTCGGATCAACAACAATATAGTCCAAGACTTTCTCGATTCTTTTTTATACATAAACGATACAAACTGTTTACTGACTGTAAGATACAGTTCATCTGTGTAATCTATTCCTGAAGATACCGGGTTATTAGCAACAAATCTTATGGAAGCGTAAAAATGTTGACTATTCAAATTTTGTATTGAAGTTCCATCAATCATCCTCAGTCGATATCTAAAATTTAAAAAAAAATACTTTAATATAAAAAAAAACGTTTTTAAATTTTCATGAAGTCTTTGTGGTACTGATTCGTCTCTGCGTAATCATACGAGTCGTCGAATGCAGTCTCTGAAATCGAGTGAAGTCGAATCTGAAGCAGACGGAATTAATCCTTTGCCAGTAATGCAAGCCTAATCCTGGAGCTACTGCTCTTGATACCGACACTCGCCAAATTACTGTCCCATAAACCGTTTCAGCTATCACCAACCATAAGCTAGCGGGCAATATTACATGCATGCGTAAAACGTTTATCTCAATGCATTATTTACATTGTTTGTTTGTGACAATTTGTACCTACGAAATAAAACGTAGTACCCTTAAAAATATATACTTAAGATAATATTTTAGGAAACATATTTTTACTGAAACCCTGGCTGGATTGACCTTGCGGTTTCCTATCTATTTGTTTTTATGAACACTGAAATCCTTATACCCCTTACTGTATTCATTTTATAAGATTTTATCAGTTGTTGAAAGCTATGAAGAACGAAGAAAACAATTATGAAAAATCCCTTATGGATACTAACTGTCAGTTTCGATAAAAAAAGTACTCAACAGTATTTACTTAGTAGGACTCCATTATAAGAATATTGCTAAAAAGGAAAGTATTTAGTTACAATTTTAAGGACTGATTCATTATTTCTTGCCTCATGCGTATGTGGTGATATTTTTCTAAAGAAGATATGATTGATAAACTAACACATCTATTAGAAGTATGATATGCGTTTTGCTTTAGTCTGAAGATGTTCTCATTCAGACGAACCATATTGCACCACTAGTTATAGGCTATGAACCCCTAGTTTTAGTAAAAAAATGGCATTCTGAGATAATTGAATTTTAATATTCAAACCCTCTTAACTAAATCTAAAAATTTATGAACTAAGCCAATTTTATTTCTCAATGAGTATCAGGGTGTTTACTTTTGCATGAAATAATTTATATATTTAAAAATCTTACAAACAATGTATTTTTAGTAGTATTTTTGAAATGCCATAGTATAAAATTAGACTAAGTATACAATATTATTATCATAATCTAATAGGGAATAACATAAAATTTCTTTAATATAATATGTATATCATGTAAAATAATAAACAATGATCACTATTGTTAATGAGTGCTTCACAATTTCGCCGTTTTCGTTTATTTTCATTACTTTTTCTATTTCAGAACTACGATAATTGAAAATGTCATATCCTAATATTAGACTATAGCAACTCGAAATAGCACAGTCTTTAAATATCACACACTTCAATTTCTAAAAGATTAAGACTATTCATTCAGTCTTGTATTTCTCTGGAATATATTTTTACTTGTAATAGTCTTTGACGAGGTAAATAATGATATTTTCACTTTCCTGCATATAATATATAACTCTAAATATATATTTTTTTACTTTTAATAGAATAAAACTATAGGTGCGATGTGTAAAAATTGGTTACACTACCACTAGAATAACCAATTCATTAATATCAATTTAATAGTAATAATTAATTTCCACAGCTTTACCACCTTCCAAGTTCTATTAGAGTAAATTCATATTATGATACACTGTAAGACGACATTGTTTCAAAACACCATAAAATAATTATAGTATTACATTGTTGCATCGTTTAATTTCACCTCCAATAAAATGTTCACCACAAACGGCTGCCGTGGGCGGGTGTAACGCCCAAAGGGACTTTAATACCCACTGCGCGCGTTAAATTATTTCGATATAACGACATCTGTAAGCGAATGAATGATCCTGCATCTGAAGTATTCACAACAGCAGTGAGCACTCACAAGCTTATTAAACACATCAAATAGTGACTAAGTGCACAGCACACGTATCATATTTACGAGTTTTCTTAATTTCTTATGAAAACTCGTTGAGCTCGAGTTGAGTCGATTTGGACATTCGCGTAAAAGTTTAGACCTTACATTTAATGGTTGCAAAGCTTTCTGTTTTATACCAAAGCTTTCGAAGACTTTTATATGATCCTTAATGTTCCGTATTTATATGTATACACTTGATATACTGAGTGAAATGGTCAAATAAATACTGATACATTAGTTCCAAAGTGTAACTAGTAAAAAATTTGTAGTTTTGAGTTCAGTATGAGGAAATACTTAGAATACCGATATCTACCAGTTTCAAACTGCAACAAGTGGTAATCTGTGGTTATTTAACAATGACAGTTTATTTCCTTATATCCAAACTACGAAAATCCTATGAAAACTCGTATTATTAATATTTTTATAAAATAAAATTATTTTTACAATATTATAAATATATAAAAATATTTTTCAGGTAATCCTATAATTTTCATTAAAATCGTGTCTCCTAATTATCTCAGAACTATGCTATTTGAGTTGTTACACTTTGGAACTAAGGCAGCGATTGCAAACGTTTATGATAAAACGCCTTCCCTAAAAAAATATTTTTTTCCGCTCCTCCTTACCTTTAATTTTTTTAATCGATATTATAATACAGACACGTCTTAAATGATAAAAACTTTATTAAAAAAGAAACTGATAAATATAATTAACAGAATAATAACAAGATATTGTGGCTGGGGGTTGCAAGGGGTTTTGCCATCCCCCCACTATTTTTCCTCCAAAAATGATTTAATATTTACAATTGTATTGGATTAAAGGCATCTTTAAAGTTAATTTCTATTTACTTTAAATCTCAAACCATTACGGTACAGAATAAAGCGCCGTAGTCACAAAAATTCTATGTATACATATAATTTCTTCGAAAATGTGTACTATATTTTTACAATTTGTCATTTACAAATGTTATATATAATATTAAAATTGCAGGGTTGTTCTTTAAATATGTCAAAAATCTAGTCACAACATTTTTTTCTTTCTGCCTTGACATTTAGGCTTCATGATTATGCTGAGATTCTTTATTACCTACGAAATTTTCTGTTAAAAAATGCTGCCTAAAAGAGTATATTTTGCCAATGAGTAAAATAAACATTCATTCAATGAATTTTTACTGTTTTGTTACGATATGAGGTTTTATTTATTTTTAGATATTATGTGAGAGAAGTAAAAACGGTACTTCTCAAGGGCGAGGTGGAGCTTCAACACACTTCGACATCCCCGAGTCCGGCGTGGCGACAAAGGATAATTCACAGGTTCCTTCGTCTTCCATTAAAACCCCGTCGTATTCAGTATACTTTCTCTTTAATTGCAGTTAGTTTATACTTATAAATTCCTCGAAGACAGTTACACAAACACAAACAGATTTAAAATACACAATTTCAATTTAAAAACACAGCAAGTGGTTTTATGATAGTGTCATCTCTTTGACCCACCGCGGGGCTGTGTTGGCTACTAACCGCCAATCCCCTAGGCCGAGGGACAAGTGATTGTTGCAAGTGAAAGCATCGCCCGCTTTTTTTTTACTTCTAACGGTAAATAACGGTAAACAAACAAATATGACAAATTATATTTGAATGCCTTAGAAGAGATATTCCATATTAAATTTGCATGAATAGAAAGAGTCTGCAGACGGGTTTTGAAGACCCCTGTCCGCCCCATAAGTACGGGGCGGTGTCATATGGTATGAAAATCATTTTTTAATTACAAAATTTTGGCGCCTCCCCGGTTGGAAACCACTGAACCGAGGTATCGATGCGATACATAGAATCGCATTATTTGCGTAAAATAAAACTAAAGTCGCATATTTTAGAGCAGTGGTCTCCAGACTCAATAAGGATGTGAGCTACTTTCAAAAATTTAAAGTGTCTGCTGAGCTACTTATACATATTCCTTCTTTACATTTTTTTATTATCGTCCTTAAACGTACCATACGTAATATTATTTTTTTTTCATGTCCGCTCCCAATGTGCAGCATATGGTCTCCTAATGGAGGCATCTTAACTCGATGAGTACCTTGTCACTCGCATCCGAATGTAATTATCAAGATGTACATCTGTGAGTCTGTTTCTATATTTACTTTTAACCACTTTAATAGTGGAAAACTTTGATTCTTGTAAGTAGGTAGAACAGCCTTCATTTTGAGCGCTCGAACTTAAGTTGAACACTTTTATGTTGGAACAAAAGGCCATACAGATTCTACAGTCGAGGCAACACTAATCAGATTGAAATTCCATCAATTCCATTTCTGATGAGGGGCCATCGTCTTGAAAATTTTCGACGAAACATGATAAAATATCCTACTCGAGCTACTGGTAGCTTGCGAGCGACTGTTTGGCGATCACTGTTTTAGAGTATACAGGAAAATTCGAATATAAATCAATGTAAAAATATTAATGTCTTATATTATAAAACTAAAATAAGGCATGGAATTTTGGGTACTAAATATTTATTTACCAGTCCTGTAGATGAGCAGAAAATGCTTTTTTTCGACTTATTTCGATTTATGGATTTGTGTTCAAAGGTATTCATGTATTTAATGTTTACAATCCCTGCCTTGAAAGAGCGATTAGCAAAAAAAACTGATTTTTTCCATCTTAAATAGTTGTTAAGCTATTCTATTAAGAGTCGATTTGCTTTACATAAGGAGCGGGCACGGTTTATTATTGTATTTTTTTTAAGCCATGTCCGCTCTTAATGCGGCGCATATAGTTTCCTAATGGAAGTATCTCAACGGAAGTTTTCCTAAGAGAGGTGCTTGGTAATAAGTTGCTCAACATTTTTTTCTAGTGTGTGGGGATAGAAGGATAGGGTTAGGACAGGATTAGTGGTTAGCTAACTGCTCTCACTGCAGCCGGTTGCTAGGATCGGATAGGTGAGAGGGAATTTTAGATATCACATACATCTATGACTATGAACAGAAATTCATTAATCTATATATATAATATGAGGCACACCTTTTAAAAAAAATATGAAATAATGCGACTATTTTAAATATATTTATATATATTTCAGCAGTAAAATAAAACACATTCAGCGCCATTCGGCGACTATTTTTCCCTACTTGTATCATCACTCCATTTCCTTCAGTTTTTCGCCGTCACCTTTTCAATATCCGCAAGTGAAAAAGGGTGTCTCGCGCTGACGTCAGGTCCCACAACAGAACAGGAAATAAGTGCCTCCACCAAAGATTTTCCGACCTGGAGACAGGAAAATTCTTCTGCGTGAATTTGCGCTTGCAAAATGAAAACTATTATTCACTTAAACATCGGAATTTTATTTGTACGAAACTAATACTTTCTATACTATTATGCATTCATTGATCATGGCCGTCATTCAATGATTTTTCAATGAGATCGCTGTCATTAATGAAGTTGAAAAATAAAATATGATAAATAGTTATATTTTAAATATTATTGTATTATATATTTTTGAAGGAGGGTTAAAAAATTGAAAATAAAATATTTTTTGGCAAATTTACTCTATCACATTTTTAACGAGAAGAAGTATGATAAAATGTACCGTTGTTTTTTAACCATTTCCTCTCAAAATGTGGAGCATATGGATTCTATAGTTGCTTAACCTATATTTTTCGAATAGAGTAGGGATAGAAGGATAAAGTTAGGACAAGGCTAGTGGATAGCTAGTCGCTCTCACTATGCCCTGTTTTTGGGTCGGATGGGTAGAAGGGAATCTTAGACCTCACAAACATCCATGCCTACGAACACAAATCCATAAATCGATTGAAAAATCAATTTATGAAACATTTGTTACTGGGATTCAAATCCGTAACCAAAGCCAACACTGCAACACATTTAGTGACGTAGGAAATTTTGTGACGAAACGTGAGATACAAAACAGTTATTATTGTGAATTAAGTTTATTACGAACATATCTTCAATTTAAGCGTAATAATAATAAAGTACTTACTTTTAATCAAATAATTATTATGAACCCAAAGAAGGTGGAATCGCATTAATAGCGCTATAAATCAAAATATTCCATTAAAAACATTACTTTATCATCTAGGCAAACCTCTTTATTTTCGAATCATTTTTTATCGATATCATTAATTAATACGATATTTGTAATGCAAACGATAAATACTTAGAAACAAATATTTACTTTATAGGATTATCATTCTTATCAAAACAATGATCTCGTGTATTAAAACTATTCCTGAAGCCATTAAATTATTATTTTTCACAATCATATTTCATACAAAAACATTATAATCCTAATCTACTAAAATTCTTCACAAATTTGATTCCAATGTTGAGTGTGTGACGCGATTAAACAATAGGATGTATGATGATGATGACGATAACGATTAATGCAGTTCAGATTTCGTTCAGCGAGCGACGACAGAAATTACATTCGGTGGCGATTTCTTGCTTTGATGGGTGTCCACCTGTTGCGCAGCGTCTGCAGAATATCGAATATTGGTTAAATAAAATTTGCCAGATAATTATGCTTAGTCAATAATGTTGACCAAAATGACAAGCATAATGTTAAATGCAGCGTCATATATCCTACATATTTATTAAAGGATTTCGCCCGGATTAAAAGGCACTAGCGTTAGGTCATTAAGTTTAGATGCCGGCGTTTATTTTGGTGATAGCTAATGTTGAAAGTTATATCACCCAAAACCCAATAAACATGTATCACCCTGAACATAAATTCCCTCAATTAGTTTCTTTTGAATACCTGTTAAATATTTATAAATTACCCATTCCGACTCTGGCTCGGATCCCAAAACAACGGATTTAAATAATAAAATGTCACATACATTAATTTTCAACGATTTTTCCTTTCATCAGAATTCTATAGTTGCTAGAAAACTGTTCTGTAAACATCAAAATTCAAGTTCAAACCAAACTGCCTTAAGCGTTGTATAGCAGAACACGATATCGGTTGTCAAAAGAATTCTATTAGATTTGTTTATGCGTGAAGGATCTTTCCTTGAAAGACTCCTTTGTTCTTCCTGTCTGCTTCTCGTCAGACTCATATTGAAATCCCTGCATGAAAATTCCTGCGTTATTGGAACACCTGCGTTGTCCTTTTTACTCGCTACTTCCTTTTGGCAGGATGTAGTACAGCCAGGCAGGGATGTTTACGTCAAGATATTCTACTAAGCTGTGAATAAAAGAAAATCGTATGTGTACATATTATAATGTATCTTACATATTGCAAGTCTTTTACAACCCATTTCTCGTTCAAATCATCCTAGAAAATGGGGTGTTTATTATATTTATTTAATAGTTAGGTACTACTTTCAAAGTGAAATATTTAATTCAAATCAATAAATTTAAGCTCTTGTGTGAATAATAACCGCTGTCTTATGAAATACAATTCGGAACCTATCACCACGACACTGCATCTACAATTCACTGCCCCCTGCCAAACAATATGCATTCTCTCAATTCATTTCTGCGTCCCGTAGCTCCAAAATACTTCCAATGGATAGTCGACAGTGGTCTTCCATGGTGATGAAATCCATCCTATTGGAAGAAGGTACAGTTGGGATTCAGGCTGCTGCAGGGAATCTGCAACACATAACCAAGCCAGGTCATAGTTTATTTCACAGTATGTCTCAACATATATTTTTGTTAATAATAAAAAAATCAATCATACATTATCATAGGATAATAAAAATATTCGTATAAGATTGAAAGTAATTCACGACATTATTCTTTCTAATATAATATCAACGCTGTTTTGGTCAATTGATGTAACCCTCAAAACTGAAATTGTTCAGTAGAGAGTAAAAACTGTATTTATCGAAAATATTATATGGTGAGTTGCGTTATGAATCTTTAAAATGCACTCCTGTAAATTCTCATGTTTTCAGATACGAGACTATAGTAGAAAGTGTCGATATAATATTGGCTTACGTCAAGTGGCCGCATCAGAATTTTTAAACCTTAAACCAATGTATAATGTATATTTCCCTTCCAAGACATGGTCAATTTATTTTTCTAATTTACATAATTTTCCCGAGATCTGCTCTCTCGTCTTTAAAATCTAATTATTAACGCATTTGCTTTTTTTTTTAGAGCTACATCAATTGGCCAAAACATTATCGATTAAAATACATCAATTGAATAGAACAAAGCGCTTTCAATAGTTTTTCTAATTGATTTCTTTTTATCACACTACAGTTATTGTGTGCCGCATGTTTAGCTAATTTCATATTGCTATACTTTCCAAATGAATATCATTAAATTTACCTCCGAATCGGTAAAAATAATATTATTGTTTGTTGAGCTTTGTGTTTCATTTAAATATTCTTCACACTCTCTGTGAACATTAGTACAATTTAGTCCTTTAACAAATCGACTGCTTATCTGCAGACTGGAATTTTTTTTTAACGTACAAATACAAGTAACTAAGTTTATCTTTGGAATTGTTGAATACCGCTCAATGGCAAAATTATTTAATTTTTCCTACATCCTGAAAAATTTGCCCAAGTGGAGTTAGTCGGTTAACAGATTAAGTAGTCGATTTGAAAGAAAAACGATAGTTAGCAAATGATATACTGTAGTAAGTTAATTTTTGTTTTTAGCATGTAATCATTCAAATGCCATAACTACAATACTATGATATTTTATTGTGATATTTGCATATTAAATATCTTTTTTCATTAAAATGTTACCCTCATCGTTACACTAAATTACTCTCAAATAACTATTAATTTAAATTACATAGCTACTCCATCTTTCCTGGACACACAGTGCTTTAAAAAATATCTAACATAGACCTCATCCCTTATTTTAGCATTACATCGCGTAAGATGAAAATATTCAAATGCTATTTCAGATAATGAAAAAATCGCTCAAATTTTTGATAGATAAACATAAATTATTTATCTATAGGAATTTACAAAAGGTTCATAGCACCGATTTTTTTTCATAGATATTCCATAGAAAATATTTTACATGCCTACACTTTTAACCGATGACAATCTAACGGCAAACTTCAAAGGCTTTCGTTTCGGTATCCGGGGTACGAATTCACAAAAGCTTTTTTTGAATATTAATTTTGTAATATACATGAATCGATCAGCTAACAACCAATCGTCTACCAGTCAACTTTAAAATACAAGTTGTTTAAATACTTATCAGTACACATTCTGCGTATTGAAATTGGTATTGATGAACATTTTTTTAATAGAGTATTATTTAAATTATTTAATTTACAAAAAATGGTTGTGAGGCAATCGGTCACGTCTCGAGTTCTGGTTGTTAGTAGATGTTTGATACATATGATCTAGGGTACGAGTCTCTGTGAAAAAGTGGAAACTATTATATATACATGGATATAACACGTGATGGTCTCTTTCTCCTCATGCACTTCTTACCTTGAAAATGTGGCTTAGAGATATATATTTACTAACTAATAGTCTTTTCGAAACCACAGACTCCGAAGACACACCTGCTAAGTACATTTAATTAACATGCTGCATATGCTCCAAATTGGGAACGTAGATGATCAAATAAATATTTAAGAAACTGAGAAGTTGCCGAAATTGAATTAAGCTGAATTGAAAAAATTACAATAAAATTCAAATTACTTCTCATATAAATAAATATCACAGCAATAGAAACATTGTGAATACTAACAACCAGACTCTTACGAACTAAATTTCGTGATTTATTGAACCCATGTCTTGAAATTGGTGAGGTACCAACTACTGTAATCATAAAAATGTACTATTTGCTAACTAAATGCGTCATACCAGGAGCAAGTAGATCTTCTATCATGCTATCCAATTACAAACTGTCTTTGTTTCAGCACACTTTAGTTTTGGTTAAATGCTCCTAAGACACTACCGACTACCATATGAAAGCCCTGAACGTTGCTGTATTAAGGAAAATGCCCAATAAGGGCTGTTAAGCCGTAGCGGGTGATGGCAGATACGACATATGAGATATGAGTTTATCTTCTTCTTATCGACGGTGTTTGACCAATTGATGTAACCCTCGAAAAATACGAAAATGAGTAAATTATTGGATCTCATTGTAAAGACGGCAGATCAGGTCTCGGTCAAATGATGTAAATTAAAAAAATAAATTGACCACTTTTTGGAAGCGAAACATCATTTTACATTAGTTTTAGTTTTAAAAATTCTGATCCGGCCACTTGATGTAAGCCACTATTAAATCCACACTCTCTAAGTATAATCCCGTATCTTCAAAGATGAGAATTTACAGCAGTGCTTTTCAAAGATTCAGAACGCAACCCACCGTATAATGTTTTCGATAAAAACAGTTTTTACTCTCTCCTGAACAATTTAAATTTTGAGGGTTGCATCAATTGACACAAAAACTGTCGATTATATAAGTGACAAATCTTTTAAAACAAACAATTCATATGTCATTGAGTATATTATGAATATAAAATTATTTTAAACATTGAAAAAACTTCCGCCACTAGTAAGTAATCATTCATGGGTTATTTTCCTCATAGCTCCATAGTGAATTTAAAATGCATGTAGTAGGAAACAAAAGATTAAGGTTTTAACTATATGCGAATCATGAAATGTAGTAGCGAAATCGTGATTTTAGAGCGGAAATTGTTATGTGGCCCGCGGGAGACATTGTTCCACTTAAGACAAAGAACTATTTTTACTTAAAAGAAACCAGGTTATTCGTAGAACTTAAAAATGCTAAAACTAGGTGTAGCAGTTGCTTAGGAAAGTTTATTACGCGATTGTCCCCGCAAGTGCGATTGTAACATGGTCTGACCATCATGGTACAGCTTTTTAGTGGTGAACCAAACGTGGTTTTCATACAGGTGTATAACGTTAGTGTGTTTTTTACTTGAGACTATAATCACTTTATTTCGGTTTTTTTTTGTGTAATTTTTTAGATAACTATTATCAGTCACAAAATTTCAGTTAGATAATTTTTATAAAAGTTGTTATGGTAAAGGACGCCTCAGTATATAAAAAATAAAAATCATTTTATGCATTACGAAATTTAAACTTGCGACTATGATCACTTCACTTTGATTTGAAATTTGTTTTAATGATACGGACGAGTGCTTTTGTCCGAATACGGCTTTCATACAATATGCTCAGGTATGACTATGATATTATAGCGCTAGAATAAGCTATAAACATCCCATTCCGTAGCTTAAGCAGTGAGAGTTCCGCTTAGTGATCAGCAGGTTTTACTTTCACATCAAATGATATTTTTTTTAAAATTTAACATGTAATATCCAGGCTATGTAATTAAAAATATTTAATATTTTCATTTTTCGCCACTTCTTTATAAATATAATTACATATATATACCTTTTTATTATTAATTCATATATCATATTCCAAGTAACAGTTTTGTAAAATTCTTCTGAAAATTTTGTCACACAGGAAAGTTTAGCTCAACTTTTCACAAGGTAACTTTTAAATTACTATCTTTATCTGTTTGTGCTCGAATGAATGAGACATACCACTTGTCGAAGTGCCGACTGTAAATTGAAAAAGTTCTACAACGTATCAAAAGAAATAAAAAAAAACTACCAACCTCGATAACCTCCTGCTGTTTGACTGAATTCAAATGAAATGAACGCATCCGTAAAGTTGTAACTTTACGAACACAATCAAAACAGCTAATACCAACTTACGAAATTAAAATTCGTAATGTATCAGCTTTAAAAAACACATTGATTTATGTTCTTTATTCAAAAATAAAACAAAATGTAAAAGGTTAAAGAATTGCATCACTTATTACATCCGTGTTCTCTATCTGTCACAAATTTTTTTCAATAATACAAAATAACAATCAAATGTTTTTGTTTATGTACTAGAAAAAGAGCTCTCTCACTTACATAAGTCCGTACCTATTTACGATTGTAAGATTGCATCTATCGTGTGAAATGACTTAGTACTAATAAGACACTAATTGAAAAATACTTGTTTTGAGTAATTGGGCTTTGAAGTTTGTCATATGTTTTAAATCCTTTACCTTTTTTCATTTTGTTTGTTTGTACAAAACTATTTTAAAGTACGTGTAACTTATAAAAATATGTTTGTTCTTTCATACGATAGAGTTTGAAATAAGGAACATTTTGGTATAACTCAATATGTCATTTTTTTATTTAGTTTTTTCTTCCAGAACAGCGACGATATGTACTGTTATGTCCCTGGATGAATGAATGGTGATAGGTTAGAGGTCTTCAAAACATGATTAAACGGTAGCTGGATGTTTTGCTATATATTAATAAGTCGACAGACTTTTACTTCTTAATGAAATTCGGTTATTATGTCAGGCTAATTATCAGGATTTCGTTCAGTGCAGCAGGTGATGTGGTGTGAAAATATAATACGCATGATTTATTAAACTGTTTATTTAATGGAGAATAGTGCTTATTACAGAGACAATATTTTGTATGTTATTCGTAAGGATGATACAAATTAAGTGATAGACGAAAACACATTGCATGGGCTTATATTATACATATCTCAATGTGTTTGTTATTTTATAATTTTATTTATACAACTTGATGTAACAGCTGCATTTAGGTATTTAGATAATATGCCATCAACGATTTGCGTTCTTAGATAATATGTACTTTTGTAAAATGGAAATATCTGGTCAACTATTAAAAGGTTAAAAGGAATTCATTCAGGTGATAAACGTTTAGTGAGAATGATCCAATACACGATGGTTGAACATTTAACATTTATTTCGTATTTTCGTTTGATTTCGGCAAAATGTAGACTTACCTGTTTTTGCTTTTCATCAACTTGTATAGATGTTTACTGAATGGTACATTAATTTGGCCATTCCAACGGAAAGTCACATATAAAATTTCCTTTACAATCTACAGTAACCTATCCTTAAAAAGAAGTTTCTGTAAATAGATCCTCATAAAAAATACCTAGCAATGAAATAATACTTCTTAACAGAGAACAAACTGTCAAAATGGTTTGAAATATTTTAAACGCTAAGCGATAAATAATAGCATTCGATTTATTTATCCAAGATATATCATTTTCACTCGGCCGTTTCCGACAAAATATAATCTCTTTTGCCAAAAATAAAATAAATAGAGAAATCACACCAGTGCCCCTCCAGTATTATATTCAGACAAATAAAACACAAAAAGAAAAAAAACATATCATGACTCGTATAAATAAAGAGCTGAGGATAATATGCGAATTTCCCTTTCACGGTGTTTTGATACCAATTCAGGAATGGGAGTGAAGCAGTGCGGTACGTGAATATTACGTATATTTATCGCAATTACATTCTAATAAAAATCAACAACTTTCACTCGCAATATGGAGCATATTATTACAGACTTAAAATATAAAGAATCTCAAGTAAAGTGTTTTTAAGAGAACTGGTTTTTATTCGTTCGCCTTTTTGGTGGAAGATACCGTTTATAGGTCTGGGCTGGAAAAGAATTAAAGCAAACCAGATTCATTCAGATTGACAGTCCTGAGCGTGGTATAAAATCATGGCTATCATTCCTTAAATCACTGCCGTACACTATCCATCTGAATGTCGTTCTTAATCAAGATTGTCGTTCCAATTGACTGTGTAAGGTGAAATTTTGCTTACAAGTTTAGCTAACAGAGCTCGCCATGTTTTGGCTTTAGAATTGGATGGGTGGGATTAATTGAAACCCAGCGACAGGACCAAATACAATTCCTATAAAATCCTTATTTGAGTGGTAGCTGTTCTTGGGCTTTACTGCACTGGGTGCAGCCTAAGGGGGCTAGATTCCATTCCTCTTTTAGCATTTAGTAGTTCATCGGATAATTAATCGTAGAATATGTCTGCCCATTAAATCTAACCGATAATTATGTCCTTTCTGACTTCTACGACCCTCAGTTTAAGACGATAAGTTGCCGATAGCCATGGCAGAGAAGTAACAAACGAAGTCTTCCATACTAATATATTCCACAATCAAACATTTGACACATATTTTAATAAATTTATTTTATAACCGATGTTGTATCCTAAGGTACAGATTTTCGTGAACTATTTTCAGAAGTTTCAACTCCAGCTATTACCGAAAATATGAGTTAGATATATTGCATAGAGTAATTGCTTAAAGTCCAGAACCACCCTATGATAATGATTACAAATCAAAAATGTAAGATTGTTTACACTGCACGCCAATGGCTGTGGTACTTACTTATACAGCGGGTTCCATAAAAAGGCTGCTGTCCTTTCATTGAGACAGCTTCACAATGGCTGTTAGCCTGATATTCCCGAAACACGGGGCTCGAAAAACGTGAACAAAGTCAGATGTTATCAAGCCCGCATCCTATTATATAATGATATTTTTTACTGCTGATTTTCAGGGTTTTTAACATATCACTGGCTTTATCAGAATAATTTAACTTTTCAAAATGTTTTTATTATCACACAAAAAAATATGCAGACAGAGTTTTTCCTATCAGCATAGATGGTTTAAATTTGGATTATTGAGATTTTGTACACTTCCATGTATTTTGTCACTAACGACCCGGGTTTCGCCTTTCGGCATCTTCAGGCATTCGAGCACACGAATGGACTCGAACTGACAGTTGTTCGATTTGACTCGATTTGTCAGTTCAAGTCCATTCGTGTGCTCGAATGCCTGAAGATGCCGAAAGGCGAAACCCGGGTCGTAAGCGACAAAATACATGGAAGTGTACAAAATCTCAATAATCCAAATTTGATATTGAAATTCCATCAAGCACCCTCAGTCGATGTTTTAAATTATATAGATAGTTTAGTTGAAAGTGGCCCTTAACTGCTGATCACAGAATCTTAACTTGAATTCCAGGTCGATAAAATGTTGTATTTTTCAAATTTACATTTTTAAGTAATAACACGTCATTGATTATATGAATTATTTTTTAATACCAATAATAAAACTGTAACAAAAATTTTCTTCTATCGAAGATATCATAAGATAAATCATTTAAAGCAGAAAATAATAAAGTATATTAGAAACGTACATTCTTACCATTAGACAGACACTTCATCGGATTCAGTGTCAGAAATTTTGAATCATTATATTCCTAGTCATCCCAGAAAATGTATTTTGTTTCATATTTGACAGTGATTTTAAAACTTCATCGATTATAAAAAGCACTACAAATTGAAAGATTGCAAAAATAGGTAAAAACACGCGTTTTACAAACGTGCAAATATGTAATATTTATATAAATAAAACTGTAATATTTTCGGCGGTAACTTTGTGAAAATTCTTTTTTAATACAATAATAAAATTGATAACTTAGTTATTCCACTGTGTTACTGAATGTGACACGCGTTTCGCTTCTTCAGACGAACTATATACAAAGGTTATTTATTTCTAAGGTAAACACTGATTCTAAATCTCAAAATAAAAA
This sequence comes from Himalopsyche phryganea, assembly GCA_022494535.1. Taxonomy (NCBI): domain Eukaryota; kingdom Metazoa; phylum Arthropoda; class Insecta; order Trichoptera; family Rhyacophilidae; genus Himalopsyche; species Himalopsyche phryganea. Next base: position 2,471,553 of record JAGVSL010000047.1, read on the forward strand.
TGATAGACGGGGTGGGTTTATTTTCTTCTACTGGATGTGGGGAGGGGGTAAGACGCAAATGATAATAGTACTAATTACTATAACACTACTAATCACAAAATTGTTTACTAGTTTTTGGAAGTGAAAATCGTAAGAGAAATAAACTTAACAGTAGTGAGCCACCTGTCCTATTTTAAATATAAAAACTCTAAACTGTTAATTTTAATTCCTTAATTATTTACTAGAGGTATTTCTACCATTTAATAAATTTATATTATTAACATGCTTGCAACGCGCGAAACCAATCATGATAATTTCATAAAAATGTGGAGTAAGTGTGGTATTTTTTCATTCTGAACTAAGCAATAGCCATTGTGTGTGTTTCGCCTGATATTTGATGATTTATTGTTTTGCAATATAATGTAAATGTACCAGTAGTTGACCTTTTTCGATAAGATTACCCAAAATAAGAAACGTATACGTGGGATTGATTAAAATTTTAGAGTTCTGACAAGTAAAACCATCTTTTTTCGGATTGAGGAACTAACAAATCATCATATATGTCATCGGGGTGTCATAGCGGCCATTTGAAAACATCACTTTATGCATTAAGTATTTTAATTTGAATTTCTTAAGAAAATTGTTAAAGACATCAGTGAATGTCAGTATATGTTACTTGATTGAACCAAGAGTGGTCTTACAGGAAGTTCTAATGAAAGGTTGTCATGAAACCCTCTGATTAGGCATGGTCAACTACTGAAAAAAATGGGCCAACTACTGGAACTTTAATTTTTTTAGATGATCAACTACTGACACAAAAACATGGTTATTAAAAATTGAACACAATTATTTTGTAACAGACCCTTTGTCTTATCATATTAATTAAGACATTTGATCCCTTATGAATACACTTGCTTTGTCATCATTCGGTCTAATACTAAACGTTAATCATTATTTTTGTAGCATTTTTTTTTCAAACGGTCTACCACTGGTACGTTTACCTAAGTGGTTAAAAACGTAAACAATGATATTCATCATTTACTTCTGTATTTTTCATAGCAGACGTTGTGGGAGGTGGTTTCTTATCTGCTGACCATGAAAAGGACAAAGATTAACATATTAACAATAATATTTGTGTGATAATAGATTGCCTGTGTGTATGGTGACGGGAATACTTACATAAATATTTTTTAAAGACAAGAGTCGCACAGTTTCAAAAAGCTGACTCTTTATTAACTTTTATGCAAACGCTATGTGGCTTGGAAGTCCCTAATAATTTCATATACCTGAACAAAAGAATCAGCTGGCTTTATTTCGCTTTGGGGCAAACGCGTAAAGCTCATTTGACGTTTTATGTTCTGGCATACTGATGGCTCCCTTTCAGTTGCCTGAATTATTTATTACTCACATTCAAATCTATGATAATTGATCAGAGAATTCGAATAAAAAAAACACACTTCGCCATTATATTCATAATTTTATTCACCATTACTGAAAAACATAAAGCCTTCCTTTACCTGTTGTGACCGATGACTTACAACCAGTTCTTATGAAAATAAATTATTTTAAATTGCTTCACGAGTTATCAAAAAATATTGATTGGTGATTCAAAATATTAATATTGTTTTGACTGGTTTTATAATAATTCTAATTCCGTCAATATACGTTAATATAGAGTAGAAAATTATAACTATGTACCTAACTTTTTTGATTATGCTAGTTTCCCTAGATATTCGTATATAAGTGATCTTCTAACAGTAGTTTTAGAAAAATATATTAATAAGTAATAGTTATCGATAGAGAAAAGGAATCTACCATGAGGTGAGCTTGCCGCGAACGGAGCTGCTCAGACTGTTCACCAGTGTGTTTGAAAAAAAAATGAAAAAATAAGTAACAACATATGCGACTAGCTGAGTCCTTTTAATTAATTAAATATTTAGTATCTTGTGTGATTGTCGGGTCTGTTAATCGATTTATGGTTTTCTTTTCGTATGCATGTCTTGAACTCCCTCCCATCCTTCCAATACTAAAAACGGGGCATAGCGAGAACGATTATCCAACCACTAGTCCTGTTCTAGTAGGATCTTTCTGTCCACACTCTCTTCAAAAAAGAGAGGTTGAACAACTGAGTAAAAAGCAGTTCTCGTAGTACACTTCTGTTGAGATACGTCTATAAGGAGTACATATGCTCCACACTGAGAGCGGACATGCTAAATAGTCTGGTTTTTGAGGTTCTACAGTTATACCTTGAAGAGCTTGGTACAGCCTTTTAACACCAATCAATAAATCTATTAAATTAACGAAAACAAATCAGCGTAAAAATTGTCCGTTTGAGCATTGAAGACCGTGACTTGACAACCGAATAAGACGAACGCTCAAAAAGCGCTGGCCATTCAGCTTCAGGAGTTACAGGACGATTTAGTAATATAAGAAAAAAAAACAGAATATTGTTGGCAGGTATGATTTTTTACATGTCAAACTGTCGGGGTCCTGACATAAGACATTTAAAGTCAACGCTATTACATTAATATATAAGGGCGGTTCGTATCAATGTTTCATCTATTCTTTATGTACAGTGATGTTCCGTAGTAAAAATTAATTTATTGAATTAGTAGACAACATCATAATATTAAGTTAAAAAATAATTATAGCGATAGCTCAACAAACAGCAATATTTCGTAAACCAAAATTGTTATTAATGGCTTATTGAGCGATATAGTTTATAACTATTTCGGCACCGTGATACCTTATGTGCGAATGACTTGCGGCATTTTTAAGATATCTGAGAAAGATGGAGGTAAAAATTTTACAAATAACTGTATATTTAACTCGAATTTCTTTTTTTGATGCGGTCTGACTTATGAACTGAACGATCGATATACTATAGATACAATACACCTGTTTGATTGTAGATTTTTAGTTTAAATTGTTTTCAGACACCGACATTTATTGGCAATATTTTGTACTTCCTTGCACCGCATTTACACACTATCATATTGTAATATGTAGACGGGACGTCCCGCCGTTTCCGCTACAACTTTTCTTGTTTTTTTGACAAAAACCTGTACTACAGGAATATACAGGGGAGCAAAACAGAGCATTTGTAATCACAATGAGGTAAGTGTACTGCTAGTTGACCTTTTTCGATAAAAGTGCCCAAAATAAGGAACGTAAACGAGGGATTGCTCTAAATTGTAGAGTTCTGACAAGTGAAACCATCTTTTGTCGAATTGAGAAACTAACATATTACCATACACACCATAGCAGCTATATGAAAACAACACCTTATGCAGTAAGTATTTTATTTTGAATTTTTTAAGAGAATTGTTAAGGATATGCTACTTGATTCAACCAATAGTGCTCTTATAGAAAGCTTTAAGGCAACTCTGATGAAAGGTTGTCATGAAACCCTCTGATTAGACATGGCCAACTACTGAAAAATAAAGTAGTCAACTACTGGAGCTTACAATGTTTCAGATGGTCAACTACTAAAACATTAACATGCCTGCTAAAAATTGTGTTCAGTTCGTTTGTAACAGTTTCCTAATTTTTGTCTATGAATACACTTGCTTGTCATCATTCGGTCTAATGCTAAACGATAATCGTTATTTTTGTTAAATTTTTCTCTTAAGGCGAATAAGTAGGTTTTATTCTCATTTCGATAAAATCGTTAATCGTTTTCCGTCGCCTAAAAAATATGAAACGTCGAATTATTTTTTTTCTTTTAATAAATATACTGTCAAAGTATCTGTTTACACTATTGCACTTTTATTTAAATGGGCATAGTAAAGTTTTCAAGCCTGTCTGGCAAAGAGTTGACACCTGCTTTTCAGAAATGCTTTTATTTGCTTTACGCCGTGACTAGATTAGGGTTTATTGTAGGTTATGGAGATTCGATGTCTGTGACGAAATCGTAGAACAAAGTATTTTAAGAAAGTAATGCGAAGGGAATTTGAAATTTATCGGTTATAACGATTCTATAAAGATTTTTTAAATGTACCAAAGAGTTCGTTTTCTCGCACTTTTTCTGACTGATATTTAAAGTAGAATTATAGCGACGGAAAACGGTTAACGATTTTTGCGAAATGAGAGAAAAACCTACTCGATCCTCTTAAGCGGTCAACTACTGGTGCGTTTACCTTAAAATATATTAAAGAAGAAAAAAATCAAGTTTTTCTTCCTTAAAACCATGCCCACTACCAAAGCAAATATAGTTTTCACATGGACTATTAGCATATGACCGGCTCCGTGGTCGAGTGATCAACGTCGTCCGCTTTGGTTGCAGTGCTCATTGGTTCGAGTCCCGGTACGTACAGTTCCATAAATTGATTTTTTAGTCGTTTTATGGATTCCTGGATGTCTAAAATTCGCTTCAACCCAACCGACTACTCGTCCTGTCCTAGCCTTATCCGTCTATATCTAATCTCTTTGAAAAATAGAGATTGAGCACCTGAGTAATAATAAGTTCTCGTAGAAAAACTTCTTATGCTCCACATTGGGAGAGGATGTGGTTAAAAAATACATATATTTTTTCAATGGTAAGTTTTTTGTAACCTGATTGCGAATAGATTGTTTTTCTCGTTCTCGATACCGCAGTGAATTACAGTGAACAACAAAATAATTGAGCTTACAACAAATTAAGCTGATAAAACAATTGATTCAAAAAAGATCTCTTGACGTGTAATGTTGTCAACCTCTGTGTGGCGCGCAAAGAATAATATAGATGCGAACACGAAACCTACTTTGGAAAATATTATCATGTTTCTCGGACGGCTTTTTAGCCATTCCCGAGTCCTGTTTGCGTTTTTACGGGAACAAGCAAAACGTCTTGACGGGAACATGTTTATTCATGTCCCGCATGAACGTTCGACGCATTCCTTTGTCCCCTTAAAAGTAAAATGCTATTGTTTGCAATGATATGCTAGAACGACGTGTCCCAGCTTATTTTTGCGATGGATATATTAAATCGTGTGTTTTAAAATAGTAAGAAGCATTTCGTGGTATATATCAAGGGTATATTGTCAAAGTGAGTTTTTGATAATTTTCTGCTTTAACTGTCAAACTGTTTTAACGAGTTTTATACATTTTATAAACAGGTGTCAAAAAATTAGTTACTTTCAGAGTATAATAGGCAATAGTAGAATACACATTAATAAATATTATTTTTTTGACCCAGATAGATCAACGTTTCGTTTGATTCTTTAGACCAGTACTCCGCAACCGGTGTGCCGCGGCACACTGGTGCGCCGGAAGAAGATCCCAGGTACCGCGGCGTAGTGCGTCAAAAATTAATACAAAACGAGTATTTTTATATTGGCTTGCTAAGATTTCCGTTTAAAATATTCTTGTTAAAAGAAATATTGTATTACGTGTTTACACGGATATTGCAACCGCAATAATGGAGAATAAAATGGGGTTTGTCTCGCGTGTAAAATAAAATAATTCTATAGTAGAAATTACACATTGCTGCATATATTGGGAATCATTGATAGCGAAAAATTTTCCGGTAAAATTATTACAAACAATTATCTAATACAATGCTCCGCAATCTTTCCTCAACTACAGCACACCTCAGCACTCATTGATATTTCGCGAATCACCACACGGCAACATAAATGAATTTCATAAACAAAACTTACATTTTTTAATTTGTTTTTTATTTTATGAATTTGAAATGGTCGCTTATGTATTTGTTAAAGCTTTTGATTTGATAATGTGTATTAATTTTATATATTCATTTTATACATACCCAAATATTTTTAATTCAATTTTAAATATTTATTCCGATTTTACATGACATTCTATGACACACCCTGGTTTTTGTTAAGTATAAGTGTCATTAGTGTCCTGAACTGAAATCAGCCAGCGGCAACAGCAATATTTCGCAGAAAAGGCTCTTTCTTGTTGCCAGGCGTTCAAATAGCCCCCGGTTACGTCCGCTGGACGAGTCCATTTTTACGGAGGGGGGTAGCTCCAACTTTGCAGGGAATTTTTTTCAATTTTTGTAGATAGTCGATTACGATCTGCCGAGCGGGACGAGCTGCGCTCTAGTGGCGGAGGTGACGTGACGATGTGAATTGTTTGTTTTTTTTTATTTGCATTTGATTTAATTTAAATTCAGTTGCTAATTAAATGTAAATGTAGAATCAATTTTATGTGTTAAGATTTATATATTTGTGTAATGTTAAACCACTGCATCTTGGATGGAAAATAAATAAGTTTTGAACCGGAATTGAAATGGTGTTTGTCTGAGATCAGCCCTTCCAGGACTCCGGATAACCAGCCGCTCGCCTCTCTTCGATCCGGGGTCTTCTCAAGTAGTTGACCATGTCTATGTAATCAAAGGGTTTCATGACAACCTTTCATCAGAGTTGCCTCAGAGGTTCATGTAAGACCACTCTTGGTAGAATCAAGTAACATATGCTTACATTCACTGATGTCTTTATCAATTCTCTTTAAGAATTCAAATTAAAATACTTACTGCATAAGGTATCGTTTTCAAATGGCTCCTATCATACCCCACTGACATAATATATTACGGTGATGTATTAGTTCCTCAATCCGACAAAAGATGGTTTTACCTGTCTGAACTTTACAATTCACAGCAATCCACGTTTCTTATTTTCGGTTTTTTTAGTGAAAAAAGGTCAACTACTGGTACAACAACCAATAGATTTACTTTTACCTTACCTATTTCAGAAGGATTGTCTTCGGTGATGGTGATCATAAGCTCGAACCCCAGCACGGACAGTTTAATATATTTAATCGATAATGACAAAGTACTTTTAAGGTGTTAACTGTCAATTCTTGGTGGAAAGACATTATATTTAAAAAAATAAAACACAATTTGTTTGTACTACTTCCACATATTCCAATATGGTCCTATGGGGTCTTCTCATCTAGTAATATCGCAATAATTGTTTTCGTTGAATAAATAACTGACGCAATCTTTTACAATTAATGCTTTGATAAAAACACCTTCGACATACGTAATGAAATATTTGTGATCACAAAATATTATTCTTATACTCTGAAAACCTCGGATAAGTTTGCGACGCTTTTTTGTTATGCCGGCCACTACATTATAATACGCCTGTGGTCTCTCAAGTGCTTCATCCGCCCCTGATTACATATATTTTGAATTGCTATACCAGCAACCAACAACAATGCGACTTCAATATACTTTGCAATTTTTTTTTTTCAATAAAACACTAAATAATGATCTAAGCCGGTTTTGCTCTTTACGAACATTATCGACATCAGCTGATTGCTTTTTACTTTTAAATTTAATAATTCCTTGCCACCAAGAATTGATATCCATATATATAAAAATGAATATTTTTTTTGTTTGTCCCATATGCGTTCCTGTACCATTCATCCGATTGCGACGAAAGTTTGGTGAGTTGTTTTGCGCACACCCGCAAAGGTTTCTGAAAAAAAATCTGAAATCTATTGAATTAATTGATTGGCATTGCAACGCATGCCGGGTACGCACTTGAATTATACAGTAATAATGAATAAAAATAAAAAAAGGATTGGAAATATGAGTGTATACAGATTCCATCTCAAAAAACAATAGGTTTATGAAATTTCAGGTAGTATGTATATTTCACGAGCGAAAATTTTCCTTGACTGATTGCTTTTCCTTGCAATTTTCCAGATGAAACGACATTCTCCACTGTCGCATCATCGCCACTTTCCATAATGCTTTGAGGCACCAAGGACCGATCCAGCCACAGCGGAAGCTTGCAATTTGTTCCACTTCTATCGAATGTTGTTTCGTGCATTCAAAGGTTTTTATACAAACAAATTCGAGATGAATCTATGAATTTTATGCACCAAGCGATAAAGTTTTCAGCTGCAAGATAAAATGTCTTGTACAGGAACCATTGTTTTGTGATTAAATATAAACAAAGCTTTTAGTTATGGTCGAAAAATTAAATATATTTTAATAAATCTTAGTTCAGCCGATTCATTTCATTTAAAGGCAACTTTATTGCTTACGCACTAAACAAGAAACTGTACTACTTTTTCTAATAAAAATTATTAAAAAAATAGATATCTTGAGTTAAAATATGCAGATCACTCGTGTTTGTAATCTAGTGTTTATTTTAACAAATATAGCTATAATGAAGCCGTCATGCCGTCCGTAGCTCAGTGGTCAACGTCCTTGACTTCTGTTACGGATTTCACGAGTTCAAATCCCAGTACTGACAATTTTTCAATGGATTTATGGATCTCTTTTCCTGTCTAAAAATTCCCTCCCACCCATCCAATCCTAAAAACAGGGCATAGCGATAGCGATTAGCTTACCACTAATCCTGTTTTAGCCCTATCCTACTATGCCTACTTTGTTCGAAAAAGAGAGCATGACCAACTGAGTAGTTCTCGTAGAAAAACTTCTACTGAGATACCTCCATTAGGAGGAAAAACAAAACCAACTAGTGAATTCACGTTTGTTCTATTTTGTCAACTCTGCGAGAAAGCGGAGAACACAAGGCTACGGTACTGGCATAGTTTTATTGACAAAATAATAATATAGTTTTAACAAGTAATTACTAACTTAATCCTTATTATAACACAATTTATTGTCAGCCTCTGTGGTCTAGTTGTAAGAGTTTTACCCTAGCGATCAGATGGGTTCAAGGTAATTTAGATTTTTTCAATTCAACAAAAAAATTCACATCTTGGGCATAAGTGTTTGTGAAGTCTTTTTTTATCGATTTATCTGGTGATTTTAAAAATTCTCGTCGAGTTCTAGCGTGATTTTAAAATGATCGTGATTTTCTCTGTAAATATATTTATGTTTTATAATATCGTAGTTGTTATAGAAAAACACACTAACTGAAAAATACTAGTTTTGAGTAATTGGACTCTGAAGTTTCTCGAATGTTTGGAATGCTTTGTCTTTTTCAGTTTTAGTTTGCTTATGTACAAAAATGTTTTAAGTAAAATTATAATTTATAATAATATGTGTGTTTTTCCGTACGGTTGAATTTGAAATAAGGAACATTTTGGTATAACTAACTCAATGTGATTTTTTCAATTAAGTTTTTTCTTTCAGCAACCATATATGATTTTAATGACTAAAACAACAATATAAAGTAAAAAATCTTTCAAATAATATTTTATTCGTGCACATCCCTTTCGCCATGTCATGCCTAGTTTACGTCTTACACCGCAATCCTTTTTGTGCGTATTATAATATTATATTACCGAAATAAGTGAGTACCCAGTCGGCCTCCCTTTTCGTTCCGCTCTTCTTCTTCTGCTTTTGGTATTCAGATTTCCGATGTCATTCAATCTCTGATATGCGAGAAGTATGCGGTGACAGGGGAACCGAAAAAATGGCAGGACTCTTTGCTATATATGTCTGCACACATACTACAGTCTATGAACACACTTTGATAAACCGTACCTAATCATGTGGCATTTCAGTTTCATTACATATCGTATCACCATATTACACTATATTGGATATATTTTTCAGTCAATTTTTATTGTATACCCAATTCTCTGTTTCCACGTTCTAAGAAAACAGATTTAAAAACACTTCGGCCCAATATGAATATTGGAATCGTCATTTTTGCCATTTGGCAAATTTTAAGATACAGGTGTTCAAGAGTCATAAAGAACTTGTTATTGTAAGTACACAATTAAGTTTGCTCTCATATGTTTCGATTTTATTCTCTTTTTGGTTTATATTTTCAATGTTTAATGTGTAATTTAAATCGAAAATCATATAAATTTATTACTCTTCATTAATATATACCTATTTATATATAGGTATATGAATAAAAAATAAATTCAAATAATTATTTAGTTAAGGAATTGCATGTTTTGGTGGTATTTTAAGTGAGTACTCCGCAACCTTTACTCAACCACGGCACACCTAAGCACTGCGCAGAATTTCGTGGCACACCGCAAGACGAAATATGTGATTTTCACAACCAGAATTTACATTATATTGCTTTTTTATTTCATGAATTTAAATACTTGCTGATTAAACATTTTAAAACTTATTAGGTGGTTCTTAACCTTTTCGAGGTGATAGAACCCTTTTGATTTTCGAAATAAAAAAATTGAAAACCAAAAAACACGTATTTTTGGAAATTACAGAAAAATACATTAATAAAGGCTGTAACTATAAATATATAGTAAGCTGGACTGAATAAAATTATACAAAAATAATTTACATAAACAGGTTTTGCTGATTTCAGTAATATTATAATAAAACATTATGTGACATTGCTTGTTTCTTCTTTCATATTTTGTATTGTACGTAATAAAATGTTGATTTTTCTCTCTTTTCGGACAAATCGTACGTCGGTACACCTAGCATCGTCAAATGGCACACCGGTTACGGAGAACTGTTTTAAGTAATGAAACCTACATCTTATTTTTATAATAATGCCTTTCCATCAAGAAATTTCAGTCAACATCTTAAAAGTAATATTTTAAAAATAATGAAATGAAAAAGGCATTACAGCTTATAATAAATAGTCAGGGCGACATATATTTAGAAATTTCAAAAACCACTGGTTTTAGAACAACTCGATGAGAATTTTTAAAATTGCTGAAAAGATACAAACTATACGCCATGGCATGAATTCAAAATGGTCTATCAACTGTATTGCATTATTCTTGTGTTATTGTGTATCTATCAATAAAATTTATTATTTTTTTCATTATTACCATCTAATAAATAAATAAAACAATGTAAAAGGGTATGATATATATATATTAGTTATGTAGTGGTAGAAAACCAACTAATAGACAAATACGGATGATGTATTATCAAAATTTTTTGCCACACTATTACGAATTGTACATGAACTATTTGTGTATTGTTATAGTTTCATACGTGCGTTCATTTCTTTGTTTGATATTTGAAAGCCTTCCCTCTACTCCCATTTGTGAGGGATTCAGGATTCTATCCTATTTGGAAGAGGATAAAGAAGAGGAAGCGCTGTCAGGTCTTGTTTTAAATAAAATCCTACGCACAAATAAGAAAACTTTAAACCCGCCTCCCTTCCAAGGGTTTTGATACTTTTCAAACACTTTTTGAAATCTTTGACCGTTTTATTTCAAACTCAGCAACACCTGCAATTATATTTGTACCTCGATAAATCAATGAGCTCAAATGTATTGAAAGAATTAAAATTGAAAAAACGTTACACACTACTATTTACCGTTGCCAAGTAGTATCATTTTTGACTTACGCGCTTATAATTCAGTGTCGAACTCTCCACAAGGAAATGTATATATTGATCATCCAGATCATTAGTCAGACATCTCCAAAAAACCTAAATTTAAGTTAAATATAATAAAGTCAATCGCATTTAAAGCATCATTTTTTTTTCAAAGTACTCTTTCTCCAAAGTATAATTGTTTGTTTTTTAAAATGTTTTTTTGTTCATTATAAAGAATAATCTTTTTGGCATTCAAATGATAAAATTTGGTATCGATGAGTTACAATTATATCATGCTTACTGTTTATTTTCAGAGTCATTATATTCTATAGCTTCATGCTTTCTACCGGTACATAGAGAGTAAAATTGCAAACATTTTTACGCTGAAAACAGAAAATCACCAACAACTGACTTAATACATTCTGTCAGTATACCTTCGATACATAGTTATATGGAAAATTTTGCGTTCTATCTGATCCAGATAACTCATAAATGCCACCAAATAAATGCAAAGACAGATAGCCTTCTAAAGAATATTGATATATCTGGGTTAGTAAAAGGATATTTGTAAATATGTATCCTTCTATTGGCTATTCTCGAAAATCACCTAATTGTATAAAACTCGAAAACAAATCAACAATATTTGATTTATGGTGACTCTTTGAATATTCATCGTTTCCATTGAAAAATTGTACATCGGAATATAAATATGCATTGTCGACTTTTTGCATTATTAATGCTGCAAAATTCGCCCTTGTGCATGCAAAAAAGCACACCGAGCAATATTTATTTAATATTAATTAAGTGTTTTATATATTTGTTTTAATTCGGTAAAATTATCTTTAAAAATGTTTTTATGCTCCCTTGAAAAATTGACATTTTGCAGACATACAATTTTGTGATGGAAATGACGTATTGCTTTTCCATTATCTCAATATGTGCTATTTGGATAAGCCTAAGTTATAAACTGGATGATCGATATATCACATTAAATTATAATATAGGGTAATGTAGGGACTAATATACGGCCTAATATAGGGTAAAAGAATAAATGAAATTTCATTACAGCTTCGTGCAAATATCGATTTCAAAGTGTCTGTATTTATATTGATTGAAAACTATTTTATCTATCTGAAAATATTTTTTCGTAAATGTATTATATTTCATCAATGTTAAAATATATTTTATTACGTGGGTATTTAGTTTTAGTGAAAGAATTTGTTTTTTGTGAAATGTATTTGTTATAACTGTTTTTATGAAAGTGAATATGATCTAAACAAAAGTGCATTTAATTGTAAGCCTTTAAAAATATATGTACGCTATAATTTACTCGTGCGCTTATTGCAGTGGAGTGTAACGTCATCGGAATATATAATAGATTAAATGCAATCATTGCAAAACGCACCCACAATTCTCTAACAATCATGCCATAAAACATCATTGTTTGCTAATGGAATGCCTGTTGCTTTGAAGTCATCTATTTCAGTGCTTCTCAAACATTGGTCCATGAACTGGTACCTGTCCTTGGGATAGCGATAGCCGATCCGTAGTAAGTAAATTTATAAATTAAAATAGGAATCATAGTTATTATTAACGTTGGTTCATCTCTTTCTCCCACTCTTCGCCATTGATGAATAAATATAACGCACACTTATCAAAATAGTTTGGGCTTGAACTGTCAATGTATATGCTGTTGCACTGTTGCAAAATCTATGTGAGATAGAATTCTCAGTCGTAAGTTTAATTATTATATAATAATCTGACACGCCGCGATATTTTTGCGAATATTTATTTGTTTCTTGAAAGGTTGGAATGATCCAGAACGGCATTCGAACATTTTTAATATCGCAATTTTCAGAATAATTTCTGATTAACGTTACCTGGCCTGGCTGATTTAGTGTTGTTAAAGAGAAATTATTAATTAATTGCCTCATCTGCATGACAACAGTCGGTAGCTATTGACAAAATGGAGGGGGCCTGAAAATTTTGAAGTTTTGAAATTTTGAAGGCCACGAAAAGCCGGTGACCGACGAAGATGGCGTCGATCGGGGTGACGTTTTTCTCGTTGTCTTTTCTATGAATTATATTTAATGTTAAACTTAAAATCGTTTTTTTGTGTCAATTGTGTTATAACTTTAAGGTAAATTCATTTTTTAAGTAAATGTACACTCAATTTCATGTTGTACTGGAAATTATTGTGTATTATCCACTATATCTTCAATAAATAAGAGATTAACTGGACTGATGTGTGTGTTGATATGTCAACTTTACATAGTTAGTGGTAAATGACGGATTTGTTTTTCACGCTTAAATTATTAGTTTAATCGATAGTCATTTTTTCCATCGTACTGTTTTTCCAGTTAAAAACAATAATATGCATATTTTCATTAGCTAGTCAACTGCATATTGTAATAAATGTAAGCGAGATAAAATTGAAAATATCGGTTTGTGGGTGTGACTTCCGTCTCATGCGGAAGAGTTGAAGAGTTTTTCCGTATCCTTGGGGTTTTGTTTAATTTCTTATATAGCGAAATGACTTAAGTACATAAACACATCTTTTGTTAGATTTTTATAAAATGTGAACTTGTCTATTTTTGCCTCATATACATTTATTATTGTACAAATCGAGGGTATACTGAATTGAAATAAGTTCTGAAATAATTGCATTTAAAGTTTTTTTTTTTTTGAAAGTATTCTCCCAATTACAACTGTCTGTGATTTAAAAAGATTTTCGTACATTATAAAGAATAATCTTTTTGGCATACAAATCGTAAGATTTGGTATCGATAAGTTATAGTTATTTTTGCTAGAACAAAAAAATAACAACATGTCTTAATACCGTTTTTTTTTCAAAGCCACATCTTACGACTTCTTACGTTTTACCGGTACGTAGAGTGTTAAGTCGCACACATTTTAACAATTAGAATAGAATTATTCTAGCAGTATACCCGCGATATAAAAATTCAAATTTAGAAAAAAAATATACTTACTACAGCATTATCAGCATTTTACTTGGCCGCCTCCAAATTTGGAAATAGACTTGTCAATCTAGAGTTAATTTCTCCAATTCTCTTTTTATGCAAAATAAATATTTTGTCTACTTTTAATAACCGCCGCTAAAATATCAGAGTATGGCAACATTTCAAACGTGACGGTGGCACCATCACTAGCGGCCAAGTTAAATTGGTAAGTCTATACCTTTATTTAACTTTTGTATTTACAAAATATAATCGATTCCTGGGTGAAAAATATGTACCCATCCGCACTCTGAAAAAGATTGAGTAGCACTGGTCTATTCGACGTTTATGCACAAATTGACTTGTTATACACATTGAAATGTTTGGTTTTATTTGCGGTATGGGCTTGGCATTTCACGCAAATGATTTCCACATCATTTTCATCACCAGAGGTTAGTGATTTGAATACCTCAAATTGGTGCGAAGAAGAGATAATATCTACAATATTACAAATATCAACAATATTTTTGTGTATGAGCTAGTCAGAATTAAAAATAATGTATCTCTGAAAAAAATACAATTTGAAGCTACGACAAGCATGCTGTTTATATATATTTTGTACGCCTATCATAGTAAATCTGATTGAATACAAACGTGTGTACTGTATGAAAAACCAGTTTTTAAATCGACTTTCATTCAAATACATATCTCTCAACATCATTCCAAAAACAAATGCACATCATTTTTTTCATGTCAGCCAATCAGAAAGAGTAATGGCGGATCGAATGACGTGCTAGATCTATTGAGAGATTATCGTTATATATCAATTTAAATTGCGTTTTCATTTATTTGAAACCAGATTGTTCAATTTACTATATCGTCACCGTACTGGCAGAAGATGGTAAGTAACAAAATTGACGGAAACTAGGTAAGCCCACAATGAGATTTCTGGATATTAATTCTTTTTCTGGAATACTCAGTGCGTGCATTAACTATACCAGTTTGGAAAAACACAGCAATTTATTCTATCAGTAAGTATTATATGAGTCGCTGAGTCGCTAAACACGCTCCTTGCGATTTTTAATAAAATAAGTTTCGAATTTACGTATGCGCTCTATCGAAGTATTTAACAATTTTTCGAATTGCAAGTCTAAAATTTCTTCCTGTTTTGTCCCCTGTTGAAAATTCAAAACTTTTCCAAACATAAAAATGTCGTTTTTTTACCCGATCTCGATCCTCATTTTACACGGTCGCGACGTTCCAAAAAAATGACAGTCTATAAGAATTTTTTCACTTTTTTTTATACACCGGAAGACACAAAATAACTTAAATTATACTTAAAACTATCATACTGCCCATAACAGTTTTTCGTGATTTACTCTTTTTTATTCGTATATTTAACTATTTAAAACTGTATTATCTTTAAAAATCGAACACATTATTTAATAAGCAAGAAAATATAATACAATGTACCGTTTATTGAAATTATCAACGCACCTGTACAGTGGAAACTTGTATCTAACGCTAAGTAATTTTAAATGACGAGTGCAAGTTTTAATTCTTAGCGAGTTTTAAATATTTTGCAAAATTTTAATACAATTTTAATAGTATCAACAAACTCTTATTTATATGCAAATAGACACTGACCTAAAATAGTTTCGACCCAAATATTCCCCGCAGAGGTAAACACATTTGGGACTAAGGTCCCTTAAAACGTGTTGTCTTCCTCAATTTACGGGCATTGGACACTGGAGCGTGTCATGCGTTAAAGTAAAAACATATTTTCAGAATACATTTTCTCACGAACCTCAGTGTGCACCGAGTGTTACTAATGCGGACATCGTCTTTTGGCCATCCTGTCAACTTACTTTCCGGCTTCTTATTAAATTATATGCTAGAAAAGTTTTCAGATTTAAAGAGGGAAACATTTACATGTGGGTCTCGTTTTATTGAGCTTCCAACTTCATACTACAAAATATAGCGTTTATGTAGTTACTGTAAACGCCGATGACCGTAATCTAATAAAACGCTCTGAATTTTTGACGCTGGTTTCATGATTCAAATCTGTAGTTGGACATTTGAGATAATAAAATTTTGACCCTTGTAGTCACCACTCAAAGACTGGAAGGTTCCGGATACAAATACTAAACTAAGCGTTTCAGATCATTCAAATTATTCATAATCAGTTGTGTTGAATTATTTTTCATTTTACCACACCTGATCTCAAATAACTTTGTTGAAATTCTTGATAAGTTTTAATAAATGATTCTTTTACAATGGTGTTGGAGTATGTGATGTTTTTATACTACGCCATCTTTAAAAAAAAACAGTGTACATCACTAACAGAATCCTCGCAGCCCCATGTAAAATATCAAATTATTCTGTTGGATAGTTACTCTTTTAGATCGCTATAAGTCTGTTTAATCTGGTTCAAGAAAAAATATTTTTTCTGAATATTGGACTCGTCATTATCAGATGTCAGTAACCATACTGGTATATGAATACCTTTTAAAAACCTTGTGTAATTTAACAGACATTTCAAATTAAATAATATAAATAAAATACTTAAAAAATCTTGAACAAAACATAACATTGTTCATTGATAATAACACTATATCGAATGCGTAGCAATGCAATGTCACACAATCAATTTTTTTGCTTAGTAAATAACACCCATGGCTTTATTGCCGTAGCGTTGATACAATGACATGACCTCGTTATGTTCAGACAAAAATATGCACCAAATATCTCATAGTATCAGTCATCAGTTGAAAAATTATGCGGTCAGTAAATAGTAACGTCCGTACTAATAAATTTATGTTGCATAAAGTTGTGAAAAAATAAAGGATAATAATGGGTACTTATATGATAGTATTGTATTGCTCAATCACTAAATCTGAATACTATAATAAACAATATTATATTGCAGTAAAAAAATTACGATCTTGCCAGCGTTACTTATGAGTAAGGCTGCTAGGCGTCTCGGTTTCGAGCCTCTTGTCCCGACGTTCCGAAGGGAACTTTCGAACAGCCAAAAATCTTGGCTTTTGAAAAACTTGCATTGGTCACAAAAATCGAGTCCTCGCAGTTACGAAATTTCAAAAAATGTAAAAATAAAACAATACTTGTGTAATAGAATAGTCATCACTGGTCACTTTAATTTGTGGGAATATTCTTCTTTTACTTCCTACATACGACTATAAACGACGGGAATACTAATTTATAAGCAAGGACTTTTCGTATTTAATTCTTATAAGTGTACTCTTTATCATTCTCATAATATTGTAATTCTTGTTTATATCTGTTAATTTATTATTATTTATTTGATCACAAAATCAGCGACATTTTTAAAATTTAAATAGTCTGTCTAAAATAAAAAAGTAAAAAAATAGTCTAGCACGCAAATCATCAAATATTATTTCGGATGGTATATGGGAGGGAGTCAATTTAAATTAAATGTCCCGGTTTGGATGTCACTAAATCTGGCAGCTCTACTTATGAGGCTAATAAAGGAACATACCGTGACAAAATAATGGCTCATCTTAGATCAATTCTATGATATGGGCTTAAGGTCTTTATCGTAAGTGCAATCCAATCTTTCAACCATGCTTCAATTATATATCTCAAAAATAAACCATTATTCACTAATCACGTACGTGCTAGTTGCGATGTTTTGACGTTTACTATTTTCGTAGCCATGACAGTGTGCACAAAGAGCTATATTCACACCGCTTAGGTTCGTTCCAATTCACTGACCTCGTGTTCTCAAAATATATCCAGCGTGTCCATTGAAGCAGTTTCGAAACCTTTTATGTCAAAAATAGCAACGAATTTGTATCGATACTGTGTTGCATATAATATGAAACATATCACAAAAGGTTGGGAAAGGTTAGTTGAAGCTTTGGGAATAGGAAAATAATGCCAAAACAAACTGGGATATATATGTATTTTGATACTCAAAACAATTTATTTAAAAATATGAAAGTTAGTTATTGTCCTCTCAATTCACCTTTTTGACATACAAATAATTACTATTTTGATAGAATTAAAAATAGTTTCTAGATTTCGATTTACGTGTATGTACTGTAAAATATTGTTAGTAGCTTTTCCGCCAGAACGATTATAAATCTATGGGCGAAAGTAAAAGGAAGTTTTGTGTCAATAATTGAAAAAATGAGTTAAGTAGGTTTCCCAAAATAACTACAATACATAATATATATGGATGCATGAGAAAAGTGAACAGACGTAACAATGCTGCTGAATTAGTAAATTTTACGTTAAACAACACATTTATGATCAAAGTCCATTCAAATGCAAATTTAGTTTTCGTACTCCAGAAAAGTACTGATTTTGGATTAAACGCGCTTTTCCTTTACCACACAGACATATTTGGTCAAAATATAAGTCGTTTCACACAATATAATGATACCCTATATACATAGCTTGCAAAATCCTATAAAAGTATATGTCTAATTTTATTTCGCCTGTATTAATAGCAATAAGTGATTGGTGGTATATTGCTCTTTATTGGAAATACAGTACGATGGAAAAAACTAATAATTTGAGCGAAAAACAAAATAATGTGATTTACCACTAGCATTGGAAAGTGGAAATATCGGTTTTTGTTTTAAAGCGCCTCAGATATACTAACCAAGAAGAGAAAGACAGTTTATATACCAATAACTCTATCCTATAAAGTGTAATCTAAATGACTATGATAAATCTAGTTTAATTTATTCTAGGAATTTTTCGTATTAATTAAGACAGGTGTACTCAATGTGTAGTATGTGGGCTAAATTGAAACTAAATTCGGACATATTCAGTACCGATATCTGACAATTGTATGTATTTGGATTTTCAAATTAATTCTTTGAGTATATTTTTATTGATTATTATAAAAAAAATCATTGCCATATCTAAAGCATATCACACAGGAGCTTTTTTTTTTAAAAAGGTGCCGGAACTCACTTCCAATCAAGCTTTTTACTAATGAAAATTCATTTAAATGAAATTTAAAGCAGCTTTTCCTATGTCACGAAGCGCATAACAACACCATATTATTTTATCATTTTGACGAATTATATAAAAATGGAATATCATCATGTAAGTGCAAACATTTTGTCATCCAATTGTTTTTGAAACATTGAAAATACCGTGAAAAAAGGTGCCGGAACACCGTTCCACTGCGTTACCTTACAAAAAAAGCCCTGCGATTTACATATAGATTATACGGAAAATTAAAACACAAGCAAACAAGATCTTATGTTTTCATTTTTACTACGGTCATTTATAAAAATTCTTAAAATGTGTGACAGCACATACATTCGGATACAATTAATATTCAACATTAAAATATAACACAGCATAAATAACTGCCATACATTTTATAATACATTATGTAGATACAAAAAAATACAGAGCAGACAATATAGCACGAATATTAAAATTACTGACTAATTCACATCTAAACGTATAATATTATTTGCATCTTCAATACAGTAAAAAGAAGTTCTATGTACCATTACAATACAAAATTTTTTTGTCAAAAATTGCATTAAAGTTTGTTAATTATTCAATGTATAATAATTGTTGTTATCAATAAAAATAACATTAAAATTACCGCGAAGCTTATTTTGATTTGTGGTTTTATTTTTTTATTTGGCTCAATGTAGAAGCCCCCTCTTGGTCTCGACCCCACACCAGTGTATGATAGCAAGAATGGCAAGGTGGCGTATGCCTTTTTAAAAGTTTTGATATAAAAATAAAGATTCTCTTTGAGCAAAATCAGAGCAAAAATAAACGCAAAAAGAATTAAATATTTTGAAATATTGTAAAACGATGGTTGAGAATAGCTGCCAGGGACGCACTCGCTCTGTTCATCGGAGTGGATGAACATTGCCCGCAAATTGTATCCAGCTTTGTACTGATTAAGATAAGGGAAGATTTTTTGCGGGGCCGCTTGATGGCCGGACCAAAATGGCGGTCGTGATTTATTGCTCCAGTCATTATCAACTATTTTTTTTTATAAATAATTATATCTTTCGTAAACGCGCTTTATCTTTGCACACTTGATGAATAAATTCTCTCATTATTTGTTATTTTTTGTATGATTTTTTTATTTATCATATACGCAAATTCATTCAGTAAAGGAAAAATATTGTTTTAAAAGCTGAAAGAAAAACAGCTAAAATTTCGCAGATAGTTTGATTAAGCTTAAAATAATATATCGATGGAGTTTTGGCTAATTGATGTAACCTTAAAAAATGCAAAAATGAGTTAATAATTGGATCTCATTTTAAAGACGAACTCACCTAACCTTTAATTTTATTTAGGATGGGGTTAAATTATTGCATCAAAACATGGGGAATCATAAATTATTTTATCAAGAAATTTTGGAAAACAATAGAGCCCAGTTAAATTCCTTGCCAATTCTGAACGAACAGCTAAACCTTCCAAACTCCCCGTTGCTGTATCCTATACGTTGAAACACCTAACAGATGTCACTGAATGTGGAATGATTGTATATTTGAATATTTATCCTTTCGTCGAATTGCATCCAGTCGAAACCGACAATGCTATTATAATTGTGAAATCACTGGTAATTCTAATAGTAGTTGGAAAGCGGTAGTTCACCACTCTGTTGATGCGTTGTTTACAAAATAGGTATTAAGGCGATTCTCGAAATTTTAACTCAGGTATCAGTGTGGATCCTAGACGTATAATATTTTGTCTCGTAAATAATATTTGTCGTATTTGTATCTTCTATATAAACGTTGGACACTGTTTACTGTCTGTAAGTTCGAGTCCATTCGAGCGCTCGAGTGCCTGAAGATGCCGAAAGGAGAAACCCGGGTCGTTAGTGACAAAATACATGGAAGTGTACAAAATCTCAATAATTAAAAAAAAAGTCATAAAATGTTTTTTATTATACATACCTCTTTAAGCTTCTTATGATATTCCATAACATAATAAAGAGATCTTTAAAATTCCACAATCATTATTTTGAGGTTAGTACGAATTGATATGTCATCAATCAATGGTAAAACAAGTTGGATTCCTCACCACCACCCGCAACGTGCATGCAGCCACTATTTCATGGTTGCCATCCATAACGAAATGGCGATCAAGAAAAGAAATGAATTTACTCTTCATTTGCATGGCCCGATACAGCGCTGCACGCGACAGATCTTTTAACCATGCACTATTGTGCCTAAAACAAGAAAAAACAGAGAGAAAAAAAAGAAAATGTGTTTTGCTCAGCCACTTAGTTAAAGTGATATAAAGTATCCTGTGTATCCGCATACTGAGAATCCGCCGTGGCGGTAGAGTTAAATCTATTCAGCGTTGAATCTAAACAGAAATCAAGAATATCAATATCCCCATCATATTTATCGAACCCCTCAAAGTCAGCGTGGCCTATTGGGCTCGTGTGAAGATAGACTACCGCGAACAGCTCGACTCGTTCGGGATTCATCTCTGAGTAGTCCCACAAAACGCGATTAGTATCTTCATGGTTGTGTTCACAGGTGTTACCTTTCAACCTAATTCCCAGCCCAACTAGTTTAAAACAAATGAAGCCTGAACGTCAAAAACTGCAGTAGATTATTTGAATCTAGATTAAGAATAGCATCTTATGTTGATTAATTAATGCGGCCTATAATTTAAACACCCTGCATCAGATTTCGATGTTAACGGCTTTCTTATTATCGCAACTAATGCTTGACTCAATCATAAATCCCTTTTTATGAATTCACCAAACAAAACTGACATTTATAACTTCAGAAAAGTATATTTTCTTAGATAAGTAATGAAATATTGATATGAGATTAACTGTTATACAAAATAATTGTGGTTCCTTAATTACTAATTACATTGGTGATAAATTGATCTGTCCATTTAATTAATTAGTCTTAGACTTGAAAAGCTTGTTAATAATGTTTATTCCTATTCTGTGAAAGATTATGGCTTCGAGATAAAATACTCCCCAAGTAAAATACATAATTATGCTCTTCTTTAGTCTATATATATATAAAAATGAAGATTTTTTTGTTTTTATGTCTTCTATACATTCCTTTACCATTCATCCGATTTCGATCAAACTTTGGTGAGTTGTTGTGCGCACACACCCGTGAAGGTTTCAAAAATAAGAATCAAATACATACAACTAGCGACAACTCTGAACCAGACTGAAAACAAACTATATGAAAATATGTAAACAATAACACATATTATATTGTTCGAAAAGTATAAATGAATTACTATATTTAAAAAAATTGAGCTTTTTTCGGGTTCAGAAAAATAAATCTTGGCTTCGAATTGAAATTTTTTTAAACTTGGGGGGGGCGGACGACAAATAAATTCGTATATTAATCCAATTACAATTTATTTATTCTGTTGTATACAAATTGTGGGAGTAACTATGATAACATACCTCAAAAAGAGAAATCACTAGTAATCCACTTCAAGTCATTACAAAAATCAAGCGATGTGTTTTTAAAATACTGATTTTAATAATCGGTGAAATGATTCGAAAATCAAATTCAAACTTTATGAATTTCAATGTTTTGAATCGGTTTTCAAATATTTGATTTTGCGTCTGATTATAATAACCATTGATCAAATTAAGCGGCACTTGTATGGTTAAGTTAGGTAATCGTTCTCACTATGCTTTGCATTTAAGATTAGATGGGTGGGAGAGAATGTTAACCTCACAAACATCCATGAATATAAATTCATAATTGTCAGTACAGAGGTTAGACCCAGTGGACACCACGACCGTGGAAAACGACCATGCAAGACCGTTTAATAGTAAAGCTCCAGGACCGGTCCATATTATTATATCTGTAAATATATCTTTTAGCAAGCTCAACATATTATTTTTATTCAGATCAATAGTATAAAGAAATTTCAATGGCCAGTATTACAAAATTCCTCAGTTGACATTGCCCAATTCGTTGTTGCTTAATCTGAATTCCCCCCACCCATCCTAATAACGGGGCAAGAAAGAACTGTTAGCTAACCTTTATCGCTTAAACTAAGTGGCTGAGCTAGTCACATATTCTTTTTTTTCTTTCTATCTTTTCAGTTCAATAGTTCGTGGTTAAAAGATCGATCCCGCGCAGCTCTGCATCGGGTCAAGAATATTATGAGTAAATTCGTTTATTTTATTTATCGTTATTGCCTTATGGTAGGTAGCTGTGAAACAGCGGCTGCATACTCATAACGGGTGGAGGTGAGGTAAAAATACCACTAGTCTTGACCTAGTCTATCATTCTATATCTCCTATCTTAGAAAAAAAGAGGTTGAGTAACTGAGCAACAAACAGTTCTCGCAGAAAAAAATTTTGTCTAGATAAACTCCATTAGGAATCCATATGCTCCACCTATAAAAATTCATATTAATATAGTACAAATATCAAAGTTTTTAGTTCTACAAGAATATTCTTGTCGAGCAAAATACTTTGATATGTTTCTCTTATTATAATGGAGTTCTACTAAAACGCCAATTCAATCAATCAAAAAAGTCAATATTATACGAGTGGATTAAATATCACTGTTCCAATAACGTCTCCAATTTCGAAGCCGTTCTGAAAAATCTTTAACATATTCTTCTAAAAAGCAATGCTCAAAATATTTCAATTCTCCGCTCATGGTAACAATAATACTCGAAAGTTTTTTTCTGTTTAAAAAAAATAATCTCAATACGATTTATTATGCAAGAAAACGGCGGCCATTGCTGCATCTCGTTTATATTCGTAGTTATGATGTTTAGTTCATTTTATGTTATAAGACATTATTAATACGTTCTCTCAACCAGCTGAGAATTGTTATTTTGTAAGAGAAATTTTTCTCACAAGGCAACACGAGCACGAGAGAGTGAAAAGAAATTTTCCAATACTTTAACCCAGCTTTCTCAGTCTGTTTCATTTGAAAGCGCGCCATGTTAGTTAAGTCGCTACTGACATCTGTAGCATGTAACGTGTAGCTCGATGATATTATAGTTTGTCAATGTATGTCTGGCAAATATTAAAGCATTAAATTATTTACTGAATAAAAATATGCTTCTTAGAGAAGACGAAGCTAGATGGACAAGGTATTACAGGACAGGAGTGTTGGATGTCAGCGATTGGCGTAGAAAGGCGGAGTACCGAGTGGAGTGGAGGAGACTAATTGAGGAGGCCAAGTTTCACTCCAGACTGTAGCGACAGAAAATAATGATACTCGTTCTTAGGGTCAAAACAATACAATTCTTCAAAATCACTATTTTTTCAACTTCGATATTTCCTCACTTTGGATGCATCTGTAATTTCTGATATATTGTACGCTCGGTAATACATTTTGAACACAATGTCCACTTCCAATTTGGAGCATGTTGACTCCTAATGGATCATCTCTACAGACGTTGTTTAAGGAAACTAGTTATAAGTTAGTGACTCTCTTTTTACCGAGAGTGAGGAAAAAAGTGTTGGTCAAGGATATTATTCACAATAATTTACAGTTTTCAATCAAATATTATTGTAACTATTGGCAAATTGATAAAAGTGATTATTCACTGGAGACTGGCAAAATAAATACTGAGATAACTCCAATTTATTCGAAGTTTTAGACAAAGGTATGATAAAAAGATAGTTCTGTCTGAAGCATATATACACATTTTAGTAGTGTTAAATTAATAGGCTATGTAATACTATACATATTTCACGTGACCAGTGATACGCTGATTTAGGTTTTTTAAGTTTCTCGTTTTCAGCCACCTTAAAGAAATAAATATTAATGTACACTTCTTGCAAGACAATCGAATGATAATTAGGAACAAATATTGTGATGCGAAGACTAAATATCTCTATGAGACAAAGTAGGATTTGATCTGCGTGACAGGTATTTAATCAATATATCAATTAAAATTTATTCAGAACTATTATATTCTTCACAGACAAACAAATTAGTTTTTATTTTACCAAAATTTCGTGCTTCAGGTTTAAAGCTGGTTCTGTTTATTATGATTTTCAAGACTTGAATCTGCTCTGAAGTATCTATCAAATAAAATACGAGAAGATTTTCCATAAACAAAACCACATAATATGAATCACTTTCAAAATGTTTATCCTTATTATTGTTTTATTTTCTTATTATTTATATTAAAAATCCCGCCAAAGTGGCGCGAACTTATTCTAAAGCCGTACGTATTAGCTCAGTTTCAAAATCCGTAGACACTACTACGAGATCGTAGCTACAATATAGCTGCCATCTGACGCGATATCTTTGAAATATCAGATTTGCGGCTAGATACAAAACTGGTACATTCATACTCTGTACTCAATAATACTATACTAATAACAGAGGCGGTACTCGAAATTAATACAGAACTAATAATTGATAAAGTATCTTTTGCGTAATTTAATTTTTATCAATATTTATGTTTCATTTATTTTAATCAATAGACAGTCGCTCTTATTCTGTAGCCATTTGGTTGTTTTAGATCATTTCCACTCCCAATGTGGCATAAAGACGTCAAATGGATAATCCGAATAGAAATTTTTCAACGATAATTGGTTGAACTCTGTCGCTTCAGAGATTGTAAGAAAAGAATATTGATTTTTGAGCGCACTTATTTTCCTTTTGCACGATTTCGAATTTAATGGAACCTGTATTTCATTTATCTTTGTTCACTCATTTTTTTTCTTCGTTTTCTGTGCACGGCTGTTTTGCATGGAACGTAGCCCCATGTAAAAAGACGATTGAATGTATTAGTAGTTAGTCAACTACTCTGTCTATACCTCGTTGTCAGAATTGGGTATTGGTTGCTATTGTATACAAATTCTTAAACCGAATGAAGAATCAATGTATGTATGTTTCCATTTTAAAATTCGAACCCGTAACCACATAACCAAGACGGATGACAGTCCAAGAACGTTGATTGTAGAAAAATTTTAATTAAAATACTAAGATAATCATCAAACCTAACCAAGTCTTTGTAGAAGAGGGATATTTAATTTCTTTTTGCTATGGACCCTTTTCCCTTTTCAGAGAAAAGCAGCAGAATTCTTCTCATAGTAGTTTTTACAATTGCAGAAAATGAAAAAACAATAAAATATACTGTTCTTGTTTATTTGCAATAAGTAAATTAAGTCGCGAACCCCCTAAATCGTTTCACGGACTAATAACGTCTGTACTAAACTTATACTGGTAGAAGTTCATTAATAATTAAAATTTTGTTCTCATCCTCTGTTAATAATTCAGTGCTAACGACACGCGACGCGTGTCGTCAGTAATTAACTACGTGGTAATCGATAGGGCACTAATATCTAGGTGATTAGTGTAGCAGCGAATGGGTTAAGAGAATGATCAACTGACTTGCAACAGATCTTCGCTTAAATTATGTTTTCTTCACAACGTGTATGTTATGAGGGGCTTAACTGCAAACACGCAACTTCGCAAATTTTACCGTAATCGAGTTAGCTAGATTATGAATCTCCTCTTCAAACTAAACAACGACTGTGAAACTCAAGTTGTTCTGCTGTCCCACTAGCTAAATACAATACGATGTTAAAACATTTTTCGTTGTTACTGAAAAATGGTGAAAAGTATAAATAGGCATGTTTGCATTTATACCCCTCATGACATGGTGAGAAGCTATTCTTAACTGTTTTCATCTGTTGTGTCGTTTTATAACATGAACTTAAATCAAAAAAAATATTACATTGCCGTAATCGCCATTTTGCTGGCGTCACTGCTCGGGCGGCCAGATGTAAGAGTGGCGGATATGGATGTGCAGATAGGTACATCAAAATTGATTTCACGGATGGAAAATTATTATCAAAGTGAGGCGAGAGGAGCACCGATTATGTCGCATGCTTTGATGATGATCAGCCAACAAGAGCGCTCGCTTCGCGGTGTTTTGCGCGTCGGTTATTATCTATGGATATTTATATAAGCGGCCTTTGTATTTAGCCACATAGGTAATATGGTGCCTATGGTATGGAATGGAACGAAAATTAGCGATGGTTCTTTTTTTAAATTAGGCAGTTCGCTCGGATAGTTTTTGAAACAGTGCCATCTATGAGATTATTTGAAAAGTTGTATTGTTTTATATTTCTTGATACTTGAATGGAAGATCAATATAGCGGCTTCCATTTTAGAATTTGTTTTTATTCAAGTACTACGTACGTTTTTGTTAGTCAAGGTTTGGCCTTTAATTATATCCAATCTTGTGTCATTTTTACGAGCGTTAGTTCCACGGCAGACATAATGTTACAGTGAGATCTTCGTCAAATGAATATCACCATAACTATATGAGTATCTATGATCCTTTCAAATAAAGCACATATAATTTTATACAAGCGGATTTTAGTCATAATTTTATCGCACTACATACGGCCTGTGCAAACTAAGACAGGGCGGACAAAATGCGGCTCGAAGGGAATTTTTATGCGGATTTTTATTTTTATGTAATCAATTTTTGCCATTTCCGCTCCCAATGTGGAGCATATGGTCTCCTAATGGAGGTATCTTAACAGAATTCTTTCCACGAGAACAGCTCGTCACTCAGTTGCTCAACCTCTCTTTTTTCGAAGAGAGTAGGGATAGAAGGATAGGGCTATGACAGGACTAGTGGTTAGCTAATCGCTCTCGTTACGCCCCGTGAGGATGGGATTGGTGGGAGGGAGGGCTCATACTACTAACAGAAGTCCATAAATCGATTGAAAGATCAATCCATGAAAACCGTCCGCACCGGGAATTGAACCCGAGACACCCGTAACCGTAGCCAGCGACGCTACCAACTGCGCCACGGACGTCGACAAATTTTAATTTAATTTAATCAATAGCTGATTTTTAAATCTTTTTGACGATTTTTGCGAAAGGTGGCAATGAACTCTCTTCAATGATACACGATTATTCGTTATTAGAAAATCATTTATGTTGAAATTTATTTTTAATTTTTATGAAGTATGTTAATTGTCATGAGACTAGAAACTTTAAATGTTACAACAGATTCTTTTAAATAGAGGAGAAATATTCCAAAAGGGAAGCTTTATTTCATTAGATTCATTCAAGAATAGAAAAAAGCACAATGATGCAGTGGAACTTGTAAATATATTTATAGTTTAGTTTTCCTCAACGTGATGAAGGACTTTGTATTATACATCGCCTTGACATTTCTTTATATTTCAAAATGTGAGCTTTCTACCAAAGCTTTGTTTAAAATTCTCTTACGTGAACGTTACCCTGAGTTCCTTTATGTTACTCGCATTTAACATTTTAAACAGAAGTCATGTTTTTAAACATACAAATAAGCTTAGAATACACCTACAAACATATTGTAATGCTAATCTTGAAAAAGGAACTTTAATAAGTGTATAAAAATACATAAAATTATAATTTAAGACATCGACTGAGGGTGCTTGATAGAATTTCAATATCAAATTTGGTTTATTGAGATTTTGTACACTTCCATGTATTTTGTCACTAACGACCCGGGTTTTGCCTTTCAGCATCTTCAGGCATTCGAGCACACGAATGGACTCGAACTGACATACAGTAAACAATGTCTAACGTTTATATAGAACATACAAATACGACAAATATTATTTACGAGGTAAAATATTATACGTCTGGGAGCTTATAAGTTAATAGTCTTGAAAATTGCAGGATTATAAACTCGTCCCCGAAGAAGAAGAAGAGAGAAGTGCTTTAGAAACAAAAAAAATCTTCGAGCTTCAAGAGAGTGAAACAACGACGGCATTCCTAAAATAAGTTTGGTTGGGTAGTAAGTACTCTTTTAGGGATCTACTAAAGGGAAAATATTATTTTTTTAAATGAAAATATTGTAGAAATTTCTTATGAACTCGTTCCAATTACAACTTGTAAGAATTTTCATATGGATTCGAGTTAATAGCTTGCTTAAAACCAAGAAGATGTATTATAGAGTGCGAAACACAGTTGGGTATGCAAATGATTGCCTTACTATAAACCCAAGAAGTTTGCTAGTACGCAGAGCAATGGAATTAATATGCGAGTGAAATATTGCCAGTGTTAAAATGAAAATTTTTGACTAGTTTTATGAAAAGTAACATATCGTTAATAAAAATATCGATGGCTTAAAGCAGCGGTCACTCACAAATTAATGATCTGCCCCAAACATTTTTACTGAGCTAAATATTTTTGGCTTATGTATGCTGTTTAAGACTACTTCAAACCAACAATTTTAGCTAGAGTTTGGTAAGCTTTTAAAGATGTAGCAATAAAAAACTTATTGGAAAATTAATGTTGATTTTACGAGATTTTCTAAAAGCATTAAGGCAAAGTAGTAAAAAGTAAAACAGAAGTTTCTTTATAGTTATTTCAGTATATTATGTATATGTTGATTAAAAATGAAATTATATCACAAAATTATAGCACAAAATTTGATGCAATATTTTCTATATATCGTCGTTTCTATTGCAAAATTGCATATCTGCAATATAAAAAATTTTCGCGAGGGCATAAAAACCGATTAAAAAAACTTACTTTATGGAATTAAAACCAAATAAAAAACACGTAATTACTATATTTATATATATTTCATATTAATTAAATGTTTTTTTTATTGTTTAATTAGATAAAGATGTTTTTAAACTGTTTTTATGCTCTATCGAATTGATTTTGCAGATATACAATTTCAATGGAAAGGAATGTTTGATCATGTAAATTAATTTTGTCGTATTCAAACATTTATACAATTCTAACCATTGCTTTGCCATATTTATGAAATCACTTTTAAAGTGTTAACAGCCAATTCTTGTTGGATAGGCATTACATTTTGAAAATACAGCACAATTCATTTTGTGCAACTCATCGCGAGCATTATCAACTCATCAGTTGATAATTCTAAGAGTAATCGGTCCGAATCATTATAAAAATGTGGAAAAATACACAATAATTTGTGTTTTATTTTTAAATTATGTGTGATATTAAAAAACTTAATGATACCAAGAGGAAAAAAGATAATGTTTAAAACACTCATGGAAATTTGCCAAATTTATTAAAATTGATGAATTATTTATCGAGCACCATCAGTTGAAATATCCATATTAACATTTTAAAAAAATTCTGTATTCTCAATTACTTCCTTATAATTTATTAAAAATGAATATTTAACTAATTCAATAATGGGCCATTTACATTTCGTGAGGATTGACGTTTGACCTGCTATCTTGAAAGTAATAAATGTAGATATCGGTTACTTTAAAAAATTTAGTATTATTACTTAATTATGTATAGAAACGTAATAAAATATCCATCTTTAATAATATTTTCCATGGATTAGTAAACTTTGTAGAAATTCATTTTTAATATTTGATAAAGATTATTAATTTTGGTATTCCAATGGTCGTGTAACTAGGTGGAACACATGATTTTCTTCTTTGGTAAGCATCTTCAGAGGTCTGAAAATGCTTATCAAATAGGGTGAAACACGTGTTATATCTAATTATCAATTAAAATTTAATTTTGCGTCATAAATTCGAGATAAAAAGTTAAAAAATCGTTCATAAGTGAATAGTTGCATATACTATTTTTTTTAAAAAAAAAACATGTTAGTTCCCATATAAGTGTGTCTACCAAAACTGCTTGTTACTCAGTTGCTCAACCTGTTTTTTCGAAGACAGTAGGGATAGAAGGATAGAGCTAAGGTTAGCAAATCGCTCTCGCGATGCGTCGTTTTCAGGGTTGCATGAGTGGGAGGGAATTCGAGACATTACAAACATCTATGTCTACAAACAGAAATAAATCTATTGAAAAATCAATTTATGAAACTGTCCGTACCGGGAATTTGAGCACGGGAGATGCGTAACCGGGCCAACAACGTTTACCATTGCACCACGGACCCAACATATACTACTATTTGAAGTAAATATGATTCCTAACCAAAAACAAAACATTCTCAAACTTTACAATTAGATACAAATATTCGGAGATGCAATTTAATATTTTAAAGTTGGTAAGCCATTCCTTCGTACGATAACATAGACATGTGAATAAATAATACTAGCATTAAAAGGGGGCTAAGTAATTTTTCATGAATATTAAATGCACATAATTTTACTAGGGGGAGAGTTGGTAGAATATCATAGGTTAAGGCTTTAAATGGATATGAAGGAGGGGTATAATGTATAATCAAGAGAGTTATATTACACAAGCTTGGAATGAAACTAGGTTTGGTCTAATTTGTGGCAGTGAGGTTATCAAAAAATTGTACCACATCTACGTCCCAATGGACATGTTTCGTACAAGTGTAGACATTGTATAGATATAGATGACGTTGGCTCGGCGGGAATACACGTATAAGAATGAAAGTTTAATTTAAAAAATATTATTAACTAAATTATTTATTTATGCTATCTATTATTCGCTTTTCGCAGAAATAAATAATACCATTATTAATTTTCATCAGTATTCAAATGTATAAATAATCAGTAACTAGCATAACAAATAGAAAATTACTTTTAAAAAGAGTCGGTATAAAAATAATAAACTAAGAGTAATTAATTATATATTGTAAGTATCTTGGTTCGCTAGTTAAAGTAATATTTAGGGCTTAATTCTGATAATTGACAGTTTATTTAGTAATTTATAATATGGAGCATCTCGACAGTAGTTGTTCTTTCAGGAACTCAGGAAAGATAGGATAGAAGGTGGGTGAATATAAATGTAACCTCGCTACGCCCCGTTTTTAGGATCGGTGGGTGGGAGGAATTCTACACTTCACATACATCCATGCCTACGAACAGAAATCCATAAAACGATTGAAAAATCAATTTATGAAACTGTCCGTACCGAGATTTCAACCCGAGACATCCGTAGTATTTTGTACCCAGCTTTGCCCGCGATAGAGGATGCTGACAATTAGACGTCGGTGACATTATGGCGCTATGTTGGCGTTAGCTAAAGTTAGAAGTTGAAAATATCACTGTGAACCATACCTTGTATTACATCCAAAAAATATATAGTACATAAATGAATAATAATGTCAAATGTTGAATGTTAAAAATAATACAGTTGATCTGGAAATGTTAGTCAGAATGACATGGCCGTGACAATTTCGTCGCTACTGTTCACCGCTTGGGAGGCGTTCTTGTGACAGTCAGACAGATAGATTTATATGAGTATTTTCTATTTATGGATTCTTTTAGTTGTTATAGCTTCTAACAACCACATTAACTGCTGAAATGTAACAGTAAAATAGGTCTTGCTATTATTAAAAATAAATGTACGAATTGCTCAAAAGTCCTCGGAAATTTATGAATCTTGCTCCCCATCCCGTTGACTTTAAGTTATGGACATGCTAGCGCATTCTCATTTTCCAATTCATTAATAATGCAGAATCAAGGGTTGATGAAATTTCGCATGCAGAAATAAATTATATTATAATTACAGCGCTCATATTTAACTGAATAATAAATGTTTTTTTCTGATACGGCTTAATAATTTCATTTCATTTGGAATTATAGTGCAGCTTCAAAGCACCATGGCGATCATTAAAAAACGATATAATATGTAAATTGCTACTTAGATTTTTTCTGCGAACGTTTGCATAACCATGAGTGAAACATTGCCATGACAAACATATTCAGAAAGAATGAATCTTTAAAATGATTTATCACCATGTAAAAATTGTCTTTAATTTGTTTTAGATATCGCTAACATAGTATAAATATATTCAACCATGTCTGCTCCCAATGTGGAAATATATTGATTCGTAATAAAGTTAATCTCAATAGAAGACTTTCTAAAGACACTGTATGTTACTCGATTTCTTAAACTTTCTTTATCAAAGCGAGTAGCTGGGAAAAAAGCTAGGCCTAGAATAGAACAAGTGGTTAGTTAGACTGTCTCGTTACGCCCCATTTTTAGAATCGGATGGTTGGGAGAAAATGCACAATATGTAAATTTTCCGTGCTGGAATTCAAACCACTTGACCACGAATCCAGATTATGTAATACACAATACATAATATTTACATTTTTATTTTATTTAGGTTACAATAACTCGCTATT
Source organism: Himalopsyche phryganea (assembly GCA_022494535.1). Taxonomy (NCBI): domain Eukaryota; kingdom Metazoa; phylum Arthropoda; class Insecta; order Trichoptera; family Rhyacophilidae; genus Himalopsyche; species Himalopsyche phryganea. The sequence goes on from JAGVSL010000047.1 coordinate 2,504,714, forward strand.
TCCCGAGTATGATTTGAAAGCTGCAAACTAGCCTACAACAGATCACAAGACAAAAGGTTTACAAATAGTAATCGACTGTGTTTTGATCAATTGATGTAACCCTCAAAGTTGAAATTGTTCAGGAGAGAGTAAAAACTGTTTTTATCAAAAATATTGTATGGTGAGTTGTGCTATGAATCTTTGAAATGCACTCCTGAAAATTCTCATGTTTGGAGATACGGTATTATACGTAGAGAGTGGAGATATACCTGCCTTACATCAAGTGGCCGAGTTAGAATTTTTAAAACTAAAAACAGTGTAAAATGTTTTTCCATTCCAAAGTGGTCAATTTTCATTCTAATTTACATCATTTGGTCGAGACCTGCTCTGTCGTCTTAAAATGAGATCCAATCTTTAACTCATTTTCTTATTTTTTGACGGTTACATCAATTGGCCAAAATTCCATAGATATACCGTTAACTTATTTCTAACAAAGACTTTAGTTTCTGATATAATTGTTACACCCTAATTGTGGTGGTCTTGTGTACAAAGAACACTACTGATATAAATGGAGAAGCAAATAACTATTTTTGATGATTGCAGTATCATCATTTTTTTCTACAAATTTTCGGGTTACGTTTCGCTTTTTTCCCCGTGAAAAAATTACAATCTTTCAGATGTGAATCAGAAAAAAGCATCAGGAATTTCTGTATTACATTCTGGCAACCCTAGCAATCTTTTGTCGCCCTATTAGGAAATCCCCTTGCATTCGATTATAATTTTAGATTTCGCGCGACGGGCCAGGTGCCGAAATTATTGTGACATTATTGGGATCGGGTCACTGCGGGGGGCGCCGGCACCGGGTACCGGCCCGCTCCCATCTCAGCCGGCACCTAAATATCTAATAACTCGCTCCGGCTTCATACATTTTATACGAGTTTTTAGGATTATGCGCGTTACATTATCATAATTTCATATTTACAGGCGCCGCTGGATCATAAAGCCGCGTAGACTTTAAAACGCCATAAAATTTGCTTCTAGCCGAGAGCTTGCGTGCGTAGCTCTATACATATTATGCGATTTTAATATTGTACAATACAACAGAAAAACAAAACAACGTTAGTTCCCCGTTACCATCATCGTTTTTTTTTCAACTTCACCATTTTTATTGTGAAACATATACCCACCTGATGAAGGGTCTCATAAGAATTTGTACTTTTTTATTAACATTATTCAATTAACCCTTCCGTATTCATAGTGTAACAATGAGTTACTTCGGCCTTCAAACCTTTAAATTATCTGTGAAATACTTAGGTAAATAAAATAGTTCACTTAAAAATTCATTATACTTCACGTCTTTTTTGTATAATTAATCATAATTTGAAAACCTCGTCAATTTTACCTTCGAAAAATACAAAATTCTAGTAAAGTATAGTATTATAACTATTAGAATAGTATAGTAACAATCCGAGATGCATGACGTACCGTATGCAACCATTTTTTTAACAGCACCGAGACACGTCTCGAGCTTGTTCTGTTATGAAAATTTTTGATTCTTACGTATTTTGATAATTTCGCATAGTTCGATATATATTTCAGGTTTTGCACACAAAATATGACGTAAAATAACTATTTAATACAACATAAAACAATATTTCACTTTTTTAAATTGTAATTTCGTTTTATAAATGTGTTTATATGACAAAACCTACAAGGTAACGAATTGTGACTGCATGAGATCCGAAGGGATTTTTTAGTACGAAAACGGGAAGGTTAACTCGTATGTGTCACACCTAAAATCATATGAGCTCGTCAATAATACGTTGGATCCGTGGTGCAGTGGTCAACGTCGTTGGCTACGGTTACGGATGTCTCGGGTTCAAGTCCCAGTACGGACAATTTTCAGAAATTGATTTTTCAATCGATTTATGGATGTTTGTGATGTCTAAATAATTTCATCCCTCACATCCGATCCTAAAAATGGGGCGTAGCGAGAACGATTATCTAACCACTATTTCTGCACTAACCCTATCCTTCTTTACCCATTCTCTTTGAAAAGAGAGGTTCAGCAACAAGCAGTTATCGAAAAAATTTCTGTTGAGATACATCCATTAAGTAGCCATATGCTCAACATTAGAAGCGACACGGTAAAAAATTAATAATAACATATTTATGGTAAATATTTATAATATACAGCAATAATAAAAGAGTATAATGGTAGAGAAAGGAGTGAGTTAAACTGGTCAAATTACAGTTAAGTTAAATATACAAAAATTACGACACCAAAATTAATTTCAATAATTATGGTTACAATGGTGAGGGACACGGAAGGTAAACTTTTTGGACACAACCAAGTTGCATGCTTCTGAAGAAAGAGAACATCTGGGAAAAATGAATATCTAATAATTCTACACTGAGGAGGCATTGATCACCTTGTTCGCCAAGACGTCAGAAGAGTTATTTCACTTTTGCTTTAAGACACACTTGAGGGTCCAACGGGTGAAGAATTGTACTACGAAGAAACCCCATTTTTTGAAGAGGGTAAGGGTATAGGATGGTGCTAATACGTGACTAGTAATTTACTGATCGCTCTCACTATGCCCTATGATCGGATTGGTGGTAGAATGTAGATGAACACAAATCCATAAATCGATAGGAAAATCAATCAATAAAAGTGTCAATACCTTCTAGGATTTTAAGCCCTGAACACAGTGACGGAAAAGAGCGAAGTGATAAGCATAGTTCGAAAATACGTGAGAAATGTTTTCTTGATAATTATGTCGAGAGTTATAAGTTATTTATTCTTCAAAGCTTTGTCGCGCTTTGAAATAAACTGTTAAATAGTAACCCTTCAATTTCGTAGCATCTATAAAGACGAATTGATTCTCTGCATAATTTGACAGTTGCTTCTGAGACACTCTCAGTCGGAGAGGAAATAATGACGATATTTTTACGCCACTGGATACAACCGTATAAAATTAACGTATGGTTAAGCAGTGGTGGGTGAAGCAGGGAAAGTAAATAGTCATACTTATAAATATCCTCCACTCATATAAATATACACAATTTGAAATTTTTCGATTTATTAAAAGAGAAAATTTAGATTCTGCTTATTAGTCTTTTGTTACGAGAAAAGGTATTAAAGAAAAAAATTATGTATTTGTTCCATAATTTTTTTTTGGTATTTTACACATTATCCGAGTAAAAAAGCTATCAATTAAGAGGTAACACGTCCAGAACCGAACTCAGAATGCTAAATTAAACGTCGTAAATTATGCAAACCACAAAAACAGATTTTTTCATTTGTACACAGAACAAAATAAATATTAGAGGCGGCTGGTAATAAATCATTTGTCAGAGGGCGATTTGGGCAGCCAATTGTTTTAAAAAAGTCCGTTTCAAAAATCTATATTATTTGTGTATAGAATTATGATTTTCTTTACTGTTAAATACTAGCATATAGTTTTGCAGATATAATATATAATACTTTATCGCTGCTTCCCATGCTATGTATTGATTTTAAATACATTTTACAATGAGTTAACCGGTTTACGATACTTTAAAAATCATTCATAAAGATATTCGTATTATAACGCTATTAGAGGTCTGCACTGGTCGAAATTTTCTTAAATTACCCGGTCCGAGTCCGACATCTTCAGACCAGGCCCGGGACGAGCCCGAGTCTCAATATCACACTTGTTACCCGAACCCAAATCGAAGTCCAGATTTATTTTCCTCGGCCTGAGGAAAGCCCGATTTGTTTTCAATACAGAAATTCATTTATACTTTTCCAACAATATATCTTATTATTTCCAACAATATTCATAACACATGGTGAAAAAAATAGTATAGTTATAAACAGTATCGTCTTATGGCTGACTCATTACCCGAACATAGTACGATATATTTTTCTGAAAATTAAACTCTTTACCCGGGCCCAGCCAGAACTCAGCTCACGGGTCGGGCCAGGCAAAGGCTCGCGGGCTAAGCCCGGGGCAGTGCAGATCTCTAAATGTTATAAATAGAAAAACAACCGAATCTACAACGTAAAGTGAATTATCTTTGAGATTTGTAGATGCGAAGCCGCTCAAGACAAGACGCGCGAACTTCCAGTCCCTGCGCATTAACTACGGACATTGCAAAAGCATGTGACACGTGATATTTTTGCTAACATTTATTTGTTTCTTGGAAGGTTGGAGTGAACCAAGAACGGCATTCTAACACTTTTAATATCGCAATGCTCCGAATAATTTCTAACTAATGTTAGCTAGCCGAACCGGTTTACGGCCATTAAAAAGCCTTCGGTTGCTAACCGACGAGGGCCTATAGCGGAAATTAGAAAGTGTCCAGCTGGACGGGTCTATTATAGACAACAAGGAGTGCAACCTAGAGTGGTTGAGGTTTGATTTTCAGTTTGGCAGAGGGCGGCCTCGGCGCCCGCCGGCGGGCGCCGGCGTCGCAAGTGATTATAAAATGTTTTTGTTTGTTTTGAAATTGGACTTAATTCAATAACGTTGTTGTGTCAATTGCATTATAACTTAAAGGTAACTTCATGTGTTAAGTAAATGTAGACTCAATTTTATGTGTTACTGATATTTTGTGTAATAAACCACTGCATCTTCGCTAATTAAATAAGAGATGAACTGGATTTGAAATGGTGTTTGCTTGAGATCCCAGACCTCCCGGACGTTGATAACCAACCATTCGCCTGTCTTCGATTTGGGTCTTTTCACATGCTATGCATTTCAGTTTTAAGCGCCGTGCTCGCCCCGCTGTCGTGCGTTGACTCTGGTCGAACACTTATTATTATGACATATCACATTTAGGTATGAAATTTTCTCATGACCGTCGCCGTTCGCGGTATATAATATAAAATAAAATGTTATGCAATTGACACACAGTTCCGAAGTACTAGCTACTTTAGACATTCAGTATTTCAATTTCAATACCGTCATCTATGACGGGTACGGTTATACTAGTGTTTAAATAGTAATTAAATTTTACGGAGAAAGTTTAAAAAATATTTCATTTCAAATTAAATAATAAAATAAGTGACATTATTCTGTATGTACCGTGGAGTCAAGCGTACTGCTACTAACTAAATTCACTAAATCCTTTCATCGGATTAGTTTCATTCTTACTGGAACATTCAAGTAAAGTATCCTAAGTAGCTACTAAGGTTAAAGATTAACCAATCTGTGCTCAGATCTAACCAGGTAGCAATCTGAAGCTTTTCACGTGCTTACTGGTGACTTTATCAAAAGACCCATCTAAAGCTATACCAAGAATTAAAATTAATTGAAAATTTCGCATATCTTACGGTAGTAAGAAGTAAATTATACAAGTTATTTTAAAACTAAACAAATTCGATTTAAATAAAGGAACAATATCATAGAATTTCGCTCTGCAAGAATTATAGGATTTAGTTGATAGACGTATTGATAAATAGTTATGAAGATGGCCGAAATAGCTATCAACTAAAACTGTTTTAGTACTATAATAAATACTTTGATATCTTTACTTCTTTACAATCAACTTTACAGTACACCTACTTAGTCAAATTTGGATTATTGAAATTCCATCAAGCACCCTCAGTCGATGTCTTAAATTACACCTACTTAGACTCAAACAAAGAGGGAGCTAGCTAGCTTTGATTTTGTTAATTGATTGTGTTTATTCGGAGCATATTCCCACCACTAGATTCTCTGTCCCCCGCCAGTCTTCCTGCTTCCTCCCATGTCGTCCCAGCTCTGCCGAGTACATCCTATAGATGGTCATCAGCGGCCTTTCTAGGCGCCGGATTCCATCCGTTTTCTAGAAGGGACAGGCAGGATTCAGGATCCCCTGGGGCATCCACAGCAAATGCTCAAACGCTCAGTTTGGACGCAATAAGGGGCTGGTTCATTCGCTCTCTTACCTCTGAGTTTCTGACAAAGTCAAACCACCGTACCCCTAGTATTCGCCGCAAGCATCTGTTTTCGAAGCACAATATACGGTTACACTGGTCTTTAGTGGGTTGCCATGACTCGCCACCGATGACTGCGAGTCAAACTTAATAGTAAATAAACTGTTCACTGTGCAACATTTTACTTTAGAATGAAATTTTCTTTCTTTAGTAGGGGTTTTAAAAAGAGAGGCTTTAAAAAATTGCGTGCCCCATGCCTCACATTTTCTCCGGCCGGCCTGCACCATTTTCAAGGATAAGCAACATTTTCAAGCTATTAGTAAGTTTAAAGTGCATTTGTATTTAAATTAGACCCTTCCATTTCTTATATTAGAAAATTTACTAAAATGGACTTGTACGTACTAATAATTCCTCCCATCATAAACGTCTTATATTTCGTGAATATGAAAATGAAATCCCTTCTAACAAATCGTCGGTATAGTGGCAGAAGACGTTGAGTCAAAAAGGCAAAAAGAGATAATCGACTTTTACGACAATCATGAAATTAAAATCATTCTATTAACGTACATACTTTAACCATTATTTATTAAACTAAACACTTTATGAGATTAGTTAATCATTTATGAATTAGAATTAATTATTAATAGTTCTTTTTTCTAGAAATATTAACTATATTTTTTGCTACTAACAACTGTGAACGAAATTGACTTAATTTATACTGATTTCTTCAAATTACGTAAAAAGTACATGGAATATGCCTGAGCTTTTTTTTCAGACGATAAACCTTTCTAAAATCTACCGTTCTGCCACTACGCCGACGAAATAAAGCATTATTTAGATTATAACTTTGACTCGCATAATTTAATATATGTACTGCAAATCCAATCTTTTTCCAATCTGAAATAAAATTTTAGTACCCCGCTCGAGATGCCAGCATCTGAAAGATTACCAGCTCGGAACGATGCTAATACACGAGTGATTTATTGGCAACTCATAATATTTTATTTTATTTGCAGAGTCTGAGAGCATTTCTAAGCCGACGCACCTTTTTATTTCCTTCACGATATGTTAATGTAATTTTTGCTAACGTACGACCAGAATTTTTCTATTTTTTATTTAGTACATAAACCACGATATCGCTTGCGATAAGCGCACGATTATCGTTTAGATTATTACTTACAGATTAAACCGTAAAATTTGAAGTTTACAAACTAAAAGAAGATGTGTGATTAATGTGGCAATGGAAAAAATGAAGAAACAACGTAGTGATTGAATTGACATTTAATTTGTAGAACTCCATTATAATAACATAAAATAACAAAGTATTTAGTTCTACAAAATTTTATTAGATGTTGATAGCTATTTCGGCTTAGCGCCATCGTAAGAACTATACTTAAACTTATTTTTGCTTATGTATATAATAATATATATTATACTGTTTAGACCATGTGCTTAGACCATGTTTACAACTTTTTTGACTATGTAGTTCAATTAGCGGAATTGAGGTGCAGAGGCCAGAAGGTTTCCTGACAAACCTGCGGCCTTTTGACTGAATCTAAATTTTATAATTTTTAAAATTTATAAATAAATTTCCCTGTTTTCCTTAATTTACAAAATAATGTCCATAAATTGTGATGTATGTTTTTCTTAAATGGAAAATTTTTGATACCCCTGCTCTAAATATATAGTTTTGGCGGTTGTTTGCTTGGTGCTGGGTACATCATGGTACGCAGAAAGGATTTCCAGACGTCCCTTTATGAGCGGGACTGTCCCGAATTCAACAGACAAATCCCGAGTCCCTCATTGCACCTGAAAATTCTGAGTTAACAAAATTTGTATATTTACAAAAATGTGCGTATATAGTTAAACAGGCTCGCTTAATTTTTATCGAGCAAAGATGACCGACAGGAAACTGTTATTATCATATATTTTTTTTTTTGCATTTAAATCAAAATGTAATTCTTGTATTTGTATCTAATCAATTTATTTTAACAACAACTGTGATTTCTGCGGATTATTAATTAACTATTTTTTATTTTCTCTACTGAATACTTAAGTACTTATTTACATATATTATAATTTAATTGAAATGCTGTATTTTTTTTTAATTTCTTCCTACATTCTTTAAATTCTTGTTTTTTTTTGATCTTTCGAAATAGAGAATGTGATTTTTTAAATCTGTTAACCCTGTCCGCTTCGTGTATCTAATTGTGTTATATATACATATGTATACACATATTCACACATGCATACATACACTTGCATGATAATAATATAAAAAAATTAAAAAAGAAGGAAAAAACTTTAGAAGAAAAAGAATTAATATCGAAAATAAGTATGTACGCTGCCAATATCAAATAATAAATGTAGTATGTCAAAAATATTCGGCAACGTCTTAATTTAATGGACTGCAGATTAAACGCGTGCCGGCCGATGATTTCAACTGTTAAGCCACGCCCATTCGTGAACATTCAATTTGTTCGATCGCGTTAACGCATCGTCATTATCTAACCGCTTAACACATTAACACATATAAGATACTTTTTTAAATATTATAAGTCATACAAAAGTGAGACTCGGAATCATCTATGTCGTATCTGTGAGGAGTATGCCATAAAATGGTCAGTAAATAGAAAACCAATGATAAGAGAGGACAAAAAAACTGCTAACCCGACAAAACAGAATTCAGAACGGGGGAAAATGAAACAAATAATCGGTTTTGTCACCGAACCAAAAAAATAAATACCACAATTTATATAGTTTTTTGTTGATCATGACCGATTTATTACAGCAAGTGGACATATTTAATTGTTTATAAATTGAATATGAAAATCCTGATGATATTTAAAAATGTGAAATAATCAATTCAAATATTATTTTAAAAATAAAACGTCTTTCCGCCAAGAGTAATTTATTGTGTTGTGAAATCAAGAACAGCTACTCCCTGTGTGATAATCAAATTTATTTCAAATAGGATAGTAATATATCTCATTGAAAATCATCGTATGTGTCAAGATAAACGTCCTTTTATTTCATTTTTCGAATTCCGTTCTAAATATCAAAATATATTGCCAAAACACATACGCTAAAAAACACTTACAGGGAAACATAAATTTTCATGGAATCGAAAAACAGAGCTTAAATTAAAAACATAAATTCAAAATTGGATCAATTTGTTTTACGATTAAAATTTATCAAAAAAAATACGGGTATCTGTAATTTTTAACAACGTATTTTATCCGCTGAAACACATAATTATTTTACAGATATTGTCAGCTGATTTCCTTAACTTTCGAAAAAGATTAGTAATTTAAAAAACAGAAAATCGTAATGTCGAACAAATTTGATTTGTCAAGTGAAGAAATATTATATTACATTAAATAAATCATTTCATAATAAACTTAAGTGCCGTGGTTAGTTTTCATATTTGTACATTTGAAAAGTTCTTCAATAATAATACATAATATACAAACTCACAATTTCAACTAACTTCTACACATAAAATTTGCATCCAGACGCTTTCAATTTTGATAGATTTAATGTATTAAAATTTGCCATAAATAAGAAAGCCCTTGCTTCAAAACTTACTGTTTCATGTCTTAACAATTTATTTTTATTTTCAATCATAAATTATTCCGTTATTGGAATATTTTGTATCGTTAATTTTCCAGTGAATAGTCTTTTCATTATTTTCGGTGTTTTTCATTTTTTTTAAACATGTCCACTCCCGACGTGGAATATGTTCCAAAGAAGAGTCATAATAGATTATTTTATATTGAAAGAAATCTTTTTTTATTTTTTACGGAGAAGTTATTTACTACTAAGATTGCTTGTGATTCATTAGAGCAACCGTTCTTTTTCGGAGAAGGAAGATACTATATGCATCAGGCTAGGAATTGGCAAGTAGTCAGCTAATCGTTTTCTCTACTTTTAGTTCGGATGAGTGGAAGGAAATGTAAACATCACAGACACCCCCATGCCTTTGAATGCAAATCGAAAAAATAATCTATGAATATGTTCGTTTAGGAATTTCATTTCATGTCCAGCGCTATCGAATAGGATAAACTTCCATGACCGTCGACCACTCGGTTCCAGGACTGGCATATTTATATATATTTAAATCAAGTCCGCTCCCAATATGGACTCTTAATGTAGTTAGGCTCAACAGAAGTTTTTTTGTAAGAACTGCTTGTTACTCTTTTTTTCGAAGAGAGTAGAGATAGAATGATAGAGCTAGGACACTAGTGGTTCGCTAATCGCTTTCGCTTGTTTCTTTTCGCTGTTTTTAGAGATGGATGAATATGTGGAAATGTCAGACATCACAGACTCCTATACCTTCGAACATAAATTCATAAAGCGATTGAAAAATCAAATGGATGAAACTCTTCGCAGTAGAATTCTAGCCAGTGAGTACCGTAATCAAAGTCAACGACGTAAACCACTCGACCACACACTCAATATCTTAATTAAACTTGATTTAATAAACGTATCAACTATACAGAAATTTAGACTGTCGACCATGGAATGATCTAATTTTCACCCACTTCAAGGGACAAATACGCACTGAATGTACCTAACCGATTGTCGTCAACCAATCACAGGATCCGTAATTACTAATACACTGACACGTTCTGTGTATTATACACAAAGCGAATCAGTGTAGTAAAAAGCTCAAAGTTACAAAGGGTATACTCTACTCTTTACTTATTTGTAGCCGAAATGGTACATACGCAACAAATGAATTAACAGTCGCTAGCTAACCGCATTGATGAGGTTTCTGTGTCATGTTTTCTAACTTAAGCTAGTACCCCACTTTTAGATTTTCTACAAACTTTTATACTTTTAAGTATTTTAATAAAATAGTTTATAAAACATAAAGACAGTGTGCTCACAAAAGAAAAGTCGCGGAAATTATACCATAACTATCGTTTATTTTAAAAGCTAACATCGCACTATGGAAAGCTTAGGCAAAATATGAGACAACTTTTTCAATTGAACACGGCTTTGACCAGCCTCACGATATTATTATGCACCCCTGATAGAAACGATTCACCAAAGCTGAACAAATTATTAATATTTTTGATTCAAGGAATATTACATCAATATTGTATAGTTGATTTGGTTATTCAATTGCAATTCAAAAATTCCAAGCTAGACCAAATTTTAAATGCAAAATTTTTCAATTGAGTATTTAACTTGAGATCTAGAACATGGATGCTTGTAACTTTTTCTCTTCTTCTATAATTTCTCATCGAATGATTTGAAATTTTGAAACTTCTAACGGATCAGCAATTTGCTGTAATACCAAACATTTTATTTACAATCGTGAAACATATTTACTCAATCACATGAAATATTTCTGCATTGTAAAGTGACTGAAGATATATGAGAAAATTTGGGGACACCAAGAGATCTGTGAAGCGGATAAAATCTAGCTATAACCTTTTTATTAATTAAGGTTTTCATTAAACGATGAAACACTCTAATAATTTTTATTGTGTTTTCGTCCTTCAGAATTGATGAACATAGTCTTCGAAATATTGTTATTAAAATCAAAAACAGATTGACACTCACTACTAGTAAATTTTCCTCTAGTAAAGTAGTATGCAGGAACATGAAAAGTATGTACCTGCCTACCCAGTCATTGAGGGGTAGAAGTTTAAAAAGTTTACCTGCCAAAAGTACATGCATTTCGACGTTGCACTAAAGCTGAATCAGAGTTTTATTCGACCACAAATATATTTAATAAAATTCATTTGATCACATAATTTTGACCAAAAAAATTCGTGTGCCTGCAATAAAGGATTATTATTATTCAGGTTTAATACTACAACGAAAATAATAACTGTTTTAATTTTTTCTTAATACTGACGATCTTTGAGTTACGTACGTCCTACTTTCGTACAATTCGCTACTTCGAACGTTTGTTAAATAAAGACTTAATCAAACTACAAGAACAATTAAGAAGAGATGTTCTTCATATAATGACGTATGTACTCATTGTTAATACTCACAATTATAAGAATGAAGCTTTCATATTATGTATTATGTATAAGAACTTTTTATCATTACGACTAATGTGATCCCATTGGATAAATGCACATATATAAAATATATAGGTCAATTAAATAATAAACTGCACATTACCAAACTCTGTACACGGAACATAAAGGTTTATGTTCAAGTAGCTACTGATAATGTTTCTTTACTTTCGTACCAACGCAGTTTTAGGAACCAATTTTGACGAAAGTCAAGTTTGTATACATGAATGTAATTGCAATGCAATATTTACATCTAGACATGCATAACAATAAAAATGTTAGCTCAGTTTTGGTGGAGTGTTTATTTAAAAAAAAATATTCATGAATAATAATAGATTGTTAGTGTTCTTACTATTACTCTCATATTGAGTTAAGTATTTTAAGCGTTCTTGGTTGGAGTTTTTGACGCCTCATTTTATAATGGTCTAAGAGAAAAATCTTGATTTTTATTTTTACTCATTGCTCTCAAACTGCTATTATTTAATAAATAAATCTATTGTAAGACAGCCAAAAAAAACATATTTTTTGTTTGAGATCTAGTAAGCAACATTAACGGACGGGAGACGGAACTTTAGTTAAATATTTCAATCACACAAATTTGGTATGTTGAATCACTTACTACAAATCAATGCCTCTACTCTGGTCATCTTTCACCTCCTGAATGTTGAATTGATCACGAATACGTTCAAATATAAACATTGTTTGATATTAAAAGCTGATGTTTTTTACCAAGTACTTTTTATGGTCCGATAAACATCTAATTTCAACCCAAAGTGCGTCGCAATTTATGCTACAGTCTGAGTAAAAACGCGGATATCAGTGTAAGCCCGAAATGAAAACTTTCGATGAATTTCATTTTGCTGAAATGCTCATAAATTTTACAAGTCGTAACACTGAATTTTTTCCTCGCTAAGTAACTTCGTGATAAGAGCTAGTAGCCGCTCGCAAGCTGATGTTCCCGGTATATGTTTATCATAGATTTGCGTTCTATCATCGGTAATGCATTCTGACGATGCGTTATATACGATTTGTTTATTTTAGTTTTGCAATATATAATAAAACTCGTTTTTTTTACTTAACACTTGCTCGCCCCAAATACACTTATTTGATTCAAGATTTTTATTAGTTTTAGATTCTTGATTTTTAATGCATCGAAAAGATGTATTAATAATTTAAGCCTTTGATTGAACAAATCCTGGACAAGAAACCGACTATTAGAAGATATGAAGAAATATTACTATGAACCAATAAGCCAAAACATTTAATGGCGACCATTAAATTAAGCAAAGTCACCGGAGATTATATCGAGGAGAAAATCTAGTTATGTATTTGATCTCAAAAAAATGTCATTACCGAATTTCTTTCTAACCAGGGTACTAAACGTTGTACTCGGCACTAGGGCTTCCAATCCCGGGATCCGGGATCCCGAGCAATTAATCAATCCCGTAATCCCGGGATTGAATTAATATAAATCCCGGGATTTCGGGATTCGCTGAAAAATATCAAAAATTAATTCATATTTAAACTGTCAATTCATACGCGATGGACTATACAATAAAAAAACATATATGCATGGTATACATAATTAATATTTGTTTTGTGCTCTCCCTTACTCTCATATTTCGAATCAGCTATAGACAGAAACAGACAATTTATTGTTTTTTGCGACATTATCGTTTGGAATCATTGTTTGGAACACCTGCAGGTGGTGATGTTTTTACATTTTACTGTAATTTAATTTTGAATCATTAAAACAATCTTTAATAAATTTTGAAATGCAAAACCTTTCGACGACAACAAGCAATTTACTATGAATATTATGTTTGGAAATACTTTTTGCGAGAAAGAGATGGACAATAAATGGAGTGTAAAAAGTGAGAATTAAAAACAAAAGGTGAATCTGCTGAAGAATCATGTTCAGACGAATTCAATTTATGAATATAATATAGGTAATATCTAAGTAAGTGTTTATTTTATTATTAAAATAAGTACTTCTAAAATGTCTGAATGCAAAATATTTGTATTCACATATTATTAAAATAATTTTATACATAAATAAGAGTATTCGTGTTATACCTACCTAGTATTTGATTAACTTAAACCTCGATCCGTTATTATACCAGGTCTCTTTGAATTTACAAAACTCTTTTCAGTGTAAATGTAATAAATTTAATAAAATATTATTGACATCGTGTTAAATTTATTCGAGTCCAACAAACAGCAAGACTTACAAAATCTCACCACCAAAAAAATCGAAAGAGAGATACCTACATATTTTCAAAATAAGTAAATATTTTTTTATGTGATTGCACGTGTTGATAATAATTATTGTTTTGTATTATTTTATATTTTGATTATAAAGAAATAAAATCACCTATAACTAGATGTCATGTTCTTTTATGCGTTTTTAGGAACAAACCTACATAGAGTACCTATCCTCCTGTTTTGTATGAACTACAAAAGCTTTTTCACTGGGTTTTTTGAAAATTTGTCATATATTTTCCGCTTCATTTACATGGTTTATTGTGGTACATAATATTATCTGCAAAAAAAAATTTTTTTTACGATTTCAAACATGTCAATCGCGAAATCCCGGGATCAGAAAAAGGGTCCGGGATTGGATGCCCCACTCAGCACCACCGGGTCTCGATTCACAGCCTTTACTGGGCGTATCCTGTAGCACAGCAGCAATAAAAGCTTTCAAATGATTGTCAGAAGTGTCGAAGGATCAAGTATAAAATTTACAAATTCTTATAATTCGATCAGCACAACTGACTCATTTGTGTTGCCATATCTGCTGTTTGAAAAAGTTTGCCATATTGATTTGGTTGATAATGATGCTGGTCCTGTAGTCGTGTTCAACGTTTTTGGGAGTTTTTCCTGGTCGGTTGTGGTGTCCACTGGTTCGAATACCGGAACGGACAGTTTCATACATTCATTTTTCATTAGATTTATCGATTCATGCTGAAAGACGTGAATGTACGTGATTTTCATACTCCCATCCACACATCTGATACTCTAAGCGAGGTTTAGAGAGAGCAATTAGCTACATTTCTACTTATATCCTAGCCCCATCCTTATTCTTTCAAAAAAGAGGTTGACTGATCGAATAATAAATAGTTGATAAATATGATAATAAAATTTTGAGATACTCCATTAGAGTTTCATATCCTACACATGGCTTTAAAAATAACAATAAGAACATCTTTTACAATAAGGCTTCAAAGAAGTGACGCTATTTAGTCAGATACATTGAAAGGTTTTGTGACGAAATCTGACGATGCGAGAAAAGTCGACCTAAAATGACCGCTTATTTCCAAAAAAAAAATTTAAATCCGAAAATGTGTAAAATATGAATTTCCATAAAATGGCCGCACAAGCCATGATAAAAATGGCTTACTCTCTGTTGCGGTCACTGCATTTATTTTATTACATAATACAATAACTTTGATCGTCATTTATGATACCACATAATATTTCTGTGGTCTTATTGCAAAATTTCATATGTCCGTTGTTGTCATATTGGGTTTATCCATGAAGAAGACCCATCAAATAAGTGTATTACTCATTAGGAATGATCCATTTAATTCGAATTTTTGATAAATTACCAAGGTTCATATTTTTTATCCTGTAATCCAGTGGTTTCCAAAGTGAATCCTACGGACCACCAGGGGTCTTTTGGCCCACTGAAGGGGTCTGTGGCAAATTAAACATAATTTGGGGGTGCGTAGAAAACGTCGCGGGTCCGCGAAAGGTTTAATATAAAAAAATATTTGTGAGACATTTCATTAGTATAAAAGTTGAAATAAATAGCAGTAAATATAATTGGTAGCGATTTGTTGCGATCTTAAATTATCCACAAACGAGGAGCGGAAACCAATGTTTGTACGAGGATAACTCAAATTCTGGTTACGAAAACAAATAGCCATTTTATATCATTCATTATGAGTCACTGTACAGAGGTTGTTAATTGCTGTCCCGTTTTTTATTGCAACGCCTATTTAGTAGAACGTGGATTTAGTGCAGCTGTGAACCTCATCTTGCATTAAATATCAAAATGTTTTATCTTTACATCACCGTTTACATCAAAATTAAATTCATAATTTTTCTTTTACGTAGTTATTTTAGTTGGGGTTTTATGGTCAGGTTTTTGTTTTAAGAAGGGGTCTATGGGCATAATAGGTTTAGCAACCACTGCTGTAAGTTAAGGTAAAACTGACAAATCAACTTGTGCCACAAAGTGACAGATTTATTGAAAACATTGTCGAATGAAACGACAGGAACATATTATAAGTGTGATCATATTTATTCAAAATAGAACTACTACGCCGCCATTAAATCCATCAGCGCCTCATTAATCTGACAAATTGTATAATTTCAATATTCATCAAAGATGCATTCTCATTTGTGAGCGGCCATCGCATGGCGCATAATAAAACTAAAATAATCTCCATTTTAATTTTCGTTTCGGCGCCAAAAGTACAAACGTCACTGCGCTCGTTCATTCGCCGGCCGCTAGAGCGCAGCGGCAAATTTGAATAGAAATCGAACGCCTAAAGCGGTGAGAATATTTTTGCATTTTGATAAGTGAAAAGGGAAAACTCACCCTTTATATCTGAGCAGCGGGCTTCCCCGACTGTTATTTACGGCTGGGGTGACGTCAGGGGTGGATTATGTTTAGTTAGGGACTCTAGTCGCCACTCTAGTGCAACACGTAATACACATTTTGCGGCGGGGAGGCCACTTTGGTATGGAAATCTACCTTAATTGCTGGGAATCATTGAAAATTTACATATTTTATTTATTGCCGTATTGTTATAATTATTTTGACTGATTTATTTACGTGGTTTTAAATCTACATAGTTTTTCTTACTATTTATAAAAAATCAAAGCTTTATCTATCATTTTTATAAGATTGGTTTTTAATAATCGTATTAATTGAAGTCTAGCCAACTTTCACGAAATCAACTAAGCTGTTTTAAATTATAGTAATGCCACAGACGAATAGCTTTAACAATTAATGGGCTTACTATCGCTTTAAGTCATCGGTTGGAAAAAAGGTATTTCTTGTCAAATCGAATGTAAAATAACGATTTCTTACAAAAATCCTACAGCAAAAAAATTTTGCAATAAGTTACAATGATTACTAATTTTGTGACGTGCTGCTCGTCTACGCTTTACACCAATGTTGATTACAATAAATGCTGCTAAGATTAATTGGAATGATTACTTATTTTATTTTAACTACAGTAATAGATGGATTTCCAGACTATGCTTTACACCAACGATAGGAAAAATGGCATTTTTTCTGTCAAATCTTTTTATCTAACTGACGATATTGACTAAGAATACTTGATGTAACATCAATTTCAAATTCCGAGCGCTTGACTGTCTGAAGATGGCGAAAAGTAAAACGGGGGTCACTCGTGATATATTTTCTAAATTTTACTGCAATAAACTTTCTCACAATTAATTAAAATTCGTTCTATTTTTAAGACCGACGACAGTTATTAACTGTCCCAGGAAATAAAATATATAATATAATTTTAAGACCCGTTGCACACTTATGCTTTACGCTTGGTAAATAATAATACAAACTTGAAGTTGAATTTGAATTTAAAAGTTTTATGCATAATTTAAAAAGCATCTTTATGTTATTCTAAATATCTGAATTCATCCCTGCCTGAGTTATATGTTTGATGTGTATTGAAAGAGATTCGTTCAATTTTCACTCTATTTAACTTATCATATTCGCTAGCATTGATTGTCGCTTAGGCTTGTTTGTAATACAACGAAACAGGCTTTATCCTTTTGTGGAAACTGCAGATAAAAACTCTGGTCATTCGTTAAAACTTTGGCAGGTTTTTTTAATTACTATTTTAATATGTCACATGCGATTATTCACTGGATCGAATTATCTTCTTAGAGTTGCCATTTTATAACTTTGCACTCAGGCTCTAGGGTCTAGAATCACGGGATTCATACATACTAATACACGGACACGCTCTGTATATTATACAAAAAGCGTATCAGTGTAGTAAAAAGTGGAAAGTTATAAAGCGTATACTCTGCCATCATAAGTTATAATTATTATATATGCCAGGACTCTGGAGTTAGACTCGGAGTCGGGTATTTTATGGTGGCTTGTGCGGAGTCGTTTTCTTCTAACGTCTTAATGAATTAATAAACGCTGTCAAAATACATTTATAGGTCAATAACCTGCAATGCTGATTTAATTTCAGATGTCGGTTGAGGGTGCTCAAATGAATATAAAATATTAATCGTTCAAATTTTGTACACTTTGACTTCAACTGAACTGTCAGTTTGAGTCCATCCGTGTACTTGAATGCCTGAAGAATCCGAAAGGCGAAATCTGTGTCATTATCGACAAAGCTTATGGAAGTATACAAAATTTTAAAAATTTGAATTTTAACCTTTAATTCGTTCATAATTAACCTCGCAGTGGTTGGTGTAAAAACGACTATTTGTGCAAAAGCGACCGTAAACCACCAACTGCATATATCTGTACACAATGCACACATAGAAATAAGATTACGCAAAGGGAAAAAATCTGTCAAACTTTTAAAACTCAAAATCGGAGTTGGTAGAGTTTTCGTTGTATGAATAAATATAGCCTATTTTTTATTATCTCGAATACTAAAAATCTATCGTATAAGTAATTATGAAAATTATTGCTAACTTATTTAACAAAGCGAGAAGATGTTGGATATTATCAAAAGCCGAGCAGATATGTTGGTATTTTGTAGGTTGGCTAACTGTAAACGAAATATAAATTTCAAATTATTAAATAATGCTGTTTCATCTCATCTTCACCGACAGAGATAACATAATAATTATAACAACAGTTCAATTGCTATCGAGGGAATAATAATGGGTGAATCTGAAAGGAATGAAATATACATTTCATTTGCGTATTCATATCTCGTAAATTTAACTAATTTATTTTTTTATATTTGTAGGAAAACTGATAAAAATAGGATATAATTATGAAAAATCGTAATTACAGTATTACCGTAACCTAACAATTATGTAATATATAAAAAAAATCTAATATATACTTCTTTTGTGATTATTAAACAAAGAATTTTTTAATTGATTATCGTTTGGCCTGTTCAGACTGTCTAGAAAGTTTCATTGCAAATTGCATTGTTTTAGATTTTTTTTAAACTAACAAAATAAAGCTGCGTTTATAAACTACAATTTTACTAAAAAAGAAACATACTGAAAGTACTCAAATAAAAATAAAACATTTTTTTATTGCTAGACACTCAAAGAAATACGAAATATTTGATGGGTCACTCGTTATTACTTTTTTAATTACGAGAAAAACACTTTAATCAAAAAAACGTCTCGCCTTGATAGCGTGAGACTTTTTCTCTTCGCCGAAAACAAGATTAGTGTCTTTATATAAATAATTCATCGGTGATAAAAATATTTTCAAACGCGAGATCAAAGTTTTTCGATTACTTAATATGCGAAAACCTTTTAAGCACTTCATTGATTTTTAAATTGACTGAATTCATAAAACTTGGATGGCATATTTTCGAAATTGCTTTTAGAATCATATTATTTAGATGGAATTCCATCGTGTCAGTAAATAGATTACTTAATTGGAACATTTTAATGGATATTCCGTAGAATTTTTATTGTCTTCAAGATTATTGCATTACGTAAATATTTGATTATTTACGTGACTGACCTTTGATTACATTTAATGTTCAATGACACCAAAGGCACCTTTGAAAATAGACATCCATTAAATTGGTCTTCAAACCAAATCTGATTACATATCGATAGTATTACACTTATTTATATTCTTAGCTTGTAAAGGTGTTTTAGACGTATAGGGTGATGTTAGAGTTATAGGACTTTAAAATGAAATAAAACATTTAATAATTTATATTTAGAAACATTATATTTTATTTATTGAAAAGTTTATTAAATGCTATTAGCTTTTAAAAATAATTTCCAGCATGTGAGCGAAACGGCTGACGAAAACCGCAATCTCGAAGTCCAATTTTCAAGCAGGTGCGGCCGTATATCGGCGATAACGCGGTGAATGTTGACTTCGCGGTCATAAAGCGCGGCTGGTTAGGTACCCCCACAGAAAGAATTACAAAGGTGTTAAACCACATGATCTCGGTGGCAAATTTAAAAGTCCATTCCGCAAAATTATGAGCTCATTGAAAGTTTCCCTTATCTTATTGATTGTGGCTTGCGCTTTATGGCATGTTGCATCGTCTTGTTGAAACCAAAGCTCGTTTACATTAAAGCCATTCAATTTTGGAAGGAAAAAATTAGTAATTATAGATCTATAGCGCTATCCATTGACAGTAACGTTTTGGCCGGCATCATTTTTGAAAAAATATGGATCAATGATTCCACTAGCCCATAAAGCACACCAAACGAATTATTTACGAAACCATTCAACCAGAAATGAGCCTCATCGCTGAACAAAATGTGTCGGTAAAAGTCAGGATCAGATGCAATTTTTGTTTCGCCCCATTCACCGAAGTTGCGACGCACACGATGGTCAAGCGGTCTGTTCATACTGAAATGGTAAACAAAACTGAGCACAAATCAGCTGTCAAATTAGCAGTCACTGGAAAAAGTGCTGCCATTTAAAAAACAATGACCACTGCACCGCTCAAATTTGAAACTTTATTCTGAAATTAAATAATAATAATAATAATGGCTTAAATAATATGTTATATACAAAAATCTTTACCTTCCTTTGGGACAACTGACGTGAACAAGTTGAACGTGATATTGTTTTATATATTGCGGTAACAATTTATTTTCACCGAAATGCCTCTAACGCTCTTTTGGCTTTCCAGCGACGATATTCTAATAATTTATTTAACTTTTTCTATTTTATAAGAGGATATAATACACATATGTATGTACCAAGCGTCATTGAATTCAAGGTACATGTAACACTAGGTATTTTCCACGTCATGCAATATGAATTCCCCTAATAAGTGAATCAGGAATGCTTAATTTGATTTGGATGTGATGGGTTAGTAGCTTCAAACAATGCAATTGGACATATGTTGCATTCATAGAATGAATATCTGCTTAGCATAGATTCTAATATTATATTTAGTAAATGCCATTAGTATGCAGAGGGCTGGTTCAAATAAACAACAATGGCTTCAAAAAAACTAATTAATAATACGACATAAATAACGTCTAAAATAAAAACAATGTTTCTCAAGCCACGTTCACTCTAAATGTGAAGCATATGACCTCCCAATGGAGGTGTTTTAACAGACGTTTTTCTACGAGAATTGCATGTTACTCAGTTGCACAGCGTCTCTTTTTTTGAAGAGACGAATAGAACTAAGGGAGGACTAGTATTTAGACTGGTTAGATAATTGCTCTCGCTTTCGTGCTTTTCGATTTTAGGATCGGATGGATGAGGGGGGGGGGGGGATTGAGACATTACAAACATCAATGCGTTCGAAGAGAAATCCATAAATCGATAAAATTAAATCAATTTATGAAACTTTCTGAACGGGGACCCGAACCCATGGGACTCGTAACCGATGCCAACGATGTTGACCACTCCACCACGGACCCGGCACACGCAATATTTCATATATCACTTGAGTGTAGAACGAAGTGTAGAAACACCCAACACTAGTCTACAATAGTGATCGCCAACGGTCGTTCGCGAGCTACCGGTAGCTCGAGATATTTATAAATTTGCCTCTCAAATTTTATTATTTGACTCGGAAATGAAATATTTCTCGAACTGAATTTCAATGAAATGTAAGATATTTTCCAATTATTATTTTATTTATAAATAAATAGCTAAATTACGCATTTTATATTTTATTGGAAATCCGATGTCCTAAATCATTTAAAGTAATATAATGATATCATGTATGATACGATAAAGGCCGATTATAAAAAATTATAAAGAAGTAATATGTATAAGTAGCTCACCAAACAATTTCAACTTTCTGAAAGTAACTCACATCTTCACTCTTGAGTGTGGAGACTAGTGATCTACAGTCTACAGCTTCTTATGTCTAACCTCAACACCCCATAGTTAAAGTTGTTTTGTTTTAATTCTTTTTGACAAGCTGTGACTGTTTTACGTGTTATGACAAAAGTAAATACACAAATTTCTTCATAGTCTATAGTATGTCGTAGAAGTCTTAGCTTCACTCCGAAATATCTAATATCTTTTATAACTCCCCGTAGCGAGCGAGCGTCAGACATAATCAAAGAAGCGCATTTAATGGTCCGCAAAATTGGATTGAATTATTTATTGAATATTATTTTTTGCTCTCCTCTTTTTTGAAGACTTGCTCGCAAAATAAATTATACAGGCATTAATCCCTTTGGCATGATTACAGACATTAAAGTGGAGTAAAAAATAGAGCCGTCTACAAGCTTGTGTCATAAAATTGTTAAAAAAATAGAACCCATTTAAAACAGGTGACGGTGAACTGTAGTCAAATTATTCAAAACAACACAAAATTGTACAGTGGTATAATAACTTTTTACGTTGACATATTTAAAAAATAGAACTCATTCATAAATCATTTTCATTCGTCATCTCAATTTTAGTGTTCTAAATTTAAAATATATTTTTTAATCGTTTATTAATTCAAAACAAAGTATCAGTATGTCAATGATACGAAACATAAGACGTATTTGAAAATGGAGCATGATTCCAATAAACTAAATTACCATATTTCTGTTTAAAAACAGTCAAATTTAATCGTTCCAAATTTAAAATATATTCTAACTGTCATTTAACTTTATTCTTGTCACAAAATATTTGTATTACAATAATATAAAAGATTTCAACGCTGGTAAAGCAATTAGAAGAAATGATAAAGTTTTAATTTTTCAATTTGACAACATTTTTATTTTTCATTTCATTTAAAACAACACATCTCAGACTCTGGAAATTTGTTTTACAAAATTGAAAATCAAACTTCATCAATATTTAGCTTTACAGGAATCAACGGCGTAGTTAACGTCGTTGGCTAAGGCTAAGGACGTCTCGGGTTCAAATTGACTTTTAAATCCGTTTATGGATTTGTGTTCGTAGGAATGTATGTTTGTGATGTCCAAAATTCCCTCCCACCTATGCGATCCTAAAAAGGGTCTAGCGAAAACGATAAGCTAACCACTATGCCTGTCCTAGCCCTATACTTCTATTCCTGCTCTCTCTGAAATGGAGAAGTTGAATAACTGAGTAGCAAGTAGTTCTCGTAGAAAACGTTTATTGAGATGCTTCCGTTAGGAGGCCATATGCTCCACATTGGGAGCGTACATGGTAAAAAAAACATTTGTTGATGAAACTAAAAAAATCATGACCATTGCAAAGCCGCACGTTCCTGCAAGTTCAAATCGTAAAAAAGAGAACAATAAGGACGCTAGCGAAAAGGGTGTCACAAACTGACAAACCCTCTCGATAAAACTGACATAAATAAAAAGCAAACAGTGGGTACTTTGGCACCCCTCGCGAAGGTTAAGGACGTCACTGGCAGCTTACCGGAGAGTAGTGCCGAACCGTGTTCATAGGCCCGTGTAATTGGGTACAATACTTTACCTGAGGATTTTAATTATTCTGTAAAACAGGTGTCATAAACCTTTCCTTTTATGGGTTTTTTAATATAACCTTCTTTAAATAGCTCAACATTGTTTGGGAAGAGCTATCCGTGGGTTGTTTTAAATTCTTTATATCGCAATACTTTCTTAACTGTTTGGCTCTAGTGTAAGTATAAGTGGGTAAAGGACCTTAAAAGTATTTTCCATATTTGTTTTATGCTAATTATAAGCTAAAATAAAATAAAATGAATAAAATAAACATAAATAAAATAAGCTATCATTTCAATTTAGTGTTAAAAAGATCAATATTTGAATGAGAGTAGACTTGAACAAATGGTGTCTTGGAATATCGGATAAAACTTAATAACACCTTAATTTTGATCACATTATTCCTCCTTGTCTCTGGCTGAGTATGAAAATAATTAGTAGAGCTTAACCTTAATCTTCTTAATTATTGTTTACAAAAATCTAAAATGCAAAACTGGTTCTTTTGCAAAACGTTTGCAAATATTGGTATTTCACGAGATCTAAGAAATTACACGCTTATAATGTTTCGATAATTTTCGACTCCATTTACACTATTCACAAATGTACACTTTAAAAATGTAACAAAGATCGATTGGCCTCCAAACAGTTCGCTTTACTGTATCCAAATATCCTCACCCCCTTTTAAAATGACAGGCTGAAAAGTTATTGTTAAGAATTTAATAGATTTCATTCTTTTAAAATGGAAGACGACACCCGGTTTCACTTAGCGAGTTATATTTACTGTCGAAAGGTATCAATACGGCTTAGTAAGCTTTTAATTCATAAAATTTCAATGGTTGAAATTTTGTCATGTATTTCGTCACTAACGACCCGGGTTTCGCCTCTCGGCATCTTCAGGCATTCGAGTACACGAATGAAGTCGAATGCCAGAAGATGCCGAAAGGTAAAACCCGGGTTGTACATATGGATACAGTACAATGAAATGTACACAATTTCAACAATTCAATTTTGATATTGAAATTCCTTCAAGCACCCTCAGTACACGAATCTTAAATTATTTTAATTCATTTAAAAAGAAAAAAAAAAGTTTGTTTACATAAAAATCAACAATTTTCTTCCATTTGTAAAAACAATTTTAATACGCATGCCACAATTTTCGTACCCCTACTATTAGCAGTAGTGTGGACCCGCTACGGCGTAGAGGATTTCTAGCTACGACAACGTACAAGTGCAGGCATGTAACAAAGATTTATGACGCGTAGGCGTAACTTTTTCTCAAATCATATAATTAATTTAAAATAAAAAAACGACAGCATATCCCGAACTGTATCATAATTACTAATATAAATCATGACTTGATAGGCAGTTTTTGTAGGGATATATTTTTTTATTATTGATAAAATATAAAACACTATGGACTCAAAATGATACCCATCATCGTCAAGAGCGCGACTACACGAGCTGAGTCCTAGCTTACTCCAACAACTCTTTCTGTCCAAAGTGGTCGTATTATAACTCTTATCTCTATTCAACATGTTAATTGTGTGAATCATTGTTTTGCCTTTTGGTTTCTTCAAACCTTCAAGAAAATGGTATTTAAAAATTAACAATCCAAGATAGAAAGCTTTGTATATTTTAATATTTTTAATTATTTGTCATTAGAATGTTGCGTAGAGCAGTTGGTTTTCCTATTAAATCCAGTCCTCCTTATACCATCATTATTCACTATTCTTTTTAATAAAGAAACACTGCTGAGTAATTATTGATTTGGTTCAAATGCCTTGCTTCAGAATCAATTATGAACACAATCGATCTTTAGAATATATCGTCAGTATAGTGGCAGAAGGCGATAAGTTTTGTTTTGAGATAATCTACTTTTAAGAAAATCATGAAATTTAATCTTCTTAATTTCTATTTACATACCTTAACCATTATTTATTAAACTAACCGCTTTATGAGATTCATTAATCATTTACGAATTCGACTTAATTATGCCGAAGATATATTAAAAGGATCCATTTTCGGTGTAATATAAATATTAAACTGTATACATGATTAAGTTCTAAAATCTGAAAAGAATGTTTCTCTCACTGTCCATTTTTTAGCTGGGCCACTATTTGTGTTCTTGTCCTGCAGGTAGAATAATTATTCTAATCAGAAAGTTTATTTACTATGGAGACGGAGCACTGCGCACCGCTCGAATCTATTACAGGCCCCTAGGGCCCCCCGCTGATTACGCTCTGGAGCGGGGAATTCCGTTTTCGCATTAGAGCGCGCCGAGGCTGAATTATGGCGGCAATTACTGTGATACCGGTTGGTGACACTGCCCGGCGCACAAAAGCGCGAAAACATTAAAAGCCTTTATTTTACACATGCAAAAGAGTCGCGGCGCTGTTGTTTCCAGCCAATATTTCCAGTTTCTTCTCCCCGCTGACCAGTGGCGGCTCACGATAATGAGATACAAAAATAGCCACAGTTACAGTTCCTTCATAATATTTAATACATATTTATTTTCAACCATATCCACTCGCAGTGTGAAGTATATAAACTCTTAATGGAGAATCTTAACAAATGTTCTTTTGCGAGAACTGGCTGTTATTAAGTATCTCAACCTCTTTTTTTATGAGAAGATAAGGATAGTAGGTGATACGACCCAATCGTGAAAGACACATGACATTCAATGGTCCCAAAACTTATCATCGATCACCTCATGCCAAAAACGTCTCTGATCATTCGAACTCTATTCGCTGAACGCCGGAAAATGTTTTGGTCTCATGTTACAGTCTGACGATCCAGACGTACTCACTCATAATAATCTTGCGATAACGCTGGCCGATCGAACTGGGATTTGGCAACGCTTCTGCGTGGCAACGCTTCTGCGCTCTCCACGATTGCAATCAGTTGTTATTGCATCTCGCTCCGTAGCTGCCTGTAGCTAGCGAAGGAGATTGCATATTTTACCGGAACTGAGAAATATAACTTGTAAACTGTCTCTGTACCTGAACATAACTGACTGCAATAAAAATAATCTTGAAGACTAAAGGCGTGTTTATCCTTGATTGATAGTCCCGGAAGAGTATCCCAAGCCGTGACATTGGGATTTGTCATCATCATCGCCCCTGCTAGAGGTGGCTTCTCAAACAATAAATCTAAGACAAGATGGGTGGTAAGCTAATCGATTTCTATTGGGAGATGAATGTAAACATCACAGAAACCACGCCTTTCAACCCAAATCTATAAACCGCTAGTCTTGCCCTAGCCTTATCTTTGTATCCCTACTATTTAAAAAAATAGAGGTTGAGCAACTGTTCTGTTAAGATCCCTGCATTGAGAGGCCATGGCTTAAAAAATGTTAAACCACACCGCGCCTCTGTTTTCTCCAATGGGGGAATGGTTGTAAAATTTGTAATCCCTGCGTATATGTTTATAAAGTAATATTATCAAATCAACGGAAATTTACATGACGCTACTAAAATTGATCAAAAATCATCACCAACATCTAAATTATAAATGAACAAAGAATATACGTTATTTTTTCAGACTCGACCTATATTTTTTATATTCCAGTACCTATAACATATTCTCGCTATTATATTTTTTTGGAATGTAGAATATTGTTACTATCTAATTAATATTTTTATTCACAGTGATGCTAGTCATGTAGTCGGGTAGTTAACGCTCTTGGACATTCGTCTTATTTGGTTACGGTAGTCAAAGACTTTAAGCACCTAACTGAAACTTATATTCGTATAAATGTTTCGTAGTAATCTGGGAAAACATATCTTATTTTGTTGCAGCATATTAAACAATCCCAGGATTTCGCGGAACATAGTTTGGGAACCTTGCAACAAATGTAAAATTAAAAGGCTATGGCTTTTGTCTATGGTCAATCTCTTTAGGGTTATGTCGGTATTATTGTATTGGCAACACCACTGTACCCAAACTAAACATGAAAAGTTTGGTTGTGCAGCTCTAAAATCAATTTTGTGTCCCGTCAATAGTGTGGACGCTGAAAGGTATCTAAGTAAATATAATATAATTGTCACAGATCGTCACACGAATCTCAAAAAAGAATCTGCAGAAATATGCCCCATGCTGAGTTTTAATAAGTTTTAATTTTATATTTATGTTTTTTGTTCTTTTTTCTTAATATTCATTTTCTTTGTCTTTGTATTTTAATCATATATTTTAATTACCAAATATTTTTGAATTTTTCTATTATTTTTTAATTGTTGTGCTGTTTTTAAATTGTATATATGTATATAAATAGTATTAAAATTCATCGAAATTGTTTATTATTTGAAATTAAATTCATAAAAAATATATACTAAATTGAAGCTAAAATTGAAAATTTGTAATGCCCTCAAACGCTAAAATGCAAGATGAAAATGTTGAAATTGTCAAAAATAGATGCACAAAATACGTGTCTCTAGTGATGAAGTATCCACTTACACAGATGGAAAAAGAAATCATCAAAAATTCCATTCGCCTCTTACAGCAATTGTAACTTTTAGTGTCAGTATATAATAATTATTTTCTTTAAAACATTTTTATAACAGTTTTTGCGCCCACAATCCACGATACTAAATATTTTTACGTTTATATAACTTTGACACTTTTAACGTTTACTGGCCATCAAAAATTTCTTTCATACCTCAAATAGTTACTACTTTTTTTATTGTCCATCAAAAATTTTGTTCCATAGATTATAATATTGTATAAGCCGGCCTATAATATTATATTTTGAGTCTTTTTCAAGTACCAGCACGGAAGACTCAGTATTAAACGATTATTTAATGTCGGCCTTGTCTAAAATAATTTAACTATCAAACTGAATTTAAATATAATTTAACTATCAGGATAAAAATAAATTAAAATCATCACAAATGGATTAATTTATTTTTTCTATAAATTGTAATTAAAATTTGTACGTCACTTCAGAAAGCAAAGCTTCTTTTGTACTTTTTTTCAGCAAATGAAGCAACTCAACAGGAGTGGCTTTACGAAAACTACGAGTAAGGATAGAAAGATTGGACTAGAAGTAAACTTATCGCTCTCTCTGTCTGCTCTCTGCTCTCTGAAATCTCTGATGGGTACCAAAACGGTAGAGAACGACGCTGACCACCCGGCTACCAGCCTGACAGTATTATATTTACTTTTATATTATTGGTAATCGCTATACCTATGCTTCATTTTTAGGATCGGATCGTTGAATGAATAACGTGTAATAATGACCTCGAACAAATATTATGTAAATAGGAACCTTGATTTTTCAATATATTTATTTTTCTACGATCGAAGGCATGCATCCTTTCCGTCCCGAAGAAAAACGAGTACATTATTACTTTTTCCTAAAATCATTGTTTTATCTTGTTCCTTTTCCAAGCCACTGGAGCGAACATGAAATCAAATAAAAACTTTAACTTCTTTCCTACCTAAATCTAATGAATATGAATGTCAATGAATACAGTATTATTTTTCGCTGTCCATCATTTAAATCCTTACAGCAAGCAACATTCGCCATCCATAACTATAAATGTAATCAGCCATGGCGAGTGTCTCCCTTTTATCGCAATATCACTCCCATAATTTTATGTCATATGCTAAACGAAACAAAAAAGGCCAAGAAGTAATATCCCCATACGATTTTGTATCGTATTGTTCCTCCCGTGCAACCGACGGGCGAAAAAACACACTAGTCACGTGAAAAACAGGGCTTTAATATTTAAAAAGCTTCCGGGGCGCCAAATTTCTTCCCGACACCCCAGAGCCCCGAGGGAGGACCCCACCGGGACCTCGGAGGGCCGCTAGACAGGGGCCCCATCCCACGCAGGGATATAAAATTTATAACGCCAAATTTCTTCGGCGAAACTCATTCGGGAAGTTTTTACGCGCCCAAGTATGACTTCTCAGACTGGCAAATTTGAATTCTGTATTATTTGAGACGCGAGGAGAGTACTTACTTGCGAGGTTTGTAGAATTATTTTTTTATTTAATATAAAATGTACGAACTGTTTCTACCCGATATTTTTGTGCATTTTAAATTTTAATAAACTTTAAATTTTTATCTGATTATTAACACATGTTTTTTTGCAGCGTTTAAGAAATGACTATACCATTATGCTATTAGGCCACCTCTACATAAATAATTGAAAGAAAAATGTTAAAACTACAAAAATTTTAATTTCAATTCCATCTCAACGTAAATATATTAATTAATGAATTCAATTTTAAAGAAAAAATATTAAAGAACATCTAGTATTTCATTTGAAAACGTGACAATAATTCGGCATATTTTATTATTACAAACTACGATAATAGAATTACAAATATTCGAAACTCGTTCAATGCAGTGATAAAATGAATGTTTGTGTGAATATGCTGTGTCTTACTGAGAGACAGGTAAAAGAAAAAGATATATCTTATATTGTACTAATTAGAACTAAATAACTTACAATGAAGAAGATAGGATGCGACATATATTATTTTACAATGTTATCGAGAACGGTTGGGTGTATGATATCTGCCAATTTTTTATATTGATGGTGAACTTGGGGGCTCTTTTTTGATATCCGTATATTATTTATTAAATAATTATTCGTTCATACCTCCAAACGTAAATTGTCAAATATACATTATATATCACTATATACTATTTTATACAGAGGATCCCTGATTCTTTGCTTTTTAATGAACTCTGAAAAAAAACGATAATTGCGAGAAAACCATGAATGCCGAAAAGTCTTGAATAATTATTTTCAATCTCAGAGACGTAACTTTCGTCATGGGTGGCATTTGAGTTGCAAATGAGATTAATTTATGATTAATACACTGACCTACTCAGCTTAACAGTTTGTCCATTGGCGCTCAATAAGTGAGTCGTCAACGGAAACAGTATGAGCTGGCATCATAACAACAAGACGACACTTGCAGACTTGCACGCACATGCTTACAAGAGGATGACAAATGTTCGACAAAAACACTATATCGAGATTAAATTTGTGACGAGACAGCAATCGCGACTGAATGAAGTCGTGTGGATTTCTAAGTGGAATGACAAAATTTTAGATAAAATTGACCAATTGGGGATAATTGTGGCGGAACATCAATAACGACTGAATGGTGTCGTAGGTTCTTCTGAGTGGGATGACAAATGTTCGACAATAACGATCAATTCAGGTAATATTTAACCGATAAATCAAGGAAAACGATAGGTCCGAGGACGATGAATACAAGAATCTTTAATATTGTTTTTATGAGTGTTTTATCGAGACTATACGAAATGAACGATAGATCGGGCTCCGCTGTATATTTAACAACCAAGAAAAATTGCTCGGGGCTGCACTTATTTTGTTTATTTTGAGCAACAAAATACTCACTCTAGATCTTATCCGTCTCGCCAAAAATATTACAACAATAAATCTAAATGATTAAAATTCGTGTATTGACACGTTTCGGGTATATTCAATTTTTTAATATAAAATGACGTATATTTTATTACATACCGTGACAAAAATCGTTCTAAGGTTTTTTAAGTAATATTAAAGTAAAATTTTAAATAATATTTTGCACTGTTTGCATGCAATATTTTAGGTTTTAATGTCCGATATTCGAATAATTTATTTTACGAATATTTGGAATTCGTAGTGACATCGTGCATATCAAATAATGAAATTTAAGAGGCTGCTGTGAAAGATGACCACCATACATAATAATATGAAGGTTGGTCGCCAGGAAGGAGTTCAAAAATTCGAAGTCTAGCGTCTATTGATTCCATCCCTAACTTTCCAGGTTCGCTGTGCTTTTGGTGACGGGCCGAGCATGCAATTACAAAACTTACGGGGACAATTTTACAACCCCCAAGGGATGGAGGAGATTTACAAAGAACAAGGGTCGCGCTCCACCGATGCAGAGCCACTGCATGCAACTTCACTGCAATAGACAATGGATGGGCTGCACAGCTTTTTAAACTTTGAAAACTTCGCAAAAGCTTCTGTTGTTGTATTCAATCAGTGGAGTGGAATGACAGGATAGTTTTTATTCATTCGGTAACTACAATTTACCTCCACTAAAAACAAATCTCGCTTTATTCATTCATAAATTTTAATCACAAAATGAGACCAGCAGCTCCCTCCCCGGCCCTTCATTTATACTACGTCTTAATTTTATATGGTTACTTTATTACATAAATTTTGTTCAAAACTTAAAAAAAACAAGTAAACTTAAATTACATATTTATTAATCGGGGTCACAGGTTCGACACTGAGCATGGAAATTTGTATCTATTGGTTTACGAAGTTGTATTTAAAGGTATGGATGTGTGTAATATTTTCATACGAGAGTCTAACCACTAGTCATACAACTCTTTAATTTACTTACATTCATCGAAAAGAAAGGTTGAGCAACTGATTTACGACCAGTTCTCGTAAAAAATAATTTCTACATTGAAGAATTAATCAGGATTGCATTTCAACCTTGGTTTAAAAAAACGAAAAATAACTGTTAGCTTTCCAATAATAGTAGTTGTTAAATGCATACTGCTAGAAGATATTTGACACCACTGGAGTAGATAATAACGTTACTTTTTGACCATTTTGGTTACGGCAACAGCCCCCCCCCCCCCCATTCCTAAGAATTATTTTCAAGTTAGTTACTCCTGCTATATAGAATTTATGAATAATTTCTTAACATTGTCTATATTTTGTAAGCTGAAAATCAGTGTTTATTAACACACCTCTGTAAAAGTTTTTTCAAAATTTGGGGAGCATCTTTATGCTTCCAAAATCCTAGTGGGAAAATACATCATTTCATATTACGGCGATGCAATCAGCCATTTCTGTTAATCCATGGGACGCGAGTGCCTTCATTTCTTTGCGTACGTGTATCTGAGATCATCTGCATTGCAATCAGTAACAAGGCGTAATTTTGTTTTTACTTTAATGGAGATGTTGAATAATTTTATTGTGTAAAAGATGGTGACGGCTTCAATAAGATTAAAAAACACTGCTGTAAATGAAACAAGGGTTCTCAAATAAAATACAAAAACACTTGTAAATAAAATTTTATTAAAACTATGACTTTTTCAACAAACATAATAAGTTGATTGTGATAAAAATTACATTAATTTGTACGTCACTTGACTTTTTTGGGTCGCGAGTCGTGATCCAACACTCCCATTGATAGGAAATTGCCATACATCCTCAGCCAGCAGTAGAGAACACCGATGGAGCAATATACCGAGGTCAGCATCAGCGGCAAGAATTGATATGTCTTATGATAACTGAACAAACGGTGGAAAACGCTGTCGTACAAGCACAGGGGTATAAGACCGAATATGTAAAGAGACTCCAGGCAATTGAGCATGGGCAGCCCTTTGATACTTCCGGGTGCTGGCTTCTTGCATGCGTACAAGCACGGCAGTTGGTAGAATGCGATTCCGGAATGGATGATGAGCATGCAGACTTTGATAGGGAATAAATTCGAAGGATAGAGAAGAGGGAAGAGAGAATAGTGGCCGACAGTTGCAAGAATCAGGAATACTCGGCAGTCGTACGGATCCAGTGTTGCGAGAAGGCTACAATACAACGAAAAAAAGAATTTCATTTTACATAAGTCATGTTTACAGGAGAAATAATAGCAAACAAAATTAATTGTATATTACTCATGTAAGGAAAAGAGGAAAATAACAGATAAAAATATATATTTTATTACAACACTGAATATTTTAGGATTGACTCATTCTTAACCTATATATTATATGTTATTATTCACGATCAAATGAATCCAAATAATCATATCTTGAGTAAGAGTCGCCCATTAAAGAGAATCATCACAAATCACTTGATTTCCTAAACTGCTTTGTCAATTGGAGGTAGAGAAAGAAAACAAATAACCCATAGAGAATTCAATTAGAATCAAACCGAAAGTAATTTGTTACGGTTAGGTAGTAATACAACTCAAATCAATAGATCTGTAAGTACGAATTGAATAAACAGCCATGTTCAAGTGCGTTTTTTCATCAATTGAAAATGCGTCCTAGCTGAACGAAACTATAGAATTAGTATAATAAATTGTGTTTTCTTTTTATAAAAATAATAGGCAAAACTTGTCACAAGATAGTGTTTCAAACAAATTACTGAATAATAATATTGGTTATATACCTCAAGGGAATTATGATGAGGAGAATAGCCTTCTCGTGTACATGCCATCCAAACATAAAAGAACAAGCGGCACAAACAGCTATGCATCTGTAGAAAGAATATAGTGGTATTGAACGAACATCAAAATGATAGAACAAAGATTATCCTTCAAGGTGTAACTACAATGGTAAATGCACTTGTATGTTACAAACCTTATAAAATGGAAAGGTCTGCGTTTCCTGTCAGCTCCGAGCCTCCACAACTTCAACAGAGCAGGCATCATGGATACAAATGTTAGCAGGAATGTTATGAAAGGAGTAATTGTAGGCAGAATGGAATGACTGTACTCCTGCACCAGACCTCCAGTCATAGATCCGGCCGTGATTTGAATGCGGTAGCCAAATTTAGATACTAAAAAGAAAACGATTTGCGTATTTATCATCTTATTTTCTTAATAATTAATTTGTTGCGCTTTGCTAATTTGTAGTCAATGAAAAAAATGAATTACATTGTATAGTGACAATGTAAACGAATGGCTGAAATAATCCTTTGATTTAACAGTTGAAAAATCACATTACTAAAAGAATACTTCATCTGCCAATATAAATTTGGAATTCGACTTAAATTTGAAATAACCCAAAAAAAATATTTACATCTTTATAAATGTTTAGTGGCTAATTAGATCAACATCATCATTTTCCAAAGGGCTTTGAAAAACATATAACTCTATTCCATGTTTAGATTAATAAATAATATTAATTAATATTTGTAATGATATATGAATATTGAATAAACTTACGCAGTATTGAAGCAGCTTTGTCAACAATATTGTAGAGGGCCCAAAAATTCGGGGCCCAATATGCATGAGTCAGCCCACGCTTAAATGGAAACAGACGTTCAATAATCTGTAAAAAAATTAAGCTAAAACACATTAGAATCATTTAAATAATTAAAGTCAGTGATTTCAGAGTATAGTTCAATTTATATGTAACATTATCATATTGGGTTTAATGATTGCAATACAAGTATTATTGAACTGGGGTACCCGGTATTTCGGTATTGAAAAACAGCTGAAATAAGTATCAAAACATAATAGATTTTCGATTTAATATAAAAGTTTAAGGAGACCGTTTTTAAATCCTATATACGCATAATGATACATAACAAAATATCTATTTACCTGCGGTATATCTTTATAAAATGGTCCAAAAGACACGGAATAAACACTCAATACAGTGGCTCCAAGTTTTGTTAGGTTTTTGATGGAAAATGAGTACCACGCCATATTGATCGAGTCTCTTGAAGAAACGGTGAAGCAGTAGGAACGGAGCAGGTAAACGAAATAAGCTGGAGCTATGTACAAAAATATATGCTTCATATTCAGAAGGATCGCAAACCAGAAGGCGGAATGTAGGTAGTTATTCTGAAAAGAAAATATTTAATTAGAGTCATACAAACTTGATTACAGAGAAAAAGATAAATACATTTTTCTCTGCGTTGAGTATGGCCCCTGTGTCTACATGGTTTTACAATGTTAACACGCAAAAATTCTACAGCATGGCTTGTACTGTTCATATTTAGTCACAGCATTTAAAAAGACTTAATTTATAGATGGCAGTTATTTCTAAAGTTATTATAGAAATCCTCTTATAAAAGCGCGGTCTTACTTGTGTAATCGATAAGGTGAAAAATTATTATTTTTCGTTAAATATTTTCAGCTATAGAATAGTTTTTTGGCAAATGAATATACGTTTTTTTAAGTGTTTCCTTAGTACAGCTAATATTGAATGTCAGCTTATGTTGACTTCTTTGGCTGACTGCAGTATTTTAATAATTTTAGATTAATGATTCAGAAAATTCCATTTTTTTCGCAGTAAATGCGTTTAATAAATGAAAAAAACTCATTTATTACATCTATAATATATAAACCAAATAGTGGATTGAATTTTTAATAGTATCTTTTTATCCCGTTTAATGGGTAAAATAGGAATCAAGTAATATATTGTAACCTTATTGTTTAATCATTTGAATCATTGCAGTCATTGTGACATTGTAACATTGCTTAACGTATATTGTTTATAGTAAAACCTGTATTTATTGTGAAATGAAAAATATCAAATACCTTCATAGCTTCTCCAATAGACAAAAGCATAATTCCAAACATAATCCCATTGTACTGAAAGTGGACATGGTCAATCATGAGAAGTCCCACATTTCCAAATAAGAGAACAAATAATAGCACCTTAGTTTTTACTTCAGAGAAAGAGTCGCAGCACCTGTGGAAGATTAAGGTATGAGATAATCATTGCTCTCAGACTGTGACTGTAATAATTAAATATACAATAAAAATGAATTTCAGCTCAATGAAGTTACCAGCAAATCCACCGCAAATACTTTTTATCAATTGATAATTCTCGCTAACTCATCAAAACCAGTCTGTTACTTATGTAAAAATTGAGCATTAAGAACTAAACATATTTGTATTAATCATATATTATAACATCTTTAAGCCAAGTATGAACAATATTAAATTTATCAATTCATTTTAGTGATTGTGGCAATCAATACAACTATGTTAATGTATTTATTCAAAATACAAGAATGCTTTTCATAAAAACCATCTTCATTGTGTTTATTTAATATTTTTTTAACCAAGTAGTGTGTTTGGCAACTGTTACATTATCGTGTTACGCTGATAAAATTGCTAATGGTAAGCATCTTTAAAACAAAAATAATTGTGGTCAAACGACAAGGATATAGATGAACTATTTACCTCTTAACTCCAAGCGCAAACACCAAGTCAGTAACAATGACCGACAATCTTTGAAACAGAATAGTCTTCTCAGATGCATAGTTAAGGTTTGATATGATAAGCATCTGCGGGTCAAAGTATTTTGCAATATGCGAGAGTCCAAATTCAAACCAGGCAAAGAATGGCGGATAATCAAGGGTCCATTCTGAAGTATCTTCATAGTACCACTGGCTTATGGGCTTAGAGTAAGTTATTGCAAGCCAATTTCTATGAACTTCAAAATCTGTAGAATGACTGAAATACAAACAAGAAATATTGTTAACTCAATATCTTTAAACAATAAATTTTCCTGAAATGATCTCAGACACTGATTGACACCTACATGAAAACAGATGTTATTCATTTAATTTTCTAGGTTTACAGTTACCAAATTGTTTATTATTACATGCATGGTTTACTTTTCATAATTAAAATTGTGTTTTTTAAACATTAGAAATCAATCAACACATGTTTTTTTCTTATTTTGATGTCTCTGAATTCAGGATAATCGATGATGTCTTACAATCGATGTCAAAAATACAGTAATCGTTACAGTTCCCGAAATGGCAGGAAGGGTGTCAGCTTCTAATAAAAACGAGTTGTCGAAAATCGTGTTATCTACTGTAAATAAATTGCAAGGTTTTTCTCGCTTCCTGGAAAATTGAGGTTTCTTTACATACAATCTATTGCAACATCAACAACAATATGTTTTTCTCGTTATCAAAGTTTGCACCGATTATTGTGATGATTAAACGGCGCTCGAAGTCTAAAAGGGTTAATGATATATCTGTACTGCATGTTTCACAAACTTTAAAAAAAAACTTGATTTATGCTATAACTACTAATGGAAATGCTGAATGGATTTGTACAATTTTATTTCCAATTTCAATATATTATTAAACTTACCTAGTAACAATTTCATAAATAAAAAACAATATGCAATGCATTTTTCACTAATGAATCACTTACAGTTCATTCATACAGTGAAAATATATAAAATATCTATAACGTGGCTTAAAGAAGTAATATTGATCAACTAAGATTTGATAAATTGTACAGAAATGAATCTGTAACTGATTTTTTTCTTTCTTACGGGTAAAGTTATCTTTTTTTTTCGTTTCTGTTATTAAAATACCATAAAAAAAATGTAATATATAGATTCGTATATTACATGTAATTAAAAATCCATCGGTACCGAAAGTAGAGCATTATATTTTATATTGTGTTGAACATAGAAAATACTTACTAGCATTTAATCAGGAGAATTTTAATGCATGTTACTACAAAAATAATAGCTATATACATTTTATGGACGGTTAAAGCCTGCCGGCCACATCACTAGGTCACAAGAAGCGTCCATGAGCCTTCAATCTGACATCTGTCAACTCAGCTGTTCAAATAGTTCGCCGTGTAACTACCTGTAATACCATTGCTGTCAAAAATGAAAATAGGACATAACCTAAACGCGATAAAACGAATTGTATTTCAGTTACAAAATATAAAATCTTAACAATATGTAATTGCGATATAAATGACAGCATAAGAGTATAATTCGTTGCAAATTTATAGAACAGCCTCACCGTTTGATTGAATAAAAGTCTGTGAATCTGGGACTCTCGAAGTTCTTCATTTTTTGCTTGAAGTAATAAAAATAAGTAAAAAATTAAAAAAATATGGCGATATTCCACCGAGCACTGTTTACCTGGTTTATTCTTCTGGTATTCCTTATCTTACTTTGTTTGCGACTTGAATCAAGGACACACTGGAACTGGTTCATAGTCTTCATTCCTATGTGGATATATGATGGAATACTGCTTATATACGTCCTGTTTCACATGATATCACACTGCAGGAACGGAATGGAGAGGTTCCGTGGAACCATCAACAAAAATATATGGTACATTGCAGCCATTGGTTTGAAAATGGCATCGCAGATAATAATTTGCATAAAATTGGAGTATGCCAAAGCAAACCTTCCAATTCACGTTGTGATGAGTCCCATTTGGGTTCTCTTAGTGACGATATCTGGTGATGTTTTTGTGAAATTGATTAGAAATAACCCCAATACGAGATACTAGCGCTTGCCAGTTAATGTGACTTGAAGTGTATCAAGAAAACATTGTAAACTTTTACATTTCATGTGATAATTTGTTCTGTGAATGAATGATGATTGACCTATATTCTGTTGCACACATTTGCCACTAAACAATAATATTTAATCATGTGACATGATTCTAAATTTAAATTTTGGCACAAGTATTCACTGTGGCATAACCGTGATTTTATTAGCTGAGTGTGTCAAGATATAATAATAAAAATAAATCGTATTTATACATCAATTCTTGTAAATAGAAAATTTTTGCTACAAATACTTTGGATTCTTAATATTTAATAAGTGTAATTGTAAATAAACAAGTTTGTTGTATAAATATTAGTGATGGTCTCAAGGTATTATTTGCCTGTCCCTGAATTGGGTACACAGGTTACAGAAGTTCCCGCTGGTGCAACAGCCGTGCTGAACTGCAACAGCAATGACGACTCTCACAACTTCTTGTTCTGGCAACTCGGTCAGGACAAAATAATCGGCCCAGGGAATAGCTACGATGAGAGTAAATATAAATATGAAGTACTGTCTGGAAAACTTCTCATTAAGGTGATTATTTATGTTTTGTTGAATTCATATTTTCATTTTTTTGGGCATTTCAGCTCCCTACTCGGAGCATATGGCCACCACAATTCCCTGCTAACATCTTTGATTCCTCCCAAGTCATCCCAGTGTCCATGAAGACGTTGACCAATTGACTACAGGCCTAGTTCTTTATTTTCCTCCATATATTGTTCATTATAAACTATTCACTGGTCATTTTTAATTATGAATTTATTATTAAATTGAATTCTTCCTTTTATTTATTTTTTCTTTATAAAAATTTAGAGCTTCGATGTTGCAGTCAAAGGTTCAATCCTTCAAAAGGGCTTTTCAATTAATTAATTAATTTATTTATATCCTAAGTAATGGATGTCTTATGAAAGGTTTATTCATTCAACCAAAGATTATTATATACACAGTGCCCCACAGTAGAAATTCAATAATTTTATTAGAAAAAATACTGTAAAATACAACATAAACGCATAAACTAGTGAAATGAACTGTTCTGTCCCAAAACAAGGTCGTAGGATGAGGAATGCTTTTACCAAGAAATTATCCATTGTTATTTCCAGGGTGTTTCTCCTGCAGAAACCGGCTATTATAGATGTGTATCCAAGCACATCGATAGAGGAAATCTGAACGTCGGTGCAGTGGAAATGATTGTAAAGCGAAACATGGCAGCCAAATACCAAAGCTCTCAAGTGGACATTACTGATTCATCTGACTTGGAAGCTGTAAAGATAATCTTTATTGTTATATCGCTGATTGTGCTCATGGGATGTGCAGTGATATTTTACCGATTGAAGAAGGCAGAAGAGCGTCGCAATGCCAGGCTTGTTATGCTAAGTAAGAACATATTTATTTTCAAGTGATATAATTCATTTTAAAATCTCCTTTTGTTCAATAACAAGTTATCGATGTAAATTGTATGTTTTCATTACATACGATGAGTAGTTTCAAAAACTGATAAAACTAGACAAATGTCAATGTAAAGTAAAAATTATTAAAGTATGTATTTAGTTGACAATGAACTGGTTACAACTGAGTGTACTAACTTTGCTCTACCGGTCATGATGCTTAACCAACCGTGACCTAACAATGTCCAATTATCTCATCTGCTCTTTGAATTAATTAAATACTTACATATCCTTAATCTATGTATAGATGAAGAAGATGATGATGAAGGAAGTGGCGATGAGATCTACAATAGAGCTACAACGGTTGCAAATGATACTGCACCGACTCCTGGACCTAGTAAATCTCCAACTGAGCACATAACAGGCATAGACAACCGGGGACTTGATACAGATTTCAATTCAGTGTTTCAACAAATATCAATTGACGCATCAAATAGGAATTTCATTTGATTCGTATTATAAGGCTGTGAGAGTTATATTGAAATAAAGTAGCCATCGAAATTTGCTAAAATAATATTTTTGTCTACTATTATATACCGTTGTCATAAGAAAAAGATGGAAAACAACATATTCTGAGCAATAAACCATGAACTATAATTTAAAACATGATAAATATTCTTTTATGAATGTTTTTTTTCCTTTCATATATTAATTTTTGAATTGATCTATGCCTATCTGAGAGTCCTGTCTTAACCTCGTCTCTCTCTGTACCATCTCTGAAAAGAGAGGACAAATTACAATTAGTTCTCATTAAAACAATCTGTTGAGATGCTCTCATTATAACTATGACTGACTTAGACAACCAATGAAATTTCACAATAAACAAGTGCAATGAAACCCCGATTTTACATGACTGGAATTAACAATTTCTGCATTCCCGTTATTTTAGCATATTTAATACCCACTTTGATGTTTTAAAATTCCTACAATTTACGTGTGAAATATTCGAAATTGAATTAAATTTACAAACATTGAGTGCCTAAAAAGCTATTTTACTAGCATTGATGATATACTCGAATAAAACATCAAATCAAATTAATCTTGAAAGACATATAAACAAGCCAATAATATGTACCAAACCAATTTTTCGATTCCCTGTTTTCTACATTTTCCCTCTATTTAAATTATTTTGTTAGTACCTTCAAAAACTAATAAATCGTAGATTCACTGTTTCATCATTGAAGTAAGCTGTTTGATTGCTCATATACGTTGTTAGCTGTACATTTAACATCATAGTGATTTCCTGCTACAGTATTTCAATATTCTCTTTCCTACTGGTACTTAACTGTGAAGTGCAGTAAAATTTATGATGGTTATTTAATTCGCGACTTATAGTTTTAAATATGTATAGCTGTAAAATTGTATATAGAAACAAACTCACAATTAAATATATAGAATTATGAACATCATAATTGAATACAATTGATTGAAAATGGTCAGGGACGATTTCATTTACTGAAGCATAGATTTTAGAAAGTTCTAGACTATTAAAAATAAATAATTCTGTAGGTTTGTCATTACGCTTTTATGCACTCATATTTAATTTTGTTTTTATTCTGCCCCATAAAAAATTTCTCATTTGCAAAGAGTATCCAACTAATCATATCGTCGCTGTAATGAGAGAATGGCTAAGTGACAAAATGATATATCAGAGTTTTCCCTAATATACAATACTATACACTGAGTGAAGTTAAACAGATTGTAAATTTCACAATGAAATTTTGCCTGGAATAACTCATTAGGTGCATTAATTATACCAGTTTGGAAAAACACAGCAATTTATTTTATCAATAAGTATATTAATGCAGATTTATAGGCAAGCAATTGTCCTTGTCTATTGATTAGTGTTAGATTGAAATAAATCCATTTATATTTTGATATCAAAATTATCTATGCAACATTAAATACCGAGGCTAAAGACTTTATCCTACAAGCTAAATATTTTCATTTGCCGTTTACTCGGAACTGTCAATATGTTACTTGCCAACTTTTGCCAGTACGGTGACGATATATTATATTAAAATCGTATTATATTGAGGAGGTATTTCGTGTTATATGTATATTTATAATCATCACGCATATTTTTGATGGTATCTCTTTAAGGATATGACCATTCAGATTGACAAATTAAGTCCCATGTACCAAAAATCTTATTCATTTACGAAGTAATATTTGATAAATCTATCTAGAAGGGTTAATGTGAAATACATGTAATAAAAACAATAATTTAAAGGTTTTGCTTATAGTTTATTATATTATACCAGATGTATCCAAATCTAAAGTTCGGATGATTTGATTCCCCTCCATCGGTTGGACAGAAGAGTTTAACAATGCGGTTTCGTTGAGCGATATGTGCTGACTCGTATCGCTGTGCTGTGTTGTCGAATGAGATTGAGGAGTCGTATCTAGGGTTTCGTCATCATCATCTTCGCCGTCCACTTCCATTTCAAAGAGTCGAACTTTTCGACACGTTTTCGATAACACGACAGCTACTTTCCTCCCTCCGGAAACGGCAATCTTACAGACAGATATTTTATCTAAAATCTTACATGCTCCCGGCTCTAACATTCCAAAAGAATTGAGTCTAGTTACGTCACAAACAGAATCTACACCGTGGCTTTTTTCACTTATCTGTTTGCAATTATCTCGAGCTATTTTGACAGGAAATTGTACAAACGCTGATATCTCTTCGTCATTCGGTTGTTCTAATAAAACTGACAATGTGTCTATTGAATAAAATTGAACATCAACAGTCTTCAGTCTATTCCCATCTAGTGGCTCCAGTTTACTATCGTTCAGATTACCGCAAGCATGAAAATAGAAATAGCTAGACTTCGTCAATAAGACGTCATTTTTAAAAGAAATTTCAACAAAATAGAAACCTCTATCTGACGAAGACGTATCCGTAAAAGCCAATAGAACACAGCATTCTTCGGGAACGTTAATCTGAGATACTCTCAAACTACTTGATATCAAATTCTCGCTAAAATTACAAGGCACACAATCGATGATATTCAAAAGAGTAAATTGTGTTGCCAGGGATTTTTCGGAACAATTAAAAACTTTTTGAATCGAGTTTTTCAAATATTCCTGCTGCTGGACTAACGAAAATTTCTTGAAGCTTTTCATAATACCGGAATATTCACTCAAGCATGCGTTATCTTTCAAGAACTTCATCCAAGGATTTTCATCATCTTCGGTCGTTATTGTCAAATCTTTATTAACCAAATACTGACCGAGTCTTTCGAGGTTGAATTTTCCAGTTTTTTTCTCTTCGCTTCCATCATTCGCATACTCAGAACTCTCTACGCCAACTTTATCAAAATTCTGCAGGAATTCGGCTATGTATGTCAAGTCTTGTTGTGTAATTTTAACAATTTCT
Source organism: Himalopsyche phryganea (assembly GCA_022494535.1). NCBI lineage: Eukaryota > Metazoa > Arthropoda > Insecta > Trichoptera > Rhyacophilidae > Himalopsyche > Himalopsyche phryganea. Next base: position 2,548,098 of record JAGVSL010000047.1, read on the forward strand.
GACGGAACATGTTCATCCATCAATCTAATGATGACAACATAAAGCCATCTAAAGAAAGCTTTATAATTTTTCATGGAATGGTCAATCACTTGTTGCAGTTCTAAACATTTGTTTATAAAAGCGCTGCTCGCCGAGAGTGCTTGAGTTACAGCGTCTTCTTCCAAACCAAGAATCTGAAATATTTTTAATATCTCATTAGTAATTCGTAGTTTGAGTTATGTGAAGGTGAATTGTGGAGAATCAGGTATAAAGATGAGCTTTATCTCTTATACCATGAATAGAAAAGTCTACCTTTATAACACACTTCAAGATGATACTGCAATACTAAGTTGCGTGAAGCTAACACTATGTATTATTTGCCACCAGATAGATGACTCATACTAAAAGGCTCTCGGTGAATATTTTTGTCGGAACAGAATAAAGTTGAAGTAGGATTTACCTGATTACAAAGATATTATTTGTTTCGAATACATCATTGGAAGTCTGTCCATTAAATTGACAAAAATACACATTGGCATTTCATTTCTGTTTTCTCTTCCAAGTTCTATAATACAGCAGAACAACAGAGACAAGCATGTGAACTAATTGTTGAACACATTTTCAAAATTAGTTTCAACATCTGACACTTTGACTAAAAAATATTATACTCATTGAGGGAAAATAATTAACTATTTGAGTGACTGAACCAGTTTGTGATAAAAATTCTATAATCATTGATATAAGAGGCCATTATCAAATAAGTACCTGATATCGGTGGGTAATGCGAGCCAACCCTCTTAATTCAGCCAAATGGTAAGTGAGACTGTATCCAACAGTATTCAAATGTTTCAGCACTAGTCTTTGGATCGTTGAATAGCTCAACTCTATGGAGGATCCAAATTTCTTTAGCCCCTTTGCTGTCAAATCCTGAAGGAGAAACAACTCCAATTCATCTGATGGTACTCCTAAACAAACAGATCAAGTTTAAAAAAAATAGCAATGGAATATAATACATCATGGGTAATAAAAGTAGACAAATAATTATTGTTTTACATAAGATAAATCAATGTTTTCATAGATACAATTCATTAAATAAATACCTAGCATCAAAAGATCCAAAAAATCTGCGGAAACTCCACCCTCAGGGACATGGGATGCATATTTTTCCAGCTTAGAATCCATCTCGAGGAGAATTTGTTCCCAAGCTTCGGTAATAGACGTCATTGTCTGATCAACGTACGTGATGAGATTAACGACGTAGCCATGTTTGGTCGCAAGGGCGTGCAACTCGTCAGAATACGCCGCCAACACTTCAGTATCGAAGATCATCAATTTTAACCGACCATCTTTACTATTCTCAACGAATATCTGAAGAGTTGTAAAATCGTCAGATAGCTGTGCGTCAATCAATTTTATACTTTCAGTTTGAGAATTAAAGAACTTTTTCATGTCTATTATGCCACACGGATAAAATCCAAAGACGCTCATGTGAAATTCGCCATCTTCGTACCCTACCATAAGGATGTTGAGGTGTGTTTGTTCTTTGCATTCTTTAAAATCGCTCAGGTTTTCTTCAGTTTTGTTGTAGTTGGAATTAAACCCTCTTGGATGTGGTAAAAAGGTATTGGAATCGTCCTGGAAAATAAAACATTTTATCATTATACCAACAATAGAGAATTTATAAATTGAGCAAAGGTATAATCTCTCTGTCCGTAATGCACAGCAAAACACTGCAATTGCGCAGACAAAGAGAGAATGTGGGTTGATGTTAGTGTTAAGCAAATGTTGAGAGATTGCAATAGCCCTTTAAATACATTCTTTCACTGAAAGCAACTTTTTAGCAATGGAAAATTGTAATAAAATCAATTAACTTACGTAGATTCTGTAACCAGATTGTGAATTTTGACTCGTAGATCTCTGCCCCCATGATAAACATGTCACACTTCCGTGCCCCCCACTGCAAGAAGTATCCGAGCCACCAATTTTACTAGCAAACAGAATTTCTTTATCTTCAACATCAACCAAGGAGATCCTTCCGCAGCTGTAACCGACTGCTAATACCTACAATTTTACATTTTAACATGACAATAAAAGTAATTCATGATTAAAATAGCTAAGATTCCATAAAATTATTATTCAGCTTTCTACATCTGGCAGACAGTTTTGTAGGAACAATGAAAGTAATATTAACATCTATTTTCCTCTTTGATCATGCAGAGATGCACTGTATCATTTTTCAAAGATAATATTAGCAGTATACAAATAGTATTTGTTTGTTTACACTAACTAAAAACAAAATCAGCATACTGAGCTGAAATCTCTATACACACCGTCATATATTTAAAACATATTTAAACATCTGTTGTCATTTTCACTGCATTGTTAAAATTTTGTTATTTAACCACTGGTTGAAAAAGGTTTGTCATATATTATATACAATGCACACTTTCAGGCGTAATCTTTAGAAACTGCTTGTAAATGAGTTCAATTTCCCGAATTTCATGTAGTGCCATAAATCAAAATGAATTTTATTATTTATTTTAAAAAACAATTCACGTACACAAACCATAGAAAAAATTGAAATGATCTTACTTATTGTGCCATTGTTCCCCGTTTTAAATGTAAAAAATATTTTTCACAGGATTTGAGATACTTGTCAAATTGCATACAATATCATGAAAATTATTGTTAGCCGAACGTGTAATTTACATTTGAAATAGAAATAGATTTTGTAGATTGTTTTACCTTTCCATCAGGTCTCCATGCCATTCCTCTGACAAGACTATTTTCCATAGGGGGTGGAAGTAACCATACCCTTTGCCAATTTAACCGATGCAGATGAACTTCTCCTAAAACATAAAGCAAGAAAAATTAAATAAAGAAAATAATATATTTAAATTTCAATACCAAATTTGAATTGTTGAGATTTTATACATTTCCATCTATTTTAAATACATGGAAGAATATTTAAAGCTATTTACAGTGAATTAAAGTGAAATTACTTAAAATATATCCATGAGGATAAGTAATGTTAGAAAAGGACCAGCAGTTTGTACATGTTGTGCAGTTTTTACATCAGAACCGGTTTCACAATAGTGATTCAGGGTAAATATGCTGTACAACATGTTACTCTTTTTCTATCTGAAAATTTACAAAATACCATTAATAACAATGCAGTTCTGTAGAAAATTTAATCAGGGAAACCGATAATTTAGGCGAAATATGAATATAATATCACTATGAAAGACACCATAATGTGTCAAATGGAACTACTTAGAACATATCATAGAGCAAATTTGAAAAATATTATGTTGATGAATCAGAATATTTCGCATAATTTATTGGTTTCTTTGGTTACAATGTTAGATTTTTTGTTAATTTCTTATCCGCAATTAAATTTCTTAGAAAATGTAATTGTTTTTAGCAGAATTGAGTAATTTGTCAAACAGTAAAAGAGTAGCATGCTGTAAAGCATATTTACCGTGACTCAGTTATCTGGTTAAATGAAATGTGAAATATTTTTAATGTGTGTTTTCATTCAAATGAAAATGGTTTTCAAGCTTGCTTCTAATAATAAATTAATTTCAGCAATATATAATTTAACAAAGGCTGATTGATTGCAAGCGGTGAGATTGATAGGAATGGATGATCTGAAATCGTTGAGTAGGTACGGAAGGAAAAATAGAAGGCAACAGGCAGCCAAGCCATGAATACAGACTTAACCAAACTTATAATCGAACTAATAGACAAGGTGAAGTTGAATTATTAATTTTGAGGGTTCCTTGGAACTCAGTCGTATGAATGCCCTGGTGTGTGTACAAAATGAATAGTGAAAACTTTGACTGTCATATTTATAGATAGAATTGCTGTTTAGAATATGTGCCACAAATATTATTTTTAAAGTCAGTGCAATAAGGCCGAATCAAGTAGGCAAAATAGGTATTATAAACGAGTGCCCATTTCAAGGATATTATTGCTATAATCACTCTTGTCATATTTACACTGAATAGTCTACCTTTAGAATTGCTAAGCGCCAATAAATCCATCCGATTGCACCAAACCATCATCTCCACGCAGCTGGCAACATGCCTCTCTTCGATTTGCTTCATTCCACTCGCTGACATGTCTTACGGCCTAAAATTATCCAATAACACTTATTTTAGAAACAAATATTTCACATCTATCATTGATAATATTCCGTCACCTTTAATATATTACAATAATTGAAATGATATCCAGCAAGTTTATTGGCATTTTAAACAATCGTATCGTTCGTCTATATAACAAACCAATTGATTACACTGCATGAGAAAAACCGTTAAATTTACCTTTAAGTTTTATAAAATATACGAATATGATTGAAATCGCTGCTATTTATGAAATGATAATAAACGTTTGAAGCGATTACCCGCTCATCGAAATGTTTGAAATTGAATTTGACATTTAGAGCTATTGTTGCCAGTGTTGTCACTAGAAAAAAATATTGATATTATTTGAAATCTTGATCTTTAAAACAATGTTCAAAACCATTGTATTAACATTAATTACTTTATCTTTTATCAACATTTACATTTTAGAACAGCTTTTTTATATTGTTTTGTTCACTAATATTTTTTGTAAAAAAATATTGTTTCAATTTTGAGTAATCCGTAATATTTGAAATACCTATTTACCATGATTTTGTATTAAAACGACTCAGATATCACTTTTAGATTCAAGTAGTGTTTTTGAATATATCATGACATTAAAATATTAACTTTAACTTGTTGAGAATCATTTTTCACTTAACTATTCTTAATTCCCAACCATTGCCCATTCCCTGATTTGTGATAAAATGCCTTCTCAAACTTAGTGGAGATTATTAATTTGATACTAGCAAACTAACAACATCAATTAGATGCACCGGTGCATTCATAATGATATTGAATTATTATTCAATCAGGTAAGGTATTACAGGCGGACTTCGCCTTTTGAACGTTCGGCTTTCGCACAATTCGCTATTTCGCACATTAAAAAAAAAGGTTTTTTATCAATAACACAAAAATGTTTCGTTTTCCTCCGCTCACGTCTCATTCTCAAATGCAAAGTAAAAATAGCAACGTCGCGCTGGGGGAAAACTTGAGTGGTTGAGCTGGTGATTTAAAATTGATGCCAATGTTAATTTATCAAGCAGAAAATCCCAAAGCATTGAAAGGGAAAAATAATGAATAGCGTGCAGTCATTTGGAAATCAAATAAAAACATTTATGCCGACAAATGAATGATTTATATTCAGATGAAACTCCAGAAACCCACATGTTAACAATGAAGATGTTGATGAGATAATAGGATCTCACACAGAACCCCTAGCAAATGAATATTTAATTGAGCAGCAGTAGTACGAAAAAGAGATATAAAATGAAATTTAGGAAGAAAAAGCTGATAAAGTCATCAAGACCTTAACAATGAAAAATATGAATGAAGCCTTGATGCATCTTGACAAAATTTTAAATATTATGGAAGATTGTGATCCCAATAGAGAACGCATATCTCAAGTACGAAAGGCGATCAATAAAGACATCATAGCATATTATAAAATAATTCATGAAGAAAAGAAAAAGTAGAGTGTAGAGGTCCTCCTGTACTTATAAATGTTTCTATCTGTCCATAAATCTTAAAAGTCATTCAAATCTGCCACCTATAATTGTGTATTTTCAAACATAGAGGGACCGGGCCTTCCATATAAGGAGGAGCCGGAAAGATTTTGATTAAATGTGTTTGTGACAAACGATTAATAAGGTGAAATTAAAGAATGTACGACGTCGCAAAACCAAAAAAAATATAATCTTGCGTTTTCCGAAAGCATTACTAAATCATTTTTGAGGAGAGGCATCCGAGAATTTTACATGATTGTGGTTAGGGGTAAAAGGTTTTGTGACGAAGCATGACAATGGGGATGGAGGTTTCAACAATACACAAATTTGTTTTTGTATGTGAATTTCAAATGTGGGTAGTTGTAAATTGCCTACATTCATATTTTGAATAATTTAAGAATTGTTGTAATTAAGTTATGAATATGCTGCAACGATCAAACATAAACATTAGAATTGTTACAATGTTTAGTTTTGGACGTTCCGTAGTCATAAGACGGGGGAGTGGGGATCAATTTGAAAGCATGTGAGGTTCAGTTTGTTTCCAGATCTTAATTGTCAATAACGAGAGTTTGAAATCGTGACCTAGAATAAATTAAATGTATATAAAAAAACGATTACAATAAATACCTGTCGTAATCAAAAGGTGTTGAATCGTTTTCGCTGATGAAAATTTAATATAATTACAATAAAAAACGATCGAAAGTGATAAATTTACGATAACAATATGATGAAAACTTTTTTTTACACATGGATGAACAAGTTACGCGTAAAACGGCTGTCTATTCAAACGGATAATTTGCAAACGAATTTCTTATTTACCACTTTTCTTGTTCAATGATTCTCAGTGTACAGTTTAATGTAGGTTGAAGAGTGTTGCATTATTTTTATATAAACTTATTCTTAGTTATTCCCTATAAATAAGTGGGTTAATATTTTACCCCTAAACTCAAACTTCCCGTCAAACTTAGAAAAAATTCTAAGTTAGACGAGTTAATGGAGAAAAACTAAGAGTAGGTATCATGGGCAAAGCAATCATTTATATATTTATACAATTAACAATATTACACGTTGGTATTATAAAAAGAAGTATATCTTACGGTCGAATTTTTGATATTGAACATTGAAGTGTCATCTGAAATTTTTCAATTCATATTCGATCGTATTGTTATTTCAATATTTACCTGCTTATAAATCGTTAGATTATGTATAAGCCTGCGTCCTAATCAATATAAAATTGTCACCTTTCGAGATGATAAAAAACTTTATAGAGAAAATTTATTAAAAAGGTAGTCGCATGTGATTCCAGTGTCCGATTTCAACAATCTGGCCATTGGACCACATCGGTGAAGACAAACTACGTTAATGATTCTAAAGAAAAAATCTATGAACCATCCGTGGATCGATGAATGAAGAAGAAGTTCGCAGAATCCCGTACTAGGTATGTAATTTGGATAATAACCTTTCACACTCCATTCTATATATCAAATGGCTCTGACTGAAATTTTCAAGAAACCTGCAACGAATTAACAATGTTCAAAAGAATATGCATCTAGGTTGTTGACAAAAACTTCGTTGTAGAGCTTCGAAAAAACGTATTTTTGACGACGGAATAATTAAATATCCATGGAAATCCATGTAAAACTAAAAACATCGTTAATTTTACTATATCCACAATCTCAGTTAAGGAAACAGGATACATCTGAAGTACCGGTTCTACGCTCCATTTAATCTAATTACACCATTGAGGTGCTTCAAGAATTAACTAAATCACTTTACATGTTTATGTATAAATTTATATTTATTAAGATGCATCATCCAAATTTTCCGGTTTAACCCCCTGGCATTCAGTGTTGATATTCTAAATTCTAAATACTGAGCTGTTTGTTTTATATTACACGACACTACTAGCAAGACTGATTTTATATTATCATTCTTAAAAAGTATATAATATGTAATATAAAAGGAATGCTAATGAAATATGTAATCCCAACTTTACTATCAATTCATTGAAATCGGATCGTGCTGCTAACTAAGAGGATATATTTAAATGTTGACTTTGATTAATGATATAAACACATATGCAAATTTGAGCGACTTGCCTAAGTAATGACTTAATTCACGTTAGGCGTTAAGTAGGTGCTTAATTTACGCATTTGAAATTAGTTTGTCATTTCAACCATTGTCGATGAATTTAGTTTCGTGTGAGGTTCTCCGGGGTTGTTTAATCAGATTATTTAGTTATCTATTTACTGTCATGTAAAATAACAACATTATCAGCAAATAAGAATAGTCTTATTCGATAGTTAAGGTATATCTGACAATAAGTACGAAATACCTCCAATAATAACAGCAAACAACATAATATATGAAATGAAATGGATCCCAAGATATTCAGTAAAGTTTAAACCTGTAGATCTGCACCCCAAGCTCTAGATATTATTGCATTGCACGTTATACCATCGTAATGTTTACTGAATTTGTCCAGCAGTCTGTACCCCCTTTCATCAATATGGGCAGCATATTTCAATTTCAGTCTCTTATTGAACCTTATAAGATTGTACACTCCTGTCTGTTTTCTGGTAGATTCGAACATCGCGCGTTCAATGTTTACGCCGTTTACGGTGCTATGTACCCCGCCTTACACTAAATATTGTAAAGATGAATTTAATAGGGTCATTCACCTCATGCTAGCAATAAAAAATCGACTGTTTATCCATAAAGGTAATAAAATTTCACAGGTTACGAGCCCACTTAGCCGTGACCCGGAAGACTTATAATTATTTTATTCATCTTGTTATCAAAATTTGTACTTAAATAAAGAATAAGCCGCACAGTCGATAACTGAGTCCATTGATCGGTTGCTGCGGGCCTTTTTAAAAAATCAAACAATCTTTTGGACCTAATAGCGGTAGCCATTAAGCTTTAATATTTGTCTATAAAACTGACTTCTAACGACAACATAATACAGATGGCTTTCAACTATATCCAGTAAAAGTTAATACTTTGCTATTTTTCTATAATCAAGTAAATATCAATCATAATTCACTATTAATCCTAATTATTTTTCTCTACCGAAACAATGTGAAGCCTCCAAAGTGGTCGCTAAGTTTCCTATGTTATTTTTTAGTATAAATTCTCGATGTGACTAGTTAAACGCTGCCTAAATAAAACTTCTTTTGATTCTGATTCTTTGTATGGAGAAGAAATTAAAAAAAAACCGTACACGAATATCGGCTGTCAACTCGCAATAAATGAAAGTGTTGAATTGTCACCAGGGATTGTTCGTAATGTGATTTTAAAGAGTTTAATATGGATGGAGAAGAACATCTTAAAATATGAATGACTGCCCAAATGTTCTTGTTTTTACTACTAAAAGAGTTAATATCAAAAAAGGAATAGTTAGCTATTAAAAACAATGACAGGTTGTTTACAAAACAAATGAAAAATAGTAAAAGCATGCATGCGCAAAGGATTTTTATGGATTCCATCTATTGTCTAGTAAAAAAATACATGCTTTCAAACCGTGACTAATACTTCTTCATCTTAATGCGACCAAATTTATTTAGAAGTTCTGCACAACAACTTCAGGAAATGACATTGCAAGAGTGTTTTACGACTGTGATACACTTTGGTCAATAACTCCATTGTCTATTTACCTACTATTCTTGGAAAATCCTTATCTAAAATAATATCCTATTATTTATATTCAATTGTTTGTTTTGAATACCGTGGCTACAGAAATGACGGCCATGCATGTGATTTAAGATGGCTAAAAATGTTTTTATCTTTAAAAAATCAGGAAAAGTTAAGGTCGAAAAACCCGACAGCGAATTGGTGACTTATTAACTTCTAAGACTAAAGATGAATGCGCTTCTCAAATATTAACACAAAACTGAATAATTGTAAATAATTCTCCATAAATTAATCGCCTAATCTATATATATATAAATGAATGTCTGTTTGTTGGTTTGTCCGGATCTTATAGGCTCCTAAACTACTCAACCGATCGCGACGAAACTTTCAGGAAGGACTTATAGTGATCATGCCGGGAAATATTATATAAAATAAATGTTTGTTTGTCCTTTACGCGTTCCTTTACCATTCATACGATTTCGATGAAACTTCGGTGAGTTGTTGTGCACACACCCGTGAAAGGTTCTGAAGAAAAAAAATTGAAAAAAAGAATCAAATACGTACATACAGCGACATCTAGGAAAAACCTTCTGATTTATTCGTGTACGCACCAGATGAAAAACAAAAATATTGTGTTATAACAAGTGTGATATTGAAACTCGGGTTCGGGTCGGGTTAGACCTGAAGATGATGGACTCGAACCGGGTAAGTCTATGAAATTTCGGCCTGAGCAGACCTCTAGTCCAAAAGCAGTTCAATAAACAGAATTAAAACACAAACCCTTTCTTTCTTTGAGTGGCATTGCAACGCATGCCAGGTACTCACTAGTGTATAATAAAAATATTAATTAGTCCGCTTTGCAATCCGGGGTTATAATACCCGGTTGATCAGTTTATTTTTCAATCCTAATACGATTTTTTAAACAATGTCAAAAGTCACTTTTAAGGTAAGAAATATGCCACTAATTATTTGGAAAAAATACACGGCTTAATCGATGATTAGAGTTTTCGGTTGTGAAAATTAATCCCTGCACTAAAATGGTTGATTAATTGATTAAAATTATGCAACATTGCTTGATATCGTAAGCTTTTACTTTGTATTTGTTTTGGTTTCTGCTATGAAACGGTTCCAATATTATTACTAATTAAATGAGATAGATGCCTTTAGGGTGTTAACTCTCAATTATTTATGGAATGGCATTATATCTTAAAAATGAAACACAAATCGTTTTGTACTTCTTCCATATTTTTATAATGATCAAGACCCGTTTCGCTCATCGCGAGCATTAACAATTAATGACATTTTTTTGTAAGACAGTAAGTTTCCCCATTTCTAAGGTGTAATCAGTTGTTCTATTTGTCCTGATCATTAAAAAATGTGGACGTAGTACAACACAAATTGTGTTTAATTTTTAAAATATCAAAGGTGCCTGAAATGGTAATCGTCCCACTCGTTTAATTGTAATCTTCCCTAAAAAAGTTATTAACTCGAACATCGACGATTCGACTGTTAAAATTGTGCAGTAGTAAGTAGTCCATACTCGCCATTTTGTTTATTTGTTTGTTAAAATCTGTTTTTTGTGTCACTTTCATTAACGATATAAAAACGATTATTTTATTCAAACATATCTTTCTTAGAGAATTTAGATGACCGTGACAAAGTCTTTGTATGCGCGGAAAGTTGAGAAATTCTAAATTCAAAAATGGGCCATTGAGAAAACACAACACTTTCTGAGATGAGTTCACAAATAAACAGATTTAAGTGTTGCTTGACACTCAGTGACAGATGTGTTATGTTTCATTTTATCACGTAATCGATCGTGAAAAGCTAAAATAAGCCCTCCCTAGCTAGATTATCGTTAACGGCAGTTACTATGTCGAACTTAATTAAAGTAAGACATTAGTATCACATACGACTTCGAATCTTCGTGATAGTTTCCAACGATTATTATGCCTGGCGCATCTATTGTCGCTCGCAATAATTTGAGTACACAGAAAAATTGTGGCTTCAGAATACAAAATAGAGCGGTTTATTAACAACAAAAATACAACAATTTTTTACCGTTTGTTGGTATGAATTAAATGAATGAATATTTTTAGCTGGCCATTTAATAAAATGTTCAGTTTGTATGTTATAATTTATAATAATATAAGGTTAGTGACTCAGTGCAAATCGATCTAAGCTTCCGTATTGCGATCTGACACTCGAATTCCCAGCTGTAAATCTTTACAATTTCAAGTTTCAATTGATATTTAAACAAGTAGGCAATAGATTCAATGGTGTTTTTAACTATTTTACTCAGTGATGACAACAGAACATGCCGACTTTACCCTTGCCCGCGAATGCATCATTTTCGCATGCATGTACTACTGATGTGAAGAAGAAAATGATAAAAATTAAAATAAAAGCTTTCCAAAATTCACTATCCTTTAGCATTATTATTTTTCTCTTTTCGTGTTTAATAATTGTTGTTATGGTTTGCCTTCTCATTGAATGTTTAACGGTCGTTATTCCAGATTTTATAACCGTATAAAATACCTATCCATTCATAATTATTATCTAAGCATTTAAAATCTTAGTTGAGTCTCATTAAATACCTTTCTACCGTGACCGATCGATAAAAATAAATAATATTACAACAAAAAAAAATGTTGAAATACCTAGTAACCAAAATCTTTGTTATTATTAATCGTTACAAATAAATTACTTACGCATTGATGTTTACATCATTTACAGAAAAGATTACGATAATTGAACTATTTTCCTTGGTTGAATCATTGAATTATTACGTACTCTTCAATAATCTGAAGATAATCTTTCAACACGAAAGAAGAAAGTTAGTTTTCTAAAATTGTTTGTCCGGGATATTTTTAAAATGCAATAAACAAAATCCATTATTATCCAAAATTTTAAATGCTAAAAAATAAATAAAGATGATAAAATAAAACGGCATTGCACAGAACAGTCCTGCGACATTATTCAGCATGGATAGATTTAAATCTATAACCCTCTTTTACTCTATAATGTAATGAGTGAATTCAATGAATGGAAAACTAAATTTTAAACTTCGTACTTCGAAATTTCTAACTTCTTATTCTTAAAGTTTAAACATCATAGGTATGTATTGAAATTCAACTTACAAATAGTTTGAAAATGGAACTTTATTATGACTTAAGAAGTAACATTATATTTGTGCGTTCGATTGTTTTTGACGGGAAAAAGATTGAGAAATATAATAATATAATATTGACACACAGATTTTAAAGTCTTGTCCTTCAGCTGCTAGATTTGATCAGAATGAAATTTTATTTCGTTGAGAGATTAAAAACTAATCGATTAATTTAATTTCAAATGTCATATTGATGATTCGATAAGAATCATAAACCGCGATCCATAACTCATCCAAATTTTTCTTCAAATTTGTCAAACTTAATGATTAATTTGATATCAACTTGACTTACTTCTAAATGGTTCTATAAAAAACAGTAAATGCTCAAATTTAATCAAAATAATTGTTCCTATCTAACAAATGTATAACTTATCAGAGAAATAATAAGTAATCTATCTACCAACTTGTTGAAGATTTATATAATTTATTAAAAAATTTATTCGCAAATATCTAAGTTTTCTGTCAGTCTTTTTCTACTTTACGCAAAAGATGGTTTTTTTTAATTCCTTGACAGAATAGGAAAAAGCCCCTTTTTAAGAAAATAAGAACAATGATGTCATATTTAAATATTTTTCATATATAACATTGGTCATCAACCTTTTAATACCTATTGCCTAGTTTTGTATCTATTTTTATGGTAAAATTACCTTAACGCCCACCGGTGCCGCAGTAACTCAATTTGTGTGAAAATGGGGGAGGGTATATAAATAATACATATTGTATATCTTAAAATTTTAGCGATGGAATTAGAAGTATATTAACTTGCAAATAAATAACTTCAGTAGATAAACTAGTGAAGTTGTTAGCAATGCATTTGATATATAACATTATGAAGGAATAACAAAATTTGCAACATCAGACCTAAACCCCCCATCGCCCACCATCAAAGCTTAAATCATCCACCCATGGGTGGTGGGACCAGGTTCACGACCACTGATATCTAATATATAGAATCGGGTTAGAATACCATATATATTTTGTATTATATTTTTCTTTTAGTATTATAATTAGATATCTCATTTATTTTTAAAAAGAATACTTGTACATTTTTTCTAACCATCAGAGCTGGTTTCACTCAACGCGAGCGTTACCAACTGATGAAATATACATTTTAACAGGGTTATTTATATAAAAAGAATTTAAAGATAATCATACAGATTAAATATTTGTATGATTATCTTTAAACTCTTGCCATATATCTTATACCAATTGTTTTATATACTTGGTAAGTACTTAATTTTATATTTCTTAAAAAATAATGCATTTTCTCTAATTATTGACAGTTATCACCTTAAAAGGTATCCATCTCATTTAATTAGTAATAATATTGGAACCGTTTCATAGTAGAAACCAAAACGAATAAAAAGTAAAAGCTTACGATAACAAGCAATGTTGCATAATTTTAATTAATTAATCAACCATCTTGGTGGGATAAATTTTCCCAACCGAAAACTCGATTAAAGATTAAGCCATGTAATTTTTTATTTTGTGATTAGTGGCATTTATAAAATCTTTTTCGCCGTGATGAATGTTCACAGATTATGGCGCGAAGGCTTTTGTAGCCCTGTTGCATTTTTTTCTGGTTTTGTTGTTCCTTGAATTTATTAGTCGGCTAATGTTTACGACTGATGCTTATTTTTTCGCCGGCGCAGCGCAGCGCCCTCTGGTAAAATATGCACTCTTATTGTCCATTTATCAATCCGAAATTATAATTCCACATAAATAATGCTAAATAAAGAAATAAAACGAAACACCGTGGCACGGGCTGGCACGGTATTCATATTTATACAATCATGATCAAAACGAAACACTTGTTTTGTGAAGTAAGTAGTTTATTACCAAAATGTGTTAGTTTAAAGCTGTAGAAAAGAATATGAATCATTATTTATTCAACATCAAACAATCGATCGGATTTTGAAAAAAAACGAACTTTTCTATCTAACACTTACAGCGCGAGCCGTTTTCGCACGAATTTATTTTCAGTCAATTGATCTGTTAAAACGCTCACTTGGTATGTTCAACAGTAAAAATGGAGAATTGTGTAAAATATATATTAATTATCCCAAATACTTCAAGAAGTAAACTAAACTCGTCGCGTTCTCGCTAAAATAAATCGAAGAAGCTGTAGAAGCTGAAATATATTTAATCAACGACTTTTCAAGCAAAATTGCTGCAGCCAGTTTTGATATACGTCGCCAGCACGCACACAAGCAAGCGCGTAGTCGCATAAGTATGTATGTCTAATACATAGGGTTGACGATTAACCCTGGGTATCGGCAGTTCAAAGCTGAAATTCGAAAGACTGAATACCGAGAGCTCTTTTCAAAAATATATTTCCTTGTGGATATATAATAGACATTTTCATGCTATCGTCGTTGTTCAGGAAGAAGACACTAGTTTTGAGTAATTGGACTTTGAAGTTTGCCAAATGTTTGAAATGCTATAGCTTTTTTATTTTGTTTGCTTGTACAAAACTGTTTTTAAGTAAAAGTGTAATTTATGAAAATAAGTTTGTTTTTCCATACGATAGAGTTTGAAATAATGAACATTTTGGTATAATTAACTCAATATATAATTTTTTCGATTTAGTGTTTTCTTCCAGAACAGCGACGATATGTTACCTAATTTCTCTACCTAAAAGTTTGAACTATTTTTTAAAGCATATATCCACAAATGTTTCCTTCTCATTTGAAAGGCTTTGACATTTAAACATGTCCAGCGCGTTCATCGGGTTAAATGTTAGGAATTTTACAAGAACTTATTCTTACCCTTTAAATACGCCGGCTCCTTAGTCGAGTGGTTAACGTCATCGACTTTGGTTGCGGTATTCACTGGCTCGAATCTCAGCACGGACAGTTTCATTATTAAATAATGACAACGTTTTTTTTTAATAATTTTGGTATTGTATTATTCATAATGTTCCAGAATAATTTATAAATTAACAGTATCATAGTAGGGATTGCAATACCGAGCGAATATATTAATACCGGTATTTCACATTATATACCAGTATTGAAACAAAAGATAAATTATGTCAGCTCCGTGGTGCAGTGGTCAACGTCGTTGGCTACGGTTACGGATGTCTCGGATTCAAGTCCCGGTACGGACAGTTTCATAAATTGATTTTTCAGTCGATTTATGGATTTCGTTTCGTAGACATGGATGTTCGTGATGTCTAAAATTAACTCCCACCCACCCGACCGTAAAAACGGGATGTAGCGAGAGCGACTAGCTTATTATTTCTGACCTAGTCCTAGAGTAAAAAGCAGTTCTCGTAGAAAAACTTCTGTTGAGATAAGCTTCCCTATGAGTCCATGTGTTCTACATTGGTAGTGAAGATGGAAAAGTTTCACAAATTATATTATTAGCTAGTATTGCTAATGATCTTTCTTATAAGGAAAAAAGAAATGCAGCATGTGGAACATAATATTTACATGAAATAGATAATTCCAATACAGGATAACTACACCTCGTTTTAAAGAGGCTAAAGATAGGATTAGGAAGGAACTAGTAGTTTGTTAATCATTCTATTGTTACCACACTCGGTAGTTTACAACAATAATATTTTATAAAATTTTAATCTTTTACTGATTTTCAGTTATCAATTTTCATCCAAATCATCAATTGTTGAAGTGTGTACCTTAGTATTTTAAAAAATCAGAAAAAAATCATCAACAGCTGTCATGTTTACAGCCGGTAGCGTTTGTTCTTAAAAGATTTTCGATAAGTCACGCAATCTTCGGTTCAAATTTTTCATGCCAGTTTTTCCAGTTGTTTCCAACAGAATATGAAAAAATCTTGGATTACGTAAAAATATTATGGTACATTCATACATTCTAAGCAATCCGGGCCCCAATCTTTAAATACATTAATGTTTACAAATCATAAAAAGAAATATCACTAATTAATCTTTATTTTTTTATATATTATTATCCTACTTCCCATATTATTACATATCAACTTCTTTAATTATGTACATTATCTTTTTTCGCGTTATATGTATAAATGTAGTTTTTTTGACACATACTTAATCGATTTGATCTCTAGAGGGCGATCTATTGATTATAGACTTGTTTGTCATCTATTATGTTACGCCAAATAGTGTTTCTATTATGGCAAAGAAAATGCGAGGAAACTTAAAACAAATGTAAAAAGGACCATCTGATTCAAATCTATTGTATTCGATCAGTACATAAACAAGGATATCGATACAATGTTATTTAAGAATTACTTGATGAAATCGGATAGATAGTAGGTATTGAATTAAAATCATATAATATATTACAACGAAATTATCAAATAGTCCTGAATTTTCTATAATTTTAAATAATGTCACATAATAATTTCCTTTCATTTACTACATTGAACAACTAACAATTACGTCTTATTAAACGCTTTTCAATTCAACTCCCTTATAGAAAACTACTCAAGTGAATGTCTTTATTGATATTAATAAAAATCAATCCATACCACCACAGTACTGAATCAAACGCGCATCTGTTTTTTTTTCCGTATCATTCAATAACTAAACTTAATCAACATCGTTATTGAGATAGGTACATCAACTTGATGCGTGATTGATTCATAAAAGTGGGCATATGCGCTTCTTATTGCACAGACATGGTTAAAATAAAAATAAGTCACAAGCATGTGCACGCTTTTCGATAGCAATCAGTGTTAAAAAAGAAACCGTGTTAGGAAAAAAATATGGAGCATATTTTTTACCGTCCACCTACGCTAAATATCGGGTACTAAATTTATCACCAAAAATAGAAGACACTAATTGTGGTGTTAACATGCATCACACCTATGTGACCGTTTATTAGAATATATTTTAATAATTAATTTGGGGTGAATAGAAGCGTGTTCTTTTTTGTATTATTTATTCTGTTCACAAAGCCAAAGGTTGTCCACCCTTGCCACTAATTTATGTTTTACAAAATACCAAGTCGCTTCTTCATACTGTGCCGATGAATTATTTCGACGTTATAAATTTCCATCGCTGTATTTTTTACTATACACACATTGACATTAACCGGTTGGCCAAAAATATACTGCGATATATAAAGAAATAATTCATTTGGCTTTAGAATTAGTTATCGTTATATTTTAATCTTATTCATTGATTGCCTTATACGTCATCGTGGCATGTTAAATGCTATTTTTTGTAACTAAGAAAATTTTCAAATAAGTTTTACGATTAACAATACATCATCTTTACACTTCGCTATACTAAATTAGGGCTGTCACACATCCCGGTTTATAGATATGTGTTATCCGTGTGTTGATTCGTGAGTGATTTTACTCGGTATTCTATCTAGCTAGCAAGTCAGACAAAGCAAGTCAACGTGAGAAAGAAAGGTGCAGTGGCTGCAGGGGGTACAAGCATACGCGCGAATTACAGAGGCGAGTCGCTAGAGCTAACCAGATGGTCAACTTTGCGCTCGTGCCTCTCGTGACATTTATTTGTTTATTTTAGGTGTCGTCTTCTCTCCGACATAGTTTGTGAATAAAACTGCAAATTTGTTGATTGAGTGAGTTTTTCGATTCTGCCTTCTACCATTCAATTCGCATATTTCCCGGCCGGCGTTTCGACAATTGTGGTAGCCCTATACTAAATATAACAAATACCTAAGATGAGTTAAAATTATACTCCAATTATTGAATCCTTCACCGGAAGAATATGTTGTCGGTAAAAAAATTCATTTGTAAAACAAAGGAAAAAAGCGTAAACGATTTATGTGTCAAGTTGATAATGATGTCTTATAGCTGTTTCAAAATATCTACCTACACTAGATATTTTGAAACAATAAGCGTATATATTTTTTCAGTCATGAATCATATGTATAAAAATGAATAAATGTATAATTAACTACACCTTAACTCATACGTGTAGAATGAATACGTGATGTCCAAAATCAAAAGGCAGTGATGGACATAGCTTGTACTTTTGCTTGGGAAGTCCCAGAGAAGCCTTAATCCAGCATGTCGCTTCTAAAACTTGGATAGATTTTGATGAATGGTCACTGACGATCATTCATAGTTTGTACTTGGTTTATGGGACGTTGGAATGTCTTGGAAAGATGCAAAGACACTGGTGGGGGTCAGACAATTTAAGAGGCAATAACTTTTGGTCATGTGCTTGAAATAGGGAACGATAATGGCAGAAGATGAAATTGTATTATTGTATAGTTAGTAAATAAATGAATGGATGTTTCTGAAAACGTGACGAAGACTGAACCACAAGACAACAACTGATCCTGTCCGAATGTAATTCTTCTTTCCTTGAAATTTAAGAAGAGAGACGTTGAGTAACTGATCCAGTCAGTTTTCGATAAAAAAATCTATTGAAATGCTTCTTTATGCCCGGTATTCATTTGAGCACTTTGTGCGCGCACGTTTAAGGGCGCAAACAAGTTAAATTATTCACACCTGAGCAAGTTGTCACTCACAGAGTGCTGTGCGCGCACAAAATGCTCTTAGATGTCTATATTCTCCATATTTGGAGTGGACATGTTTAAATAAATCCAATGCATCTATCCAACAATTTTTTTTAAATTACTTTGTCTCAATCGACCTTTAATTAAAGTTGTCTTATTTCGTAGTATAAATTGTAATTAATGCATCGGTAATATTACTTTGTATATTATAGTCGTTGAGTACACCTGTTTTTTTTTAAATCGCTCATCTTTTGAATAGTAAAACAATGGTAGGCAGTGTTATTTAATAATAACTTGAAAGAATGCAGTACACAGTAAAAAAAACACGATATCTACTGATTATGTAGCCTATAAAATCATCAAGTATTGTTGAATAAGATTCATGCCAAACTAAACGTAAAGTTACAACTATTTGTTTTGCAATTACATAAGAGAGCATCCACGAATGTTTCTAAATAATAGTAAACCAAATCAAGCATTGTTTTAATACATTTTTACGATAACTTTATTTCCAAATTCTGGCTAAAATGATTACCGCCATATCTTTCTCTTTTATGTCATCGAATATTTTACTGCCTTTTATGTTTTATCCGTTGCTAAAATTTCGAACGAAACGTGATGACACCAATAGTGTTGCCAATAAAAAATTCTCATCTCATCCCATAACAAAATATTTAATTCGTGTAATACAGGTATACAAATGAAAGGACCTTTATTATAAATACTTGTGGCTTTTCTTTGTTTATTATAAAATCGAGGAATAAAATAAAAATGAATGGACCGAGACATGGAATTCAGATGTTGGGGGATGTTTACATTCATCTATCTTCAGGAACTAAAAAGGATACATAGTATTGGTTGTCTTACATATTTTCGACTTACGTCAGCCCATGGTGTAAAGAGCTGGATAAAAAATATCAGTCGCCATTTTTGCATTTGTTGACGTCATTCTGTGCTAATTGAATTACAATCTTCGAAGTTTACAACAGTGTTTTGGTGACAGTAAAAATTTGCTTCGTTAAAGTAACGTCACATATTTTACAAAAAAAAACGATCCAGCTCACCTATACTTCTTATACAATGCGGCCAGCCCATCACGCACTGTTATCATTATAATATAGTATGACACCGCCCCGTACTTATGGGGCGGACAGGGTCTTCAAAACCAATCTGCAGACTCTTCCTATTAATGAAAATTTAAGAATGTAATACCCCTGCTGAGGCGTTAAGGGTGGGGGTCGGATTTGTTGGTTGATGTTGTTGATTTGCAGTTTGAAGTGGGGGGGAAGCGCCTGCGATCCTGCCAGAGTCAGTGGAGTTCCGACCGTTCTGGGGGGGAGGTCGCGGCAACGCCTGATCCCTTCGATTACGATAAAACCACTTACACAGTTTAAATTAAAAGTATGTAATTCTGTTGTGTCTAATGTCTTGTGAAACTGTAGCTAATTGCAATTAAACCAGATGAGTACACGGATAAACGACCGGGGTTTTAATGGAAGGAACCGTTGTTTTCTCCTTTGTTGTCCTTATCCCAGGACGCGGGCCTTGAAGTGTGTTGAAGCCCGCACCCCGCTTCTCCCCGCTCCTACACCGTCATCCCTCGAGCGGCGAGCGAGACAGATGTGATTTGTGTTGTTTCGTTTTCGCCCTACTCTCTCAAGTAATACTCTCTCATTATAATCATGGGCTGATTAATTTTACTATTTTGTCTTACATTGCCTACACTATTAAAGCGTTAAATGAATTAACGTTTTGCCCCAATCCTTAAAACATTAGATTATAATATATGGCATCTACGATAGACAACACATTTAATTCGATACAGATCAAACGTGAATGACAGTAATGAATGCGCTTGTTGAGATATTTTGAATGGAACAATGACATTTTGCATTCTGTGTATGTACGTAATTCCTGATTGCAGGCAATGAATTGTGACAGGAAGAAGGTATCCTAGTAAAAAAAAACCTTATAGATCGATGTTACAAAGAATTTTAATTATTTCAATTAGGTTGATAACAGAAGCCTTTGAGTCACTTTCTAAATCCAGTTAAGGAGTAGGCAATAGACATGGAAAATTAAACTCTTAAAATCACATCAATTCTGGTAAGAGTTGGACATCTTTGTTTACTTGGCACTCACAACCAGTATTCTTGAGGGGTTTCTGTTAATTTGTTTTCTCCATTCTAAGCCATCAACTGGAAGAATCTTTAATGAGATAATTCAAAGCTAAAATGCACGAATACAATGAATATAATCAATTCAATCTGTACCCAAACTTGAACGAGCTTACTTTGCATGGATATATTAAATATAGATAGAAAATATCTAACATTTTCTTTAATTTTATGCAGTTTTCTACGTTTGATATGAAGAGACTCATTCGTAATAGATAATACCAAAGTGTAATGACTATTATAACGTGCGTGTCTGTTGTTAATCAATAACAATTTAGGACAGACTAGAAACGTGCTTTTTAAAATAAACAATATTAACGAAACCATCACTGTTAATATTCGTACAATTTGTTAACAATTAATTTGTATGAAGCCAAAGAATTAGTACAGCTATCAATTATAATATAAACCGACTCCTCAATAACTGAGATTGATTAAAAAAACACTTAGCATTGATTTGATTTCACAAGATAGTACAGCAATCGGTTTGAGGGACGTGTTGGCCGCTTACTTGGCCCAACACGCTGAATTTGTGATGAATACTCAGCAACTGAACGTTCATGAGATTTGGTAGGTATACTTAATACATATTAAGTACAGCGAATTCCTGATTATCCTGGGTAGCGAGTCAAACCGGTTTACGAAGTGATAAAAAATACAAATGATTTTAATAACATAACACAATATTATTGTTGTATACATAAATCCAAAGAGATGCTTTCACGGATTACCAAGCAAAAGCTTTTTATAATTTTGGTTTTTTGCATCGTAAAAACAAAGTATTTTTTAGAGTAATTATTATTAGTTGGAGACTTCAACGCATCACCAAAGCATGTATAATGAATAATTGAGTAAATTTACATCGAAGGTTTTTTTACCATTATCGGATTCAATTGTCGGTTGATCAGATGGTGTCGGGTTCAAGTCCCGACAGGGTTAAAATCAAATTTAGATTCTTTCATTTCTTAACGTTTGATATCTTGTTCGTGACACATTTTCTCCTCGAGTTGATCTTGGTGATCTAAAAAATCTCATCGAGTTTTTTAAATTTAACATTAGATATCTTAGACATGGTTGTTCGTGATATCTTTTCTCCTCGAGTTGATATCTAGTACCATACAAAAAATCAGTTTTTAACATGTGATTTAAAAAATCTAAAACATTTGTCTCATAGCAATTTTAAGCTATAATGCAAATTATTTTTTTAAATTCAAACATTGATTGAAAAATCATTGAATGCAAATATTCGTTCGCAGATTTGAACTGTTTTCTTAACCGATTTGTACCAATCGGAAAAAGCGATCAGCGTTCGATTTTATTTATTCGTTATCTTTTAAAAAATCATACAAAAATATAATGAAGAAACATATTTTATGCCAATTCAACTTTATTTTTTATAATCAGTTGTGATTGTTTATTTTGTTCTTTTAATATACTATTTTTATACATATAATTTTTTTGTGAATATTAAATTGAGCAATTATTTGGATTATAGAATTACAAGGGGCGCCTTCATTCAGCAGATAATTTACGACCTGGCTGACTGTGAATGTCTTTTATTTAGCAATGAATAAAAAACACAAATAATTTGCAACCTTTGTATTGTTCGGTTGTTTGAACCCATAAGAAATTTTGTTTTGATGAGCTGATCTTCTTTGTATTCAAATGAATTAAACATTAAATCTTTAATAGTCTAGAAAAAAGGGTCGCGAATTAAGTGGCAAAAAGTTTCTTTCAAAAAAGATACAAATTTGATGTCGAATATCGAAATTATTTTTTGATTTACTGAATAATTAAATGCAAATCTATAACACACGGAGTAGTTCATATATTCTCAACCAATTCAAAAATATGATCGAAATCTATGACGCAGTACTTTTCATTTTTTGTATAATATTTAAATATTTTACGAACCAGTAAGCATTTGTGTATAATATTTTATGGTATTTAGGTATTCAGCCTACGTACTAAATATCTTGATATATTCAGGGTTGTTAATCTTACAGAAACATTTTTTAATTATTGTTCTCATGAATAGCGTTCATAGTTTGTAAAATTTATTTCACAACCCTTGAAGAAGCAGCGCGCTTATTTAATGACTGTTTCATTTAAATTTGTAGAAATAATCCTTAACTTAATAACGCATATAATTTAACTCTCAGTAGCGTAACTAGGGTACTCCCACCCTCGCAAAATGGCTTATTTTAAAGGTAAAATTTTAAATAAATAATCCGACATAAACACATAATTTCTCCAAAAAATGTCAACCCCTTTCCTGGATTTTATTTTCACAATTTTTTTTCTTTAATATCTAACAGCCAATGCACCAAATATATTGAAATTGTAAAATCATACGAGATAAACTCGATGAGAATTTTTATGAGGCACTCGATATCATCTCGAGGAAAGAAGACATCACAAACACCCACGTCCAAGATCACAATTTGGTATTCACTTTGCCGGGAAATCAGACCCACCTGATTGCTAAGGCAAAGTTTTCACCACTAGACTACAGTGGCCGACATTTTGAGACTCATTATGAAAATATTATTACAGAAGTATCCTACAAAATGAATTACGTACAAATATAAACGTATAAATACATAACGAAAAATTCAAAACTTGATCATATTTTTTCAATTACGTTAAATGTTAAGTTTTACATTATGAGCACAATACGATGACATCAACATTTAATTAATTAAAAATTTGATTAAACAATACGTGAATTTAATTATTACACTTCAAGTTTCCCTGAATATGACACAATATTATCACAACTTCAATAGTCTCATCTCAAATTTAAAATTTCGAACACGTCATTTTCCTTCACAATGATTGAATTAAAACAATGGAAACTTAATTTTGAATTCCGAACAGTCATAGTAATATTGTTATATATTACACAGGCATATGTGTGACATTTAAATTCCATTTTTAAACATTTTGTGGAAAATAGAATTTTAAAAATGCGCTGGATATTTCCCACGATTTCTTTTTTCACAATCGAATAGTGTAAGTGTTGTCTTACCATTGAGGTGTTAATTTTAAGATTAATAATTATGTCGATTTCTGTGTTGGTTTCATTCATTCGTTTAATTTAGTAGAAGGAAACGTAATTGAAACAATAGCTGAGAAAGTACAATGTGTTTTAATAATTCAGTTTTAACTAAGAATTCCACTGAGGATATAAATTCAATTTAATGTTGTATTGCATGTTGAGTTTTTGACTCATAATGGAGTATTTCAAAGAACTTTTCAAGGATTTGGAGCATGTATTTCGATGTGTTAAAACACCAAACAATATACCATAATAATTACGATTTATCTTTCTCGATAGTCATTTATTTGATCGGTCGAAATAGCGACTCGCCCGATCTGTGGTTGAGGAAATCCGGAAACCCTGACCTGAAGGGACCGGGGTTGATCCGAGAACATAAAATGGTCGTGAGTTACATCTATTAAATATCTCAACAAAATAGGTGTTTTTTTTAACAATTTTTGAAAAGGAAATGAGTCGGTGCGTTGATATAGTCAATAAATATTTAAGTATTAAAGTTTATTTGTAGACCTTTTAATTTCCATAAATCAATTGACAATGGGTGTTAAAAATTTTCGAAAAAATTTTGGACATAATGAACGTCCGCTTAGTAAATAATTACATTATAATATGAGCATGGTTAAGAACAACTGATAAAATCGAAGATGGCGTGTTCATGCATTTTTTATACATGATAAAATTAATATTTAAAAAAAAATTAAAATTTAGTTTCTTCTCGGTTATCAGTTGGTTTGTTCTCGCATGTGGACGAATGTACATTTCGGTTCCGAGCTTCGTGCTAATAAAATTCATATTTAATTGGCACACCTGAAAATTTTATGACACATCTTATCGATGAACCCTTCATTAAAATATATGGATGAATACATATACGCCTTCGCCAAAACTCCAAATGCGATACGAACCTGGACATCGAACTTGAATTCAATATATGTCCTCTAAATTTTGCAAAGAGGACGTATAATAACCTTGGAGAATAATAATGATTTCGCGCTTGTTTGATTCCTTATCAGGAAGCGGTATCGTAACTTTTGCATACAATGACAAGACGCAGCCCAAAATTATTAGGGTTAGCAATGTTATCATTGTTAGGCTTATTCTGATAAAACTTTACGTAGCCAAGTTGTCAATCATTTGAGGCTCTTGTCCTATTCGGTTGCGGGAACACTGATTAAAATCTCTGGATGGAAATTTTGATACAACAATTTTTCAATTGCTGTATAGACTTGTATTCGAAGACATTGATGTATTTAATGTTGTCATACCTGATTACCGATTCTGAAGAACGAGACATATAAAAGGTGATCATTTTTCTTGAATACATCCTTTTCTCTCTTTATTTAGTGATTATAATAGTTTCCACTCAAACTATCAATATTTCTTCTTCTTCTTCGGCTATATTTGCCCCGTATGTGGAGCATGTGGCCACCACGCAGGGTCTCCATGATTCCATGTTACCCGCCAATCGTTTTACTTCATCCCATGACATGCCAGATTCCCTCAGCTCCGCCGAGTACATCCTGTGGCTAGTACCCGATGGTCTTCCAAAACGCCGGAATCCCACCGGTCGGAAAAAGAGGCAGACAGGATTGAGTGTCTCCGAAGGCATCCGCAGCACGTGACCCAGCCAGTTCCAACGTCTCTTCATGACCACTGATGTAACAGGGTGCTGTCTGAACCGTTCCCTAATCTCTGAGTTCCTCACGAATTAAAACCACCTCTCCCCCAGTATCAGACGCAAGTGTCTATTGTCGAAATTTAGTATACTGTTTTTATGAGTTTTTGTCAGTTGCAAACTTTGGACAAATGTCATTTGGTTTTATTCGTGTACAACTGCGTGTTAGCATCGAGTTAAATATGTCTCCGGAAATCACTTCTACATATTTGAATATTATCATGCTTTGTTGGTTATGATTGTTACAACTAATAAATAATTTCAGTAGGAAACTCCATAATTAAGACTTAAAGTTAATACGTTTAAAAAATATTTTAAGAACAATACAAACATTTGACTGAAAGCTTTATGAAATCAAATGCAAATCTTTTCACAGTACTCGAGCGAAAAAAATGCTACAAATACAGAACACTTGAAGATTTCTGAAACAGTACATTGAGATTAAATACCTATTGCTATAATTTTTACTTTGAAGTTATTTTTATGGTTGTTTGAGTAACCAATGATTTTTTTAAATCAAAACATTAAGAATCGATTGAATTGAAATTTACTTGATTACATTACAATATAATAATTATTATTGAAACATTCAAATTTAACTAGATTGCAATTTCGACAGAATACTGAAATCCCAACCTAGGCGTGCTTCACAGGACAACAGTCACCTCTCTTGCATCTATTGGTGTCTGGCAAACGAAGCTGAAATCCAATTGTTCAGGTGAAGTCCACCACATACTACCACCTGTCCACTACATACCACTACAAGAAAACACTGTCAAAACTGAAAAAATTATCAATCAAATCCATAATTGTAAAATTACTACAGTGGCATTTTCACAACTTAAATTAATTCTATTATTCACAAAACTTTTTATCTTTTGCGTCGTTCTAGTTATTACTGTTGGAAAACTCTTGATGCATAGCTGTGGGTGGTTCATTGAATTAACCTTTCCGTTTCCATGCTAAAAAAATCCCTTCAGATCTCATGCAGTCACATTTCATTACCGTGTGGGTTTTGTCATATAAACGCATTTATGAACCGAAATATGGTTTTATGTAGTATTAAGTAATTATTTGTAAGCCCTGAAATACATATCAAACTATGCGAAATTATCAAAATACGCAAGAATAGACATTTTTCATATCAGAACAAGCTCGAGACGTGTCTCGGAGCCGTTTGAAACAAAACGATTGCATGCGGTACATCATGCATCTAGAATTGTTACTATACTATAATTTTGTATTGTTCAATGCTAAAATTGACGAGGTTCCAAATAATTGAAAAATAATTAAACATGACGAAAACTGTTATGTATTTTTAATTTTTAATTAGATGTAGAACTATTTAATTTACAGATAACAAAATTTTCAATTTTTGTATGACAATTTCACAGATAATTTAAATAAATTTGGATTATTGAGATTTTATACACTTCCATGTATTTTGTCACTAACGACCCGGGTTTCGCCTTTCGGCATCTTCAGGCATTCGAGCAGTTCGAGTCCATTCGTGTGCTCGAATGCCTGAAGATGCCGAAAGGCGAAACCCGGGTCGTTAGTGACAAAATACATGGAAGTGTACAAAATCTCAATAATCCAAATTTAATATTGAAATTCCATCAAGCACCCTCAGTCGATGTCTTAAATTATATAGATAATTTAAAGGTTTAAAAGCCGAAGTAACTCATTGTTACGTCATGGGTACGGAAGGGTTAATAATGTTCATACAAAATGTTTTGTGCAAAGTATGTGCGTGTATCAATATGATGAGTTTTGGATATTTTAAAACATTCGAACAACAAAGAGCGTTCTTACAACTCACTATGTCAAATTTCAATTCTGACTCCGTCGAAAGAAATATGCAAAAATATTCCAGCAAAAAATTTATTTGTCTGAGACTTAGTCATTGAAAATATTTTTAATCTTAGTACTTATACTAAAAAATATAAGCAGTTTAATTTAATTACGTCATGCCTACACTGCCGTCGTTATTCAAAATACAGGTAACTACAAAACAGATATTCCGGTGAGCAATGAAACCTAAACTGCGATTTGAACCTGAAATGATATTGTTAACCGATAAATCAATAAAAATTACTAAGGTTTAGATCACCTCTTGTTTCATTGCTAAGAAAGTCCCTATGATAGTAGCAGTACAGTTTACTATTTCAAAAATGGTTATGATTGGTTGATCAATAATAATTCGTTGGTCGTCGTGTAAAAAATCACATTTTTTTCAATTGACGTATTTAAAATTTATGTGTCGATATATTATAAAAGCAATTATTGTATTTACCCGAGTTTGTTCACCTCTAAACATTCAGACTAAGTTACCCATACGCGACAGGTGAACAGTTCTTGGACAGATCTACGGAATGTTATTTACTGTGTCTAGCGGGTTCCTTGATCTGAATATAGACAAATATTTTTTCGATAATTGTCACATAGCGATTAAGTATTTTATTTTTGTACAGTCGTTATCAGCGGGAGCTAAATGGACTCTGTATCACACGAAATAATAATAATGCTATGCCTAAGTATCAGCCCTAAATAATTGACAGAAAACATTTCAATCAGTGGACCATGCTAAAGTGACAGGCAGTGGCACACATGAAAAGTATTTCATCGTTCATAACAAACAAATATAATTCATAATGCTTAAAGACAAAAGATCTCTCCTGTTTTACTTTTGATTGAATGTAAATGTTTCCCAATCAGTGATTCTCGTAAAACATAAATCATAACGGAGGATCTTCAACACAAACAATTACTTGACTTTTATAGGATATGACCATTGTTTATTCTGATGATTTCAGAATTTGTCATGGATGACTGATCTACTCAAAATTTCAACCATTTGATTTTACTACATTCAGCTACTGTAATATCATCTCATAAAGTTTATGTAAGTTAAAGTGCCAGACTCATCGATTAAATGGAGAATTTAAATCAAACTAAACATATTTATTAGTAATATAACAAATTTGGAAAGTTAGAAATTCATTTTCAAAACAATTTATAATACATAATTATACGCTACTTACGAGGGTTAATAAATAACACATACGAATACAGTGATCATAGCCGTAAGTAGTAAATTCATAAACGTGCTCCATATTTTAGAAAATCACGTTAGGTTTGCATCTTTCAAGTAACTCAATGGTCAAAAGAGACCATACTTTGCATAAACTGGCACCACGGTAGCTATATGAAAACATGAATAAAATAAGTAAATTACGATTATTAAACGTTTATTATTTTGTAATGAACATTAATGTACTTTTAATAGAGACTGGTGCGATAGTTACATATCAACAATAATTATTGTAAATGTATGAAATAAGTTGTTTAGTGTCTTATTTTGCACTATTATAAACGTATCCGTCATAGATGACGGTGTTGAAATTGAACTACTGAATGTCTAAAGTAGCTAGTACGTCGGAACTGTGTGTGCATTACATAACATTTTATTATATATATACACCGCAAACGCTTAGGTCATGAGAAAATCTCACACCTACATGTGATATATGATAATAATAAAATGTCTACAGAGTGGTCTGGGCTACTACATATAAGATAACATATTTTAATTCTGGTCACATTTTAATTTAAAGGTTTTGCCATTTTTCGAGGGTGGGAGTACTCTAGTTAAGCTGATGAGAAATTTAAATGAATATTGTGTATATAAGATAGTATTTAATTTTTATTTTTCATTATAGAATTCATAGTAATATAGACACGTAGTAAAAAAAACCACAACTGATATTTAAATTGACACAATATCACAAAAATTGATCACTACGTCAATCAAAAATACATTTAAGCAAGAACAAGGTCTCAAAATCGATGGATAACGATTTCAATGCAATACCCTGAAGTTTTATTTATCAACTTTATCATAAATATAACAATCCCCGTACATATAGCTAAGTCATCTTCGATGGTCCCTGGTGGCAATTATAGTCTTCAACTAATGGGCATCGTGATCCTGTAAACCCGATACGAAACCTTTACTGAACTGTTATTCGTAAAATTCAAATGAATCAAAGAGTCATGGTGCGAATTATGGTTATATTAGTAAAAGATATTGAGGCATGGATATAGAAATAAACTGCCAGGCCTAAATCTCAGATTTAATAAACAGGAGTTTGTGATTGCAATAGAAATACGTTGGACGTGTCACGTAAGTGCTGTAGAATCGATGAACCAAGTCAATAACAAGATGGACGAACAACCCCAATAGGTATGCAGGAAGATGTATGATAACTGGTCAGGATTATACGAATTTATATTTAAATTGTTTTAAAAATAAAAGAAAAACAATTTGTTTTGTACAACTTCCACATTTTTATAATTATCAGAACCAGTTTTGGTTATCGCTAGCATTATCAACCGATAATATGTAAATCTTAACAAGGCAATTTATATTAAATTGAGCGTTAATAATTACAAGGTATATGAAAAAATTGGTTCAAAAACTATGACAAGAATTTACAGATAATCATACAAATTATACATATTTATATTGGTAATTCAAAAAAATACGTACCTACAAATACTTTGAAAATAACTCTCAAATTAAACGTTGTAGCATACGAAAATGTATTCAATGTTTATCAAATTCTACCTAATCTTGCAAAAACAATGTATTTATTCGGTTTATTTATTATTAAATATACTCAAAAACAAATAAACAATTTTGTTATCACTTTGTTTCCTGTTTGTCTGCACTAGAATAATTCCAAGCGTCAAATAAAACTCCACAATTCATTAAGAAAGAATATTATTTTTTATTAAAATTGTATATCGTGTCAGAAGGCTTAAAAAAGTTATAAAAAATTCGAATTATTAGTAATCGTAAAGGTTAAATTTAACTGGAATAAATCTTTTGCGCGGCACTGGAGATTGTGCAACAATGGCTTCTCCCTAAAGTCGTGTTGTTAGAAAGAAAGCAAATCAAAGTTAGAGGTGGCTACGTTCACATTATAGTAGTGCGCTTCCACAGACAATTCCCGCGCAGTCTGCCGACGCGTTCCGACCGGCCAGTGCAAAATAATAACATCGCGCCGCAAAAATATTCGCGCGCCTTGTCTATGAATTCGAAATACAATAATACTCATTTCGAGACTTTGCGATATTCTCATTTCGAACTGAGAACGTGAATTTCAAATTCAATTTTTCTGATTCTCTTGACTTCAGCAGAATACATATTTTAATGTCACATTCCATTAACTGTTAATATATTTTTTTATAATAATTGTATTTGAAAATAAGAACTTTTAATTTTATTCATCTTAATCATTGTGAATAAAAGTTAATAAATAGTGTGTTATATAAATACTGGATTTAATTTATCGTCTTTAGTAAAAAAATATCGTTTTATTATTTTCATACTATATTGCTGCCGCATATTATAACAGTTTCAAGTGTCGACCATGCGCTATAAGGTAAGTTTACGTCATTTCTAACATAGGCATCTATTCTGTATAGTGTATTTTTTTTATCCTCATTCAGGTTTTTTGTTATTGCGAGAAGCCTTGGTATTTTCGATCATGTTCATCAATGAAACTTATTCGTATTAGTAGTAATAAGTTAACCAGTCGGTGTAGTTTTGTTTTTTTGTTTTATCAAAGTTATGAACATCGCGGAGTATTCAAAAATCCCAGTGGTACGTTGAATGTTACTTATTATCTGGCATTTACTCGATAACAATGTATTTGTCGAATCAGTTATGTATTTATGTCATTCGCAATGCTACGAACAATCAAACAAAGTGCTTTGATATGAAATCGTAAGTGAAAAAGCAAGTGTCAAAAAAAATCAGAGGTTAATTATTCTGAATGAGAAAGAGTCAGTACTGAAATCACGGAATGTGCATACAATCCTTACGTACTTACAGTTACCAATGAAAGTGTAAGTTTCTTATAAATGTGTAGTATCCGTCAAAATTATAAATTAACTTCATGATTATTTATTTGATTTAACATAAAAATATATTTAAAAGTAATGCTCGCTGTTAGAAAATCAATGGAAACTATGAGAATAAAAGTAGGTGTGCTTTTTTCCGGCTGTTAAAACCGCATTCAAGGCTATTAATATTGAGCCTTCGTAAGTTGATTGTTCTGTGCTATTGAGCAAACCCTTGATATCTTAAAAAGAACCTTTCGTGATTGTTTAGAATTTAAACGAACCTTTATCACACAATATCATAGAAACTCTCTACGTATTGTGTTCCTAAATTATCAGAACAGTCAAATAAAACTGTTTTCTTCTCTGGATGGATGTCCATTCAGATTTATTAATCTATGTTTGAATTAAAGCTGCTTTAATTAACTGAAACCAATGTGACAATATACGTATTGTTATTGATTTATTTAAATAAGTAATTGTGACCATATAAACAATCATAAATAATAGGTATTATTTCTTTTAGAACATGATTTTCTTTCATAAATAACATAATCCATATGTCGAGTATTCAAGAAGTATCAAAGACTTACATAATTACACTTTTAAAACAATAACATAGCATTAAAATGAAATTGATTATCTGTTAATTAATATGATCATTATTTCAAATGCTTAAGTTGTTATCTCTCACTATTACTTAGTATTCATATTTATTTTCCTTTAATGTGTTATTTACTTAAATGTCATTAGCAATTTATCTTCTGCGAATATTATTTAATGGTCAATAAGATCATCCTTAAGTTTGACTCATATGATATAATTATTTATTCACCTCGGTTTGTCTAAATACAGTTAAATTATAATAGACAAATTAAGGTACAACTAAATTAGTTTGCTACCAATAATTATACATTATCAAAACCACATACATTGAATTGGAATAACAATTATACTTTTTCAATATTTTATTAAAAACAGTTTTTAAATCAAAATTTTATATTTTTTTCCATTAAATATTATTATTTGCACAACGCCATCTACTTTAAAAAATTGAATTGTCTATGTGTTTCGTATTATAGATCTATCTTTAAAATCAATAATTATATTTCGGCGTGTTGTTGAGATTAAAGAATGTAATAATTACCTTGCATTGTTTGTCTGACTGTATTGTTTTAAATATTCAAAGACAATACTACTTGCCAGTACAGCCAGTGGCGTGGTTATGTTTTTTTTAAATTCATTAAATATGTTATATTTTATTTAAATTAAGACACTCAGCACGCACTTTAGATATTTCGTCGCTGTAAATCGTTATCACCAGAAACCGATAATATCTGTGCTTTTAAGACAAAGACCTCATGCCGTAATTATTTTTTGTAAAGAAGATGTTGTTTTATGTTACGGATGCTGATTGATAGCCATTTCATTTACAGCAGTTCGTGTTGGGAATGAGTGTGCAGACGCACTAATATTATTATGTTTCATTCAATACATTATTTTGACACAAGAGTTTAACCCTTTGAGTACTACGGCCGTACACGTATGACGACGTTTTGTGTTTATTAAAATTCTATTATCTATTCAAATTCTCACATTTTTTTTTTATTGAATTGTTACAATTTATACAGATACGGATACCACACATATTTATTGGAGATTTTTGATAGTCACATTATTTTTATTATTTGTTTCAAATGTGCAAAAGAATTTTGTAAAAATGTTAATATTTGGAAAATAGTACAAATAATAATATATAGTCGGGTCCGTGGTGCAGAGGCCGTCTTCGGATTCGGTTACTAATCTCACAGGTTCGAATCCCAGTATTGGCAGTCTCATAAATTGGTCTTTCAATCAATTTATGGATTTCTGTTCGAAGGCATGAATGTTTGTGATGACTAAAATTCCCTCCCACCAATTATCCGATCCTAAAAATGGGGCGTAGCGAGAGCAATTAGCTAACCACTACTCCTGTTCAAGCCTTATCCCTATATTCTTACTCTCTTCGAAAAAAAGGGAAGTCTAGCAACTGAGCAACAAGCAATTTTCGTAGAAATACTTCTGTGAAGATACCTGCATTAGGAAGCCATACGCTCCACATTGTGAATGAACGTGGCTTAAAAAACCATATATGCAAAAAAACCTTATTTAATAACAAATAGCTGGTTGTTATTCGATATTATTTTAACGGTTTCCTATCGTGAGCACAACTTTGACACCTTCTTGATACCTATTTGTGAAAATGAAAAGTATTTTTTTGTTTTTGTTTATATTATAATAAAGGTCGCTGTACTGAAAGAAAACACTTAATCGAAAAAATGGCATACATACCTATCGAGATATTTTTCTCAAAATGTTCATTATTTCGAGCTCTACCGTATGGAAGAACACACTTATTTTTATAAATTATAATTTTACTTAAAAACAGTTTTGTACAAACTAAATGAAAAAGATATAGCATTTCAAACATCTGACAAACTTCAAAGTCGAATTACTCAAAGCTAGTATTTTTCAGTTAGTGTCTCCTTCCAGAAAATTCAATAACATGTTGCTATAATATACATTATTTTATTGTTTCTAAATAAGTTTTTTAAAAATTATCAGCTGTCAATCGGAAATAAAAATGTGTTTGTAAATATTCCAGAATTAAATTTCAATTATTTGGCACATTAAACCAGTTTAGTGTGCTATGTAAATAATCATTTGTAATGTAATAATAACGCATCAGTGTGCTCTAATTAAAATCATTTCTTCACAACGTTATCTCGTTAATATTGAGTCCACAATTATTTTTAATATTACAATAATAAACAGTAGGTTCTATACTATTTCAAAATAATGAGGGGCACTCGAAATTTCACCATATATTGATATTAATTTGTTAAGCAATGTTAACTTATAATCGTACCGTTAATTAGGTACAAATTAACATTAAACTTCAGATATCAATCTATACACGCCCCGTAGACTATCTTCTATTTAGCAGTCCATGTTAATCGTTTACGATTGCATAAATTATTGATGGCAAATATATATTTCGTTTACAAATTCCTGTCCTGCCCTGTCCTAGCCCTATCCATCTATATCTACTGTCTTCTCAAAAAAGGTTGAGCAACTTGAGTATCAAGCAGTTTTGTTCACGTTGGGAGCGGACATGGCTTAAAAACATTATTAAATTCCCTATAGTGCTTAAACACCAACTGCAAACAGCTGCAGCTTCATACTCTTCTTACATGTTATGGGTATATTCTGCAACGTAACAACATTGCATTAATTGTGTCATATTTTTCGAAGAGTTGGTTGCATGCACTGTATTGTGATTTACTAAGAGATCTTCTTGAACAACTGTAATCGATTGATTTAAATGACATTTACTATGGTAGACTTCCATTATAATAAGCTGTCGACTCCTTGGTGCAGTGGTTAACGTCGTTGGTTACGGTTACGGGTTAAAGTCCCGGTACAAACAGTTTCGTAAATTATTTTTTCAATCGATTTATAAATTTCTGTTCGTAGGCATGAATGTTTGTGATTTCTAAAATTAAAATTTCCTTCTATCCCTACTCTCTTCGAAAAAGAGAGGTTTAGCAACTGAATAACAAGCAGTTCTGGTAGAAAGCTTCTGTTGAGATATCTTCATTAGAGGCCATACCTCCACACTGGGAGCGGATTATTTCGATATACTTATTTCGATCGAGATTCTAAAACGTATAAGTGCTTCTCCTTTGAAGTGGACACGATTGAAAAAATCTTTCTAATCAATATATATGTAATGTTGTTAGATATAAGGTAAATCAAAAAGTGCATGTGTCATAGTGACAAACTCGGTGCAGTGACATCAAGTTTGTATAGGTCAGAGGCTATCGTAGACCAACTCGGTTTTGTAACGGATTTGAGTGCGGCCTTGCTGCATCATCGATACCGAGTCAATGACACGACAAAAATATCAATTATCAATAATTAATACACCCAAATAATATTTTCCCAGACCATTCCTGAGTTATTTTTATAACTTTTGAACCAGACAACACGTCTCAAACCATTTTAATGACCCTTATAATCCAATCACGCCATGTCTACGGCGTTTGTTTTTGTGAATGATTACAATATTCTTTTTTTTAGTGTAATTATACAATTTCTTATCGTTGCATTATCGTTTGCTTGTCCGGTTTGTTTATTTCTGTCTGTGAAAGTTTTCGAAAATATTTACCAGCTTTGCTTTGTTTATTTATTTAACATTTCTCTTGGTTTTACTTTATCCGGCGTGAACTATGGATACATATTGTTTAATGATATAACGCGACTCAGTTTGTGGTAATTTATTAGCACTGTATTAATTTAAAAACACCTCGAATAATGAAGATACTAATTATTCCGCTATTATCAAACTAAGATTCCCCTCGGATAAGTTGTTCGTAAAGATTAAGGTAGGAAACTAATGTAATCGACGGTTTTTTGGCCAATTGATGTAACCCTCAAAATTGCAATTGTTCAGGAGAGAGTAAAAACTTCTATAGAAGAGAGAAGCTATAAACTGTTAATCGAAGACATTATACGGTGAGTTGCGTTATGAATCTTTGAAATGCACTCTTGTAAATTCTCATGTTTGAAGATACGGGATTATACGTAGGGAGTGTCGATATAATAGTTACTGACATCAAGTGGGGGGGTCAGAATTTTAAACCTAAAACCAACGTAAAATAATGTTTCCTTTCCAAAAAGTAGTCGATTCATTTTTCTATTTTGCCGAGACCTACTCAGTCGTCTTTAAAATGAGATCCAATCATTAACTCATTTTCGTATTTTTTGAGGGTTACATCAATTGGCCAAAACACAGTATATATATCTTTTTAAATAGTAGCGAAACAGTAAATATATTTTAAATTCTTCATAACTTATAACAACTTATAACTTATAACAACGGGAAAAATACGAATTCGCATTTCAAGAGACATGGTTTAAAAATTAAGTAAGTAATTATACAATTTTCTATTTATTAAAAATCAAAATCAGACATTTTTTAAGAGCATTCATTCAGTTCGATTTGAAAGCTTCAAATGAGCTGTTTATTATTTGCTATTTTTGTATTCTTCTGATCCCTTTCCTGTTTCGAGTTGAAAGCAATCGTGGATTCTGCACCTTGAAGTCAGAAGAATGAAAAATTACATAAATTGAAACTGAACTAGTCCATCATATTTTTCAACAATAAAGTTTGAACTTTTCTAATAGTGTCATTGCTGCATATTTATTTAGAATTGAAAACTGATCAAGTATTGCTACCATTCATGAATTGACTAGTCTTTTATTAGAGTTTTCTTTGTTTTTTTATTTACTATAGGAACATAATAAAATATGTAATTTTAACATTAAATCACTCTTTCTATGTGGATACTAACTACCACGTGATTAATATTTTTTCTGGCAGTAAAGTAAAGACTAACAAGATAGTTGATAGTGTAAATTTAAGTGTTAATGGGCTACGAGGTACGACATGATTATTCCTTATTTTATTATCCCACAGAAATGAAAATAAATTAAGAGTCGTCGTCTATATAATGATTGTAGTATTGCTTCACGCATAACTTAAAAATTACTACAATAATCAGCATGCAGATAAATATCCAATTGTATTTTCTTATTCCCCTCAATTGACCAGTAGTGACTCACAGTATTTCTCCAACTTACTGTCATATACAGAAATACAATGAATTACATTAAGTACTGCTCTAAACTAGAAACAATATGATATATCTTAGGATTCCATAATGAGCTAAATTTTCAATTGTCAAACGAATAACCATACAATTCTCAGTAACAATGAAGTTTTTGGTGTATCATGAATCATGAGATCAATATTAATTATACTTTGTTCAATAGAATTTGACAGAGTTAGTTAACAGTCTTATTTGATATTATTGTACACAGTTAAAAAGCACGTGCTTTTGAGTTGAAAAAATGCGGAATATAGTAAAACCAGTCAAGTGTTGCAAATACACTTACGTAAACTAAACAATTTTTTTATCGTACTTAATGCGTTGTATTATTTTTGTATGTTAACATTTTAATATTACTCGTACTTTAATTGTTTTTGAATATTTTAATAAAGAAATGTGTATATTGTTGATACAATTTCACTATTTAAATCAAATTAGTAATTTCTTTTGACTGTTATTTAAATGAATATCATTTATTAACGTTTACATAACTTTAAAAAATTATTTGCTTACATTAGTTTACTTATAAAAGATGTATTTATAATTTAATTACCCGAGTGGCTAACGGTTTCATGCACATTTATACAGGAAGTATGAAGGTGATTTAAGATGTAGGCAAAACTGTATATAATTAAATGCAAATTGCTTCCAGATACCTGTCGTATTTTATTATCAATATTAAATTTATAAAATGTGATTTTAAATGGTATTCACGATGAAAATACTTTAAAAAGGAGCTAATTGTTTTACAACGCTGATTAATCACTTTTAAGGTGTTAACTGTCAATTCTTGGTGGAAAGACAGTTTATTTTAAAAATAAAACACAATTCATTTGTACTACTGATGATAATTAGTTGATAATGCTCGTGATGAGCGAAACCGGTCCTGATCATTATAAATATGTGGAAGTAGTAATGAATTTTGTTTTATTAAAAAAATACACGCTGATTGTTTGAATTTAATTGGCAGAACTATTAATTATTTACATGTATGTATGTAGTATGCCAGTAATTATAGATATTTAAGATTAGACAGCCAGGTATTTTGGCATCACATTATCGTTACAAGAAACATTATTCTAATACATAATATTACAGATATTGCAGAACCAAATGTATTGTTATTTTTAAACAAAAGACAATTATCATTTGTAATATGATAAAAATAGATAAAAATCATGTTTTGAAAAATTAAAAATTGATTCATATATGATAGCATTTAATTCATATTTAAAATGGACAAAAAAAAGAAAACATGTTTCTCTATAATCAGAGCGAATTATCTATAACTTTGCATTGAATATTAAAAACCTCAAGACCTTATTCAATAATGATAAAAATTTCACTTTTTATCGAAAGTCGATTTCCATTCAAAGTTAATTTAATGGATATTAAATGAAATAATACACCAACGTTTTATTAAACATTGGTTTTCATTATTTCTACCACAATCTGATTTATTTATAATATGGAATCAATTTAATATTTTTTTATTGTTATATTGCTTTTCGACAATTGATATAGAAATTATTCCTGTGAATTAATACACCGTAGAAAATGAATCATTGTATTATATCCAATATATTGTAATAAGTACAGTCCAAATTATGTCAAATGAGCACTATATAATTAATAATATATTGTTATCTTTTTTAGTTTTCTAGTCAATTGCAATAGCATAATGCTTATGTCATGATACGATTTCAACTTTTTCGGAAATGAGACATTAACTTCCAATTTCAAATATAATCCATATTTATCACCATAAACCGGAATTCAATTTCGAACGTTTTAACTTTCATATTAA
This sequence comes from Himalopsyche phryganea, assembly GCA_022494535.1. Classification (NCBI taxonomy): domain Eukaryota; kingdom Metazoa; phylum Arthropoda; class Insecta; order Trichoptera; family Rhyacophilidae; genus Himalopsyche; species Himalopsyche phryganea. The sequence continues at coordinate 2,587,295 of JAGVSL010000047.1, forward strand.
GAACACTGCTTTCTATCACGGTGACTTAATTTAAGAACGATGAATTTCAAATTTAGAACTTTACAATAACCTTGATATTTGCACAAGTTATATTATATTATAATAATCGCCGTTATTAGAATTCCATTTTCAAATATTATTTAATTATCTGCGGAATTGCATTTCAAAACGATTCTCTGACAAAACTAATTGTGTGACGATATTGACTTTTTTATAGAAAAACATAATATTTAAGAGGGAAAGTCTTAAATAATAAATTGTATCTAATTCGCACCCAGAGAATGATTATGGCACTATTCCAAATACTTAATCTTACATGTTTTATAACATAATTATATTTATAATAGGTATATCAGTTTCCGTATAAATATAATCTATCAGTGTTCTAAAAATGTTAATTTTACATAAATAATTATTTAATTACTTTCAAATAAAACATTGAGGCCGTGTTGCTACCGAATGAAAAAGTTCGTTTCAGTGCTATTCTTCTATTGATTAATAATATTTATATTCCACATTTCATTTTTACCTTTGAATTGGTTTCGATAAGTGAGAAGGCATTATCAACTGATGTTGAAAGATTGGCATTTATTCAGTAAAACTCATTTATTAGAATACATTTAATTCTACAATACAACGATTTGACACATTGTTGTTTCAGTATCACAATATCACGAATAAGCTCCGATACGAATAATAAATGATGAATAAGGACAATATATTGTGCTTTATTTATGTAAATATAATATTTTTTCCATCATATCCGCCTCCAATGTGAAATAAAACATATCAACAGAGATGTTTTTTACGAGAACTGTTCTTCATTCGCTTAACCTCGTTTTTCTCTGAAAACTTGCGAATAGAAAGGTTAGACTAGGAAATATCTAATAGTTAGTTAATCGTTCTCGTTACAGCAGAAGTCACCTAAGAATCGGATGGGTGGAAGGGAAGCAAAAGACAGATCTTTCAAAACAAATCCTTACATCGACCGAAATATCAATTTATGAAATTATCCGTGTTGAGATTCGAGACTGCAACCGAATATGACAAGGCCACTCAGTCATATGGCCGGGGAAACATTATTATATATAACTTACGGCAGTGAGTTTGGGACTTTGTCAATCTCTTCTAGGTCTCAGTGATATAAGTTTGGCAAATAAAAATCCCAATTGAGCTAAGTACTAAATGCCACAATAACGACAATGAATTAAAAAATACAATCTCAAATTAAATACAGTATTATTGTTCCTTCAACAATTTGCTATTTTAATTGCATATATCTTCGACCCACTATTTGACAATGATTGCAGGAACGACTCGGCTATCGGCCAACTCAAATAATTTCCCTTTCTTACGGACAATGCGCAGTGGCTTGCGAAATACTTTGTAATACCACAAGGGTCATAAATAATAAATAACTTATCATTATTACGTTGCTAACTATTTTTTCCACAGTAATTTAATGCGTTACGTAAATAATATTGACATTATGTATATGAAATTTATGAAATTGTCCAGGAAGTTAATACTACTTGTCAATAACAAAAATATTTCAAACATCAACACTGTCTGTGACGTTGTAGCATAAATAGTAGAAATTTGAGTAAGACATTCTCATTATTTCAACATATGATACTATAAACAATCACGTTTTGAAAACCTTATTTAATGAACATAACGTTAAGTTTCTTAAAAAACCATTGTAATTGACAAAACAAAACAAAAAAAATATTTTTCATACTGTTTTGAACTCGAAGAATGTATGGATATACAGAGGATATTAATATGTAATATCGTGGATAAATTTATCCGGTCTATTCGAGATAGGAATAAAAGATGTCGCACGTCTACGAAGCATATGAGAGAGATCATTCTGTCATTTATTAGGTAATAACCGTTTTGTGTATGCTAGCACCAGTTTCTATGACACAAAACAACCAAAAAGCCTAAATTAAATACAATGTCTTTTTTGTTTTTTGATCTGAGATCTGAGTGCGTGTTTTATTTGACCGAAAAACAATTATATTAGTACTAATGATTCCACACTTTCATGATATTTGAGCAAAATGATCATGTTTTACAATTTATTGTTGATGGGAACGCTTGCAATTGTTTTAAAATGAACTTTATAATCGCGTCCCCTGTAAATAGATTACTTACAAAGAATATAACATTATATTAGGCTGGTCGGTCCATCGCCATATTCATAAATAATTACAAGGATGAGGAGGCTTCAATATTACAAATACCATTTTTTAGCTATTTGAAGGTAGGGAATCTTAATCTAAGTTTAAAGTCATACATGTCCGTAGATATATCTAAATTTTTAGATTATCGCTCGTATGAGAATTCCGACTTGCCTATTTAAATACATTTATAGACAACTGAAATAAAAATTTAAGAAAACTGAATCTATTAAAAAGTTGAAATTTCTTACATTGGATTTACTGCTTTTTGGAATGTTATACATTACACATTGTTATATTGTACGTTTTTTCATATTTTAATGCAAAAAGTATTTGAAACAATTTGCTTTCGAGAACTTTGACTATGTTGATAAATTGTCTAGAGTTTATGAAAAAAAAATCCACCGATTTAAGATACGTTGTTGATGGTTGATGTAATTAAAGCCTAAAAGTATGAGAATTTGAGTAATATCGGCGTTAACTCTTTTTATATGAAAACGAGCAGCGAGCGCAGTCTTGACTCGTATTACATAGCGTTTGTAAGGCGATGTGTCGAGGCTCTAATTGCATCATTATATCACAAGATTCATTATCTTCCAAATTCAGACTATAAACGCCTGTCAACGGATATAGGTGAATAAAGCATGTAGCCAGCCACCTGTTGCGTGTGCAACTTCCAACACACGAAAACATCTCTATTGATCACGCCACTGATAAGTTCTTGAACTCATTAATCGTGGGAACATCTCTACAAAATGTTTCGCGCGAAAATAAAAATGAAAAAAATCGCCGGAAATTACCGCACCAAAATAGCAGTCATTTTCGAACTGTCTTCAGTGATTTGTCGATCATTACCGCATGTATAAAATTGAAATCATACCAAATCGATTGATGGTATGAAATAATTTGAAATACTTCGTGGTCCCATTATTAATATGCATAGTGTTTTTGCTGAAACGTGTGAAATAGTGTTGTACACAGTTCTGGTGAGTGAAGCAAATTAATTCGTACAAAAACCGTTTTATAAGATTTCATATCAGTTTCCATTTAATTATTCAATGACAGCGATTAAAATATTGGTATTACTGATACCTAGTTCCGGTATTTCGCTAGAACAACTTAACACGGTGCTGTTCTTCTTTTTTATTCTTTTACTTTATTCTTTCTCCATCAAGTAGAGAATGTAAAAAGGGCTTTTCCAGCAGACTTATTTGCATGAAGATCTGATCGAGATTTCAGCATTGATAAACTAGTTCAGATATGTATGAATAAAAAACATTAGTTGATAATATCTGTACCTGAGAGGCATACGGATATGCAAGTCCGAAATTTGAAGAAATACACTAAAGATGTCAATGTATGAATACTGATCATGTTTATAAGTGGCAGGAAGATGAAAGTCCTATCACAAAAGAATAAAGGAATGTCATTACATTTTAGGATGCAACAGTCATAACTCCTGATAATAAATCAAATTGGCTCACCTAAATATTTCACGATTTGGACCTGGATTCATATTCTTCTCAGGTACAGATGTGAAATATACTAATATTGATTTATTCGTCCGATATTTCGATCCCAATTGGCCGTAATATATAATATATTGTTTCAATACCGGTATTAACATATTCGATCGGTATTGCAATCCCTATTATGATACGGTAAATTTATAATTTATACTGGAACATTATGAAAAATACAATACCAGTGCTATTAAAAAACGATTGTCATTATTTTTAGCAGTTTTCGTTATGAAACTACCAATTGCCGTAATTTAGTGGTCAACACAACGCTTATTCGTTCTAAGATCTACTAATACACATAATGTGAACTACTTTCTATCCGAGATCACGAATTCCTATAATGCTTTCATCGTGTCCTTCCATACGTACTGCTATAATAGTCAACTTCTGTACCCGAGCATCATGAGCTCTTATTTCTTATCGAACAAACTGTTCAGGGTTCAATTAATGGCAGCATCAATATCAAATGTTATTTGTTTTGTAAACTGCATTAGTTGTTTATGATATCTTTTTCTATTGACTTGATATTTGATGTTCGCAAACATCTGCTATATTAAAAATTTGTTGTACCATCAGTTTGGGTAAGTTTGCCCATCGGTCTAAGATTGGCCCACTTCATGGAAAGAGGTGCTGTTATAAGACCATGATAATATTAATGTCATATGAATATTTTTTTGTTAAGCAAAGGTATTGAGTAGCCCCTGGTAATAAAAATATGAATTAATGTTCAACATAATTTGTTTTATTGTTGAATTTGTAAGCTGTCAGCATAGAATGATAAAACACAATTTAAATAAATTTTCTTGAAATAAATTGGATTAGACATATTTTCCATTTGTGTTACTAACCTGTAAAGCAAATTCTATATGCTTTTTACCATCTCAATTCGATATGTACATAATATATGAAAGCATAAAAAAGTTGCCATGACTTTAAAATCACTGAATTTATAGTAATTATAGTGATGATTTGTATCGTGGGCCAAATTTACCCGAATTGGATGAAAATTTTACCCCCCGAGTTTTATCTATATTTATATATCAATTATAACAATAAATCTATTTACGTTGATTAAATTTCATCTTCAGACATTAGTTCATTTCTATTTAGAATACTTATGGGAAATACCGTACTGGGAAATAATTTGTATTTTTTTTATATAAATTATTAAACTGTTCTTTTAAAAAGCGACAAGTCTTCGATAAAATAAGAACTGTTTAAATCCTCCATTGTGGTCAAATTCATTAAAAACAGCCATAATAATTGTATTGTAGATTAAGAACAACATTTTTTTCAGTTGTTATATCGGATATTTTTTTTTCAAAAAGGCCATCTAACCATTTAACTTGAAACAACCGTACACAGTCCATTTTACCCACTATCTCTTAAAAAAAGGGTAGCCTCAAACCTCTAAGCCTCACCTATTTTATGATAGCAGAATGAAATTGTCTTTATATCGTTGTATTTTTAAAAAATAATTTTGGTATGCTATTTGAAACATGGATCTGAGCGCTGTTAAGAATAGCAAAAAGTATAGTTCGTATGATGTGTGGGGAACGAATCAATACAGATGGCAACCCAGACGAGATCTCAATACTGTAACAGAAGCATAGACACGGGCAGAAGCTGTACTACCTTACACACAGACAGAAGACAATACTACTTCACTGACCGTCGGTCGCACGGATGAGCGCCCGAGCTTCTAGACAAGTCGACGCCTGACCTATTCTTCAATTAAATCTTTGTGATTATACAAGCTAGGAAAGCGATTCCTAAAGATGTATAAAATTACCACCGAATATCGTTAAGTATGGGAGAAGACTTGGAAAACAAAGTTATTAAAATGATAGATAGATTCGCGGCAACCGTCAAAGGACACTAAATGTAATGAACTTTGCACTATTCCATCGAAATCATTTCAAAACCGGTAAGTTCGTGCGGTGTATTGTCCGCGGTCAACTTTTTACGACCAATTTTCAATGAACTGTTTGTTCATGATGAATATTACCTTTTCTGATTGTTATTTTTCTAACTTTAACTAAGCTATACCAGTTTGACAACCAAAAAAATGACATCTGAAATTGTGACATAAAACACAGATGTATCATAATATTATAATTGCTGTCGTAACTCACAATGTTACAAAGTATCTCACGCCGCGACGCCCACAGTTATAGCATGTTTGATGTATTTTTTACAATACCGATATATAGAGATATATTTGTTTTTAAATGAGCAATTGTAAAAGAAAGAGTTGAGACCACTTTTCATTTTTTTTCGACTAAGATAGTGACATCTTTTCGATAGTAGCACCGTTAAAATTTAGAATTTTTTCCACGTACTGTCAACAAATATACAGTTTCTACAATATGTCAACGGAAAATAAAATATCAACATTAAATTGACAATTTTCACAATCATCACTTTGTCAAACAATGCTGATTGTAGTATTTATTTCTTAAGAGCTACAGCTTAGTCATCACAGTTTAAAATTGGCTTTCATTCACAAGTCTGTGATGATTTTACTCTCTATTCAACAAGTTTACTATACGTACCTTTTGGATAAGCTTTTCCTTACAGGTATATAAATATATTATATTTAGTGATGTAGTGGAGCCAGGGCGCTGTCCTGATACTTAACGAATAAAAGGTAGGAGGGATGGAAATAAATTACAGCCCTGGTACTTTTTTATTTAACACTACAACACTGATTATGTTATGGAATGCCGCTTTAAAACAAAAATTTCATTTCAGTAATTTATTTAAAAATGTAGATCAAATTAACAATAAATTTTATGGCACGTTTGCCTCAATTGAACCAAAAACATTTTACATTCGCTTATATTTCCAAATATTCTAATTATTGATTTGTCCAATTAATGAAACATTCTAAAGCTTATTTTGCATGCCGTTCCTGAAGCTTCTGCTCATGAGCTCCGGAGTTTTGGTCTTTCTTACCTAAAACGGTTAACAATTTCGGTTCGAATAAATAAAATTCATAATTTTAGTTTTTTAATCAACTTATGGTTTTGTGTCCAAAGGCATGGCGGTCGATGCAAATACACTCGATTCTCTTTTTGCATGGGGGATACGTTCCAGAGACTACCGTGTAAATAAAGATAAAAGATGCACATACAAAAATGTGAGATGTGGTTCCATTAGTTAAAATAAACGCAAAATATAAAATTCTCTTACTAAAAAATATTAAAATTGTTTCAAAAGATAAATACATAATAAGTAATAAATTTACATAAATTATGATTTAAATTACACATTAGTGATTAAAAAGATAAAAACCAAAGAGGGAAAAAAATTGAAACATTAATATGTCAAAATAATAACAAGTCATGCATGAGTCATGAACACATGCACGTTAAAATTTTCCAAATTATAAAGTTAATGATTCTAATATTCACAAAAAGCCGAAGTGTTTACAAATACCGTATTTTATAATACGTTTCAGCTTTCGTAACCGTGTAAAAATAAAAAAAATCACTGTAAAAACAACAATTGGTCCGTTTTCTTAGAACGTACAAAAAGAAAATCGGGTGTACTCCAAATCCTGAGTCCTACATAAGAATGAATGAGGAGGAAGCATGGTTCAATGGAAAAAATTTATGTTAAGCACTTAATAATGCCAGTAAATTAAAATGTGTGCCTATATTATTTTATGATATCGTTATTAAATTAAACGTTCAAATTAAAAATATTCAACTATATCAAAATTAGGTTTTCTATATGCAAATGCCTACGTCCATTGGTGCACTTCATTAATAATACTAAATTCCGTTCAATAACTCCAAAGTGAACAATCCAGTAACACTTGGTAATATAATTATTATTGTTGAGAGCGTCGAATTGAAAATATGCTCCGCTTTCTGCAAGTCGATTAATATGCATCAAGCACGAAGCCGACGACATTATATTTATATTTCACACAGTTTCACAAATTCTAAAATAAAAAGAAAATTTGCGTGAAATTAAAAAAAAACTCCTAGGTACGCATTTGTTCCATAAAAACCGCTTAGTTTATTTTTTATTGGACAGTCATTTCTATTCAATTTGTAAGTTATCGTATTCTAATATTGCCATACTCTTAGTTTGTTTGTGTAATCTATTATATATAGATACCTCAGTTCCAAAGTGTAACAACTAAAAAGTATAGTTCTGAGATAATTAGAAAACAAGATTTTTGATCATTCCAGTCTTCTATTGTATATTATTTTTTTAGACATTCTAGGATTATGTAAAAGACATATCTTTAATATTATAAACATAATTTATTTTTTTGTAATATTAATAAGAGGAGTTTTCAAAGATTTTCAACGGATTTTCGTAGTTATTACAGTTTGGATCTAAAATAATAATAACCACAGATTAGCACTTGCTACATATTGGAACTGGTAGATATCGGTATTTCAATCATTTCCTAATACTTAACTGAAAACTGTAAATTTTTGATTTGTTACTATTTAGAACTGAGCTATCGATATCAAGACTGTCGAAATCGAAGTTGTGATGTACAATAGATAAATAAAAGTTAGGTTAGGTTTAGTTAAAAGCTGACCGCGTGTACACCGACCATTTATCGAATTAGTTTCTGACCATTTATAATTTCTTACTGACCCAATAAATGCATATTATTTCTTGTTTTGAATGTATGAGTGATCTACTTATTACTAACTTTTACATAGTTAGGCGAATTTCACTTCTCATTAGCCACATCTGTGGTTGCATTAAAAAAAATAGGTTGCCCACCTCTACATTAGATGATTGCGGTCGATTTTTTAAAACCACTGCTTAAATTATAATTAGCCTATTATAGGCATTGATTTTGCGACAATATTTTCATATATCACAAACCAGCGATCGCCAAACTTTTTGACTTCACGGACCACTAAACTCACAATTTTGAAGGCTAATATGTTTTTTGTATAACAAACATACAATAAAAGTACGATCATAAAACGAGGCGAAAATAAGACTAAACATGTGCAATGCAGCTAACTACAAGGCTTACTAGTTTGAGATGATTTAATGCATCTTGCATTGTTCTTACGTGCAATTCACTTATTTTCCCGGGTTAGTTTGCTGTGGATTAAAAAATTCAAACAATTTCCACACTTCTCTGCGGACCATCGTAATTTTCTCGCTGACCACCAATTTGGCGACCGCAATTATAAACCATCTTGTGTGTTTTACACCATTCCGTCACGACCTTTTTTTAAAATCGTCCGCTCCCAATATGGAGCATATAGACTTCTAAGTTTAGACTAGTAAACTTTTAAGCTAGTTTTTCTAGGACAATTTCTTGTAACTCAGTTGCTCAACCTTGCTTTTACGAAGACAGTCGGTGTAGAAGGATATGATTAAGATATGACTAGTGTTTAACTAATCGCTATTACTACACCCCGTTTTTAGGAGCGGATTGGTGGGAGGGAATTTTTAGACACTACGAACATACTGCCACATCGATTTATGAAACTGCTACTGGGATACCGGGTCCATGGTACAGCGGTAAATGTCGTTGGCTTTCGATTGCAGTGTTCAGGGGTTTGACCCTTTTTTTGTCAGATGAAAGCTGGGACGACATCTTTGCAACATTACTTACAATTATTAACTATACTTATGGCATAATTATTGAAATTGTTGCATTTCTGCATATTTAACTACAAAACTACAAGATAATGTTTATACAATAGTTATAATATACAAGACAATGTTTTCCGGCACAACAAAGGGCGATGTAAGCTTAGTAATATCTGACAAAACGTTTCTGAAAATAGAATTCTAAAGCAACCGAGGAACGCAGACGTCAAAAACATTCGCACAAAACCGGTTGGCGTAAAAAAGCCAGTTAACCATCTTTGCATTTCTCCGGGGTTATTTAAAGTTTTGTTCAAATTAATTTATGAGATTATTATTTATTTATTGACGTAAAGAAAGTATATTATCGATGATCAAAGATGTTCTGTTCGATGAGTCCAGCGGCCGCTTTGTTTAAATTCATTTTGAATTTAAGATTAAAGTTGATAACTTTTTTTTTCAGTTGATAATGCTCGTGATGAGCGAAACCGGTCCTGATCATTATAAATATGTGGAAGTAGTACAAATGAATTGTGTTTTATTTAAAAAAAAAAGTTGATAACTTTGTTACTCCACTTTTTGAGAACATATTTTGCCTATGAAGGAAGCTGATTTTCAGAAGCTTTTAATCTGAAGATGCTTCTCAAAAAGTCAAAATTTCTTGTTCGTTACATCAATTTAAATTTCCAGCATCTTCAATAAATGCATAGATCTCGGCAGAAACCATTAATTACAAAAATATTGTAATATGATAATAATGAGATAGTTTTTATGCCCTAATGTATTTTTATAGTGATTTTTTTACCATGTCCACTTTCAATGTGAAGCATATCGCTTCCTAATGAAGGTTTCTCAACAGAAGTTTACAGTGAGAACTGCTTGTTACTCAGTTGCTCAACCTCGCTTATTCGAAGAGAATAGGGATAGTAGGATAGGGCTAGGACTTTACTAGTGGTTAGTTAATCGCTCTTGTTATGTCCCGTTTTTAGGATCATCACAAACATCCATGCTTACAAGCAGAAATGCGTAAATCGATTGAAAAATCAATTTATTAAACTCTTCGTACCAGGACATGATCCCGAGTCATCCGTAACCGTAGCCAACGACGTTGACCACTGCACTACGCAATAGACATATAGTGATGTGCTTGAATCTAACTTTTTTATCCCATTTTTCATCGACGACTATTATTAAGTTTTCTAATATCGAAATACAGTATAAAGCGAGCAAATGGATGATTTATTTATGTGAAGAACATTAAAAAAATCACTCAATAGATTAAAATAATCTTCATCGTTCTGCCTGTGGTCCACAGCTAGACTCCATAACTAGACTTTCATTATGAAGTATGTACTCTTTTGCTTATTTTGGACGAGAAATAAATAATAATCTAATCTATATTTACTTAGAAACTTTCTTTTGCTTATTTGTTTCTTAATTGAAACATTTGATGTATCATAAGATTAGATATTATTCGTTGTGCTTTTGTTTCATTTTCAAGCAACTGTGAACAGAAACGTTTGATTAGTGAAATTGAAAACTGTCTGTCGTGAGAACTTTGTCAAATAAATTCGATCATTTCTTTTATTATTTTTTTATGATATTTAGTTCATACAATATGCCTCTAATACGTTATGTAATTAATGACTCAACAATAAAGAAGGTGATAATATATTCTTTCGTTTCTACTGTGCATCAAATAAAAATGCTGGTCATTCGGTTTTGTCTTTGTTTTGTTTATCGACGGGCATAGTGCCAATGTTCTTAAAACGCACGACATTTTTTTTTACCGTTGTCTGTGATGAATATCCGCATTTTACACGGAAACTTCTTCTTTTTCATTTCGAATTTGAAAGCTGCCGAATTCAGAATCAGAAAAATATTCACTTTTTGCCATTCGACAAACATTTTATTCAAAATCATTCCAACGACGAGAATAAATTCGCCAAACTCAATATCGTTCTAGTTCTGACAAAAAACGTTAAGTTTTCATTTTTGAAGCTTAATCGGCTGATGGAGCATACTTTTATTGAAATTATAATTTAATTTAAAACCACATATTTGACCTTGGATAAACATGGTTCTATCAGCAAAAACTAAAACTGTTCAGGAGAATCAATTTAAGATTTCAGATAATGAAACTTTCTGAATGAAATACACTTATGTCACATATGTGAATGAAAGAGACAACCGCTTTAGAGACTGAGATTTCCTTCACGCGGTATTTCTAATTATGTATGCAGATAAAACCTTGATGCACTGTATAATTTGTATGTTTTCTATCTTATTTGAATTTTGATGGATTTACGGACAATTTTAAGGTTTTTTAAATGCAGATAGAACCGTATTTCGAATGCGAATAAAATTGCATTAAAAATTAATTTTGTAAAATAGAGCAGATAGAACCATGCTTACCCAAGGCGACGATTGTAATTAAAGAATAAGTTTTTTTTACAAATCTTTAAAAAAGTCAAAAACGTTATCTAACGATTGACAAATATCGATTTTATTTTTTTATTTGAATGTCAACATTTTTTAAAGCTTTTCGCGGTAACTTATAACTAATATACATAATAAATAAAAATAGCTTTACCAACACTACTTTCACCGATAGATACCTATCTAAATATTCGCGATATAGTCTTTCCCCATATAATGTAATCTGTTATGCATTGCATTTAGACAGGAATCGGTAACACACGGCCAGCGGTCCATACGCGGCTTGTTTTTAGATAGCTACAATTACAAAACATTTTAATAATATAATTCGAAATAGTATTCAAATAAACTAAATATGTGCCACAGTTGTGTATTTTTGTTTCACTTGGTAGACAAGTTCTCAACTTAGAGCTTTCTAATTTGTAATTGAAAGTATTTCGCATTTATATATATATATATTATCAACTTTCAATTCTTGGTGGAAAAGCATTATATTTAAAAAAACAATCTGTCGGTTGGTAGTGCTCGCGATGAGCGAAACCGGTTCTGATCTTTATTAAAGTGTGGAATTAGTAAAAAAAAGTGTGTTTAATTTTTAAAATATCCCGTGTCATTTAGATGTTTTAAACTATGTATCTGTTTCTCATGATATCGGTTTAAATCCCGGAAACCAAAACAGACTGGGATTTAAATCTTGTTCGAGGATCAAATTAAAGTCTACGTAAACGCATCAAAGCATTCATTGTTTCACTTGTGATTCTAAATTATTTTTTTGTCTTTTTAAAATGCAATAAAAATTTGTACACTTTGACTGTCTTATTAAATATAATTTTAATATGTGCTGTGTCGGTAAAAAGTTGTCTACTCCTGATTTACGTTTTTATAATAATATGCAAAATTTGTAAAAAGTGAAATTTCCTGATGTAATAATCATGCTAAAATATAATATAATAATAGCTGATAAACACGACGCTTGTATTAATTTTATATTATTGCGAATAAACTTAATCGAATGAAATCAAACTTGAAATCGTGCCACTGAATTAATTATGATTATTTATTCGTATTATATTATGCTTTTTGTTCAGGCTAGCTTGTCATCATAATAATTAATTCAATAAAAACGTATCACGGTGCAGGGTCATGATCGTCGAGCTCCTTGTACTGTTGATCAGATGTTTTCCAAAACATTATTATTCATTGAAAAAAATATTTTTTAGTTTGGCTACACTGAAAAAAGCACACATATTTTAATACTCACTAACACCTTTTTTCAGTGTTGACAATTAAATAAAAATAAAACTCTTTTGGTACTTGTTTGTTATACGGTAAACATTTAGCATGATCTAATAATTGTTATCGGACTTTGACTGAATATTTCCATGCTTATGATCGCTACATCTTTTTGTTTTTGGTGGTGCTACAGTTCTAATCAAGACTTGGCCTCGTCCACCACATTCCACCGTTTCGGAAATTTTTAACAGCCTGTCAGCGTCGATGACTACGCTTTCCTCCTGTTTTATCTCTGGTCTATTTCTTCCTAAGTCACTTTTAGGACTTTTTGGTACCTTTATATTCTAAAAAAGTCCTCGAAGCATCAGCATAGGTTGAAAATTGTTGTGTATATTCAAAGTAGCACCTAATATACGGTTGATATTTTGTGTTTTATTAGAAAACGTTTGATACAATGAACGTCAAATATTGTCTTTTTTTAAATGTAATTGTCATAAATTATAATAAAGGAGCTTTATTTGTGAAAAACAAGATTTTAATATGTACAACTTTTTCTTATAATTCTAATGTTTCACGCCAGCAAAAGATTAAACTATGAATCACTGCAATAAGAAACATGATTGATTTGTAATCTGGTGCATGCAGCATCCCTTTTTCGATATATCTATTGTATATTGTATGTAACGCGTTAAATAAATAACCTTACATGATTTGTCTTTTATTAAGCAAGGACTAAGACTAAAGAAGATTTTACATGCTTATTAGCACCTTTTGGAGTCCTAAGACTTTTGTGTAATTATATTATACTGTAAGTGTATTCAAAATATTTTTTGAAAACAAATATTCGAATATCAAAACGTTAAGGCAGCGGTCGCCAACCTTTCGAACCGCGCGGACAATTAAACTCATATTTTTTTAATCTCGTGGACCACAAACATGTTTTTTTCGTAAAAATTACAAATATATCTAAAATAATTATTTTTGCTGTATATTTGATATAAGATTATGAATTCTTGACTCCAATGACAGTATTGTAACGACTCCGCCGACAATCAAAAATTCTCTCACGTACCACCGGTTGGCGACCGCTGCCTTATAGTTTTCTAATATTCGAATAATATAATGTATGAACTTCATCATGACGAATATACTTTGTTTTTTTCGATATTTATGATGAAACGTACCTATTAATGATAATTGTTAATACATAGTTATCAGCACATGTCTTGAGTGAATATTATGGTTCAATAAACAAAATTAATTAAATTATCAAGATATAACGCGACGCCGAATGACATATATTATTAATGCAGTGATTTTATATACATTAATATCATATATTATAAGAACGAATATTGTTCGAATAATTTATCAAATATTCGAATATTCGAATTTGAAAAAGAACCAAATATATTCGAATATTCGATTTGAATCGCTTATGCCGATAAAGGAGCGTTGCGAACACAGCCGTAAGAAATTTTGTAAAAAATCTGTTGATTATATTACATTATAGCTGCAGAGTTCAAAGTTGTCGGAGGCAAAGGGAATTAAGTCGACTTGATTGAAAAACCAGTAAGCAATTTAAAAATAACTACAATACAACATGCATGTAATATAAAAAGTCGAATCAATGTTGCTGAATTGGTAAAATTCGTGTTTAAACATCACATCTTTCATCAAATTTCATACCCTTTTCCTTTCGCACACAGAATTATACTTTGCATCTATAGTTTTTACAACTACCTATGTTATTACATTAACATTTTATCGCCTTGGTTATACAAACAACAGTAAATTTAAAATCATATACTGTATTAAAATAATATTTATGGGAACAGATATTTATATTTTTTGCTTTTGTTTGAATGACGTTCAAGTTTAATGTCGTAGTTAACACGCAGTGTTTTCAATAACAAACTTAATTTAACAAAAAAAAAACTTTCCATTATTTATTTTTTGATTTGTATATTAAATGAGGTATTAATATAAATTCTAGAGTCAACATGCAAGCGGATGTAAATTTATTAATAGGTTTGATTTCTCTATCGATTTCTCATTATTAAACTAAATATTCTTTCTCAATCGAAAGGTAATTATGACAAGACCATTGTATAGTCACCATTGTTTGCTACGAAAAAATACAAAAATACGGTATTCTAATTTTAAAATCATAACACACCACTAGTTTTGGACTATTGCAAGACAAAAAATTTACATTTTAAGTTAATGATGCAAAAAAGTTGAAAATATCACTATTTACGTAGTCAAAGATTATCACTAGTCTAAATGAATTCTACGGAAATATAGAGTGTTTTTTTAGAGGTTTGCTTTTTTTAACTAGTAGCACTTTTTCCAGTGACCGCCAATTTGACAGTTGATAGCTGATTTGTGCTCAGTTTTGTTTGCCATTTCACCATGAACAGACCACTTGACCATCGTCTGCGTCGCAACTTCATTGAAAGTGTTTCAACAAAAATTGCATCTGATCCTGACTTTTACCGAAAAATTTTGTTCAGCGATGAGGCTCATTTCTGGTTGAATGGCTTTGTCAATAAACAAAATTTCCGGATTTTGAAACGCCGTTACATCCACAAACATTAACAGTTTGGTATTCTTTATGGGCTGGTGGAATCATTGGTCCATATTTTTTCAAAGACGATGCCGGCCAGAACGTTACTGTCAATGGAGAGCGCTATAGGATCTATGGTTGCTAATTTTTTCGTTCTAAAATTGAAAGGCCATAATGGAACGTCATAACGAGCTTTCGTTTCAACCAGACGGTGCAACATGCCATACAGAGCATGCCACAATCAATTTGCTAAAGGAAACTTTCAATGAGCGCATAATTTCGCGGAATGGACCTGTGAATTGGTGACCGAGATCATGTGATTTAACACCTTTGGACTTCTTTCTGTGGTGGTATGTGAAATCGAAAGTCTACGTCGATAAACCAGCAACGCTTAATGACCTAAAGCCAACATTCACCGCATTATCGCTGATATACGGCCACAGCTGCGTCAGAAAGTGCTTGAAAATTGGACTTCGAGATTGCTCTTTCTTTGAGCCAGTCGTGGCGCCCACATACCGGAAATCATTTTTAAAATCTAATGGCATCTAATAAACTTTTCAATAAATCCAATGTAATGAGCATAAGCTCGATTATTAATTTTTTTAATTCATTTTAAAGTTCTATACCTCTAAAAAAACACCTTTACAAGACAGAATGTATAGTCTTAAATTTTTAGAAATTGTAGTGTGTGATATTTAAAGTCTATGCTATTTTGAGTTGTTATAGTCTAATATCAGGAATCAAAGTTTTATTGAGTTTTAGGCTATCACATCTTGAATTATCATTGTTGCGGAATAGAAAAAGTCATGACAATAAACGAAAATGGCGTAATTGTGATGCATTCAGTAACAACAGTGGTCAAAAAGATTTTTAGAATAGGTTTAATATAAAAGTAGCTTAAAAATAAAAAGTAATTTTTAATTTACATGCTACGCATATTATATTAAAGAAAATTTATGGTGTTTCTTATTAGTTTATGATAATAATTTTATATGGATAGTCGAAATAGTCTAATTTAAGACTATGACATTTCAAAAATACCACTAAAACTGCATTTTTGTAAGATTTTTCGATATAAAAATTATTTCATCCAAAAGTAGACACCCTGATACACATTGAGAAAGAAAATTGGCTTAGTAAATACATTTTCAGATTTAGTTGAAAGGGAACAACACAATTCATATTGGTGTGTGTAATAACTGTGTTTATATTTCAACTAAACCAATTTCAATGTGAAAAACGACCTAGAATACAAATTAAAATGTGGATTATATAATACATCTACATTAACTAACATTCTTTTTATATAGCGCAGGCTGACACAAACTTTTTAGCTGAATGGCCACTTGTAAAATGTTATTTTTGAAAATACATTATTTCAACTGTCTCTACATACAGTCCCGTATGTGCAAAATATGTGATTATTATGTATTTTTCATCTCCATTGTCTACGCACTCAGTTCTATGGGTATGAATCAAGCAACAAGAAAAATTAGATTTAAAATATTCGGTGTCACTGACCCAATTTTGAAGGATATACATGCAATCGTTACTTTGCAATTGCGTAAAAATCTTTGAAATTCTCTCTTGAAAAATCTCATCTTTGTAGATACGGGATTATACGTAGGGAGTGTCAATTTATTATCATGAATAATGGATTTAAACGTTAAAAAATGATTCTCTAATAAAAAACAATTAAATAATACGAATAGGGCACAAAATAAAACGTTTACCCAGGTCTGATATAGAGTAACCTATAATGTTGGTTAAGAAGGCTTTTCGTTAGGACGTAGTCAAATATATCAACTGTGGAAAGGAAAAAGGACGTAACCCACACCAAAAAATATTGTGTATAACTCACACAAAACGACCCAATACCATTTATATATAAATTTACAATATATCGAATATAAAAAGGCAACAGGATTTATCCCTCCATCTTTTCAAAATATTTTTATTTCGATAATCACAATGCATGCTATTTAATACACGTTTTGGTTGAGCTATACACAATATTTTTGGTGTGTTGGTTACGTCATTTTTCTTTACACAGTCGATATTATCTTGAGGTATTTATGAATATTAAATTGAATAAAATTCTTGAAGTAAAATAGTTAGATACTAATAATCGAAGCAATCCAGTGAAGTATGTACATATCTTGAATAAAAAATTGTCTTTTCTTTTAAATAATAGGTTCGAAATTTACTATTCAAGGTGGATGCGTTCACTTTCGATGGAAATCAAATCGTGCCGTATCCAAAACAGGAAAATGAATTCACCTACATTCAATCTATGGTAGAATTAGTTTTAAGCGATTATTATCTCCATTTATAGACAAAATAATAGTTGTAAGCGATCATTCTTCTTTTTTAGGCATCAATTATTATGAAGTAGAGGTCTGCACGGGCCGAAATTTTAAAAAATTACCCGGTCCTACATCTTCATGCCTGGCCGGGCCCTAGCCAGAGTCTCAATATTACACTTGATATCCGAACCCGACTTAAGCTCAGATTTATTTTCCTCAGTCCGCAAAAAGCCCAATTTTATTTCAATAAATAAATTCTTTTATGTTTTTCAAACAATAAAATATGTTATAATTTCCATATTTCCAACGCTATTAATAACACATTGGGAAAAAATATGTATGTTATATATAGTATTATTGTCTTATGCCAGACTCATGACCCGAAAATTTCCGAAATATTTTTCTGGAAATTAAATTCCTTACCCGGCCCCGGCCCAAGCCTGAATCTTAATTGTCTTTACCCGCCTGAACTAGGCCCACGGGCTGGGCCGGGTAAAGGCCCTCGGGCCTAGCCCGGGGCCGTGCAGACCTCTATTATGTAGCATAATGTGACACTGATTTTATTCCTACCGAAACTGGATGAATAATTTATCTACTCTACTAGTATTGGCATTTATAATGTCAGTAACACTTGATGAACTCTATTTAATATTTAAAAGTCAATTAAGTACACTGAAGACACAGACAATACATCCCAATTTATTTATATTTTATTATTTAGTGAAATAACCATTTTATGAATTAATGTAGCTTCCTGGTTTGTATGTTTTTTCCGATATTGGCAACGGATAAATAGGTGGTTCCCGATCGGAGGTTGGCATCAGACTGATAAATCTTTTTCTATATTTTTGTCTAGCTGTAACGCGTCTATCGATAATCGTTTATGACAATTCTCAGGGTCACAGAAGGTTTCCGATAACAATCACACAAAATCATATTTCGGCGAAAAATTCTCACGTTTGGTGATTGTCACTGTGTGAAAATGATGACTCACCATCTACACTTGCCAAACAGTTGAGCTATCTTATTTCACGATACGGAGCGGCGTGTATTTCCACACATTAATCATACAGTCAAGTTGAAATTTCGATGGCTGGGGTGAACAATTACATAAGTCAAGTTATTCCCTCTCACCAGTTTTCCCTAAAAATGAGGCGTAGCGAGAGCGATTACCTAACCACTAATCACTCCCTATCCCTGTTCTCTTTGAAAAAGTGAGTGCTATGCTCTACACAGGGAGTGAAGATTAAAAATAAAAAAATTTAAAACACCCGATTTTTACAAATTTTACAAGTAGCTTGTATTGTTAAATAATATTTGTTATATTAAAAACAGTAGCGTAACAAGTAAAGTCGAAAATACGAATTCCATACGCTTCACATTGGTAGCGAACAAGGTTAAAAAAAGATATTTCGACACATTATAAAATACCATCAAAAAGTGAAAATTAACGAAAAACGCGTTTACGATAAAGTTCTGCATTTAGCTATTGATATATTATCGTGTGTTTAAGCACTAATATTTTTTTATAAACTTTTGGAGTCGCTGAATAATCGAAAACTTGGATAAATTTAATAAGTATGCTGTGTGAACAGCTTGCAAAAATCTCTTCTGTAAAAATAGACTACAACACTAATAAAAAAATTCTTCGCATTCGTACTTGTATAGTATTGACCTAAAACCGATGGCAGATCATGGACTATTTAACGCTGCCGTGTTATAATGATTCAATATTCACATGTAATATTTTTTATTAATTAATAATTAACCTACTAAACGCTGAAGACAATCATTTCGTCCGGTAATAAGCAAACGTATTTGTTTAGTTATTCATAAAAATATAAACTATTCGTGCAAGTAATAATATTTTATGTATAATGCGGATTTAGCAATATTTATAATTTTATTTGACCCTTACTATGCCGTATAAACCAATTAATTTTTTTTTTCTTAAGTAATTTGAGGATGTAATTTCAATTTATGTAAGTGTTGTTGTGTTTCTAATCTCTAAGGGTTGTTCGTTTAAGCTATCAGAAGGGTTTTTGTTTCATTCCTGGCAAGGAACATAACATTTTTTTTTCTTGAGTCTTGAGTTCGAGAGTCAAAAAAATAATAACATACGTTCTTTTATTGTACGATTGAAAATAAATAATAAGGGCTATTAGAAAATAAAAAATGTTTCCACATATTTCTCGCTCTTGCCTAAAAAGCATAAATATAATATATTATGTACATGCTTTACGTTTAGTATTAAAAATATCCTTAAGGAAATTATACACTATGAGTGTTATGCAATTTATATTCTGAACAAAATCGTATGTATATTGAGAAACAAAAAAGCTTTGACGTTACAACAATATTCATACTTATTGCCTGAGCAGAATTTTCCAAGAACCCTTCCATCAGTATCCTTCCATATCTATCTTAAAAACACAAAAGCCTGTAATTTAAGGGTTCTAGGAAAATACCGTACAGGAAAAAAGCGGACACATTTGTACATTTCCATGTATTTCGTCACTAACGACCCTGGTTTCGCCTTTTGGCATCTTCAGGCATTAGTGCACACGTATAAACTAGAACTGACAGTTCTCAACAATTCAAATTTCAAAACATAAAAACCTATTGTTTATAAATTGTATGCAACTTTGATTCAGTTGAAATTGCTCACCATGGAGCGAAAGTGGTTTTGATAAAATACTGCAAATTTTGTTTCATTTTTTTTTAATTTGTCTCGTAAAATATATCGGCGCTAAAATTGTTTATGGCAACCCTGTGTTGACACAAATTACATTGACATACTTCTTGTATTATCACATCTATTCACAAAATTAAAGATATATCGTACATTGTCAAAGACATTTAAATGTCAGTAAATAACATCTTTTAAATACATTTCATCTTCTTCAATATGTCATAATGACAGCTATTGCAAAACATTTTCTTATTGCGTTATTTTAGCGATGACAGTCGTAACAATTGTACTATTATTGTCAATCTGGGTAACTTTGAGCACTGGCTCAAACTGAGTACTGACTGAGGGTTTTTGTATGTTTATGGTTCGCCATTTCATTTATTGTGGTATTGTTCTACATTGAAATGAACTAATGTCTTAAGATGATATTTAATTAACATAAATAGATTTCTTGTTATAATTGATATAAAAATATAGATAAAATAAGGTGGGCAAAATTTTCATCCAAATCGAGTAACTTTGGCCCACGATACAAATATACACTGTAATTACTATAAATTCAGTGATTTTAAAATCTTGGCAACTTTTCTTTGTGCTTTTATATATTTTGTACATAACTGAGATGAGAAAAAATATACAGCATTTGGTTTACAGATTAGTAATACAAATTGAAATATGTATAAAAACATGACTAATTCAATTTATTTCAAGAAACGTTTTTAAATTGTGATTTATCATTCCAAGCTGACAGCTTACAAATTCAACAATAAAACAAAATATACTGCACATTCATTCATATGTTTACCACCAGAAGCTACTCAATACATTTGCTTAACTAAAAAATAATCATATGGCGTTAGTATTATCACGGTATTATTACAGCATCTTTTACCATGTAGTGGGCCAATCTTAGACCGATGGGCAAACTTACCCAAATTGATGGTACTTATTATATTGTCGATCATTGAACCTTTAAAAGAATAGGTTATAATATTATTAATTCTATTGATATATGGATTTCCTGAATCCACACACTTAACATCAAATTCATTAATGTATTAACCTGTTCGCTGCTCATCCCGTATACATACGGGATCAAAAGCTGAACCCCACACGCCCATCCCGTTTATGTATGCTCATCCCCCGATATTCGCCATTATAATTTTTATAATAATAATATATTATATTTTCATGTTGTCACTGTAAAATTATATTTTAATTTTATCACTGATTAATTGACTCTTGATATTTTGAAAATAACTGCTATTAAGATGTCCCATTAGAAGTGCAAATGCTTCCCATCTGAGAGCGAATACAATATAATAGTTTAAACAATGCTTCTTTCAGACATTTTTTATCATAGAACTTAATTCAGATAAATTATCCCCTGAAACCTCTGCAGTATATGCTTTATAGCTATGCACTTTTCATTACACTGATACACATAGTGTATAAAACACAGAGCGTGTATGTATTATTATGTATAGATCCCCTGATCTTAGAACCATCACTCAATCATCATCAATCACGAGTTCCGTGTATAGATCCGTATTTATCCTAAAGCCGTGTATAGATCGCTTAATCGAACCTGCGGCCTCTTAGGTTCTCAAGTGCGCTCTTTTGACGGAATTCAAATTTTAAATTTCGAAGTTAATTTCACTGTTTTCCTTCAGTTACAAAATAATGCACATACATTTTTATGAATGTTTCTTAAATGCGGCCTCATTTGACTTAATATAAATCAATGTGGTCTACCGGCAGGAAAAGATTCGACATCCCTGTCCTAGATCATAGAGCTGGACTCAAGTACCGGAATGCAAAGTTGTAAAGTGGCAACTATTAACAATTCGCAAATTGCAATTACGTAAGATACAGTTATCAAATGATTTAACCACTTTTAAATATATAAGCTAAACATATTATAAATTTTCTAATTATACGCAAGAAATGATAAATATTTTTAATTTAATCCAGCATATTAATAAATTAACTGCTTACATCTTAGATTATCGATGATTAAAAAAACACTTAGTAACGAGTCAAAATAATTGAATTAAATTAATTTGCCACACTTGAACAAACAATAATAATAGCAAGTAATCGGCATAGTTAAAATTTGCTCCAGAGGCAGTTAATTTGTAATTAAATTTTGCGTCGCGTGTAAGAATATGGAGCCGCTCTAATACGTGACTAAGCGCCAAAAAGATTAAACAAAAATGCACTTTTAAATATAATATGAGTAACTATCCGCACGAAATCTCGATTTGAATACAAATTTGCTATATCTTTCTAAATCGTTTTTGCATCGCTAACAGTAATTGCTGTATCCGAACCTAAACAAATATAATTTATGTACTGAGTTTGTACAACTACAAAAATAAACAGTTACTTCAATTCAAGTCAAGTAAATACAAAATCTACTGACAAAGGTTAGATAAATTTGAATTGTTGAGATTTTGTACATCTCCGTGTATTTCGTCACTTACGACCCTTGTTTCGCCTTTCTGCATCTTCAGGCATTCAAGCACATGAATGAACTCGAACTGACAGTCAGTAAATAGTTTATATCGTTTACATATAAGATAAAATACGACAAATTATTATCACTAAGTCTAGGAGATACATTTACATCTGGATTGATCCCAACAATGACCCTTAATCCTAGTTGAGAAAACAAACGCATTATGGGTGGAATGGAGGGTTTTAAATCGCTTACAATTAAATGTACTTTTGTTTAGATCATATTCACTTTCATATAAAATAGTTTTCACTTATAACAAATACATTCCACAAAAAAGAAATTCTTTCACTAAAACTAAAATGATCCCACATAATAAAATATATATTATACATAACAATTACGAAAAAATATTTTCACATAGCTAAAATCGTTTTCACTCAATATAAATACTCACACTTTGAAATCGATATTTGCACAGTACTTGCAAGCTGTAATGAAATGAAAATACTTGTCGCAACTCTACCCTATATTAGCTTTACTCCACGCCTATGTTGTCGTTGCTCCACGCATTAGAATACATTACACAAACCAACCAGACCAACCCTAACATTACCTACTACAACTTAACTCAATTTTTTAAAAGAATCCGTGACTAAGTGGAAACTATAAAAATCAAAGTTTGAGTGTACTTAATACTGTCTAATCCAAATTGCAAACTATCGAAATAAAAATTCAAGTTTACTAAGTGAATACTATCTAACACAAAGTGCAACTATTTATAACCCATTTTAAATTATATCAAAGGTTAAATAATGATTTTGTTACAATTATTTCAAGACGAGGTTGGACAGTCAAATAATCTACAGATATAAAAACTTCTAGAACAGGTATGACATGTGAAATTTACACATGTCATTCTGGCTGCCATTTCTAGGTCAACTGTGCTATTTTCAATTTTCAACTTTCAACTTGAAATATTATTCTCTATTAATTGACCATATTTTATGGATGTAACACGAGGTACGGGCCACGGTGATATTTTCAACTTTCAACATTAGCTTGCATCAAAATGACGTCTTAATGTTAGCGCACTCTATCCTAGGCGATGCCGGGTAATAAATATTAGTATTATATGAACGCACGTGTTCATTGAGGATTAAGAGACACTTGGTTTTTTGAGCTAGGCTAAAAACAAAATCTAAAATATGCTGTATCGTTGTCGTTTTCCACACAGATATAAATTAAAAAGATTATATTTCTTTCATTTAAATTGATTTGCTGAAAATCTCTTTCACAATCTTATTACTTACTTGCTGGTTGATGAAGTTCTATTTAGGGCATCTAGTCCCGTACCATTTTTTTTGATCCCGGGATCGGTCATGAAGCATAATTTCATGTTTTAAATTGTAAATACAAAATCAAATTTGTGTCCATTACAGCTTCAATTTGAACGAAAATATGATTTAATATTTTTCTTTGACATGCTAAT
Organism: Himalopsyche phryganea; assembly: GCA_022494535.1. Taxonomy (NCBI): domain Eukaryota; kingdom Metazoa; phylum Arthropoda; class Insecta; order Trichoptera; family Rhyacophilidae; genus Himalopsyche; species Himalopsyche phryganea. The sequence goes on from JAGVSL010000047.1 coordinate 2,611,779, forward strand.
GATTTTTTTATAAAATAATGCAAAAAAAAAACAACAAAATACATTATTGTCAAAATTATCTGTTGTTATTTACAGAAAGAGGGTGTCCACAATACATATATGTATCTTTTAATTATGTAGATATTATAAAAACGTATGAACATTAATAAACTTAGGTACACGTTGTTGTTCATGAGGAAGTATTTAATTTGAAATATGAATTACTTTTTATCATTTACGCTGAATTCCTAAATTCCGAGATTACAGGATTTCGGCCCTAGTTCTATTATATTTAACATATATAGAGACAAAAAAACCTGTATGGACGCGTATTTTTTATAAAATAATAAATTTAATGCAGATCACGTCATTATGACGGGTTAAATTATAGTATATCTTTACTTATACTATTTCTAGTAATATAACTGTACCTATAATAGTGAAAGATGATATCGGATTGAAATATCACCCCCGCAAACTAAGAGGTCTGAGTGGGTTCTCTAACCATATCAGAAGTGAACCGTTGCTACTTAGTGGATTCGCCTTCCTGTCTCTTTAAATTTATTCGTCATTCACTTATTGGATTGCGTTTGTAGCTACAAACTATAGCAATTTCCTAGTATGATTAAATTACAGAACAATTTTATCAAATTATTTATGAACACGAGCGGAATCGAACAAAAAAATGTATAAATTTATCGTAACATCGAAAAATAGAGCTTCCTTAAACCGAATGCCAACCTACCTTCTCAGAATGACATGTTTTTTCAACGATTTTCATATAGATTCCTAAATGATCATAACAGCGTAGTTTAGTTAACGTCGACTGGCTATTGTTCAGAAGCTCAACTTGTTCTTGTAGGAAAGAACTGGTGGCAATGTTCCCTCTAAGACGAGAGATTATCTGAGCCGAAAATCCATTGGCTGAGCAGGCCAAATCAACAAATGCGCGAGAAAATTTAAAGCTTTTTGCAAACAACAATATATCATATTTTCTATGGTTTGTTCCCATGCTAAAAAACGGGGTATAGCAAGAGCGATTAGCTAAATAATCTATCCTTTCTCTCACCCCGTTAATAAAAGTCGTAAAAAAAACTTATGTTTAGATAGCTCTATTAATATTCCATATTCTCCATACGGTAAGTGGACATGGTAAAATAATGAAAATTTGTTTATTCAAAACTTAAATATGAATTTTTGTATGGGAGTGTGCGCCGACCCGAGCAGATCAGAGGGAACATTGGCTTTCAGTTCGTTAATCTATCCCTCTACGTCTATTCGCGTTTTCAGCATCGTATATGGCAGTTGAGAGTTGATGGAAACATCACACGCACTCATGCATCATGACACAAATCCATAAATCGGTTGAAAAACCAGTATTTGAATGTATCACTTGACCACGCCACCGAATGGCTAACACTTGGTACGAAACTTATATTCAAGTGTACACCTCAGAGTTTAAATACGATTGACTTAAAATCAGTATTGAGTTGTAAATAAGCTGTCGTTTCAAATATTCTTTCGGTGATTCAAGCCCTTGGCCTCGCATCTGAAAGGGACTAAAGCCCACTCGGTTGCGGTAACAAACTGAAAAGCGTTACAGTAAATTTACGAAGTTACTAATCTTACGTAATGTAACATTACGTATTACGATTTTATTTCGCCCCATGAGCATGCATAGCACATTATCAAATTTTATTTAGTAAAACAGCATAGTGCATGAAAAATGATCAGGATGCACAGAATATGATACAATCAGTGACTATTTGTTTATTTAAAGAACATGATCTGTTTTTGTATGATTTGTTGTTTTTTGAGGAAGTTTTAGGGACAAAATTAAATGACAGCATTCATTCTGCGAAATATTTTTCAAAGGAACATAATGAAAAAGAGCGTACAGGATAACAATTTCAATAAATTCGTTGATCATTGTGTCGTCATTATACAGAACGATTTCCTTAGTATTGTATTATATTATGTTTATTTGTATACTAATACCTATTCGGTCCTGTAACGGTGTATAAAAATCTTTCCAAAACTCAAGCCGTGCTTATATTATCGTTGGTTGTCATAGGCCTAATATTTATTTAAAAAGAAAACAAAAAAATCTCAAACTATTTCCGGAATACGTGAATGCATAAATTTTCTTAAACAGCCAGTTCCGTTTTACACGGTCAACATGGTATTTTTTTGCCCAACTATTACGAAATATATGCCTTATTTTTTACTTTCTATCAATATTACTCTGCTTCGGAATGTACCAAAGTTTTTGATAAAAAATACGAACGTCATTATTATAAAGTAAACAATAGCATTTTTAAAGCTATTTTCTTAATATTGTTCGCCCTGCATGTAATGTTGTTTTCAAATCATGAAAAATAATTTAGAATTTGTTATTTATATATTATAATAGTATGTACATATAAATGTACATACCATAAAATATAAATAATACATTTCAAGATTAGTTTATCAATTATTGTTTTTCAGTCAATTATTGTCAGTTTAAAATGCTTGCGTTGAATAAAACCAATTTCGATCATTATACTTACAAGATACTTGTGGAACTATTAAAAAAATGTGTTTTAGTTTTTTATTTACATTATATACACTATATAATTATGTATTTGTTAAGTAATTAAGTTGATATTAAATGCATGTGTTTGTACAAAAAATAAATTACAAACAATGCACAAGCATGGCATAAAACTCAATAATATTGCAAAGTTTTGTTACTGATATTTGACATGTAGCTCTTAGTGTTTAATAATTATTTGAAGGATTTGTTGATTCGTGTAGGTATTTGGCTTCTCAATAAACTCTGTGTATGATTTATTCTTAAATATACTAAATAATTATGTGCATAATGTAGTCTTATTTTATTAATTAGAATATTACAGTTTACGCTAAGCCTTATATTGTATTGTAATGTTTTTAAAAAACATGTTCAATTACTTCTCAGGCCTGCATTTATTGGGTCAGTAACTTATTCAATGAATGGTCTGTGCGTGGTCTGTTAATAAAATAAACGGTTAGTAATTTATATAGAATGATAAGTTATTAAATTTAACCTAACCTTTATTTATTTGGCAATTATTTCTGACCAATCATAATTATTAACTGACCATCTATCGAATTAGTAACTGACCAAATAGTTGATTGACTATTTTTATTTCTAACAAATGAATGACACAAATCAAAAACATTTAATTGTATCATTCGTCAATCGTTACAAGAATGCGTTCAAATTTAAAGAAAACACTTTCAATTAATTTCAATAGAAATTATTATCAAATCTTTGACCCGTCAACAAGGTACATCTTGTCTCAGCTTGCATAATAATAATTATTGACAGTCTTTATTGCAATGGTCACAGAGAACTTTTTTTATTTCAGCAAACAGGGATTTCATTTACAGTTCTTTTCAGTTGATTACAAAACCAAAGACAAAGATGAGCGCGTCATTAGCTGTGAAATTAATGATTTCCCGTCTGATGCGGTTTCGGACCGGAAGATGTCACAGTTTATCATAGTTTATTACGCAATTCCACCAAAAGATGATGTTAGAAGTTAAATAAACACAAAAGGTAATATTATTTCGTTAAAAATATTACGTACCAAGCGCTGCCATAGATGCCACAAAAGTATCTCATTCAATTTTGAGGTGCAGCAAAATTTCAATTTGTATAATGTTATTCTTAAGATAACTTGATGATTGACACGTCTAACATATTGTTACGTTTCTGAACTGTCAACTGTCAAAATATAATACAATGTTTACCTATATTACATTCCTACAAACATTTAAATGTATCAAAACCATCACTACTCCCGGGATTGATATTCAGCAGTCCGGGGATTTTGGGATTTACTGCAAATGCTAAAAACTAATTTATAAATCAAATTAAAACTTCCTAATTAACAATAACGTGTACCTTGGTTTGTTCCCGTACATAGTTTTTTTTTAAATACCTATAAAATTAATATAAATTTATTGTAGTCTTCATCTCATATTTCGTAACAGCCATTATTAACCAATTTGAAATTGAGGAAAAATTAAAACCTCTTCTTAATCGAATGGAAGACAATATTTCAAAGTCAAATTAAAGAACATGTTTGAACTATTTTTGGATGCCATTTGGTGAAACCTTCCATAACAATGCAATAAATAAAATAAAATATTTTGATCATTGTTTTTTTTTTAAATATTTTCTCTTCTTTTTAAAATGACTGATTTTAAATCAACAAAAAAAAACCATTCCTATACCCAAAAAAAAAGATTTAATTATATATACATTCCAATTGAAGCAATAATGGACATGCATAAAACTTTACATGTACAATTCAACACATGAAATTACACTTAATGACCAATCCCAGGATTGAGAAATTATGAATCTCGAAATCCCGAGATCGTTAAAACGGTTCGGGATTGGATGCCATAATCGGGAGTAGAATTTCAAAACTATGAAATCTTTCCTTGCTACTGTTATCTATTCAACATGTGAACAAGCGTAAAAAATATTCGTAAAACACTAAAACGTCACTCTCCAGTAATATTGAAAAGTGGACATATCGGTTTTTGCTGTTAAACTCTTCATATGACCCATACATTTAAATGTACCATAATCAAGGGGGCGTGTCTAATAGATATAACAGGGTTGCCCTAATTCTAGCGATTGCCTTAAATACTATCGAAACAGTCACTGTAGTTAATGTGGCAGATCAAGAAATAGTAGAAATAGTGAAATCACATTTTCAACATTATAGATTTTATTTGAAATATAAATAAAACAGATTTACTTCACTGTACTTAAGTTATCTTGTAAAATTTTGGGTTTGCATAATGTTGTTTTTACGAAGATAATAATTTATCCAATTTCAAATGCGATGTAAAAATCTAACGATAAATGGAACACGCTTATTATTTTTATAACGGTATTATAATTGAAAAAAAGGAAAGCATCCGATTTGACGCAGAAATAAAAAAGAAAACGGATAATAATCGGTGACGGATGGCCAATTTTAAATTAATCAAACAGAATGCGACATCGAATTTCGGCCATTGTTAAGTAATAGCGATTTGCAGATGCATACCGTGAAATCTAGCCAATCGATTAATACACTTATTTCGTGACAGTTTTCATCGGTTTCGCAACCGCAAAATTGAACGAAATTTTACCAGCATCTAATGTGCAACCAGTAAGTGATTGATTTTGTAAATTTTATTGTTGTGAAACAAAAGGATTTCTTGGTGATCCATTGCGCGAAAATACCTGTTAAAATATTTTCGTCAATAGTGCAACTTTTAACGCTTTAGTTATGTTAACATAACATTTTTTAAAAATTAAGTAATTGAAAACACGTTTTGAGATATTGAAAGTGTAGATGTAAGAATATTGTTAGTCATCGTCAGGACTGGATAATTTTTTAACCGGAACGGGATTATTTGAGTACCTTGGTATCAGTGTCGGACAAACGTCATATCCCACGAAAATCATGTTTGTATTATCTGTGATAGTGCAAGTGATGCTCTTTTATAAAAACTCATCAAAAGTATCAGAATCCACCGGTTTCGTATAAATTTTTGAGCTTAAAGTTGGTATATATTTTCAAAAGCGGACACTTAGCATACATCTTCGCGAAATCTGTTAACATATACACATTGACTAATCACAGAGCTAGAATTTACTTTAAAGTGTCATGGCTGCCGGGTTTGATACAGTGTGATATATGTATGAAATAAAAAATCACCTATGCTGTACATTTTCGTAGATGGATTCTGTCCCACTTTGATACCAATGTACTCAATTTGTTTTTTATGATACGGCGCACCATCCGGATGAATTCAAGCCCTGGTCATCATTCAATCTTCTTCAAAACATCACTAATTAGTGTACAAAACGTTTCTTTATAATAAAATAATTTTTTTCTTTTTTTTTTAACACTTATTTTAAACATAACCTACTGCACACTAGAGTGCATGCAACCAAGTCTTGAGGAATTTCTCCTCGGACATTCCTGGCAAACATTTGAAACACGCATAACGTTGTTACGCTGCGGAATACACTCTGTAAGAGTGTGAAGCCGTAGTGGGTGGTGGTGGGTACAACGTTGAGTACCCTAGGGCATTTAAAAAAAAAAAAAAATAATAATGGCTGCAAATTTAGAACACATGATTCTCACTTGGCAAATATGTTTTCAGACTTTTTTTAAATCTTAGAAAATGAAGCATTTTTCTTTTTAACCATATCCCCACAAAATGACAAGAACTACTCTTTGGATTGGGCATTTCAGAATAAGCTGATTTTTACGAAAACTGGTTTTGATTCGGTTTTTCAAAACTTGCAAGGATAGAATGATATGAATCGAATGGATGGGAGGTGGGAGGGAATGTAGACATCATAAAAGTTTATCTTTGAACACACATCCATAAATAGAAGGATTTAATCCTTTCGGGGATTCAAAACCGTAACCCCCGCAACCGTATAAGACAAAAACCAAAGTGCGTTTACCACTCGAGTGCAGAGCTGTCAGTTTATTATGATGACCATCATGCTTTTGGAGTGCATGATCAAAAAAGTTATGAGACCACTGTGGTATAGCATACAATTTGAAAAATATTTAAATTAATATTAGAATTGAAACATTTGTCATGATTGCAACATTATCAACGTAAAGTCAAATTAAAATAAACTTTATTTGACAGGTGCAGGCTATCGGTCCCAATTCAAATATTAAACCTAAGCTCCTACGTGTCTAGTAACTCAGCATTTCACGTATTTCAAATTCCTCGCCAGAGTTCAAAAGACGATACAGGAATACGAATTTTGTTAAGCACGCTAATAAATAAGACATAACATCTTTCCTCGGTCGCCAGGTTATTTCCTGATCCCACTGTATTCTCAAAATCTAGTTCACGAAATTATACTAGATTTCCTTCTGAAATTCCGACTATAGACCTCGGATTCCTAAACTTCGCTAACCGTAAGTAGGGGGGAAGTTAATATTATTTATAAAATTTGGAATTCATTTTTCGTTTGAGAATTCTTTCAGAATAAAACGTAGATGAAATTCTATAATTTTTATTTATTGAAAATAACAAAAATAACAGCAAAAACGAAATATCCTTGATAAATGTTTCATAGTTTCTTCATAATATACATTATTCTTAAAATTTATTATTATTCAAAAATGTATTCTATAGTATCACCAAAATTACTTGGCCGCCGCCGAATTTGTAACTATAATTATCAGTCTAGAATAAATTTCTCGAATTGCCGTTTTATGCAAAATAAATAACTTGTCTACTTTTAATAACCATCGTTAAAATATCAGTTTTGGAACTTATTGAAATTTCAGTTCTGGTTGAGTTTGGCAACATTCCTAACGTGACGGTGGCACCCTCACTAGCGGTCAAGTTAATTTGGTACATCTACAATGCTTTAAATTGTATGTTTCTTTATTTAAAATATTCATTATTGAAAGATTTTTTACAGAAATTCACAATTAAAAACAAAAAAAAAGAAATTCTGATGTCAAAAAATATACTGTCTTCCATTTAAACGTTTTTCCAAGCCTATAGCTGAGTATTCAAAGTCCGTGATACAGGGTTGTGTTGTACAATTACTTGAATCCTAGTATGGAAGCTTGCATGAATTTTCGTGATGTCCTAAAATTCCCTCCCGCTGGCTAATTACTAGTCCTATAGTAGGGCGATCCTTCTATCTTTACTCTTCCATTGGGGGCCCATAAGCTTTATATTATGAGCTGACATGGCTTAAAAACCTGAAATCGTAATAAATACTTTTTTAGTTTTGTTGTGATTTATATGGAGCGGGGCATAATGAAAAAAGTTTGGGAGCCGCTGCTGTAGACTATCGTGAAATGTTTTAAATTTAAGTCTGAATTAAAAAAAATGGAAACAAGAGTGCTAACAAATTAATGACTACGTCCGGAATGATTTAGCAAAGATTACTATTCCACGTGTGATTAGTTAAATGTTAAATCATTAGCCTGAATACTTCTGTGTTTAAAGTTTATTTACGATAAATTTTAAATATACTTTTTGTTAACGGTGAAGAATCAAGGGTTTAACAAAAAAAAAAATTTGTTTGTATGAATCTATCTTTTTACTTTCATTTCATTAGTATCTGAATCTAGATAATAGATACAACTCGATAATTAATAATTAAACCCAGACTACGATTTGGATATAAAATTTAAGATAGTTCCAAAAAATACCTTATTGGTTTTTATGTATGCACGGGCCCGGGCTTGGCCCGTGGGTCTCTACCCGGCCCGGGCGACGGGCCTGACTCGGGCGGGTAGATACAATTGTTATTCAAGCTCGGGCCAGGCCCGGGTAAGGGATCTGTTCTTTGGAAAATTATTTCGGACTATTTTCGGATCATGAGTACTCTTGATAATTAAATACTGCTGATAACAAAAATAATTTATAACGTTTTGAATATCATTGGACACAATATAGTATTTTATTTGATAAGTATGGAGACATCATTTTATATTTTGGTAATCTGAAACTGACTGACTAAAATTGTTATTGATCCGTGAAACAATGCTTTATTTATTTATGCACCACCGGTAAGTTTAAATAGTTCGTTAATGAATAAAGTGTGTTATTTCAGTATCTGCTTTCTATTCGTTTTAGATAGTCGACTGTGTCATGTGCCGAAAAATTCATTACAAAACAAATACAACAGATTCGTTAAAAATGAGTTTCAACGATATAAAGAAAATGTTAAAAAGTGGTGACTGTGGTGATGTGTGGAAATCATTTCGTGAAATAAAAGATTTTTCTACACGTGAAAAAGTTGGGTAGGTACGTTAAGTATGTTAGATTTCAATCAATTTTATGCTACTGTATTTTTTTTTAAATCAGGCTTTTTTCGGGCCGAGATATATAAATTTAGGCTTCGGGTCGGGCTCGGGTAACAAGTGTGGTATTAAGACTCTCGATCGGGCTGGGCCGGGCCTGAAGTGAACGCACTCGGGCCGGGTAATTTCATCAAATTTCGGCCCGTGCAGACCTCTAATATATATATATATATTATGCACAATAGTCGGCTCCTTGGCACTGTGGTCACCATCATTGTCTTCGGTTACAGATCTCACTTGTTCAAACAAGCCCCAGTAAATAAAGTATTCATAAATTGATGTTTGAATAGATATGAATTTCTGATCGTAGGCATTAATGTATGTGACGTCTTAAATTCACACCCAACCATCCGATCATAATGACGAATGTAGCGAAAGCGATTATTCCTTCTGTTCTAGTCTCTTCTAAAAACGAGAAGTAGAGCAACTGAGTAACAAACAGTTCTCTAAGAAAAATTTCTGTTGAGAAACCTCTATTAAGATTACATATTCTCCATATTGCGAGCGGACATGGATTCAAAAAATACACTCGTATCTATCCATCACATAACAACTCTTAAATATCGAGCCTTAGCCTAGCCTGGAGAAAGTGGTTGACAAATCCCATGCCGTATGTGACTAATAGCTCGCCGAGTCCTTCCATTATTGAGTTGACTTGCTTTACTGTGTATGTATATCTAAATTCCAGATAATGTCAGTTTGTAATGCAAGTATCTGTACATAAAAGTGTTATAATGTACGTCTTAGGGCTTTAAAAATCTTGCCTTCAAGTGAACGTAGTATGTGATGTTTATTTCATTGAAAGAAAATGTTTTATTATTGCTAAATTAAAAGTATTTTTTCATTCCCATAAACATCGTCTTTGATCAGTGTTACCAAATACGGCAATCCAATGAAATAATTATCATGTAGTGAATAGTAACTAAATTCTTTCAAATGTTTCCATTTTCCTTTGTACAGTTGTGTTTCACTATTTTTTAACAAAGACACTTGAATATCATAAAACAATTACCAACTCGATAAAAGATCGCAAATCTACTTTTCGTTTTGATATCCGTCACCTGTGGCGGAATCAGGGTACGAATTCCGGAATGGAAACCTTCCATTCGAGGATTCCATTTCCATGGATGGATATCTGTATTTTTTCCTTATCTCTCCGCCCACCCCCTACCTAATCCTGAAAGGGGCGCAGAGAAAGTGACTAACTAACTACCAGTCATTATTTATCAACTCCATATTTATTTCCTAACCTTCGCCCAAGAGGTAAAAACAACGTATATCCAAACGATCCATTAGAAGCCCAGGTGATCCACATTGGTAGCGGACATGGATATTTGAAAAAAATCACTGCCAAAAATTCTAACTTCAAAAGTTCCTAGGTCAATTGTGGGTCGTACTGTATTTATGTAACAACAAAAATATTTATAAAGGAACTATAGAAAAAATATAGTTCCGTAACTTAATGAAAACGTTTTTTCTTATTTTTTCTTATATAACTAGTATAACCGTACCCGTCATATATGACGGTATTGAAATTGAAATACTGGATGTCTAAAGTAGCTAGTACGTCGGAACTGTGTGTGCATTGTTTTCACAACGAACGATTACGTCATGAGAAAATTTTAACCTACATGTGATATGTGATGATAATAAAGCATCTACCGAGCAGTCTGGGCTATTAAATATAAGATGCATAAACGATTTAAACTATTAAATAACTGTCAATTCGAGTTCATCCGTGCACTTTAATACCTGAAAATTTGGAAAGGTGACACCCGGGTCGTTAGTGACAATTCTGGAAGTGTACAAAATTTTACCTATTCAAATTTGACATTGAAATTCCATTAAAAACCCTCAGTCTTATTACCTTCAACTATTGTTTTTGTAATTATTATAGATTTGTGTTGTTAATATATTACATACTTAATACGGGAATTAATAAACAAAAATCTTTCATCCTAATTATTATTTATTTCTCTCCAAGGGTGGCATAAAATGTAACGAATCCAGGATTCAGTAGCACTGGCGTAAAAAGTGAATTGTTGTGATAATTATTTTGCAGCGAGTTGAAAGAAGCTCCTTTCACTTACAATCTGCGACTCTGCTCTCAATGGCGGACCAAACAAAATAGAATGCATAGTAATAATAAGTATCATTATATCATCGAGCGTGAATTGCGTGGTGACGTCACCAGATTTATGCCTTACTTCCGGAAACAAAACCCATCGGATGTCAATAATTATTATTACACGAAGCTGTCAAATTCGAAAATCGAATGATTTTTTTTATCACGCGACAGATGTTATTTTAAAACAATAATCGTAATTAGACAATTTGATTGATATTCTGTAGTTGGCAACACTATGCAATTCGAATTTTAAATGTTTTATACAAGAATAACATTTATAGAAAAGTCGTTCAATCTTAGCCATGTTCATATTGCTGATTTAAATATGGTAGGAAAATATTACGTGCATTCATACTTTCACGGTTTTGTAAGTCGCTAGGAAATTTAAATTTTCATATAGGGATGTAAACTGCGGTACTAATTGAGGTGGAAACAGTATTACACTGCCACAAGGCCATGATGATCAAGTAATATATTAAAACACCTACTTTAAACTTCGTGGTTGAAGCTTACTTTGTAAACAAACTTAGTATGGATTTTACAATAAGGGGAAAAAAGTTTCCTCGTAATCATTATAAAAGGGATTTTATTAAATATGTGTTAAAACAATTAAATTTCACCCTGCTCTCCTAAAATGATTTAATTTACGAATTACTAGCTGGAAATATTAGCGTCTAAGTTAATGGCGAACATGACTGTGCGTGTAATCACATACAATTAAGTATTATTATACTGTTCAAATATCGCAAAAATAATAGTTATTCAACAAAAAATGTATGTGAATTTATTATAGTTATAAAAATCCATATTTATTTCACTGAAAAATTATTAATTTGGCATATTTATTGAAAAATGTGTTTTTAGAATTGAAATTTCAATGATTCTGTCAGTTTTGCTAATGTTTATATGATAGCCTCAGAGAGCCGATCTATCGGCGCATTTAAAATTAACTGAAAAGCCTCACAGATGTGATCTTACAGCGTAAACTTTGACATATTATATAGACGGTGTTTTTGCCGATTAATATAACCTTAAAAATTGATATTTTTCAGAAGAAAGTGAAAACTGTTTTTATCGAAAACATTATGGTGAGTTGCGTTATGAATCTTTGAAATGCACGTAAATTGTCATGTTTGCAGATACAGGATTATACATAGGGAGTGTCGATATAATAGTGGCTTAGATCAATTGGCTGGGTCAGAATTTTTAAATAATGTAAAATGATGTTTGTCTTCGAAAAAGTGGGAAATTTATCTTTCTAATTTACATCATTTGGCTGAGACCTTCTCTGTAGATTTTAAATTAATATCCAATCATTAACTCATTTTCGTATTTTTTGAGGGTTAGATCAATTGGGCAAAACACCGTCGATATTAAAAACAATAATGAAGGCTTTTTTATGTTTATTATTTAGTTTACTTTTTAAAAATATAATGCTTAAATGTTTGCTGCGATAGATCGGGCCCTTTGAGGCTTAGAGGGTTAATATATAAAATTACGACATTATAATCATAATGATAACTAGCAGGTATTAATTGTATTCGTCAATATTTTGGTACAATATTTCAATGAAATAAAAATCAATAAAAATATGCGTAGAGTGAAAATAAATGAGAAGTAAGTAAGAGCACACCGTAAAAAAAATTAGAAGGGAAAGTAATATTATGTGTAAATCGTTCTAGATATATGAGCACAAGTAAACCGGAACATTTAAGTAATAATTTAGAATTATGCACAAATTACGTATGTTTATTAAAAAATGTTAATTAAATCAATTGATTTCAAATTAATATTAATCGATTTATTCTAATCTTCGTAAATCTGTGTGAAAAAAGCAGTTCTATTTAATTAATGATTTGTACTTTTAAGGTGTTAACTTTCGATTCTTGGTGGAAAGGCACTATATTTTAAAAATAAAACACATTTGTTTGTACTACTTCTACATTTTTATAATGATCAGGACCGGTTTTCTCTCATCACGAGCATTATCAACTGATCAAAATAAATCGAAACAGTGCTATTTATTTATGTAAAATTGAATGTTAATAATGACAATGTATAGAAAAGAGTTGGTTCAGAACTAAGAACAATCCTTAAAATCATGATAGTAATACTGACATGAACTGTTTACCAACATAGCTGATTCAAAATAGGATATTATGAATGTATATGCAATTAAACAGCTGGCGAAAACTCGTTGCAAAACCATTCACGAGTTATGATATTACTTGAAAATAAAAGTGGTTTTTTTCGTAGGTCAAAAATGACGTGAGTTATTTAATCACTCCTCTTATAATCCAGCGATAGGATAACAGCTTTCGAATCTCTCAACTATAAAATAGAGATTGATAATCACTTTTAAAAGTGAATTCATTTCTTATATTCTTTTATAAACAAAATACCTGAACCATTATAAAAAACCCTCAAAGAATACAAAAATGAACTAATGATTGGATTTCATTTTAAAGACAACAGAGTAAGTCTCGGCCAAATGATGTAAATTGGAAAAATAAATTGTACCACTTTTTGGAAGGGAAACATCTTTTTACGTTAGTTTTAGATTTTAAAATTCTGACCTCCCCACTTGATGTAAGCCACTTTTAAATCGACACTTTCTACGTATAAACCCGTATCTGCAAATATATAGGGACGAATATTCAATATCCGAATACCGGACAATAATTACAATTTTGAGACAAAAAATTTAATGCCTTTTGTCACACAACCTATAAGTGTGAAGCAAGCTTTTCAACATTGATTTTCTTAAAAAATAATTACAGAAACCGATTGGAAGTCGAACCGGATCTAAGAATAAAGCTATCATCCTTCATATTCTCCAAGTCTGGAGCTTTTAGTTAAAAGAAACAGCAGCACACCTCTCATCAATAAATTATTGGTACATTTGATTTCTTTATAGGTTTATCAGAGTAAATTCTTTTGTATTATAACATATAAAAACTGTATGGATATAAATATACTGTCTTATTTTACCTATAGGCCGGTAGTATAGGCGATAATAATTTTAGTTGGTCACGAAGGAGACATTAAAATAACCGGGTCTCGGAAAAATAAGTTTAAGAAACGCTGCAATACAACATTAGTGTCAACAACAAGTGTCATAGAAATAGCATTTACGTAAATTAGTAGAAAAACAAAATACTGTTTTCGCCATCTAACCGCTTAAGAAAATTTGAAAAAAAAACATTTAAATTAAAAACTACGTAATCATTTTTGTGTTTTATTGAGAATTTATTTTAAATAGTTAATAAAAATTAATGTTATTATTCACACTTCCGTTGACCCGCGTCCTTCTTCCGTAACTTCCTCTAATTTTAATGCCAAAATAAAAAAAAACAAATTCCCACAGTATTTGCGATAATTACGTTAAACCGTGACACTGTGATAAAAATTTGTGTTCGAATAAATAAATTTCTAGCTTGAGAAATTATGTAAATTATAATGCTTGTTATGAAAATAACAATAAAATTTTTTAATTTAATGTTAGTGCTATTTACTGTTCGGCAAAGTTATGTCATCATTTTAGTCATTTATTTTCCTCTTATTATTGTCGGTGTCGTTTATCATCAAAGGTTGATGAGAAATTTACGATATGTATCGGTTGCACTGCAAATTGATTTTACGGTGAGGATGATTCCGTTACTGTTTGTTCATCCAAATCCGACTGTATATATACCAACATTACTTGGCCGCCGCTGAATTTGGAACTAGAATTGTTATTCTAGAATAAATTTCTCCAAATTGCCATTTTACGAAAAATAAATAAATGTCTTGTCTACTTGTAATAACTGTCGCTAAAATATCAGTTTTAAAATTTATTGAAATTTCTGTTCTGGTCGAGTATGGCAACATTCTTAACGTGACGGCGGCACCCTCACTAGCGGCCAAGTTAATTTGGTACATCTATAGCCTTGAGAACAACTATAATTTATCTTCAACATTTTTAAATTCTTGCGTAGCGCTTAAGTGATTCTATAATTGCGTCAACTATCATTAATATAATTGGTTTATCAAACTTTAGAATCTACTATAGAATCACTAATAATACATGTTTACTACGCCATTTTTTTACCATGTCTACGCCTAATGTGGAGCATATGGCCTCCGAATGGAGTTATCTCAACAAACGTGATCTACGAAAACTGCTGGTTACTCAGTTCCTTAACCTCTCTTTTTCGAAGAGAGTAGGGCTATGACAGGTCTAGTGGTTAGCTAATCGCTCTCGCTACGCGCCTCCTTTTTGAGGATCGGAACGGTGGAATGGAGTTTTTAGACATCACAAACATTCATGACTACGAACAGAAATCCATAAAAGTATTGAAAGATTAATTTATGAAACTGCCCGCACCGGGACCTGAACCCGAGACATCCGTAACCGTAGCCAAAGACGTTATCAACTGCACCACGGAACCGACAAGATCACAAATTTAAATTGAAAAAATCTAAATTTGATATTGACCTAGTTGGGACTTAAACCAGGACCCACCTGATCGCTGGAACAAAGCTCTTACCACTAGACCACACAGGCTGACGGCTGAAGTATCCCAAGTAATTTTTGCTTATTCGCTCTTAATATGGAGTAGATTTTAAATCGAATTCTTCAGCATGATTTAACTAAGATCTACCACATTGCGGACGTATGCGAACCTTAGTTACAACTCTGATGATTCAATGAATCACTATAACAGGCATGGAGTAACTGTGCAGTATTACAATAAATTTGAACTAGCAAAACATTCCGTAGTAAATATTTTTATTGGCCAGCGTAATTAACAGTTGTTTTTTTTGTTTGTTTTCAGGTGACAGACGCAGACACAGAGAGCCACCGTTCGACGACGAGCGTTACAGCGATTGAAAAAAAATGGTTGGTGATAAGTACTTTGATTAATTTTATTATTTACACCGTTGCGTCACCGCATTGTGACTTACTTGAAGCCGTTGACACTTTCACATTTAGCCACTATGAAAAACATCACTTTCGATCGGTTTCCTAAATCCGCATAACTAAACCATGGTGAGTTGACGTAATTATGATGCGGGACAGTCTTTTGAATTATCATTTACGACTTCAATATTAAATTTGTCTCCGGTATATTGGGCGATTAATACATTAAAACTGTAAAAAAACAAATACGTCTACAGGCCAAATAAGTTTGGGTTACCTAAACTTTTTACAGTGCGACACGGTATTATTATTTTTGGTTCAGAAGTGAGCCCGACCTGTATAGCCTATTGTGGCTGTGCCTGTGTGTTAGAGAGGAGAGTGAAGTGTTGCTTTGCCTTTCACAACCCTGTGTCTTTGTCGAAGCGTAATACATGATTTTTAACGGAACACATGTACATTTTGTGTGATTTTTTCCATGTCAGCTCCCAATATGGAGAGCATACGGTCTCCTAATGGAGGTATCTCAACAGAATTTTTCTACGAGAACTGCTTGTAACTCAGTTGCTCAACCTCTTTTTATCGAAGAGAGTGGGGATAGAAGGATAGTGCTAGGACAGGACTAGAGGTTAGCTAATCGCTCTAGCTACTCCCCGTGAGGATGGGATGGGTGGCTGAGGGGAGAGTTTTAGACAACACAAACTCTCAGACTACGAACAGAAATCCATAAATCTATTGAAATGTCAATTCACGACGCTACCAACTTCGCCACGGACGCTGCAAGCCGACTCTGTGTGATAGGTAATATAATACGACAAATGACATTGTACAAGTCAAGGACACTAGACATTTTGGCTAGATATTTAACTGAGTCTTCCGATTTAAAAAAAAAATGGATTTTCGTAGTTGTTACCGTTTGGATTTAAGCTAATAATAACCACAGATTACCACTCGATACATTTCGGCACTAGTACATATTTGTATTATAATTAATTCTTCATACATAACTCAAAGCTGCAAATTTTTGAAGTGTTACATTTTGGAACTGAGATAACGATATGTATTTTTTTCCTACCTATACAGACCGAGTCTTTATATCCCGTTTTCCGCATGTATTCTAGTTGAGTATGTACTGTATCTTATATATAATAACCCAAAGCGCACTGTCGACGTTTTATTATTATCACATATCACATGTAGGTATGAAATATTCTCATGACCTCAGCGTTCGCGGTGCGTATATAAAATAAAATTGTATACAATGCACACACAGTTCCGACGAATTAGCTACTTTAGACATTCAGTATTTCAATTTCAATACCGTCATCTATGACGGGTACGGTTGTACTAGTTATTAAAGATTCTGTCAGTTGAAGAATTTGAATGGGGATAACAATAATAATTGGCAAAAACTGCTTACGGATACTGATTGTGGGTGCTCAGTAAACAAAAGTATTCAATACTAAGTTATTTGCGTCAATTTAAGTGTTTTTTTTATTTCTCAAAACTTTGAAATAAAACATTGAAAACAAAAGTTGATTTAATGGCTTTTATAACTATAATAATGGATAGTTCAAATGAACATCAGACAGAGACTTGTTTACCTTTCACTCTTGTAGATAAACAGATAGATAAAAATAAAAATATTCACTAATTCACTAAATCAAGTGGCCGAATAGCTAAAATGATTAAGTGGCTTTGAAAGTAATTAGACTCTAAGATGGAGAATTAATGATTATTTATTGATATAAATTATTATTATTATTATGAAGGTAAAAAAACTTTTACTGGTAGCAAACCTGCAAGTCCATCTTGTTCACCTAACTTGAAAAATCATAATCACATTCGTGATCGACTTCCTTTCGAAATCATCTTCAAGTGAAGCGTTGAGCTTGTTTGTTGCATGTTGTGATTAATGTCAAGGGAAAGTTGTAGTGAACATTTGTATAATCACTTGACATAATAGGATCTATGAAAATAATAAACTTTACATTTATACACACAATCATAACCGCCAAGTCAAACGATGACTTCGAGTAACACGGGCAGTCGAGATGAGATTTAATTTTATATCAAAAATAAAAAATAAAATATTTTGATTCTGACAACCATCGTTACAGTAAAAAAACCCTTTTTAACAGCCAGCGCCTCTCCACCAAGAAATAAATACTTTTGTAGCTTAAATCCAAAGATGCTGACATGTGATCCTAAAATAAGGGTGGGGAACTTTTCGTGTCTCAGAAGGATGCATTTATTTTTCTGTAATCTTATAGTATCTGTAATCATTTAAGAATTTTTAATAAACTTATACTTCAAAACTAATTTACATTATTTTGTGAATCAATAAAATATTTGATTCAGTCAAAAAACCAGTGAGGAAATCAAGCGGCCACGTGCCAGGACATAAAGGGCATTGAGAGGATGGATGAAGTCTATAAAGGAAGAAAATAATAATTTTTTCGGATATACTGAAAACAACTGTGCACTATACATGTAATTCAAAAATATTATCTAAAATTAATTAAAAAGATCATTTCGCACCCTTAGTTAAATAGGGTCGTAAAATTCGCAAGTCTGAAGTTGTCATTTTTGACTAAGTTTGACTAAATAATGGTGAAAGCGATAGTATACCAGTTTTCATTTATTTTGAAGAAAACCTAAACCATATAGTAAAGAGATCATATTTTCTCATAAAAACAATAGTTTTTACGTCCAGAATTATTTTAACATTACACCAAATTTTTGAAAACTTTAAATGGTTTTCATGCAAAATTACAATTCCAAACATTCTACCGTATTTTACTAGACGTGCATTGTATTCTATACGATGAGATTCAAAATAAACAATATTTTATTGACTGATAAATGTTATGTTGTGTGTCACTGAACAGAAACTGCGACAAATGAATGTCGAATAAACGCATGAAAAACCTCACATGCTTAGAAGAATTATTATTGAAAAGACTCTAGAAATATCTCTAGCAAAACAAACTTATGCAACAGTAGAACTGTTGATTTTTTGTTGGCTGGCAACACAACAATTGTATTGCGAATGCCGTTTTCAATGAAGAGCAATTAGATTGTCAAACGGAGATATGGTTACGCAGTTTGAAGACAATACAAATTCACAGGGCCGTCTGAGTGACAATAATAATGAATTGCACAGAGCGCGAAGCCGAGCAGGGCGTAATAGTAGAAATTCTCTATTTCATCCGATTGTTTTTATAACTTAAACGTTTTTTCGGAATAACACAATATACAGATATATATTCGACGACCGCAGTGGTTCGATATGCAATAAAATAACAGCCATTCAATCAGTATAAGAATATGACAAAGCAATAAATAATATAATAGTAAGGAAACTATGTTATTCTGCACGCTGCGTTGTGGTGTCTATTTTATGTATTATAAATATAAAAGATCTAACGATCTCATTTTCTTAATCTTCATAGTATCCAGGTTAAATCAAAGGGGCAGATGGGACAACTGTAATGTTCGTGAAAACTTTAAGGTTCTCAATTTTCATAGACCATATAAATCATTTACCCATTACATCAAAATTAACATTTTTTTAGGTTATCAACGTTTGATCTACAAAAATTTATTCAGGTTTCAGGTGTTAACTGTTAATTCTATGTTGAAATGCATTATATTTAAAAAATAAAAATAAAAAAAAATATTTATTTACAGTTAAATTAAATTTCATATTACAATAGTTGGGTAGCGTAACCTGAAAAAGGTTTTAACAAACAGTATGATACAAGCTGATTTTTCAACGGAAAATCGTTTCACTGGAGCTTACGGACAGTTTGAGATATAAAAGTTTACTTCACGATTGTTATTCATGGCATCACTGTCACCTAAAATTAGACATTCAATAGAAAAACGTTGAAAAATGCTCCAGAGAAATGATTTTTCGTTGAAAAGTCAACCCAACCATTTTGTTGATAATAATATTTTCAAGTTGACACATTCAATTCACAAACATAAATATACATGGTTATGTATAGATTAAAGTGAAGATGTTGAAACATATTTACATCCACACGGATTAAATTATGCTTTTCATAACAGCAAGTGTAATAAAGTTCATTTGAAGTAAATTTGAAATACCTTTTCGCATTACACTGAAGATCAAATATACACAATTATCCTTCTCTTTGTATTATACATATATACAAACACCAACAAACAAGGCATGTACAATAACTTAATAATTTTATCACGGAATGAAAGATTATAATATACTAGATACTTCTGTTAGTAATGTAATATAATGAACAGAAAAGATTTCACGGCGCGGATCGCCTTCGAGCCGGTCCTGTACATCCACTTCGTATATTATCGACTGTTTGAATATATTCTTCATATGTTTTGATCATATTATTTTATTTTCGATACTAGTTCTACAGTTATTGCGAGTGAATACTAAAAATAACTATTTTTTCTTCGCAATGTGCAGAATTAATAATCCAGTTTATCTTCCATTAGGGTAAGTTTACGGAATTGATTATTACTTGGTTAAGCATAAACTATTACCTATTGTAGATTTACTAGTAATGGCGAATCTGGCAAATTTATAATGACTTAAAAATCATTTTACTTATATTATATAATGCTAAGGATCACGTAAAATAAAAAATAATTTTAAAAAATCTTAACAGAATTTAGTATGAAATTAAAATTGATTACTACGTCATTCCACCGGTTGCGTTACTATGTCTGACAAGTGTTTCGCATCTTTTGGAAACATCGTCGGACTACATCAATAATATTTAACAAATGCCCTTAGGTACTTAATGTTGTACCAACCACCACCCGCTACAGTTTCACACTCTTCTTATATATATATATATATATATATATGACAATTTAAGACATCGACTGAGGGTGCTTGACGGAATTTCAATATCAAATTTGGATTATTGAGATTTTGTACACTTCCATGTATTTTGTCACTAACGACCCGGGTTTCGCCTTTCAGCATCTTCAGGCATTCGAGCACACGAATGGACTCGAACTGAGAGACAGTAAACAGTGTCTAACGTTTATATAGAAGATACAAATGCGACAAATATTATTTACGAGGTAAGATATTATACGTCTGAGAGCCACACTGATACCTGAGTTAAAATTTCGGGAATCGTCCTAATCCTTATTTTGTAAACACCATATTAACAGAGTGGCGAATTGCCGCTTTTCAACTTCTTTTAGAAATACCAGTGATTTTACAATTATAATAGTATTGTGGTTTTGACGGGATGTAATTCGACGAATGGGTAAATATATACAATTATTCCACATTTAGTGACAT
The DNA here is from genome assembly GCA_022494535.1 of Himalopsyche phryganea. Taxonomy (NCBI): domain Eukaryota; kingdom Metazoa; phylum Arthropoda; class Insecta; order Trichoptera; family Rhyacophilidae; genus Himalopsyche; species Himalopsyche phryganea. The sequence goes on from JAGVSL010000047.1 coordinate 2,633,000, forward strand.
CTGTTAGGTGTTTCAACGTATAGGATATAATAGCGGAGAATTAGGAAGGTTCAGCTGCTCATTCAAAATTGGCAAGGAATTTAACTGGGCTCTATTAATTTCCAAAATTTCTTGATAAAATAATTTATGATACCCCATGTTTTTATGCAACAGTTTAACCCCATCATCCGCATTAAACGTATTAAATGCCTGAAGATGCCGAAAGGCGAAACCCGGGTCGTTAGTGACAAAATACATGGAAGTGTACAAAATCTCAATAATCCAAATTTGATATATGACAATGTTATGTTTCCGTTTAAAATTCCTCAAGATTTGGTTGCAGTGTGCGGGACGTTAAGTGATAAATGAATAATAATGTTATTGAAACAAAATAATGTTGTTGATTGATAATTTTTTTAGGAATTGCGTTCCAATGGCTTTCCATTTCTGAGAACTCTTCAAATGCCGTGTAATTTGTCAGATATTCAACCAAGTCGGCATGACTGACGAGGCCGACAGATCCGACTGATAGTCGTATCGTCTTGAGCAATTTTTACAGTTCATTGTCTATGTCTGGACATTCCCAACGAAAGTTATCAACATCCTGAATCATATTGCCGCATTTACATATTGGACTATCTGTCAACCGGCCAACCTGGAAGAACTTGGCAGCGAATTGACCATGGCCAGCTTTGAATTGGCTGGTCCAGAAATCAGGAGTTAAAAGTATGGTTATCTCCGTTCACCGCATTATTATCGGAAAGAATTTGTAAGTTTGTCTCACCTTAGAAGAATTATTCCATTGATTCTGTCAACTCCGCATTGTAGCGTTCATTGCCATACTACGAGATGCAGTATTATGGAAATTAGGAATGTAAATATCTCGTCGAGGCGGAGGCAGTAAAGCAATCCCTTTATCTGAGACTCGACACCCCTATACAGCATTACTGTTGCGCCTCTTAATTGAATGTGTAAGGCTAACGGAAGTATATCAGCCAGGACCATGCAATGGATCTGTAGAAATAGTTCTGCATGCTTTGGTAGGGGCTATCAACGCACTGCGTTGTCCTCTTAGAAGGTTTTTATGGATGAATAGAAGGTTCCATTGATTGTAATTTTTTTAATGCCCTAGAGTACTACGTTGTACCCACCACCACCCCCTTATGGCTTCACACTCTTACATGGTGTATTCCGCAGCGTAACAATGTTATGCGTGTTTCAAATGTTTGCCAGGAATGTCCGAGGAGAAATTCCTCAAGACTTGGTTGCATGCACTCTAGTGTGCAAGAGGTTACGTTTTAAAGAAGTGTTAAAAAAAGAAAAGGAATAACGAGGGGCTTAATGTCTTAAGGAATTTCGTTCCGATCGCTTTCCATAGGACGCCGTAAACTCTTTAAATGCCTTGTAATTTGTCAGAGATGCAACCAAGTCGACGGGGACGACAGATCCGACCGATAGTCGTATCGTCTTGAGCAATTTTTCTTGAGCTGATCACACCCTTTGGGAATGTCCAGACATGAACAACGAACGGGAAAATTGATTGTAATTATTAACTTAAGAGTGGGGTGTCTTCCTTTCTTTATATTTTACACTAAAAATGAATTACCACAAATTAACCGCCGAATCTATCGAAAACATATCAACAGAATTTTTTTTATAATTATGTCAATAGCTCAAACTCTCTCTTCGAAGAGGATAAGGAAATAAGGATGGGATTAAAATTGTACTAATATTTTGCTTATCGTTATCTCTGTACTGTTTTCAGCATCAGTTAGAATGGGTAGTTGGAACGGATGAAAGCGTCACAGTCATGCTTTTGGATTAAAATCTATTCATCGATTGAAAAACAATGAACGAAAGTTTTCATTCGTCGACTGAATCGAATCTGTGACCGCTCAGGAAGTAAGACGAAAGATCAAGAGCATTTATTTTGTCTAATCAGTAGTAATTAGTAAACTACAAGTTTTTTTATGGTATACAATTTATAATATTACATAATCAAACAGCATAATTTACATTAATGTTTCATTTAAATAAAAGTTTATTCAACTATAAATTACTCAATACCAAATAGACATTAAATTATAGTTTATGCAACCAATTTGCACAAATTACTTGATCGTTATTTTCATTGCAACGAAAATAAAATATTTTTTTACGGAACTAAGATTTATATGACAGTCATTACAGTTTAGGAAACATTGCATTAATTTGAAGTGATTTGAAGTATGCACTAAATCAATCTGTTTACAACAGATATTTTTTGTAATATTCGAAGTCGATTTATGTTCTTTATATTCTTGTTTATGAAATCTAATTTAGTCAAGTTAAGATGAATCACTTATTTTACAGCAATTGTTGTTGGAAACTATAAATCTATTTATCTCCAGCCTGTCTCACTGTTTTTAATATTGGTAACACATCAAGAGCGGATATGCGAATAAAAAATCGTATTAATCAATATCCAGTCAACATTGACCAATCTGCCGAAAACGTCAGCTACTGAAATGTCTCTCCGTGACATAATAACATAATATATATTATCAATCCAATTGTGACGCACCATACCAACCCAATTCCTATTCAAGTGTATTCATCAGGACATTGGCACAGTAGAGATGTTCCTCATTTAGTGAGTAGTGAACCCAGCTGATGACTTGATGACCGATGCGATGAATTGATGAATGATGACTTCTTGACCTAAAAATCAAAGTCGGACATAATTAGGGACTGCAATATCGGACGAATATGTCAACACCGGTATTTCAGTATATTATATTAAATACCGGTAATTCAGAAAAGAAACAATGAGCAAAAAACAGCAATAAATTAAAACCGTTATTTCGATATTTCATATTTGAAACCGGTATCAATAGCGCCTGTGGCTGAGTGTTCAACGTAGACTTCGGCTGCGACACTCGAGTCCCAGTGCGGACAGCTTCATAAATTGATTTTCCAACCGATTTATGGATTTAAGTTCGAAGGCATGAATTTCTGTATTGTGTAAATTACCTTCCACCTAAAAACTCCCGATCCTAAAAAAACGGCGAGACCGATTCGCTAACAACTAGTCCTATTCTATCCCTGTGCTTTTATCCTTAATCTTTTCGAAAAAAAAGATGCTGAGCAACTGAGTAATTATGATTTCTGTAATTAGAAAAACTTTTGTTATGATACGTCTATTAGGAGGCCATATGCTCTATATTGAAAGCGGACATAGTTCAAACAAAATGAAAAATATTTAATCTTATAAAAATCAACAAACAAAAACATTAAGAAGGTTAGTTTTTCAACACTTGAATCTGTCAATGCCGATTGGATCGATTGTCGGGTGAAAAATCATTATATTATATGTATTGTGATACCGAATAACCGGTATTTCTGTCTTGAAAAAACATCTGAAAAACCGGGATAACGGTTTCAGTAATACCGGTATTGCAATCCCTAGTCACAATAATTTCTCTGTTGACAATGCTCGGCTGGAATAGCTGTGAATAGATATTTGCGACTGCCATTTTTGCATACATATTACATGCGCATATCAATAAGGCATTTTTAAGTCACACCTTCTATTACAGATGTTGCAAACCATTGCCAAATGAATTAACTAAATACAATATTATGTTAAGTCATGATCATGAATTTTATTCCATTTTTATTCCTATTTTGGCACTTACTTGTTAATTATACATGTAATATTAATTACTGTTACAACTCGAAAAATAATAAATATTGACATTTTCAATGTGTTTTTATAATTATCACATGTGGAAGTCGCAAATCTTCCACGCGACATCATTGTAACAATTATTTAAAACAATGGTGACGAACCTGTGGCCTTATAAGTTCTCAAATGCAGCCTTTTGACTGAAATAAGCAAATACATAAATAATAAATTTCTTTTGTTTGTCTTCATTTACAAAATAATGTACATACATTTGTATGTATGTTTCTTAAATTCAGCGTTATTTGAATTTAAGATAAATTAATGTGGCCCTCCGACAGGAAAAGGTTCGTCGCCTCTGGTGTAATACATTATTTTTTCTGACCTTTATTTATTAACCTTCGACATTTGAGTCTGCGAAGCGGATACTCAATTTCCTCATAATGTATTACTAAAGATTCTGATTGCAAATACTGATTATAGATATTAAATAAAACTACCTAAATATAATGGGTTTGGAATAAAACTAGTAATTACCAAATCGTTTTGGTATCAGGTAGATGAGCGAAAATCACATACAGCTATGCCTTAGAACACAAATCCATTAATCGATTGAAAAAGCGCCAGTACTGTGATTCAAACCTGTTGTTGATTCAATTCAGCTTGAACGCTCAAGATCGTTAACCACTCAACAACCTTACTGAATTATAATACCTAATTGATATTTTTTAAATGTATGGCTTAATTAACTTAAATATGTATTAAATCCTTAAAACATGTACATAGTACATATTATCGAGTTTATACTGACAGAACGCATTAAGTCAGTTTCTGTTTTAAATGTCAAAATGTGGACAAGTTTACGTTATATGTACTGGTTGATCGCATGAAGTCATAGGACATAATGGATTTGAAACCAAAAACAGTATTGTCACATTGTCATTTTTTTATTCTGGTTGAAAGCATGTGAGAAGACCGAATCGAAGAGAGGCGAATGGTCGGTTATCGACGTCCTGGAACGGCTGGGATCTCAAACAAACACCATTTCAAATCCGGTTCAACTCTTATTTATTTTAATCGAATATGCAGTGATTTAAAATACACAAATATAATTCTAACACATAAATTTGAGTCTACATTTAAGATTACTTAACACATGAATTTACTTTAAGTTATAATGCAAGTGACACGACAAACGATTTTAAATTAAGTCCAATATCAAAACAAACACAAACAATCCACGACTCTCGCACCGTTGGAGCCACCCCTTTCAAAAAATGGACTCGTCCAGCGAACATGTCCGCCGGCGATTTGCCGAGCGCCCCTCACGACAAGCGTTGGGTCTATTTCTCCGAATCATTGTCATTAACACTGTGCGTTTTCAGTTACGGACCCTAATAAAACTTTAACTTAACAAAAAAACCAGGGTGTGTCACATGATATGAATATAACTCATCGATGGCAAATCTTGCGATTTATATGAAGACAAGATTAGTCTTTATAATTTAAAAAAAACCCAAGCAATGTACTTAGGAGATAATGTGATTATCTCAGAACTTGCTTTTATGACATGATGTCTTCTGTCAGTAAACCCTCGATAATATATTTTGTAATAAATATGAAATCCGTAATCGAAAAAAATCACAAAATGTATTATACACTTGAACAAATTAAAATATTTCTTTGAACGCTCAAATAATCCGGTACCAATAAAATACAAACGATTCATCACTCAAGTCCGAGGATATCCCCCGTACGTGAGCAGAATGTTCGAAATTCGAAACCGCGATATATTGTCCGCTAATCAATTTATTCGTCGGCCGGTCGCGAATAAATTTCATTCGAAAGTGATTTTGTTTTTATTATTTTGGGATCGCGTCGAGTCGCAAGTCGCGACCGCGGCAATGAACTTCTTGCCAATAAAATAAATATTTCAGAATCGGAGATACGACCGGGACTGAGCCGCTCCGAGTCGAGTTCGTTCATCCGCGAACCAAAATAAGTGAACGTATCGCGAATTACTTACTTGCTTTGTACATATTTTTGTTGTATTTCAGAGTTTCGCCAACATTTGCACCATGCGTACCTGATAAAAAGAGTTTTTCTCAAATAACTTGACGCATAGCTGTCATGCTATTTTTCACATTTATATTAAATTTAATACGCAAGATTTTTAGTACGTTTTTTTTAAGTTCACCTTCATAATAAAAAAATCCCAAATAATGTAATATGATCGACACGTTCTACGTACAAGTGCCACATACGTGATAATACGTCTTTTGCATTTTCGTTGTCTCCGCACTCACTTCATAGAACTGACATTGGGAAAAGTATAAAAGTATAAACACGTAACTATTCACTTATACGAAAGTCTTTACCTAAAATCCGAAGTCCAATGTCATATCTGTAATATTTAAAAAACTATAAACTTTTCAACAAAACTTTATACAAAATAAGAAACTAAATTAGAAATAATAGCACTGTCTCAATTTTGAAAGAAGATAGATGCAGCCGTTATTTTGCAACTGCGTTTTGAATCTTTGAGACGCTCTCCTGTAAAATGTAATGTTTGTAGATACGGGATTATACTAAGGGAGTGTCGAGATATTGCCTATAGCTGACAATCAACTACAACTTAGTGGGCTAAAATGTTTTGATCTTCAAATAAATAGAAAATCTCTGCATGTCTTGACATTCCTACAAGACTACATTATGTGTAACTAGCATACTAAATATTTTGAAATCTTATAATAAGATACCTATTCCTCAGAATAAAACCTGGCCCCAATGTTGAGCAGCATTGAGTCAGATTATTTATAGGCAAGTATTAGAGACTGTACTGTACTGTTTGTATCGTAATTAAGGTGTGTTTCTCACTGCGAGACGACAATGATTGCATAAAATCATTTTAATCTATCTGAGTAAGTAATGTAAGTCAGCATCATCAAAAGGCGACGTCAATCTGTTGCCATATTAAGGATTCCCCAAGACCCTTCAATACGTATACACCGATAAAAATACGCTTCTTTGTATTTGTATTTTTTTCAATCCAAACGTCTCCAAGCTTGCCAAGTAACCACTGAAGTACTTATCTTCACCATATAAGAAATGAATATTTGTTTTACGGAATGCAACAATATCAAACTTTTTACCATGTCCGCTCCCAATGTGGAGCATGTGGTCTTCTAATGAAGTTATTTTAACAGAAGTGTTTTCTGCGAGAACTGCTGTTACTCAATTGCTTAACCTCACTTTTTTGAAGAGAGTAAGGATATTAGGATATGGCCAACAAAGGACTAATGGTTAACTTATCGCTCTCGCTAGGATTCGTTTTTAGGATCGGATCGGTGGGAGTAAAATTTTAGACATCACAAACAACCGTGCCTTCGAACATAAATTCATTAATCGATTCATAAATCAATTTATGAAACTGTCTGTACTGGGATTCGATCATGAGAAATCCGTGACCGAAGCCAGCGACGTTAACCACTGCATCACAAAACTGGAAACATATATTATCTATTGCAGTCTTCTTCACGTTTGAATTTTGGATCGAAATAACTTAGAAATATAATAAATTAATATCCACCAAAATCCGGCAAAACTTTGTAGCATTGTTTTGTATATAAATGCAAAAATTTCTTAAATAATGTGCTAAATAATAATTTTTTTATACCGAAATAAAATCCTGAATAGTGATACTGCCAAAACCTTCCATCGATAAGTTAGAAACCCTTGTGGGATTCAATTATTCTTTTATCTCATTACTGGTTTTTGCTACCCGACTTCACACGGGAAACAGGGCACAAGATTACTTAACATTAGACATTATTTTACTGCTAGGTAATATTAAAAGTTGAAAATATCACCGTGGACCGTAACCCACAAGATATAGTCCATCAATTATTATTAATTTTAAAAGTTGAAAATAAAACAGTTGACATATAAATGGCAACCAGAATGAAATACAAATTTCACTTCTCTATACTGTACACCGTTTGGGAGGAGTTATTGTAACAGACAGATTTATGCATGCATTTTCTGCTATATATTAAAGATTGCAAGATATTAATTACCAACAAAATCCCGGCACCATTATTCAAACAAAACAATTAGTTAATCACAAACGCTGGTAAAAAAATACCGAATTAATGCATTTTTAAACACTATTTAATATTTATTATAATCTCTTTAAGTCATTATGGATGTTCAATTAAGGTTTAGTTAATCTTCTTAGGATGCAATTATTAAGTAACTAATATTTTTTTCTTTGCATAATCTTACGAAAATGCAGCAACGGATGTTGAAGAGTCATTTAAGGTAAAACGATTCACCGAGATGATTTGCATTTAAATATTATATTGTACTATTTAGCGCCGGATATATCGTAACAACCATTTTGAAGCACTGTTTGACTGTTTCCGTTATTATTCTTCTCGCAAAACATTTTATTATTACACAGTATAATTCAACAGTGACGTTTGCATTCTTTTTACTGAAACAAATTAAAATATTTTGTTATGTGTTCATTGTTTTATACTTCTTATCTGTTCCGTACTTCATTTCATATAAATTAATCATGTCTATTTTAAAAATAAAACACAATTTGTTTTATACTACTTCCACGTTTTCAAAATGATCAGTACCGGTGTCGCACATTACGAGAATTATCAACTGATGATAACGCTGATAATGGATCATAAAAATGTGGAAGTAGTACAAAACAAATTGTTTTTTAAGATATCGACTGAGGGTGCTTGATGGAAAATCAATATCAAATTTGAATTATTGAGATTTTGTACGTTCCCGTGTATTTTGTCACTAACGACTCGGGTTTGGCCTTTCGGCATCTTCAGGCATTCAAGCACACGAATGCCTGAAGATGCCGAAAGGTGAAACCTGGGTCGTTAGTGACAAAATACATGGAAATGTACAAAATCTCAACAATTCAAATTTTCAAAAAACAAATTCTGTTTTATCTAATAATATAATGTGTTTCCACGACAATTAGCACGTTAAACGTATCATGTTAATCATATTGTCTTATAAAAAACATTCTCAGTATATTTACACGATATTCAAGATGTACCAATACCGCAAATTAAAGTTTTTTGTAAGTTTAATAAATAATCTCGGTTAATTAATACTTTTCCTGTAATCATATACAAGCAATATCAGCCATTAAAATATAAAATACTTCCGGGGTCGTGTCCTGCGATTCAAAAATATTAACCTGATTTATCGCTCTTGTCTCAATATGGATAAGATATATTTTCTTCGCACGTCAAAATAATCTACGTCTCTTTTTACGTAACGTGACTCAGACACGTCATGACAATGACACCTGCAAGTGCGAGAAGGGGCAGTTCCTGTTTCATTATTCATCTGTGTAGCGACTGCATTCAGTGGACTGAGGAATTTTACCTATTAAATTTTTTATTTGAACAAACTTATCAATCAATTTTGTATAAACCTCCCAAAAGAGCAATGGTCATACCGTTGATCAAAGAATTGCGCAATGTGGTTGTATAGACATTCATTCAGCAGAATTTTTTTTTTCCATGTCCGCTCCCAATGTGGAGCATATGGTCTCCTAATGGAGGTATCTTGACAGAATTTTTTCTACGAGAACTGCTTGTCACTCAGTTGCTCAACCTCTCTTTTCTTTTTCGAAGAGAGTAGGGATAGAAGGATAGGGCTATGACAGGACTAGTGGTTAGCTAATCGCTCTCGTTACGCCCCGTGAGGATGGGATCGGTGAGAGGGAGGACTCAGACTACGAACAGAAATCCACAAATCGATTGAAAGATCAATCTATGAAAACCGTCCGCACCGGGAATTGAACCCGAGACATCCGTAACCGTAGCCAGCGACGAAACCAACTGCGCCACGGACGCCGACATTCAGCAGAAATAATCACATCTAATTTTAATGATTGATCACCTAAGCCGAATGGTAACACTTTATTATTTATTATGTTTCAAATTTAAATCTACTTGCATCAATTTGCACGTGTGTGTGAAATGTTTTCAAACCTTCTTAATAAATACACTTTTCAAAACGAGACGCAGATTTAAACTTATACTAACAATCCGTCTTTCATTATTTAACTTTATTCTTGTATTTTTTTAAAAATAAAACTCAATTTGTTTGTAATACTTACACGTGTTTATAATGATCAGGACTGGTTTCGCTCGTCATGAGCATTATCAACTGAACAGTTGATAATTGTTGATAATTGAACGTGTTTTATTTTTAAAATATTGACAGAATTGACAGTTAACACCTTAAAAGTGATTATTCTTGTAAGCTTTGTAATCACTCGTCGCTGCCTAAATAAATACTTCATGTGATTCATACTGGGTGTGGACAAAGTAACCAATATATTCGCATATTCCGTTATAATAATTCAAGCACCTTGCCAACAATCTGTACCATGGTAACGCTTACCACACGCAACATTGTTGTTTTCGATCTACGTTTTCCTTTCATTATTCTATTTGACATATTTGTTACGTCGCCGCATTTCAGAGAGCGAATGCCATCTTTGATTACGGAAAGATATTTAAGATCTCTCTCCTTTCAAAAACGATACAATAATACAGAGATGTCGAACGTATCTTGTCACGCAAAATCGTGATGAAGTCTGTCTCAAATGCATTGCCACAGACAATTTCTATTCATTCTGTCAGAACCAGAGCAACAAATGCACGACACGATTCACCTACAAAATTGTGATACATTTTTCAAATTTAGAACTAATTGCCCGAAACGTGAAATTTTTCGAACAAAACGTTTTCTACTTTACCGTTGTTATCTCTCTGTCAGTTGACCGTAATTCATAAATTGGTTTCTTCATTTGAACGAGTATTAGTTATTGATCAAATGAAATTTGAATTCTATTATAACATTGTTATAAATAGAAAACATTATAAAATATCACAAAATCATTTCACATTGATTGTGCCTAATGACACTTTTTTGGCTTGAGACAAAGTTTGGAATACCTACCATAATAAGTTATGTAATTTCAGCTACGGTTTCTTCCCTATTCGTCTTCGGGGGTAGGGTTTCCATAAATCCATATTTCTACTGGAATGTCTCGATTTATAACTTTTAATCCCGACTATGGGTATCAGAAAATTTAGAAGTTTATTCAATCGTAAAAACGTAGCAATACTATGTAAAATAATATTCGATACTTTTCTGTTCCCTCCCCTCTTCCTCTTCCCTGGTTATTGGGAATCATTGAGAATGGGTTGAAGATTATGCAGAATGAGTTCAAGGTCATGCGTATACTTAAATTACTGAAAACGCCGAAAGGCAAAACCCGGGACGTTAGTGACAATACTTATGGAAGTGTACAAAATTTGAACTATTCAATTTTTATATTGAAGTTCCATCGATCACCCACAGTTGATATTTCAAATTAACCAATATTCTTTTAATTTAAGACATCGACTGAAGGTGCTTGATGGAATTTCAATATTAAATTTGGATTATTGAGATTTTGTACACTTCCATGTATTTTGTCACTAACGACCCGGGTTTCGCCTTTCGGCATCTTCAGGCATTCGAGCACACGAATGGACTCTGAACTGACAGACAGTAAACAGTGTCTAACGATTATATAGAAGTTACAAATACGACAAATATTATTTACGAGGTAAAATATTATACGTCTGAGAGCCACACTGATACCTGAGTTAAAATTTCGAGAATTGCTTTAATCCTTATTTTGTAAACACCACATTTACAGAGTGGCGAATTGTCGCTTTCCAACTTCTTATGGAATTACCAAGTGACAAAATACATGGAAGTGTACAAAATCTCAATAATCCAAATTTAACCAATATTCATTATTTTAACGATCGTTTTAAAAATATGTTTTGCAATTCTAGATAAACGTCAAATCACTACCTCAGTTCCATAGTGTAACAACTCAAAAAGCATAGCTCTGATATAATCATCGGTCTCTGTGTTCGTGTTTTTTTTGACTTGTTACACTATGGAACTGAATAGTCGATTCGTAGCCTCCAATTAATACATAAGTTTAGTATATTTATATATTATACAACTTTCACTTCTCTCTGGTACCAAATACATGTTTACTGGAAACTAGTTTTTATAAAATTTTATCGTAATATTAAAAATACGATTATATTTAATATCAGTATTTTTTTGAAATTTATTGTTTCTACATGGTAATGAAATATAATGCAATAAATTAGCATAATTAATTGTATTTTAAACTAGGAAAAGTTCGTAAACTTTCCTATTAGTTGTTAAGATATTTTTTTATTAACGTGTAAAAACAACAATTAAATTAATGGATGATACATAGTCGCACAGATTAAGCACTTGTTTTAAAAAATGTTATGTATTAATTACATAGGTATTGTTGCATTAAGCTTAATTAATTTATAAAACATAATAGAATAAATTAATATGAAATTCAAGACAGCGAAGACCATTTTGCAAAACTTGAAACATTTCATCGAATAAAACAGAGAGAGAAGAGGTTGTGTATGTTCAAATTATATTTATGTATAACAGCGATATCCAACTATAATAACTCGATGGTGTTTTGGCCAATTAATTTAACCCTTCAAAATACGAAAATTAGTCAATGACTGGATCTCATTTCAAACACGACAGAGCAGGTCTCGGCCAAATGATGTAAATTAGAAAAACAAATTGATCACTTTCTGGTAGGGGAACATCATTTTACTTTGGTTTTAGGTTTAAAAATTCTGTCCCGGCCACTTGATGTAAGCCAATATTATTTAGACGCTCCCTACGTATAATCCTGTATTTGAAATAATGATAATTTACAGGAGTGCATTTTAAAGATTAATAACGCAACTCAGCATATAATCTTTTCGATAAAAACATTTTTTACTCTCTCCCGAACAATTGTCCAAAACACCGTCGGTATTATATGTGTGTATAACAGTGATTCCCAACTATGTAAAGCTCCGGAACCCTTTTATATTGTGTAGGTACAACAGTGGTGCATAACCCCCGGCAAACAAACTAAATAATAAGTTTTACAATATTTTTTAAAATTGACCAGTGAAACGTTTATTATTATTCATTTCGAGATCAACTCCGGTTTAAGTTCTCAAGGACGAAAAATGTTTGTCACACTGTCAGTAATGCAGATGTAGTCCTTTTTTTATTTTATTTTACAACACTTATTTATTGTCAGTTCTGCACAACAAGTTCATCAAAAGGCTGCGCTTTTTGCAAGTATATTCGGAAGCAATAACATTCCGTTCCCGAGTACCTATTTAAAAAGTAATACGATGTATATCTAAACTAAGGAGATATCATAATCAGCAAAACCTCTGCTGCCCGTGAACAATTAAAAAATATACAAATTGGCACTTCTGTAAAATGGGGTTTGCATCACTGGTTTACGAGTACAACAAGACAGAGAGCCTAAAATATGTTAAATATATTTTGCACTATCACTGCACACACATTTCCTAACGTATACTGTGTGAATTCAAAAAACCATTATTACACTTGATTTTTAAAATATGATATATATCCACCAAGAATTGACAGTTAGCACCTTAAAAGTCAATACAGTTGATGCTCTCGCCAGCGATATGAGTTTTTAAACTTTCGCATTTAAGTAAACCTTTTTTAATACCTTCGTCAAAACTGTATTTCCCAACTGCAATATTTTTAACATCAATTGAGTATATATTTTGGATAACTTCTTCGTGAGACCCTTAGCTTAACATCGCGGAACTACATTTGATAATCGCTGATGTAGATATAAGAAATTGCCCTTGGATGGCCGAACTTGATATTCAAAAAGGAAGGTCCACCTGCATCCAAAAATGCGTGATTCCAATACATACACAGTAATTCAGTATTTTAACCTCTTTGGAACAGACAGGTCTATCATTTTTAGTCTCACAAGCAGCGACGTATTTTTTTAAACGTTCTGACATTACAGCAAACCGCCAATGCGCCAAACATTTTGAAGTTGGAAGATAATGTGAGATAAGCTTGATCAGTATTTTTACAAGTCACTCGAGACCAACTTGAGGAGAAGATAAATCACAAACACCCATGTCCAAGATCACATTTTTTTATTGAAAATAACCTAAATTGATATTTACCTTGCCGAGACTTGAACCCAGACCCACCAGATTACTAAAGCAAAACTCTTACCAATAGAACGCAGACGACGACTATATTATAAAATAAATAATAATGATCAAACAATTTATAATTATTTTGAAACCATGTGTACTACTGATGTGGAACATAATTACCGACTCGCAATAAAGCATCTTCCAGCGGATTTCTTTTACGAGAACTGATAGTTATTCAATCGTTGTACCTCTCTTTTTCGGAGAGGGTAAGTCTAGAAGAATGGAGCTAGACAAGGACTGTTATTTAGCTAATCACTCTCGCTACGCTCAGTTTTGTAGGATTGCATGGTGCATAGAACTGGTAGGAAGGAATGCTAAAATCACCAACATACGGACCTTGGAACACAAATGTAAAAGTGTTCGTTCAGGGATCGTCAGCCGTGGACACCACAACCGACTCAAGACGAACGCTCAAGAACGTTGAACACTCGGCTACAAGACCACCTAAATCAATTACTATTCATTGTATGTACATTTACTACAGTTTAGATACCAGATGAGAGAGATGTTAGAAACAAAAATCTTTCCGCTACGTCATTATCTCTATGACACGCGGCTTATTACGTAAGTATATTGAAATATCCATCATATTAAAACGTGCTAATAAGTTTTATTTCACTAAATTCCATTTAAAATTGAAAATCAACAGGAATATTACTGTATATTATAGCAGACCATAGACAACAAATTATCACGTAAAACTATAGATACATCATTGTTAGATTCTAAAATACTATATTTCGAGGATAAAAGAGCAGAATGCATTAAGTCAGTTTTTATGATGTTTTGTTTTAAATATCAAAATGCACGCAATTTAACGCTCTTTGTACTAGCAGAACGAATGCGGGAATAGGATATAATGGCTTTGAAAAAAACAGTATCAAGTCATATTGTTATTTTTTTGTTATGACAAAAAGCATGATATGAATATAACTCTACGATACCAAATATTATGATTTGTATGCCAAAAATATTATTCTTTATAATGCACAAAAAATCTTTTAAAAAAATAACAATTTCACTTGGAGAGATAGTACTTTGAAAAAAATAATGCTGTAAATGTGATTATTTCAGAACATGATTTTTATGACTTGATGCCTTCTGTCAGTATACCCTCGATTTGGTCCGCGTGTTGTACAACACCCAGGCTTGAAGGGTCAAAACCCTCGATAAAATAAAAGTTAAAACCCAGAGTTCAGAGTGGTGCAAATTGGTATGGAATGCTTCGAACATCACAAAAAACGATACGAAACAAAAAAAAAACAATCTGTTCATTAAACACATCACGCGAAAACAGGCACAGCTTCTGCAATCAAGTATTAACATTACTAATATAATAAACAAATAATAATGTTTACCAAGACCATAGTATTGACTCATTTTGAAGCTTTAGTTCACTAAAGTGTTAAAACAAAAACTGGTTTTAATTCAGCCGTTCAACTCCTTTCTGATGGTAAGAAAAGAGGGGTAGAGTAATCAAAAAACTATTAGTCAGGTAGATACTCTCTCTGCATTTCGTTTTTAGGATCGAACAGAGTGCGTGAGCAGGGTTGAAAACACTACAAACGCCCACACCTTTTGGTTAAAAATCCATGAATCAATTTATGAACGAATCCATTCGGGGATTCCGACTCTCGATAACGTAATCGCAATTATCGACTAGATTTAACATTTTAGTATAACTAAGTCTAATAGACGCATAAATTTATTATAATTTTTCTAGAGCAACTGCGACATATGTTAGTCCTATTGAGCGTTCTTTCAATTTCTGCACTTACGAAAAATTGATTTTTACTCACCGCGCATCACATCGACTGTGGAAAGGAAAAAGAACGTAACCCACACACAAAAAATGTTGTGTATAGCCCAAACAAAACGTGTATTAAATTGTATACATTGCGATTAGCGAAAAAGAAATATTTGGAAAAGACGGACGGATAAGGCCTTCCGCCTTTCTACAGTCGTTATATAATATACATATGTATATAAACGAAGATTTGTTTGTTTGTTTGTCCTCTATGCATTCCTTTACCATTCATCCGATTTCGATCAAACTTTGGTGAGTTGTTGTGCGCCGTGAAGGTTTCTGAAGAAAAAAATTTAAAATCTAAAAAAAAGAATCAAATACGTACAGCTTGCGACATCTTTGAACCAGACGGAAAAAAATTTGTACATATAAACCAAAATAGAGATCTGTATGAGCCCGGGCTTGACCCGCGGACCTTTACCAGGCCCGTACTCAGGTGGGTAAAGACAATTCAGAGTCGGGCTCGGGCCGGGCCCGGGTAAGGAATTCAAATTTAAGAAAAATATTTCGTACTATGTTCGGGTCATGAGTGCAGCCATAAGGCAATAGTTATGATAACTTAAATGATTTATTTCAAATGTGCTATGAATATCGTTGGAAATATGGAAACAATAACATATTATATTGTTTAAAAAGCATAAATGAATTACTATATTAAAAAATAAACCGGGCTTTTTTCGGGCTGAGAGAAATAAATCTGTGCTTCGGGTTGGGTTTGGGTAACAAGTGTGATATTGAGACTCGAGCTCGGACAGGGTAATTTTATGAAATTTCGGCCCGCGCAGACCTCTTATCCAAAAGCACTGCAATAATCAGAATTAAAACACAAACCCTTCCTTTCTTTCAGTGGCATTGCGACGCATGCCGGCACTAGTATATGTTTATAAATATAGTGTATTAGCACTTGTGTGTGAGCTGTAAACAATATTTTTTGGTGTGGGTTACGTCCTTTTTCCTTTCCACAGTCGATATATAATGTACAAAATCGACGGTGTTTTGGCCAATTTATATAACCCTCAAAAATGAAATAATTCAAGAGAGTAAATAATATGCCTATCGAAAACATTATAAGGTAGGTTGCGTTATTAATCTTTGAAATGCACTCCTGTAAATTGTCGTGCGTAGGGAGTGACGATATGATAGTTGCTTAAATCAAGTGGACGAGTCAGAATTTTTAAACCTAAAACCAATGTAAAATGATGTTCCCCTTCTAAAAAGTGGTCAATTTATTTTTCTAATTTACATCATTCGGCCGAAACCTGCTCTGTCGTCTTTAAAATGAGATCCAATCATTAACTCATTTTATATTTGAGAGAGTTACACCAATTGGCCAAAACACCGTCGATATTATATTACATCGCACACAGTGTGCAATGAAACGGCTCGTGCATTCTGAAAATATGCGCACATGGAATACCTATGTAAATTTTTGTAATCGATTTATTATTTTAATAGCGTAATCATAACACCTTAGTGCATACGATTAAGTTATATACGCATCTTCCCGATTGACGACTTACCGGATAACACATGCTCCATAAAGATGATATAACATAACAAATAAATTGCTCATAGTTAATATTTATATTTCATGCATTTCATGAGTCCAGGGATTCCAGCTATTCGTCATTATCAACTATTCGAATATCTAATAATGAAAATGAAAGTATTCGAATATATTCAAATAGTTTTTGAATTATAAAATAGTATTAAAAAATCAATTTGAATAAATAACAACATAACATTATATCGATGGTGTTTTGGCCAATTGATTTATGCCCTCAAAAAATACGAAAATAAGTAAATGATTGGATCTCATTTTAAGGACAACAGAGCAGGTCTCGGTCAAATTATGCAAATTAGAGAAATAAATTGACCAGTTTTTGGAAAGGTAACATCAATTTACATTCGTTTTAGGTTTAAAATTCTAGCCTGGCCACTTGATGTAAGTTTGTTTTGGCGTATTCATGTAAACCCTCAAAATTGAAATTGTTCAAAAGAGTCTAAAAACTGTTTTTATCGAAAACATTAAATGGTGAGTTGCGTTATGAATCTTTGAAATGCATTCCTGTAAACTAATTAAAAATTATTACGAATGGTATTCGGATATTTAATATTCGAATAACCGTGTTGGAGTCCCTAGTACCGTCGCATATCAACTGCGTAATGCTCAAACCTTTTGTCATCGGCTTAAGTTGCAAACAAGGAAATGCTAATGTTATATTATATTTATGTTTATTGACTAAGCGAACACTTTGTGGTATCGCGTATATTGTATATTTGTTTATTTCTACAGCCGGGTTATTATCCGAGTGATCAATGACGTTGGCATCGGTTATGGTGCTCACGGGCTCGAATTCCAGTCTGGACAGTTTCATAAATTGATTTATAGATTTGTATTCGAAAGCATGGGCGCCTAAAATTTCCTTCCACCCATCTGATCCTAAAAAAACGGCATATCAAGAGCGATCAGCTAACCACTAGCCCTCACATAGCCAGCCCTGTCCTTCTATGATTACTCTCTTCGAAAAAAGAGAGGTTGCGTAAAACTTCTTGAAAAAACACTTAAGTTGAGTTAAGCTCCATTAGGAGTCCATATACTTCTCTTTGGGAGCGGACATGTTTACAAAAAATCTTATCTTTAAGTAATATCCTACTAAAACGAGTCTTTATGATTTTTCTGTATGAGTATCTTTCTATCTGACGCGCAGCATACACACACACATATTCTCTCAGTGGGCTTGAGAGCGTAAGTGTTGAGTGAATTATTAACGCCTCCTACATACTCTTTCACTCTCACAACAAGCTTATTGAGGGAACGCTGACATGTCGCACTGATAAATTAATGGGAATAATTTCAAGTTACATAACAATTTACGCCATTTTGTAAAAGTTAAAAACGCTGTGACTCAGTTGTCCAATAATATTTTAACTATTGTATTTGATATCATAGGCTAATCGCAATGATAAGGTGTGTTTAATTATTCAAGGCCGTGTATTGTTTGGTGATTGATGCGATGAACAATTTTGACAGCCAGGTCATCTAATTTTTATCAGAGGTCACGGATTCATAAACTTACATTTAACTGCTAGAGCGCTATGCTATAAGCACACCGATGTGCGGTCTTCATATGGGCTCCACACGCTATAATCCCACCGGTGGGCGCGATGTTTTTTACCATAAATTTACGTTATATATCACTTTTAAATATATAACATTAGTTCGCCATCTACCGACAGCTAGTAATATGTACATAAGATATCCAGTTTCACAGATTTGATGGATGAAATTCAAAGAAAATCATATAGGTAGCATCAGGGTTGCTAAAACCATAGACATGTCATGATCCAATACGAGAAATAAAACATTTAGCCTATCAAAGATTGCCATTTTGACATTAAAACAAATTGAAAATCATTCAGAAAATCTTATCTTGTCAGAGTTGTCTAAACAATGGTTATGTCAAAATCTTATAAAAGAAATAAATAATTTTGCATAATATCACCTATGCGACAGTTTTGAAACAGAATGAAATGATGAAAATAATGAAATTGAAAATGTATTTGAAATGCCCACTGGAAATGTTTTTACTTGAAATAAAGGTGACTTTACACCAAAAGTTCAAGCATTCAATGATAGCGTGTCTGGATGGAAAATGAATATGGACGGAAAAAAATAATGAATCGGATTTTTTTAAATATTTCGTTGATGAAGACGTTATTATTTAATTGGTTGATAAAGCTAAAGAAAGGTTTGTGAATCTGAGCGCCTTAAGAATTGGGTTGATAAAATATACGTTTTTTGGCAATTACTTTGTTATTGTCAATCCTTTGCTGTATTCGGCAATTTATTCTGATATAATGCCGCGAGATCGTTTTTTGTCACTGCTACGAATGATGAACTTTACAAGCCAAGAGGAACACTAAGTTGGTGATCGCCTTTCAAAAATAAAACCAATTATTTATGTTTCGACGAAAAGTAAAGTATGAAAAGTTTTTTTAATCATTCTAAGATTATAGAAATTGATTGTGACAACTCTAATTACAGATTCTTAAACGTGTGACTATAAGCTTCCTGATAAAGGAATTTTAATGATATTGTTTTTGGCGAGTTCCGGTTAAATGAAGGAACCATAAATCACATAAATAAGTTGAGTTTATGTAATTTTGAGCTATGTAAATATTTGCCGCGGACAGAGGAAGAAAAGTATATTTTTCGTAGCTGTTAAGTGGTTAATAGCGAACCTATTTAAATAGTAAATTTACAAAATAGATCACGCTAGCATAAACAAACAGATCAGATATAAATTAAATACTCTCCAAGCTGTATAAAAGTCATAGATGAATAGACAGCTGAATGCAAGTGGCGTATATATTCTAAGTAATGAAATATTTACTATGATTAATTATCGGCAGTTAATTCATAGAAATCCATTGAGTTAAGGTAAAATAATAATGTATATTTTGTTATAAGATTTATTTAATTGATAGCTGTTTCATATTTTTAGGAACTCTTCATTCAAAAATAATCAAGTTTTCTATAATTGAAATAAATTTAACCACGCGTCAACAAGTCGAATTTCATAATGCAGTTTGACACATCCCAGCTTTGCAGCATGCCCAAAACTATGAGTTGACCCTTGAGTCGTTTTTAATAATGAAAATTCATTTTTAAAAAACATTAGTAAACAAATATTAGCTAATAAAATTTAATTTATTTAAATCCGCGGAGTAATTCCTGTAATAATGAAACGCATTCCAGGGTAATTCTTTTGAAATCTTCCTACCGCCCGAGACAAAAGGTCGCAGTGACCCAAAGTTGCTACCTGGGTGGGTCAGAAAAAAAAATACAAAAAGGGCGAATTTTTGAGTGTCTCAGTGTTATTCACTGCTTGTACGTCTCTTAGTTGACATATCTTGTTTTGTCTGCCGTCGGCTAAGGGTGGGAGGCGGGTGCAGCATTTCTCTCTTCCGCCCGATCGGACGGTTGGCCTATTTTTGTTGGCCAATCGCTACGTTGCCGTTTTTATTTTGTTTTTGTATAACGTGTCTCAACTTCTACTGTAAATAATTTTAAATTCTTTGTATTGTAAACTAACTAAATACATCTAAAAATAAACGAGAAACACAAGGCTGGTGTTTTTCTTGAGGATTGTCATGGAAGGTGGGATTTTGTCATTCCTCAAGCGGGCTTGCCAGAAACGTTCGTTTCAAGTGATGATAGTGGGAACACCATTGAGTAGCTTCTTAGAATTATTTATATCGCGTTCAGATTACAATGCTAGTTAAAACATATCAATACAATTAACGGTAAATTTCTCATAATTATTTGTGAACTTACATAATATTGTATTTGAAGACTGCTAATAAATATTTTTCACTAAACTAAGTAGGTAATTAATCTCACTGATTGTATTTTTAATTTGGCTCGCTATTTTTTGTTTTTGTAGTTACGTAATTAATTCAAATAAAGTTTTTATATCATCACTATGACACATCTCCGACAATTTCTGAAGCTGAATGTTATCCATTGTTCTCATTTTAAAATATAGTCCTTAATTAACAAAGTACACAAAAACAGATTATTATATTATTAACACTAAGCCGCATGTAATTGTTTGGGTTTGTTTTAAGAAATAGTATATCACAGTATTAGTGGCTTCCTTGAACAAAGTTACGTCCTTTAGCAAGACCCTAAATCAGGGGTAACGAACCTGCGGTCTTATAGGGTCTCGAGTGTAGCATTTTGACTGAAATAAACAAATAAATAAATTTCATTGTTCTTCTTCATTTACAAAATAATGTACATACATTTGTATGCTTCTTAAATGCGGCCATTAATATAAATGAATGCAACCTTCCGACAGGAAAAGGTTCGTCACCCTTGTCCTAAATGCTACTCAAACCATTTTAAGAAATTTATTGATTGAATTGGCATTGTACTTGGTAGAACTCCATTATAATAGGATAAAATAACAAAGTATTTAGTTCTACTTCTTTTAATTAAATCATTCAAGGTAATAACTGTGTTTTTAGAAAAGGAGTTTACGTGGTGTCATTAATTAGTCGTTAAAATAAATTGTGTATTGAAATTTTACTGATTATTTATATTTTATTATTATGATTACTTACATTCTTGTAATGGTTTCAGTAAGGGTGATGGGTTAATATTTGTTTGGTCATTTAAGGAGATTATTGTTGTGATTGTATCTATTAATTTCGAGCTTTTCCGAAAGATTAAGTCTAAGACTTTTTTCACACAAATGTAAGCATATCGGAGCTGATTTAGCGGTTATGTTGTGGGCTTCTTCCAGGAGGTGGTTAGCAAATTGAGAATCTGTTTTATTATTTTTAAATGATCTTACATGTTCCTTAAATCTAGTTGCAATGCTCCTTCCTGCCTGTCCGATATATATTGAATCACACAGGCCGCAGTTAAATTTGTAAATTCCGCTTCTGTCTAGTTTATTAATTTTATCTTTGATATTTTTAAGTTGTGTACCAAGATTATTATTTATATTTATATATAGCCACGATTATTATAAGAAATGTAATACATTTATTTTGTTTGTGAATTTTTAATTATATCCACACATAACCGGCTGCGTGGTCGAATAGTCAACTTCGCTGGCTTCGGCTGCGATGTTCACGTACTCGAATCTTGTTGAAAGTTTTATAAATTGATTTTTGAATGGGGCTATGGATTTCTGTTGGAAGGCATGGGTGTCTGCGATGTCTAAAATTCCTTCCCACTCAGTCGATCCTTAAAGCGGGCCTTAGAGAAAGTGATAAGCTTACCACCAGTCCTGTTCTAGCCCTATCTGTATATCCCTCCTCTTGCCGAAAAAAAGAGGCTGCGAAACTAAATAACAAGCAGTTTGCGTAGAAAACTTATGTTGAAATACACTCCATTAAAACAGCTTAACGACCGCGGACTCATATATGAGTCCTACGTCATACATTCCATTGTATTGAAAAAGTACTGGGTTATAATGGAGTTTGATTTCAAATGTCAACGAAAGATGGCGGTATACACATCAACGCATTATTTAACAAAACATAAACAATATTTTTACCACACAGTTTTGTAAAACTATCCCTAGATAGTACACGTTTACTTTTTTCTCTCTCGTAGTATTGGTTATTATTATTAACACATTGCGTAGTGATTTATTGAATGGACCATATGACATTTTTTATGGTGCTTGAGTCATTATGATAACCGTGTCCTGTCCCGGGGTGACTTGTAACATCTGCAACAGGGATGAAATAAGAAGCAGGTATTTTTAGTAGATTTAAGTTTTTTCACTACACCACATACGTATGCAACCCACAAATATAGAACCCCTACTCAAACGGCATTGATTTATGCGGCAAAGTATCTGGAAGCCATCAAATCAAATTTGGTTAGGATATCACGATTGCTTTACAAATTATAGTTAATTTAGTGAAATGACAGTTTTTTGCGAAAATGCGAAAAGACAGGCGGTCGTTAAGCTGTTAAGACTCCACATCCTTCCAAATTGGGAGCGGACGTAGTAAAAAAACTTATTTTGAGCATATGGACTCATATCAGACCATTTCCACAGAATGTACTTAACTCGCACCTGTTGAATGTCTGTCGCCCGACCTTTCTTTTGCAGTGAGAGAATGGATAGAATTATGGGGTTGAGAAATGATTTTAAGTTACCTAATAACCATCGCTACAATCTGTTTTGCGGATCCGATATGGTAGATAAGAAGTTGTAAAAACTACACAGATATCCATGCCATGACAACAATTTATATTCTAAGTCGAACCATTGGCTGCAACCGAGAAGGATAGAATCCCTAGAACGTAACCACACCTCTACAGGGCCACATGAGTTTAAATTACTTAATTTTCTAATGAAAATGATTTTCGTCAAGTCTAGGAACTACATTGATGTACTCCATCAATGCGATAATTTTTTTATTAATGTATCTTATTTATAAACTATGTACTGTCAGTTCGAAATATATGTAAAATGTACAAAATTAAAACAATTCAAATTTGATATTGAAACTGCATTAGGCATCCTCAGTCGATATCATAATTTATAAAAAATCGTTTTTATATCTGAAAAAAAATATTTAAATTACACTCAACAGTATTCATTGATGTACGCCAGCTCAGTTGAATACTATTTCTCAAACAAATAGATTTTATTTCAATGTATGAATTATACTTTTGGTAAAGGTTCGTTTTTGTGGACATTGTCTAAAAATGCTTTTTTTTCACCTAACACTGCGCGAAATGATAATATATAGGTTAGAATAGTAATAGCGCGCGCGAGCCGTGAGAATCCGCCAAATTAATGTTTGAGAGTATAAAAGTTAATAACAATTATATATTCTAACACATTTAAATACATAATTTAATCGTAAGCATCGAATTTCACGTTGAATATCGCCGGCAGCCTAAAACCAGATACGTAAAAAAATAAAGATAGTTGAATATGTAGGAATATTAATTTAGTATCTTATTGGTTTCATGTACACATGAATATGTTTGGTTTTTAGGTTGGCAATTCTGATTTTATAACCGACATGGCTGGGAAAATGAAGTTTGACATATGCAACTATTACGCGATAAACCAGTCTTATAATGCTTCCTTTCGTCGTTATTGGGCATATTTAGATTAATAAAAGACTATTCTAACCTAATTACCATCATTTCGCGCAGTGTTTGGTGAAAAAAAATCATTTATAGACAATGTCCACGAAAATGAATCTTTACCATTCTTTTTTACTTACATGATTAACTACATTAAACATAAACATTTTATTATCTGTCTCCAATTTGTCGCCCCTCCGAACGTTCCGCCCAGAGGCATTGTGTAACTTACCTAATCCCAAGATACGCCACTGCACAGTATATTTTTAATTACATTATAGAAAAAATAGTTTAAAATTAACATCTTATTTTATGACGAATATTTATATACTTATTCAATTGTGTTTTTTACACACAGGTATATAAAAACATTATAACATATATTACAATATGTACATATGTAATTAATTCAATTTAAGATTATGCGGACTGCATATAAATTGATAAAACATAAGTGATCTTATCATTTGTTTATTGCATCTCGTGAGTTTGGCATTCTTTCGATGGAAGAATTAACACGACCTAAGTAAGATTTTCAATAAATATTTCACGCACGAAATCAAAAAAAATATATGTAGTGGTCAAAATAAAGTAAAATGTATGTCACAATGTTTTTATATAATATTTTTTCAAATTTAATAACAGTGTAACAAAATAAATTATCAAATAATTAATTTAGATCGTGTCATTAATTTTTTTTTTTCACAAAAGCTTCCCTTTAATTTTTTATCACGATTATTTTTATGAAAAAATAAATATTTTCGTGAATTCCGCCTAAAACTGTTCTATCGCGTCGGGTTCACCACTTTAGGAATATGTGATTGCAATGTGTGACGCCATTAAGCAGTAAGACGGATGATGATGGTGATTTCGGTAATGCAGTTCTGAGTTGATGTTCACGTTCGGAGAGTAGCGACGGACTGTTGATCCCTTTTCTTTATTCTTCGCTCGTCATATTATGTTTTCCAAATATCGCATTTGACAATTCAATCACAAGTGTCATTTTATGGAATATATTTTTATTTAATTATAAATTTGGCTGACATGAAGTAATGCTCTGGCAGAAGACAAAACTTTTTCTCGAATATCACATTTCGCAAACCCGCAACGTCATGTATTCCTACAGATAATTGGGTGTTTTGTGTTTTATCATTTTGTATATATTATATACATTAAATTTGTTTTGAACATTATTTTTAAAAAATACAAACTTTTTCTCGATGAAATATTTTTTTAAGAAACAACGGTGTAAACTATTTGGATTGATTATAATGTTTTTTTTTCTTTCGTTTTCAGGGATCGTCCTGTAAAATGGTCAACGGTCCTGGTCATAGGACTGTCACTGGTGCTTACTGGAGTCTGCTTCTGCGCCGTCGCTCTCTTTCTGATGGGTCAGAATGCACCGAGACCTTGCATGTCAGAAGAATGCATTTCCACAGGTAATATCAATTTAGCATTTTTTTCTATGAGGAATTGTTTTAACCAGAGTTTTCGTATCTTAAATAATCCGGTATCCATTAAGCTGGAAGGTTTTCAAGAAGTGGAGTGGAACATTGAGGCTCCTGCTCGAGCATTCCAACAGAAGGTCTTCAATGAGATATTGCTGTATGCCAGTCGATTACTTTTTTCATAAAAAGTAAAGATTTGATGAAAGTACTTATAGTACATCAACTCCGTTTTCTAGACATGATCGGAAAAGAATGAATAATAACATCATAGATATACATACCATTGGATAGAAATCCATAAAATAAAACTTATCGGGAATGAGATCCCTCGATTGGGCAACTGGGTAGGACGAAATCCACTCGACTACGGGGTCCGAGATGACCGAATGAGATTATAAAGAATTAGTAATATAAAATAAATTGAACCACTATTAGCAGACTCACAGGTAAAGAGCTGGACGAAATATAAAGAGATAGAACGCTGGAGACAGACTGATATCCATGTCATAAATTATGCTAATTTGTGCAGTCGTTTTCGGCCATATTAATGGCGAAAGGTGTTCCTACAATTTGGTGGATGTTATGTAGACTTATAGGTAAGGACTTTAGGTTGGGCTCTTGATGATTGATACGAAT
The DNA here is from genome assembly GCA_022494535.1 of Himalopsyche phryganea. Classification (NCBI taxonomy): domain Eukaryota; kingdom Metazoa; phylum Arthropoda; class Insecta; order Trichoptera; family Rhyacophilidae; genus Himalopsyche; species Himalopsyche phryganea. Next base: position 2,659,344 of record JAGVSL010000047.1, read on the forward strand.
ATTCTTCAAAAGTTTTTCGTTATATCTCTACTTCACTTAAATAATCTTAATTCAGTATAACTTAATTAGACGTTAAGTTTGAGTCTCGAATAGTATGCGCCAAGGTTATTAAAACAAGACTAGGTCAAAGTTATGTGTAAACTATCAACCAACATTGAATATGTTTTTAACTTTTAGCTGCGAGAGTCACGAGAGCCATGGACAGGACGGTTGAACCATGCCAAGACTTCTACCAGTTCGCTTGCGGAGGATGGGAAATGAAGAATCCAGTTCCCGAATGGGCGACCAGTTGGGACCAGCTCGGGCGTCTTCGGGAGCAACTCACCAGAGACTTACGAGACCTCCTAGAGAACGGAGACTCTCCTGATTTACCGGCTAGCGTCAGGAAGGCCAAGGCACTGTACAGGACGTGTATGGATACAGGTTCGTTTATTATTCGATATTAACTTTGATGTGTGTAAAATTCGTTTATATCCCTTGCGATGTTTTAATCTTTGTTGTTAATACACGTTTGGGTAAAGCGGGATATTCATCCAAATCAATGGATGAACCGGTGAATAAAACATCCCATTTAAATCCGTTATCCTCATCAGTAATCAGGATGCTTCCAACGACTCTCTGCGCCTATCTCTATCAAAAGTTAGCTTTCGTCTTCGTATTTCCTCAAAACGATTACAAGCTTATCTTTGTTTAGGGGTAATAAATAATTGCACTTTGTGTTAGATAGTATTCACTTGGTAAACTTGAACTTTTATTTCGATAGTTTGCACTTCGGATTAGACAGTATTAACTTGATCGAACCTTAATTTTAATAGTTTCACGGATTCTTGCAACTTTTAAGTTTATTACAGAATGAGGTTGTTAGACCCGCGAATTACCACTTTTTGGAGTGTCATGTCTCCCTCTCTTCATTAAACCTGACAGTATCTTTTACCGGTTACCCGATCTTGTACGTGTGTGGTTACTTAAGTTTCAGAAGTTCACCACGAAGAGTTGAAGATAGAGATTAGGTTGAAGAGGCTATGCCAAGCTACCTGAAAGATAAACAAAGTGCGATACGCATACACTACCTGATTTTGTTGCTAAGCTGCGCGACCGCATAGCAGTTTTTAAAACTCCCGCGCACTCCAATACAAACTATTTGAAAAATTTTTTAAAGAAATGTCATATTTGATGCGTGTAAAAATGTTACAACTAAAATAGTAAAATTAGTCACTTTTTTATTTATCTAATAGCAATAATAATTGTAATCATATAAAGCTAAAAAAAAAAAATTTTTAAAACAAATATGATATATTTATGCTTGCAAATCGGATAAATTATGCCGTCCATTTGTTGATTTGGCTTGCTCAGGCTTTGGATTTCCCGCGCAGAGAACCTCTCATTTTAGAGGGAAGGTTAATAAAAATACACTTAACACTAAACTTAACTTAACATTTGTCGGCGCGAAATAAACCTATATATTATTACTTATATGCTTAGTAAAATTGAATTCCCTACCCAAACCTCAATCGTCACTCTCTGTTTAAACCCGAGCAAGACCCGTACAAATTTCTACTACGTAATAACCTATAATTAAAATACACGTGGATTAATAATTATTGATTGAATATTATAACCACTTTTTAGAATGTTTATATTTAATTTCAGTTACTAGTTTGAGTAAGTATTTCAAATATTAATTTGCATTAAGTAACACGTGCAAGCCAGATCCATTTATTTTATTACGTTTTCATAAAAACTCTTTAGGCGGGGGGGGTATAATAAACGTTTTTGTCTCTATAATTGCAATCAAATTTCATTATTGCCACACCTCGATCTCCAAGTCCAGTTACAATGACGTCGAAAGATGAAATTCAGGAATTTATTAAAATAAAACAGAACATCCTGATGATTTTTTGCAGTCTTGCAGCTAATGAATAATCTTTCAAGTTGCGATACCATTTATTAATAACACGACAGTCAGTTTCAAAACTCCGCCATTTTCAATTTAGATCACTAAGATGTGAAATTGTTTTCTTAATTTTTATATTCATTTGTAACGGACGTCAGTTAGTTCGTTTCACTACAGTCAATTAATTTCTACAATTCATAATTCTGGCAACTTTTTTGCTAAATACTTTTCGTACAGTAAAAAACTTCACCATGGTTCTATTTTTAAATTCTTGAGTAGCGTTTAAGTGAGTCTATAATTGCGTCAACTGTCATTAAAATAATTTGTCAATTTAACTGATCAATAAGCTTTTTAACAGTATTTTCTTATTTGATTATATTATAGAATCACTAATAATACATGTTTATTCCGCCATTTTTTACCATGTCTGTAAAACTGACCGGGTAACCGAAGCTATCGACTTTGATCACTGCACCATGAACCTGATTTATAAATATCAGAAATGTACTTCGTAATAAATTATCTTTTATTTATGTGGGTATTTCTTTATACGGTATACCTATATGTATAATATTACATTGAATAATAGCCATAGCTCGTATTTTACTTTTGAAGGTGGATGTGGAATATCACTTTCTATATCGCATACATCACGTCGAAGCTTCAAACTATGGCAAGTGAAGCATAACTTGCAGTAATAATATTGCACGAATTGGTTAAATATTCGAATACTATTGTAAACGGATTTTAATTTAATTCTGTGGTATATTTAAGTAGCATTTTTAAATGTCAAAAACTAACGGGTCAGTCCTTTTTTGTCAACCTTACCCATCCTTTAGGTTTGCACATTTATTATGATTTCTGATAATTATTGTGATACGCATAACGCATACCGTATAACAAACAAGTACCTAACGTTTTTTTTATAAATATGCGCACATAGACAATAAAACTGAATAATAATAATAATAAGTATAATCAGATTCATTTGAAACGCGCAAATATCATGTGATAATTATTATTAAGTTCACAATAGCTAATTAAGATTTCGCACGTCATAATAGCAGACAAGAAGAACCTTCACACTGCGAGAAAAACGTTGCAAATTCTTTGCAGGTTATGCATTTATGACTAATAATAATAGTATTCTACTAAATAAAAATCGTAAATTATTATGTAAACATGAACATAGAGAGGGAATTCATTTTGTTGCTGTGGTTAAGACAATAGAGACAGTTTTTTTCGTCGCAAAAAATCAATATCCGTATTTTTTGTCCTCCAATTGGCAACACAATGCATTCGATTATTTAAATTTCGCACCTTTGTCAAATGGTCGACTTCGCGTTTAATATTAAGAATGAAGAATTTACTTGTATTATATCTCCTAATATCGAATGAATAAGTTTATGCAGTTACGTTCAGCTAGGACCATTTTGATTATTTAAGTGGAATTTTGGTGTCGTTAAACGAGTAAATTCTGAAGAGTTTTTGCTTTTACTTTGCGTACGAACGTGACTAGATGTGTATTTTCAATTCACTTCATTTTTTCCTTGGCGAGTTACGAGTTATCTAGCTTCGCTATACGAATCATCTAAATTCCAAATAGTTAACTAGTTTTGTACAAAATAAAGGTAGCTAGTGTCTGAACATCAATGCTTCGCAGCCACTGTGTGCCGCAGTGCGTTGCTTCATTGCAAAAAAAATGTCTCTCGTATCCAATACTCTGTCCATGTGAAAAGATTAATATATGTGTATACAATTTGCGTGCGTTGGATGTATCTCTATCGCACAAACTCACTTGAGTATAAGCAAGAGCAAACTTCAGCATGCCTCTATATCTCGCTTATTCGCTTCACTGTACATATGATTGAGCGAGAAATAGGGAAATTCACTGCACCCTTTTTATATATGTTTTTTTTGTGGTGTGCGTGTTTACCTGAACAAAATTTTGGTATGTCGCTGAAGAGAAAAAGTTGCGGAGCACTGCTGTACATAACTATATGTCGGAGTATATAATATAATATCTTCCAGAGCTTTCCTGGCTGCCAGCCTAGCCACAACAGCCAATTAATCAAATTCAATTTCAGCATTAAAAGCTTTTTTCAGCTTTTTCTTGGATTGTGGTTTATTGCAGTTATAAATCAAAGTTAGATTATTACAGTCTTTCTGCGTATTACTTTCGTTGTGCAATCATTGAATACTTTTATTATTTTTCAGATACGCATTGTTGATTTTTTTTGATTTCGCACGTGATATCAAGTTTGGTTGCGTTCTTTGAATAATATTTATTCTGTATATCAAGGTATATTTGCAGTTATTATTACAGTAAAAACAAGAAGGTTTCAACGAATTTCATTGTCAAATTTTAATTGTTGAGATTTTGTACATTTCCAAATATATTCCAAGCTTCAGTTCAATTTTTTTAACCATGTCCGCTCCTAGTGTGAAGCATAGCAGAGATTTTCTACGAGGACTACGTATTACTCAGTTGCTCAACCTCTGTTTTTCGAAGAGAGTAGGATAGGTTTAGGACATAACTAGTGGTTAGCTAATCACTCTCACTACGCCCCGTTTTTGGGATCGGATGGGTGGGTGGGAGTCTAGACATCAGAAACATCCATGGGATACTAACAGAAATCTACAAATCGATTGAAAAATCAATTTATGAAACTATCCGTGCTAGGATTTGAATCTGCGAGATTCGTAACCGACGCCAACAACGTTAACCACTGCAACACGGACCTGACGTGACAATTCAAATAGTGGTCTGTTAATCTATCTATGAGCCTCAAAATGTGGCCGTCCCTGATATAACAATCTTATAAAATTATATTTGGTTGAAATAATTAGATAGGTATGTATTGATGTTATTAATTTATGGGCCAATGCTGCGTAGCTGAGTGAAAACTTTCCTAGTTCGATTTCATCGGTTAAAAAATAAACAACAGCAATAAAAATGATTTGGCAATAGACAACTGCTCTCATTACATATTTTGTAATACCAAAATAACAATAATAATGAAACGAAACAATACTTGGCACAGCCATGCTCATCAGAGTATGAAAATGATTTTATTTTGATAATTTCACAGTTTTTTATCATATTGCAACACAGATTCTTGGCGATCGGATATTCATAAATTTAACTGTCCATCAAATCTCTCATCTTTTCAAACTCCTATTATTACATCTTGAAAAATGATTTTGAATTAAGAACATAAAAATAGTCGCCATTTTCTTTCTTTGCGTGACGTCGTATATTATATTTATTGGATAAACATCTTGTACATACGTGTATCGTTTCTTTGAGATCCATCTTCTAACTAAAATGTATATATCGACAGTGAACATTCAGTACGTCGGAGCCCCAAAAACTAGTTTGTTCATGAAACACAAAATACTAAATTTACCTTTAGTTCTTAAATTCCTCTAAAAACATTGTTAAGTGACGGAGGTTGTTACTTTATTTGCTGGCGTGAGATACGATGGATTGCTCCCAATTTTAAACATATCGACCCCGATATGTTTAAAATTGGGAAATATTTTTTTAGTTATTTACGCACGTTGATACATAGGCGCACGACGAATTTACCAAACAACATGGCAGAAAAATGGGATCAGGAATCGTCATAACCCCAAAATCACAAAAACGTGGGTTCAACGTCGATTTATATTATTCTATTTTTTAGGATTAATTCTAATCCCTTAATCCATATTGACGATTATTTTTTCAGGACAAATTGAAGCAGACGGTGTGGAACCCATCAGGAAAACGCTCATCATGGTCGGGGCCAGCGGTTCTCCTCCAGAGTCGAGGGAGACAAATGAAACCACTTCTTCCACTAATGCTACTGAAGAAGCATCAGCAATATCCTGGCAGCAAGTGGCTGGAAGAGCGCGCAGACTTCTTGGACTCAGTGCACTCGTAGGGCTGCACGTTAGCGAGGATGTGAGAAATACATCGAGGAATCGTTTAGTGGTGAGACTATAATATATAAATACAAAAACAATTTTTTTTTACTTAAAAATTCTTGTTTATAAACTTTCATGGCAGCCTAAACTAATTTTTTCCATGTTCGCTCCCAGTGTGGAGCATATGGTCTCCTAATGGAGGTATCTCATCAGATTTTTTCTAAGAGAACTGCTTGTTAATCAGTGGCTCAACCTCTCTTTATTCGAAGAGAGTAGGGAGAGAGGTATAGGGGCTAGGACAGAACTGGTGGTTTGCTAATCGCTGTCGCTACGCCCCGTGAGGATCGAATGGGTGGGAAGGAGTTTTACACATCACAAACACTCGGACTACGAACAGAAATCCATAAATCGATTTAAAGATCAATTTATGAAAACCGTTCGCACCGGGAATTGAACCCGAGACATCCGTAACCGTACCAACTGCGTAAACTATTTAAATACTATATTTACGCGTGATGATTTGCACGAGACCTGAAAATGAAGAAAACCTGCTGTGTTACAGTGATTTAAAAAGATTGAATCGTTATTTTACCGCAAATTTTCAGTTCTTCGAATACACAATATTTGTTGGGAGAATTTTTCGTTCAAATGTTTAAGCTTGCTTGCAAAATAATTAAAACTATTTCAAAGTGACTTTTAAACATTCTAATTGTTAAACTATTAACCTTAGCAATCTAAATGTCATTTTGAAGATTTTCCATGGGTTTTCTTTCTTCCCTCTTTTACCATTGTTCATAATATTATTCCCCTCTTCCCAAAATAACTCAAAAGGTGCATCTTATATAAAATAGCCCAGACCGCTCTGAAGACGTTTTTTATTATTATCACATTTCACATGTAGGTATGAAATTCTCTCATGAACTAAGCATCCGCGATGTATATAAAATAATATGTTATACTATGCATACATAGTTCCGACGTAGTAGCTACTTTAGACATTCGGTATTTCAATTTCAATACCGTCATCTATGACGGGTACGGTTACTAGTTCTAAATAATAGGCAATATTGAAAATCTTTAATAAACGGCAGAAGTTCCTCCCTCCTCATTCGGGAATTCTCCAGTAGTTGGGAGCCACTGTTTTAGCCCATACGACATCCTCAAAATATTCTTATAAGAATTTGCAATTTTTCCGCAGCGTCTGATTCAATATCGTACATACTGAGAACCACTGCGTTTTAAAAATTGAAACTTACAAACTACGATAAGAATTTTGCTAATGAACAATTCGTTTTCCAGTTTATTGTTTTTAATTGAAATTTAAAAAATACATCGAATGAAAATACTTAGTCCCATTCAACCGTGCTTTCTTTAAAACCTACTAGAGAATCTCGCTAGTTAATTAGGAAATCTGTAGCTGTTCGACTTTTTATGCAAGTAGTATCACTTTTTATAAAAAAAAAGTACAATGAAGATAATTAATCAATGGATGCTCAACCGAGTCATTTTCAAATCACTTTCTCATCGATCTGTCATTCATGATTGAACAAATGTGTCATTGAATAAATGATACCGGTCTCGGCGATTTAAAAGCAATAAAAAGATTATTTAAAACTCGATATTTTCGTGAAGAATCAGTAATTTATTTTTTAAGCAAGAATAATTATGAGTTGTATTTTATTTCTATTAAACTATTGCATAAATTATACAACTATTAAATGAAAAAGAAATCTCATAAAGGTGAGACTGTTGCCCTCTATGGAACGATTTTCAAACCTTTATAAAAAATGCTACATACTCTATTTTTAAATTATTATTTTCATATATATTTTCTCATATTCTTTCTTCATTATAAAAAAATAGTTGAACGCAGGGCCATTTTCAAAAAATGGTTGTGAAATCTGTCTTTTCTTTGATTTTATAAAAAATAATGGTCACTAATTCCATACATGGTCATTAACTAATTCGATAAATGGTTAGTAAGAAATAATAAATGGTCAGTCAATAATAACTATGTTTGGCCAGTTAATAATTACCAAATAAATAATGGTTAGGTTAGGTTTAATTAAAAAACTGTTTTATATTAATATCTGACCGTTTAGTTTAATAACAAATCATTTTATATAAATTAGTGACCGTTTATTGTATTAACTGACCACTTATATACTGACAATTTAATAATTCTTACTGACCAAAAAATTAAATGGTTACTGACCGAATAAATGCAGACCAAAAAAGATATGTGAAACATTATTCCAATTCGAACAATTATGTTATATAATTTAAAACATCGACTGAGGGTGCTTGATGGAATTTCAATATCAAATTTGAATTATTGAGATTTCAAAATACATGGAAGTGTACAAAATCTCAATAATTCAAATTTAATTATATTATAATTACTGTATTGTATTTTTTTACTTCTTCCAGATTGAACAAGTATCACCAGGGTTCAGTGAAAGATATCTTATTAACCCTGAAAAGTTCTTAACAGAAATCGACCAGTATAGAAAGTATATCACGGCTATGATAAAGACCTACGACCCAACAGCTGACGCTGAGCTATTCTCTGAAGACATTCTTGCCTTTAGCACCAGTCTAGCTGAGGTCAATTCATTCATCATTCAATTATTATTTTTGTACCAAAAATCGTGATCACAAATAGAACAATATCTACTATTTCACCCTAAAATTAATCATGTTTTCAAAATTTATATTTAGGTTGATGCAAAATAATGTATGACAAGTTTAATTATTATCCTTGTAACAATAATCGTAATCAAAAATAGAAATATGTCTTCACATCTAGGTTGATGCGAAATAATGAGTGGATATTTATTTATCGTCCAACTTTGCCACTCATTACCAATAGCAGTATTACCAAACAAATGGTGGTTTTTCATTTTATTCCTATAAATCAGGGCTGTCCACACTTTTTTTCTACGAGCGACTAGTTGATAAAATTATTGATGTCAATCGACTGATATCGCTTGGATATCAATATGATCACAGAACAATAAAAACTCTATTTTTGTAATTCAAATAGGTGTATGTATTTTGAAAATAGATATTTTATACATGTTATAAAAAATAATGACACAAGAATCGAATTAAGGACAAAATTAATCACACATTAATTATAATTTGGATAAAGCTACACAATTTTCGTGTATATCAAATATTGTTAATATTTATTTTTTATTTACGAAAAATAGTACAAAATACCTTCGAGATCGAGGCACCAGCAATTCCTGCTATGAATAATAACACTTGATTTCAGATTATGACCCCATCGGAGGTAAGAAGAAGTGGGAAACATTTGTTCCATGAAGTAACCGTTGCTCAACTGATTGAGGGCGCCACCGGAGGACCCGAGGCATGGAAAGATGTATGTTTGACAAAATAATTTTCTCCTTAAATTGAACAGTTCATTATTCTAATACGAATTGAGATCTACACAGACTATTCACCCATAATATAATGCACATAGCAGCGATTAGGTTGAATTATAGAAGGCAAACGTATTCATTTTCGTGACCTGAAGCTGTATTCAATTATTTTATGTATAAGTTTATTATAAAGCTGTGTACATTGACAAAAAACAATTTCTGAAGTATCTACAATGAGATGAAAATGTTGATGAGAGATTAATGATTAAAAAAATATTATTACATGGCACTTTAAATAATATAATAATAACTCAACGTTCTTATTTTTTTATAGATGAAATGGGATGAGTACTTAAAATATGCCTTCCAAAACACAAGCATTGTTTTGTCATCGCAAGGCGATAGAGTGATAGTTATGGATTTGCCCTACTTGCAGAAACTCTCTTTAATGTTGGCAGCAACTGATCCCGTTATTATAGGTAAATTATTTTTATTATTCATTATTTAATTCAAATAAATTTTGATCTCAAGTTAGTCAAAATCTTTCATAAAAATTGTAATAGATATATATTAAATAAATAAATATCTTCACAAATCATAACTAAGGAGGTATATTATACTAAACTCTTTGCTGCATCAATATCTGGGCTGTATTTGCTGGTTGCGATTAAGAAGAACAGTAACGCTGAGGCTTCTGTGATAGTGATATTTATAAATGAGAAGATAAGTGTGATTGATAAAATCCAGCTGGCTGGAATATTAAAAATGTCTTGGTTGATTGAGGTATTACTTACAATAATATTTATTTAAGCCTCTTTTTATAAGGAGTGGTCTTCCTACTCATACTCAAAAAAACGTACTGCAATTTACTTGCAAAACTATATCAATAATTAAATTCAGATAAATGGACCAACAACTGTGATCCGCATTTCCTGCATACAAATTCTGTATACCTAAACAATCAGTTGGTTTATTTTTGAGAAATTAAAATTGTGACAGGTTACAATGACAAAACAAACATTATAATTACTGTTTATCTCATTTTCAGATAAGTTCGTATGGTGGAGTATATTCTCAACTATTGCTCCGTTAACCCTGACTTCTTTCCGTGATTTGGGATTCACCTTTTCAAAAGAAGTGTTCGGTCTACAACAGAGAACTCCAAGATGGAAAGGATGTACTGCTAACGTGAATGCAAACTTTGGCATCGCGTTGAGTTACCTTTATGTGAGGCAGCATTTCGATCAGAAGTCAAGGGAAAAGGTCAAATTTCACCAATAATCATTATTTATCTTTAAGCATTTTTTTTGTGTTGTAAAAGATCGCTGTTCTATATTTATGTTTGTCGAACATAAGTGATTAATAATGGCAGTTATCAAAACATTTATTAATCAATATTTTGACATGAGTGCAACTTGGTAAAATAATAACCCCAATGCTAATAAAATATTACTTCTAAAATCAGGCAATAGAAATGCTGGAAGATGTGAGGCAGGCATTTTCAGAAGCTGTGACACGACTCGACTGGATGGACAACACTACAAGGCTGAAGACTTTGAATAAATTGAAAGCCATAAGAAACTATGTTGGATTCCCCGCTTGGCTATTGACTTCATCGGAACTTGATGCTAAGTACAACAGTGTAAGTTAATCTATATCTATCAGCGGTATATAGTGACTTTTGTAAAATGGGAATTTTTCCATGGTAAACTATTTTTTGTATACCATGTCTGTTCCCAATATGGAACATCTTATGAAAGGTTTATGACATTTGGTAGTAATATAACTGCTCAGCCTCTTTTTTATAATAAAAAAATGCAATCTTATTATAAAATTAATGTTAACATATTAAATTAATATTTTTATGAATTAATCTGTATGACAATATGAAATATCAATTGAAATCGTCGAAATATTGGTACATTAAGTATATCTACGTGGTACACTTAAAAAAAACGATGTCAATACTGTGTCTTGTAATGAGGTAACAAAGCTCTACTAGCTTTGTTCTCCATTGGCTCTAATATATACTCCGCGCACATGGCAATATGTTCTGTTACAAACGGTTCTTATAAATTTTAATATTTCCGACAGCTTCAATATATCAATTCAATTTAGACATTAGTAAGTTAATATGATTATCTTTATTAATTTGTTGTTTTCTTACAGACTGAGATAGTGGATGGGAAATTATTTGACACGTATCTGAAGCTCACAAATGGTTCAGTTAAAAAAAATTTGGAAAGTTTACGACGCACCCCGGATAGAAACAGGTAACCTTGATTATTTATTGACTGTCAGGGTGAATTTTAAACTAGATCTGAATGCTAAGTGAAAAGCATTATGACAACAATAATTTGTGACATGTAATCAGTTACTGTTGATTCGATTTCCAATTCTTTTGCAACGTTTATAAATATTAACACTCTTTTCCAGATGGGTGGCAACTCCAACAACAGTGAATGCATATTACTCAGCTACCCTCAATTCAGTCAGTAAGTAGTTAAAACATAACATGAATACAAAAATATTATACAATAATGTAGAGAATTTAATCATTGTCTTTTACTTTATTTTCCAGCATTCCCAGCAGGAATACTCCAGCCGCCATTTTATGGAAACGGAATAGAGTTAGTAAACATTTTAATATATTTACCATTCCCATAGTAGTATTAAAGTTTCTCTTCCACTTTAAGAATTACACGAATTCATTGTACCTGTGATGTACCTATGCATAACATAAAATGAAATCTTCAGTAACTTAAAAAGCACAAATATTTCTTTTCCTATCATTTTAGGGCAATAAATTATGGATCTATTGGTGCTATAATGGGCCACGAAGTGACACATGGATTTGATGATCAAGGTTTGAAAATTTTTAACCTTACTATGAATAGTGACTAGATATTAAAATTATTATTTACAGCTATTTTTGACGTACCAGAATAATCAAATCATATTAAAAGCTTTACAGAAACCTGTTGATTTTTTATGGTATAGCAAACAGTGAAAATGTTCAAGAAAGTCATAATCCTTAGTCGTGGGGTCACAATAATGAAGAAAATTTTATGAAATTGTTTTCTTCTTACAGGAAGGCGATATGACGAGAATGGTAACTTAAAACAATGGTGGTCAGCAGCAACATTGGAACATTACCATAGTAAAGTACAATGTATTATCGACCAGTACAATCAATACCACATGGCGCAATTACCAAATTATACCGTATGTAAACACAAAATATTATATTTTTTAAAAAAGCACTCAACTGTGTTATGATTCTGTTTCCACTGATGCCCAAACCTTCTAAAGGCAACCCCGTTTCCTCGCAGCCATCGCAAACATTAAGCAATCACACTTAATCTCTTTTTGTCAATTCATACTATTTCTTTCTTACAAATACTTTAGATAAACAACTACCGATCGTAATTTAAAGTATTCGTTGTTCATTATTCTATTTTTAAGCTCATTATGTCATCCTTGCAATAAGCATTTGTTTTGACTTAAAAAAATAGCAGAAATTCATGCGCCATGGTAAATCTATATTCAATTTACGCCGCAATAATTTATAATATAATATTGAAAATCTATAAACTCTGTTACATAATAAAGCCATTGTCTTTTTTGCACCAAAAAAACTTGTAACATTACAATTGTTATAAGATTGATTACAATTTTTCAAATTAAAAAAAAAAAAAATTCTATGAAACGGTTAGTTTTTCCTCACTACTTCCTTCGGGTGTCCCTGTTACTTTAGCAATAAAAAAATGCTCATCCTTATATAGTAAACAATATTTATGATAATTACATAAATTCAATTCGTTTCTTTAATATTACAGGTGCATGGATTCAACACTCAAGGTGAAAATATTGCTGACAATGGTGGCTTAAGAGCAGCATTGAATGCTTATACGCTGTATTCGTTAAGAAACTCATCGGTAAAACGAGATCGATTACCCAGCATAGAGCAATACACACCAAGACAGTTATTCTTCTTAGGATTTGCACAGGTAAAATACAAATGCTGATTGATCTCGCCATGCACAATTTTTGAGATCACAGACATTCATGCCATCGAACTCTTATAAATGTTTCTCCACTGGGATTCAAACCCTGTAGACACCGCAACCAAAGAGCACATTGACCACTTAGCTAGAGGCCCAGCGAAAAATATTATATCATGTGAACTTGTTTCTTTAATGTTTTATTTTGAAAATATAAAATTAAAAGTGGGACAGTCGCAACCACGCTAGGTGCGACCCTAGACGATTCCTTCCATCCAGTAAAGTTCTAGAATCCAGTAAAAAATAGACTTTCTGTGTTTATCTAATATTGCTATTTTCGTAACATACATTTAAAATTAATAAATTATAGAAAGTATTTTTTAGAACTGTACTCATATATCAAATTTCTTATTCTAGATATGGTGTGGAAATTCAACGGTTGGAGCGTTAAAGTCGAAGATAGTGGAAGGTGTCCACAGTCCAAACAAAATCCGAGTCATCGGCACATTGAGCAATTCCAAAGAGTTCTCAGATGCTTGGAAATGTCCGCTGGGATCTCCCATGAATCCTGAACACAAATGTGTTTTGTGGTAGACGGAAAATATGTGATTTAGTAATAATTAACCAAACAAGGGTGCGACGCCCTCCGCTCAAAGACAAATAAAGTGATATAAATCTAACATTGAACAATGTTTAAAACCACTGACATCTTTTAGATTGGCACCAATGAGTCGTTTTGAAATTGCTCTGTTTTCAAAACAAACAAAATTGACTGCTTATAACCAACCATACACAAACTTATTTATGTGAATAATAATTCAACAATATTTAAGGAATAAATGTAAACAAAGAAGAACTGTCTTCTATATACTTACAGCAATTAAAAATGGCTTAAAAAATTTGCTCCAACTTCAAACATGTTTGTGAAAATATAGAAATTTACCATTACCAATGAATTAAGGAGAAAATAGAATCATGGCAGCTGAGCAAATCAGTGTTGCTAGTTTATAATTTCTCCTCATAATGTAAACTTCAAGCAAGAAAATACCATTAACGACTATATTCATAAAATCAAATATAAGAAAATATATTTATAATAAATTAATCATCGCTCAACCTCAATCGAACTTAAAGTAAACTTATCTGTGGGACCAAAATCACAGTGATACTAGATATAATATATATATACATAAGTTTAATTAAATAATTATGTTGCACAAATATATTATGAATATAGGCAATAATTGACTATGGTATTTCTCTACTTGGAGTATTTGCAAGTTATTGTTGAAATAATTATCATATTTGGCCCCCAAAAATGCCACCCTGAAGAGATATATTATTCAACTAATAAAGAAATTAATATTAATTTGAATCCTAATAATTAACTCTAATCCTAGGTTATTTTTTATGTATTTTTATGTAGGCCATAGTCATCACTGATAAAATGCAGATAAATTGTTTTAGCCACTCAAAATATTGTTTTGTAAATTAAATATGGCGAAATTCGAGAGTATGTTGTATTGTCAATGACTCTCTGATCACTAATCTCGTATGATGAATCTGGTGATAGCCTGTTGACAAAAATGTGATATAATTTTTTTAAATTAAAAACATGAAACCAAACTATAAACTCTGAAACGGTTAATTGTTAAAATTTTCTCAAATGGGATCAACGGTTTCATTATTATTAAATTGACTATTAAATTCCTTTCATTTTTTGAAAAGAGTTTACGATTCATATTATTAAGTATTCCTTGTTTTTAATTATATTATTAATCCATAAGTATGTACTGATAAACAGGTATGTTAATGCAAAATGATGTAAATTAAACTATACATTTGTTCTGTTAACACTGTGGTAGGTATTGGGTAATTGAGAAACAAAATTAGCTGACCAGCAGTTATATTTTCAATAATACATATCTTTTTTATACAGGAGAAAGTGACTAAGTATAAAATATTTGATTTGTAGTCGACCTATAAATCCCTCTTATTGCATTTATATTTCCGATTCAGTTTTTTGACATTTGCAGGGGTTTAGGTATGTTATAGAGGTCATTCTTTTCAAACAACCATTATTTTACACGTCAAATAGTTATTTAGAACATTTTCATGAAAAATGCACTTACGTCATTTTTTCTTGTAAGGCGATCATATAAATTATATAACCAACAAACTAAAATAATGTTGCTTAATTTATGCATATTAAAACATGCATTTAAAACATAATTAGATAATTAATAAAATGTACAGATATAAAAAAAATACAATCAACTGTTATAAATATCCTCAATACTACTGTAAAATATTGAAAGTTACATACGAAATTTTACAGGATTGTAAAAGAAAACACTCTTTCGAAAATAATATTGCACAAAACATATAAATTAATACTGCTGATTAAAACATTTACAGTATGCATCTTTTGATTGATCGATCCTTTTTTCTTAGTTTTACTGAATGTCTGCAGGAAATTTGTTTAAATTGCAAAAAACTTATTTCATCTCTCAATTTCCCAATCTGAAATATTATTGTCAAATATTCTGTAATATAATAAAAAGATACACTGAGTCATAAAAGTAAAAAGACCTTTAATGTTACGAGGGACCCAGAGATCATCCACGATGGCCCCTATACCAAAGATACGACTGGATAAATGGAATGACAATAATTCATTTAAATTACACATGTGAACAAGCAGAAAGAAAAACGCAAAATTCTTAAAACAAATGTATTTGAAAATGAATAAATTATTTTCATAAAAAAACTCACAAGTCTCATTTTATCAACATTATTTATCGTTTTCTCTCAAACTTCCATTTATATACAGGAGCAGCGTTCTTCGTGCCGGCCTTTATACGCTTTGGCTTTTTTGTTTTCTTGTCCTGTAGGTTTCTCTTCAACTCCATTTTCTGTTGAATCACCGTCAGCTCTTTTTCCCGGTCAATTCTCTTCGCTAATTCTTTATATGCTTTGTCCCGCTTCTGCGTCATAGCTGCTACAGACTATAAGTCATAAATGAACCAATGTATGTAAATTTTTTTATTCAAGATAATATTAGGCATCATGCTGAACCTCAGATTTCCTCAATGATACACTTTGAGTACATTATAATCACAGCAAAAAAGAATTATAGCATAATAATAATTATCAAGGGTAAATCATGGATTGAACATAAAGGGCATGGGTGGTAAATTTTTTCTAAAAAAGAAGTAGCCTATTTTTGGAAGTGGTGGAAGTTTTTAGCAGACAAAACTAAATCCATATGATTATTTTTGCAGGCATTGAAAAGGGTATTTCTTTTAGTATACAAGATTGGCCAAACCCACGGAATATGCTCCGAATCAAAAACTATATCTATTTTTATTCTGTAAACTTTTTTTCATCATACCAAAGACCAGATCTCCTTAACGATGCTCTTAGGGTACATTTATATTATTATAACTCAAAACAATAAAGAATTAGCAATTAAACAAAACTGATTACCCACAGACTGTTATGCAATCAGGACCGAACTGAAATTAACATTACGGAGATGCATTAATTATTTCAAAATACATCATTAAATAAGTTTCTACATTAGAAAAAAACCTATAAACAAAATACTGTTTGTATAATAATTTTATACAGCTTTCACAGTTTTTCTTGATTATCATGCAATAAATTCAAATTAACTCTTGAAACCGAAATGATGTGCACAGCATGCGAACCAACTGTTAAATTCTAGACCTTTTCTATGCTTCTTTCTGGATGTGTAGGTGAATATTTTTTTCTCTTATGATCTTTATTATAATATTTAATGATATTACCGGTCGATTTTCAACATTAAAATTTTTATGATTAACACGAAAATATATTACTTTCATAAAATCAACAAAACTTTTAAACCAATAGATATTTCATATTAAAATTTTCAATAAATGGACTCAGTCTATTTCCGGTTGTAATTTTTGCGAACATTTAATGCGATTACACGTAAAAAATGGCAAATTTTTCATGTCCCTGAACAGTTGGTGCTCGTTTTGTGAGATCGCAAAATATAGCTGTAAATACTTGTGATACTGTTGACAGCGATCAACCCTTATAACCTAGTTGGGAAGTGGGATTCATGATAACTTATTCCAGTGTGGTATTTCATGCCGACATACGAACCTATATTTATACGTCTCCAGCAATCAACCAACGGTATAAAAAAGCTGCATTCAACTCATATGCGAAAAATGTATTTTTATGTTTCCTTACAATGTGTAAATATTAGTGAATTCTACTGGCCAACTATAAATGATCAGTATTAAAATTGCAATAAGGTTTAATAAAATTATGTGAATAAATTAAACTTTCTCACTTCTTTGTCAATATCCGGCAGTTTCATTTTAGCAAGATCCGACATCCTAAGTCTGTTAGTCCTGTGCTTCAGTAAAGAAGGGTGGGTATCCAAATGTTTCACAACATCGAATTTCCTTTTAGAAGCTTCATCGTCGACAAAGAAAATATGAGAGTTTTCAACTTTATCTGCAGCGTCAATCATGTGTAGTTCAGATTGCAGTCTTTTAATTTTATTGGACTCGATTGTTCTCTTCATGTTGATATACTTCAAGTCCTGTGTTTGCATCAGTTTTATTTGATCCGGTGTATGTTCATCTTCTTTTTCAACCTCATGATGTTCCTAAAGGCAGATTTGAATATTAAAAAGTATAGGTTACGTTACAAAATATAAAAATTATACACATAAAATGAAATATAAATAATTATAGGTTAATTCAAATGCATTATTAATTATCATGCAACAATTATTGTATTTACAATATTTGAATAATACATTGCAATTGAATACAGTCCTGAAGCTGAGTGCATGGTGTAAGAAGTATAGGTGAGCAGCATAAAAAATGAGAGTTGTCATTTTATTTGTTGACGTCATTATGTGCTTATTGAATTACAATCTACTATGTCTACAGTAGTGTTTTAGTGACAAAACGATCTAGCTCACCTATACTTCTTACACCATGAGCTGAGTGCTCAATTCTTTTGTGCCGGTTATGATTGAATCTCTTTCTTTCATAAATAGATTTATAAAGTTGTGTTAAAAGGCAAAGACGACTGTTATGTTTACATTCACCCTCGCCCATCCGCTCCTAAAAACGAGAGGTAGGGTAAACAATTAGCTAACTACGAGTTGTTTCTGAACCCCATTCTTTCATCCTTACCGAGCAACTGAATAACTACCATTTTGGTAAATGTCTATTAGTAGGGACAAGGCCTAAAAATGATATTTTTCTCCGAAAACTAAACAAAACGATTTGTTTTAGGGTAGAATAATCTTTCATGTACTTAAATATATGGAAAATATTCGTGAATTAACCCGCCGGTGGGCTTATAGCGTGTGGGGCCCGAGTTAAACACGGTGCGTAAGGTAAAGATAATTGAAATTGTAGGATTTTCCGTTATTCCCTTATACTTTTTAAAAAAAACAAAATATTTTCATTTGTCAGGCTGGTTTTTCTGTTTAATATGAAAATCGCCATGATTAGGACGTTTGTGGACGAATATGCGACATACCAACGTAAAATCTATATTCCAACGTTTCCTTTCGTAATTCACGAATATCTTCCATATATTTACGTACATTAAAGATTATTCTACCCTAAAACACATCGTTTTGTTGTTTTCGGAGAAAAATATCATTTTTAGGCCTTGTCCATACTAATAGACTTTTATCTATGAAACAAAAAAAATGACTTACCCCTTTTTTCAACTTCGAATTTATCATGTGATAATAGAATTCATCGGGATTTCTGTTCAGCGCACGTTTACTTAAGAGTTTTAACGTGGCATCCTTATCATGATGATCAGTGGCACGCTTAACATAGTCTTTCTTTTTCTCGAGGAGTCCGAGGTGCTTTCTCGCTTCAGGTTGGTGTCTTTCACGATGAGTTTTTTGGTTAGACTTTGCGGCGTTCTTCCACGACGACATTGTAGACGTTTAATTACTAAGCAAGCTTTACTTTAATTAATTACTTTGCACGAAATACAAAAATTACTAACGACACACAAAAACAAATAAGCCCACATGTGAGACAGCTGTCAAAATGTTAACCATAAAGTAATATACTATTAATGTTAACAATAGAGTAAAAGTATAGTTGTCTATGACTATTATGTTGACCAAAGACTATGGTTTTTTTTAATATAGTCTATGGCATAGTTAAATTAAAAATACCTACATACTTACTAGTTACCTACTGTATATATTTGGGAGGGATGTGAATAAAAAAAACTGTTTTTATGGATCACTGAAATAGTTGATTCCCTCAATTTTATTCAATAACAACTTCTCGCATATTTCAAAAAATATAAAATGATTATCATTGATAAACCTATATTTTTTTATTTTTACAGTATTTACGTAGGTTTTACAAAATGATTCATAATGATTATTATCTAGGTACCTGTATTTTTCTTTTTACTCTTTCTTTAAAAAACAATTTATTGTTCCATCCATCAAAGTAAAACATTAATTGAAAAAAGATAAAACGAACTTCCACAAAGTTACTGCCGAGTCTTTTTTTGATTGATTTTACAATGAAAAATTAATATAGGTAGGTACCTAATTAGATTATGTTTTTTCCAAAAAAACTTACTGGCTGGTAAATGATTTGAGTGTGTTTTGACATAACGAAAATGACGCAGATTTGTACATCGTACGATTCGTATTTCGAACTCTGATTGGTCGGTCGCATGTCACACACGTAAATATGGTATTTTGTGAAATTGTGTGACAACACGAAAATATAGCATGGAAGATCCCGACGGATGGTCCTCGGCACAGGGGATGGAGTTTGATAACTCGCAAGATTTCGCGCCAAGCGAAGGGTTTAATTTCAATGAACTCGTCGGCTTAGAAGGTTATTGAATAATCACTCGAAAATAGTATATAAAATGAAATGTTTTCTTTACGATATTGCGTCAGATTTTTAATGTTTTTAAATTGATTTCAGATTACCTAAACTGTGACACTGAGCTCGGGAATATATTATTTGAAGAAGACGGTTTCATAAAGCATTTGGATGAAGATCTAACGAGCACAAATCGAAAGATAAAAATTGAGAGTCTAGATTTAACAAGTCACTGCGATGTCAAGTCTCCGGGATCTGTCTCTATCGTTCCGGGGCAGGAGCGCATGCCACCGTTCACATCGAGCGAAGGCTTATCATACGTATATGCTGTGCCAGATGTTATTTCTCCCAAAATGTCCCCGCTGAGCAATCAGTCTAATTCTCCTGCATCTCAAATTGGATCACCCAACTCGTTCGATTCAAAACCGCACTTATACGAACAGAGAATAAATCTACAACATCACAGTCCGGTTCCGCCACCGTGCAGTCCCAAGTTTATTCCAAACACCCCGAATCCTGTATCGGTGGCGCCCATTGCTCCGCTTACTCAAAGTTATATAATAAACCGTCCAAACGTAACCCAGATCAATTCCAACATACTCCTCCAGGGGCCAGTGAACAATCCCACCTACATCAACTTCAAATCCATCCCACAACCCGCGAAAATTACGCAGTTCAATGAAAATGTGCGGTCACAACCTGTGAAACATAAACAGTTTAACGAGAATGTAATATGCATGTCTCAAGTACCTCAGACTGTTCCCGTCCAGCATCAATTGCTCGTGTCAGAAAAAGGTCTTTCGCCGTTGCTGGTGCAGGGTACCGACCGAAGATTGGGTCCTATGTTATTGCAGGCCAAACTTGTAAACCCTGCTGATCAGAATCAACCGACTGTTATGTATACAGCTTCCCCTGTGAAAGGTAATTATTTTTTCATTTTATGAATTAGTGATAATGAAGTGCTTGCGCTGCTTGTACCTGTACCACCTGCTTAGCAGTTCATCAATTCACGATATTGCTATCTAGCACCAAAACAAAAATGCAGTTGATTCACATTTCTGAGTGTCCATATCCAGATTGGAAATCCAAAAATACACTTAAGGAAACTGTTCCTAACCGTATTTTAGAACAAGATTACTAAGTAACTGTTTTATATATATATTTTTTTTTTGCCATGTCCGCTCCCAATGTGGACCATATGGTCTCCTAATGGAGGTATCTCATCAGATTTTTTCTAAGAGAACTGCTTCTTACTCAGTTGCTCAACCTCTCTTTATTCGAAGAGAGTAGCGACAGGGCTAGTGGTTAGCTAATCGCTCTCGCTACGCCCCGTTGGAATAGGATGGGTGGGAGGGAGGACTCAGACTACGAACAGAAATCCATAAATCGATTGAAAGGTCTATCTATGAAAACCGTCCACACCGTGAAATGAACCCGAGACATCTGTGACCGTAGCCGATGACGCTATCAACTGCGCCACGGGCGCCGACTTTGGTTTTATATATAATACTAGTATAACCGTACCTGTCATAGATGACGGTATTGAAATACTGAATGTCTAAATCAGCTAGTACGTTGGAGATGTGTGGGTATTGCATAACATTTTATTTTATATATACACCGCCAACGCTTAGATCATGAGGAAATTTCATACCTACATATGTGATAATAACAAAACGTCTACAGAGATTATATATATATAAGATAATGGCATATGGATTAGTGTAAACAATGAAGTGTCTCTCAAACTGTGAATGAATATTAATTTGTACATAATATGTAATACTACATCAGCCAAATGCAAGGCTAGGTTGAGTCAGTTTTGGTAAATGAGAACCATTTAAAGATTTAGCTTTTCAATATCTTTTAAAATAACAAAGATTTTTAATATTTTAAAAATATAACAATTTGTTTTGTACTGCTTCCACATTTTTATAGTGATCTGGATTTATTCTATGAAATTAGGATTATTGAATATTTTGACTATCTATTTTAACTGTTAAAAAATTTATTTGCATGAGCGCCCGGAGAGTTATTAAGAAGAATAAAACTGTGTTTTTATCTGCGTTTATGTTTATGGAATCTATGGCATGTATTAACGAAGTAACAAATTTAATTGTCACATTCCAGGTATAACAACATCGCTGTCAAACATACAAGCTTCAGGTCGCCCAGTTCATACATTGGTGAATACGACAAATGGAGCAGCAATCTTGGCCACTGGTATTTCATTCCCAATGGATTCGGACAAAGTTGCCATCAGTCGAATGCCGGTCCCTGGAGAGCCCAAGGTTAAAGAGGTGAAGAGAAGTGCACATAATGCTATCGAAAGGCGCTACCGAACCAGCATCAATGACAAAATTATCGAGTTGAAGAATATGCTTGTTGGAGAGGATGCAAAAGTAAGTAAACATTCACTCCAGGTGTAATATTACTATCTTTATGTATTATTTCTTTTTATTTTAATTATTAAGTGCCCACTAATATGTATGTTCATTGACAAAGTTTTCATGATTATCAGCATGTCAGGAGAAATATAATAAATAGTATTTGGCATGTAAACACATTATATACAAGATAGGTATTAATACCATTATTGGCAACTGGTGGCTCTATATCAAGGATGCCCAACTGGTCGATCGCGATCGACCGATCAATCCTAAAGCAAAATTTGGTCGAACTTCGATTTTTGATAAAATATATTATTATATATAAAATAAATATATGTTATATATGTATGTATTATATACAATAAAAATAATAATATATACTATGTTAAAAATATACGAAAATACAAAATTTTTATTATTTTGTAACCACATACGTATCTAATAATATATTGCATTTAAAATAAACATTTTTATCTTTGAAGAAAGAGAAAAACCTTAAATAAAATTTCCTATAAAAATCATATAAGAAGTTGATCCTGAGATAATTTTAAATTGATAAGTAGCTCCGAAGGCAAAAAAGTTGAACACCCTTGCTCTATATTATACAGAAAGAGTATTTTTACTGGTTATGTTGTCTGGTGATTATTGTTACGTAAAGTATTATTAACCTGCTATGTTCTGTTTAATATTTCGATTTAACTATGTATCTCATGAAGTTGGATTAATGTTATTGGCTCGCATTTTTCTGCTTAATTTCGGTCATAATTTTTAATCCATTGGTCATAATTTATGGTCAGCATTTCTAACCTAACTTTTTATTCTAACTGTACAATAATTCTTTAAAGACCTTTAATAATTTTATTCAGAACTTTCATATTTTTATTCTGACCAAAAATTGATTCGAATTCTGATCAAAAATTGATTTAAATTCTGACCATTTAATTTGTCGTCTTTCTTAATTTTCAGGAATTCAGTATATTGGTGGTGATATACATTATATATAAATAACTTGTACAAAATAAAAATTGCTGAGTATAATATTTAGACCCAAATTTATAAATTGTTCTCTCGTTATTATAGTTAAATAAATCAGCAATACTGCGAAAGACCATAGAGTACATCAGGTATCTGCAAAACCAAAACGCACGGTTAAAACAGGAGAACGCACTTTTGAAATCATCCTGTCACGGGCAGAATGTGAAGGATATTTTAGTGACAGGAGATGTTACTCCGCCGAGGAGTGATATATCTTCACCGTCTCTTTCTCCCCAACAAAATGAGAGCGATATGCCATCATCACCAGAGTTTGCCGAGGTAAATATTTATTTCAATTTTCCATTGCAGTTAGAAATATTGAGATGAATAAAAAAAAATATTGTTTTATTGTAAATTATTGATAGTTCCTGAAATAAGACATAATTTATGCCAATTTTTTTTACTTTAGCTGATCACCTGAATGGTTTTTTCAATATACTTGCTTTGAAATGAAACCAACAGTCCTACTCATGGATACAAAAACCATAAACTATTTCAATGCCTTTAAAAAAACAGTTGTTTTGGTAATTTATACACCAAATTTCAACAATTCAAATTTGATATTGAAATTCCATCAAGCACCCCCTGTCAATATCTTAAATCGATTAAATATCTTAAAATAAGGGTCTTAGACTTATAATATTTTATCTCGTAAATAATATTTGTCGTATTCGTATCTTCTATATAAACGTTAGACACTGTTTACTGTCTGTCAGTTCGAGTTCATTCGTGCGCTCGAATGCCTGAAGATGCCGAAAGGCGAAACCTGGGTCGTTAGTGACAAAATACATGGAAGTGTACAAAATTTCAATAATTTATATTTGATATTGAAATTCAGTCGATGTCTTAAATTATAACCTATTTATTTTCACGAGTAAGTAAATCATATAAAAATAATGACCTGCTTTGTCTTTTAAAACCCTGTATCTATAAATATGCTTATGTTATTCACCACAGATAAAGGAGGAATGTTACTCAGAGCGAATAATGGGCGGCATGGGCGATCACACCCGTCTTGCTCTCTGCGCTTTCATGGTGGGACTGCTCGCCTTCAATCCGTTTGGCACCGTTTTTGACAAAGTCTCGCCTGATATTTCATCGGCGTCTTACTCCGGCAGGACATTAAATGCACTTGACAGCGGTAAAAATAGAATTCAAATATCAAAAATTTATAAATTTATTTTTGGAATTAGGATATGATATTAGGTGTTTTGTTGGCCATATCATTTGAAAATTGTGGCATTTGACAACATATTCTGATGTAGCTACTGATAGTAAAGCCATATATACCTTCAATCTTATCGATCCGTATTTACTTCCTTACATAATATTGCTTTCAAAAAATCAGCAAACACATTCAGCCCACTCTCTGACAACATGATTGTGCCTGATTATGACAAATCAGCTAATAAGTTTCTTCGGATAAAATAAATGGTCTATGATTTTTACTGAATCTCTCAACTCATTAAAATCACCCAGAAAAATTAAGATACGATGGTGCCCTTTGTATAAGAAAGCCATTCGAGGTGCCCTTCTTCGTAAAAAGGTTGCCGACCACTGATATACGATTTCCGGTTGATAGATCACAGAATATTATTTAATTTACTTATGCCACAAAATTTGTCAAGTGCGAGCGACACTTGTGTGTGCACTTAATTCTTTAATGTTCTAAAGCAGTGATCGCCAAGCGGTCGCCGATAATGCAACCGCGAGCTTGCGGCTGCATTTTCGGTAGCATATTTTATCATATTTATAAATTTGCCTCATAAATTTTATTATTGGACTCCTAAATGAAATATGCGGCGTCCGTGGCGCAGTTGGTAGCGTCGCTGGCTACGGTTACGGATGTCTCGGGTTCAATTCTCGGTACGTACGTTTTTCATAGATTGACCTTTCAATCGATTTATGAATTTCTGTTCGTAGTCTGAGTCCTCCCTCCCACCCTTCCAATCCTCACGGGGCGTAGCGAGAGCAATTAGCTAACCGCTTGTCCTGTCCTAGCCCTATCCTTCTATCCCTACTCACTTTGAAAAAAGGGAGGTTGAACAACTGAGTGACAAGCAGTTCTCGTACAAAAATTCTGTTAAGATACCTCCATTATTATGCTCCACATTGGGAGCGGACATGGAAAAAAAAATTAAATATTTCTCGAATTAAATTTCAATGAAATGCTTAACAATATGCCGTTTTAATATCATATTCAAGAAGTTGGCCTTTCATCAGAAATATAATTGACAGAATTTCAATGTGATTTGTCGCTTAAGAGTGTTGCCTCAACTATAGAATCTGTATGACGTCCTAACAGAAAAGTATTGAATTTAAGGTTGAATTGCGGTAAAAATGAAGTCGTTGTTTTGTTCTACCTACTTTTGTGAATCAACTTTTTGCATTAAGAAAGTGGTTGAAAGTGGTTAAAAGTGAATATAGAAACAGACTCACAGATGCACATTTTGATGAGTGACAAGGTACTCACTGAAAATTGAAAAAAATGTAGAGGAAAGTGAATGCCAATACATTCTTTTATTTTTACTTTTTCTCACACTTATTTCAAGATTTTTTCAATTATTATTTTGTTTATAAATACATAATTAAAGTATGCATTGTATGTTTTGTTTGAAGTCCAATGTCATAATTTGTTTTAATTAATATAATAATATTATTTATGGTACGATAAAGGACTATAAAGAATGAATATGTATAAGTAACTCACCAAACATTTTCAATTCTGAAAGTAGCTCACATACTTATTGAGTTTGGAGACCACTGTTCTAAAGAAAGAAAAACAACAGTGATATGGTTTATATAATATTTTTTTTGTTTTCCAGACGAATCAAACTTTTCCTTTTGGATGCCCACTCTATTCCTATGGCTGGTTAATATAGTAATACTTGGTGGCTGCCTGGTGAAGATGCTCGTGTACGGCGATCCTGTCTTGAAAAGTAAATCCAAACAAACTCACACATTCTGGCAACACAGAAAAGAGGCTGACTATCTCATTGATAAGGTTAGTTTGGTGTAACAACTGTTAAACATATTAAAAAATAAACCTACCCATATTTACCAACTGAAACTATGTTGAGCCTGCGAATTGCGCTCCCAGTTTCCTGACTTTCAGTTCTAGGGTGAATTCAGACTTAGTCTGTAAAGCCCTTTCCCACATGTATTCTAGCTAAGTCATTAAAGATTCTGTCAGCTGAAGGTTTTGAATATCCCGTTACGAATACTGAGTGTGGGTGTTCAGTAAAAAAAATTCCTCAATTATTATCAGGAATTGTTCATAATGTGATATTAAATTTGAAGAGTTTACTTTAACTTGTGTGTAGTTGTCGTACTGCTTTCAGGTATGAGTAAGTTAAGAAGGGATAAAAACATAGAAAAACGTACCTATAAAGACTAAATTATAAATCTAAATACATAAAAATGAATGTTTGTTTGTTTGTCTGTCCTCTATGCGTTCCTTTACCATTCAACCGATTTCGATGAATCTTTTGTGCTCACATCCGTGAAGGTTTATGAGGAAAAAAAATTAAAATCTAAAATAAATCCAAAAAAAAAAATCAAATACGTACTACTAGCGACATCTCTGAAAAACTTTTTGATTTATTTGCGTACGCACCAGATGGAAACAAAAAATATTGTGTATCGAAACGCACTGCAATAAATAAAATTAAAACACAAACCCTTTCTTTCTTTGAGTGTTATTGCAACCCATGCCGGGTACTCACTAGTTTGATTAATAAATCAGTAGACATTTGGTGACCTACCCTTGACAAGGAAGTGGAATCAGAATGAATCACTTAGCAACAGCAGTTGGAAAAAAAATCTAAATAAACATGCATGTAAAAAAATCAATTTGCCAATTCTCTCTATTCTTGAACCTCTCAGTTTTCGTAGTATATTTTCTTTCTCTTACTCTTCAGGGTGATCTCGTCAACGCCAGGGTGGAACTTCTCAAGTGTTTGAATGTAGCCGGAAGACCAGTCAGTTCGGGGAAATTTTATCGATTTACCGGAATTCTGTGGGGTGTTATCAGGCAAGCCATTCAAAGAGCACCCGGAGGACGGTGGATCGCCCGTCGTAACGGAGACTTCTTCAATAACAGGTGACAATTTGATTGCTATTATTAATATATTGTTTGGTGAAAAATTAGAACATTTTTTTAATCTGTATAAATAATTGTTTCATTTTTGTAAAAATTACTGCTTTCAGTCCCGATCGTCGAGCTGGTGTCCACTGGGCTTCTGAACTGTCGCTGGTGTATCACCGCCTGTCGCAAGTTGAACAGGTGCTGTCAGGAGAGGAGGGCTACGGGTCCTCTTTGCCGATAGTTCTTAGCGCTCTGAACTTGGCAGAAGTCGGCGGGACATCGGCTCACTTGGCAAACGTTTACGTTATGACTGCACTCGCCATCAAGAATAACACTAAGCCCTTCATGCATTTTCTCAGCAGGTTAGTAGCATTTGTGATCATTCTTAGAAATGAGAATAGATTAGTCGTAAATTTACTATATGAAATAATAAAAAGTTAAATGAAAATTTTCATCTAAACCAACCTAACCTAGAGCATGGTAATGCTTTTAAAAATAAAGGATAAAAATTATTATTCATTTCACAGTTACTATTTGTGTCTGGCAAAACAAGTCTGCTCGGAACTATGCGGTGTGACTCCTGTCCGTCTCCAATGGCTGTTCTCTCCTTACGGTCAGAGATTCTTCGTGACTCAAACATGGAGCTATGCTCCTAAAGACTATAACGTCTCACTCTTCAGTCAACTGACGAACAAAGCTGATCCTCTCACCTATGCTATGAGGGTATGTATAAATGAATATGCTGGTTGAAGGGCTTGGGAACAAAACGTAAAATCAAAGCATGTTTAATTGAAGGAATTGCACCCATTCACTGCGATATGTCATGAGTAACCAATAAAAGGGAATAGTAACACCACTGTCTAAATTGATCTATAATTAACTGTCACAATGCTGTAGTATTTTTGTAAAATTATAAAGTAAAAAAAATTTGGTTGTAATTGTCTTTTGTTTTAATCGTACAGCAATAATATTACAAATATAAATAGCTTGATACTCAGACATGTAGCTCAGTGGTCACATCGTTGGCTTCGGTTGCTTAGCTCACGGGTTTGAATCGCAATACGGACATTTTCATAAATTTAAGTGTTTTATAGATTTTTGTTTGAAAGTATGAATGTCTGCGATCAAGCCCTACCCTTCTATCCTTACTCATAGAATTAAAAAAAATTGAGCAACTGAGTAACAAGCAGTTTTCGTAGAAGAACTGCTCCACACAAGGTTACAAAGAAAAATGATACCAATTTGGATGACGCTGCAATACAAAGCTGAAATGAGCAACGATTCATAACCAAAGGGTTAGATTGGAAGGCTTCTATCAGAATTATTCTTAATTCAGAAGACTTGGCTTTAGCAATCTGAAAATATACGCTTTAATTTATTTCATTTGCAATTTGCTAACTTTTTTGCAACCTTTAAATTCTTTATCATCATTTGTTTTGTATGAACACTATGTGCTTTTTTATTTGTTTTCACAGGTGTACCATTGTGACTTGCTTGAGAGGTGTCTGCAGACTCTGCTATGCGCTGACGGAAGAAGTTCTCACACTCAAGATGTGCTTCAAATGGTCATGCTTATCACTGATAACGTTTCGCCGATAGCGCCACAGAATATTGGTAAGATTTTATTATCTGTTATATTTTTTCCAATCATCATGGAAGAGTTTCTCAGTGCTCTATAGCAAACCTAAACAAACCCCCCCTGCTCTGTAAAAAATAAATTAAAAATTAAACCATTGTTTATATAATACAAAATTATTTTAATGCAGAAGAACTCTCGATACACTAGCACAATGAAATGAGCATGCCCATACAAGAGAGAGTGACCAAATGAGATTCAGATTGATTACAAATGTTCTTTCTTTTCACAACAGTTCTTTAACATTTTACTATTTTACACTTGTTCTCGATATATAAAAAATTACAGATATTTTGCATAGGATGTAGATTGACCTAAACTTCTTTGTTGAGCCTAGCTATGCTGTCTTGAAATTAATCATTATTGACTTTAGACTCTTCATTTTCCAATATATTTGTTTTGATACTGCTGACCGCTATAATTGAATCTGTCTTTCATTTCAGGTTGTTGGGATCCTGTGATGGAATGGTGGTCAAAAATGGTTGGGGTATCAGCTCAATGGCTACTCGGCGACGAGAAAGCTGCTTACAACCTCGCTCAACAGTTGAAGAATTTACCAGCCTTTCTGGCGATGGTTGACGATCCTTTACCAAAGTAAAAATTTCACTATAGTTATTTTTTAATATAGCTCAAAGTAAAACCCTATCTCCCATAACACCTTATGTATGGGAAAGGTGTTAATACCCACTTCGGCGACTGGTGGTTATATATGGGAATGTTATTTTTACCATTTCTGTCTTGTGCCTCTTTGGGTAAAGTTTTTTTAAAACCATTATGAGAATTGATTTAGGTTATGTAGTAGAGGTACAGGATGGTCAAAAATTGAGTTAAAAATCGAGTATAATATAACTGATGATGAGCATGATTGTGATAGCATTGTGAATTATAAATTATAAATCCCTTATTTTTTGTCAACTGGATTATTGAATATTGCAGATTTCACTTTAATTATGTTTTACTTTTAAGTAGTTAACTATCAATTCTAGGTAGTAAGACATTATATTTTAAAAATGAATTTGTTTGTACTACTTTCAGTTTCATTTAGCATAAATTCTACACTCAAGTAACGTAAGATAATTGCGTATAAAGCTTACGTTTTCTTTTTTAGGGCCGTGTTGTCAGCCATGCTGTGTAGAGATTCATTACGCTGTGTGACCACCACAAGCAATCGACAGTTACTGGAGGCGGAGGGAGAAAATGCCTTGAAGATGTGCGACATTGCTGGAAAACGACTGGCCGATACCGTTGCATATTACAATTGCAGAAACCCGGGACCCATTGCTTTGGTACTTGCAATATGATACCCTATTTAAATATCGTAGTATCATTTTTTTCTCAATATATTTGGTAAAGCAAACATGGTCACTGCTTTTACTTCAGTTGTTTTTCTATATTTAATTTTCAACAGAATTCATTTATTATATTTAATACCAATACTCTTTTCATACACTGAAATATTTAGCTTTGCAAAAAATTGATAGTAGAAAATTTATTCGAAGTTTTACCCCCAAAAAGATTTTAAGCAACACTTTTTTTATACTCAAATGGTACTAGCATATGGTACATTTTGGGCTTGGTAAATGGGAATGAATGTCATTGTAGTTATGTGTTGATTGATATATTGTTATTTGACATTTGGTTTAGTTGTAGAAAACACCACCGGAGTGCAGCATTCACGTACTTGGCAGAAAATTTGCCAAATTCTTGAATGAGGCAATGGGCTTGGTTATTTCATGATTTAGGTAAAATTTTTCACTTTTCGTGAAATAAGTAATTTCACACATTCGGTGTAACATATACAGCCCCGTAGACTTAAGTTTTATTTATATAACCAGGATACTTTATTGTTTTCCAGTTGTTTCAAGTGTTATGCTGCGATTGGATTCTGGAATGCCGTGGTGCGGTGTGGGAAACAATGACCGAGGGCAAAACGGCAGCCAGCCCAATACAACTCGCCCTCTTCCAGAGGGACTTGAACTCCCTGAAAAGAGTGTCAGAAAATGTGCCTGTGAGTTTCGGCTGAGTTAATTTTTCCCATATTATAAATCATATTATTATATGCTTTATAATTTTGTATCTTTTTTCAGTGGGTGCTATCCAGAGTGTTGTTACAAAGCGCGGTTTTGCGGGTTTTGGCTGGTGCAGCCCCTGGCCGCACGCAGCAGTTGCTTACTACGACTCTGAGACCGGTTCCGTTCCGACCTCCGCTTATTTGCGGGAAAGGTAATAATACTAATGATTAATCTTTTATATCTTGACATTATTTTGTTCCAAGTGGTATTAAGGCAGTTTTAACATATTTTGTTTTCCATTGTTCATTCAAAACACGACTCCTCTTTGACTTTTCGTTTTTCTTAATTTTTGAGAGGACTTATTATAATTTAATATTAAGTCAATTTCATGCATATAAATATGTACCATTATTCATGCTCAAAAATATCTGTGGTGATGAAACAACAGACTGCTCAAGCTTACATTTAGTGGTAAGCAGGATGACAATATCAACCTGTAATATGTAAACATATAATATATGAGTGACTTCAGCATACTCGCCCAAAAATCATTGTCATTACTAAAAATGGGACTGAAGAATATCTATAAGTGACAAATTAATTGATTTATAATATCTTTATCTTACAGATAGGGGATCATTTGAGTGGGGCGGTGAGGCCGAACGAGCCGAAGCCCTCTTCGTCGCCTGCAAACATCTTCCAGAATCTCTTCTTTCTTCGCCTGGAGAAAGAGTCGGTATGTTAGCGGAAGCTGCCAAGTCTCTCGAGAGGATCGGACACAGAAAACGTCTGCAGGACTGTTATCACCTCATGAAAAAACTCGGTTCCACAACCGCCCCCATATAATATTTTTAACGGTAATCCCAGGTGAAATGACATTATAAGATCTAATAAAAACATATGTATACATCAGGTGCGTGCTGTAAATATTTCTCTTTCCTGCTTATTCACATTTTTAGTAAATGGCGTGAGCGAGAGAAAAGAGAATGCTGGCATTTGCTCTTGTATCCTACTCGCTGAGGCTGCATTCACTTGCGTATGAAGAAGATAGGAAACATTCACCGCACGCCGATGGTATGCATATGTTTACATTATATCTGATAATAAATTTTACTTTACTGCAGACAAATACGTTTATATTGAGATTAAGTGAGATAATCAAATTGGACCATTAAAATTAAACATATCTTTATTTTTTAATATCATACATTCAAGTTGTGGTGGTGATGTTTTCCACGGAACCGTTTATTAAATTTTCGCGTTTTTGCTTCAAAACTAAGCATCAACAGTTTGAAGAGGTAGGATTTCTATAGCCCTTCAAGAGCGTAGTATATGCGCCTTTTAATATACAAATTATTTACAGCTTAAAGGTGAAAAATGGTGATTTATCTAATACTATAATTTGAAATAAGCTAGCGACATCTATATGTAGTTATCGCACGCTATAAAATTACATTAAATTAATTAGCATCATTCATCAGATTTATTGGTGTCTGGACACCAACAGTGCCCAACATCTTTACGCTGAACATTATGATTTTTGCATTTGCTCTATACATCTTTGTTATGTTGGTACTAAACATAGCCAATATCGTGATACAGGACGGAGGTCAGCAGTCACAAAGTTAAATGACTAACATTTATTTCATGAAATACATCATTACGTTTGGCCTAAAACCATTACTAACCGGACACTAATATATCTGAAAATGGGACCATATATATATATTCTTAACAAATCACTTTATGTGAACTCAAAAAGAATTAGAATTAAACCCTGTCAGATTTTATCGTGAAGAAAAGACATACACCTGTGTCAAAAATCTCAAATTTAATGAAACATGGGACCCACAGATCACATACTGCCTAGACTACAGAGATCGTTCTATTAGAATTTTCATGTCTTTGGCTTCTTTGAAAAGTATTATCGTACTCAACGTAAATAGTGAAAATTGTCTACTATCTACAGGTGTTTTAATTTAATTGTATGAATTGGCTTCATTTGTTTGTACCTTTATAGTAACACAAACAAGTATTTAGTGGCTAAATTTTATACTGAAGAAAGTCACCTTACATAATACTGAATTTAAGAATTATACATTACAAAGAATCAGAACTATTATAATTATTTTAGAATTATCTTTTTCATACTGTAATCTCAATAAAATAATATTTGACTGTATGTTATTTTTATCACAAAACGTACCTTCTTAATAATAACAAATAGTAAGTGTTAATCTTTTTTACAAATGAAATTAAATAATTTTTGATAATTTTTCAAAATATAATACAAATCATTATTCAACATATTTTATATCATCTCGCCCATTTCACATTTGATACATGAATTATTGCATTATGATATGTTTATAATTCTTTTTTAAATTGACCATGTCTAAAGGGCGGCTTATATATATGAAGACACAATCTGGGGGGAAGAAAACAGATGATTTTTTATGAAGGGATTTATTTTATTATTTAAATATTTTTTTAATGAGGTAGTCAAAAAATATCCAGAATCGTGATAGTCATTTACGGATGACCCCTCACTACAAAAATCCGTATATTTTTGAAAATTGTAAATAATTCATCGTAAGTTAAGAAATAAGGACAAATAATATACAGCGAAACATTTTTTCATTTTATGATTTAAGTAGAATATACATAGTATCATCACTTTTGTTAATTTAATAAATTATTGTAATAAAAAAACGCATTGTTGATAAAAAAAATAAGTATAACAGTTAACAAAAATGGTTTGGCTTTTTATTCTTCAGCGTAAAAAATTATTTTCTTTTTTTTTTTGTTTATTGAAATAAATATGTGTTACCACTACCACAAAGATCAACTGTTTTTTCAGCTACGTCAATTCTGTTTTCTGTCACGTGGGTCAATGCTGTATTGCAAGACCCACTCAACCTCTCTTTTTTCTAAGAGAGTAAGGATAGGGCTTGGGGGCAGGACTAGTGGTTAGCTTATCGCTTCCCGCTACATTTTAGACATCACAGTTCACAGTCATCCATGCCTTCGAGAAAAAATTCATAAATTGATTGAAAAAGTAATTTAAGAAGTCTTAACTGGAATTCGAATTTGAGAGCACCGTAGCCAAAACCAACAATGTTGACCACTCGACTAAAGGCCTGAAAAATATTTTCTTCCTCTTTAAGCCACAGATTTCTTGATAGATGAACATTTAGGATTTTTACTTTCTTTTTGCCCCATTAGTTGCAACAAAGATTGGAATAGAATTTGTTTTTATTGACAGTAGAAAAACACTATTTTCACTCTTATTTTAAACATTTAGGAATAGTGTTTCCTAACTTATATTATTCTCGAAATTGACTTCAAGAATAGAGCGGTAGCTGACCTGCCTGGAAGTATATATGGACTTGTTCATTAGATGGTGTGTGACAGAGTGTTGACTTATATTTTTATCGTATAGTAGCGGTGTGATTATGCCCCTTTCAGTGTCGACAGCTCGTCTTGTGTTGCTACTCGTATTAATTAGTCCCCTACAAACTTCTCAGCAACTCTTTCATAATGAATATCAAATAAAAGACATGTTTTATTTTATAAACAAAAGATTTTTATTAATGGAAATAACATAATCTTATGTAAATATATGCTCGTAATAATGAATAAACAAATATCTTATATCTAATAAATATCTATTGATGCATAATAATAATTATTATGAAATTGTTAAAGAAATGACAATGTGATAATGTGAAAATACAGGCACATTACAGTTTGTGACGATTAGTTAATAAAGACTCAACAAACATCAAATACAAACAAACAGCGATACAATCTGTGACGCGACACCGCCCGGTTTGTCAAACTTATCCATATTTTACTTTTGTACCGTTTTATTTCTGAGCCAACCCGACATAATATATATAACTAATGGAATGTCCAAATAAAATTAAAAAAAAAAAAAAAAAAACAAAGCGAAAGGCACATAATAAGTTGCGAAATTTAAACGTTACAATAATTAACAATCTTCATCAACTAACTTAAACATATTCAGTCTTGAATCATATGCATGTAATGTAAATGTTATTAATTAACTTTAATAATTAATTAGATTTATCAATGGCTCTCATTGACGATAAAATATTATACGTGACGATGCGAGTGAGGTAAATAAATATTCGAATGTTTACAAGAGGTATTTTGAACAATCAACAGAACATTTGCAACAATACTATAATAAGATAAACACACTTACAATCAGGTTGCTGAAAACATTACAGTGTTAAATATTTCACACAAAAGCTAATTATTAAACAATATTGTTTTATGCAGTATATTTTTATCAAATTCATAAAGTGTCCTTTCAATGATACTAAATAATATTAGTTTAATCCCAAAAATAACAAAGAATATTAGTTAGTATTTTCGATGGATTCGGCAGTGGAAATTTATTTTTAATATAAAATTAAAATTGATAAGTTTGTTATTATTCCACTGATTGACAACCAGTGGAATAACAAAGTTATCAGTTTTCTATTAATATTAGTTAGCTTTAGTTTGGAATTGTTGCTGGTTGGCAAGTAATAGTAAATTAGTTTTAGGAAGCAATATACAACCCACTAATGTGATTTTGTCAAGTGCTTTTCGATTTTAACTGCTATATGTAAAGTGTTTATTGAAAAAACAATACTGAATCTGTGCCACAAGGAATCAATTTAAAAATATCGTATCAAAATCCAAAAGAAAGCTGAAAGTATCCATGCCAATATAGATCAGGCATGTACAGTGAATATTTCTCTTTCTTGCTTTATCACATGTTGAGTGACAGGCATGATCAAGGTAAAAGGCATGCTGGTTTATCCTACTTGGTCATATGCAGGTGGTACTATGTTAAGGAGACAGAGAAACATTCACTGCACGCTGATTATGTTTATGAATTAAAGGGTTTTAAATGCAGTTTGGCTTATGAATAATAAATTTTTAAATAATATTCTCTGGCTGCAATTTAAAAGTAATAATCTTTTGAATTAAGTCCACTTTATAAAATCAATAAGAAATGTTTAACTGCCACAAATTCACAATAATAATAATACATAACTTGTGGTTTTGAAAATACACACACAAACTTTTTGTTATAAACTTTGAGTCGATAATGTAACGGTTGAATACATAAGCTTCATGGCTGAGGTAATCGACAACTATAGTGTATACCGAAGCCGCGAAAGCCATTCAAAACTATTGTAATATTAATACAGGCATGACCGATGGACTAGAATATTTGCCGGCGCGGGGTGAAGGGCTCCAAAAAAAACAATACCCCTATTACCCCGCGAGGGCAACAAAATACAAGAAAACACGTAAAGTACACGTTCAGTCTATTGTGAGGTAACAAGTGATAATGCATAAGTAATCAGTCTATTAAAATCACAGCTGTGTGAGAAAACCTGCAAGTGCGGACACGAATAGAAAGATGGGACGAAATGGCTGCTCTCGGGACGTCTCCTCAGGTTTATCGAACCCTCCGTACATAATAATCCTACTCCCGTACGCCGCCATTATACACAATGAATATACTTCAACACGGAGTGCAACATTTCAAACCCTAACACCATAAAAACACAGTGCAAGATCATTTACATGTCTGTCTTAATTTTGATTATTACACACTCTTATTTTTAAAAACATCAATGTGCTCGTACTGAGACCGAATCACTCTATTTCCAGCTGAAAACCTTTAACAATTACCTTCAATTATTCAATTTCTTTCACATAAATAATATAAATATAAATTAGTTTGTATCTAAAATCATTATTCTAGTGTGTAAAGCTGGCGATAATTATCCGACCGGGCGGGGCGTTATCAGAAATAAAAATATTTACGGACCGAAATGCAAATACGATTTCACACAGAACTTGATCAAATATTATTAAATGTATTTTATACGTAATAGATAATTGCGTTGCTTTCATATCTTTCGATGAAACCATTCAAATGTTGTACACACACCATAGACAAATATATATTGAGACAACTTAAACCATAGACACCGGATGTTTACATTTTAAAGCTAACCCTACTTAACTTACTCCCGCCTTCATGACACCCCGCACACCTGACATACTGATGGTCCCAGACTAACCACGCTAACGTTTAAGATATTGCAGAACGATTCGATAACACTAACACGCTTCATTTCAAGAGTCGAGTTTTATAAATACAAATACAAAGATTTCTATGCTTGTTCCCCCGGTGGTATTTCCTAATCGACCACTCGTAAATCTAATTTGTAGAATAATACGGCCAAGTCAGTCTCAGTCTGTTGAGAATGTCCCGAAGGTTTTGCTAAACATAGTATAAACTTACAATCTAAAATATTACCTATCTAAGTATTAAATTATCGATATATAATATTACATAGTTAGTTATCAGTCTTATTGTTTCGCTTCTCAAATCCCCAGGGAAATTTTGACACTTATGCTCTGAATTCAAGAATTTACTTTTTACAAAGCACACTTTCTTTGGAATAGTAACACAGGTAAAAACAATTTAGACTGTACTAAAAATGTTAGCCGCTTATTGAGCAGAAATAACAACAATAACACCTATGAAAACCATAACATGATGTCAAAATTATACCAGTATTGACCAGAATATAAAGCATACATGTTGTCATATAAGTTATTTCAGCAAATTACAAATATATGTTTAACAATAAGATTAGTTGTTCAGCTCACTATATTATTTTGACCTTGAAAAAGAGTTACAAAATGTTCCTTCAATCTCAAATGTCAAAGTATTTGTTCTGATTTTAAACATATGTCATTATTCCAATGATGCAGTGGTTTTAAATTCTTTTGTTTAATGTCAAAAAGTCCTTTGGATTTAAATGTAAGAGAATATAGGATATGAGAAAAAATCAACAGCATTTTTTTAATCTACGCTATATAATAATTCCGATCGATTTACTTACACTCTACAGTCAATAACAAAATATAGTACGGGATGTGTTTTTTTTTCTCTCTCGTAATATTGCACTGAATCCTCAGTCCGCTTTATGAGCACATAGAACATTTAGCTTTGCAGCCATTCTTATTAACGCCTCTCAGTTACAAGACTAACTCCTGCTAAACGTAAATCAAAGGTAATGCGAGCCAAATAACAATTAATTTTACTTTCAACCTAATCGTGTGAATTCTCAAATATTTTAATGTAAGATTGATACTTCATCAGAGAGAAAAGATTTAAGCTAAACTTAAAATGTGAAATGCCATTTTGTAACGCAACTCTTTTTACCTTTCATTTATCTATTTCAAACTCAGGACACGAGCAAACCTTTAAAAGATTTAAATATCAATTATCTCTACGAAGACAATTAATAATTTACTATATGGCTATAATCAGGGCTGTAGTTTAGGGTATACACTCTAGTTAAATTATAATATTATTTTTTTTTATCCACGGTATGGTAAAGTACAGTACGGGAATAGAGGGTATATTTATTTAGAGACAGCTAACCTCCTATAAATATAATATTTGTGTTTACAGGGTATACTATATCACTCCAATAGTGCAATACTGTATACCCTCAGCTAAATTTAAGGCTACAGCACTGGTTATAATTGAAAGCAATGACTGTTTGTTATTATCATTATATCATTGAATTCATATTATTAAAAGTTTTGATGTTATTTACTCGGTTACTAATTTTCAGGGTAGAGATAATGTTGATAATTCTCATTAAAGATTAATTAATCTGCTCAATCCCTGTCCCCGCAGTCGATGGAGAGCCCTCTCCGAGTGTCTTCCTGATACTCTCTAAGGGCGTCTTCCTTTTTAATGATGGCTGAAACTTGATTCATAGGTTGGACGATCACTCCTGGCGGGTTGTGATCGTGTTTACGGCCGACGGAGAGATCCTCCACGTGGTTCTCATCATCGGGCTCTTCAGGGTGTAAACCATTGGGCCGAGACGGTCTAGGCGGGCTGGGACTCGCCCTTCGGATAAAATTAAGGACTCCTGGACTGTGAGGTCGAGGCGGCGAGCGACCCAGTCCGGCAGCGGCCGCGTGAGCGGCTGCAGCTATGGCCATTGCGTGAAGTGCTTCTCTTTCTCCTAGGTCAGCGCGACCTTCGAGAGCTTGCTGTAAGAGTCCTGCGTCTAGTAATCCTACGGCGGGATGAACGACTTCATCCCGATCGTCGCGAGGGTGTCCTCCCATCCAGCTTCCCCCGAGGGAGGCGGGACTGCCGTTAGGTTCTCTCTTTATGCTTCTGTTCATTGGCCTGCTGGTGGTGATGCCGAGTTTCTTAACTTTGTCATATAGTGTTCGAGAGGGTACTCCAAACTTTCGAGAGGCTTGAAGAGCACTCATTCCGTGTCTCACGCATTCGATTGCTGAGGTAATGTCACTCCTGGTGTATTGTTTGTACCGTTTCCACTCGGGTTTCTGTTGAGGAACGTAAGGAGCTATACCGCAGCGCAAATCACTAGGAAAATTTTGCGGGGGCGAAGAGGGGTGCAGAGATCGGTTCATGCTATCTTCGTCGAAAGACTTGTCCGTGTACGGAGAGTGGGCTTCTTCTGACATTTCCATACGCTGGTGCTAGAATTAGAATAAAAATATTTTTGTAAAATGGCAATATAATGATAAAATGTTATTGGATAATATCGTATCTCTTATGACGTAAGGAGAGAGAGAGGCTCTAATATAATGCAATATGCTTTGGGAAGAAGGGTGGAAGGGCGTGTGGAAAATGTGTCATGATAAAAACAAAAACAAAACCATTAAGGAAAAAAATTAATAATAGTTTCGTCAACAATCACTTCAGCAATTGACAAATTGAATAAAAGAACCTTTTTGATGTCAGGAGGGGGAATTAAAAAATGTGATGTAGTTCAACTCGAAGAGGAAAAAGTTTTTCTGACAAAGTTTTTCGAAATGTGGCAACGATGCAAGAGGGATTCAAAAATATCCAAAAACGTAATAAATAAAAACAAGTGATCTCTTACCTTATAGTTATCGTGAGCTGATCCGTTGGAATGTAGCCGATCAGCTCTCGGAATCGGTTGACAGACGAGAGCGGCTGGCTGCGAGGAGTCCGCTGCGCTGGTTTGTGCCAGAACATTTCGAAGAATTGGAGTATCCCGAGACATGAGCATGCTAGAAATACTAGACAGCTTTTTCCTCTTCAACGGATTCATGTCGCCGGGAGTTTCATAGGACGCACTTAATGCCGCAGGTGGTCTAGGCATAGGAAGTTGAGGCCAATGAGAAGAAGGTGGAGAACCACCGCAGCTGCTTTGAGCTGCAGCCATGGCGCAGACAGAAGGAGATCTTGCACCTTCGGGTTCTTCTTGTTTAAATCTCTGCCTTAATTCGGTCATATCGAACAATCCTTTGACTTCCAACTGTTCAGCAATCTTCATTATCCTCGGTATCTGCGACTGAGTAACGTTCACTTCTCCGGTGTACATGTACTCTAGGAGAGCTCTCATCTCGAACTCCTTGACTCCGGGAAACAGGATACTACAGTGATCCATCGGCACGTCCATGAGGATTGTTTGAAAATACGGAGAATTGGCCGCGAGGATCACTCGATGGGCTTTGAACTGCACGTGGTCGTCGACGACGATCGTGCAGTCCACGTAATACTCCATCTTGATCAGGATATCGAGGATCTCGACCAGGTTCGTCTTGTGGTTGTTCCATCGCAAACAGTAAGTTTGTCCCTCACTGCTGCCCATCTTGACGGCCTCAATTATTCTAAAACAAATAGAAAAATAATATTTTTATTTAAAAATATTAAAAGAATGGTGGATTACATACCCAGTGGCGGATTAAGCATTTGGGAGGCCCCAAGCGCAATATAATTTGGATGTCAAACAAAAAAGCGTCGAAACATTTTCATATTGCGTATATAATACAAATTAAAAAATCTCTGTTTGCATCACTTCTTATCACAAATATCTTATTATTATTGTCGAATGCGTTCCATTGAATGCATAAATTGAAAAATATTTGAATAATAAATATGTACTAATCTATTTTGAAGCCCCTGAGACTTGGAGGCCATAAACGCGCGACTCATGCGGCTAAGGGGTAATCCGCCACTGCATGTACCAGTTATTTAGGACTAATAAATATCAAGATAAGACAAATAAAATAATGGACGGTTTAAAGGAAACACCAGTTTCCGACACATGCTTTTTCAGCCTACTCATATATGCGATAGTCAGCCATTTTTTACAGTAATAATAAAAAATATGATTGAAAAATTGAACTGACGGTGAACCTAACTAATATCAAAAATTGTATTTTACTGTACAATACTTTACAAACTTACAGCTATTATCACAGCAATTAAATTCCCGTAATATGTACGTACTCACATATTACTAATGTTGAATAAAAGACTAGGTATTATGCTCTGTTTCATCCTCACTGAACTTGCCAAACGGTAATCTGAATGTAATAAATATCTCAACTAAACTACGGATGGATAAGTCGACCCTGCCGCATTAGCAAATTTTATCTCCGTATCGTGAAATACCTATCCAACACGAGGTAAGCAAAGTGGCCCTAGCACAACGCAGCATCTACACGTACGAAATGACTCCACGTGCGTACAAGAAAAGGGTGATATTTGCGTTCTCACATTTTACGGATTTTGGTAAAATTTTATACCAAGGCTCGCGACTTTGTTTCAATTTAATTAAAAATTCTTTATCACGACAAATTATAATATAATATATAAACTAGATACAGTTCGATTTTCAAGGATTTTTTTACATAATAAAATGACAAAACCATCTCGCAAATTTATGACGGCATAAACTGCTGTGTTAAGAACAGTAACATTAGACTTGCGCGAGAACTACACTTACAACATTTTTTAATCGCGAATATTTGTATATTTTAATGGTTCATAAAATGATAAATACTTCTTTTCGACTACACTAAATACCTGAGCAATGACGCTCTTTGAGGTGAGTCAGTACCAGGGGTATTTAAAATGTGACATTATTGAGAGAGGATAAAAAATAATATATGCAATATCGTGTTAAGTTATTTATGGGCAACCCACTTAGTGGTTATATTGTTTAATTATTGCATCTTGAATGCAATTAATTAGCGCGTAGGCTTAAAACATACCTATTTTTGTACATTTTGATTATTTTATGCACAAGAATATAAAAACATTTTTTTGTCAGAGTCAATCCAGAAAGGATATTACTTATTATCTCAAGTAGTAAATATTTTTTTACAATTCTAAAACCCATATTTCAAAATATAAATATTTCATGTATAATATAAAATTAAATATTTCATATAATTTTCAAATGATTATCTAGAATCTTTCACTTTCAATTCGCTTTTAGACTTTTAGTGCGTTTATCTGTGAACACGTGGTTCTCTATTGATTCCAGGAAAGAAGTCAAACCGAAATATTTTTACACTCAATACTAGGTGACTACAGATTTTTTTCCAAATATGAACTTTTTTACAAAATTCTGTTGCCACAAATCACTGATGAATATGTCATCGTTGTTCTGGAAGAAGACACCTAACTGAAAAATACTAGTTATGAATAATTGG
Organism: Himalopsyche phryganea; assembly: GCA_022494535.1. Taxonomy (NCBI): domain Eukaryota; kingdom Metazoa; phylum Arthropoda; class Insecta; order Trichoptera; family Rhyacophilidae; genus Himalopsyche; species Himalopsyche phryganea. The sequence continues at coordinate 2,702,173 of JAGVSL010000047.1, forward strand.
ACTTTGAAGTTTTTCAAATGTTTGAAATGCTATATCCTTTTCATTCAGTTTGTTTGTTTTAAATAAAAGTATAATTTAGAAAAATAAATGTGTTCTTCCATACGGTAGAGTTTTAAATGAGGTACATTTTGATATAACTAACTCAATGTGTCATTTTTTAGACTTCCAGAACAGCGATGATGTGAAGTATTCATATCTCATATCTGAAGAAATAATAACAATTCAATAGAAAATATGAGAATGACAATAATAGATGACACGATAAGTCGCCTTACAATGTACAAACATACTACTCAAATGGTTTATAGAATATAATGTAAAATTTCTTCGACTTAGTTCGACGGAATAATTCGGCCGTGTGGACGCATGCCAGTTGAATGCCGAAGCCTAATCGCAGTACGCGTGATTCACGGTCACTTTCTGCGATGCGCCATGCGCCTCGCAAAAACGATATTCCTAGAAATCCGGTTAGAATCTAGTTCGGCGAAAACATTTGCGAAAAACACGTCAAAAAACATCTGGAGGGGCGTTTTGCGTAGATAGTAGAAGTCTGCACGAGCCCGGGCTTTTACCCGGCCCGGCCCGTGGGCCGGGTTCGGACGGCTAAAGGCAATTCCGATACCGAGTAAAGAATTTAATTTTCAGAAAAATATTTCGGATTATGTTCAGGTATAAGGCAATACTACTCATAACTTAAATAATTAATTTCACGTGTGTTGTGAATTGTGAATATCGTTGGAAATATGGAAACAACATTATATTGTTTGAAAAGTATAAATGGATTTTTATATTAAGAAAATCGGTTTTTTTCGTGCTGAGAAAAATAAGTCTTATAGTAAGAGCGATATTGCGATTCTGGCACTGGCCGGGCCGGGCGCAGACCGGCTAATTTTATAAAATGTCGGCCCGTGCAGACCTCCAGTAGATAGTGAGATAGATAAACTGCCAATCGGTCGAATAAGACGAAAACAAGACACGGCGCGACTCACTATTATAGGAAAATGCGTAATATCGAATTCATCATCAAGAATTTAAAGATTAAATGGAATAACATTGCAATAACATTACAGAACAAGCTTGTTTTGAAAAAAAGTGTTACAAACGAAAATACTTGTTTCATGTAAATCGATGTTTATAATTCGTGTGTCTAATGACAACCCTGTATTGTTTAGATGTCATAAAGTAATATATTTCGAGAAGGTAATATTTTCATCGACCATCTTTCGATATATTTAGACATATTGTTATCTTATTTAGAATAATTGACGAAGAAGTTTTTACTTTACCCAACTGGCAAAGGTTCTTTTTACATAAAGAAAACCTCGCCAGTATGAATAAATTTATAATTTCTGAAGTAATTTATTATTTTTAAATTTAATATTTACGCAATTTAAGTGTACTTACTCGATCTATTGTATGTTTATTTTTGCTAGAGCAACGACAATACATACTAACTAAAAGATTAATACGTATTTTATATTACTTATTATCGACGGTGTTTTGGCCAATTGATGGAACCCTCAAAATTGAAATTGTTCAGGAGAGAATAAAAACTGTTTCTATCGAAAACGTTATATGGCGAGTTGCGTTACGAATCTTTAAAATGCACTCCTGTAAATTCTCATGTTTGCTGATACGGGACTATACGTAGGGAGTGTCGATATAATAGTGGCTTACATCAAGTGGCCGGGTCAGAATTTTTCAACCTAAAATCAGTATCCCTTCCAAAAAGTGGTCAATTTATCTTTCTAATTTACATCATTTGACCGAGACCTGATCCGTCGTCTTTAAAATGAGATCCAATCATTATTTTCATATTTTTTGAGGGTTACATCAATTAGCAAAAACACCGGCGACATAATAAATCAGGATGATTCTGCAATATTTTTGACAGTTATATTTAAGAAGCGATCATAATATAAATCAGAGGGTCCCAATAAGTGAGGAATTCCCCCTACGGGTGAATTTTATAACTCCAGGGGGGTATTGCTGCCGTTTATCAAAGATCTTCAATATTAAATATATGCATATTTGGAAAGCTAGTTTTAAGTTAGAGTTAAATTATTTTGGGAAAGGGGGGATTGTATTCTGAACATTGGCGAAAGCGGGAATGGAGCAAAAAGATTGGAATCCCTTGATATAAATGGATTATATAAAAATCATTTGGGATAAATGTTAACATCGATCTATTCGATGTCAGAAATAATATAGTAAAGAATAGAAAATATAAGGGTAGAACTCTTTTGAAGAGCACTGGATTTCTAATTTCCTACAGCTCGCAATTATCAGACATGAAAAAATATGCCCCAAAGATCGTAAGAAGACAAAGAAGTTGGATACCTACAGTAATCGTTCTTTAAATTCACCAAAAGGCAGGTGTAGAAAAATTCTATGGAATAAGCAAGGAACAGCCAAAAGTGTGCAAACAATAGTCACCTGCATTCCTTAATATGCAATAAATAATAATTATTATACCATAGTTAGAAAGGTGGTAATTTCTTGTAAGAATCTAACTAGGCACCTGCAATGGTAATGGCCAAATAAAATCTTTCTAATAATATTCTTTTTTGGCAACTATTACAAGAAAAATGTTATTTATGAATCAACAACAGGTAGAATTGTTGGGATCGTGGTGCAGTGGTTAACGTCGTTGGCTTTTCAGTACGTACTGTTTCGTGTTGATTTTTTCATCGTTTGTGATGTCGAAAATTTCTTCAAACCCATCCGATCCTAAAAACGGGATGTAGTGAGACCGATTATCTTATCACTAGTCCTGTCCTAGCCGTATCGTTATATTCCAACTCATCTCGAAACGAGAGGTTGAGCAACTGAGTAAAAAAACAGCTCTCATAAGAAAATGTATATATATATATATATGCTACATATCGGGAGCGGCTATGGTTTTTAAAAAATGTTTCACTCCTATCTCTTATATCAGAATCCAAAAGGTACCTAGTACTCTTGAGCCTTTGAGTCATTATATTATTTATGGTCCAATTATACTTAATATATTATGATTTGCTTTGTATTTATGCACAAATGTAATTTTTTTTATTATTTACAAGTTCACTGTTATGCTGATAAATCGATATAATTATATGTAGTGACATGGATATTTAAAAAATAGCCTATTCGTTGCAGTAGTTGGTTGAAGTACAATTGTATTTTTTACTTCCTATTAATGGTATTTTTTCCATATCTGCTCCCAATGTGGAGCATATGGTCTCCTAATGGAGGTATCTTAACAGAATTTTTCTACGAGAACTGCTTGTTGCTCAGTTGCTCAACCTCTCTTTTTTTTCGAAGAGAGTAGGTGTAGAAGGATAGGACTATGAAAGGACTAGTGGTTAGCTAATCGCTCTCACTACACCACGTGAAGGTGGGATGGGTGGGAGGGAGGACTCAGACTACGAACAGACATCCATAAATCGATTGAAAGATCAATCTATGAAAACCGTCCGCACCGGGAATTGAATCCGAGACGTCCGTAACCATAGCCAGCGGCGCTACCGTCTGCTGCGCCACGGACGCCGATCAATGGTATTAAATGTAGGGAAAATTTTTATCAATTTTTTTAAATTGCTAAAGCCGGGGGGAGTGACAGTGCGGGTAAGGTAAAGCCGTAGTACAGGCCCGGGAGAACTTTTTGACTAAAGAGCCACGTTAGAAATTCAAAATGGTCGGCGGTCCGCACGCAAAATATTAATATTAGATAAACATTATTTATTACTTAATTTATTTGACATTTACTTGGTAGAACTCCATTATAGCAGCTAGCTAGGTCTTGGCCCTTGAAACTTAGTGGAGGAGTCAGTGTGGCCCGTAAGCTAAAAAATTGGAGACACTAAGTTTGCACTAACCGACCACGCTCAAAGAGGTTGACGATGAAACCAACGTGGCCAGTTATGTCTAGATATAACTACAAAATATAGGCTACATTATCTATGTGTTTATCACTGTCACCCTTTAGAAGAAAACAACATCAATTCATTATTACAAGCGGCCAGAATAAATATATATGATGTTGCTTCTCTAGCCGCAGGATATGGCGAAAAAGCTCGTTGTTAGTCGAAGCTTTTTTTTTTACACTGCTGGTCGTGTTTTTTTTATTGCCAAACCTTTCGCGAATCGCAATGTCGGATTAAAAAAAAACTGAACCCAATTTCTAAGAACACTCTCCATAAACAACATTTTTTCCGCATAGCGCTGCCAACTGCCTGGCTCCTTTTTCATTATCCTGTTTTATTTTAATATCAACGTATTATATATTATATTTTGATGGCGAAATGAATTCAGATCGTTCGACGTCATTATGGTATGTAAATAGTTGTTATGTAGTATTCTATGCACAGTTATGCTACATTGCATGTATATAAATTCAGTTTAAAAAAAATAAAATTCTTTTTTAACAAATTCCCATAAAACTTCTTGATAATCGAAGTCATTGTATTACTAACCGATTTGTTTCAAGTAAGAAACTTATTGGTTTCTAAATAAAATCGCAAAATCTATAATTTTATTTAGACATGATACAAATCAATATTCTTATTTGATTCATCCAAGACAATATAAAAATTGCAATTAATGTCGTTATATATTTTCTGATTCGTTTGATTTTTTTTACCATTTTTCCGCTCGCAGAGTAGAGTATATGGCCTCCTAATGGAGGTATCTCAACAGAAGTTTTCTACTCAGTTGCTCAAAATCTCTTTTTTGAAGAGAGGTGGGATATAAGTATAGGGCTAAGACAGGACTAATGGTTAACTAATACCTATTGCTATGCTCCGTTTTTAAGATTGGATGGGTAGAAGGGAGTTTTAGACATCACAAACATTCATGACTACGAACAGAAATCTATCAATCGATTGAAAGATCAGTTTAGAAAACTGTCCTTACCGATACTTTAATCAAAGACATTCGTAACCAACGACGTTGACGACTGCATCATATACCTGATTGTGACTTGAATCTAGTTTGATGTTTAATTAGCACCTAATTCTTAGGTAGTTAATTTTGCGCTCTGGTAAAAAACGAAATATTTCCACATGTTTTGTATAAATGATTATCATGATCCTTGGTATATAATTAATATGTATATACCTAGGCTACATAATTATGTAAACCCAATTTTGAAAAAAAAGAAAAAATGCATGAAAAATAAATACAATATTACGTCGTTAACTCACCATAGCAACTATTGTTAAAAACAGACAGGTGCTTCAGATAAACATTCTTATTACTTTGGTTTGCTGTTTGATATCATTATTGCCGAATGCGTGACAGAAAAAAAGAACGGTTACTAATTTGCGTAAAACGAAAATATTTAAATATTCAAAATATAGTTGATCGTTCAATTTCACAGTCATAAAAACCCCACGGGTAATGTAATTGAATTGTTGTAATGCTCATTTCAAAGCTTACCGTAACTATATTAACTATACAATTGCTACGACACTGATTGAGAACTTATCTCTGCGGTAACTTTGTGGAGATTCATTTTTAATACAAAATTAAAATTAGTAATTTTATATTATATTATCTCTACTAGGTACATTAAAGCATAAAATACATGAATAAATCTGTCTGCCCCAAGAACTCCTCTCAAACGATGTTACAGTTGAGAGGTGAAATTTGCATACGTATTTCTGGCTACCATTTCTAGGTCAATTACGCTATTTATTATTCATTGATGGACTATATTTTGTAGGTGTATATGAGGTACCACAGAGATATTTTCAACTTTCAACATTTAAAATAATTATTAATGGGGTACTATACTTTGTAGGTGCTACACAAGGTACGGTCCATCGTGACATTTTCAACTCTTAACATTATTATTATTAATTAATAGCCTATATTTTGTGGATGTCATATGAGTTACGGTCCACAGTGATATTTTCAATTTTCAACTTTTAAAATTATTATTGATTTGTGTACTATATTTTGTGAGTGTTACATTAAGTACGGTCCACGGTGATACTTTCGACTTTCAATATTAGCTTGCAGTAAAATAACGACAACGTTAAAATGTTAACGCCCTCCATCCCAGGCGAAGCAGGATAATAAATACAAGTATTTTAATAATATACCTATTCTACATACAAACTTGACAAGAACAAGAATGAATTTTTTATCGTTTTTCTCCAAAACCATCCAGGATACAGAACATTTTTTTTGCGGCTTTAAAATTGTACAATATTAAGCAATAAAATATAATTTATTTCAGAAAAAGCACCAACAGATTTTTCTCTGGATTTACTATTTAATAATCAAATAGTAATAGAGTGTAATTTGCTCAGATACTTTTAATTTTACTTTCTCATAGTAAATAATAATCACATTTAAATATAGTTAATTTGACGACATCTTACGCATAATAATATCATAATTTGGTTATTTACTCTATAGATCCTCGGCAATTAATTAATTCATGTTCAATATCGATGGTGTTTTGGCCAATTGATGTAACTCTCAAAATATACGAAAATAAGTTAATAATTGTATCTCATCTTATTTTAAAAGACGATACAGCAGGTCTCGGCAAAATTATGTAAATTAGGAAAATAAATTGACCACTTTTTGGAAGGGAAACATCATTTTACATTGGTTTTAGGTTTAAAATTTTTGCCTCGGCCACTTGATGTAAACCGGTGATGCACAAATGAGGCCAAGTAACAAGTAATAAGCATTAAAATGATGGAACTATTAAATTAAAAATAATAAAATGCATAACTTGTCTATCATTATTATTCAACAATTTTACCCTCTGGAGGCCCGTGAAAGATTAGAAAATTAATAAACTGGCCCTTCTTACAAATGGGTTGTGCACCACTGATGTAAGCCAATCGATACTCCATACGTATAATCCCGTATCTGCAGACGTTAAAATTTACAGTAGTACATTTCAAAGATTCATAACGCAACTCACCATATAATGTTTTCGATAAAAACTGTTTTTACTCTCTCCGGAACAATTTCAATTTTGAGGGTTACAAATTATATTCAATTGACCAAAAGACCGTCGATATACTGAAATAATTTTTAATATTTTTTTAAAATGTCCGCTCCCAATGTGGAGCATATGGACTAATAAATAAGGTATCTCAACAGAAGTTTTTCTACGAAAACTGCTTGTTTCTCGGTTGCTAAATCTTTCATTTTCGAAGAGATTAGTGATAGAAGGATAGGACTACGACAATACTAGTGGTTGGCTAATCGGGTTCGATAGGCCACCTTTTTAGGGTCGGATGGATGGTAGAGAATTTTAGACATCACAAACATCCATACCTCGCACAGAAATTCATAAATCTATTGAAAAATCAGTTTATGAAACTTTACGTACCGGGATTTGAGCCCGAGACATCCGTAATCGAAGCCAACGGCGTTGACCACTGCACCAAGGACTCGACATTTTTAATATACATACCAAAATATAAGACGAGGAAAAGTATCCTTGAGTTACATACTAGACCACAATAATATGAGATTTGGTCTTTTTATATGACGGTAATAAATTAAAAAAAAAATGCTTAGACAGAGTTTCAAACTCGAATGAATGTTTCTAATTCTATTTGGATTTACATATAAAGGTATTTATCTGATATTGGTATAATGTATATGATGAATTGTTGATGTCAGACGTGGTCATTTCCATCGATTATCAATTCAAGGTAATTGTGAATGAACATTTAAACAGCGATACATTCTTGAGCATATTCTTTAACGAAATAATGAGGGCGTTGAAAAGGTTGATTTAATGTGTCACGTTAGCTGTGCTGTTGGAAATTTTGCAATGGAGTTTATCGATACAAAATAGTTCTGACGATGAAGTGATGCCGAAATAGATACCAATGATAATACGTTATATCAAGGATTCCCAACTAGTGAGTAATTCAATTCCCCTATGGGTGAATTTTAGGATTCCAGAGAAGGAATTGCTTCCGTTTATTTAAGATTTCTAATATTACATATATCGATGGTGTTCTGGCCAATTGCTGTAACCCTCAAAATTGAAATTGTTCAGGAGAGAGTGAAAACTATTTATAGAAAACATATCAACTGTGGAAAGGAAAAAGCACGTAACCCACACACAAAAAATATTGTGTATAGTCCAAACAAAACGTGTATTAAATTTTATACATTGTGATGATCGAAAAAAATCGTTTTGCCTTTCTAACGTCGATATATAAAATATATAAATATAGTGTTTTAGCACTTTTTGTGTAAGTTATACATAATATTTTTTTGGTGTGGGTTACGTCCTTTTTCGTTTCCCCAGTCGTTATGGTGAGTCGCGTTATGAAGCTTTGAAATGCACTCCTGTAAATTCTCATGTTTGCGGATACGGGATTATACGTAGGGAGTGTCAATATAACAGTGACTTACATCAAGAGGCCGGGACAGAATTTTTAAACCTGAAACCAGTTTCTCTTCCAAAACGCTGTCAATTTATTTTTTTAATCTACGTCATTTGGCCGAGACCTGCTCTATCGTTTTTAAAATGAGACCCAATTATTAACTCATTTTCGTATTTTTTAAGGATTACATCAATAGGCCAAAACATATATGGATATGTATATTTGGAAAGCATCTTTTAAGATATAGTTAGATTATCTTGGTAAGGGGGAATTATATTATGAACATTGGTTAAAAGAGGTTGGAAAACACTGTGTTAAATAATTACTATATCTTCGAATTTGGATTATTGAGATTTTGTACACTTCCATGTATTTTGTCACTAACGACCCGGGTTTCGCCTTTCGGCATCTTCAGGCATTCGAGCACACGAATGGACTCGAACTGACAGACAGTAAACAGTGTCTAACGTTTATATAGAAGATACAAATACGACAAATATTATTTACGAGGTAAGATATTATACGTCTGAGAGCCACACTGATACCCGAGTTAAAATTTCGTGAATCGCTTTAATCCTTATTTTGTAAACACCACATTTACAGAGTGGCGAATTGCCGCTTTCCAACTTCTTATGGAATTACCAGTGATTTTACAATTATAATAGCATTGTGGGTTTCGACTTAAATTATACTATATCTTCATTTTTCTATCATTATATGATGGATAACAACCTAACACGTTTAATGTACATTCATTTAAGAACACGAAGAATATTTCTATCGCAATAATTAGGAATAAGTGGTTTCCTTATACAATATAGCAAAAAATATCATGTTTTCATTTTTATATGGCATGGCCGAGTTTGGTCTGACTCAATTATTTATTATAGTTGCTTAAAACGTTAAAAAATATATAAATAGGGTTGGTAGCAATGCTGGTTAACTTTATTTTCGGCAGTTCCGGCCTTGTGATTCATGCAAATTAAACAACTTCCGGTGCATGATTACCGACGCATTGTTTAAAAGTGCAGCGATATGCAACGCGTTGCATTATGCAACTATGCTGCACAAGGGAAGAAAATAGGTGTGTTATATACACAATGTATAATCCATTTTACAAACAAGTTAGAATACTTTGTACTCCAAGGACAACAACATTGAAATATTAAAAAAAAAAAAACGGAAATTTTGTCAATCTGGTTTGATAATTAATTCCAATTTCTAGTCAGAAAAAAAACAGTTAATATTCCGTAATACTAATAGAAACTGATATATCACAAATAAAAATTGAATTGTTTAAATTATGTGACACTAACGAACCAGGTTTCTTCAGGCATTCGAGTACATGAATGAACTTAAACTGACAGTTGGAGATATAGCGCATGATTTCCATGCGTACTAAATTTACCATGTACTAAATTTGAACAATTAAAATTTAGTAAGTACCTTCAGTCCATATTTTAAATTTCATTAAAAATTCATTTTTCTTTCGTACTTATATTTACTTACATACATGCTTCTGCCTCAAATATTCTAGCTGAATTATTAAAGATTATATCAGCTGAAGGATTTCGGCCGGTAATATACATAAGAACACCCCTTACGAATACTGATGATGTTTTTGATGTTATACAGTAGAATTATTAAAATTTTCGAAATATAATGTATTTGTGGATTTATATACTGCGATTGTCCAGTTAGTCTCAGACATCTCCAAATAACCCCATATTGAGATAATCGGAAAAGCATTATTCAAATGGTCACCATAATGTGAGTTCTTAATTGTTCTATCAGAAATTTTGTAAATTTTCGCTAGAGCACTTTTAAGTATTGGAACTTGGTAGTTTAATGAGCTTACATTCTTGTAAACTCTAATTTAAAGGCCATTTCTGTTCTATCAACGATTTCCATATTCTGTTATATTACTCGGCCCACGATAAATCAAATATTATTGATTTGTACCTGAGTTGTATACATTTTATAAACACGTGTTTAACAACCAGGTACTATCAGAATATAGTCAGTAGAAGGATATTTAGAAATATCTTTTTACTGACCCAGAAATATCAAAATTTTGTTTAATTCTTTAGAATGCTATCTGGTTTGGAATTTTTTGATGGCATTATTGATTTGATTTGATTAAACATGATGGATAACTGCATATTTAACTCAAATTTCATTTTTTTTGAGTCGTCCGACAAATAACTAGATGATCGATTTAGAGTTCAAAATAGATTGCTAACAACTCAATATTATGCCAGTAGAATTTAAATGTCTTACCAATTAAATTATTGCATCTGAATTTAATACGTTATAGTAAATCGTTGAATGAAGGCATCCCTGCGTTTAGTTCAATATTACAAATATAGGAAGGGTTTATATTGTGAGTAATAAATATTTAAAAATACTTCGATTATAATAACATTTATCTGTATTTACTTGGAAAAGGTAATCGTGAATTTTAAAAGCATGACTTTGTACATTCGTATTTTAATTCCCATCATAATAATTATCAGAAATGTTTATATATTCGTCATAATATTGATTTGTAAATCTATTATTTGCGCTGATTGTTTCGTTCAATACGCAAAGCAATCGTTCATCAAATATTTAATTATCTATTTGTTAGTTATTTGCAAACATTTGGTCACCATGGAAACGTACACGAAGCGTTTCATTGAAAATTTCCGAAACAATTTGGAGAAAGTAGACCCTTTTAAAAATGCAAAAATTTGACGAAGCTAAGCAACATTGTTTTTAATTTCAATTTTATTTATACTAATAAGGTAAAATTGCGAATGCTGTTTTTTCTTTTGTTTAAATACATGGCTACTTATAATAAAAGTCTTAGGTATACATAATATTACATAAATCATTTAGAAGAGAATGTATATAACACTTTTATGGAATGAACACATCAAATTACCACATTTGAAGTCAAATTATTAAAACAGTTCTATTAATTTGACTTAGCTATATATTTAAACACACATATGAATTTTAAAATGAGATAAATCGACTGTTTTAAAAATAAATAAATATTTAAAACAAACTAGCAGTAATTTAATAAAAGTTAAGAATGACAAAATATAGAAAACCATGTAACTTAATCTAATAATTACACTCATTATAAATAAGTTTAGGTATAAAAGTTTCCCTTTTTCCTTGGTGTATACCACTGTTTCAAAAAACTATAATTTGTATTTAGTTTAGGAACGTGTAAAAAATAATACAATTAGAAATTTACTTTTCACACTTCAGTAATTACTAAATTAAGTGCTTGATGGAAAATTGATCGTAAAAATAACATAATGTTTTATAAATATTATTTGAAAATAGCAAGGAATCTTTATTGCTTCAATAATAAGCATATAAAATATTAAATTAATACCAACATACTTTTTTGTGCAATTATTAAAATTTAAAGTTCATACAACGCCCATTTCGGGAATTAAATTATAAATTTAACCACTTTAAGTGCAGTTGGAAAAATATTTTTCACTCACCGTTTTCGTAGTAATCAAATCCAAATTCGCCGGGAGCGAGCAGCGCCCTGGTCAGGCCTGGAGAGCCATCAATATCCTCAGCTTCAATTCCTGGTATTTCACCACACCGATAAAGTCTTGATAACAGTATGCCGCAAGCCGCCAAAAAACTGTTTTGGCAGCTAGTTTTTAAATATGGAACACAATAATACAATGTTCGTGATGCACTTTTTTGTTTTGCCGAAATTGTCCAAAAAGTTCATAAAAAGGTGCTTTATTTTATTATTATAAAACACTGGGCTTAATTTAAAAAAAACACATATTATTTAATGTGCAATAAACTTAATAATATGTTTATTATGGCATTTTTTGATAATTAAATAAAGGGTTGCCGTCAATTCAAAAACACACTCAACTGAACGACGATTGTTTATGGTTGGATATTTTTTGAATTTGGAATTTTGTCGGAGCGCAATTAATTTGGATAACGATTATGCCGAAAATGTTAGAACTGCATGCCGATGAGTAATGGGAAAATCGCGGCCCTTCGTCACATTTGTTGCGTGCGTCTATCACGACTGCTGCTCGCAGACTGGCGGGTCGCGGGTTTTCGTCCAAAAAACTCCGCCTCTCGTCTGACGTCTCCCCTCGCCGTTAATACGCGCACGCACAAAGTGCAATCGGCGATCATATCTCCCTCTAGCATCGACGAATTGCACGGGACGCGAGTGTGCGTGCGTTTAGCAGTGTGTGCCAATGCGCCGGTCGGAATCACCTGAACTATTCTAAAACAAAATCAACATTAAAATTAATATATAATTTCATACTTATTCATACATCCTTAACGATAGATTTGTTGCGCATATATATAAACTAAGACAACGATATAAATCCGAATGGGGATTAAAAATATACACTTATAAATAATATATGTAGTAGATATGCTCTGCTATGAAAAAAGACGCATGTTTCATTATATAAATATTATGATCGTTTCGAATCACCTGATTTCCCACTCCAATACTGCTGTCAACAAAAAACAAATGACTGGCCGAGATTCCAACTAGAATTGAGTCCCTCATCATTTTTTTCCCCGCTCTAACTCAGTATTGTCAATATCAGGCAGAATAAGAAAACAAATGACTCCCGGCGTATTAAATTAAATTTAAATCTGTTACGCAGTGATACGAATTGGAAAATGCTAACGAATAGTGTTGAATTTGTGCGTAAGAAATTCATTTCCCATGCTTAATATGTGAATTTTAGTATTATACCTATTATGCGATCGTTAAGTCGGAAGAATCGTGTTTTGAGTGAGTCTCCATAATAAAAAATCCATTTATACAGTCTGCAATAAAACACACTCATTCTTTGACTGTAAAATTATGATATGAAAACAATAAATTTATTTACATTTTAATTACTGAAATAAAAAAATTATGTATGAAACTTAATTTGAATCTTAAAAATTACCAGATTCTCATTAAATTCATACTATACTTTTGTTGTTACTTGCTAAGAGTTAGCGGATGTTATTTTAATTGTATTTGATCGATTACACAACAAATTATTTCTGACTTACCACTTTTGCCAGAATAACAAAGACAAAATGGAAACGAAAATAAATCCTTGGCTTACTACGTCAAATTTAAACTATTTTTAAGACACAGTTTACGACTATAAACGATAAACCGAAACTCTTCCAAGTTAAATTAAATGTAATTTTAATTACTAATTATGTCATCGGAATTTGTATAATCTACTCATAAAATAATGTTATCTTCTTGCATATGTACCCAAATGATAAGATTAATATGTATGCACTGGCTCCAAAATAACTATAGGTATTTTAGATAATTATGAAAAATTTACCGACATATCGAATATATAAAACACAGCAATATGCTCAATTGTTAAATAAATTAAACTGTAGAAAATTGAAAATAAAATAATTGCTATATTTACCTACATTCAATTGATATCTTGATTTCTTCTTTTCTTTCGTCCATATTCGCTGATTAAGTATAGCGAATCTTTAGTACGAAGAGTCTCTGTCGTTAGCCACAATAATATATTTAAAAATTAATGACAATCACCAAATTAATCAATGTCGTATCGTTAAGTATTTTAAATGTTATTACATTTATATTTACTTGAATATATTTGATATTACAGCTACTTTTCCAATGTGCCATATATTTTATAAAGTGTGAAATAAACATAAAGAGAATCATAACAAAGACATTAATCGAAGAGAAAGGACATCACATATAGTCATGCCCAAGGTCTGAAATATAAAACATTTCATTGGGGCTGTTAACCGGATCATGAAAACAATTGAATAATCAAGCTAGGAATAACTGTAGGTTAATATTATCAATGTCCGAAGTTACTCTAGTTAGTCGTTTTCTCGTCACATAAAACCAAAGTGCGGTTCGCATTTTCTTTACATTGTGAGTCCCTGGCTGATTTTCCCTCCGCCCTCCCCACCCTGCGGCGCGCCCCATCGCCCTCCGCCCCCGCCAATTCGCCGCCAAGTCCGACGCATCGCGTTGCACTCACGAATATTCTACAGCGCGACCACAGACATAATAATACCTACCTATCCTATATCTATGGCTGTGTAGGTAATCTCGTGATAGCGACTTCTAGCGACGCCATGACACCTCAATTTTGTTTGCGTGTGTGTATCCGCGCTTCGTCGGTGTGCTTGATACGTTCCGAAAAATGTGCGACACGAATTAAATTCATTTCATTTTAGGGCGCGCTTTTGTCGTGTCCGAAATTTTTGTCTCCACGAAGTTAAAAGCAAAAACAAAAAAACTCAATTATCGACAAAATCACCGCCATGGCGGTCGTTTCTGAATCACTTTGACAATGTTTTGGAAACATCAAACGGAAATATCTAAATATTTCAATGGTTCGTATCCGCTAGAAAGGTTACACCGATAGAAAAGTTATAGAGTATTTCAACAGTGTGCAGGAATTTAAACATGTCTAGTCGAAAAAAATGCGTTCTAACTTCGAACCTTATTTTCACATAAATATTATGACAAAATAATGAAGTTTACAAAATTGGTTATCTGTATTTTTGTACTGGAGCTGTTGACGTAGAAACAGCTTTACATGCTACGGTTTCATACACTTTTTACATGTCGATTTTGGAAAGGCAAAAGGATGTAACCCACACATAGTTCACACAAAACGTGTATTAAATTGTATACATTGTGATTATCGAAATAAAATATATTGAAAAGACGGAGGGATACGTCCTTTTGCCTTTCTTCAGTCAATATCTTATATATATATAAATATAGTGTATTAACACGTTGTGTGAGTTATACACAATATTTTTGGTGTGGGTTACGTCCTTTTACTTTTTCACAGTCGATGTGTATTCCACAGTGAAACAACTTTATTATTTGTGTTTCAAATTTTTCCCTGGAATGTCTGAGGAAAAAATCCTAAATACTTGGTGGCATGCACTGTAGTGTGTGTGAAGAAAAAAATGTCTTAGAAGAGTTAAGTTCTATTCGCTCTTCATAGGACGACGAGACCGTCGTGAAATAGAAAGATTGAAAAATACACCTACTCACGGAAAAGTGTGTAGGTAACTTGAAATAATCCATCTTTTAAAGCAGTTACGTTTTCAACATTGGCAAATATTTGTGTGGTAGTAAGAGGTGGCAATTTTTTTAAAAATGGTGAGGGTGCAAAAATATTTTGCCCAAAATAGCTCCTTAGTTTGCGTAAAATATTTTATAACATTTCCCCCATTTCAAAGTTAATACATAAATAGAAACACAATATATTTGTGCGATTTTATACAGATTAGCACAACAGACGCACAGGTTTTGTGACTAACGTTTTAGGCTACCTTTTGACGATCTGGGTCTGGAATACATAGCTGAAAATATGTCACACAATCAGGGATCGAATTGGAACGGAGCACACTGGCAAAATTGATAAAAATAGATGGTCAAAAAACAGGTATCTAGTTATATTACATATAAGTTTGAGAATCGAGACAGAGTTATTAATTATAATTGTATTTATTATAAATACATCAGGGGCTCATCATAAAATTTACATGGTTGGAAAAAACATTTATCCTTTAAAATGCTTTACAAATATAAGTATTTTGCGTTGAATGCAATCAAACATCAAACCCTTTGAAGAGTCTACGATTAAAAATGAAATTGATATTTGGGTGAATGGAAGATCATTGATATGCAAATGGGGCGAATATAAATCGAAATTGATCGCTGAATGGTGGCTATTAATTTCCGATTGATCGATTCGCAACCAATTGATTGATCGCAACAATGGACGTTTAAAAAAATCAACGAAGAGTGACAGGCATGGGGGTAATTTATTTATCCTGAGAGGATTGGGAATCGATGAAAGAATATATTGCATTTTGATTATTACATAAATAAAATATCGTTATACACTATCATCAGTAATATTTTTAATTCATCAGCATCCCTGTACGAAAATTTGCCAGTGTAAATTGATTAAAAATATTTACAGAAAATCTAACGTTGTTCGCGAATGTACGACTACAAAGGATCTTAACGTTCTAGATCATTTACTTTCCCACTTGTAATAAGCACGTAAAGTTAGAATCTAAAATACTCGTATGGAATCCAATAAGAATTGAACCGCGAGACTTTTTTACGTTACGCAGTGATACGACTCGAATAAACGAATCGGAGACGGCAATTGACTCGATGTGCTCGATTCGCGCCTTAGTGACTCACTGGCGATGTCTAATTGATAGCAATATTTTTACTGAGCGTTTTTTTAATAAGCGAAACAAGTGTCATTAACATTTATACAGAATTTTTAAAAGTTTATACTTAAATCGAATAAACACAAATCTCCGGTCTATCGATAAACTCGTTCCCCTTCTATCAAAAAACTTAAACCTAAAAGTCGTGTTGAGATATTGAAACAACATGTTATATAGAAAGACAAGAATAAATGCATAACAGTTTTAGTTATTAAAAAAATATAATTTCATTCCTACAAATAGATTGCATTTACTAATTTTATGATAGTAACACATTACATTATTTAATTCTATGTGATTGACGTGAAAATAATATTCAACATGGATTTATCCGAAACTACTATTTCCGTATTAATTAATGTCTTTGCCGAACGGCGACGAAATGAAAAGCAGCTTTGTTTTTTTTTTCAAACATTTCCACATGTGGAGCATATGAATTTATAATTAACCATATCAACATAAGTGGTTTTACGAAAACTGGTTGTTATTCAGTCGCTCAAACTCACTTATCGGGTTTACCTCCACCTAATGTTGAGTTGTAAGTAGGTACATGTGTACCCATACTTTTATAATAAATACATACCTATATAAATCTTATTCTACAGCAAACGATCGCCTGCGTCGCTTAAAAATATACATAACATCTTTCAGATATTTTAACGCACATATATGAACGTAAAGAATACAAAATATAGCAAAGATGTAGTTCTTTGATTAAATTAAGCTTAAACCATTTATATCGGGGAATGGCACATTATTTAATTTCCTGAGAGTCTCCTGAATTTTATTTACACATTGTAGCAAACTATATTCAATTAGAAAATTTGATAGAAGTTTTATCAATTATTGTATTCATTTGCATGTTTTTGTATTACTTTTGACTTCTAAAACACTAGGTCAAATTCTTTATCTTGTTAATATTTTTACACATTCCTTTGTTTTTTTCATTATGATGGCCATGTTGTTTACATGTTCGCTAAACAATGGCTACCAAAATGCTTTTGCGTGCTTGGAATGATAAATTTAAAAAGCAAACATGCACACGATAAATAATGCAATCTATTTGGCGTTTGGAAGGGCAGTAGAGTTTACGCAAAATGTGTCGGCAGGTGTGTAAAAAAAACGTGTGATGTAACCGACAATCAATAACATTATTTTTTGTCGCTACATTCAAAAGTAGCTAAGTCCAAAATGAATGCAACGTATAAAATCAAAATTTGTTTAGTAAAATATACTAATTCAAATTCATAATCATTAAATACCAAACTATATACGCAATTATAAAAAAGTATATATTTATAACCGTGAGTCCCAGACTTTCCGCATTGAGTTAACAGTTGTTCCAGCTATCCCTAATCGGATTGCGAGCACTTTACGCGGATTGCCATCTCCCGTGATGTATACTCCTAAGTACCTGAAGCCGTCGACTTTCTCGATGTCTTGCCCCGAGCTCATCAGAGGGTAGTCTGAGTCTGGACAGAAACTGTTACAGAGCACATTGGTTTTACTCGCATTGACTTTAAGGCCAATGTGATACGAGCTGCTCTGCAGCCTATCCATTGTTTCCTGAATGCCCTCGACAGATTTGTCAGATTTGACAGATTTGTACTCGGTCAGAACCAAGTGCCACTTATTCAACACATGCATCTTGACGGTGTTGCTTTACGGCTGCGAGTCATGGCACCTCACCAAGGCACAGGGTAACCGTATACTGTGCTTTGAAAACAGATGTCTGCGGCGAATACTAGGGGTGCGATGATTTGATTTTGTCAGGAACTTGGAGGTAAGTGAGCGGACGGACCAGCCTCTTATCACGTCCAAAATAAAAAAAGCGACGATGGCCCTGGCTGCCTGAATCTTGCCTGTCTCTTCTACCAACCAGATGGATTCTGTCGCCCTGGAAGGCCGCTGATGACCATCCTTAGAATGTATTCGGCGGAGCTACGGGACGCTGGGATGACCTGGGAGGAAGCGAAGAGACTGGCAGGGGACAGAGAAGCTTGGAGGAACCGCGTGACGGCCATATGGTCCGAATAGGGAGCGGATATGGTTTAAAAAAATAGTATATTTATAAAGATTGTGTACGTATTATCCCGTATCTGCAAACACGAAAATTTACAGAAGTGCATTTCAAATCACCATGTAATGTTTTCGATAAAAACAGTTTTTACTCTCTCCTGAACAATTTCAATTTTGAGGGTTACATCAATTGTCCAAAACACCGTTGAATTACGTACTTGAAACTTGAAAAATAATTGAAAGTAAGTGCCCAATTTATTTATTAAAATTATAAAATACAGAAAAATAATCGTCAAGAAAAGAGCTTTTTTATATTTATTTTCTATCCCAACTCGATACGTATTGATTTTAAGAGAAATTATTCAACAAGAACTATATTTAAGTTAGTAGCTTAACTTCCCCTTTAAAAAGATAAAAGTGAGGTTAAATAAAAGGAATAGTTCCTATCACTAGTATCTAGATCAATTCGTTAAATAAGTTTTAGTAAGGTAAAGGGTAACGAATAAAATCACGGGTAGGTATCTATATTTTCAATAAACAGTCCTTTCCAATCAATTAAATGAAGCGACACATATTACAGATTAAATAATAATTGGCTAATAACCTCCTCTCAAACATTACAAAAGTTGACTACATTTTATGAAAAAGAATATTTACATATTGGTGCCCGACCAACCTAGTACCAGTAATTATATACTTTAAGATATCGGCTGAGGGTGCTTGATGGAATTTCAATATCAAATTTGAAGTGTTGAAATTTTTTACATTTCCATGTATTTCGTCACTGACGACCCGAGTTTCACCGATATCTTCAGGCATTCGAGCACACGAATGAACTCGAACTGACAGGAATACAAAATTTCAATAATTCAAATTAAATACTCCATTAGAATTTTGGAATTATCCACTTCAATTGACCAAACAATTTACTAAGATAAAATAATAATTACAAAAAAAATATGGCAACCCTGTCATTCGTTCCGATTGTTCTTTTTTCAAATTTGAAATGATACACTTGCGTTCTGGTTGAATTAAGAATATTTGCATTTGAATTGAGATGCGGTGTTGCAATACAATTGACTAGCCCATAAACTTTTTATTGCTTTTCTCTACCTACCTATGTGCTTCTAAATGATGAATACCGTAAAAGATGAATTGTTCAAATGTTTTTTTGTTGCTGTTTATTTGTAATTTTCTTGTACTCACTTTTATCTTTATACAGCAGGGCCGCAATGAGATTAGTGGGCCCATGAAATTGGTGTTTAATATTGTTCACTGTTCTTTTAATGTGACAGACTTATCATAAGAACCATTAGTTACATACAAATGGAAAGACAAAGCAAAGAAAAAAAGGAAAACACGTTAAGAGGTACAAAAGATGTCGGTTTATTTAATCTTTTAAGCCGTGTCCGCTTCCAATATGCAGAATATAAACTTCTAACCGAGTTGTCTCAATAGATGTTGGTATCCAAGAAGAGCTTGATATTCAGTCGTGTAACCTCTATTTTTTAGTACTAAATAATGATAGAATGGTGGAACTAGAACTGGGCTAGTATTTAGCAATATCGATCTAAAAAGGCTTAATTTAATCTATAAATTCTTACCAATTATATATTGAAAGTAAGTTAATTTCTAAATAAGAGTAGACAGAGCGGCCTCCAACTCACGAATGCTTCCTCAATGCAAGCTTACAAGCTGCCCCCGAGACACTCCCGTACACGCGTTTCTGTCGCTACTAGATTACATTCAAGTATTTTAATATTGAAGCTTGTAGTGGTGGCTGGAGGAGGGCGAGCAAATTAAATAACGTAAATATGTGTATGTTTAATTGCAATCTTTGAGAATCAAGTCTACAAGAGTTTTGACACATCTTGGAATTGCAGTTAACTACGCAGTGTATGTCCATAATAATTAAATTTGTAATTAATGTCATTAAATTAATACTATTTCCTCTCAGTTATTTCTGGAATGACATCATAATAAAATATAATGAAAAGCTATTTCCACAAATTTTATTGTTAATTTCTTTAAATATATTATTATATATATTATTTAATTTCTTTAAATTTAATAAAAATCTATTGTACAATAAAATCTTTTCAAATCCATTCAATCATATCGGCAACTTTTCGCCGTAATACGGTCCTGTGTTTTATTTAATTTTGAATGACTAAACAAAGTCAAAGTGTATTCATTTGGCATGGCTAATAAAACCTTATATAGTATCCATACTTGAGCATTCATTTTATTCTGTTATCAATTATTTAGTTGGTTTAAAAACCTGTATTTTATTCGACATAAAACTACAGTAGAAAACGTAAAGTTATTTTATTTACTCACTGCTCAACCAGATGATGAGCGATGACGAATCTGTCTATACAGTTGTTATTTCTGGAAACATTGGACTGTAAAGTTGTTATTTTTTTCTCGTAATTTAATAGTTTTCCATTGTACAGAGATAGGCATTGCGATCAAACCATTAAGTCGGATACGGCTGTGAATTGTGAGAAGTGTTCTTTTTGGGCACAAAATGTAAAGCGTTTTTCTTTTACAAATCCGATGAATTTTAAATATTCTTCTTCCGACCATGGCTGTTCCCAACGTGAAGTAATGACGTAGTAGTTTTTATTTTACGAAAACTTGATATCCAGTCGCTCAACCCAGTGGTGGTCCGTAAGACTTTGTATTGGAGTAATAAAACGTAAAATATTCAGGATATTGTTTTTTTTACATATGGCCTTCTAATGGAGGTATCACAACAGAAATTTTTTCTACGAAGATTTCTTGCTTCTCAATTGCTCAACCTCTCTTTTTCGAGGAAAGTAGCGATAGAAGGAAAGTGGTAGAACAGGACTGTTTTATTAGGACGGGATGGGTAAAAGGAAATTTTAGACAACAGCAGCATCCATGTCTACGAACAGAAATCTATAAATCGATTAAAATCAATTTTCGAAACTGGTCTTACAGGGACTTGAAACCGAGATATTCGTAATCGTTGCCAACGACAAATATAATTTAACCATCAATAAAACGATGATAGTGTATTTAATATCTACGTGTATAACGAACCGCCACTGGCACAATTTTTCTTTTTCGGAGAGGATCAGGATAGATGGATCAGTCTAGGAAAAGATTATTTATTAGCTAATCCCTCTCCCTACTTTTAGATGGGATGAGTGGGAGGTAATGTAAACATCACAGATATCGATCCCTTTGAATATAAAACCATAAATTAATTGAAAAATCATTCAACGAAATTGTCAGTTCGTAGTGCAACTGAATGAACGACGCCCAAGAGCTTTGACCACTTAACTACAGGACCGTCATTTTAACTAATCGGTATTTCTCTGAGAAAGGAAACAATTTCTGATCAACAGCAAACCTAAATCCGTTTAATAACCATATTAAATGGGTAATTTTGTTACATTCTACAGTGAAAAAAGCATGCCTATGTGATAATTGAATTCGCGTGCTTTTTTTCAAATAAAGTCAACGTTTTTTAACGTAAAAATATCACCTGCATATAAAACATAAAACAATACATTATTACATCCCCTAAAGTAGCGAGGGTGCAGCATTAACTGCAGCAGAATCAACCCCTGCAAACTTCCCTATCACCACCAGCGAATTAAATATGTAAGGGATCGAAAACATTCGGTATTACAAATATGTCACTATAAAGGAGTAAAGTTAGTTGCTTAGAAATTTTATTTCGAAGCTATTAGAATGTTATACTTTTTTTGTCTATTACGCCTTTCGTACTGGCAACGTCTTTAAGCCAGTGTTAGCACAAACTTTTTCATTCCACGTCCCCCTATCCCGAAAATTGAATTATTTTAGTTATCAAAAGTTTTATTTGACATTACATAGCTGCATTCTACAATCGTCTCAAAGACAAAATTTTGTTTAAATCACGTATAATGTGTTTTATACTTCTTATATAAAAATATATACAAACATAAAAAGTAAAAATGCATTAATAAATAAATATTTGTAGCTCTACTGGAACATTTTGTGGAACTGGATTAATGAATGGTTTTTATGAATACGCATAGTTTATAGTTGAGAACTAGGTGGTGATGTGTGTAGTGAAGATGTCAAAATAAACTGAAAATATTTGAAAGATTCCTTCTTGTTGTACAACATATTATGAAATGGTTCCGCTACTGAATAATATAATTAGGAGACACTACTCTGTAGGCTGGCAATCTTTAATAACAAGTTCGCGTATTCATCCCGAAAAGATTTTAACGCACACATTTTAATTTAGTAACGTTTTTTGCGTATAATTTTAACTAGTAAACTACAAAATGTAACACTTAGTAGCAATGTTCGTCACCGCTGGCATTGAACAAAACTGACGGATGTTTTCCGCGAACCGGGGGTCAATTGTAGCTTCGCGCACATAAATTATATCATAAAACGCTCTATAAAGCCGTAATTATGGCAACGATGGCTTAAGTGTTTGCCCACAGGGCTCCATGGGGGCGCTGCGACTCTTATGAGGGTCGGAAGCTGGTGCCTTCATCGCTGTCAATTGATCATTGGACGCGGCCCTTTCGCCGGAGATGATAGAATGACCCTCATGCAATAAAAATATAATACTATGTACATATTGGTATCTATATTTTGACAGCGAATCAGCTGACTGACAGTAAAGGACGAGGGAGTTTTTTGAATGACGTCACATTTAATTACTAACGAGAAATTTTAAACCATGGTAGTGACTGCTATGAATGTTTCAATTATCTAATAATAATTTTGTAGAAGTCAAAAAAATAGAGCATTTATTTGGAGAATGAACGATGTCACCGGAAATATAACACTAAAATTCTAGCATACTACTTCAATCTCCGATTTCAAGAATTAGGCAACTGACTGGAAAATAAACATTGCCTACGTTTATTTTGGTGTTTGGTGTATAGCGTCTTCCATTCTTGGTATGTTCTTTTTAAAAGGTGCCCTGGGTAATTATACTTCTTTTTCGCCAGTTGAATGATTTGTCAGTCAAAGAAACTAGTCTTAGTCATTTGAAAAAATGTTTTTTTTTTATTTTTCTAAATATAATGCCTTTTTACCAAAAACTGACAGTTAACACCATAAAAATGACACAGCGTTATAATTACCTAATCAATTATTAACCCGATGAACGCGCTGGACATGTTTACATGTCCATGACTTTATCTCGTATTTCCGGCCAAACTAGAAAGGATCACTTGTGAATATATCTTTTAAAAAATAGTTCAAACCTTTTCGTAGAGAAATTAGGCACCAGATCATGAAAATGTCAAGTAGAACAAGGAAATATATTTTTGAAAAGAACTCTCGATATTCAGTCTTTCGAATTTCAGCTTTGAACTGCTGATACGCAGCATCAATTGTCAGCCCTTATTATACATACTTATGCGGATACGCGCTTGCTTGTGTGCGGCTTGGTGGTGTATATGGAGACTGGTCGAAGCCATTTTGCTTTGCAAAGTCGTAGATTAAATATTTTTCAGTTCCTTCATATTAATCGATTTATTTTAACGAGAATACGACTAGTGTAGTTTACTTCTTGGTGTATTTGGAATATATAATTCTCTATTTTTTACTCTTGAAATTAATCTATTTTTAGCCATAGTGATCGTTTTAACAGATCAATTGAATGAAAATATTTTTTTGCGAAAACGGCTCGCGCTATAAGGGTTAAATTAAGTAACTAATATTTAAATTAAATATAATATAACCTGGCTAAAGATTATAACTGACCACTTATTGAGTTTGCTAATACAAACAATTTCTTATAACGACTTGCGATTACATTTTTCAACCACGATATCAACCTTGGAGGGATAAAACAATGGCAAATATATAATTAGGGGAGCATAGCAAGCCAAATAACTGCAATACCCAACCAGCATCCAAAATTAATCCCCCCGTATCACAACGCAATAAAACAAAAACTACCCCAACGCCAGACAAATTGCCATGTCTCAAGTGTTGATTATTAACAAAAGATTACCCCCCGGATCATGTTCGCCCCTCAAATTTGCATGCGAAGCGAATCGTTGCACACACTACCCTTTTATCGGGAGAGGCACTTGCGGTGAGATCATTTGCATATCGCCTATTATTTAATTATTGTTTTGTGATTCGTGGTCCAAGGACGAAGGGGATGCTAGAGGGAACCAGGGTTGACTAGGATAGTGTAATTCTTGCCTAATAAATATTTTATTTATTTTTTAATACTATATTTTAGCCATGCTCGCTCCCAACGTGAAGCATATCGACTCTTAATAAGTGATACGAGGCCGGGAAAAAACTGGGCTTAAACCCGGGAATACTCTAGCTTGGTAAAATAGAGAAAAAAAGTGGAAAAACAATTTTAATAGTCATACTTTATTCAATATCGGATCATGTATACTTGACGTTAACACAAAATATTTACGGAAACGCTCCTGTTTTTATGTATGAAGTTATACTCGGTGTTAAGCACATATGTATATCAAATTTGGATTATTGAGATTTTGTACACTTCCATGTATTATGTCACTAACGACCCGGATTTCGCCTTTCGGTTCGGTTAACTCGGGTATCAGTCTAGCTCCCAGACGTATAATATTTTATCTCGTAAATAATATTTGTCGTATTTCATCTTCAATATAAACGTTAGACACTGTTTGCTGTCCGTCAGTTCGAGTCCATTCGTGCGCTCGAATGCCTGAAGATGCCGAAAGGCGAAACCCGGGTCGTTAGAGACAAAATACATGGAAGTGTACAAAATCTCAATAATCCAAATTTGATATTGAAATTCCATCAAGCACCCTCAGTCGATGTCTTAAATTACGTATGTATATGTGCAACTAGACTCAATGTGTTGAAAAAAACAATGAAAAAGATCATATTTAACAGTGTTTATTCCCAATTTTCCAGGTTTTTTGCAGCACTACTGCTGGTAGAGTTTATTTCAACAAATGTTTTATTCAACTATTTCTAATGCAGTCATTAAGTGGTACCATAGGGGCACTAAGCGGCCTCAGGGGCGTCCCAAAACCCGCTGGATTGACGAACCTGTCAGGTTCGGTCGAAGTACGTGGCAGCGTAAAGCTAGGAACCGAAAAGAGTGGAGGGAGCTGGGGGAGGCCTTCATCCAGAAGTGGATCGACCCCGGCTGAAAATGATGATTGCTGTGACGTTATGGCAGAAGTTGATATGTCAGTTTTACTTTAACCTACAAAGGAATAAATATGAACCTTGGTAAGTTATCAAAAATTTAAACTAAATGGATAATTCACTTATTCAATGGATCTTCTTTATGGTTATTGCCACAACATGTAGACAAATATTTTATTGTGAGAAAAAACTCAATATGATAAAAACATACATATCAAATTGTGTCATAACGATACAGATTTATTACCCAGTTCTTCAATCTCTCTTTTTTTCGAATGATATATAGATGGGGCTAGGATAGTACCTTTGGTTAGTTAATTGCTCCCGCTACGTCTCGTTTTTAGGATCTAATGGGTGGGAGGGAATTGTATATATCATAAACATCCATGCTTACGAACAG
Source organism: Himalopsyche phryganea (assembly GCA_022494535.1). NCBI lineage: Eukaryota > Metazoa > Arthropoda > Insecta > Trichoptera > Rhyacophilidae > Himalopsyche > Himalopsyche phryganea. The sequence goes on from JAGVSL010000047.1 coordinate 2,728,384, forward strand.
AAATCCATAAATCGATTGAAAAATCAATTTATGAGACTGTCCACACCGGGATTTGAGTGTTTTAGATCCGTAACTGAATCCAACAACATTGAGCAATGCAGCAGAGCAGCTTACGAAAACAAATTGAGGAGAACTAAATAATGGTATAATAGTAGAAAAATACATATAAATATATCGATAACTATGTTTAGTGTAATACATACGTTCGTTACACGTTCCTCTCACACATAAATATACTTCATTGCTTTCCAATCCTGATATATAATACACTAGTGAGTACCTGGCATGCGTTGCAATGTCACTCAAAGAAAGAAAGGCGTTGTGTTTTAATTTTGTTTATTGAACTGCTTTTGGATTAGAGGTCTGCACAGGCCGAAATTTTATAGACTTACCCGGTTCGAGCCCATCATCTTCAGGTCTGGCCCGACCCGAACCCGAGTTTCAATATCACACTTGTTATAACACAATATTTTTGTTTTTCGTCTGGTGCGTACACGAATAAATCAGAACAATTTTTTTTCTTCAGAACCCTTCACGGGTGTGTGCACAACAACTCACCGAAGTTTCATCGAAATCGTATGAATGGTAAAGGAACGCGTAAAGGACAAACAAACATTTATTTTATATAATATTTCCCGGCATGATCACAATAAGTCCTTCCTGAAAGTTTCGTCGCGATCGGTTGAGCAGTTTAGGAGCCTATAAGATCCGGACAAACCAACAAACCAACAAACAGACATTCATTTTTATATATATAGATGGCGTTTTAAAATTGCGATTATTCTGATCTCTCATAACGGCGACGTGCTGCTGATAACGAATAAATTAATATTTTTAACTTCACATCCCTGAATTTGATCGCGGATGAAGTGTGCTCGAGGGTAACCATGCATCTGAATCTACCCTCGCTGTGGGAAAATCAAGGCCTTCCTTTGTTATGGTAAATTTTCTCAACTTCCGAAAGCACTCAAACAATGACACCTGTTGGCAGGGGAGAGTTTTCGCCCATAATCAAACGCTTGCATAATTATTTAATACTACAACTAAATAGTTTATATAGGAAGGGAGAGTAACTTTATAATTTCGCAGTATCACACTGTAATGAATATTATAATATATAATAGGTATTATTATTCCATTAGGTAATATTATTTTATCAGGCCCGTGGTCCTGTGGTCAACGTCGTAGGCTATAGTTACGGATGTCTCGGGTTCAAGTCCTGGTTTATAAATTGATTTCTATTCGTAGTCATGGATGTTTGTGATGTCTGAAATTCTCTCCCACCTATCGGATCCTAAAAATAGGGCTTAGTGAGAGCGATCAGTTACACACTAGTCCTGTCCTAGCCCTATCTTATATCCCTACTCTCTTCGAAAAAGAGAGGTTGAGCAACTGAGTAACAAGCGGTTTTCGTAGAAAGCTTATGTTGAGACACCTCCATTAGAAGGCCATATGATTCACATAGGGTCCAGACGTGGTAAACGAAAAAAAAAATATTATTTATGCTAACTTACCACTAGTTCTATTCTAATTCTATCCTTCTATCCCTACTCTCATCGAAAAGAGCCGTTGAACAACTGAGTAACAAGCAGTTGTCGTAGAAAAACTTTTGTTTTGATAGCTTCGTTAGTAGTCCATATGCTCCTCTTTTTTTGAGTGGACATGGATTTTTTTTGCTATCGAAAAATACGATACTGCAATAAGTATCCCCAACGAAACAATTGGCAGCGCTCCTGGATGTATTAATTTACTTAGGTACAGAATTTTAATATCTATATTTAATAATGGTATAATCGTACGGACGGTACTGAAATTGAAATACTGGATGTCTAATGTAGCTAGTTTTTCGGAACGTGTGTGTGCATTGTTTACACCGCGAAAGCTTACATCATCAACAAATTTCATACCTACAAGTGGTATGTGATAATAATAAAGCCGACATAACAGTCTGGGCTATATATAAGATGAAGTAACGCAAAATAGTCGATTTTCTTGAAAATAATAGAGTTGTTCAATAAATGTAAGCCTCCATCTCTGGTGTTGATTCCTATTTTTTTCATAAATATGGTTCTGGTAGGTAGTGTAGGTACTGAGCAAGTATGTATCTTTGACCTTAATTCCAAATACTCGTTTTTGTAGAGGGAAATCTGAATAGCAGAGGTCGGCAAACATAAGATATTAGGTATTTGTCACAAGATGTGGGAGGAGGCAGCGAGGAGGTAGATATGAGTTGGGTAGATAGAGAGCCTGCATCATGTGGATTGGTATAACGGGGTGTGCAGAGGGAGAGGGAGGGCTGGGGACGGGAGGTAGTCATGGACCGGATTTGGGGAAGGCGTATAATAATAAATATCATCTGGACTAGATATTGCATCACAAATGAAATGTTGCATTTTTGAATTATACTGAAAATTAAGCCACGTTACCTTCACTTTATTTCGCATCAATAAATTATCATTGTATAAAATATATGATGGTTGGGCTGGGCTTATGAGTATAACTCCATGTTTGGTCATTTTAAGATAAATACGATAAAGAACGCTTCGGTGGGAATAACAGTATACGTCACAGATGCTATTAAACTAAAAGAAAGCTGAAATAAATGTGATGTAATTCTTATTATTTCGTGTTCCCAATAGTATACGTTTGCTCACTCAATAAATAATTTCATGGTCGTAGAAGTACAGGTCCAGTAATCATTGTTTTTATATATCTAAATACTCCTGATAAGAATAGAAAAATGATAACCTTATGTAAAGTGTAATCATTATTGCTGAAAAAGTGACTCCAGAATTTAACTTTGTTTTTTACTCCTCTGAAAAATCGTCTTTTTGGGCTTATTCGAAAAAGAGAGGTTGAGCAACTAAGTAACAAGCTATGAGGCCATATGCTACAAATTTGGAGCGGACGTGGTAAAAAACTGAAGACCGCCCATCATACATACTTGAGATTTTAGGAAAACTACGTGTTGTGATTGGTGTTTAAAAAACATTACAGGTTGCATTCTCAATGGTTTTAATCAAATGATGAAATCATTTTATCTTTCATGTTACGAACACAAATATTGAGAATGAAATCTGCAATGGTTTCGAAACGTCGGGTGATTACCACCAATCATAACGTGGTGTCTCCCTACACTCTAAAATGATAACTTTATATAATATTTTTGTTATTCCGGGTAGATGTCAGCACATACCTGCATAAAAATCGATGCTTTAATGCTTGACAATATTACATTTTATTTCATATTTGTAGTTGAGATATTTTTATTATGTAAAATATTCTATAAATCTCGAGGCATTCTCACATAATTACCGCACTGAATTCGGCCCTGAAAATGTGGTTTTTCTGGTGGAGGCCATTTTTGTTCTGAGGGCCAAGGACACCCGGTCCGCCATATTTGTCGTCTCACAAATGAAACGTCATAAAACCATTTTCTTAAAAACAATCCCATACTTGTATCGTATGTACTTTGAAACGTTCTATCCAATCACATTACTAAACAATCTATAATATATTATATCACAATGCTAAACGTGTTTATTTTATAATGCACTCTTTTAAAAACCTCCCTACTTGGAGAATATGGCCACCACACGGTTTCTCTGAGATTCTCTGTCCCCCCCTAGTCTTGTTGGTTCATTCCAGCGTCCCTTAGCTCTACTGAGTACATCCTATGGCCTATGGATGATCATCAGCACAATTCCAGGGTGACGGAATCCATCCGGTTTGTAGGAGAGACAGACGGACGAAGATAACGGACGGACCAGTCCCTTGGCTTGGCTGTCCCTATTAGGGTCCCACAATATATATTATATTATAACTAGTCCGGACACCAAATTATATGATACTTTTGGCTTTATTTAACTGGTAAATGGTCATTTTTTATTTCCTTATTATCATCATAAAAGGAATTTTATTGTTATATACATTACGTTCTCTACAAATTGGATGGCCTGACAGTATGGTATAATCTCAACAAAACCATACGTAGAAAACGTAACTCCATTTTTAAATGTATCGTAAGGTTCTGGAAGGGTGCGCGCAAAAGTGATTAGTGAATATTTGAAGCATTTTTAGCATTAAATCGAATTGCAGTCGATTAAACACATTTTTTTTTTCATAAAAACAACTTCAGTCAACATACTTTACACTCGTTCTGCAATTTTTTTCTACAAATGAGGTAAGCATTTGGTTTCCCTCTACCATCCGTTGTGTGTCTTCAGTGAATGTTTTATGGTCACCTTCCACAAGATATTGACAGAAAAAAAGAGCCTACACCTCACATTCTTGGCCAAGTAGAGCTGCATGGGACTGATTTTGAACCATGCACTAGTTTACTTGAAAAAATGTGATAAGCCACTAAAAAAGCCGTATACTGAGAACTCGTCGATTAAGACCAGTATGTTGGCTCTAGTGAGGAATCGTAAGGTTGTGGCAATCCATAAATAAATTAGAATTTTTTTTTAAATAAAACACAATTTGTTTGTACTACTTCCATATGCATATTTTTTGGATGCCCCTGACCTATCTTTGTTCTTCATTTATCATGGCTGTTTTTCAATTTCAAAATTTTATATTTCAAATTTTTAATATTTCAAAATTTAAATATTCAAGTGCCGTGAAGATAGTGTTGGTTGCAATCAAGTCAGCGTAGCCTATTGGACCCGTATGAGGATGAACCGTAACAAACAGCTCTGCTCGTTCGTAGGTCATTCAAGGTGTCTTATAGAACCTAATTAAAACCTACAATCCGACATTAAAACCAACTTGCCCAGCGCAAACAGTTCGTATTGGACTTGCCATGATCGGTAGAAACTTACAAATTTGGAAATGCGACAGTACAATTCTGGACTGAGGCACCTCCGTGCGCCATATTTTTTTGAGAATTAACGTCTAACCCCGATACAAAAACCGGCAGAGAAAGCCGAATGGTCCAAGCTGCATTGTACGTTGTCATATTTTGTTGAATTTATTCGTTACACGGGACATTGTCGCCTTATTTTAGGGCCGGAATTTAAAATTGTGAGATGCTGTGGGAGATTACGACAATATGTGACACTCACACTACGGGCTGTCGGGGAAAATCCAAGAATACTGTTATTATAGGGTGACACTTGAATTATCCCATGACACAATTAATTGGGACTTGTAACTCCCACTTCATATCTCTATATGATACAAGTCATCTTTTGATTAATATTGAAAACAATGTCAGTAAATCATATTTCTAAACCTACATAGCCCGAAGTGTGTTTTGCGCAACCCAAAATAGAATATATTTGATCTCCAAAGAATTTTTTTTTTTCACCTATGCACATCCTTTTTGATTTTAAAGCATTTTCCCTTCATCTACGGGGCCGAGTTTACAGTCGTGAAATTCTCAAGACTTACATAATCTTACTAGTAACCGTATCCGTCATAAATGAAGGTATTGAAATTGAAATACTGAATGTCTGAAGTAGTTAGTACGTCGGAACTGTGCGTGCATTGTTCACACCGCTAGCGCTTACGTCATGAGAAAATTTCATACCTACGTGTGATAATAATAAAGCGTCTACAGAGCGGTCTGGGCTATTATATATAAGATAATAATTTAGTTCTTCGCGTTGGCCATAGAAGACCAGTTGCAAGGGTCGCTGCTCTATGCATTCCCAAAAGCGGTGGAAATATTCAGAAATTTACGTATCTTCGTATTAGTTTCTATGTAAATATTTTTTTTATTATAATTTTTGTTTTATGTAGTCTTCATTATATTTTTCAAATGTATGGTGCATTGGTGTCAGCTAGTCCTTTTTTACAGTAAATTCTCGAATAGCTCATGATTAGATAAAAAGATGGCAGATCTGTTCAACTCGAAGATGTTAGCTCGGTTAAGTAGGTCTAGAACAATGTTTTTGAACCTTATCGAAGCTGGCCCCCCGTTGATATGAAACTAATTTTGATGCAGGACTCGAATAGACTGACGCAAAGAAATGAACCCGTCCTTCTCACAATGATTGACTAATCGCATCACCGCAATATGAGACTATGCAATCATCCACTAAAATTAAAGCAGCCCCCCCCCCCCAAATGTTAAAAATATTAAAAAATACTGACTTAAATCAACCGTAGACGAGAAACCCCACATCCTAGGATGTTGAAGAAGAAGAACATGCGTATTTTTTACATCTCATGAAAACAATAGAAATCTTCCTTCCCTAACAAGAATGTATGGTCACCCTACTTCTCTATTTTAAATAATTGAACAGCTTTTTAGACTATGTTGATGATGACCTATTTATTACATGAATGACTTATCGACACACCTATTAGGATTGGATTAGTGGAACAGAAGTTACAATGACCTAAGGATTAATATTTTATATTATTAAAAATGTACATAGGTTCGATCCTTGAACGAATATTTATTATTCATTTATTTATCATTACTATCATAAGATACACGAGGTTATGTAAAGTTTTAAACAGTTAGAAATTTCAATATAAAATTAAAATTGATAATTTTGTTATTCCACTGGTTGTGTTACATGTGTTTCGTCCTATTGAGCAGTAGCTTTAACTTATTATTTGGCCAGTAAGTTATTCGATTAATGTTCAGTAAAAAATAATAAGCGATCAGTTAACAATTATGTTTGGTATAATTTAAGACATCGACTGAGGGTACTTTAAGGAATTTCAATGTCAAAATCTCAACAATTCAAATTAAGTTTGGTTAGTAAATAATTGCGAAATAAATAACGGTTATGTTAGATTTAATTTAAAAAATTGACGGTATCATTTTATAACTGACCGTTTATTTATTAACTGACCACGTGTATACTGACATTGATGACCATATATAGAATTAGTTACTGACCATTTTGATTAGTTACTGATTCAGTAAATGCATGCCTTAATTTTTGACTATTAGATAACTTCAAGGAATTGCATTTTGGAATTTTTAAATTCCAATTGATGATTACAACACTCTATGCCTGAAAAGAATAATCAAGTGGAGTTCGATAAGTTTGTAAATTCGGCAATCAATATCCATAATTTACTTCATTTTAAGTTTATACTTTACAACATGTTAATATACTTTACAACATTCTATTACTTTTTTTTTTTCCATGTCCGCTCCCAATGTGGAGCATATGGTCTCCTAATGGAGGTATCTTGACAGAATTTTTTCTACAAGAACTGCTTGTCACTCAGTTGCTCAACCTCTCTTTTCTTTTTTTTTGAAGAGAGTAGGGATAGAAGGATAGGGATATGACAGGACTAGTGGTTAGCTAATCGCTCTCGTTACGCCCTGTGAGGATGGGATAGGTGGGAGGGAGGACTCAGACTACGAACAGAAATCCATAAATCGATTGAAAGATCAATCTATGAAAACCGTCCGCACCGGGAATTGAACCCGAGACATCCGTAACCGTAGCCGGTGACGAAACCAACTGCGCCACGGACGCCGACGCTATTACTTTTATACCCGAAAATTTACTTAACCCCACTAACAGATATACAATTCAATTTAATTACGAAGAGGAAAATGTAAAATTATCGTACATTGAAATCAGAAAAACCGACAATTTACGCGAAATATGAATATAATATCGGTATGAAAAAGTTACCATAATAATTGTTTCAAGCAGTTTATTCTAACAATTGAACATTCTAACATTATAAAAAACCATGGAGCAATTTTTTTATATCATGTTAACTCCCAATGTGGAGCATTCGGCTTCCTAATTGAAGTATCTCAATTACTCAGTTGCTCAACCTCTCTTTTTCAAATAGAGTAGGAATATAAAGATAGGTCTACTACATCAATAGTGGTCAGCTAATCGCTCTCGCTACGATGGGTGGGACGGAATTTTAGACATCACAAACATCCATGCCTACTGCCTTATCGATTGAAAAATCAATTTATGGACCCGAGACATCCGTAAACGTAGCCAACGACGTTGACCACTGCACCACGGACGTGACAAATTTAAAATTTGGTGACGAATTTTCGTGATATTTCGTTATTTGGATAAATTGTCGGTTTCCTTGATTACAATATTTTCTTTTTAGTTCGAAATTTTCCAATTTTCCAACTAGAGAATTGTATTGTTTATTTGCAAATAAGTAAATTTTTGAGTAGAAAAACAGTAGCATATTTACCAAATATATAAAAAATACAATAATATGAAAGGATAGTATTGTTATATACTTTACTATATTAAATAAACTATGTTTAATAAATTAATTACAGCAATGTCTTGCTTTATTAGTCAAGTGCCACATTGTTTGAACATAATGTAATTTTTTCAATAATACCAGATGTTAGGCATCATTTCAATTTACAGAAACACACGCACGTGTAAATGCTTCCTTATCGATATTCACGACAACATATTTTACCTGTGGCGCAAGAATTACTGAGTCCCGCACCCTACGTGGGAGGGTGGGTACATGGCCAAAATGAGCGGAACGCAGGCGTGGATTGGACCAGTGAACTGTGGGCTCATTTGGCTTAGATCGCTTTGACAACTAATAACGAGTAAAATAAAATTTCATCCAACGAAAACCCACTCCTTAAAGAAACCCTCAAAAGGTAAAAAAATTGAATAATCTAAAAAAATGAAACACTATTTGATTTGTATTACTTCCACATTTATTTAAAACGATCAGATCGATGTCGCTCATCGTAAGCTATTTATATAATATTTATATTTTATATAAATGATACATTTTACTTAAAATATCGACTGAGGGTGCTTGATGGAATCTTAACAGGATCAAATTTGAATTGTTGCAATTTTGTACATTTCCATGTATTTCGTCACTAACGACTCGGGTTTCGCTTTTTGGCATCTTCAGGCATTCGAGCACACGAATGAACTCGAATTGACAGACATTATATAGTTTATATATAAGATTTTCGGCATCCGTGGCGCAGTTGGTAGCGTCGTTGGCTATGGTTACGGACGTCTCGGGTTCAATTCCCGGTGCGGACGGTTTTCATAAATTGATCCTTCAATCGATTTATAGATTTCTGTTCGTAGTCTGAATGGTTATGATATCTAAAAAATTCCTGCCCACCCATCCGATCCTCAATGGGCGTAGCGAGAGCAATTTAGTTCTATCCCTACTCTCTTATAAAAAAAAAGGTTGAGCAACTGAGTAACAAGCAGTTCTCATAGAAAAGTTCTGTTGATATACCTCCATTAGGAGGCCATATGCTCCACGTTGAGAACGGACATGGGAAAACAATATAATAGATAATTAACGAATTAGTCGTATTTCACATTTTTGTAGAATAAAGGAAATTAAATTTTTATCTATGATGTGTAAATACATTTATTGCCGATTTTAATTAAAAAATTGATTTATATTGCATATATGAGCTTAAGATCAGTACTGTCTTCCTTCTATTCTTAACCACTCTAGAAAGAGTAGTTGCATAACTTGGCTCATCAGGTCTCATTACAAAATTATCTATCAATATTCTACATTAGGAGTGTTGACGATGATATATATTTCTTTAGTTATTTGACTTCCGCGCTCTGTTCACTTCACGTTTCCGAACCGACCCTGGTGTTGGGTGATATTTAGGAGGTCCGCATACCTTATCGGGCCCACATCGGCGGTCGATAAAACACTGGCGATTTCACCAAAACACGCGCCCTCCCTCCACCCCGCACCATTAAAAATAAGGGCTGATTGTCGTGCGAGCTGCCACTCTCTTTCTTTGTGTGTCGGTTTGTGTGAATATTTCGGCAGTTGTATGCTTTAAGTTAAGGTACATTTAGGTGGGTGTCATGAATGGCAAAAATTAAAGACTTGATTGTAAATTAACTTTACTGCATAGATTGGAATCAGGTTTTGTTTTTAATAAGTAGTTTATATTTAAATGCCCACTATAGATAGTAGTCTTATAACTTTATAAACGTTATAATAATATAATTCGTTGTTATAATGGCAGAAGGCGATAAGTCGAAAATTGGCTGTTTTGAGTTATGAATTCAATACAATAGATTGTAGAACGGTCTATCGTCTGACAAAACAAATTTTATATACATATTCCATATCGACTGTGGAAAGGAAAAGGGACGTAACCCACACACAAAAAATATTGTGTATAGCTCAAATAAAACGTTTTAAATTGTAAACATTGTGACTATCGAAAAAAAAATATTTTGAAAAGACGGAGAGAAGTCTTTCCACTTTTCTACAATCCATATTTCTACTATATAGCACAAAATACATGTAGAAATATGTATGTTTGTATGTCTGTCGGTCACAACAACTCCTCCCAAACGGCGCACATTGGCGACGTGAAATTTTCACATGTCATTCTGGCTGCAATTATTAGTTCAACTGCACTATTTTCAACTTTCAACTCTCAACATTTAACTTTCAACCTAAAACTGAAAATAAGATATTTTTGACGTTTCAATATGGGATGAAAAATGTAATAATAATAGTCGCCTAGCAACAGCTCAATACTAATATATTCAGCAAATGACAGTTGAGATAGTAACATGAACGTAGATATTTGTGTTAAATATTGAGTTTCATGTTAGTAATTTGGTAGAAAGTGAGTTTGGTAAATTCGTACAACTTGGTGTGCATCTGGAATAATCGTCATCGAGAATTAGCGTATGACTCTGATCGTATGTTTAATTTGTGGCGCTGCAGCAGCCATTATTAAATGCAGATTAATAAGCTGTCCATCGAGAAGTTCTGCGGCGCCATAACAAGAGTGCGCAAAATTGTCATGCTTAATTACAACCGATTTCAACTTTTAACATTATTACTAATTGGTGAACGGTGATATTTTCAACTTTCAACCAAGTTTCGACATTAGCTAGCCAACGTCTAAATGACCTTAATATAAGCGTCTTCTATCTTGGGCGAAGTAGGGTAAAAAATACTAGTAATATATATTTATATATAAATATACTGTATTATCACGTTTTTTGCGAGTTATACATGATATTCTTTGGTGTGGGTTACGTCCTTTTTCCTTTCCACAGTCGATATACAATATTTTTTACATAATTTTAAGAAATCAATACCAATTAAGTGAAATTTCGTTCACAGTTATTAGTGAAAAAAAAACGATAACAAATATTTCTATAAAAAAGAATTACTAATAACTAAATCGAATTCGTAAATGATTAACGAATCTCATAAAGTGTATAGTTTAATAAGTAAAGGTTTAGGTAGAATAGAAAGACTTAAAATTCGATTATCTCAAAATTAGGTTTTTTGATTTAACGCTTTCTGCCAATATAACAAAGAATTATATTACATAGGTATATCTCGTCGTTGTTCCGGCAAAACGATATATCGGACGTATGTACTTACTCGTTTTGAGTTAATCGATTTTAAATATTTTTGTCGGCGTCCGTGGCGCAGTTGGTTTCGTCGCTGGCTACGGTTACGGATGTCTCGGGTGCAATTCCCGGTGCGGACGGTTTTCATAGATTGATCTTTCAATCGATTTATGGATTTCTGTTCGTAGTCTGAGTCCTCCCTCCCATCAAATCCCATCCTCACGGGGCGTAACGAGAGCGATTAGCTAACCACTAGTCCTGTCATAGCCCTATCCTTCTATCCCTACTCTCATCGAAAAAGAAAAGAGAGGTTGAGCAACTGAGTGACAAGCAGTTCTCGTCGAAAAAATTCTGTCAAGATACCTTCATTAGGAGACCATATGCTCCACATTGGGAGCGGACATGGAAAAAAATAAAAATATTTTACGTTTTTTTTAACTATGTCCGCTCTCAATGTGAAAAGCATAAGAACTCCTAATAGATCATCTCAATGTATGTTATTCTACGAGGATTGGTTGTTATTCAATCTTTTTTAGAGAGTTTAATTAGGAGCCTTATTGAATAATGGGAAAACAATAATTGTCTATAATAAAATTAAATTTCCAAAACCCCCTTTCACCAATGTTCAGAATATAATTCCACCCTTACTAAGATAATATAGGTGCTTTCCTAATATGCTTATACGTAATATTGAAAATCTTTAACAAACGGCAGCAGTTCCTCCGCCGCAACTCTAGAAGTCACCCCTAGGAGGGAATTCCCCACTGGTTGGGAAACCCTGTTCCAACTAGTCTCTAACTATATACTTTTCCTCTCCGAAAAGAAAGTTTAACTACCCCATAACAAGTAATTCTTAGTAGACACATTTTTCTTAAATTTTCTTTTGACTTCTCATCACATGAGTGAATATGATGAAAGAAATATATTTACAGAAATATTAATAGTTTCGGTTGAATTTATTTGTCACAATTTAAACATGAATTATTAATATTACCAATTTGATAAATTTAAACAAATAATTTACATTTTGTGTTACTTATACTGTTAAAATTTGATGTAATATACAATTCTTACATAAAAAGAGATACATACTTACTAACATAATAAAACACGTAAGAAAAGTATCCACCAACTTTTATGTACATACTCCAATGTCGTATGAACAATGCTAAGAGCTTTCGTGACACAATACAGCAAGCTTCTGCGCATTTATTACATTATTTCTATCATATAATTAGGTAAATACGAGTAGAATATACATACACCCAATCTTTTTTGTAAATTGGTTCCAAAAATTGACGGGTAAAAAAAGTATCGAGAATGTATGGAAAACAGGTAATTAATGTAAAAAAGTATTTTATTTACACTTAAGTGATTCCCTTAAAAATATTTTTTTTGTTGTTGAAAATATATGTAAACAAATGCAAAATTGTAAGGGTTGAACCCACCATTAGTTCGCTCCGTCGGGGATAACTGCTCATGTTACGTCATCTGATTAGGATACGTCACCAGTGACACGTATTTTGGGGAAGTGAAGAAATAAACTAACTAGTCTATGGTGTTAGAATTGTTGATAATTTTTGGGTTTTATCAAAGTTGTATAGATTCAAAAATTCGCAAAATATTGCGAATTTGCAGGAAATTACTCTATTTTTTAGGCAGTGATTGTTTTAATGTAAATATACAAATTAAATTTCGCTAAAATTTGAATTTTACTCTGACTCGTTTGATGAAATATTTTTAAAAGAAATAATTACGTAAAAATGAATATATCGCGTAAATAAGAAGAACGGTGCCATCCAATTGAATCGCATAAAAAGAAGACTGGTGTATTGCGAACTTTTTACACTATTTTGTTTCAGAAAAATACAAAATTGTAGTACACACAATGAAGTTATGTATATAGTTTGTAATACATTTTCAGCAAAAATTTCCGTGTGTATTCAGGAATTCTCGTAAAATAATGGTGATGGGAAACTGGTCGTAAAATTAATGTTTCTATTGGTCAATTATTTATATTATATGGAAGAAAATATTACTTTTTATGAATAATAAAAATACATTTTTATTTCGCTTCATTTTCAAAAGTTTTATTTTTTAAATTTCTTTGTGAATCTTTTGTAGATACGACACAAAAAAAAACAGTTTTTTATCTTTGCAATATGCTGCTCATCATGTCAGCTTCCAATATGCGGCATATGAAATACTAATGGAGTAGTTCAGATGAAGTTCATTTAATATGTGTTGGTTGAACGTTATTGGCTTACCATCCGTTTAAAAATATTAATTTTATTTGAATCGCCCAATCGCTGCACATTTCCACCATTGTGGCCCTAACGGCCCGGGTTTCATCCTTCGAAATCTTCAGACATTCGAGTACAGAAATGAACTCCAACTGACAGTTCATCATTTGTCATTATCAGTATTTAATGAATTGAATTGAATACAAATACATCAATCGATTGAAAAGTCAAATCATAAAATTCGTACCCATGGACAACGCAACCAAATAAGAACACCCTAAACCAAGGGTGGACAAAAAGAGTATTGTTTGGCAAATCGAATGCAAATGAACGATTTTTCCATATTCTTTTTAAGAATAAGTTGTAATGGTGGTAAGCTGTCTCACAATAATAATGAGACAAAATGTACTTTTTAGAATCGTTGACCACTCGGCTACAGAATCAGAATTTTTAGCTGGTGGATATATATTATTAGCGCGCGGTGGATGTATTTCTATCTCTATCACACAGCCTCACTTGTGTATAAGCAAATATAACAGAAGAGCAAACGTCAGCATGCTCTTATATCTCGCTTCCACCTTTCACTCTACATGTGATTGAGCGAGAGAGAGCGAAATTTACGGCTCGTGCTTGATTTCTACATACCGTATTTACTCGATTATAAGACGCATGTGTTTACCTATTTTAGAATCCCTGAATTTGGATTGTGTCTAATAATTGATAACGCTTAAAATCGCTATAATAATGCAAAAGAAGATATTACTAAGAAAAATCAGATACTAAATCCAAAGAAATTCCAGGCTGATTTTTTTACCATGTTCGTTCCCAATGTGGTGCATATGGCCTCCTAATGGAGGTATCACAACGGAAGTTTTCTACGAAAACAGTTTGTTGCTCAGTAGCTCAACCTTTATTTCGAAGCGAGTAGGGATAGAAGGATAGGGCTAGGACAGGACTAGTGGTTAGCTAATAGTCCCGTTTTTAAGGTCATTCATTTCAGATATCACAAACATTGATGCCTAAGAACAAAAAATCACGAAATCGATTGAACAAATTGAGGAATCTGTCCGTATCGGGATTTGAACCCGAGACCGAAGCCAACGACGTTCACCACTGCACCACGGACCCGACATATTTCATACTGATACAAAACTAATTACACGTCTAAACTTCATTCATAAGTATAAAATAATATTAAAATATAATATTGAATATTCTGATTTAATTTTTGATTAGTAGACATTTGTAACTTTAGGCAACGATGTTAATCACTGCACCACGGAGCAGACGAGCTAATATACCTTCTCTAAATACAATATAATATAAATTTCACTGTATTATTGCCATTTATTACGCTTTTATCTTTGATATTTATAAATAAGGTTTCTTCTTATAATCGAGAATATTCCGCATTTGTTTTCCGTCTAGGATTAACAGCCACAGGACAAAATTATATCAATAATTATTACAACGCGCACTGTGTTAGCTATTTTTTAATTATTTTTTACAATGCTAAGGTGTTCGTTTTAATTGCACAGCGGTGTCAAAATTATTACTATGGGAAATAAAATAATCTAGTTATTATTTAACACGCCAGCTAGCGTTTATCGAATTCTCAATCTAATTCCTTCCTTAGAGTCTTGACATGCCTTTGGCCGGCCAATAGCCCACAACACCGTAATCGTTCGTATTAAAAGAAAATAAAACAATACTAAAATTAAACGAGGAAACTTTTAAACACTTAATGCTACCCTGGTCATTTTTACAAAAAATGTTAATAAACATTTTTTCAATCGATTTATGAATCTTTGTTCGTATTTTGTTGTATGTTTGTGATGTCTGAAATTTCCTCCCACCCATCCGATTAGCTAACCACTAGTCCTGTCGTAACCTTATTGTTCTAATACTACTCTCTTCGAAAAACAGAGGTTGAGCAACTGAGTAACAAGGAGAGTTGTAGAAAACCTGTGTTGAGATGTGGAGATACTTCCGTTAAGACCACACATGCTCCCTTTTTGAGCGGATATGGTAAATAAAGAAACAATTTTATTGAAGAATTTTTCAATTGATTTATAGATTTGATTTGAAAGGCGTGAATAACGTAGTGATATTTACATTACCCCACTCCCCATTACCCATCCGATCCTGAAATCGTGGCCTAGCTTGAACGATTTGCTTCACTGTCCTCATTTTTATATCCCGACCCTTCTCCAAAAAGAGAGAATGAGTGACTTTATATGAATATGAACAATTTTTCGTAAAAATAAATTCATAATATCTTCTACATTGGAAGCGGACATATTTTTTTTTTTAATGAGCAACTCGCTTAACTTATTGTTCCATTATCAAGATTTCAAAACTGATTTTGACTTTGTCAGGAGTTGAGTCCGGGACTTTCTGATAAATAAGTGAGGCTATAAGAGAACTTACCAGGCAGGTATCTGTTACATCAGTGACCATGGCGAGACGTTAGAATTGGCGGAATCACGTTCTGCGGACGCCTCCGGAGAGTATCAATCCTGCTTGACCCTAAGTCCTAGAGCCTAGACGTACTCGGCGGAGCTGAGGAACACAGGCATGTCATGGCAGGAAGCAAAGCGATTGCCATATCCACTACATAGGGAGCTAATATGGTCAAAGAAGAAAGAATTGAGGCTATTAACGCTTTCATAATATGTATATTAACAAATTATGCGGTTATGCAAAAAATTGCTTAAACACAGCTATTTTTATAAAAAGATAGTTAAGATAAGCACTACAGCTAATAATCAGTTATTTAAATTTTAAAATTAGGTGATTCGTAGACGCCTTGAGATTAATGAATGAAGAAAGGTCACGAACATCAATGCCCGAAATGACAAATTTAATGCTTAATCAAAAAATATTGAATTTGCCGGCATTTAAGCCCGGAGCCGCTATTACCGCTAGAACTAGTGGCTGAGAAAATTACGACGATGACGTGACGGCGAAATAATTATTAGAAATTTTTCGTAATTCATGTATTACTAGATTAAGTTCTCTACTCCATCACTCACTGCCAGGATTTCGCTTTCCGTGCAGTTTCGCTTTTTGGCTCGACAGAGAAAATATATTCACAATGACACTGGCTTGTTTTAAATCAACCAATAATCAATTCGGATACTCTAATGCCCATGAGTTTCCGGGTACGGTATTAGGGGGGTTAGTCTAAATATATAGGCCAATATTCTTTTGGTCATTAGTGATTTCACTTTCCTTTTCCTATTTTATTCACGAAAAAACCACTCACTAACACAGACGCAATTAGAATCACCCGGGCATTAATTTTTCATTCGATGTCCGTCTAATGGCTTTTTCCTAAATGTACAATTTGGCAGAGTTTCTTCAACTGTGTATGTAATTAGACATTTACATCGTATTCCAATTAGGGGTTCCAATCGAATATTCGATATTCGAATATTTTCGGCTCTTATAATTTAATATATCGTTTGAGAACTAAGATATCGATTAGAGCAGTACTCCGCAACCTTTTCTGCAGTGAGATGATGCCAAGTGTGCCGCAGTGCATTTCTTCATTGCAAAAAAAAACAATATTTTGTCTCTGTAGACATATTTAATTCGTTTATTACGTGTACTTCAAATGAAAAGTACTGTCAGTGTATATAGTCGGCGTGCGATGGATGTATCTTTATCATACAACCTAACCTGTGTATAAGCAAGTAGGATAAAAGAGTAAACGTCAGCATGCCCTTGTATCTCGCTTGCACCCTTTACTTCACATGTAATTTAGTGAGAAAGAAAAAAATTCACAGCACATGCTGATACCCTTTTTATATACATTTTTGTGGTGTGCCGCAATTATCTGAGGAAAATTTTGGTGTGCCGTGGAAGAGAAAAGGTTGCGGAGCACTGTAATAGAGGACCATAAATATTTTCTTTCTTCACAAATATGTAACTTTTTAAAACCATATTAAAAAATCAAGGAAGGAAAACATTTTTTTAGTATGTTTAAATCGAAACGTTTATAATCTGAAATATCGACTAAAGGTGCTTGATTGATTTTCAATATAAAATTTGAATTATTCAAATTTTGTACATTTTCATAAGTTTCGTCACTAAATATTTTCTATCGTTTATACAACTTCGGCTCATCTTTTGTATTCGGTTGTTCGACTAATTATTCGACTAAATCATAGTATTAATGTATATTGAACGACTGGGTTAACAAAAAATGTTATTTGCCGTCACATGTTATCTTGATATAATTTATTTTGTTAATTTAAACACTATAATACTCACTCAAGCTTTGTGCTGACAACTAATAGGTATGAGTAAAAAATAAATGCTACTTGCATAAATACTTGAAAAGAACAATGCATTATATTGTCGTTGTTCTGCAAGAAAACAGTAAATCTAAAAAATGACATATTGAGTTAGTCATACCAGAATATTACTGATTTCGAACTCAACCATACAACTAAATGATAGAGGTATGGTATTTCAAACATTTGAAAATCTTCAAAGTTCAATTACTCAAAACTAGTATTTTTCAGTTCTTCGATGACGACATAGATGATGAAATTCATAAATTATGTTATTCGATTATTCGACTTGTGCCACTTATTCGACGCATGCATCCTGACGGTGTTGCTTTACGTTTGCGAGTCATGGCACCTCACCAAGACACAGGGTAACCGCATACTGTGCTTTAAAAACAGATGTTTGCGGCGAATATTAAGGGTACGGTGTGACACCGCCCCGTACTTATGGGGCGGACAGGGTCTTCAAAACCAGTCTGCAGACTCTTTCTATTAATGAAAATTTAAAATGTAATACCCCTCCTGAGGCGTTGAAGAGTAGTGTCATATTTGTTTGGTTGCTGTTGTTGGTTTACAGTGAGAAGTGGGCGAAGGGCCTGCGATCCTGCCAGCCTCAGTCGGGTCTCGACCTTTCCCGGGGAAAGTCGTCGGCCGACGAAGCGGCGATTTAGTCCATCGCTTACTAGTAAAACCACTTAAAGAGTTTAAATTAAAAGTGTGTAATTCTGTTGTGTAACTGTCTTAATTAACTGAAACTAATTGCAAATAAACGACAAGAGTATACTGATAAACGACCGGGTTTTAATGGAAGACGGAGGAGCCGTTGTTTTGTCCTTTGTTTGTCCTTGTCCCAGGACGCGGGCCTTGAAATGTGTTGAAGCCCCGCACCCCGCTTCTCCCCTCTTCACCGCCTTCCTCCATCGAGCGGCG
This sequence comes from Himalopsyche phryganea, assembly GCA_022494535.1. Taxonomy (NCBI): domain Eukaryota; kingdom Metazoa; phylum Arthropoda; class Insecta; order Trichoptera; family Rhyacophilidae; genus Himalopsyche; species Himalopsyche phryganea. The sequence goes on from JAGVSL010000047.1 coordinate 2,747,164, forward strand.
AGACAGATGTTCGTTGTTTCGTTTTCTTACTCTCTCAGGTGGTTTGATTTTGTCAGGAACTCGGAGGTAAGAGAACGGATGGACCAGCCTCTTATTATGTCCAAAATAAAAAAGCGACGATGGAGTGGCTTGGCCACGTGCTGCGGATGCCCCAGGAGAGCCTGAATCCTGTCTGTCTCTGCCACCAACCAGATGGATTCCGTCGCCTTGGAAGGCCGCTGATGACCATCCATAGGATGTATTCGGTGGAGCTACGGGACGCTAGGATGACCTGGGAGGAAGCTAGGAGACTGGCGAGGGACAGAGAAGCTTGGAGAAACCGCGTGATGGCCATATGGTCCGAATAGGGAGCGGAAATGGTTTAAAAAAAACTATTCGAAAACTATAAAGTGTTAATATTCGGTATTCGAATGTTTGAAATCCGTAATTCCAGTGATGACGAACCCTTTTATTTGAGTTTGGCAAAAATTTTAAATTAATTTTTTTCGAGCTACCGACATTCCAACCACTAAAAAAATATTCCAGAATTTGAGAGCCAAGTTTAAAATGAATAATTATACGATTTCATAAACAATGAACTTTGTCGAAGAAAATAAACATCAAGTAAACGACGTTTTTTACATTGCAATGTAAATTGCAATTCAAGACCTATTGTTTTTTTAAAGCATAAGTAGACCTTTAGATCATGTTAAAGCAAAATATTGCAGATAGTAGGAAAAGTTTTGGAAAAATTGTGGAAACACTGACCGGTAGGTTCGTACTATCGCATTGCCCAAAAAAGGGCGAATCCATGTGAATACGTTATTTAGAGGGGACATTTGAAGAACGGCTTTTTAGCTCGAATCTACCATGTCATATTAATCGGACTTGCGGACACACTGCGGCCAATAAAAACTGACAACAACACTCAAAATAATGTTCCATTAAGTATTATTCCAAATTACCAATGAACTTTTTAGTATGTCCCCTCCTAATGTGGAGCATATTGACTTCCAATGGATTTTATTGTAGCATAAGTGTTTTTTAAGTTACTCAATTGATCAACTTCACATTTTTCGAAGAGATTAAAGAGGGAGAGTTACCACAGGGCTAGTTATCAAATCCCTGTCGCTGTAAAAAGGTTAAAATTATCTCGCTCATTTGTTTGTTTGGCCTGCTTAGCACAGAAAATCTCTCGTCTTAAAGGTAACATTACTACAGTTATAAAGAGATCTTGTTTTTTTATAAAAACAAACAATGGCTTATGAACCCAGGCGTCTTTGTTATATGCAGTTAATTTTTGAAAACTTCAAATAGCTCTTCTACAAAATGCCAAATTCAGACTAACGATATTTTCTATGGATTCGGCGGTAACTTTGTGGAAATTAATTTTTAATATAAAATTAAAATTGGCAACGTGACACGTTTCGCCTCTTTAAGAAGCATCTCAAGACTAACTGAAGATGTTTGAAGATGTCAGTTAGTCTGAATATGCTTCTTAAAGAGACGAAACGCGTCACGTTAATAATAAAGTCATTGGATTAACAAAGTTAGTAATTTTAATTTTATATTAAGACTAACGAATTTATTTGACTGGGGGCACGATATGTACATTTACAACTAATACCAACATTTTTGAATTATTTCAATCAGATAAATAGTTAAAAAAATCAATTCATAAATACTTATTTAGTAGCACTATTTCTTTTCCACTCTGCACTTATAGGCAATATGGTAAGTGCGTATAGTCTTGTTTCGTTAATACGACGTACCCCTGTATTGATGGCGGATCGATAAAAAGAATTTTCGATACGTGGAAAATTTCAAATATGACCCACGTTCATGTATATACGAAGTAAGTTTTTGTGGGGGAAATTGGCAAAATGTATTGATTCAAACAAATAGGACACTCATTGCAAATTTAGAATTCGAATATCACACACAACTAGATACACAAAAGTTCATTAATATTGAGTTAATTAAAAATAAGAAAATATTTTTTTTTACCATTGAGCGATGTGGTAACTAAAGGTGTTTGTTTTTGGTCCATATAATATTTGGTTGTTTTATTAAAAAAGAAACTCTTTTGTTCTACTTACATTATTCACTGGCTTGCGATGAATGAAACCGGTCCTGATCATTAAAAAATGAGGAAAACAAACTGTGTTTTATTTTTAAATTTATCCTTAAAAGTAATTGATCAGGACCGATATCATCAACTGAAAATACCATCTGTTGAAAATACTCACTCTCTGAGTAAAACCTGTCTTTACATTATATTAGAAAATTGTTGAATAATTTCATACTAACATTACGTTTTTCTTTTAAATAGATTTCGACCAAGAATCAGTAAATTATATAAACAATATGAATTGGAAGCCGAAGTTAAAGGTTGACCTGTTTTTTATTCCTACATTTCCTACCCAATGCAGAGATTGAAGAGCTACTAGCTAACAATTAGAACTCTACTCGTCTTATCCTTCTGTACTTGCGTTACTGATTTACAACCAGAACTTCTTAAATCTTTTATGTTTAAGTTAAAAATTTCTCCACCTATCAAAAAGTCAATAATAAGATATCAGCATGTACGTACAGCAATAATTTTCATTTAATAAATACATATAACAAAATAATTTAAAACGAATAAGTGATGTTTTTTGGTGAATTGGTTTTAGAAACAAACATTTAGAATTCTCTAATCAATGCTGTTAACCTCAGCTCTAACTAACCGCTGACGAATCTATCAGTAGATCGGTTAAGGTTATGAAGGGGTAATCATTCAAATGTGTTTAAAATCAACATATATCTCTAATCCTTTAACTGATATGAGTGTTATGGACATGTAAAAATTGCCAAAAATCAATAAAATTATACGGTAGGGAAAAAGTAAAAAGGGGAGATTTTATTGCCAATAACGAGGTAAAGTAAATGGCAACAAATGTGAAATAAAACTGCAAGTTAAAGACAATATACTAAAAATAAAATGCTTGTAGCATTTCAGTACAAGTGCATCAAAAATACCCTGGTTGAAAAGATCGCCAATGTCTTGAGGGAAAAATCGACCTCTTAAGATCCGGCAAAAGTAAAAACAACCTAAAAGAATTTCCAAAGACTTTTTCTTTTCAGAATATTCGCTGCTAACTGGAAGAGGGATTAACCTATTTTTGATGCGGTATTACTATCACCATCCCTACAAATGCTATTCACATGTTTTTGTTAATCAAAGTCAATCTGGGAACTATCATTTGATTTTTAACCTTAAAAAAGGCCAAAACAGAGACAACATCGAAACACATGCGTGATGTTACATACATATATTATACCGATACGTCCGTTCCAAGGTGTAACGAGTCAAAAATTTGCTTAAGTATGAAGTTTTGAATTAAGTATGAGGGAATGGTTAGAATGCCGATATCTACCAGTTCCAAAATATAACACGAAATCATCTGTGATTATTTTAGAATGAGTGGTTTTTATTACTTTACATCCAAACTGAAACAACTACGAAAATCCACTGAAAAGTCTTATTATCAATATTGGAAAAAAATGAAAGTACGTTTATATAAATACATTTAAATTTGGATTATTGAGATTTTGTACACTTCCATGTATTTTGTCACTAACGACCCGGGTTTCGCCTTTCGGCATCTTCAGGCATTCGAGCACACGAATGGACTCGAACTGAGAGACAGTAAACAGTGTCTAACGTTTATATGGAAGATAAAAATGCGACAAATATTATTTACGAGGTAAGATATTATACGTCTGAGAGCCACACTGATACCTGAGTTAAAATTCCGAAAATAAACGCATGGAAAAATTGATGAAATAACATCAAAAACATTATTACGTTGACAGCTAGGACGAGAAAGATCCTTAAACTTTCAAAAGCTTTCCATGTCCTCAACGGGTGAACACTAAACATAACATATGTTCATCCCTTAACCCCAAGAGTGTAATAGGAAACAGTTTTCGCGCCACTTCCGGATGTGAGCCAATATTCGATATTCGGACAAAACCTATTGTAAGAGGGTGTAAAACCAAAACAGCGACCTAGCGAAAGCTTGTAAGGCCTCCTCTAAAAAGGGGTGATTTTTTTAATACAAACAACGTTACCAATCAGACTATACAATCTTGAAATAAAAAAGTTTTGAAAGACTGCGTTCGATATACGAATATTTAATTTAAATGATTTCCTTTCGTTTTCCGTGAATTCTGTACTTATTTTATTAAATATAATATATCCTATTGGACTTACTCCCCCCCCCCTCCACATACACCCAAGTAATTAGTTTTATTATTATCAGAATACCGCCAGATTATTCATTAATATTTGTTACCCATAATTCTGTAAATGATTTTTGATAATTAAGTCATTGTAACGGTGACGATGCATTACTCAACCCCAGATTTCACCTGTTTAAATCTGCATGTCTGTTTCAAGAACGCCTCCCAAGTGGTAAACAGTAGCGACGTGAAATTTGTACTTTACATTATGGCTACATTTTTTTGGATTCTACGTGAGGTTACGTGGTGATATTTTCAACATTCAACGTTAGCTTATACCAAAATAATTCCATAACTCAAGCGTCTAAATGTTAACATACTCTATTCCTGGCGAAACTTGATAATAAATATTAGTTATTTATAAAAGAGATTGAATGCATTGATCTTAAGCACCTCTATGATTCGGTGAAGTACGAAATACGTTTGCCAGTTTGCTCGTCAATATACCCTTCAAGAGGTGATGATCTGTGACGAAATTCATAGCCGGACTTGCACTTCAATGATATTCTGAATGATAGTGCTTTCCAAACATATATTCAAAATAAATAGATACTGAAGAGATATTTGACTAAACAATCAAATTTTTTAATAGGAATCATACAATGTGGTCAGAAGTTTTAAACCAAAAACCAATGTAAAACAATGTTTCCCTTCCAACAAGTGGTAAATTTATTTTTCTAACTTACATCATTTTGCCGAGACCTGCTCTGTCGCCTTTAAAATGAGATCCAATCAGTAACTCATTTTGTATTTTTTTAGAGTTACATCAATTCGCCAAAACATGATCGAATTATTGTTATTGAGAAATACACAATCGCCTGTACTGAACAACTGATAAATATTACATAGGCACTTTTAGCATCACATCCTATTATCTAACGCTTTCTTTAAAAGAAATGTTTCTATTTGAAAACGTCTAAGAAACACTGTACCATATTTATCTTTGTTTTATGCGCACCGTTACCCAAAAATGGTACGCTAAATGAAAACAAACTGCCTTCCCCTTTTTCATATCGTTTTGACACCATTCAATAAATACCCACTTTACTCTTTGTTTCGCCCTCGTTTTATAAAAAAAAGCCATATCTTGGCATATCCTCGACGAGATGCGATTTCACGTCATTTCCCCCAAGCGCTGTGAAAAGATCCATTTTAGAAAGCGTATATATGTCAGAAATAAAATAGAATTTATTTGAAGACTTATGAAATCGGATATCGAAGCTTTAAAAAGGTGTTTTTTTTTATTTGCTTGCGTTATGCGAGAAAGTGATCCTTGTTAAATAAATAATGTTTTAATATTGACAGGTTGGTCGATTTTTTATCGTATTATCTTAAAATGTATACGCAAACTGCTGTAGTAATGAAAATAGTGAAAAAATATAAATCAGTTAATTTTTGCTGAAGAATTTAATATATTATTAAAATTTATGTTCGCCTATTTGAGGCCATTTCGACGTTCTCAATGAAAATATACTGTTCAAGAATCATTCATTGGAAAGTATTAAGTAATTAAAGAGTGTTCTTTCAAAACGTATTGAATCCGACTTCAATTACAAAATGATTCAGTACCTTTACGCAGGGTTGCGGTCTCCAACTACTTTTCTATAAATGCATTTTTGAGTTTATTGACGTTCTTTCATTTTTATTTATACCTTTAACATCTTTTTTTCTTGCAATATACATATAAATGTATATATTGTATATATAATTTGAAAAGATTTGCTATTTACCGAATTGGTTGGTTGGTGCCAATTACACATAAAAAGGAAAGGTAGGAAAAAACTTGACAAAATTTGACTTTTTTTAGTCATAATCTGAGTCTGAGTAGCAATCGGAAAACCTAATGGAAATGTTGCATTTTTTAATGGCTTACAATTAAATGCACTTTTGTTTAGATCATATTCACTTTCATTTAAATAGTTTTCACTTATAACTAATACATTCCACAAAACCAAATTCTTTCACTAAAAATAAAGTGATCCCACATAAAATATATTTTAACATTGAAGAAATATATTACACTTACAAAAATTATTTTCACATAGATAAAATAGTTATCACTCAATATAATTACTCACACTTTGAAATCGATAGTTGCACGAAGCTGTAATTAAATGTCACTTATTCTTCTACCTTATATTAGGCTCCACGCTTTAGAATACATTACCCAAACCAAACCATACCAACCCTAACATAACCTACTACAAATTAACTCACTTTGTTAAAAGAATCCGTGACGAAATGGAAACTATAATCAAAGTTTGAGTGTATTAAGTTAATGCTATCTAATCCAAAGTGCAAACTATCGAAATAAAAGTTCATGTGTACTAAGTGAATACTATTTAACACAAATTAAAATTATTTATTACCCTTTTTTAATCAGTACGTTTCGAAATGTTACCATTTCTATTGTTAAATACACATTTTCCGGACCGTGGTGCAGTGGTCAACGTTGTTTGCTTTGGTTACGAATACCTCGTGTTCAAATCCCGGTACGGCATTTCGTAAATTGATTTTTTAATTTATTTATTAATTTTTGTTCAAATACATCGATGTTTGTGATATTTGCTCCCACCTATCCGATCCTAAAGAAAGGGGGTAGCGAGAGCGATTAGCTAACTGCTAGTGCTATCCTAACCTTCTATCCCTACTCTCTTCCAAAAGAGAGGTTGAGCTGAGTAATATGTAATCTTCGTAGAAATAAGCTTCTGTTGGGATACCTCCATTAGGAGGTCATATGCCAACGTCATTGATCACTGCACAACGGGCCTGATAGAGACCAAATATATACCAATTTATAGATGAAAAAATATTTAAACAAATTATGGTAAGTAATGAAATGTATTATTATTTTTATATCATAGACCGGTTTTTCGAGTATTGTTTGAATTTACACATAAAAGTAATGCATATTGCACACATTATATTATATTCTAAGCAATACGTTACCTACAAACATGAGAGTTATTTCGTACTCTGACGATTCACGAGCATCGGAAAGTACATTTGCCCTCTTTGATTCTCGATTTTAATTGTCGTGGGAGACAGTTTTTGTCACTGGTCCTAGACTATTTGTGGATACTTTACCAGCGAAACGGATATTAGTACTTACACACCCCTCATTGATACGGTGTTGACTTTCGCAACGACTTTATGGGGATATTTTTGCTAAAAATTTAGCAAAACAAATAATTAAACTAAACAAGGTATATAAATATCCACAGTTATTATATTATATTATGAATTTCTTACAAATATTGTATTCATAAATTGATATTATTTTTGAATATGATATTACTTTTTTAAGCATTAATATACCAATTGAATTATATAAAAAAAAAGTTTATTTCCTCTTCCTTGCGTTTTTCATGTAGTTTAAAAAATATATATTTTTATCACTCGCAATATGACCAGTAAAGGACTGGTTGTTTTTCAGTCACCACCATCTTTTTCAGATTCATTAAGAATTGAAAGATGCGAATAGCAGAAAAGACAGGTTACTAGCAAATCTCAATTAGTAATGGTATTAAGGATTGAACACAGTACATATCTATAGCGACGTTCTTTGATACAAGTTCACATATACGATTGAAAAAGATCTGTGAAGAAAAAAAATGTTAAAAAAGGTACTTTGGTGTAAGTAAGAAGTACAGGTGAGCTGGATTGTTGTTTTTGTATAATATGTGACGTCACTTTGACGAACCACATTTTTATTGTGACCGAAACGCTGTTGTAAATATAGTAAATTATAATTCAATAAGCACAAAATGACGTCAACAAATGTAAAAATGGTGACTGTGATTTTTTATCCAGCACACCTATAAATACTTCTTACGCCATGCTGTTATACTACTGATCATAAATTGTTTCGTTATTATGATGTATTCTACCAAGCAAATGACCACTTAATTAGTATCTAGTTAAGGGTTAATGAGCGTCGTCGTGTTGTTAACTTCATTGCTCAAATATTCATTAAACTTTTTTATAATTTCCGTGGATTACAACGTCAGCATTTTCTGAAAACGAACGAAACTTCTCGATTCTCCAGTGGGGGAGGCAGCGGGCTAATGCGAGGGGGGTGGGCAGGATCTTTCGGCTTCGGTCGTCGACCCCTCGCGACCGGCCGGACCGAAATAACGAAGTGGTGCCACATTCCGTGGAACGGCGCACATATGCACGCCTTTGCTTTGCTTTGCCTATGACTTCGCCGGATACACTATCCAGAAATATTTACACTGCATCCCAGGGGGTAGGACAAAGCGGCCCGCGGGCCAAGAAACATTTGTCAATTTACCATTGAAACTATAGCAGAGTCTTCCTTTTACGTCTTAGTAGTTTTGTAACGATTGCTTGGATAGCAATTTTACAGCCCCGCGCACTCATTTCAGGTTAGCGCACACTCCAATACAAAATATTCAAATTTATTTCTTGAAGAAGCGTATATTCATTTTTTCCTATATCTACTCCCAATATGGAGAATAATTTAATATAGACTCCTAATGTTATCTAAAAATAACGAGAACTGCTTGCTACTCAGTTGCTCAATCTCTCGTTTTCAAATAGAGTAAAGGGAAAGAGAGTATAGTGTTTACCTAGCTTAGGTCTGCTCAGCCTATAGATTTTCCGCAATGACTAAGTCTTCATTTTTAAAGCCTATTTAGCTAAGTACTGTCGTACTAAAAGATTCTATCTCACGAATGATTTGTGTGGAGAAAACACTTAACCCATTACGAATACTGTTTGGGGATGTTTAGCAACTAAAAGTGTTCAATTGGGAGTCACTCAGACTTGGTTAAGCTTGCCCAGTCCCTTACTTTCAATAGTGACACGAAGGCGAAAGCACAGATGGCCCGAGCTTAAAAGCTTCAACATTACTGCTGGTTGAAGGCCTGTTTAGATTTCTGTCCTGTTGAGCAATAGCTCATATATAATAACCAAAAGTCCTGTACCAGCTCAAGGTGTATGAAGTATAACTGAGCTAGATCGTTGTTTTTGTAAAATATGTCACTTTGACGAAATGACGAGCACAAAATGACGTCAACAAATTCAAAAATGGCGATTTTCATTATTTAACCACCTCACTAATACTTCTTACACCACGGTTCAACTCTATTATTCTATTCATACTCTCTTCAAAAAGAGAAAAATTAAGCAATTGAGTAACCAGCAGTTCTCGTTGAAAACCTTCCATTGAGATAAGCTCCATTATGTGGCAATAATTCTATGGTGTTTCGGCCAATTGATGTTACCCTCAAAAATACGAAATGAGTTAATAATTGGACCTCATTTTTAAGACGACAGAGTAGGTCTCGGCCATATAATGTAAATTAGAAAAATAAATTGACCACTCTTTGGAAGGGAAACATTATTTTACAACGGTTTTAGGTTTAAAATTTTAAAAATTTCAATTTTTTTTTAAAAAAAGGGGTTACATTAAATTAAAACAGTT